>OX123187.2:44628393-45878393 GCA_944739405.2 Euclidia mi
TGTAAATTATTATTTAATAAACAAATAATCTCGAATAGCTTTTTTTATATCCCTCATAAAATTATCTTCTATGCTGAACGACTACGGCGTCATACGTCATACTGCAAGTCTGCGTACATCAATCAGTTCCGCGAAAGCGAGTGTGGGGCAGGGAAACACCATTTCCTTGAAACTTCTCTGTATTGTCCTAGAAGACATTGTGAAAAGCTTGACTGAGACTATTGCTGGATTAACGTCTAGTACTATTTGTCGATAATCTCAAAGGACTCCAGGCATTCCTCCAAGATCTTTACCATGTCTCATTAAAAGTAAGTACATTCGCTGGGTGCGTGATGACAGCGCTAACTAGTGTTTACAATTACCAAAATGACCAAGATGAAGATTATGCCACACGCTATAAAACTCACATGTTACTGTTGAGGGTGAAACATTGGAACTCGTTGACCCTGGCCATAATCCATCCTTTGATAAAGAACAGCATAAAACTGAGGTAGTAGGGTTCGGCTAGGTTGGACAGCAATCTCAAAATTTCACAGGCAACATTCTGAAATCTGTCAAAGTTCCTGAGTGTTTGAAGACCCGCCCCTATAACGAATGTATTTTGCCCACAATAATCTAGCTACGGTGCGAAGACTTGGACGCTTACACAAGAATACAAATTGAAAGTCGCACAAAGAGCCATGGAGCGCTCCGTGCTTGGTCTCCGTCAGATTGAACGAGTTCTCAGCGTTGAATTTCGAAAACGCACAAAGGTGCTCGACGTGGGCACTTTACAATGGGCTTGGGCAGCACATCTGGCTAGACGTGGTGACGACTGTTGGACTAAAGCCGTCCGTAAGCAAGATGGCCAGACAGAAACTTGCACATGGTATTCATCGACCGTGAAAAGGCATATGACCGAGTGCCTCGTGAACTCTTGTGGTGGGCCCTTAAGAAGAAAGGAGAGCCTGGAAAATACCTGACGTTAATTCAAGCCATGTACGCTGAATGCAGAACGCAAGTCCGATCCGCGGCCGGTATCACAACCAGTTTCGATGTGGCCGTAGGCTTGCACCAGGGGTCGGCCCTTAGCCCCTACCTTTTCCTGTTAATTATGGATGCTATATCATCGGACATACAGGAAGAGGCACTCTGGTGCATGCTGTTTGCCGACGACATCGTTCTGGTAGCAGAGAGTGGACAAAAGGTGCAGAGCAAGCTGGAGGAGTGGCGGCAGAGATTGGAGAACGTAGGCCTGAGAATAAGCAGAACCAAGACAGAGTATATGTTCTGTGACTTTGGCGGTCTCTCCAGTCCTATACCGGTTACACTCGGCGGAACACCTCTACCAGTATGCTCCAATTTTCGCTACCTAGGTTCACTCCTGCAAGATGACAGCGAAATTGATCTACAACAAGCAACGAATTAACGCAGGATGGATGAAATTGACAGGTCTCAGGCACAACATGCGATCACAAAATGCCTGTGAAGTTAAAAGGCCACATGTATAAGGCGGTTATAAGGTCTGTCGTACTGTATGGAGCTGAGTGTTGGGCTACAAAGAAGATGGATGAGAAACGATTGCATGTTGCTGAGATGAGAATGTTACGATGGATGTGTGGAGTGACAAGAATGGACAGAATTAGGAATGATTAGAGGTAGTATGAAAGTGGCGCCCATTGATGAAAAGGTAAAAGGGAGTCGATTGGCCTGGTATGGACATGTTATGCGACGAGATGAGATGTACGTAGGTAAGAAAGTGATGAATATGCACGTAGAAGGACTAAAAGGGAGAGGGCGGCCAAGAAAAAGATGGATGGAGTGTGTGAGGATGGATATGAAAGAGAAAGGGATAAACGATCGGATGACTGGTGACAGAGAAGTATGGAAGCGAAGGACATACTGCGCAGACCCCTAATAAATTGGGACCAGGGCAAGACAATGATGATGAAGCAAGAAGGCCAGACGATATTATTGCGATCGCAGGACGAAACTGGGTTAGATTAGCACAAGCTCGTGGAAAATGGCCAGAACAGAGAGAGGCCAATGTTAAGCAGTCGGGCAGTGGATAATGATGGTGCAAAGTTGATCTTCTCAGTCAATGACTGAAGAAATTATACAAATAATATTTGAATTTTACTTCTATACGTCTGTGCTTCTAACAATAAAACGAACTCTGTTCTCTTTGCTGTGAGCTCTGTCGTGCTTGCGTGCAACCATAATCAATATTTTGACAAGACATTGACTTTAGTCAATTTAGTCTCATGGCATATTTTTATGATATGTTTATATTTATAACAGTAAACTAAATTACATGCAAAATCACTAGAATCATGGCTAACCGCAATCGCACCGGCGCTACCTCAATTGAAACCATCCTTAATTTTGATAACAGAGATGCGGTAAGAGATTTTTGAAAATAGTATTGTCTCACGAATCCTACCAATGTGATCAATGTGATAAGATTGTCGGAATAGTCTTTAAAAAGGGCAGAAATGAACTTTACTATAAACTAGACTATTTAACTTAAGTAAATTGACACAGTTGACAATAGCCACCCTATTACTGAAGAATGATTCGTGATAGTATCAATAGGGAATAATGTAAAACTGACACGCAGTTATGTTTACTTCATAACATGCTTTCACCACACATATTTTAAAATCCAACATTGCTCTGTATATTTTCTACAATCATTAATTTTTAACATTATTCATCACCTCACTCAAAAGATGTCGACTGCTGATCAAAGGCCTCCCACAAAGGCTCAAAAAGCTAGGCTCTCCTAATAGACTGAGTTTGGGACGCCTGCATTTAACTCCTTCCCACCTTGCCCAACAAAATTTGCGGTCCACTTTGATCGGACTCGGATGTCGCCGCAGAAGCTCCCCTTTGCTGTGACATCCTTAACCGTTGTACCCTAACGGCAATCGGTTCTTCGAGCTATGTGCCCGCCTACTGTCACCAGCACGCAGCAACGGATCGACGTCTTTTTCTAACACCTCGGGCCACGGGGCAGTTTTCCAACCAGCTCAAATTTTTCGCTATATGCCGTGACATGATTTTGGCGCCCCCATGACGCTGCCGCCCGGGGCAAGTGCCCCGGTTAGCCCCCCGTAGATCCGGCACTGGTCAGCACGTCTCAGATCCCTGTGTTGCCGCTGGCAAAAACAATGGTCATGGAGCATTGTGCCAAGATCTTCCATGGTCTTTTTTATGAATACGATATCGTTAGCAAATTATTGAAGGTACCTAAGCTACGAACTCGCCGTTGATGTTGATTCCGAGTCCTTACCGGTACGCACCATAATTCGAATGCATGCTTATATGCGACACATTGAAGTTCGACTCGAACTCGCATGGATTAGTGCATCTTTGATAAATGGAGTCCGCGATTTACGCTCCTGCGAGAACAGTAGGTATTGCGATTCACCATAGTTCGTAAGCATGGTTGCCCGCAAGTACGATTAAAAAAATCCCCAAAGCAAACGTTTTGGATGCTACAGCGATAAGACTGGTGATGATGAGTTCATTCTAAAATTATAACTGCTCTTAGTACACCAAATTAGGTAAGACGCCTCAGCAGTTATTAAGCTAGAAATATGACAAAGGTACCACACAATAAACTGTTTATTAAGCCAAGTATTTATTTTTTAATTTATGTACTCCAGCAAAGTCAATGGTCTACGGTATGGTCGACGACGAACATCCCCGGCATGGACAACGCGGCGGGGTCGGCGCGGCTGCGCGTGAAGGGCCGCCGCCGCCTGCGCCTCGGCTCGCTCGCGCTCAGCGCGCTCTTCACCATGCACTGCCGAGTGTCCGCCTCGGCGCTCACTGGCGGATTCTGTTAGTTAACCTTTATGTATTCATACAAATGGCAAAGCTTACCTATGTGGGAAAACAGAATATTGTAATTACCTATCCAATACATAGGTTACGCCTCTACCTGAAATTATTCTTTACATACCTATTGATGACTGTTTGCCTTGTGGATCTTAAATTCCTCTGGAAGGATAAGGGATATAAAGGAATGGTATGGGTTCCAGGCAGATACCTGACTTGCAGTATCCCGCTGTATGCGCCGACTATGCTTCGACATGTGTTTCACCTCTTCACGAGGCATTCCTCAGGAGCAATGGGCAACGACTGATCGCTTTCCTACTCGTCTTATTATTTTCTTATTGCTTTTTTTTTCACTTTCCAGTTATATTTATATTATTCCTGGCAGTAGCTGTGATGGTTTTGGCAAATCCGCTGCGCCATTTTGAAGTGTACCTCGGTCAGTGGAGCATCAACGGTCCGGGACGAGCGTTTCGCATAGTTCCTTTACTAGACGGTAACCAATGTCATGCCACATTATCTTATAGTGAGGTGAACCCTCTTATATCATAATCCAGGCTGACAGAACTTACTTATTATTGTGAAAGAGCTTGGTTCAAGGTCTAGATCAAAGTAAGTAGGTAAATAGATTTATTCCTGCAAAATTGTATTTACACACTAGAGGACGCCAGCAGCTACCCCTGCATTTTTTTAAAATTTACCCGTTTTGGCCGATCCCGTGGGAATTTCGGGAAATCCCTCCTTAGTGCACCCCTACGGTCCCCAGGGAACATACATGTCAAATTTCAGCTTCCTGCGCCCAGTAGTTTCGGCTGTAGCGTGTCTGTTACTGACTGATTAAGTAACGCAAGGATTTTACATATTAAGATAAGTACGCTGAGGGAGGCGAGAGCATGGATACACTGATACCTATTGATACCTACTATAGGTACTTATGGCATGAGATGAGTGTTACCTACCTACTTGATGTTTATTCAAACAGGTATTGGTGTCGCAATGTGTTTAAATTCTATATTTCGCGCTATAAATTATTGCGTGATAGCTGCCTTGGCTGCGACCTATGTGATACATTCTGTAAATGATGCTCCGTTGCCGTTCACGTATTGTCGGTGAGTTTGTGTTTTTTGATATTTATGAAATAGGTATCGAAAATGTTTACTTACTCCTGGCTGTCCCGGTTACTAGCCAAGATATATTCTTTGCCCGGGGTACCGGTAGGTACGCTATCCTAGTCTAATCCGATTGAATAGATTATTTGTGTTTTCTGTTTAGCAGAATAAAAAACCCAGAATATTAAGATATATTATAGGCTTTTGACCAATGCAGCAGATGAGGCACGAGCTCCAACAAGAGACTACAGGACTCAAGCTGCACTCAAAAGCATCTGTTTCTTCTAAAGACAAATACCTTACAGTGTTTCCCTGGATAAAGCGTTCCATCGCCAGGAGCAGCCCCGCAAACCACAATAAGACCTCCCCAAATAAAATCTTGGATCCGCCACTGATTTGAATGGCAGTCTGTTAGTTTCTCCTCTCGGCTGTTGCTACTTCTAGACCTATACTAGACCTAGACCTATACTAGACCTAGACCTATCTCATCAGTCTATCCCTAACTAGTAAACATCATTATTTCCAGAGATTTTGATTTAAAGCCTTACAGACCAAAGAGCATTGACGTAAAATATAGAGCTATAAAGAGTGCGGTAAGTCCTAACTTAAATGAATCCTTATAATTATATAACTTTTATACTAAATATTTATATTGAATTAGCGAACTTCGCAGTCAGTCCGATCAGTTGGTCTGGGTTGCACTAGATAGTCAGAAGTGGGCGAGTATATCAGTGGTTGAATACAATCGACAAATAAGTCAGCTAGTGATATTCCAGTTTATTATTATCTGTCTCTAGTCTATGTAGCATTTGCCTCCTATCATCAATAATTGTGGTGATTAATACCGTAGGTATAATCTAACGTACACCGTAGGTTAGTTAAACGCTTCTCCCTAATTATAAAATGTCTATTTTCACGAAGGAACGGTTGTTGATATATTATAGACTTTGTTTACTAGATAGGGATTCAGTTCTCACAAGGTACCTTTCGTCAGTTTCTCCCACTAGACGAAGTCAAAGGCCTAACTTTAGTCAATAAAACATATTACCTACGTCGGGCTGTTAATTTCGTGACTCTACTCGATATTTTGCCGTAAATTCAGGATTTGTTCCATTGTCCCTTTTCCTTTAAAACAATCTCAGCTTGCTCTGCAGGTATTTAAAAATCCAGAGATAGATTTTACTGACGTGGGGTACGCCGTATGAGCGCCCTGCGCCAGAGTTCTATAGTTGCATGGTTTTCCACAGAACCCTTTTTGTGCACACAATGCAATCTACCAATGTATTCTAGCTGGAAAAATTATTCCCAGTGCCACGCAGATAATACTTATGAGTCTTTGCGGCATCTCCTTTGAACTTCAGCACTCAGTTGAGTTAAGCATAGGTTTCAATGCATAGGTATCAAGCAAGTTTAAGCTGATAATAAGTAGGTAGGTACATCAGCCATTTTCTAATAACTTTATTAAAAGCAAAATTATTGTACCGATATTATGGTCACGAATTTCAATACCTATTTCAGTTAAAAGTCGTCTTGACACATGCTGACCACAATGGAAGTCAATATCAGCAAGATTTTAGCGCAGTTGGATTATTGGGACTAGGATGGCAAAATAATTCCGCAATGAAACACAAGAAGTTTGTATAATATACCTACACATTCGCACTTTAAAATTAACTTGTTTAGTCTTAACGTTTGTCCCGCTGAATCTGTAATTGACTAAGTATTTATCATCATCATATCAGCGAAAAACCACATGGACCGACCTTGAGCCACCCGCATCCGTCCGCTGCCCACGATCCCAACAAGATTCCTTGTAAGCTATTAATATTATATAATTTCAGAGTAAAAACTACTATACGTATTGCAAAGACGAAAGTGTGCAAGGAAAGTTATCCTAAGCCATATCCTGCGGTTTACAGTACTCCTGCTTACAACTTCTTATAGTAAGTTTTAATAATATTATGAATTACCTACCTATTTAAGTCGTGTACGGTATTTACAAATACCAGGTGTTAGATATCTATTCTTAATTAAATCTAAATAAGTATGTACCTACTTATTGCATTATTCCTTGTTTCAGTGTTGAAGTTGCTCAGTTACGCCCAGGTTTCAGTCTCTCGAAAATCAATATAAAGCTGCTAGTTATTCTAATTGCAATATGGCTAGTACTGTGGATGGTTATGATATCGGAACGACTGCAGTATGATAGAGTAGGTATCTAAATGTTGGTGTTTGCAATACTAGTACTTTTAGCTTTGCTAGATTGATATTACCTAAAAGATTATTTGTTTGATTCTTTTACGACTACGCCGTTGATTCCGGCGTAGTCGTGATTGGTTTTACAGTTATTCAAATTCTTTATATCAAATATTCTTTATTTCAATAGTTATTGGATGTAATTACAGCGAAGATTCCTAAATTCCTATTATTATCCGATAACTGTAAAACATATATAACATGTATACAGCGTGTTGATTTGCATTTGCAAAATATTTTCAGGGGTGAATATACTGCTATAACTGAAAACAAATACATGAAAAATTAACCCACTAATAAAGTATTAGTGGGTTAATTTTTCATGTCTTTGTTTTTTTCCCGTAACCATGCATTTCCAAAATCTGCTTAGCTGATTGCCGCCAGCTTGCATTGCAGGTACCTAGCATAGCACACACAAACACACGTACCTACCGTGCAGTCTTATTCTGCACCAGTAAACAATTTATTCTGATTTACCTACTACCTAAGTAACATTGAATGAAAATAGGGACTTATATCATCACACACTGTTTGAAATAATCTTAGATGAATAAAGTATACTCTCTATATTGTATTATGAAAATATTTTGCAAATGCATATTAACACCCTGTATACATATTATATATGTTTTATATTTATATACAGGATATACATATAGTAGTACACTATCGTTACTGGGTTCAGGACTAGGCATAGGTACAGGTAGATATTTGCTGGAGGGTTTTCCCAAATGAATTCGAACACAGATAATTTGGCAATGTTGCAATTCTATATGCTCATCCAGTCAAGCGTCACACCTGACCGTCCGTAAGTCCATGCTTTATTTATTAACTCTGCTTCTTATGATTGCAGATGATATGGAACAATATGCCTGTGTGGATAACAGTTGTGCCGTGGATATGGATGTTATTTCTCGTGTTCATAGCAGCCTCCAACCTTTATTTATTTTGCTCATTTGATACCTTAGGTGACATTTTCTCCATTGGTTCCAAAGAAATAGTGTCTGTACGTATCGCATTATTATTCTATCATGTAATGTGACGGGCTTTTTGTTACATTTTTAAATATTGACTCGCATTCTCTGCTGTTAAGGGCATAACTGACGCTTTTGAAGTCGCTCTCTATATACACTCGGCGGGTGTCGGAACAGAGCTAATTACTGGCAAAGGATTGAATCGTTATGGTAATTATTCTGTTAAAATCAATCTCTTATCAATGACATTTCAAAAACAACGACGTCCCATCTACAATAACTATAGTTTTAAAGAACGCGCGGGCGTTTAACGGCCAGGGCAGTCCGTCGGGCTGACTTCGACGGTACCTAGCCAGACATTGCACAGACCAATAGACGTACTGGTGTCTGGCGAATCTGTCCGTATAAGTCCGTCTAGTAAATGCCCGCTTCAGTTGCCTGCGCATACGAAGTAACGGACTAGACCTAATTATTTTATGTTCGAGAATACTTAGTAAATGTACCTATAGAGTCATGCAATAACGCAGACGCAGGGCCCAAGAATAAAAAACAGAAAGGATAGAATTTACGTCGGTACATTTTTTAGCATGGAGTTCCCTGCCAGCCGGGAAGGCAACTAGGTATAGTAGCATTGGATCCGTCCTGTAGATGTGTTCTTTCGTGTGTTCAGCGTCTTACGGTATTTTAAACAATATAGGTAGAAATATAATATACATATTGCAGCATCCGGTCACATAGATCCGTTGTTGAACAGGGAGAACATAATACACTCTGGCATGGTGCTGCTGCTATCGATCTTACACTCTAGTGGCGCCGCCATGTGCGCGCTCGTCGACTACAAGGACCCTAACTCGACGACCAATTATGACGCGCGCGGGAGTAAGTTGTACCTTGTTACTTATAGTTACGAACACCATAACATCAAATATAATATCTACTTAGCTATATTTGCATACTAGGCAAGTACTCACCTTCCAATGTTTATTCAACAGGTTCAATATGGATATTAGCTATGTATTCTAGATGCACATCAATGACTGGATACTCGCATACCACGTGAGTATGTATTCCTTTAGTAGCACAAATGTTTATATAGCCCACGACAGTCTCGATGACGTTTAATATTATCGTCTCAAATTTTTTTTTTTTTTAATTTTGCTCTTTATTTTGCAAACCACTTATTTATTACACCATAATCCATCCATCCGATTTGATAAAATCATTGATATTTACAGGTCGTCGTTTATATTTCTTGGGTTCGCTTTTTCTTATACAACTGTGGCTTTCGTATTGCTAAAGACAGCACTGCACACAATATTCGAGTACAGAGTAAAACTCGTGTAAGTATACATTTACAAAATACTATTAGGTTCCTGGCATTTTCTGGCCTGCATTTATTAGGACCACAAAGTACTACACATACCTACTTAGTCGGTATTGTTGCGAAGGATTTTAGACCAAATTTTTTAAATTATATTTTTAAGACCAAAAAGGCTATTTGCGGCTTATACAGTGCTATAGGCCGTGTGGAAATTGAATCAGCAACGCTCGGTTTTGTTAGGGGTCGAGACAGCCACCTGAACGACTACACCACCATCATTGTCATAATATATATTACCTACTGACTACCATGCAGTCTCAGAACGGTGTGTAACCACGTCAAAAATATGTCTTTCTTGTTTCAGCTTCATAGAACAAGTAGTCGTAGGAGCTTTAATAATATTCTGTGGTACGCTTAGTGTGCTGTTTACAACTCATGTGAGTATTATTTACTATTTATAATTCCAAGAACTTGTTACTCCTTTCATATTTTTTTTTAAATACAGGAACAACTTTCTAGGACTGTAGTAGGTACTAAACTGTGCTTTGTATCCCACTTCTGAAACTGTTTTATTTTTGACGTGACAACGTCTTATAAATTGGTTTGCCGAGTGACACTTCAAGAAACTGCGTTACGCTCCGCTCACGTTATGCGCTCACAATGAGTGCGAGTGAGAGGCACGCGTCCCGCCTAAGAGCGAGAGAGACAGACATAAAAAGTGAAAGGCACGCGTCTTTCATCCTTCTTCCTACTATACGAATGAATATTCACATTAAAATTATTTTACCACTCAAAGTCGTTGTCACGTAAAACTTTCGCCCGTATACCGACTTTACAGGCAACCAATTTTTAACTGTATTTAATTGTATTGCCTCGTTGGTCTCGCGGCATAAATGTGCGCGTGGGATTGGGAGGTCTTGGGT
Source organism: Euclidia mi (assembly GCA_944739405.2). Lineage (NCBI taxonomy): Eukaryota > Metazoa > Arthropoda > Insecta > Lepidoptera > Erebidae > Euclidia > Euclidia mi. Next base: position 44,638,799 of record OX123187.2, read on the forward strand.
TCGATTCCTGGGTCGGGCAAAGTGTTATTGGGTTTTTCCGTTAGGAAATTCTCAGTAGCGGCTCGGAGTCTGGTAATGTGCCCGGTACGGCAACAGGCTCGCCCCCTATTACGTGGGACCTAAAAATTTATGGCGATATGTGGGTGTTTTATCAGACCTCTGCCTACCCCTTCGGGGATACAGGCGTGTCTATAACAAAAAAAAAATTGTAGTACAAGACGGTTCGGTTCAATTCTCTCATTGTAAAAGGCAAACCGCATGTTTCAACCGAACGAATGAGAGGCATATCTGCGAGCCTCAAAGATATCAAATTAAAATTAGTAAAGATAGTCCATATCGACCGAACTTTGAATAATTATACTAGACTATATCAGTAGATATTTATTGAATGTTCCTCAGGGTGGGCTCGTTCTGTTGGAGAGTATGGACTCGATGTTGACGAACATAGCGACGCCGTTCATCTGCCTGATGGAGCTGGTGGCCATGCTGTACATGTACGGCAGCCACGACTTCGAGTCCGATATCAACGTCGCCATGGAGGAGAGCGCCTGCTCCGCGCGCATGACCATACAGTGGCAGACTATGCCTGTCATCACACTGGTACCATTTCTCTATAATGCATTACATTGTAGAATTCATCTGCCAGCCAACTAGTTTGAACCTTATTACGACTAGTTCGAACCTTATTACGACTAGTTCGAACCTTATTACGAATTCAATAAGGTATTATTGAAAGAATGAAAGAAAGAAAGAATACGTATAACGATGAAAGATGAACATGCGCAATAAGGTTTATTGCGCATGTTCATCAACACGCAGTTAAATACGAAAGTACGCAGGGCATATTTTCATTGAAAGAATTCTCTCAAGTAGGTACATTAATTAATACATATTGAGCGCCACAGTGTTGGCGGTTTTGCGGATATACATCACTAGCTGTATCCGATGTTACACCCGCGGTGTAATTGTTTATAGATACTGCTCTGCACCAGTGACTTATTAATGTTAGGTATGTATATAGCCTTTAAAGCCTGCCTCGATGAAAAATTTTGCAATTCGAAACAGTAGTTCCCGAGATAAGTGTGTTCAACTAAACAAATACGCTTTAGCTTAAGGCGCTGTGTACAGTACACCGAGTTCAGCTGTTGCTGTCACTGTCGGATTGTATACATAAGAAAGAGAAGCGCGATGACGACGGGACGTTCAGAACGAGTTATTTATCATTAAATACATTAATCCTTACAAATATCTTATTCCAATCAATAAATAAAAACAACAGTTCCCTATATTATTATATATTACATCACTGTTATTAATATTATCAAGATTTGTTTATAAATAATACAGTTACAATTGCTACAATTTCAATTTTAATGGTTATTTTATGGTTATTTTTTTATCGAGAAAATTTACCGAAAACGTGTTTTGAACACAATGGTCGCCCCCATAAATATGATCAAGATTAACATATATTTTTTTAGCTGCTCTAAAATGTATACATTTGGCTAAAAAACTGTTTTGTGAAGCCTATTTTGACTAGGTACAGCGCCTTAATAAATCAAGCATACATTTTATCAAAGGAGTATACCTACATAAAACAAAAGAAGCAAAATTGACTGAAAATAATTTCCTGAGCGGGGTTACGTCAGTATAAACAAAAAAATATATTTTAATAATGTAATTTGAAAGCGCCTCATACATCTCAATTTGTTGCAGTGCATGCTGATCCTGAAAATGGCTGTAATAATGGATACCGGCGTTCCTAAGAGATTCATGTTAATGGCACTCATTCCAATTATATTCATAATATTGGCAATACCATTTCGCGCCACATACAACATCTACGCATTCCTCGCGCGCCCCCGACCGAGAACAGAGAGAACAGAACGCACATGAACACACATATCTCCGAGTGACCACTCTTCGACAAGCTTCTGAACTATGTAAAATGTTTTAGTTTTCAGAATGTTAAGATGCTATGAAGAGTTAAAGGATATAGTGAATAAAACAATAAACACAAGTGATTGAAAATAAATGTTTATTTTATCAATCATTTAAAATATTTATAAATATTGTTTCTTTGTACAATGTAGCAACATGTGTACACATGATTGATGGCGATAGCCTAAGTGAGACTCTCATAAACTTACAGACGCGAATTAATATAGTTAAAGATACATTCGAGGCGCCTAGTTAGCACAAGCTGCTCATGTTCCGTACACTATTTACACAACACCTACCTACCCATCTTTTAGATTCAAAGTTTCGAGTAATTCATTGTCCATTAGAAAATAATAATGCAAATATTAGGAACACTTCGAATCAGCAACAAATTGACATCATGGGTAATTCTACTATGATCTAGTGTATGCTATCATCTATTTCACAATATATTTAAAATATCACATATGTACAAATTATTTTCAAAACTAAATCTCAATAATATCAGTATGTTTCTGTGACATGTTGACAGATGAATAATTTCATAAGTTAGCTTAACTTAGGCCAACGATTGCAAGTGGCTCATATAATATGGCCATATATTATTATAATATATTCACAGTATACTTGTAAAAATTATCAAAAATCAACAAAACAATACTATGTCTAACATGATCCAACCTAGAGTCATTGTGCATATACATTTTAACAATTCAAAACTGACAAATAATAATAACAATTGACAAAGTTTGTCTGTTAATAATGTTACAAAAATGCGGGACATGTCAGCGATCGCTTAGCTCTATAATATGCGAGAAACGTCTCAGCTCTATTGTCGATTAAAAGTCACCCCCGATCGACTTTTTGCGCTTGAGCGTTATGGTCAAGTTACAAGTAAGATGGAACCTTGGAACTTCTAGCATGTTACTATAAGAATATCTCGCTAATTCACAATGATACCTTGTTAGCATTTAATAGGAAGTGACAAAAGATGATTTTTAATCTACAAAAAGCATATTAGTCGTTATTATATTACGCTGAATGAAAATGTATTATATACATCGTTCCTTTGGTATATTTCATTCGGGGCTACATGGACTATTTCTATAGTATTTATATTACAAACATGTTTTTGTTATATATATTTTTTAATATTTTCGTTCATTCTATCCCGCGACAAAAGACGTCTGACGTCAAAATGTAAGCAAGTATTGATTTGTTGATGTCCAAGACAAATATACTTTTAGCACAATTTATATTCGAGTTCTATGCAGAGTCGGCGCGGCCTTCATAAAAGTACAAGAGTTACGGTGAGAGAGGGCGGGTTTGCCGGCGGACTAGTGGTCGCATGTGTGCGCGCACTCATAAATCTTGTACATTTAGGAGGGTAGTTGATCGCATCGCGGGCGTCGTCCCGCAGACACAGGCGCCAGTGGCTGGTAGCGTGACGCATCAGAAGCGTCGTGTCGCGGCGGTGGCCTTGCGCGTGGGCTGCACGGACAGCGGCGCCACCAGCACGTCGCCGGGCCCCTCCGCGCCGCCGCCGCTCGCGCCCATCTCCTGACACACGCACACGCAATACACAAGTTACTACTAGCTCCAGCCTTAGTCTACTTCCTACGAGCTCATAGGAGTCGACGACGGAACAAATAACATAATTTCATTTCAAACTGGTGGCTACGCTTCTGCAGACATGCCGTTTTAAGATTAAACAATTAAAATCTAACAAATTCACTTTTGAATGTTAATGATGAAATACATAATAAAAATAAAAGTAGTAAATACTTGCTCTAAAGCACTACTTTCAAATACAATAACTGAGAAGCATAGATTGTAGTTACAAAAAATAAGATGAGGATTTTATAGACATAATTATACACATGCCCATTAGGAGATGTGTACAATTTTATTATGTATATAAAAGCATTTATTTCGTACCTACTAAGGTACGAAATAAAAGTGAAACGATGAACGAATTTATTCCGTGTAAAAACTTATTAACTTTATCTTTTATTCGCCGATAAAACAGAAAGCAATACTCTTGTAAAAAATAAACTGATACCTAGATACACGTATGTAGAGTGAAAGAAAACCTTTCCGCTTAAATTCTTTACTAACGAACATCAGCGACCTGTATGAGTTCGCTTTGTCAGAACACGAACACACAAATATCTATAAACCTAATCAGATCAACCACAGTCCCGTACTAGACATCCGATTGGTCAGGGACGTATTATTTCTTCGGAAATTCGTCGAATTGGCAATGGTTCTCTCGATCGACGTTTAATCAACTAGTTGAATTTTATACCCAAAACCGGAGTGGATCAAATAATGATCCCATCCGGTGTACCGATAACGACATAATACTGAAAACGTACCTTACTGTCACACATGGTGTTTCCAAGAATTTACTTCTATCCAGCGTCGACGTAGCGTGTACAAAGAAATGTTAGCGTACAGTAAATGTTGATATAAAGAAGCTAGAGGAGGTGGGAGTGTGTGTGTGTGTGTGTGACTCACGTTGATGTTGTTGCAGCTGGCGAGGCGCATCTGCGCGAGCTGCGAGGCGGGCGTGAGGTTGGACGTGGAGCCGAACGGCGAGATCATCGACGACATGGCGCGCTTCAGCTTCGACGGCGTCTTGTTGAACGAGAACGCGCGACCCACCTGCACATCACACAACACACGTCACTTCACGCACACATACATTAACACACCGGCATACAACAATATTAGGGATCAAATATAAAACTCATGAAATTCATCATGCTGAATGAATGTTGAAAGTAGGGTTGTATCAAAATAAAAAAGTTAAACAATTTACAAACCGAATCAGCTACATTATTATTTTGTATTAATATTAATATTTTCATTATTTCATTAACAATTATATTAATAATTAACAAAACCATGCCTTCTCTGGTACGTATACACTATAAGCTACTTATAAACAATAGGAATAAATTGGTACATTCCGGTGATATGTATGACGTGTATGACGATGATATGTTAAGACACCACGGAACACCACTGGTATGGCACGCTCACAAGACGAGTTAACCACAAATGATTCGAAGCGAAGCATTAATAAGTATGTTCACTCGTTCCACCCTCGCACTCGTGAAGAAGCTACCGAGTACCGAGGTATACTTACTTTTATAGCAACGATATTCAGTTAATATGATTAAATAAAAACTATCGACAATGTTAGACTGCAACATTATTATTTTGCGCGCACATTGATTCCTGTGTCTGTACTGAACTGCATCGACGTACCCTTACGCGTACAGATCCCACAAATTTAACAGCAAAATATAACCAGACAAAAAAATTGTTATAATCATGACATAGATTTGCGAAAATATAATATCAAACCTTTTTTAATGAGACAATAAATTCCTTTCGAAGTTTTATTTTGATGCATTTGAATAATTAAAGTTCATCACAAACTATATTACGTCGCAAGTCGAGTAAGAGTTGTCGTTGTGATTTTTTATTATGTTTAATGTTCCTTATACCATAATGAAACATGAGCATGTTATTACTTATCACTTATCACAAGTGCAAAGATTAAATAAAGGCGTATCGAATTCTGGTAATGAACGGACTATTGGTCATAGATTTATAGGTGTTTTATCTGTTGAGGTGGATATCGATAGGCCTTTAGTTAGCGCGCTGCACTGTTTGTTATAGTGACGTACACAGGAAGCAGTATGCGGATGACGTTAGTGGCGGAGGGGGCGGGGGAGGTACGGTGGTTGGCGAGGAGCGAGAGCCGCGTCAGACCTGTGCGAGTAAGTGAGCGCGCAATACCCATGTGTCTAGCAGCCCGGAGCCGGGGTCTGCGCGCAGCCAGCCGCCCAGCCCGGCCAGCGCCTCCAGCTACAACACAACAGCTCTCCACTACACAGCTCACAACTAACCACCTTAACTACGCACCTACACACGTACGCACGCAACCATACACGATACACGCTACTGCCTGCTACTACATACCACAATACTTATTAACAATCATCTCATCATCACGACTATACACATAGTCGGTTTAAAGAAGACATCATTAAACAATACAGCGTTTTTCACGCACCATGTCATGTAGAACTACAATACAACTCCTCGATGGATCATATCATAAGTATTTACACTCACAGTCATTATTTACCGCACTACAAGGGCGTCGCCAGACGATTACCTCGGGGGAGGGTCAAGTTGATATGTAAAATGAGAAAAGTATAAATTGTAGGGCTTTTGAATCTCTAGGAGGGAGGGTAGCTGCCTCCCCTGCTCCTCCCCCTTGGCGCCGACCATGCCGCACAATCATGACTGTGATTCCGAAGTGTCGACAGGGAGCCCACCAATCAGTCGTCAATCGTAAACCGTCGGGTATAATGAGTGCATGACTACTGATTATTGTATTAACACGTTGACATCATATTAACGTCTGCGGACTACAGTTTCATGCCTTAGTTACACATAAATGCTTGTGACCAAACTCTTGAAGGAGGAGTATGTAGTATACTGATATTCATGGATCTTATAAACATCACAGTTATGTTTGTTATTTGTCTATTCAAGCTAAGCTAACTTAATGTACGGTCTATTTCATGCTTTATTCATTTATACATATATTTTATTTTGACAATTTTATTCTAAATGTTAATGGTAATCCTGTTGTCGGTAGGACGTACGGCTATATGTATAACAGATTGTAGGTGTGTGCTGTGAGTCGTATGAGGGAAGGTACCTTGATCCTGGTGCGCGCGGCGAACTTGGACACTTTGGAGAGTGCGCTGAGCGCGAGGTCGCTCGTGTCGATGTCGAGCTGGTGCGACTCTAGGCATGCTAGGAATTTATCCTGCGGAATAAACGTTATCGTTACCTAAAATACATATTGAACATAGTATATCAGTACATAAGAAATCTCCAAAGGCACCAAAGTGGTGACAAATAGTAAATACTTCAGCGCATAAATTCGTAGACGAAAGTACTCGTCGCGCATGCATAATCGAGTATACATGCACCTCAATGTGCAGTCCATATATGCGATGACGCGTATGTGTAATTGTGTACACGTAACCGCATGCTCTAGTGTACGTCATAGAGCACAACGTGAGCATTAGATGGTGCGGTTGCGGCTACTACTATTAAGTTCAATATAGCTGCAAACATGCTTGTGTACACGTAACCGCATGCTCTAGTGCACGTCATAGAGCACAACGTGAGCATTAGATGGTGCGGTTGCGGCTACTACTATTAAGTTCAATATAGCTGCAAACATGCTTGTGTACACGTAACCGCATGCTCTAGTGCACGTCATAGAGCACAACGTGAGCATTAGATGGTGCGGTTGCGGCTACTACTATTAAGTTCAATATAGCTGCAAACATGCTTGTGTACACGTAACCGCATGCTCTAGTGCACGTCATAGAGCACAACGTGAGCATTAGATGGTGCGGTTGCGGCTACTACTATTAAGTTCAATATAGCTGCAAACATGCTTGTGTACACGTAACCGCATGCTCTAGTGCACGTCATAGAGCACAACGTGAGCATTAGATGGTGCGGTTGCGGCTACTACTATTAAGTTCAATATAGCTGCAAACGTGCTTGTGTACACGTAACCGCATGCTCTAGTGCACGTCATAGAGCACAACGTGAGCATTAGATGGTGCGGTTGCGGCTACTACTATTAAGTTCAATATAGCTGCAAACATGCTTGTGTACACGTAACCGCATGCTCTAGTGCACGTCATAGAGCACAACGTGAGCATTAGATGGTGCGGTTGCGGCTACTACTATTAAGTTCAATATAGCTGCAAACGTGCTTGTGTACACGTAACCGCATGCTCTAGTGCACGTCATAGAGCACAACGTGAGCATTAGATGGTGCGGTTGCGGCTACTACTATTAAGTTCAATATAGCTGCAAACATGCTTGTGTACACGTAACCGCATGCTCTAGTGCACGTCATAGAGCACAACGTGAGCATTAGATGGTGCGGTTGCGGCTACTACTATTAAGTTCAATATAGCTGCAAACGTGCTTGTGTACACGTAACCGCATGCTCTAGTGCACGTCATAGAGCACAACGTGAGCATTAGATGGTGCGGTTGCGGCTACTACTATTAAGTTCAATATAGCTGCAAACATGCTTGGAATTCATGAACTGAGGCTTATTGTAAGCAATGAACCAAGTACTCACGGCATCGGCCTTGCAGACGGTGTTGGCCATTTGTCTGCAGAGCTGTCGAAGGAAATGTGACTTGTCGACGGTTTCGTCGGTGATCATGAACGAGAACAGCTTCTCTTTGAGCTCCTGGTTATTCCGGCACATCAGCGCAAACACGTTGTGACAGTCTGCAAACAGACAACACGCTCATTAGTATTTATGCGCTGCTCCAATTGTTATCCAAGACCCTACAGTAACCGTTTCGTAAATCGTAATCCGTAAATCGGTTTTCCACAGACAATATAATTTCATGCAAAATTATTTATCTACGCAATAATATAGAAGTGGAATTCTTATCATAATAATACATACTGCAGTCCAGGATAGTTACTTATTTTAAATTTTCATAGTCGAAACTTAAACTTGATCAATATGTTCTCAAAAACAAAACATCGTTGGTATCAAAACTTTTGTTGAAAATTCTCCATTCTCATTAGCTGCTTCAAATAAAAATTGATTTTATGGATGGAATAAAATGCTAAAGTATGTGTAATGTAACAGTCAGACATGGGTTTCTGACTTACCTTCAGCTTCCCGAATGTCTACGACGCGTTTGACTGTACTGAGCGGCATCAGCGATATATGCCTGTAGGGTTTGCTCGAACCTATCCGCATCGTCCCCGTGCCGTTCGTCGGACTTTTACTGTTAAAAGCCTGCAATACAACAATTTTTTTTACTTCCAGTAAGAGCAATGTAGGTACACGCAAAATACTCTAATGTCTGTAACATAATACAAGTATTTACAATAATTTCTTTGAAATGCTTGTATGGTCAGCCAATAAAGTGGTAAGTATAATAGATTTGTCAACATTTTCAGTGTTATCAAAATAACGGTAGAGTTGAGGTTAGAGCTGTCAGAATATTATTTTAAAGGAAAGTCAACCTTGTTGATAAACGACGTGCAAATAAAGATTGATGGTAGACCATAGAAAAATAAATAAGAGTAGAAGTGCCAAGAGGGCGTGTCGGTGTCCGCGTGAATTGCACCCAGAGTGCATATCGCAAGCAAATGGCCGTTGCCGCGAATTAGTACACTTTCGACCGTGATCGCGACAATTTATAAGAATGCCGTCTTGTTCATTGGTTTTCTGTAAAAACCGAAACTCAAACCAAAACTTTGTGAAGAATGGAATCACTTACCATAATATGAAACTACAAATATTTTACTATATTTGTCTTTAAAAACATGAAAAACAACAAATCGTAAAATATTCCTTGCGGTTATTATTTTATTATTGTTTGCAAATCTCACAACGACTATATTATTTTTCAATAAATACATTGCTCTTTAACTACTACCTATTTTTGTCGCGAAGTGACTAGACAAGCAATGTAATCATGACCGAACGATACTTTATTAAGGGAATGCATCGCGTAGTACGGCCGCTGCATCTAGCACCGAATTAGTGTACAGTTCTTTTGCATAGCACAACGATAGTGGCCGATGTTTATGTGTGAGTAAGTTGAACGTTGCTTGGTAAATACACGCTATGTTCGATAGGATAAGGTTTATAATTGATTTTTTTGTAAGCTTTGATTTAAAAATGCGAGTGTGTGCGCGAAAGCGTTTTCATATTGCTTTTACTGATGTGTAGTAGTAGCCGCGTGGAAAAGGCAAACTGGCGACACAGGTTTCCGATACATTTTCGTCTACAGGGCATATCTCCTATTAATTACTATATCTATGTGGTAGACCATATATTTGGCTGACTATAACACACACTAACAAAACGCTAGGAATGTGTACTTACTTTAGATCTTTTCTTGCAGACCTCCATGGTGTCGGTGAACAGAAATAAGACTAGATGGTCCCCCCTGCCCGACAGCTCCTTCGATAGTTCTACAACTTCGCAGCGCGAAACGAACGATCGGTGGGAAGATACTAGATGTGGCTGTCAACAAAAGGAAAGGTTATTAAAACGGGTGTGTAATTCGATATTAATATTACATGTGAAAGAAACTTTACTTTTTGATACTATTGCGAAGGGGATGTCACAGCACCGATTTTAAATATACCTATGTACCATATGTTTTATGGATATGTTCAAATTAATTGATTGGTAATAATTTAGCTTTCATTACTAGTTGCCAGCAATACGCCAGCTCTACTAACTTTGATAGCTCAATAGACTTAGATAGATGAAATCTATACTAATGATCGTATTATCAAATACGTTCTCGATACGATTACGTCTAACCTTATCTTCTGTTTCAATATAAGCATAATTAGCAAAAGCAACGCGTGATGTACCGTTAGTTTGTATACAGTAGTATTACATACTCAAACGAAATATTTATATCTATAGTAGCAGCAATCAGCAATATAATAGCAGACCGGCTGCAGTCTAGCGCCAACAGCATAATTAGAATCGCGGCAACAATATTTAACGTATCCAAACAAAGAGGTTTCCTACTAGCAATGAATACAGATTTACATAGAAGCGCACTTCTTAAGGATTTCGTGTGCCGATTTCAAGTGGAGACTGTCTCCAGTTTAGTTCGTAGTTAGCGCCGTTAGCGGCGCTGGCGTCGTTCTCCGTCTCTCTTGCTCTCGTAGTTAAGATACACAGGAGGAACGTTAGTTTATCTTGCTTTCGTAAAGAGAGCTGTCACAGCGCAACCGCCACGCCGCCAAACGGCAATATTTTATTTTTTTATAGATTCACGCCTGTATCCCCGAAGGGGTAAGCAGAGGTGTAATATTACACCCACATTTCGCCATGAATTTTTAGGTCCCACGTAATAGGGGGTGAGCCTATTGCCGTTACCGGGCACATCACCAGACTCCGTGCTGCTACTGAGAATTCGGAAAAACCCAGTAATATTTTTGCCCGACCCGTGAATCGAACCCGGGACCTCCGATCAGCAGTCGCATATGCTATCCTCTGGACCACGGAGGCAGTCTTTAGTCCCAGTAATTTAGGTCACAGAAAGTTTGTCTTCAGAGCGCCCATAGGAAATGCCCCTCTATGTAAATATCTGAGCTCTTTGCTACTAGGTTGGTTGTTGCACTATGAGTAAAGCTGCGTCTCCATCAAACAAATATTAGCAATTTAGGCAGTTTTACATTGTATATTTTTGCTTCCGACACGTGTTGACAACACAGAAGTTAGCATCATTTGTTTGTGTATGGTGATAGGATAGGGTGTGTGTGATGTGTACCGGGCACTGGTCGATGTCGTTGTAGATGTCGAACATCTGCAGCTGGCCCTCTGTCTTGCGCTTGTCCTCGTTGATGTGCGACATGACCTCGCGCAGCCCCGCCAGCGCCTGGCCCAGCGCCGCGTGGTCCGGGTTGTTCTTGTGCGTGTGCTTCAATATGTCTGCAACACGCAACACACATTCATTCTACTGTACAGATGCTTATACAGCACACACAAGTCCAGCTTTACTCGACTGTACTAGGTATACACAAAATCCGCCAATATTTTTTAAATTATACTACTGGCACTCAAGATTGGCGTGCTCCTACTTACTATATTCTAAATACCTTTCGATTTGATTATCATTATCAAGAATATGATTTGAACTGTAGTAATAAAAGCATACGATTTGTCTCTCTGTTTACGCAAAATAAAATTGCTTTAAAAAGTAAGAGATATCTTCGCTTTTACTCATTTTGCTTCTAGTACTCTTAACAATACTAATTTATGGAGCACCTAAATATTCCAAATGAATTATTTGTAAACTCTGTATAAAGTAATAAATTGCTCCATTCATAATATTCACTTACATGCGTAAGGTTTAATATCCAATAATGACATTTCACGCCAAGGCAAATCATATCATCATATTTAAAAAAAATCAGTGATGAGTTTTAGTAAAATTAAGCTGGTAATCCGTCGTCATAAAAAAGTAACGAAGAATGTAATTAACTTCCGAAACCGTGAGAAAATGGAGAAGAAGAATGTGGTAAGATTACTATCTAGTATCATCTAAGTTGCTGATACGAATCTCTAAAAACATTTATTCGGGCACTATTCATGACTAGTTCGCTATCGCTAGTCAAAGAGCGGACAGATTGAAATACGTCAAATTGGAGTAGGCATGCATAGTTCTTCGCTTTCTTTATATCAACTTGGTGTATCAATAAAGATCTGAAAATAGTGTCACGCCACAATAACGGACTATAGTACCTCGGTATAAACCCGGCCTAACACAACCACAAAATATTAAAATGTAAGGATGCATTTGTATGGTTCCAGTATCACAACCACACTGGTTTCTCATTGCCAATATTTTTATAATATGAGTCTTAAAATTTCCAGACTCAATCTTTTGAATTTTAGGTACAAATACATCCTTAAGTAAAATCTATTTCCAAGTAAAATATTAACTACCTACCAGTATACAGAGAAAGGTACAGTTTAGTCAGCTAAATTCAACTTATTTCATCTAATATCTAATGAACACAGTAAGTTCGAAGTATAGCTACCTATCTATGCGGTAGGTAGTGAGAATTCTACTGAATTTGGAAACTCCACTCACACAAACACAAAATGAAACAGCCTGATTCTAACTCACCCCTTATCCAAACATCATCCTTCTTATCACCACCATACAAATATACAAACATCTCGCTTTACTATCAATAGTACACAACAGGTTCATGTTTATAAAATAAAAAATGCAATTTGCAGTTTATCATTTTCTTTCGGAATACATACCATGCATCTTTGTTTCGAGTATCCCATACTTCATATGAATATGGCGCTTTCAACAGTGCCGAAATATCAGACATTCGAAGCAAATGCACGTGGTATAAATCCCGAAAGACAATCTTATCAAATGATAATGACAACGAAAGTTTAAAAAATCAATTTAAATAAAATGTATATGGTACAAACAACTCACCATCAAGTAATAAACTTATACTAGGTAACCGCTGCACTGGTCTTATTAGTAGTTCCTGTAAACTTTGTCTGCCACACTCTGGCTTTGTTTGACAGATTTTCAGGAATGCATGAAATCTGAAAGAAAAATTAGTTTTTAAATTTTATCTTCTTAGCTTTTGGCTGAGTGTTCGTGGTATATTTAAATGTTTCTCAACAAAGATACGTAATTAGATGTCAAGACGTAAACGTAAGCATTTCATGGAAAGTTTCTAAATAATGAATGCCCAAATAAAAAAACGTTTTAACATTCAACTCTCAGCAGATAATTTACCGATCACTTGCGCATCTTCAACAGTAACAGTAGTCACATAAAGCTTTAATAGTTATCATAATATTAATTTATGTAGCATACTTTTTACAACATTCCACTAAAAGAATACTAGGTGAATGATTGGCAAGCGCGTGGTTACCTAGGGTTCTCACGGTCGCACTGTTGCAGCATCTCCTTAGTATTCTCGAAGAAGTTGACGAAGGGCGGGTAGGCCTTCACCATGTCGGGCGTGTAGCGCAGCACCAGGCGCCCGATGCTCGTCTCCTCGCTCCAGTGCGCCTGCGCGTAACGCAACTCCTCTAACATTCTCCTACAACACAAAATATTATGCGTAAATACTGTTTGGCAACGCACTTGTGACTCCTCTGGGGTTGCTCCATGACTTGACTGAACATTGACTCCATGTTCGGCGGCAATCGCGAAACGAACTTTCTGCTCGATTACCGACTATGTAAAGTCAAACCGTCAAATATGGAAGCATGGGAATTATTAATAGTGCTCATGACGTGGATTGTTCTTCTGTGCATGTGCTTATCGCGCTAGCGATTTCCCATATACAACGTATACATATTACGTACAACGCCTATACCTCCCGCCTACTTTCCATATTCGTCCTCATAGTTCACGTGATTAAACATCATAATTATGTTGATTGTGCACTAAAATACTTACTGGTGCAATTCATAAATAGGCGGTAAGTTTCCAAATATAATTTTGAGTTCAGTATTATTGAGCAATGCTTGATTCTTGCCGTTACTGTTGTCGTCCTCGGCCATCTCTTCCAGCGGTTGCTTAAACATCTGCAATCAACATAATCTATTTATTACTATTCTGCTAAACATGTTGTTATTTTTACGTCACGATCTTTATGGCAGTTTTCGGAGCCAATGTCAACTATATCAATGCCTCGTTAGGAGTATTATTTGGCTTTAATCTACATATTAAATAACTTGGTTTGCCGGTCGTAATAGGTCGGCAAAGTTAAGGAAAAGCAAGACTTGCTGCGCAAGCGTGTGACATTTACATCACAGCGTTATCGCCCTTCGGAAGGCATGTAAAGCCGTCGGTCCCAGTCCTTATCTTAGGAAAATAATTGTTAGGGCATGTCAAAGTTATTGGGGCGGACAGAGAACTCCGACACCAAAGTTGGCTACACATTCACACGAAACAAAGAAACAATCTAAAATATATTACTCACCGTAACTATCGTATGCAATATGCCAACATAATTCGACTCTGTCTGTAGAAGTTCCATAAACACCTGCTGCCGCGGTGACAGTAGTTTTCTGACCACTGTATCAGGTACTTCAGACTCTACGGAATAAAAGAAGAGGTGTAAGTTGTTTCGTTAGTCTGTACGGCAAATTAAATAATTTAGAAAATTCTAATCATTTGTGTTTAGTTTATATTTTACAATATAACTAAGAATGAGTTATTGAGATCACATACAAAATGGGAATTTAATCATAATTCATTTCATGTTGGTCGGGCTGACGTTAGCCACTAGCAGTGACATTGTCTGTGCACGTTTTAGGCACTCTTTGCTAACGAGAGGATCGCGAGGCGGGGAATAGTACACTGCACTGTAAACGCGCGAACTTCACATAGTGGACAACTTCAAGCCGGCCAACATAAAATGCGCATGGTGTAATAAAATGGGCGGTGTCGTACCCTCGAGCAGCTGCTTGCCGTCGGGCGAGGGCGTGCAGTCGAGCAGGTTGCCGGACAGGCTCAGCAGCACGGCGTCGCCCACGGACGAGCGGCGCTTGTGCAGCGCAGAATCGCCGCCGCGCAGCTTGCGCTTGCGCAGGCGCTGCAGGTGCGACGGCGTGGCGCCGCCCTCCGCCGCGCCGCCCGCCCCCGCGCCCGCGCCGCTGTCGTCGCCCGCCGCCGCGCACGCGCCCGCGCCCGCACCCGCGCCGCCCACCGACGAGCGCCGCGACACCTCGTCCAGGTACTACAAAACACATCACACATTGCAGTCACTTCAAATCTAAGCTACGATATGAGCACATTGTCTCCAAATTTATGTTTCTCCTAATTGGCGTGAATTTAAATTCTAACCGACCTTCATTAATTTTATTGGAATGAAAAACTTAATTCTATGAAATTGAAGATTTAAGTTGCAGTCTGAAAGAGCGTTAATATAGATAACGAGTGCTGTTTTCTAGTCATCTTGCAACAATTTCCTGGCCTGCTAGTAGTGCTAACTCATGTACATGTAGTAGTACCTACCTACTACTAAATTAGCATGATAATAGATTATAGCAAATAAATAACAAAGTACTTACATCTTTAAATAAGTAGTCTCGTTCGTCCTGCGCCTCCTCATTTTGAACGGAGGCCCAGAACCACTCGGCCTTGACGACGTGTACTCGCGGCGAGCACTCCGGCGCGACCACTGTGTTGTGTTCGTCGACCACCTGCGCACACACGGCGACACATTAGTAAATATTCAGGGAGCTAGACGGAACGATATCCTTCACCTTTACCCACTAGACCCGTCACGAGGGCGTTCCTAAGCGAGTCTCATGATGGCGTACTCAGTGCGCATGGCCCCGGTAAGCTTGTAAGTAACTTTTAAAGTGCAAAATATAATCTCGATAAGACATGCATACCAGCGAGGACCGGATCGAGACCGAGGCCGGTCCCGACCCGGCGCATACGACACGGACCGTGACCACTGATGTTTTCGATGGCATGACAAGCTACTATAATTTTAGTAGTATTGAATAAAATAGTGTTAGTACCGGCAGCGATATTCCATGGCATTGCGATATGGCGTGGGCGTCACGGATGGGGGGCGTCGAGGCGGGCGGCGGCTGGTCGCGGGCGGGGCGGGGAGCGGGGGGAGCGGAGGGAGCGGGGCGCGCGCGGCGCGGGGACGGCGCGCCGCAGCTCAGCGTGCTCAGGCGCAGCTCGGACCCGCCGCAAATAGAGTGGCGCTGTGCTCTCAGCCACACGCTCTGGGGCGTTTTAAACACGGCCGAATCATCGAGCTCGTCTATGTCAGCGTCTCTGTTCGGCGTCATCACGTCCGTGCTGTCGACCGTGTCCACTTGCACGGGCGATATATCTAGGTTCATCCCATCAAACTCTCTCTTTGGTGTAGAAATGTTTTTAAGTGACGATGGCAAATGACACGCGTCCACCTCCACTGTGTTGCGTTCTGCTCGTTTCTCGTACTTCTTTTTCCGTTCACTTCTGAATGACGCGGTAAACGACTTGACGCTTCTTCGTAATTTTGACGCAGATTTCGCGGTTTTCGAGCTTCTTATAGAAGCGAAAGATATATCAAAGAATCCCGACTGCTTGCTGGTGTTTAAAGAGCTTACAGACGCGTTGTCGTCTTCCTTTATGGGCGACGAGGTAGACGCTATAAATTCGCCGGCGGGATCTGTCGGCTTGACACTGTCGGGACTCACCGGCTCCACCACGATGTCACCGGTAGGCTTAGATACAGAATCTTTCTTTGTTCTTTTAAATATAGTGGGTCTATTCTTAAACTTAAAAGAGTCTTTTATTTTCAATCGTTTGATCGACTTCCAGTTACTATCTTCACATTTGTCTGGAGATAAATTAGAGTCAACTGTGCTAACTTGAAAATTAGAATCTGTCGAGTTACGGCTTCTCTTCTTCCCAGAGGAAATGGTGGTAGTAGATTGTTGCAGTTCCTTGCCACCGGTGGAACTAGCCAACAGAAATACTGGTTCATCCTTAGAGTCTAGGTCACACAAGCTCTTGGTGAGCGACGAATGCACGGATCCCGCCTCGGTGAGACAATCGACCAAGTTAAATACGTTCATAGACTTATTTCTAAATACTTCTCTCTTATCTTTACCATTAATTCTATCGGAGGCGTGTACGAGCGGCGATATGTCTTTGTTTTCTTTATCACACATTTTGTATTTGCGGTAGTCCACACGCTCAACGTGCGAGGGGCTCTTGACGTTGTCGTACGTGAAGCACGGCTCGTCGATGAACGACTTCCCTACATAACTAATACTGGCATTGTCCGTCTCGTCTCTACAAGCGCTTTTGGCATGTTTGTCTCTAATACTGTTGCGTGCGTTGTGCAAGCGCTGGTCCCGCTCATCGTCAGCGTCGTGCTTGGTGGGGGTGGGGCTGCTGCGCCGCCCCGACAACCGAGCCGACAGCCGGCGGTACAGCGAACTCTTGGGAGTGGACTGGGAGCGGTTGGGAGTGACGAGAGAGGGCTTCGCAGAGGTAGGAGTACTGGGATGAGGTGATAGGATAAGCGAACGACCGAAAGTCTCCCCATTGGCCTTTACCTGAAACATGTGTGAAACACACCACGCAATGATGTAATGAAGCCATTCCAATACAAACATGCATGACGATAATAATATATTATTATCGTGATAGAGAGGTAGTTAGACACAGAAAGCGGCTCCCTACTGAAGAAAGATATTGTAATTTTACTGCTAAAATTGTAAATTAAAATAGTATTGATTCTTAGTCTGATTTATGGAGAGGATTTATTTCAATGAAAAAGATTCGAATGTGATGTTAAATCTATAGAGAAGGGCTCTAGTCTAGTGCATTAGATTGGATGGTATCGAAGCATAGACGTTTACACAACACATGTGAGGTGAATGTAAACAACACTGGAGTGGGTAGGTGTGGTTATATGAGCGACGTGTGGTACACACAAGCGAGTGATGTATGTGTGCGATGTACAACAGCGACTATGAGTGACAAACAACATTGTGAAAGGCATGACATTACTCTAATGTGGAATAAAACAATGGGTCGACTTTGCGCCGTGCTGTAAGGGATGTGGCTGGATGTGGTATAATCTAGGAACTGCCCAATGTGGCTCGAAACCGCATAGGGAATAAAATGAAAAATAAAATGTTGATACTCGCAAATAAATTGTGGCCACGAGCAAATATGATTACGGAATATATGTGACATTGAGTTGCCTCTCTCTGGTCAAAGTGTTTGCTCTCAACAATAGTTAATCAAACACCTGCTGGCATTGAAGGCATCATACCAACCATCACAAGAAATGAAAGAGATATAAAATAAATGTGTCATAATAACCGCTGAAACCTAGTGTACTAGCTAATTTATATTGTCTACATTGTAACTAAGCTAGCAGTGATTTGTGTACCCAAGTATACTACTTGCATGCTGACTTCATAATGCTAAAATTAGTTGCTAATAATGTATGGTATAATGTAATGTGGCATGAAGTGTATAAATATACAGGTATGCGTGTTATTCAGAGGTAAACGTTCTGTGGGGCATTCCTTGCCATGGTATCGTAATGTCAATACCGAATCGAGTTTATTGCTCATAATTTGTGTATGTAGATAGCAAGTAGACACGAGTCGATTTTCAGTGACGTTTAGCCTTCAAACAAAGGCTAACTGTATGAAAGTAATTGTCGGTATGTCATTGTATGACAACGCGTATGTGGGTATGCAAGTGTGTATAGACATTTGTAGGTGTTCTTGTACGTGTGAATGTGTGTGTGTGTGTGTGTTGTGTTTGCTGGTGTGTGTGTGTGCGTGTGTGCGGTACTCACAACGTGCGTGCAGTCGGGGTCGTCTCTCGCGCAGGTGGCGCCACCGTTGCTGGCGAGCACGTCGGCCATGTGCTGCGCCTCATCCTCGGGGAAGCCCACGAAGCACACGCGCGCGCCCGCGAACACTTTCAACTTGTGCTCTTTCTGTAAAACAAACACGATCAACACTTAAAACATATCACAACATGGTTCATACAGGCTTTTGCTGTGCTCATCTGGTAGGCATGGGCGTTTTCGGATTTTTACGCAAACCGATAAATATCCGATTTCAGATTTTGAAATCGATTTCAAAAACCGATTTCAGAAATCGATCTCAGAAGCGGATGAAATCGTTTTCGAGCGTAGTTGCTAGTTGCGTAGACAAACGCAAACAATCGAATTCTTATTCTATTGCCATTTGTTTGTCTATTAGTACCTACGTAGCATCTGCTGGTGGTTTTTAGTTAGTAATGGTTATGGTTGTAATTATGACGATTTTCCCTCATGCTTTACCTAGGCTTGGGACTAGCATAAAGTTCTGTAAGCTCGTACATTTTACGCTGCGATTAGTCATACTCATAGATGAGTTAAAAAATTACACAACACGAATTGTTTCTATTTCTATGTACACTTTACAATCCTAACCAACTAACTACCTAAAACTAATTGTCAAAAAACTCAGTCGCGAAACAAACTAAAACTACACAACACGAATTGTTTCTATTTATTAACACTTTACAATCCTAACAATGTAACAATAAAACTTTTTAAATCCTATTATTATAACTTACACGAAATCCAAATAGGTATAGGTACTTAATTATTATTACGCGCGCACCGCACTGCACGTGTCACTTAGGTCAAGTGAACAAAATAAATAAACATCGATCAAGTCAAAACTCTCCAAACATAAATTCCTAATAAAACTATTAAAACTATTTGCAATTTTCAAAATAAACATTAAATAGTTGCAATCTGAATTAGATCTTATCGCCTCGATGTTTAGTTTTATTTTTTCTATTCAATCTGCTATTCATAAAACCGCCAAAAACTACGACTGGCTTGCTTGGCGACGATTTCACGATTCGCTTCATCTCTTTTGCTCTTTAAACGGATCACTAAGCAAGAAAGAAATGGATATGAAATTCGCTCTCTCTCATTCTAACTAAGTAGTCGTTGGGTAGAGTGAAAGAGAACGAACGAATATGAAAACTATCGAAAACGTAAGCTTGTAGTTTGGTTGCGCTTGCACTGCACCGTTTTGTTCGGATTAGATTGTTTGCGATATCGTGGTATTGTATGGCGTTTTCTAAAATCGGTTTTCTTATATTGGAATATCGATATGATACGATTTCTGACTGCAATCGGATTTCAGTTTCGTTTTGATATATCGGTCTCATGCCTATCATCTGGACATAAGCCTCTTCTAATTTGGGTCACAATAGCTTGTCCGTGTGGTGACGGATTAAAAATACGGATTGTCTTCACCCCATATCATCCCATGGGTGTCGTAAGAGCCGACAGAGAGAGCATATTATGCAGAGAACAGCACTGTAAGAGAAGGTAAACTTGATACAAACCCTATACCAACCCGTTTGGCCAGCGTGGTATATTAGGCCAATTCCTCCTTTCAAAGGAGAGGCTCAGTCCAGTAGTGGACTGTTAAAGGCTGAAGAGGAGCTTTGTGGATCAAGAAAACGATTTGGCCCACTATACCACACTGCTTCTCTCTTCCCAAAGATATTATTTCATTATCAGCCCCGTATATACACTGTCCTACTGCCGGGCACGAGCTCTACTCTTTATGCGAAGGGTAAGGCCATAGTCTACTTCGTGTATTTTTCTCAGTCGCTTCTTATGACACCCACGGAAGGAAATGGGTGGGTGTCGAAATGTCTTTTATTATATACAGAACATGTATAACGTGTAATATTACATGAATCCCGTTCTGAAAACTCACATTTTACGATTTCAGGAAATTAAATAGTTCTTATCGGTCGACTCCGTTGTCGGATAAGGAAATAATGCTTTTACGTCTACTTTATCAAACTCGTGAATATTAGATATGTTAAATGAAACGTAATAAAAAGTAATGTACTACTAGATACATAAACCTTTTGTATTAGACAAATGATGAATTTCTGCTGCATTCGGATTCGGCATGTTTTAAGGTAAAGGTACGCGCAAGCCTCTAGGAATAAGTCCTTTGTCGCATGGGACTTTAGTACGATACATAGGACACGAGCCGCCCAGAGACATAAAAGTATCCTCCAGGCTCAATCCCCTAAGCCTCGTGGCAGTGGGAGCACCTGTTTTCGTCCAAACACAAATTACTTGTTGATTTGATAAAAGATTTTTCCACCAGGTTCAAGCCGTTCAAGCCTTCCCCTGTCTCCCAAAACTGAATCCGCCACAGCTACAGTGCTGGAATCGAACTGGCTAACTGTGCTGTAACTAAAATAATATTTTCCAGAAGCCGATTGCGTGATATACCTATGTACCTATAAAAATATGGTGGTGGCGTACTGCTACAATATGTCTATCCTTAAATATGGATAGTGGATAAGTACTCACGATGACGTGATCATCGGTGGCGAGGCAGGCGGGATCGTCGCGTCGCTCCCAGCACGCGTCGACCCAGGAACGCGCGAGGACAGGCAGGCCGAAGCCCGACGCGTAGCGGTACTTGTCGCCGGTGGCTGCCGCCGCGATCAGGTGCGTTACCTTGCTCGACATGTCCTTGCGGATCGACCCGCCCATGTAGTGGATCAGCGTTATCAGGTACGTCTGCACAAAAACAACACAAAAAGGTGCAGTCCCATCACGTATTCAACATTCTTTGCGGATCGACTCGTCCATGTAGTGGATCGGCATTATCAGGTACGTCTGCATGAGCAACAACACTATGTCAAGGTACAGCGCATCGCCTATTCAAAGAAGTGGATCGCGTATTCGATAGAAATTAGTTACCTAATGTACCTATTATTCATGGCAGGAAATTAGTCGGTAATTTTTCGGATGTCTGGGTAAGCGGCGCCAAAAAATACACGTGGCTTTAATCAGCGGTTATTGTTAGTCGGTAATCCTGAATCACAGACCCGGCTGTGTTTTATTACCTAATCAGAGGTCATACCAAGGAAACACCAAAGCAACTGCTTATTATGAAAAAGCAACGAGCAAAAACGAACGTGATTGCCCTCCGTCAGTCAGCTTTCTTTGGATTGTGCGTTACATTCAATCGAAACGATTATACATGAGCAGCAAATGAGGCAATTTCTACATCCATAGTGGGAAGCCTATATCCTCAAAGTGGAGGTTTTACACAATATTTTTTCGTAACTTCTTATCTTCCATGTTGTAGCCGAGTAATAGAACATTTCGGCTACATTACCATCTCCAACTCATTTTCAGGCTCCATGCCGCTACTGAGAAACCAACTTTTTTTTTTTTTTATTGGGATCCACATTTCTTGACATACGGCAGCCCTTAATAGATATGAGTAGATTGTAAGGTGATATCAAATAATGATAATGAATGACTTACAAGTTCATCCTTTTTCCGGAAGCCGGAGAAGCATATGACGGCGCCGCGCATCGCCAGCGAGTAGAGCGGGCGCGAGCTGGCCGGCGGCGCCTCATCGCGTTCCGACAACTGTAGCACCGCGGTAGGACCCAGCACCCTAAGCAACAAACACACTAGGTCAATACCGATCACAATATACACAATTAAGGAGACTAGAAATCCAGTTTCAGGTTATAGTTAATTTTGCAGTGCAAATTGAAATTAAACTACAGTTTACGGATTTTATCGCGATGTATTGGTTTCACTAAGTTATTACTACTAGCCGACGTTTCGAATTCTTTACAAGATTCATAGTCACGGCAGACTCTGAATGTTACACATTGAAATTAGAAACCCAAGAAGGTTTCAGTGTAATTTTTTCGTCGTAACGTCGAAATTATTTAATTTTTCGTACAGTAAATAATAGAACCAATTTCAATCATATTTTGTGTGGCTTTTGAAGCTTGAAGTCAAATGTATGCATTTTTGGAACTGAATAGGTAGGTACTTATTACAATTTCTTTACATTCTCTCTGTAAGTATATTAAAATAATCTGGCGTTACTGACTGAGTGAGAAACAACGTAAAACCGTAACTACTAGGCGCAAAAACTACAATTCCTAAACAATCAAACTTGAATCTATTACTTGCTGCATCGAATTTCCGTCTTGTCATTAACTGCTGTCTAAGGAGGATATCTTCACCCCAAATACGGACATCCGTCTCCGACGTAAGTGAGTTTAGCTGTCGACCGTAATACAAACGGTCGTACAGTTTGTTTGTGCGACACCCGCTCTCAGAAATGGGGTGGTTCTATTTCTATTAATAGTAAACCGGAAACCATTGCGGCAGTTGTATTATCGAGTTCAAACTCCTTAATATTAGTCAGGCTGTCGAACTTTGCATTCGCAACGACGGTGGTTGCATTTTTATTAGTTAAAATAGTTGCCATTTCTAATTTAATTCTTAACCTAAGTATCTCGAAACTCAAAATAGCGGCAACACTCCTCTCTGGCGTTTGATTTATTTCTCAATACTCAAAAATGCATTTAAAGATTGTTTTTATTATTGTTTTTTATACTCAAGTGGAATTTTCGATGTAGGCAACAAATGCTTTGAGTTTTGGCATCGATGGATAAATGGATATACTCCGTAATCAATATATGTTTAACGAACCTGGCGATTAAGGTGTCTATCCTCTAATTCCAATTATGTCAAAGAAGACCAGTCCATTATTTTGTGAACCTAATATCAATACACCTTATGCCGTTGCGTTGGAGATGTTTCGCTCCGAGGTGTTGCCAATTTTAAGTATCTGGGGTGCACTATCAAGGACACAAATACAAGGGAAGAGGAAGTCGACATCCGAATCCACAACGCTCTCCGATGTAGTGCAGCCCTGAATAAGGTGTTGGTGTCCAAGCTATTGAGCAGGCAAACCAAAATACGCATATACAAAACCGTCATAAGACCTATCTTAATGTATGGTAGAGAGGCGTGGACACTAACCCTTAAGTACAAAAAGAAAAGCTTTTAGGAAAATCATGCGTTAGATTCTTGGCCCAACCCAAAGAGAAGATGGTACTTGGAGAGTCATAAAAAACACCGAAATCGAGACGCTAATCGCCGAACCAAACATCATCGGGGAAACAAAGGCCCAGAGACTCCGCTGGTTGGGCCACATAGAGAGAATGAATGGCGGTCGTAGTGTCAAGAAAGTATATCTTGGTACTCCGATCGTCCGCCGACCCTTTGCCAGGCGTAAATACCGGTGGAAGGACACAATTGAGCGGTATTTGCAAGAGCTCCAGGTTGCAGACTGGAAGGGAGCAGCACGAGATCGCAACAAATGGCGTTCTCTTGTATCGGAGGCCAACCCACTTCGGGTCGTTGCGCCAGAGGAGTAAGTAAGTTATGCCGTTACCTATTTCGACCATGCAACATTTTTGGTGTATAATCCATCAGGGTACGAGAGGTTACGTTATAGAACTTATAGACCACCACATCGATTGAACGAAGATACCAGGCTCAATACATGCTGACTTCCTGCATAGCCGCCGTATTTAAATATTGCAGAGATGGATCTTCAAAGTTCTTGCTGGTAAATGATGGTGTACCGTGGGAATCGCTTTTTCTCTAGCATATGAGTGATATGCACACTACTCAACATCCCTAGTAATGCAACAACGACAACAAGTCGTTATCTCCGACTAGCGGTTAAATGTGCCGTCGACGCCATTAAAAAGGGCTTGTCTTTCTCTTCTACTTTGGACACTCCACAACCAATACAAGACAGTTTAAACTCTCAATATCCTAAGTACGGGCATACGCCAGAACATCAAGCAGCAATTTAACAGAATACTATTAAAAAATTCTCACTAAATAACTTTGTGGAACAAATTAATGTTTTCTTATCAATAATTAAAAGATTATATTACTACATCGCCCAGTAAAATTCACTGAATTAATAGCGATCTGCAAGAGCGAACCATCAACAATATGCAAGAAACTATTTGGCGTAAAGGATCGTACTCGCTCGCACGTTCGTGACTTTATCTTTAGTTCGACATCAATGTAAGCAAGGGCAAGGCTAA
Source organism: Euclidia mi (assembly GCA_944739405.2). NCBI lineage: Eukaryota > Metazoa > Arthropoda > Insecta > Lepidoptera > Erebidae > Euclidia > Euclidia mi. The sequence continues at coordinate 44,663,827 of OX123187.2, forward strand.
ACTGACATGCAGTATTCTGTACGAATTAGGAGCTGCTAATAGTTAACATCACAGAGGCACAACAACGTCATATTAGTTGAAATACCTCTACCAACAAAAACAATTCATTATTACTGTCTTAAAAAATAACTTCTACTGCACGTCAAGGAATCACGAAACCTTTACGAAATGTTTAAACTATGGCAAAATTTTATGGATTACGTCATTTATTGTCCAAAGAAGCGAGAGTAATTTACACCCTAAGATTTTTTTTGAATAACCTTTGATTCGATTTTAATTGACTACGTCAGCTGCGACGTCATAGTGTAATTTATTAGCGTGATACACCGAAACAGTTAAAAACATCCGCGAAATATTTATACGCTTCGCCTTCTTTGCCGTGACCGTATATATTTATTGTTTAGGTAATAAAGCATGCTTTTCAATGTCATTCCTCGCGTACAGTTCATTATGTCCAAATTTTGGCCTGAGTCACTTTTGTTCTCAGTACGCGATATTATTTCGCCAACGCTCAAGGAAATCCGTTCGAGATACACCAAAATCATATAGGAAGGTTCAAATAGAGTACAAATAAACGATTACGAAAAATTGCAGTAGCATATACACAACATCCAAATTATTTAGAGTAATAAAATGATTTCGCACAGTTACACAACATAGTATGCATATGGCTTTGCATAGTAAATAGGCTTCTGGATCTGGATTGTTAGATATTTATAGCATTAAAATTATAATCTGAGCAAATTTGCGCTACCTAGTATGTTTTTGATGTTTTGCATGACGATAGTTAGGACAAGATCTGCGAGATATTGAAGAACACATCGGAAACAACTGAACTGATCTCGTTATGGCGCCAGAATTCGATCGCAAATATGTTTCCTAAGTTATGGACATTGAATTTATCAAGCATGGTGTGTTTTTATTTGAAGTTGGTAATGCAATAAAATGCTTCTTAAACTTGGCCTTGGGAACGAAATAAACCAAAACAGACAAAACGTATGCTTCTTTATACAGTGTTGTATCTGGCATGACGTAACAATTATTTATTCAAAACATGCACTCTACGCTATGCTAAGCGTACGTGTGTGTACCTACATTGACTATTCATTCATTTTTTCTCAGAAAGATTTGGAATAAAAAACAATATTAGATTTATACACTAACGTCTAAATATAAACGTCTAAATAATAGGTTCTTAAATACAAAACAGGCACGGTCTTCAATAACGCAGTTGCTCTTATCGTAGCAGTGTTATATAAAAAGGTCAATTTGATTTATGTAAATGAAAATGGTAAATAAATTGATACCATCAAAACTCAGTGCTCATTCGAAGTATTGCTGGAGGTATCTAATACCTTCTAATTCCTTCTTGACAATAAATTATTTAGAGAAGAGACTAGCTAGCAGGATCCATCCCCATCCTACATTAACTTTTTGCTCTTTGTATCGACATAAGTACTGATTTTATTCCAGAATTTCTAACTACTATTTAATTTGTAAACATGGAGTTGCGCATTGAGGTAAGTGTATTATTTTACGTTTTCTTTAACGGTCTTATCAAGAAGTATGTGGGTTCTTCGTTACAATACAACGTCTTAATCTCCCAGAATCCACAAGTTGTGAAATTTGTGAATAATTGCATGCCTACCTCGTTGGCCTCGCGGCATAAATGTGCGCGTGGGATTGGGAGGTCTCTGGTTCGATTCCCGGGTCGGGCAAAGTGTTATTGCGTTGCAGCTCGCAGTCTGGTAATGTGCCCGGTATGGCAATAGGCTCGCCCCCTATTACGTGGGACCTAAAAATTCATGGCGAAATGTGGGTGTTATATCACACCAGCTCTGCCCACCCCTTCGGGGTTACAGGCGTGAGTCTATAAAATTGCATGATTTTTGTTTATTTACTAATGAGAGTAATGAGTCACATCGCTGTATAAACTAGGAATATTGTAGCTAAGCGAAGTCAAACCGGCTAGCTAGTGTATAACAAAGTTAAACAAGTCTCGAGACTGCCAATACAAACAGCAGCGGACACATTGACGTAACTGACAGTAAAGATGTTCAATAAATCATTTATAGCGTAACTACCAAGGAATCGGCCTCGGCTCGCTATCTACATAAAAATTCAATGTACCTATTGAAGTAGTAAAGGAAACGAACACTGTATGTAGTACTTTGCGGCGAAGCAACGGGCGATCTTTTAAAATATGCGTCGTAAATAACTATAATATTTTTATATTCACTTCTGTTAAACATTTTTGCTTTTGGAAAAATACCTGTATTGTTGAATTTAAAAACACTGGCGGTAAAATGCTACTCAAGTATTTTTCGATTTAACTAACTTTAGTCTGGAGCAGATATAGGTAATATCTATACTAATATAATAAAGCGGAAGAGTTTGTTTGTTTGTTTGTTTGAACGCGCTAATCTCAGGAACTACCGGTCGGATCTGAAAAATTCTTTTTGTATACGATAGCCCAGTTATTCCGGAAGGCTATAGGCTATATAACATAGCGCTTCGACCCTTTGGGGCCGGGCAAAAGGCTAAAAAGGCTAAAACATAATGTCGGCTAATCTCAGGAACTAGCAGTCGGATTTTAAAATTGTTATTGCCTATGATAGCCCAATTATTCCGAAAGGCTAAAGGCTATATAAAATTACGCCACAACTTTTAGGGGCCAGGCAAAAATAATAAAATGGTCAAACGAGAAGGGGGAGGGTTGGGTCAAAGGCAAAAAAAGGCTAAACGAATAGGATACAATCTATATGGGTATCGTTTTCGAGATTTTCGGGACGCTGATTAATAATATGAAATTTATTTAGTGATCCAAGATGGCGGACGGGAAATCAAAGATGGCGGATGACAAAATTTTAAATATCAATATGGATTATCGCCTTCGATATTTTAAGGGGTGGAGAATCGAAATACAAGATCTATTTCGTGATCAAAGATGGCGGATGGGCAATCAAAGATGGCGGATGGGAAATTTTTTAAAAATCAATATTGGTATCGTCTCCGATGTTTAAAGGGATGGGGAATCCAAATACAACATCTATTTCGTTGTTCAAGATGGCGGATGGGAAATCAAAAATGGTGGATGGGAAAAATTTAAAAAAATCAATATTGGTATCGTCTCTGATGATTTAAGGGATGGTGAATCCAAATACAACATCTATTTCGTGATCAAAGATGGCGGATAGGAAATCAAAGATGGCGGACGGGATTTTTTTTTAAAGTCGATATGGGTATCGTCGCCGATATTTAAAGGGATGGGGAATCCAAATCCGACATCTATTTCGTGATCAAAGATGGTGGATGAGAAATCAAAGATGGCGGATGGGTATTTTTTTAAATCAGTATGGGAATCGTCTCCGATGTTTGAAGGGATGGAGAATCCAAATACAACATCTATTTCGTGATCAAAGATGGTGGATAGGAAATCAAAGATGGCGGACGGGAATTTTTTTTAAAGTCGATATGGGTATCGTCTCCGATATTTTAAGGAATGGAGAATTCAAAACCACCATCTATTTCGTAATCAAAGATGGCGGATGGGATTTTTTTTTTTAATCAATATGGGTATCAACTCCAATATTTAAAGGGGTGGGGAATCCAAATCCAACATCTATTTCGTGATCAAACATGGCGGATGAGAAATCAAAGATGGCGTATGGGATTTTTTTAAAGTCGATATAGGTATCGTCTCCGATATTTTAAGGAATGGGGAATTCAAAAACACCATCTTTTTTGTGATCAAAGATGGCGGATGGGATTGTTTTTAAAAATCAATATGGGTATCGTTTCCGATATTTGAAGGGATGGGGAATCCAAATACAACATCTATTTCGTGATCAAAGATGGCGGATAGGAAATCAAAGATGGCGGACGGGATTTTTTTTTTAAATCGATATGGGTATCGTCTCCGATATTTTAAGGAATGGAGAATTCAAAACCACCATCTATTTCGTGATCAAAGATGGCAGATGGGATTTTTTTTAAATCAATATGGGTATTGTCTCCGATGTTTGAAGGGATGGGGAATCCAAATACAACATCTATTTAGTGATTCAAGATGGCGGATGGGAAATCAAAAATGGTGGCTGGGAAAAATTTTAAAAATCAATGTGGGTATCGTCTCTGATGATTTAATGGATGGTGAATCCAAATACAACATCTATTTCGTGATCAAAAATGGCGGATAGGAAATCAAAGATGGCGGACGGGATTTTTTTTTAGAGTCGATATGGGTATCGTCGCCGATATTTAAAGGGATGGGGAATCCAAATCCGACATCTATTTCGTGATCAAAGATGGTGGATGAGAAATCAAAGATGGCGAATGAGATAGTTTTAAAAAATCAATATGGTTATCGTCTCCGATGTTTTAAGGGATGACGAATCTAAATACAACATATATTTCATGATCAAAGATGGCGGATGGGTATTTTTTTAAATCAGTATGGGTATCGTCTCCGATGTTTGAAGGGATGGAAAATCCAAATACAACATCTATTTCGTGATCAAAGATGGTGGATAGGAAATCAAAGATGGCGGACGGGAATTTTTTTTAAAGTCGATATGGGTATCGTCTCCGATATTTTACGGAATGGAGAATTCAAAACCACCATCTATTTCGTGATCAAAGATGGCGGATGGGATTTTTTTTTTAAATCGATATGGGTATCAACTCCAATATTTAAAGGGGTGGGGAATCCAAATGCAACATCTATTTCGTGATCAAAGATGGCGGATGAGAAATCAAAGATGGCGGATGAGAAATCAAAGATGGCGTATGGGATTTTTTTAAAGTCGATATAGGTATCGTCTCCGATATTTTAAGGAATGGGGAATTCAAAAACACCATCTTTTTCGTGATCAAAGATGGCGGATGGGATTGTTTTTAAAAATCAATATGGGTATCGTTTCCGATATTTGAAGGGATGGGGAATCCAAATACAACATCTGTTTCGTGATTCAAGATGGCGGATGGGAAATCAAAGATGGCGGATGGGAAAAATTTAAAAATCAATATGGGTAGGTATCGTCTCTGATGATTTAAGGGATGGTGAATCCAAATAAAACATCTATTTCGTGATCAAAGATGGCGCATAGGAAATCAAAGAGGGCGGACGCGATTTTTTTTTTAAGTCGATATGGATAAATATCGGAGACGATACTTTAAGGAATGGGCAATTCAATATTATATAAAAATCTATGTTTGTTTTTGCATCATTTATAGACCCTGCAATGATAAGAGATTAAGCGCTAAGTCAATGGTAACTTGGAAAAGGGGCTTGGCAAAAAGGGAATTCAATAAAAACTCTTAAAAAGGCGATACGGAGTTCGCTGGGTCAGCTAGTCTATACTAATATAATAAAGCGGAAGAGTTTGTTTGTTTGTTTGTTTGTTTGTTTGTTTGTTTGTTTGAACGCGATAATCTCAGGAACTACCGGTCGGATCTGAAAAATTCTTTTTATATACGATAGCCCAGTTATTCCGGAAGGCTATAGGCTATATAACATAACGCTTCGACCCTTTGGGGCCGGGCAAAAGGCTAAAAAGGCTAAAACATAATGTCGGCTTATCTCAGGCACTAGCAGTCGGATTTTAAAAATTGTTATTGCCTATGATAGCCCAATTATTCCGAAAGGCATAGGCTATATAAAATTACTCCACAACTTTTAGGGGCCGGACAAAAATAATAAAATGGTCAAACGAGAAGGGGGAGGATTGGGTCAAAGGCAAAAAAAGGCTAAACGAATAGGATACAATCTATATGGGTATCGTTTTCGAGATTTTCGGGACGCTGATTAATAATATGAAATTTATTTAGTGATCCAAGATGGCGGACGGGAAATCAAAGATGGCGGATGAGAAAATTTTAAATATCAATATGGGTATCGCCTTCGATATTTTAAGGGGTGGAGAATCGAAATACAACATCTATTTCGTGATCAAAGATGGCGGATGGGCAATCAAAGATGGCGGATGGGAAAATTTAAAAAAATCAGTATTGGTATCGTCTCCGATGTTTAAAGGGATGGGGAATCCAAATACAACATCTATTTCGTGATTCAAGATGGCGGATGGGAAATCAAAAATGGCGGATGGGAAAAATTTAAAAAATCAATATGGGTGTCATCTCTGATGATTTAAGGGATGGTGAATCCAAATACAACATCTATTTCGTGATCAAAGATGGCGGATAGGAAATCAAAGATGGCGGATGGGATTTTTTTTAAAGTCGATATGGGTATCGTCGCCGATATTTAAAGGGATGGGGAATCCAAATCCGACATCTATTTCGTGATCAAAGATGGCGGATGAGAAATCAAAGATGGCGGATGAGAAAGTTTAAAAAAATCAATATGGTTATCGTCTCCGATGTTTTAAGGGATGGCGAATCTAAATACAACATCTATTTCGTGATCAAAGATGGCGAATATGAAATCAAAGATGGTGGACGGGTTTTTTTTTTTAAATCAATATGGGTATCGACTCCAATATTTAAAGAGATGGGGAATCCAAATACAACATCTATTTCGTGATCAAAGATGGCGGATGAGAAATCAAAGGTGGTGGATGGGAAAGTTTTAAAAAATCAATATGGTTATCGTCTCCGATGCTTTAAGGGATGGCGAATCTAAATACAACATCTATTTCGTGATCAAAGATGGTAGATAGGAAATCAAAGATGGCGGACGGGTTTTTTTTTAAAGTTGATATGGGTATCGTCTCCGATATTTTAAGGAATGGGAAATTCAAAAACACCATCTTTTTCGTGATCAAAGATGGCGGATGGGATTTTTCTTAGAAATCAATTTGGGTATCGTCTCCGATGTTTGAAGGGATGGGGAATCCAAATACAACATTTATTTCGTGATTCAAGATGGCGGATGGGAAATCAAAGATGGCGGATGGGAAAAATTTAAAAATTCAATATGGGTATTGTCTCTGATGATTTAAGGGATGGCGAATCTAAATAAAACATCTATTTTGTGATCAAAGATGGCGGATAGGAAATCAAAGATGGCGGACGGGATTTTTTTTTAAAGTCGATATGGGTATCGTCTCCGATATTTTAAGGAATGGGCAATTCAATATTATTTAAAAATCTATATTTGATTTGCATCATTTATAGACCCTGGAATGATAAGAGATTAAGCGCTAAGTCAATGGCAACTTTAGAAAAGGGGCTTGGAAAAAAGGGAATTCAATAAAAACTCTTAAAAAGGCGATACGGAGTTCGCTGGGTCAGCTAGTAATATATAAAGCTGAAGAGTTTGTTTGTTTGGTTGAACACGCTAATCTCAGGAACTACTGGTCCGATTTGAAAAATTATTTCAGTGTTAGATAGCCCATTTATCGAGGAAGGCTATAGGCTATATAACATCATGCTATGAGCGACGGGAGCGGAGCAGTAGCCTTAAATAACGCGGGTGTAACCGCGGGCATCGTCTAGTAGGTAATAATTATGCGCAGCGACATTGACGAGGTCATTTTTGCTAATGCAAGTAAGTTCAAGGAAACAGTGAAGAAATAAGAAACCAATCAAGGAGTTATAAATTGTACAGTAATATGAGAATAATAAATATATAGAAAAAGTACCTATGTACTCATCGGTTTCCTGGGTCGGTTAGATACGCTACAGCATAGGATTAGCATTTCTGTAGAATATTGTAGATGTTGAAACATCAACGATCGTCACCATATTTTATTTTATTATTATTCAAGAAGATGCCGTTGTGCTCTATTCTTAAATATAAAAAATACTGAACGAAGAGGATTGTCTTGTACAAGATTAATTATGCACATTATAGAGACGGCATGTAATGTTCGGCATACGTATGATATAGATGTTGCTGTGTAGACTTTTTTGGAAGTATACAAATAGCGTTTGCTTTTAATATGTATTAAGTACGTTTAACAAATTCGAAAAGAAATTGCTTGTCGATTCTACTATATTCTAGACAAACATATTGTATTTATGTCATCATCATCCCCTTAGCGTTAGGTATCCCAGTTTCAATCTGGGGTGCGCTTACTAGTCTAACCGGATTTGGCTGAGTATTTGCTTTTCCACGGAGCGACTGCCTGTCTGACTTCCGCAACCCGAAGGGATAGCGATATTCCATGGTTTAGACTAGTGTCAGTTTATTAGAAGGTTCTGACGCCCTGTAACGATTGTCAAAGATCTTCATGACAACCGGGACCGACGGCTTAACGTGCTCTCCGAGGCACAGGACAAGCGATAATTAACAATTCAATACGCACATAACTGCGATAAGTCATTGGTGCGCGGCTGCGCGCCGTGGATTCGAACCCGATACCCTCTGCATGGCAGTCTGTTGGTATCTCCACTAGGAACTATATAAGTCTATACATATTGTATTTATGTACAGACTTAATATTGAGTCCAGCTTTTAGTCTAATCAATTAATTTAATTCTAATGTATTAAAGCATTGTATGAAGTGTCGTCCTTGCGTGCTGACATACATTAAAAATTCGTTCTAATTAATTTTATAGATATATGGGCAATTGTGTTAAACGTGAGTACGATCGCGTTCGCGTGCTATGAAAAAGTAAATAAGTGTATAGTACAAACATTGAGCAATTATGTACCGTTCCACCCTTATCAGTACTTAAGTGTAAAAGCATTATCATATCGGGTGAAGTCGGACGCAGTCATCCATATGATATTAATTCATAGTTCATATGTGGTCAGCACATACGTCACCCCCCTTATATATTAAATGTAACGGTATATGTCCGGTGCTAGCACGCACTCGATATATTAATGCGATACTTTTATAACACTTAATTGTTAGGCCGTCGATACGGTACGGTATTTCATAACATATAACTTATACATTATGTATTCATAACATATTACTTTGCTACTTTTCTACACGAACTTCTGAAATTCCAATTAAATTAATCAGTTGTTTACTTTTAGGCTCAAGTCATACAAGTCATAAAATTAAATGCACGTACTAATTCTCTCATCTATGTGCACGTATAACAAATCTCTGGTTACGGCTTAAAGCATAAGTAGTCGTGTGACACTTGTAGATTTGTCTCCGGGTTTCATTTAATAGGCGGCGATCCTATTGCCCGGACAACGTCAAACCTATTTAGCCACTTGCGTAGCCAACCAATAACACGAGGGAATATGAGGCAGATCAAAGAGCAATACATGTACTGTACGTTTGTCAGTCTTCTGCATTTGAATGGCATGGATAAACAACTTTATAGTGGCTAATAATGGACTTGTTGTTTCGTGGTTATAATGTTAATTTATGATTAGGTATCACAGCGAACAATCACCTGATTTCATTACCCTGTCATCACTTGTTTGTTCTGGGTCTGGGTAAAAGTAGTTGCCTAGCTTCTTTATAATATAAATAACTTAATACTGATCCAAAATATCCGAAATAAGGGGGAGGCTTTGGCGGTCAGTTTGGATATAGCGAAGGCCTTCGATCGGGTCTGGCACAAAGCGCTTCTTTCGAAGCTTCCTTCCTATGGGCTGCCCGAGAAATTATGCGAATGGGTCACCAGCTTTCTTACAGACAGAAGCATAAAGGTCGTAGTTGACGGTGAATGCTCTGACGCCTTGTCTGTAAATGCTGATGTCCCTCAAGGCTGCGTGCTATCGCTTACTCTGTTCCTCCTGCATATCAATGATATGTTGCTAGACAGCGGCATTCACTGTTGCAGATGACAGCACAGGCGATGCTTAATATACCGGCTGCGCCAACATTTCTCGGGAAAAAGTAATCGAGAGCCGAAATAAACTTGTGTCTGAAATTGAGACCTCCTTGGAGATGGTCTCAGATTGGGGAAGACTTAATTTGGTCCAATTTAACCCCACAAAGACACAAGTCTGCGTGTTCACCGCAAAAAAACTGCCGTTGGTCGTATATCCTCGTTTTGAGAGCTCCCCCTTAACTGCCTCCTCCAGTATTGGAATACTTGGTGTCGACATATCGAGCGAAGTCCAGTTCCGCGGTCACTTAGAGGGTGAGGCTAAGTTAGGCTCGAAGAAGCTTGGCGCGCTAAATAGATCGAGACGGTATTTCACTCCGACCCACCACTTGCTCCTTTATAAGGCGCAGGTCCGGCCGCATATGGAATACTGTTCTCATCTTTGGGCAGGGGCACCCCAGTACCAGATTCTCCCTCTGGACCGCATCCAACGGAGAGCCGCTCGAATTGTCGACTGCCAAGATATTTGCAATCGGTTAGACCCCTTGGCGCTGCGTAGAGATGTAGCCTCGCTATGCATCTTTTATCGCTTCTACTATGGGGAGTGCTCCGAGGAATTGTTCAGATTAATCCCTGCCGCCTTTTTCCGCCATCGTTCTACGCGACAGCATTTCCACCCCCATCATTTAGATGGTTGGCAATCCACAACGGTGCGTTTCTCTAGAAACTTTCTACCTCGCACCTCTAAACTGTGGAATGATCTGTCGCCTGCGGTTTTTCCGAACGAATACGACCTTCAAACCTTCAAGAAAAGTGCGTATTCCTTTTTAAAAGGCCGGCAACGCACTTGTGACTCCTCTGGTGTTGCGGGTGTCCATGGGCGGCGGTAATCGCTTAACATCAGGCGATCCGTCAGCTCGTTTGCCCCTTATGCCATAAAAAATAACGTTACGACAGAACGGCTTCAGAGAAATTGTTTCCATCTTCAGCAGCATTTTAATTTCAATACCAGGTGTATGAAGCAGGTGCGTTTAATAGATGCTCTAAGCCTACTTAGATTGGAAGTGTCGGACGAGGAATTAACCTACGACATCGCGATTGTTTGATCGCAAGTTCAACAGCTATGGACAAGGCCTTAATATAGCTTAAAAAAAGTTACTCTGGACTATCATCAACACCTAGCAATTATAACAACTACAGTAACATTCAAAGTTTACATTCAGTATCACCAATTCACAACATAAAAATGTATCCAGTTTGAAGTTTCGCAAGTTTATTGTTATATCAGCGTCATATCCTTGAGCGTCGGAATATTTAGAAGATGTCACTTTATGCGGAGCAGTTCACAATATATCGTGTAATTGGCATATCGATTGTTTGTAAATAAGCACTTGACGGACAGCTACATTATTAAACAACCTTTCAGATTAGACGCACACTGCCAAAGCGGTCATTTGCCGTGACTCCACGCGTGCATGTACAATTCAATGCTAACATGTCGGTGGCGAAAAATTTTGTTTATACAGTAGTTCATTTTGTTTTTTTTTGGTAGAAAACCAAATTACGAGCTCATCCCTCGCCTCTTGGGGCAGGCGACAAGCAGAAGGGGTATGTGTGTGACTTACATACAAGCGTTCGAGGCCTACCCATAAAAACCACCGCGGTGTCGCGGAATCCCGGTTAGCTTACTTCGCTGACCCCGCCAGTACTAAGACTGTTGGGTTCGTACAATTGCCAATCGTAAGGTATGTTTTTTACGATTTGGATACGATCATCATCATCAGCCCTTTATACTGACCCACTTCTGGGCACGGGGTTCTTTTCACTATGAGAAGGGTAAGGCCATAGTCCACCACGCTGGCCAAGTGTGGGTTGGCAGACTTTACATGTCTTTTGAGAACATCTAACTCACAGCACTCAACAGAATAGTCTATGGTCTGGTGGCGACCAAAAACCAAACTATTACATGTCATAAAGATTCGATAGCACACCATAAGCGCCTGGTCAACCTGTACATCATACCGTTTTGCATCTGTTTAGTATGCATTACATGACATGATAGCTGTTTTATTTGGATTGGCGTGCTACTAACAGGAAATCTGATTGCTTTTTAATTGGTCACTTATTAGTTAAACTGAGTTACATATATATAATATATAACAAGTAATACATCAAGATCTCAAAAACACCCATACTGCGCACAAACTTTATGTTTTCTTTTGTATTACGTTGCAAAGTAGCAAATTGTTACTCAGGCTTTGACATTATGTCACTGCAACACTGTAATGTCCCTTGACTTTAAAGTTTAATGTACAAACTATGAGTGTACATAGTTTGAAGAGTATAGTTTGGACATCTTTATAATAAGCGATTAACCGTCAACTATAGACGTTAATGAAAACAACGAAGCATCACTCGCACGTTGCGCAAATAGGCACAAAAACGAAGCTGATTCGACTTCCGAAATCTCCTTTCCCATCCTACATCCTCATTTTTCTCTTTTTGATGATGGTCAAACGTAGGCCTTCGCAGCACTCACTAAAAAAAAATAATGCTGCTACAGAAGGAGGCTACAGCTACTCTACGTCGATATTCTGAGAGAGGGAGGGTGTTACGAGGGTCAAACTGAAAGTTCTTAGAAAATCAAAAACTGATTACATTAGCCAGTTATTAGTTTTATTATATCTTTTCAAAATATTGTCCATTGACGTCAATACACCGCTGCATGCGATGGAACCACTGGGAAAAGCACTTTGCCCACTCGTCCTTAGGGGTCTCTTCAATGGCATCGCGATACGCAGCCACCGCTTCTTCAGCATTCATAAACCGCTTTCCTTTAAGTTTTTCTTTAATTTTTGGAAATAAATAAAAATCACAAGGCGCGAGGTCGGGGCTATACGGCGGGTGACCCAGTAATTCAACGTTTGATGTCGCCAAATAGTCGATCCTTCGCTTGGCGGTGTGCGACGAGGCGTTGTCGTGGTGAAGGAGGATCCTACTGCGAGGTCGTTTCTCTCGAACTTTTTCCAAGACAAGTGGCAAACAATTGGTAGTGTACCATTCTGCAGAAACTGTTTTTTGATCCTCTAACACAATTGTTGCGAAATGACCTATCCTTCCAAAGAACGAGGCCACCATTTTTTTTCCCGCACTTCGATCTCTCTTCACTTTAGCTGGCAACTCCTCGAAAGGAAACACCCACTGAGCAGATTGTCTTTTGGTTTCAGGATCATAACAGTAAATCCAGCTTTCGTCACCTGTTAGTATGTCGAACACAGCATTTGAGTCACCTCCGTTAAATCTTTCAATCATTTTACGGCACCAATCCACACGATGGAGTTTTTGAGCCTTAGTCAAATTATGAGGTATCCACCGGGCGCAAAGCTTCCTGACCGCTAAATGTTCGTGGAGGATTTTGTGCACTTGACTCATACCGATGCCTAAGCTTGTCAGAATCTGCTGATAGGTCACTCTTTTGTCAGTCTCTATCATACGCCGCACAACACAGATGTTATTTTCAGTCGTCGCCGTAGAAGGCCGTCCCTCACGTACATCATCAGTGAGATTAGTGCGACCACGTTTAAACTCATTAAACCAGTTGTAAACAGTCACACGAGATGGGGCTTCATCGTGAAAGGCCAATCGTAGTCTATCATAACTTTCTTGTTGACTTAAATGACATCGAAAGTCATAAAAAATCATTGCACGAAAATTTTCTCGTGTTAAATTCATGTTGACGTGACACAGACAATTTTCAATTTGCCGCCAAATCGTAAAACAAATGACAAATGAATGAAATATATACTCAGTAATATTGGCAAAGAGTTCTATTTTCAAATTTTAGAATATTTTTTTTTATTATAATGTTTATAAGTGGCCAGTTCTAAGAACTTTCAGTTTGACCCTCGTACTGTCTCCGTCGAACCAACGTGCATGGTCGAGAATGAAGCTTCACCACTCAAGAATAAATATAGGTACATAGGATAGATGCAAGTGGCGTTGGCGTTGTCTCTGCCTACCCCGACGGGAAACAGGCGTGAGTATATGCATGTATGTACAACCGTTATGAAATGTCTGCCTGCATATCCTGAAATGTAGGCGTTGGCAATCGACTCCGTAGGTTTAATATGCAGGTTTCTACAGTTTTAGACATTTCACCTAATAATTACAAAGAAGTATACCATCATCGACTGTATGACCGATTAGCATCAGACAAGCTTATGGTCAAACGCCAGCCTATCAGCAATAAATAAAAATTGAGATTTCGATGGGCATCAGAACTGACCCCACACTTTCTACAATGAAGTAAGACCGGGAGGTGACCTATCTATTAATTATTTTAATGAAGTTCTTTGGACGCTTCTTACAGAACAACAGGATGTAAGAGTCCACCACACCCATGGCTACATATACGTGTACATTTGAAGACAATAAAATCATTTCGGGCGTGTAAATACGTTACACGGTTACAATATTACCCGCAAACAAAGCGACCGATCATAAATATGTACATAACTTCTAAATGACTATGCTGAAGACCGTGACCGGGTTCAAGATCTTTAACATAAAATAAGCTCCATAGACGAACATAGTTCACTTGTGTACATCAATAACAAAAAAAAAAAAACTTTTATATAAACGTCTGTGACCGGCTGTTACTCATTTCAATTAATTATAGAATCAGTTTTATTTCAATGTATGTCATTGTAAAAATATTAATAGGGCGCGGAGTTTATCCACCAAGACGTGAATTAAAATTGTGAAGATGGTGGGCGGAGGAATCGTGACGCGCGCTCTCGGGAAGACAAGTGCGTGGCGCGCGCCGGTGTGCGGACCGAGACACGTCACAGGATACAGCAACACCGCCACTCTAACCTACGTGTCGCTATACAAATAGTTGGTGACCATTACATTCCGATTCCAAGAATGTGTAAACAATCATCGCGATTCAATTATACGTGGCACATACCTAGATAATGTGACCCGTACAAATTGCTCGAGTACTCGAAGGGATGAGTAGTTAAAAGGTACATTTTACTTATAACGTTAACGGACCTACAAAAGTAATTCAATAATCCACCAATTCAAAAAAATGTCAGCAGATGATGATAACGATTGGAGATATTGCTTTGTATTGCCTGAATTTGCTTAGGAAATCTCAATGATTCTGAATTAAATGAAGTGCGAAAAGTTGACCATCTCTGACCATAAAATGTGTGTTCAGTTATTTTTGCCGCATGTTAACATAATTAGATGTTCACATCTGTTCTAGTTTGGATGGAGAAGTGTCCATCATTAATAGTTTAATACTTGTGGGCCCTAGCCCCTTACCCATCGCAACTGTGCTGGACGTTATCCGATGCTTTGGGTTCGGTACGAGCGATGAGACCGTTCGGAGCGTCCTCCTCCTCAGGAGTAGGAGGTAAACGCGTGAGCCCCATCACTCGCACGCACCGAAATCAGGAACTAGTCCGAAGTGCTCTCGACACAATCTCGTTACTCTGGATCCACTCACTAACACTTTTTATCATTGTACTGGAGGTTATCTCATTCACACATCACGAGAATCGTCGATTCCGAGATTTCGTTTTGATTTCGCGTATTCGTTTACTAATAGTTCGTAGTAATTCGAGAAAAGAAACAGTTAAAGTTTATCGCGGCAGCCGCGAAAACAAAGGCACAAGCGGCATGCACGTTATGCGTTTCACGTTAGATTGAAAAACAGTCGAGAGGAATGTGAGGCCGAAAATAGCAAGAAGCGTCGCGCGGCCACAAGGGCGACCCTCGCGCTACGCGGAGCTTCGCGCGCCGTCGCCGCCACCGGCCGTCGCGCCTCGGCCGCGCTACACGCACCTTTATTTACATCCATCTATACTAATATAATAAAGCGGAAGAGTTTGTTTGTTTGTTTGTTTGTTTGTTTATTTGTTTGTTTGTTTGAACGCGCTAATCTCAGGAACTACCGGTCGGATCTGAAAAATTCTTTTTGTATACGATAGCCCAGTTATTCCGGAAGGCTATAGGCTACATAACATAACGCTTTGACCCTTTGGGGCCGGGCAAAAGGCTAAAAAGGCTAAAAGAGAATGTCGGCTAATCTCAGGAACTAGCAGTCGGATTTCAAAAATTGTTATTGCCTATGATAGCCCAATTATTCCGAAAGGCTATAGGCTATATAAAATTACGCCACAACTTATAGAGGCCAGACAAAAATAATAAGATGGTCAGATGAGAAGGGGGAGGGTTGGGTCAAAGACAAAAAAAGGCTAAATGAATAGGATACAATCTATATGGGTATCGTTTTCGGCATTTTCGGGACACTGATTAATAATATGAAATTTATTTAGTGATCCAAGATGGCGGACGGGAAATAAAAGATGGCGGATGGGAAAATTTTAAAAATCAATATTGGTATCACCTTCGATATTTTAAGGGGTGGGGAATCGAAATACAACATCTATTTCGTGATCAAAGATGGCGGATGGGCAATCAAAGATGGCGGATGGGAAAATTTAAAAAAATCAATATTGGTATCGTCTGCGATGTTAAAAGGGATGGAGAATCCAAATACAACATCTATTTCGTGATCAAAGATGGCGGATGGGCAATCAAAGATGGCGGATGGCAAAATTTAAAAAAATCAATATTGGTATCGTCTGCGATGTTAAAAGGGATGGAGAATCCAAATACAACATCTATTTCGTGATCAAAGATGGCGGATGGGATTTTTTTTAAAAAATCAATATGGGTATCGTCTCCGATGTTTAAAGGGATGGGGAATCCAAATACAACATCTATTTCGTGATTCAAGATGGCGGATGGGAAATCAAAGATGGCTGATGGGAAAAAATTTAAAAATCAATATGGGTATCGTCTCTGATGATTTAAGGGATGGTGAATCCAAATACAACATCTATTTCGTGATCAAAGATGGCGGATAGGAAACCAAAGATGGCGGACGGGTTTTTTTTTTTTTAAGTCGATATGGGTATCATCTCCAATATATAAGGGGATGGGGAATCCAAATCCAACATCTATTTCATGATCAAAGATGGCGGATGGGAAATCATAGATGGCAGATGGGAAAGTTTTAAAAAATCAATATTGGTATCGTCTGCGATGTTAAAAGGGTAGGGGAATGCAAATACAACATCTGTTTCGTGATTCAAGATGGTGGATGGGAAATCAAAGATGGCGGATGGGAAAAATTAAAAAATCAATATGGCTATCGTCTCCGATATTTTAAGGGGTAGAGAATCCAAATACAACATCTATTTCGTGATCAAAGATGGCGGATGGGTTTTTTTTAAATCAACATGGGTATCGTCTGCGTTGTTTAAAGGGATAGGGATTCCAAGTACAACATCTATTTAGTGATTCAAGATGGCGGACGGGAAAAGTTTAAAAAATCAATATTGTTATGGAATGCAAATACAACATCTGTTTCGTGATTCAAGATGGTGGATGGGAAATCAAAGATGATGGATGGGAAAAAATTTAAAAATCAATATGGCTATCGTCTCCGATATTTTAAGGGGTGGAGAATAAAAATACAACATCTATTTCGTGATCAAAGATGGCGGATGGGTTTTTTTTTAAATCAATATGGGTATCGTCTCCGATGTTTAAAAGGATGGGGAATCCAAATACAACATCTATTTCGTGATTCAAGATGGCGGATGGGAAATCAAATATGGCGAATGGGAAAAATTTAAAAAATCAATATAGGTATCGTCTCTGATGATTTAAGGGATGGTGAATCCAAATACAACATCCATTTCGTGATCAAAGATGGCGGATAGGAAATCAAAGATGGCGGACGGGATTTTTTTGTAAAGTCGATATGGGTATCTTCTCCGATGTTTTAAGGGATGGCGAATCCAAATACAACATCTATTTCGTGATCAAAGATGGCGGATGGGAAATATAATAATATAAAAAAAGTTATTATTGGTGGTGAAAAAGTGGTAGTGGTATTTGATGTTCGATGCAGATAATGGCTATGTTCAGTGGATACCTCTCCTACGGAACCCTTCATGGGCGAGTCAGACTTGCAGTTGATTGAATTATTTAATAGCCATAGTATTTAATAGTATTAGTAATTTTATCATATCCCTAGATCAGTGATCTAACCATATCACTCATATACCACCTTCTCATCTTCTTATAATAAGTTAGTTTTTCTACCCTAGAAATAATTTATATGGCAAAACAACTTTGCCTAGCAATTAAGAGATTAAACACTGATGTTCTTGGTAACTTTGTTCTGAATAAGTTGGAAAAGAGTTAAAAATTAAAATGAAATGTAAATACATTAAAAAGGCGATACGGAGTTCGCCGGGACAGCTAGTCCTTCTATAAAACACTCACATAACATACGAGCACTTTACGAGAGGAAGGTCCCGCGTGTATAAACAACCCCGAACACTTTGTGCGCCCGCTGGAGCCACGACCACCGAGCGAACATTTCAATGAAGTAATTACAACCACTTACAACATATAATAGTACCATACAGTTACTTGTTATAGTAATCGTAAGCTGGTGTTTGTGTATTACGTCATTCAACATGAATGAAGCGTGATGCGCAATGATGATTATTATAGAAGTTGGGTTGTGTATACGAATTCCTTCAACGGACGCAGCATATTGAAACGATTCATCGGAACAGTGATACATAGCTTGATTCTAATTATTTTTTAAACAAACGCTTTCGATCATGGAAATCGAAGGAACAATAAACAATTAAATTTCATCGCAGTCGCTCAGTTAGTACAATACACCAGCTGTAGCACTTACAAGGAATGAAATAACGTGTGGTCAAGTACTGCCAAGGAATTCAGCACCATTACAGCATACCAGTATTAAAATTCTACTCTTCTAAAAGCAGCATCATAAGATAGCAACATAAATGGTGTACGGTTCATTGTAAACGCTGTTGTATTTATGAATACAAGTGAATCGTTCAGTGATAAGGGGCAGCCAAATTGCCTCTCGTAAATCAAACGCTAGACAGATCATAGTTTCGATGCAAACAAATTACCAACTTAAAGGCAGCTAGGGTTGTTGAACTTACATATTAATATATTGTATACAGCATTTACTTTCTAAAGGAACAACACTTTCAGGTGTTGTTACTTTTACTTATTTGGACTTCTAAGAACCTCAACGATTCGTCACTGGCTCCTGAATGTTACACGTTTCCACTTTTCATATTAATAATCGGAAAAGCAGTTTCAGGAATTGTTAAGAACAAACAAAGTTCTTTCTTTAAATACTAACATGATGAATGATAGAATATACTACGTATATTCGTAGAATGTTCAAATCACAATGATTCATATCAGGGGACTGAGGTGCGTATGTAGGCGGCGAGCGTCGGGCGCGGGCGGCGGCGCGGTGTGCTTGTTTACATAGCTCGTAAATCAGCAATAAGCCGGCCATCACACGCGGAGGTACGTCGCAGCCACGGCCGCGGCTGTTCTCACTCCTTCACAAGTTCCCTTCATTGCAACAATTAAATACGTGTATGTAGGGAGAAAGTGAACCATAAAATGCCAAAAAAGTTACAATCGAAGAAAGTCCACTCATGTGCGTTGCTCATTAACATTCCAAGTATCGTATATCTGACCAATTACGATATTAAAACTGCTTGGGCCGTCATAATTACATAATTTGCATATATATTATGGTCAAAACATTTCAGTATAAAATCGTTGCAGTGTCTTTTTTTTCATTTTTCACGATCTTACTCATTTCGTTTTGTAATTGATCATTGTTTAGAGTCAGCAATGCACACCACATAACATGCTGTCTGATACGAAAGAGAACAAAACGAGACATTTTTACAAATATTGTGAAATAATATGCTCGTGAATATTCTTTAAAAGCAAGGTTTATCTCGACGTTCATCTTAATGAGTACTATTTTAGAAAGAGCGAACGTCACCGAAACCGCGTCCACAGTAGTGGTAACACGTAGACAAGCGTAGGAGAGTGCAAGACAAAAAGATGTTAATGTAAACGCGCAACAAAGCATTCGTCTCGTTTATTAGTAGTCTGGTCTAGCAATCGACGGCGCGCGTTGCCAAAATAAATGTCAATATCGTATTGTTCACGTTACTCCATGTTGATTTTGCCACATTTCAAGCTTTTGCTCATTTATCAGAGGATAGATTATACGAGTATCGTCCACTTTTCGTCCTTTTCCTCGCGTTGTATTTCAGCAACCACGCTTACACAAATGGCATCCTTCATCATGATTGAAACCTGCTTGCATTTGCGGTTTCTGGTTCTTAATCGTTGTCACAGGCCATTTATTCTACAACTATTACACGCTTGCCAGGCATCAGGTCACGCATCATTGTCGTCCAAATGCGAGATGTCACGCATCAATCTATGATACATGTATTGAAATATTTACTTACCTGTATTTAGCCCTATGTGCAGTGTCAAATAGTTCACCCTCGAAGGGCGATGTGATGAGGTAGGGAGGGGAGGCGGGAGGCTGTGTAGGCGGCGGCAGAGCTTCTGGGCTTGGAGCGACCGTCAGCGTGCCCAGCCGCTCGCAAGCCGCGCGCACCCTCTCGCACTCCAAACACGATTCATTCACGTACACTATCGGAGTCGACGTGCCTGTCAAACAAACATCATTTAAACGAGCCATCTTGTGAGGGTTTCCTTCCGGACCATGACTGACATACACACTTCATTAACTATGTTAGATTATGCAAAATGTACGTCAACTTTCAGATGACCGACGGTCGCCTTGCTATATCGACAATCTGAAAGCAGTGTTGGTTTTATGACTTCCTGAAATAGTTTCGGTGGCATGGACTGACTGTTAATAATATCTTATACACGCTGATTAAATTATTAATGAGTATTGCTGCAAAATGTTGTTCATGTTGACAACCCTTGCTAGCTAGTCTCGCGCTTATGAATTCTATGTTGTGGAGACTGGGACTAGAATATGTTTGTTTTGTAGTTGGGCGTATTTACGTCGAAATAGCCATGTATCTTTATTAACTAAAATCAGCTAAATAATTGCTTATTTAACGCCAAGTCTCAAGTACCATAGAAATTGGCGCTCGTTAGTATTGCAACGTAAAATAAATACAGCGGCAAATATTGTACACAAATCACATACCAGTTTACCTCAGTAGCACGGCACAGATATCAATGTTATCATAGATGTCATCTTATGCAATTAAGTGACAGATAAGTCAATATCTTCACTATCATGACGTATAGTATTGATAGAGTCAATAGTGCCATTAAATGTGTAAGCGCGATTGTTGAATACACATACTCATACAAAATGGTGAGAATAAGATAAAATATGTTTAATTTATTTATCGAAATCTCATTTTGAAGAAATGTACGTACTTAATAATTCGCGCGTAAGGAAGTCGTGAGGCACGAGCACGATTTATCTGATTACGACAAATCCCCTTGAAAAGAAACAGATGCTGACAAGCAACGCTTCCTTTGATCCTTCAAGAATCCGCTACAGAGGTATGCCGATCGAGCTCCAACTTGTAAACATCGGTCATCGCCACACATTATTGTTATTTCTGTTACGATTTAACGCCAGCTCGTGTGTCTGTAAACTATGGTCTGGCGC
This sequence comes from Euclidia mi, assembly GCA_944739405.2. Taxonomy (NCBI): domain Eukaryota; kingdom Metazoa; phylum Arthropoda; class Insecta; order Lepidoptera; family Erebidae; genus Euclidia; species Euclidia mi. The sequence goes on from OX123187.2 coordinate 44,685,155, forward strand.
ACCAATAATTAGTACGCGTCACTTGTTTCGAATAAATCTACGTTACACATACGGATAACTGCGGATTCGATAATTCGATAAGCAGATAACATTACTGAGTAGTATACCCGAGAATCAATAATCATAGGAAAAGGTATCGCGGAGCATTGGTTGCTACAAGGAACGCGTCCTATATATAGTGGTAAGTGGGAGAAGCTTGTATAAAATAACGTGTAACGTGACCTTTCGGGACGCGTATCCAACGTTAATGGTTCAGGGCCGCTGAGTCACGCTTGCGACACAGGGAACACCCGGCACTCTTGGCATGCAACACCACGCTAACGCAAAATGCTGTTGCCAGTACCTCGATACAGTGGGCAGGTTGAAGTGTCTAACGATCATTCAAAACAACACACTCAAGACGACAGATATAGCATGTAACTTCGTCGAGATAATGCCATCAAAAATTCTATGATTGACACAAAGAATTGTAGTAGGCCTGCTATCACGTCGTATTCAAGAAAAAGGCGACTGTTTGGCAAAAAACATGCAGGCAATTACGAAATTAAGTATTCCACAGATTGTATAATTTTATTGTTAAGTTAACATTACGGATAGCTACTCGGCATTCATGTGGCGTCTATGCCATCTGAATTCGTTTTAGAGAAAGCGTAAACACGTAGAATATAATCATGAAAATGCTAAGAAATATTTACTATTATGTAAAATGTATGAGCAAAATAATAAGCAATGATTGCCGACATCCTAAATGTACTTTTTGTACACGGTATTATGTGTGGGATCACGCATTAGATTCGGCGCTTTCGTGGTCAATTCACTGTTAATGTTACTGGTTTACTTGGGTGAGCTATTTGACGGGGATATGGTTATATTTTATGCTTAACCCATCCAAGTAATATTGGAGGTAGCAAGATATTTAGATAGTGATAATTTATAATGACTAAACACTCGGAGGAAAATTATATGCTTGAATAATTGTGTACAGAAGGCCACAGATTGATTTATTAATTTCTCAATGGCAGAATTTTAAATATGCATTTATTATGAGATTCGGCGGGATGAGTCATGATCATAGTAGGTGGTACAGTCGAGAACACGCCATGCTACAAACGCATTCGCACTCACATCCTCCACCGAGGTATGACCGCAGTTGTTCTACCAACGCTAGCATAGTTGGCGTGCGTGCCGCATACCACGCTTTACGCCATCTGCAAAAGCAGTGCTCTTCAACTATCTTGGGCGTAAACGAACAATCACTGTTGGACATCAACAATTACAACAGAAACACATACAGAAGCCTTAACACAAACAAACATTTTAAGGTGTGAATTTATTATGCTTATATTCCTGTTGCCCCTATATAGGCTGCGACCCATTGAAAGGAAACAGTTGGAATTTAAAAATGCAATTAGGTGCACGAGAAACCTAACATCACGTATCAAACCTCATTTCACTTTTCTTCTCTTGATTATAATTGAATTCCCTGATGTACATATTGTATGAATGTACATATCATGGAATGCTTTTGACTGTTTATTATTTTGTTAATGGGGAACACACCAGCATGCAGGCAACGGGAATACATTGGTACAGTTAGCAAAAATATTATGGGAGACAATGGCACGGAAAATTGTATCACGTCACTTTGTCCCTGTGAAAGGAACACAGCCTGCAGGGACAACAGGAATATAGCCAAGTCATGAGATTCTTATACATATATAGGAGTGTACATCAACACAAACTTTAAAGAACATACATGAAGAACTGAAAAAAATTGTCATTTGTTAAACGTTATTTTGAATTTACGCAAACATTATGTTAAGTTTTGAGAGGCTTGCATTCCAGGATGTTATGCATTGGGTAAAGAACAAAAAGAGAGCATAAGAAAATACATATTTTATTTAAATTCTATAACAATCTAGCACTGCCTCAATTAGCCAAATGCAAAATGTATCATTTCTAAATGAATGCAAGTTGTGATTCGTGGCTAAATAGCCCAAATTCTTCGAAAATAGCACTGTGTTGAATTCGTATATTGGATCACAGCACATAGATGTAGACGTTATACATCTCACTTAGTAGAAAGCATTTAAGACCGTAGTCAATACGCTCCCCTCGAAATCCAGAGTTATGAAGAAGTACAAGTTTTCTACTGTATTTTGTATGTAGTCTCTACTCTTGAACGTCAGTATCTCTTTTTAATATACTGCGGAGCAACGTGTCTAAATTTTAACATATTATAATGATTTTAAATATATTTTGAGATTGGGTACCTAGTACAATTTAAATCCTGCCAATATGTTTGAAAATCTAAAGATCTCTCTAGAATATTACCTACAACCTAACCAACTCTCCTGCCCTTTAATCTTCAAACGAAATTCTGGATTTGGCCATGGAAAACGTTATAAAACGATATGTTATTTTTATAAATACTTTAGTTCAGTTCCCTACAAAAGGGGCTTCTCTACCGGGAACTACTACTTGCCCAGAGAATATGAGGTAAACAAGCTACATTTCCATCCAGTTGTATTTTGATCTTTTGGAGTGCCAGGGCAAAAATGCCTAACTCTCAGTCACCATCCTTCTTGCTTAACATCTTTTCTTTCTAATCAAAACGAATAAAAATAAAAACAAGGCCAAGTGCAAATCGGACTCGCGCACCGAGGGTTCCGTACGTAATAATATTTTTAACACCCTTTTATTAGGTCGACATGTATGTAACTAACTATGTAATGGAATCCAAGCTAATTGAACCATCTTCCAAGGGTCGTAGCGTAATGAAAATTGGCAGCTGTATACGTAGTTCTGACGACAATACAATAATAAGGACTGTCAAACTGATCTGATGATGAAGCCGGAAGATATGAACTGAGACTCGACACATGTATGTAACTATGTAATGGAATCTAAGGTAACTAATTTAACCATCTTCCAAGGGTCGTAGCGTAATAAAAATAAGCAGCTGTATGTAGTTCTGATGACAATACAATAATATGGTACTGTCGAACTGATCTGATGATGGAGCCGGAATATATGAACTAGAACTTCATGATGGAAAATCGTATCATAGCTGTTTTGGATTTCTTAGAAAAGTCTAGTAAGTAATGAACTTTGACCACGATTAGGTTTCAAGGTCTGATGATGAAGCGGCAACATAGGCACTGGCATTCCATGATGGAATATCGTATCATAGTCGTGTTTGCACTTGTGAGAAAGGCCATGTAATGGACTTTGAACACGATCAGGTTTCAACATTATAACAAACCAATTATATATTGTAGACGACGCAGTGGTGTACTTAGGATTCCGTACTTTTGCGGCTGGACACGCATATGTGGCCCTAAGTAGGGTAAAATTACTAAGTGGTCTCCAGATTGAAGAGCTAGATTGTTCTAAGCTGACAGATAAAACACCATGCAATACAGACGCACTGGCGGAGACGGAGAAGATGCGGGCTCATTCGCCTACTTAAAGTAAATGTATAAATGTAAAAAATATTTCGATATCAAAGACCAAAAAGTATTAAATAAATTAATAGTTTAAAAGACACTAGAAAAATACGCTTTTATAGATGCACGTAAAACAAAAACTAATTATGGATCGTTCAAGTTGTCTCTATTTCTGGGCTGAAGTGTAAACTATGTGCTTTTAATTATAATATTTGATTGTAAAAGCGTGGGGCGCTGGAACAGGAAAGACTTTATTGTTAACAAATACTAAAACTAACTTCCTGGTGGTAGCTGCATGAGATCGCACAAGAGCATAACATTTATATCACCAAAGGGTTACCAAAAGAAACCAAAGATATCTCATCCACGAACAAGAACTCTATATTTTGCCACTGTTGACGCATTACCCATTGACGAAATACATATATTTCCTGAAAGAAGAGGCGTTAAAAGTGTCGGTGAATGTCGTCTCTCCTCGCTGATAGCGCATGTTTTGTCTGAGTTCGACAAACTGGTACTTTGAACAGACTGTTTAATGTAGAGCCACCTACTAGTCGTGCTGAAACTCCAGCTAGAGCGCCAATCTGTATTACCAGCTTCCCGTAGCGTCTGTTCACTTGATTTTTGAACAAGTTAAACAAGAACGTCTTTCCTGTTCCAGCGCCCCACGCTTTTACAATCAAATATTATAATTAAAAGCACGACTGCCTCAGTGGTCCAGTGGATAGCGTATGCAACTGCTGATCGGAGGTCCGGGGTTCGATTCCCAGGTCGGGCAAGTGTTACTGGGTGATGTGCCCGGTAACGGCAATAGGCTCGCCCCCAATTACGTGGGACCTAAGACTTGGATTATGCTGACGACATATTGTTGATCTCGCCGTCGCTACCTCAACTCCAAAGCAAGCTTGAAGAACTGAAGGCTGCTTTAAAGCGTAGGCTTCGAGTCAACACTCTTAAAACGGTTGATATGCGGATACTCCCTAGTGACAACACGACCCCATTGAAGTTGGACGACCAGCCTTTGACCACTGTCACCAATTTCACTTACCTCGGAAGCATCATGACAAAAACAGGAGGCTCAGATGAGGACATTGAAGCTCGTATTAAAAAGCCAAAGCAGCGTATGCCCAACTTAGACCAGTGTGGCAATCCAATGTTCTCACCAGGCGCATTAAACTCTCCCTTTTCGAGCCCATCGTAAAGTCGGTGCTTCTCTGTGGCTGTGAAACCTGGAGAGATACGAAAGGCTTAACGAGTAAGCTACAGGTCTTCGTGAATAAGTCACTTCGATCCATCCTTCGTATCTTTTGGCCTAAAACCATCTCGAATAAAGAGTTGTGGTCTATATGCCATCAAACTCCAATTTTGCAAGAAATTGCCCAGCGGAAATGGAAGTGGATTGACCACACTCTCCGTAGGGAAGATGGTAATGCTGCTGAAATCGCCTTTGAGTGGCAACCAGAGGGTAGGCGAAGACGCGGACGGCCAGTCAGTACATACGTGGAGGAGATCAGTGGGCAAGGAGCTCAGGAAGGAAGAACTCAAATGGGAAGACGCTCGAAGAATCGCGCGGGACTGGCCGGCTTGGAGAAAACTTTTTGGGGCCCTCTCACCAGCGCGGTGCCTTAGGACCACAACAACAACAACATAATGTAACAAAAAAATTGAGGTTTTCGCAATTTTTTCTTATATCTGCTATAAGACGTACCAAATTTCAAGATTCGAGTTCACCCGTACCATATAGTTTTGATTCCCTTGCGGAAGTTTGCGGTATAAACGGCTGTATCTTGTGATTGCGTAAGCTTAGAAGTTTGATTTTCACAGCTCCAAGCTGACAGTAGACCTGAGTACATATTTGATATAGATTTCAGTTTGATACCTCCATGCGTACCTGAGTAAAAGGGTCTTGACAGACGGACGGACGGACAACAGAGTGATCCTATAAGGGTTCCGTTTTTTCCTTTCGAGGTACGGATCCCTGATAAATGACACTTTTATTACCCTAGACAAGAACCGGGACTGAGTTTCACCTGCCTAAGCTCTGATGTAAATGCTACACGCTGTCACCCCTCCACTCTGTGCAAGCATTGCTTAACTTTGCCGACCATGAGGTCAACACTCAATGTAAGTGGAAGAACTAAACAAAAGATGTCACGCTAAAATCATGAGTGAACAATCATTTAAGATAGGCCAAAAGGTTTGTTTCGTTCAAAGATACAAACATCGGCCTTTTCGTAATCTTGTGTGAATTAGAAAACAATTATCACTCATAATGTTGACAAACATGTGTGAAGTTTGGCAAGTCACACTTGGCCAGCTCGGCAGCGTGGTGAACATTGGTCGTACACATTCTAATATAAGAGAAGTCTCACGCCCAGTGGTGTTCTAGTCAATAAAAACAGCTTTAACAAATCATAGTACACGAAATGTAATAATTTTACAGCACTGGATATGCTATTAAGTATGATGGAAGGTAGCAATGGCCAAAATCAGGCCGTTTCGATGGCAGGGTGGCCGAAAGGCAGGGTGATTGGACCTTCTGAGTTCCTATTTACTAAACATTATACGGACATTGGTATTCGCCGTCCATTTATGGGGTGACCAGCAATATCGATTTTTTTTCGTTGTACGTGTTCAATGAATGCGTCCTGCCATTTATAACGGCTGAGAAGTGGAACATGATGAAGTTAGCCCACTAAATGCATGTCAGAGGGCCATGGAATGGTCGATGCTAGGTAGGCACGTTTTCGAGTTAAGTCATGTCTTGGCAAGGAGGGTTGGACGCTGGTAGATGATAGAGGCTGGACGGCGAGTGGGGGATCGAGTCCTGTAGCGTACTCGGGGCGAGTGCAGACGTCCAGAGGCTGAACGCAACAGGTTGATGTTATAGAATGAGGGAAGGTCTTTAAATGAGTTACTTTATTTCGTCAGAAATAATATTAACGTGCGAAGTAGGACCTAAGCCTGTTGCTGTTTATTAGATAATAATATCTGAACTCGCATAAATCGAGAAGGCGATCTGTATTCACGGGTGATATTTTCGTTGGCGAATTTTGAATGTGATATAAGGACTTCATTTAACTGGGAACCTGTACTTTTATTTATTTGAACTCAGACATTGCATCTCGTCTGGCTTAATGACGGCAAGATGATTTATTGTCACTAGCTAATAATTCATATAATAAAATCTAGAGGACGCCAGCAGCTACGCCTGCATTTTTTTTTAATTTACCCGTTTTGGCCGATCCCGTGGGAATTTCGGGAAATCCCTTCTTAGTGCACCCCTACGGTCCCCAAGGAACATACATGCCAAATTTCAGCTTCGTGCGCCGAATAGTTTCGGCTGTAGCGTGTCTGTCAGTCAGTCAGTAACGCAAGGATTTTATATATTAAGATATTAAGATGAATATCTCTAGGTCTAAAAAATTTGACTGCCTCGTTGGTCTCGCGGCATAAATAAATGTGCGCGTGGAATTGGGAGGTCTCGGGTTCGATCCCCGGGTCGGGCAAAGTGTTATTGGGTTTTTCCGTCAGGAAATTCTCAGTAGCAGCACAGAGTCTGCTAATGTACCTCTGCCTACCTCTTCGGGGATATAGGCGTGAGACTATGTATGTATGAATGCTGGTCAAAATTACACCCAATGTGTATGAAACCAATAATGCCTCTAATAGTTCATCTTAATTTGATAACATTGATAAGATCAAGCACAAAGATCAGGTCTTAAGTCACAAAAAATTTTCATTATTCTGTTCTAGTTTTTCTAAGTCACAAACATGGGAAAGTTGTGACAGGAAAGAAGCCTACATTTTATTTACATAATATTTTTCTCCCTGACCTTAAAAATGAAAACTTTTAATTAAGTACATTTTGGCATTTTAGAACACATACATATACTTATTTGCACACAAATTGAAAATTACATGTACGCATCTAAACAAGATCAACAAACAGACTTTATTTCTTTAGAATATATTACTACAGGTGGCAAGTAAAGGTCAAGTTGTTCTAAGGCGTGTCATAATGAGCAAAATCTACAAGCACATGCATCACAAACCTGTTGTTGTAAATTCAAATAATCAGGCACAGATGTGATACATCTAATTTACATATTTTTCCAGTAGGTACACATTATTACAGTTAGGCGTCGGTAGTAAATCACTTGCATATTATATATCTGTTTATCATATGATGTGAGGTTGTCAAGGTTATCATTGCGGAGGTTGAGACATGTAAATTAATTACATTTCAGACCAACTTGTATTAGATAAATTTCTAATGACACCTATACTCATCTGTCTTGTTTCTTGATTAAGTTTGATGAACGATCAAAGTACATGATAAGAATACTGATGCGGCATCTTATTATTCTATGATTATATTATAGTCCGCAATCTTTGATACCTAGTTGGTCTACTTACTATGTATATAAAAGTAAACAACCTGAACTAGATGTAGGCCAGATTTTATTCACTCTTTTCTAGATGCTTAACGGCAGCAGGACACCTATTTGCCATGCCAATTAACTGCTGAAATATCTCATTGTAATGGTCTTAATGAATAGGTTACAAATGTAATGTAACATCCTCTAGACTGAAGTTTGGCCACGGTGGCCAGTCTCATATGAGATTAGCAGACTTCGCGGGACATATTATAGTGCACAAGTGTGTGCGCAAACACAACACACTCTATTCCTTCAGTCTCATACACCGAAGGTACGATACATGTGAAACGACTGGAGAGAGAATGGGCGCAGGACCAATGGCTTAAAGTGCTTTCCAAAGCACTGGAGTAAACCATGGTCAACTCTCTGACTCCGAACTTCTAACAAATCGAACCCAGGATCTCATCATCCCCAGTCGCTTACACTATTGCAGGACCACAGAGGCAGTCCGATTACAAATACATAGATGGTGATCAGGGTGCAGCAGTTAACAATAAATTGGCTAAAAATGGACTGGACAATGCAGGAGTGATAGGTCTATTCGCAGCAGTGGATGTCTTTAGGCTTATTTAGTATACAGACTCATATAGTACTCTTATTTAGTGACTAGAGGACGCCAGCAGCTATGCCTGCATTTTTTTTAAATTTACCCGCTTTGGCCGATCCCGTGGGTATTTCGGGCAATCCCTTCTTAGTGCCCCTACAGTCCCCAAGGAACATACATGCCAAATTTCAGCTTCCTGCATCCAGTAGTTTTGGCTGTAGCTTGTCTGTCAGCCAGTCAGTAATGCAAGGATTTTATATATTATGATGATAATAATTATGGTTAAGGATTCTAAACTGCATTCCATACAAATTATTGTAATTAGTAGTGTACTGATACACCTTCATTTCTACTATTCTGATATAGCTACTTCTTTATTACATACATACATAGACTCACGCCTGTTTCCCCGAAGGGGTAGGCAGAGGCACATTAAACGCCCACTTTTCGCCAGTGTTTTGATCATTATTACAAAGTAAAATAAATAACATACATGCATATCGTCACGCCTTTTATCCCCGAAGGGGTAGGCAGAGGTGTATTTCTACACCCACTTTTCGCCAGATATACTTTAGGCCCACGTAATAAGGGGCGAGCCTATTGCCGTACCAGGCACATTTCCAGACTCCGTGCTGCTACTGAAAATTTCGTAACAGAAAAACCCAATAACACTGCCCGGCCCAGGAATCGAACCCGAGACCTCCCTATCCCACGCGCACACCTATGCCGCGACACCAACGAGGCAGTCGTATAGGGTTTGATGTCGAGTTTTCTGTCTCTAGGCAAAGATGGTATTTGCATCGTGTTATCCCTTAATCGCCTCTTACGACACCCACGGGAAGATAGGAGGTGGTGACACTTGTATTCTATGCCGTCAACTACACGGATTTATAAAATAAATAATAAATACTATAATAAAAAAGATATACTAAATACTACATGTACGTATATAAACTGTTATTGTAATACATTATAATTGGTGATCATTACAAATTGCACAAAACACACTAACTTAGAAAAGAATCAATGACATTGAAAAGATATTTGAAAAGCAATTAGCAGTGGCTCCAAGGATCTCAATAATAAATGACGCTAGACTTTGTATAACCTTGAGGGTGCTGTTGTTTTGTTATTTAATTACTTTAGCTTTACCACATGTAATTTATTGTTTTTCATACATACACATACATACATACATACATACATAGTCTCATGGCTATATCCCCGAAGAGGTAGGCAGAGTTATATTGCTACACCCACTTTTTGCAAGATTTATTTTAGTCCCACGTAATAGGAGGCGAGCCTATTGCTATATGGGGCACATTACCATACTTTGTGCTGCTACTGAGAATTTGTTTTTCATAGTGGCTTTTAATGTGTAAGTAAGGAATATGGTCAAATCATTATCTTTGGAAACATTGGGTGTGTTCTATGTTCAGCAGTCTCCACAGCTACCATATAGACCTTTCCCAATGTGCTTCTTGATGAAATGATGATGAATGATGAAGCAAAAATATACAGGCAGAAGACAATGAATGTACCTAACCGACATACCTAAGCGACATTCAATGGCTTATACTAGTGTCAGTTTATTGAGAGGCATTAACACGCTATAATGACTGTCACAGATCTTCATGACAGCTGAGACCAATGACTTAACATGCTCTCCGAGGCATGGGACAGAGCAATAATTAAATTAATTAACAATTCAATATGCACATAACTCCAAAAAGTCAGTGGTGCACGCAGTGGATTCGAACCCTCTGCATGGAAAACTGATGATATCTCCAATAGGCTTATTAAGGAATATACCTAACACCAAACGAATATTGGTGCAATATGTTTTTGTTATATTATACAAGTAAATTATACTGGAATATTGTAACAGCTAATGTTCAGTGAATTCTGGTTAGACTTGGAAGCAGATGCTGACATTTAAGCTAAGGTCTTAGGTACAACTGGGATTATGCTAGGATGATAATGATGATAACAAATATAGAAATGGTAATCCAGTCTTTCATTATATTTTTAATTATGACTGATTCTACGACAATATGTAACTACTTGTGCAGCAAATAGATATGATTAACATACATACATACATAGACTCACGCCTGTTTCCCGGAGGGGTAGGCAGAGACTACGGAACGCCATTTGCAACGATCCTGACATACCTCACTTGCTTAAATAGATATGTATTTCATATTTTGTTATTTTTGCTACAAAACACATATCTCAATGTAGTTTATCAAAAATGTAACTTTCAAATGGCCCATTTAAAGTAAATTTTTCTACCCATACAAAACTGGATAGATTCCGAGTATTTGTTAAAGAACATGTTATACAATTTGTTTGCTTAACATTTAACAATTGGAACTACATACAATATAAGCTAATTAAAATCAGAACTGCCACTAGTAGTGATAGTTACCTAGAAATTAAGACAACTTTAATCAATTTCAGATTATTATAAATAATTATTTTATTTTTAACTGTCCTTTTGAATTTGTACCACATGTTTTACACAGTTTAGTGTCCAGTATTTTACCCTATTGGAAGATGGTTGCAGAAGTACTTAAGTATGAAGTGAAAGCCCATATTGACACCACACAAAATGAATTGGGTATTTGAGGATTTCTATAATATGCTTTACAATAGATTTAGTTGTTTATTAATATAGGATTGAGATCTATTAACCACACTAAATTATATTGCAGTACACATACATTTTAAAATCTATTTTATTACTAAATTCCAGATAGCTGAATTTGTAGACATCATTACTGACTGGATGTGCGTGCAATATGTGATCAAATCTTACATTGAAAAGTTAAATAATTTTATACATTTTTATCATCATTATTACAGTGTATCAAATATTATGGTCATATTGTAAAGTCTACTTGAGCATTGTACCTATATATTTCTAAGTGCATAAATGAAAGTACAATTTTTTCGTTCTGTATAGCTTCATAGCATTTAAATGCATTATTATTTACAAAAAAATATGTTATCAGGTGTTAGGTACGAATCAGATAGTTAACGAGCAACATACTTGACTAGGTTATCTACTACAAACTAGGGACTCTAAGAAAATATTAGCATAACTATCAAGCCTCATTTGAACAGTAACATGCTAGCTTAGCAAATATTGCACTGATACAAACAAAGCAGATATGATTGTAGGAGCACAGTATTTGATATGTCTCTCAAATTGGAGTATGTTAGTGTCCAATTATCTATCTTGTATATCAACAGTTCCAAAACACCGTAGAATATATGCATGAACCGAAGACACAAGTCCTAATAATAAATTGTAAATATACTCAAAAATAACCTTAGAATACTTAGAATAAAAATATCAAGCCTAGTTTTTATCAAATTCGGTTTTTGTTTACATATTTTTTGTCAAGTAGTAGGTAATCTTTTATCACACCATTATTATGTAGCGTGGTGAAATTTTACCAAAACATAAATTACGATTTATTATTTACCATCATCATTTTCTTGAATTTTGTCAGTTGTAGCGGTGTTTCCTGTTTGTGTCATGCCCTTAGACAATTCGTCCATCTTGCCGTACACTGGTTCGTTACATCAATCATTAAAATCACAACACTAATTACAATAACCTAAAGATACACACATTGTATTATAATTCACTACACGTAAAACTCAGTCTTTTTTGAAAATAACTAGTTTTATCCATTTCAAACACATTTCTGGAATCTCTGTAGCAAAACGTACGAACCAAATTGAAGTCCGTCAGACAAACCATAAACACTACAGACAGACATAAAAAAGCTAACTCTTTTTCGAGTCTGTGTTTATGGTGTAACGGACAGTTGTTGCTCTATTTTCACATCGCCTAAACAATTTTAATCAATTAGGAACATTTCCCAATAGTGTAATCAACTTAAAACCAAATAAACTTAAAAAAAGAGTTTAAAATATAAATTCAAAGCAAGGTTTAATTAAAATAGTGATTTAAAACTGAAATCTTTTGCTCCTTCAGAGATTTATCTACTGCTATGAATTTCGATGGGTTCCTTATTAACGAAAAGCCCGTGTTCCTAAGTTTTAAAGTATATACCAATATCTTACCAATTTTAAAAGATCATTGTCATCATCCCCGTAGCGTTACCTGGGGTCCGCTTACTAGTCTAATCGGATTTAATTGCTTTTCCACTGAGTGACTGACTGTCTGACCTCCGCAACCCGAAGGGGTAGCAATATTCCATGGTTTAAACTAGTGTCAGTTTATACCTTGGTATGTACTAACGACTGTCAAAGATATTCATGACAGCCGGGACAAACACACAAACCGAAAAGTCATTGGTGCACGCCGTGGATGCGAACCCGAAACCCTCTGCATGGCAGTCTGTTGGTATCTCGACTAGGCTATCGCTGCCTCATCAATTTTAAAAGTTATAAAATTCTTGCATTACTGACTGCCTGACAACATCGCACAGCCAAAACTATTCGGCGCAAGAAGCTGAAATGTGGCATGTCCTTTGGGAAGCGTAGGCGTGCACTCAGATGGGATTGCCGAATTTCCCATAGGATCGAAAAGAATTGCGGGCTTAGTTACGAGGATTCTCTAGTAATATTATAATAGGAGTGTACCACGTGAACTCGACAAATGAAACTGCAATCAGATGAGCTTGTGCGATAAAAGGATACTACTAGTCGACCAAGCCAACTAGACGAATGTCAACGTGACAGAATTCAACATAATCTAGTTGGCTTGGTCGACTAGTACGATTCAACACTAACACCGTTTGAATACACGCCTGTGCGACACACTGAATCGCAAGTTTCGCACGTTTTTCTAGCACACTTCTGCGTGCCGACTTGCCTACCGGGCTGCTAACCAAAGTTTGCCACGAGCCTAACCGTACCATTGCGACTACCTCGGAATGAAATGGAGTAGTGACACTTTGTATTCTTTTCCTCACCGAAACTTAGATAACGAAAAACCTTTTTTAGTTAAATTGAAGGCCCGAAATAAGCTGTTGATTTCAACTTAGATTTTTGGGCTGTAAGTTTTGACTAGCCAAGCCTAGAAGCGCCTGAGCTTTGGATTCGGGTTTCAACTATAAAAGCTTGAATTAACTAGTGGTCACGCAATAGCGTTCGCAGTAATCGACTATTCAATGCAATGCATGTAACTGATTATTCCAATACCTTGTTTATAAAGGTGTGTAACGTGATGTCAAACTATGTTTCATTATTTTATCTGGTGTCCTTTTCACTCCTTAGACTAAATCATATGAAGTCCTTTTATTTTTGAAAATATTTAAATTGTTGGCACGTAAATAGGGAAGCAGAGAAGGGAGAGGAGGGAGAATGTCATCAGTTGTGTATTTTTCAATGAACATTATTTTTTATATCTAATCTGTGATTCAATTATAAGCTACGTTGCCAGACAAGATTGATAATTTTGATAAGATATTGTTAGAAGATTCTATTTGCACAATGATAAAACAATACAATGGGCTAAGACAATAGTAAATGATATTCTTACAACGCATTTTACGTATCGCTAGTTTGAGTTTTAGTAGTAATTACAGGATGGAACATTTTGGCGTCTCTCACATATTGGTCGAGCCAGATAAATATAATCCCGATACTTTGGACTTATTGGCCGACGAAGAGGCCCGTGAATACTGGCTAAATACTTGTGAAAAACTGACTGAGAAATATGTTAATTTTGCACTTTCCAATAATGAAGATCCTACGGTAGAAATACGCGCTCTTAAATTTAAAACCTGTTATGTAGAGGCATTAAAAGAACTCCGAATTAATCCACTGTAAGTATGCATAATATTACCTAATAAATTAATATAACAAATTTTAAGTAACATTCTTAGGTATATTAATATTCTTGTAGTGTTTGTTATATAGCCCTTGGCTTACCTAATCATGATCTTTGTTGTACAACCTATATTCAAAATTAGTTTTTAAATAATAAATTGTTCTATGCTATAATATATTCTCTTTAATTTTAGTGCTCACGGGCAGTTGACAATACGCTTACTTCTTGACATCAACGAAACATGCCTTCGTTCTCAGGGTTTCTTTGATTTATGGAAACAACAGAAGAAATATGAAAATGAAGGTGCATTGGCCACACTGGGGTCGCGTCTGGCTGAGATTGATGCCTTGCCCAATGATAGAGACAGATGGGTAGAATTATGTCGAGGAGTATTAGCTGGTAAAAATTCTGTTGTACTTATTTATATTTGTCATACACACACCAGTTGGTAGTCAGGAACATCATCTTCCCACATAATTTCTCATGCAGAAAACCTGCAAAAGTACTCTGTGTGATGTCTTCATATCTTTTCTTTTATAAGACCAAGTGCAGGAGGCATTAGGAATAAAGCTCGTTTCATGAGAGATTTAACAAATATTTAACCAATCGGCATAATGAACACCTAGACTCAAAACAAAAAAGTATGGATCACACAATGTGTTGTCTCATGTTGAATCTACAACACTCAATGCAGTTTCAAGTGTTTTCTGCTTCCATATCTGACATTCAAGTCATTGCTAGCGTCCCACTCACAAATTATGTATTGAAATGCCATGGATGAATATAATCTTTGGTGTAATAATGACTTGCCTGTACTTCATTGTCGTATGCAAAAAATGGGTAATAATTTTGTTACTCAGAACATTGCTTGTTCTAGGTAATATGTTTGATTGGGGAGCTCAGGCTGTAGCCAGCATTCTGGACTGTGGATTGTATGAAGCTTTAGATAAAATACAGAAGAGGCCATGGCTTTATGATGGATTAGACAAATGGCTTGATAAATTAGAGGTAAGAAGAAGAATCAGAAGCAAAGTTATCTATATGTAGGGTTGCTAACTTTTGGTTTACATCAACTAGTAATTATATTCTGTGATTTTTTCAGAAAACTGTCCACCATTGTGCTGCAGTATTTGTTGATAATAGTGGTGTTGACATAGTCCTTGGTATTTTGCCCTTTGTAAGAGCACTACTGCTTAGAGGTACTTCTGTTATTCTATGTGCCAATGAATGGCCAGCACTAAATGATGTTACCAATGTTGAGTTAGAAGAAATACTGCAGCGAGCTTCCAACATCTGTCCTGTCATTGCAGCAGCAGTCTCCACGGGAGATTTAGTTGTTAGATCAAGTGGGCAAAGAGGCCCATGTTTGGACCTTAGAACTATTAGTGTAGGTAAGTGGCTGATATTCAATTATTATTATATATAAAGACTAAAGCCGGGTCTCCACTAGGCAACAATTGACGCGCAACATGTTACACAGCAAGTTGCTTAACATGTTGCCCAACATGTTGAAAGTCAGCGCGGAACTTTTGTTGAACAACGTTGTCTGTCTACACATCTACTACTTTACGTCAGTCGTCGACAACATGGCGCCAGAGGAACTTGTATTGATTTCAGAGGCAGTGGTTATAATTTTATCGATAAATGCATCAAAAAGAAAAACAAAACACTTTGGTGGGTTAGAAAATACAAAATAACAATCACAATCAACAACAATTGATGCTCAACTAACGATGCTCTTTAACAAACAACAAGCCGCGCGTCATGTTGCGCGCCAGCTGGCAACGTCGCGCGCTGTTGTGCAGCGTTGCCGTACATGTTGAGCGTGAGCGTCACGTGTCGCGCGCCAAATGTTGCCAGTGGAGACCCGGCTTTGTGCTTGGCATGTTGCCTATTATTATTGTAAACAATAACATTGATGCATTTTATAATACTAATATTTTTTAAAGTATTAATTTAACATTGTTCCGCCTTTTACAGGTTTGTGCACCGAAATGAAAGTTCGCGGCGTGGACCTTATAATATTAGAAGGAATGGGAAGAGCACTACATACAAACTTGAATGCTCGATTGGCTGTAGATTCACTGAAGTTAGCTGTAGTAAAAAATGCGTGGTTGGCACAGAGACTTGGAGGGCCACTTTTTTCAGTCATCTTTATTTATGAAGAGAAACAAATAAATACATAACAGATCACCAAGCCAAGTTTTTAAATACGTAATTATTTGACAGTCCCAGTATTCACTTAGAATATATAAACCATTGATCTTTTGACACCGATTCTACTAATAATCTCTGTAATTGTGCATTCGTATTTTAGAATGCTCAATCCTGTGTTGATGTTCATATAGTGATTTTCAGAATATATTGAGTGTTATCCTGAAGTGCGTCGTTATTTCTTTTTAAACAGGTTATGCACATACAAGATCGATAGTTTTAGTTCAGGAAAAGACGAATGCTACTTTGTAGTTCAGGACATCACAAATATTACAAACTCAAGTCAAAACTTTTTATCCTTTATTTAAATAAAATGACCCAGTTCATACATCTATACACTAAAGGAAGGGTCAAGTAACTTCTCAACAATTCATGAAACCAAATGAAATGCAAGAAAAGTCATCAGGATAGTATTCACTGTACAAGATGCAGCAATGTACAACAATCATATAAAAAAGTGTTACCTAAATGCTAAGAAATAATAACCTTTGACGAACAATAACATTTCCTTGTTTCCTAAAATCAAAGTGACATTACTACATAATACACCCCATCGGTAATGAACAAACCAGTGATTCAATTTCATGATGTCAGCAGTACATGGTTACAATTCATCTTACATCTTAATGACACTATTGTGTGGTGTTGCTTAGGATCTATTGAGCCAAGCAATAACCTTGATCAACAAGTAAGCGATTCCAATTGCGTAAGCAATCTTCTCTTTCTGTTGTCTCTGCAGTTGCTCGGCTTCTATCGACATCACGCGTCGGTTGAGCTTTACTATCTGACGTCGTAGATGTACTAACTCCTCTGCAGTAGATAGACCTTCGCCGTTACCCATTGGCGGAGTAGGATCTCTGAAAGATAATATTTTATCATAAGTAACATACATTCAGTGAGTTTAATAAAATTAATCATATAATTAATAATTTTATTATGTTAAGCACAACTCAGAGTATTTTTAGTTGTGGTGGGACGCCACATGCGACACGACCACAGAGAGAGATTGGGCGGAGGATCAATGGCTTAACGTTCTTTCCGAGGTACGGGGGTGTGACACCGCCAACTCCAGGGAGTCAGGACTCCGAACTTCTATTGGATAATTCCTAACAGAATAACCCAATATCACTTTTTGTTCGACACGGGAATCCAACCCTTTTTTTTTTTTTGACTCATGGTGGAAACCAGACAATTTACGGGCTGACCCCCCCAGGCTGGGCCCCTAAAGGGGCTCAGTCTAGGGAGAGTGTGGTGACTCCCCGACGAGAAGCGCCGGGACTACCCACTAAAACCACCATGGTGTTCCTCTATCCGATCCCATTGAATGGCGGGGTCACGGGACCTACGTTAGTATTACTGCCGCGACCCCGCCTGAACGGGAATCCAACCCGAGACCGCATCATCCGCAGTCGCTAACACTACTGCAGGACCACAGAGGCAGTCAAAATAGATGAGCTATATTATATATTTTTTAATCAATTTACTACATTTTATCAATTTGAGAACAGTGAAATTTAAGAAGAGAATAACATCTAGTGATCAATAATTGAGCGTGATCTCGCGAATGGACAGCAGCAATCACATACGCATTTCCCGTGTACACACGGCTATTCGCCAAGCTGGATACTTTGAATTTTGTACCGTTCTTATACTGTGGGAAATAAGTGTCAAAATCCAACTGTTAAGCTTGGCTTGGCGCCGTCTGTACTTTTAACGCTATTGGGATATTTGTTTGATTTTGCGTTGTTGTTGTTATATTTCGACACAGCAAATATATTGCATTCTATTAAGTTTTCTACACTCAACGATAGCTGAGTGGAGAGACCGACAGACTCAGGTTCGAATCCACGGCACGCACCGATAGTACCGTTAAGGCTCTAGACAGACGGACCGCATTTCAACTGCAAATTACAGTACAAGTGCAGTTTGGATGCAGTTGACTCGACTGCAATAGAACTGCAAACCAACCGTGCAGTCCGATTGCAGTCGGCGTGCAATCGTCTGAACTGCACACCGACTGCAATCGAACTGCACGGAGAACTGCAAACCAAACGTGCAGTCCGATTGCAGTTCAATTGCAGTGTTCGTGCAATCGTGTGAACTGCACACCGCCTGCAATTGAACTGCAATCGGACTGCACGGTTGGTTTGCAGTTCTATTGCAGTCGTGTTATCTGCATTTAAACTGCAATTTGCAGTTGGTTTGCAGGTGAAATGCGGTCCGTCTGACTAGAGTCTAAAAGATTCATTTTTGGAGATTGCTTGGTAATGCTTCTGCTAGCCAGTGTCGAGCCTAAGTTATCAGTTTTACAGAGTACATCATCATCACAGCCTAGAGACGTCCACTGCAGAACAATGGTCTCCTTTAAGGTTCTCCATACAGACCAATTTTCGAACTGAGTACACAGCAAAAGAAAATAGTTCAAGCAGTTTGTAAGACAGCGCCACTTGAGTCACACCAGGGGCGGACAATGGATGAAATTGACTGTAAATGGATGTAGTAGTTTGTAGTGTAGCGTACGCGGTACATATCCTGAAAGACAATTAAAGTCTGAGATCGCTTTCCCGCAAGCCTTAGTATCTATTTCATAATCCAATTTGCACCTATTGTTCTGCTTGGCATTCGCTGCACGACAGATCAGTGAACCGATAGATAAGTAGATTTCTCACGTGTGAAGCCGAGGCCAGTCTAGCAAAATGTAAGTCGTGGGATCCTATAAGAGCAATCAATAACATTGCTTATGTTTATATTGCGTATTACTTCAGCTTCGGTTTCAAATCACTTGTAGTTATGACAAAAATCCTGGGCTATAATTTTTCGACCTAAGTGTTATAGTTACCATGTTTTAGTATGCTCTTAAAGATCAAATTTTATCAAAATTAGATCTGGTGACTTATGTGATATAATCTTAATATATAAAATCCTTGCGTTACCTACTGACTGACTGACAGACACGCTACAGCCGAAACTATTGGGCGCAGGCAGCTGAAATTAGGCATGTACGTTCCTTGGGGACCGTAGGGATGCACTAAGAAGGAATTTCCCGAAATTCCCACGGGATCGGCCAAAACGGGTAAATTAAAAAAAAAATGCAGGCGTAGCTGCTGGCGTCCTCTTGTTTAATATACTTTTATGGACAAATCAAATACAAATGATCGAATATGTGCTCGAGGGATGCAATTTAATCAGTATTTCGTAATTGCGGTTGAACTGTTATCGCTCACATGACTATAGAAGCGGTGCTTTATCGCTATTCCAAACTTGTAACAAAAAATTACTTTTGGATTTATTTAGTAATCCAAAAGTTATTTATATGAAATTCTCGATAGGTAATAGTTAGATCACGGACGTAGCCAGGATTCTGTCAATCGAGCGAGAGTTACTAAGGTTCTAAGTACATGCTGCTTATAACGTTCTTCAAATCTTAACTAAAGAGAAATATTACATGAAATAGTTAAGTACTTATTAAAAGCGAAAATTTTGAGTAGCAAATTAGATGTAGGAGAACTTTTCTTATTATTATTTTACTGTTTGATCCTAGCTAGAGGGGGTAGGGAGGGGTAACTGCTCTTCCCTCCTGTACCTCGCTACGCCCATGAAGTAGATGAATTAATAAAAAAATGCCATAGCATGCCAGATGCTAATTTACAAATCAAGGCCTGTTGCAAACAGCTTGATCGATATTGACGAGCTCTAAATCGGCATCATAAATTGAGTATTTAGCTAATTCGATTCTGTTGAGTTAGATAAGACTAAATAATACATACGTACCTCAGCACCAAACGTGATTCAATCATAGAGGAATCATTGAAGTTATCTGGGCGAGGGGTGATTGAGCGAGCGCCATCGCCCTGAGATCGGAATGTTCTAGTCTTTGGCGGAGATTGGCTCGGCTGCATTCCGGGCGGAAAGTCATCAGCTGAAGGGAAGTAGTGCTGGTCGAGTGTGATCACACGAGGCGGAGTGCTCACCCTGATCATACCAGGGTCAGTCGGCAGTACTGCGTTATCCAGTTGAATTTCTCGAGGTGTTGCTTTTGTACCTGTAAGCATTATAACATTCGAGATTTTGACTAGGTATTTATTTTACTTTAATTATTATGGGTTAAAGAGGTGTGCGTCAAGATGGCGGGACCATGTGAGGTTTTTCAAATATAATGTCAATGGGTTTTAATGCAATATTTCTACAATTTTATACTTTCACAGAAAAATTGTACACCCAGATAATTACTAAATATTCTACAATGAAACTGCTCCCGCTATTTTGATATCAAAATGGCGGGACCACTATTCAGATAATGAAAAACACATGGCTTTGTCTTGTATGGAACACATCAAATTTTAATACGATTTAGTACGACTAGGTTTGAATCATTATTACCCTTTAAATCTGCAATTTCAATAAAATACGTATATTATTATATTAACATCAGAAAAGCGCCTGAAGAAAAAGTATAATTTTAAGCTAAGTATCATTTTATGGCTCTTAAAATTTATTTAGGCGTTTAGTTTAGTTACAGTTTTATTTTGAGAGGGTTAATCTAAAATATATTTATATTTTAGTTCAATATTTCCAAAAAAATATTGGTGATTTGGATATAAAACCAAAATATTGAAAAGATATTTATATCTTATAATGTTGTAAGTAAATTATTTTAAAATTTAATGACACAAGAAAAACATCTATAGGTAATATAAAAATTAATCGCTGAATGTGTTGCTAAGCGCAAATCTCGAAGCAGTGGAACCGATTTCGCTAATTCTTTTTTAAGTAGGTATAATATTCCTTGTAGTACGAGAGTTCTTACGAAAGGAAAAATTGCAAAAAATAAATAAAAATTAAGAATCGACTGTTAGGCGGTACGAAGTTCGCCGGGTCAGCTGTACTGATACTGTTGCTTTACGTAGATCTTCTGTGAGAGGGTAGGTCTAGGTAGTAATTCCTCGGTTGAGCCGACCCATTCGTGCTGAAATCAGCATGGCCTACGACAACTTTACTCATAATAATAATAATATTTCGGGAAAGTAAAAATGTTTTTAATACAAATAGACTTTATAATTTTTTCAACATGTCATAGAAATCAGCACAATGATGTTGAGGATTAAATCATTACTATACTATTTATTACACATACATAAGACAGTGTGGAATAATAAAAGTTTGATTTTTAGTGATTCGACTTTTCTTATCATCATAGCATTCTCACTTGCCCGGAAATCTGATACAGTTACATTTGTAATGTCCTATGCCTTGTTCTAAAATTGGCAGTATGTATTCAATAACTGATATTAAATGATAATATTTATTACTTAACTTTAGAGTTCTAGGTATGTCGTTTCGATTTATTTTTGCATTGTCACAGAATTATAAACAGTACATTTGATAACGAGTAAGAAGTAGTTTTAACAGTATTACATTGCTTGCAAGTTGTAATATTATCTTCTATCATTATCTCAACTGATTCGTTGAGAGCATGTAGGTACACCTTTTTTTTGTATAATATTTAAGTCGAGAGCCAGAAAGAGATCGATTTAGTAATTATGAGCTTGAACGAAGCGAATTGTATTCGTCGATACCGTGACTCAGATTTGAAGGTGTGTCAATACTCGTAGTCGTTACTTCATAGATTTCCGTTCGATGGAAAGGTACACCATAAAGCAACGCTCTCAGCAACCAGCCGTGATTGTCACTGTGTACTTTTCTTATCGTCTGCTCAGTGTGTAAAATATTGAACTAAAATATAAATATATTTTAGATTAACCCTCTCAAAATAAAACTGTAACTAAACTAAACGCCTAAATAAATTTTAAGAGCCATAAAATGATACTTAGCTTAAAATTATACTTTTTCTTCAGGCGCTTTTCTGATGTTAATATAATAATATACGTATTTTATTGAAATTGCAGTTTTAAAGGGTAATAATGATTCAAACCTAGTCGTACTAAATCGTATTAAAATTTGATGTGTTCAATACAAGACAAAGCCATGTGTTTTTCATTATCTGAATAGTGGTCCCGCCATTTTGATATCAAAATAGCGGGACCAGTTTCATTGTTGAATATTTAGTAATTTTCTGGGTGTACAATTTTTCTGTGAAAGTATAAAATAGTAGAAATATTGCATTAAAACCCTTTGACATTATATTCGAAAAACCTCACATGGTCCCGCCATCTTGACGCACACGTTAAAGAGCTACCAGCATTGGCGCTGAATATGACTAGATATAGACATAGGGGTCGGCAAGGGGGGGAGAGATTAAAAAAAAAAAAAAATTTCTCAATACTTTTCTCATTTTCCATATGGGCTTGCTCCCAAATAGGCCTTGCCCTCCCTCCCCCTAGACAATCGGCTGGCGACGCCCTTGGATATAGATAACATTGGTGGAATACTTTACTTCCGCTGTCAACTCGACGTACACAATAAGATACCTACCTGCTAATGCCATTGTGGTAGTTTAGGAGTTTTGTACATTGTAAGCATAATAGCATATGATTCTATATGATCTGATCTTGTGGTCAAACTTAACTGATAGAATACCCTATTACTGGGGCAGTGGCAGCATAAGGCACCAGATCAAATCAAATTAAAATGTAAAAAAAAGATTTATCCATACATATATTCTAAATACAACATGTAACAAGTTTAATGCACATCCTGAAAGTACTTTGTTTAGAATAGGCTACTGAATCCATTTCTGACATTTTTAATATCATTTTTTTTTAATCCTAAAATAATTAAAATTACGTAAATTATAGTCACTCATTGCTTTGAAAAGTCGAAATATACAAAAATAAACCTTAAGTCAACGTAGAACGGCTTCTTTTTAAATGCATTTGTTTAATGGTTCCACGTACAGGAACGCACACATTAATACAACATAACAGTCGGTACAAGACAATAACACACAATTGACTTAAACTTAAATTTTGACGTTCATAAGCGTCACTTAGTGGCCTAGATGAATAAATGATTTTGATTTTTGATTTTTTTTTTTGACCACCAAATTATCTATCATCTTTCTTTCGCTTACGTATTAACAGCGGGAAAGAGCGAGACGTAATGTGTCTCACTTGTCACTTGTCACCGTCGTCGGTCGCCCGCGCTGGTAGGTATAGCGCCGGCCGGGCGGCCATTGTTGCGCTTAGATAAATAAAATTAGTCATCTACCTGGATTCTCTGTAAGGCCCACTTGCGTAACGTTTGATTTAAGTCACTCCTTAATTTAAATTTGTTGAACAGAATTAACAGCATAAAATAATTTAAGTTAAAAGTATTTAGCGTCCTCTTGCACAACGACAACAACGCTTAGATTTAGTTAAACATTTTATGAGGTCGGTAAAGTAGTTTCTACGTTTTGTTTCATGGCATGAAGCCTTTTTGTTACGATTATAACGATGTTATGCGTATGGTTTCGCATAAAACCTTAGACTATATATACTTTGACCATAAAACAAAACGCATTGTCGTCGCCTAGCAACGAAATGACAATTGACAAATAATAACTAGACACTTTTGAGCATTAACCCTAGAACCCTACATGGGGTGCAGGTGCACCCCACACCGATTTGTTTTCTAAATATCTCAATTTCTTTAATATCCACGAATTCGCGCGTCGGAGTATTTTAGTTTGGTGTCAACCGCTCGCATTACGTCAATACCGTGACGAGGGACCGCGTTGTGTGGTCGCCTGTATAAGTGCTGTGGGGTACGCCAGTACCCCAGTGTAATAAAATCGTAAGATTATTTATTTATTACGATTGATGCATTTATATGTAATAAGTTATTAAATTTGATTATTTATTAAAACAATAGTCTTATATGAATTAAATACAGATATTTTTAGATATTATGAAGGTAAAATTCAATGAAGTTTATTTATTTTGTTTCGGATGGCTGTCAGAGGTTTGAATTACGAAGAAATAAGCTCTATTCTAGACCACAAAGCTGGCGAGGAAGAAATAGAAGTTGGGACCAGTTGTAATTCCTGGGTTCTTTACAAGTGTTCAAGATCAAATAATAAGCCAAATATAAAGTTTCAGCAGACATTTTTGAAATTAGGTTTGGAACTGATACATGAACATTTGGAGGACCGTCACCGGATGCCAACTTAGTCCATTGCAGTGATCCTCAAAAAAGGACCAAATCCTACAAGTGCTGTTGCTCAAACTACATTTAACTTTGTGTAATAAGGCTGATTTGTGATCTCAAGTTACCGATTATGTTTAATAAAACGTATTTTCATGAATTGTTTTTTTTATTTTAAGGATTACAGTCATTTTAGTATGGGGTGTTCCAGCACCCCAGTGTAGGAATAACATGTGCGCCAAATTAGGATTCTAGGGTTAACAATAACTTAAGTAGTACATTGTTATCAGTTATATCATCATCATCATCATGTCAGCCTAGGGATGTCCACTGCTGGACATAGGCCTCCCCCTGCTGCGTCGTCCGGTCCAGTTATATAATTATTGATAATTTTCGTCGCTAATGACAAGATGCCAACATCAGTGTGACAGTTCTTAAATGAAATTAGCCACTAAACAGCCGATTTTCGGTAATTAATTTTGACAGTTCTTAAATCATATTACTCGACAAATTTTTCGTTGTGCAAGACGCTAGTGGTGTTTAATATTTTTTTTCTCGTTAAATACATCTTATTTCAATTTAAGAATCGTTGTGCAAGTGGGCCTAAGTGTAGTGAAAAAATATTTTAACAAGTTTACTTGTTTATTTACAAATGTGTATTAAGTATCAACATGATGGTGCCCCCGCGCATTTTACGTAGAACGTTCGAGATCATCGTGATGTCGAATACAAGGAGCGCTGGATCGATAGCGGCAATCCTGTCCAGTAGCCTCCTAGGTCGCCTGACTTGACGCCCCTAGACTTTTGCTTTATGGGGACATACCTATTAAACCACTAGTTGTTTGTGACGAGACGACAAGTGCCGGGGAGTTAAAATAAGATATCAGCTGCTTTTGACACAGTGAAAAGAAACACAACACAAGTGTTAAGTGAACTAAAGGATTATTTAAGCCAGGTGGTGGACACCTGGTGTCAGCATTTTAAAAAGAGGACGCCGAACAAGTGACAATAAGCCTGTGAGTCATTTGGTTATTCTATTATTGTAAAAAAAATATGATTCACAACTTTAAACACGCCTTTCTTCTTTAATTCTCTCATTGATAGGTCCCCTTTAACTTTAATTTCTAATGTATCAATAATGCTAACTATGTATGATTATTATGATTAAGGCGAGGTTGCAGTACAGTGCGTAGCTCGACCTCACCCCCCGCAAAAACAAAAACACGGCGGTGGCGTCAGCGAGTGAGCGGGGGGAGGGGAGGGGGGGTTTCGTGTGTGCGTGTGCCACAGCGCAGCGTAAAAAAACCGTAGATGAGTTATGCGAACTTCAAAAGTGGCACATTAAAATAAAATAAATAAATAAAATAAAAACGTTTATTTCAATTACAATTGGCATTGTGATACATATTATTGGAGATCACCTTTAAAGCAAGGAATTGCTTGTATTAGGAGACTCCGCGCTTCCACTTGTCACTTTAATGCAATTGAAATGTAGACTATGTAAATTATGTAAACATGCAAAAATAAAATGGTTAGATATGAATTTACACTTTCGTGGTTTTTAACATTAGTTTTACATTGAAAATAAAGTGGTGACTTAAAATTATACAAATATTCTTACAAATAAATGAGAGTTACACAGGAAGAGGCAGATCACGCATGTAAGTGTAATATGAGTATCATGAATGAGTGCGTGAGTGTGGGTGTATAAGAGTGTGAGAGATTGATGTGTATCATGAATGAGTGAGTGAGTGTGGGTGTAAGTGTGTGAGAGTGTGAGATATTGTGGGTGTTAGTATGAGAGTGTGGTTGTGTCGTGTGTTAATTACAATATAATGAGCATTGCTCAGTTCATTTTTGTTCACTTTTGATTATTGATTGTTATTAACATGCTATGCCTAGACGAAACGTAGCTGTCCTAATGTATGTTATCGTTTGTCGGTTAGCCCTGCGACACTGTATTGGGATCGAAAGAAGCACAATAAGTCTTCTTTCACTAACCAAGCGCTCATCATCCCAATTTAATCGTAACTAATTGGTTTACTGAATAGAAGATACAATAGACTCAACATCGTCGTAAGTTTTAGTACTAAGCCAATCGATTACAACTTTTTTGCAGTCCCGGAGCTTCATGGAATATATCCGCAATTCTTTATTCAGCAAGTTAGTAAAAACAGGCTAAATGTCTCATTTGGCTTTAGTCGCGTACCCGCTGCGGTCGGAAGCGCTCGCTCTTTTACTCGCGTGTGTGTACGTTACATTTGAAAATGCCGTCGTGTGTAATGAGATTTTGCACAAACTATAATACGAAAATGACTATAAGTTATGGAATCACTTCTCATTCATGAGTATTACAATATTACAACGTTTTATTTACAATTTATAATCAATTCAGTATCACAAATAATAGAGTGAATAAAAAAAATGCATTTAGCGAGTGTAAAAGAGAAGCAGTATTGTGCGTGTTCAAAGACTAAACTACAAAGTATCCAGATGGGACATTCGTAATAATAAAATACTGATGTGTGTTTTTGTCAAGTAATAAAAGTGATTTGAGGCTGAATCAACACAATATATTATTATTATAGAAATACAAAATCATACGTAAGTTACAAACATTGACGGATGATCAAAGTCCATTCACTGGTTCTTGTTTTGCTCCTTTTAGTATTAAACAACTATGCACAGTTTTCGCTGCCAACCCACCGTACCCTTGGCAGTACCCCTGGGGGTATGGTGGGTCCTTCAAAGCTTAACCGTACTCCCAGATAATAATGTTGTGTTATAAGTTTATTAATTTCAGTTCGTTAATTTCAAGTTCTACTATTTTGTGGGATCATTCCCAGTAGCCCTATTGAACAGTTCTATGATAGAACTGTCCTAATTCTATTAGCACAACTTGATGAGGAGAATAGAACTAATGGGATAAGTAATAGGAAATGTCCCAGTCTAGTCCGTGTATGTTTTTACAAGGATATTCAATAGAACTACTGGGAATGATCCGTAGTGTCACGACATCGCGTTCATATATCCGAATAAATATGTTTTGTAGACGTTCATTTGTTTAAGGTGTAAAACAAATGAACGTCTACAAAACAAATGAACGTCTACAAAACAAATGAACGCCTACAAAAAAAATGAACGTCTACTAAACAAATGACTTATAGAAAGTGATCAGCTATCGATAGTGATTGCAGAAAACAGGTGCATGCTATTTTCAACCTAATTGACATTAGTCAGAATTTATAATTTTACTACCGTTATAATGCCAGAAAGCGAGAAAAACAAAAAAAAGGTTTGTCATAAATTGTCAATAAGGTCGAAAATCGCATGCACTTGTTTTTTGCAATCACTATCGATAGCTGATCATTTTCTGGTAGTCATTTGTTTTGTAGATTTTCATTTGTTTTGTAGACGTTCATTTGTTTTGTAGACGTTCATTTGTTTTGTAGACGTTCAATTGTTTTGTAGACGTTCATTCGTTTAACACATTTTTATACATACATATTTATTCGGATATGTGAGCGCGATGTTGTGACACTACCCTTGTAAAACATACATAGAACTAGTGGGAAATTTCCTATAACTGTTTCCCATTAGTTCTATTCTTCTCACCAAGTTGTGCTAATAGAACTAGTGGAAAACAGTTATAGGAAATTTCCCACTAGTTCTATGTATGTAAAGTATCACTAGTTCTATCATAGAACTATTCAATAGAACTAGTGGGAATTATCCAACAGCGCTAGGATGATGATGATGACGGGTCTTCAACAGTACCACAGATTATACCTATAATATACAAAGCATTATAACCATTAGCAGTAATACCTTAACGTTTTATTCTCTAATTTATCTCCATGTTGCACTATATCATCGTACTAGCGTGCTACTTGTTTTCGCTTGTCTAAAAATACAAAAACGTAAGTAGTAAGTCATTATCATACGAGAGATAACACTGTTCAGTTTAATGTCCACGTAGCACGTTGGTACAACACTACGAGCATTTCCAGGAGCCAGGAGTACGGTTAAGTTTTAAAAGACCCACCATATCCCCAAGGGTATTGCCAGGGCTACGGTGGGTCCGCAGCGCAAAGTTTTTATATTAACGTACTGTTTTAGGTTTCCATTGAATGAAATGAGAAGAATAAAATGTACTATTTTAATAAATGTTATAAATAAATCACATCGACTTTTTATTTCCCTACCTTAAATGAATTAATCAAATTTATTTTGAGGCGAATTGAATTTACTCAAGACAGAAAAAGTGATCATGTCGCATCTGAGTCAAATTATTGTTTGTGAAACGGTCAGCATGATGTCACAATGCGCGTCGGTACAGAGAGTATATGTTTATCTCTTTTTCGCGCTTGCGATTAGATGTGCTATCTCACTTACACTTCTTATCTAATTCTTAGTATGTCGTTTTGACATATTTATACTAGCGTGCGTGCGCTTTTCGCGATGTGTGCCACTCGTAAACGCCGGTTAACTTGTCAGTAACCTGTCTACGGTTTCTTATGTATGTCTATGGTTTGAACGATTGAGTTTGGAATACGAATTACTTTGTACTTTTACGAAAACGTAAATGTGGGGGTGGAGGGGGATTTTGCGGAGCAACGACGTATGTCCGCCCTCAATCACGCCTAGACAGGCACTGATGAACGGCCGGCGAGCGATATAATGCCAACATTTTGACTATTTTTTTTCTTGGAGAAAAATGATAACGAAATTACGAAATCTGCTTTTACCATTTATTTTAAAATAAAGAGCTGTTTCTATTGATAATATTTTCATATAAATTCATTATGGAATCTCTGAGCAGTACACGCATAGACTAATGATTGGTCTCGCTCTGCTCTACTAGACGGAGCCCTCATACTTGTAAAATGAGGCAGAAAAAACCATGCCAGTTGGCATGGTTGAGCCTGTCACACTGACAGCCGTATACCTATCCACCAAATTAATTACGGAAATAATTCGCTGTACAATGTCAAGTTGCGCTTTTATCCTGAGTAAAAATAGCTCAGCAAAAAATAAAAAGGACTCTGGTATCACATACTATCTGTAATTGTATTTCGTTATATTTTACCATTTCTTTTATCTATTATCTATTATATATTTTACATTTTTCTATATTATTTTATGTTTATACCTTTACAAATAAGGTGAAAAATTTTAGTTCTTAGAAACTGAACATCTTTCCCAAGAAACATGGTTTACCTAATTATATGTGTAATTAAGTGTGTACGATTATTGTTTTATTCAAAGTAGTTTTTAAGACTTCTTTCTCTTAGCGTTATCCCAGTTTCAATCTGGGGTCCGCTTACTAGTCTAACCGGATTTCGCTGAATATTAGCTTTTCCACAGAGTGACTGCCTGTCTGACCTCCGCAACCCGAAGGGATAGCGATATTCTATGGTTTAGACTAGTGCCAGTTTATTTAGAAGGTACTGACGCCCTGTAACGACTGTCAAAGATCTTCATGACAACCGGGACCGACAGCTTAACGTGCTCTCCGAGGCACGGGACAAGCGATAATTAACAATTCGATACGCACATAACTCCGAAAAGTCATTGGTGCGCGCCGTGGATTCGAACCCGATACCCTCTGCATGGCAGTCTGTTGGTATATCCACTCGGCTATCGCTGCCGCTGTTTTTAAGACTATTCATGTTAAATTAATAATGTCTAACTAAATTTATACCTATGGACTAGTAGCATGGAAATAGAAAGCACTGTTTTGGAAACACCTTATTTCCTCTATGGTTATTTCTAATAATAATTTGCAGAACACTATTAGTACATTAAACAAACCATATAATAAAATGAGGCCTAATCATTGGATAATATACCCATCATTTTTCTCATAAAGGAACTTACGCGGTATGCCTAACCTATACACAAATATATTGATGCTTTTAATGAATTGTAATTTTTAAGAATTTTCTTAACTGGTTTTGAGGCCAAGAACTTATCCACTAGACCACAGGATAAAATATTTTCCCACTTACTCGGGTAACTGTTGAGAAGCTGACAACACAATTCTTCACGCATGCGCTCTGTTGCTTTTGTTTGACACATACTGTCATAATGAGTTGCCTCATTTACGGAGCTATTTTTCTTAGGCAGCGCGGTGTCTAGTATAGCGAAGCGATACCAATCATTTGTCTAAGAGTACACGTTTAAAATTGTGATTTAGAGCCACCGCCGACTAGCTTCTTTTAGCATCGGCGACCGGCGATTTTGCAACTGTATCGATGCTGCATCGCGTTTTAGCGACTCCCTGCGTTCGGACGCGGCGACCGTAGTGCTGTAGTGTATTGTTGGTGATCGGCCGAGTCGAATATCGATAAATTCATTTATTTTTCAACGTTGTAATACAATAATTGTACAATATCAGTAATATAGGTTTCTATAAAAAAACATAAATATACCAGTATAATTAAATGATGTTCGTTACAATGATGTTAAATTATGTTCTATTATTAATAGACTTATAGTATCGAAAACTGGCAAGTACCTAGTACTCTACATTTTATGCTCTAAACAATAGATGGCATGGACAGTACTGCACTCATTTCTTCGTATTAATATTAACGTATGAATTGATAGATGATGCTCACTGAAAGTAATACGAGAACTGGTTTTTGGATGTAGGTAAAAATACTGACTTTAGCTTGCTTAATATTTTCACCCTAGGTCGTGTACTGCCTAAATGAAAACTTACATATTTATTATAAGCGCTGTCATATTTTTATCGACATTTATTCTGTTTAAGCCAGTCACTATTCAAACACTATAATAACATCCTTATTTTCGGTTACAGAATAATAAATAAACTTTGGGGTAAATTACCCCAAACGGCTATTAAAAGTTGTAGTGTACTAAATAAATTATTTTTGTAGTTTACTAAGGGCTATTTTTAACAAAGCATCAAAAATTTTAAATAACACTAAAGTGCGTTACATTAAAAAACTTCATTCTTTCATTAAATTACTAATTGTAAACCAAATTAACGATCGTTCTACAAATATCATTTAATATGAAAAGTCTCGTCCGTTCCGGAAACTTATCCACTCAGAAAACTTAATAGGTTATCTTAGGTTTTCTTGTGACGCTGCACCCAAAAAAGGAGCTTTGCAGGGCTCTGTAAACTTAGTTTATCAAACATTTGACTGAATTGATGAGAAATTAATGCATGCGTAACTGACACCCTGGGGTAATTTTCTCACATAGCTAAGCAGACTAGATGGAAGGTTTTTTAACGCCACGTGACTGCCAACTTTAGGAGATGATACTACCATCGCAAAAAAAATACAAGTTGTGCCCCTGGGGTGAAGAATTTTAATACCCTACGGGGTTATTTAAGGGTTAACAAATAAGTGACAACCTATAGTAAGGAGTCGTCCTTTAATCACGTGATTCTTGATAGGTGGAAGGGACAAATAAGTGTAGACAGATATCAAGTGTCCTTGATTTTCATGAGCCAGAGATTTTTATCCTTAGATACGCATCATAAAACAACGATCGTTCGTTCGATGGGCAGGGATTCAGAAAAGTCCTGTATTAAGATCTTTTGTTGCTTTAATCAACCCACTTCAAAAAGGAGGATGTCCTCAGTTTGGTCTGGATATTTTCTTTTTATGTAGGTACAGCGGTCTCTGAATTTTCTGATCCATTTCTGGAATTCTTTATGTGTGATATGCTTTTATATTTTGCAAGATCGAATTGCAATTATTGCGAGTTAAGACTTAAATGAGCCAGTATACTTTTTAAATAGCGTTCTTAAAGGACCTTTATGGTGAACGCACACTTATCCGAGCCGAACGCGTCGAACGAAACGAATTTTAGAATTTTTTATATGAAATATCATGAAACCTCGCACACTTGTCCGCGTCGAATCGTCCGAATCCGGAAGCACCTCAGAAATCCTAGAAGAATTCGAATGACGTCATCAGATTCGGCGCGGTTAGTGCGGTCGATTCGTCCGATGCACTCGCATTCTATCAGTTGGGTATGACAGAGCAACGCGCGAGTACTATTTCCGCATTGTTTCTTCATCTTCCATTAATAAAGCACTGACAATCAAAAACCTCGTCAAGATCCATCACAATTCACATGCAATAACAGTGCGACAGGCGTAAAGGAAATGGAAACCATTTGTTCGATGCGCTCGATTCTTTCGGCGCGGTCGATTCTTTCGGCGCGGTCAATTCTTGCTAATGTGCGAGGCCTCCTTGACTTCGATTCGTTCGACGCGTTCGGCTCAGATAGGTGTGCGTCCACCTTTAAGAACGCTATTTTAATAGTATGCTTGATATATTTATAATTTTTTACCATGCAAGTAGCGTCCATGGATGAAAAGATTTGCATTTTAGAAACATCTTATGAGAAGACTGGATAATTATGTATTTAGGTAAACAAGTGGTAAATAGGAGGGTAGAGAGATAAAGGGAGGGGGCGACCAAATAAAAGATGGAATAACTGTGTGAGAATAGATATGTAAGAAAAGGGGGAAGTGATCGGATGACTGGTGACATAGAAGTATGGAAGAGAATGTATGTCCATACAGCGCCGACCCAAACAAATTGAAGTCAGGTAAGAGATGAAGAGAATAATGAGTGTAATATTTTTTTTATTTTAGCTTCAATTTTGACACCAGTAGCTCGCAATGTCTTTTTTGGATAAAATATTTTTTTATTTACTTTGTATAAAAAATACTTTTGAAAGAATGAGGAGAGGTGGTAAAGCCTCAAACCTACCCAGATATCATCATCACAGAGTAAGTTTAAAATTGAAAAGACATAAAATCACGTTATTAATGGACGATCCCTTCGTTATTATTTTAAGTGACAGTCGCCGCGATCGGCATCTTCCAGTGTGCGGTGCAAGAATTCGGACGCTGCATCTGGATGCTAAAAAGCGACTGAATCGCCGGTCGCCGATGCTAAAAGAAGCTAGTATGCGGAGGCCCATAGTGCCATGTTTGACATTTTTTTTTATCGAGCCAATCATTCCAAATCGTGTTTCTATCTTTACGATTTACTAGAAGATATGTTCAACTTTTATACTTTAATTTTTATTCATTAAAAATATCATTTCATGGGACTTTCAGACGTTCAAAAATCTTAAAAAGTACTGCAACCTCGCCTTAAATTAAGATAGTCAAAATAGCCACTAACGATGTTAAAAAATGATAGACCGTATCGTATTTCGCTGTCGTTTGTTTACTACAGCAAACGTTTCGTGTGATTGTGTGCGTGCGCAGGTTTGTAGTGACCACGCATTTTACTTATAATCAAGTAACTTTCGATAAAAAACAATGTTTAGGCTAATAAAAAAAATATTTCAGTGCATGCATTATAATTATAACAAGGTTTTCTAATTGGGGTGTCTGAGGATGTGCGTTATTTCCGTTACACGTTGTATTAACCCTCTAAGAAGAAGAAAAGCTTTTGGTGGCACAGCAGTTCACAGATGAAACGGAACTTAGATGTTCCGGAAAAACACCGAGATCGAAATTCGCCGTACCAAATACAGCGTTAACAAAAGCCCTGAGATTGCGCTGGTCCACTTATTAAGAATGGGTGACTATTGGACTGTCAATAAAGTTTACCTTGGCAACCCGATCGCGCGCCGCCCGTTCGCCGGTCTAGATACTGGTAGAAAGAAACCGATGAGAGAGATTTTCGCGAGGTCCAGTTTCCTGACTGGGAGGAAGCGACTGGGACGAATGACATTCTCTAGTGACTAGTGGGTACTATTGACCCACTTTGGGTCAATAGTACCCACAAAAATATCAGAGCTGTGTCCAGGGCTTGGACAGACCATTTCCACTCAGAGTTGAAAAAAATATCAGTGTTTATAACTTTATATACAGGTAAAATCTAGTATGTTAAAATTCAAATATTTTTGCAACACAATTTACTATGTAACTAGACTTGGCCCATCCTAAACCACCAAAGCCTCAAGAATGACACTATCTGTTGGTGAAGATAATACGAAACTATTTTTTTTTTTGTAAAGGCACCCGCCATCGCCGGGTGTTGAGCCCGTGTTCCCCTGACATAGTCAGAGGCCTTTCTTACATCCGCACATCCGTCACTTATCAGTCTTATCACTCGTCATCTTGGTAAGGGATCTTTATTATTATTTCTTATTACATTTAATACATACATCGAGTTATTTTAATACATTGCACACTTTATACAAATACTACTTAGGTAGACTTTCCTCGAAGCGAGCCATGCGCAGAAAGATCTATTAGGGAGTCCGAAGGTCATATTTTATGAAATAAGATTCTACTCCCTACTTTATCTATTTCTGCGCATGACTTGCTCCGCAACAGTTGTACAAAATTCGATCATTTTATCTCTTGTAGTGGGGTCTGCCATAAGGGTGCACAAGTTGTCCACTCTTATGGTGTCCCCCATTTCTTGTTCAAAATTGTACCGTTCCACTCCGTGGATCGGGCAGTGCAACAATAAGTGGACTACGGACTCCGAGGTTCCTGGCTCACAGAGACACGACGGGTTCTCTTTACATTTAAATCGGTGTAAATATTCAGAGAACCCGCCGTGTCCCGTTAATACCTGTGTTAATGACTGATCTTGCGGATCAGCCTGTAAGCCTCCACTGCGTCCGCGAAGAAAAGTTTCGTCACGGCGGCAGTGTCCCCTTCTCTATACCTCCGGTTCCATTCGTAAAGCGACTCCTGACGGATCTGTCGCTTCACGAATGAAATCGGGCACTTGTCGTAATGCGGCGCTGTCTTTAATTTCAGAGCGGCCTCTCTCGCCAGCAGGTCAGCCCTTTCGTTCCCAGTATGACCTGCGTGTGCTTTTATCCAGAACAAAGACACAGTTTTGTTCTGGATCTCATGCATGCAGGTTTCTACGAGCCTTGACCGCTAGCGGGTGCGTCGCCCTGTTATTTACAACGGTTTGAAGGGCCGCACGTGAGTCACTGAAGACTCCGAAGGTCGCTTCGGAGCGGGCCGCGATCTCCGCTGTGGCCTTCCATATGGCAAGCAGTTCCGCCTGGTACACCGTACAGTAGGATGGCAGTTTGAGTTTGAGGGCCCGGTCTTCGGCCTCACCAGTCCACACGGATTGTGCGGCTCCGACTTTGCCCTCAATCCTACTGCCATCTGTGTATATTTTTACGTCTTGGTTGCTAACACGTCCTCTGGGTGCACCAAGTCAATGAACTGCATGCTCATATGCAAGGCCGGATGCGGCTTGCTTCTGTAAGGCTCTATCGTCTCTACCTCACTGCCCCCCAGTTCCGACCGCGACATCCCCTTCCTCGCCTCGAACAAGGCTGCAGCTTCCTGCACCCTAAGGTCGAGGGGGAGTATCCCGGCCAGGACTAGGGCCGCGTTCAGGGAGACGGTCCTGTATGCCCTGCAGAGCTTTTGGGCAAAGCCTCTCTGAAGATGATTCAGCCGCTTCTGCACGCCCTTCTTTTTTACCGCCGGTGCCCATGCACTTGCTGCGTACAGCATTATGGGTTCAACAACCGCCTTGTACATGCTCCGGATAACCTCCGGGTGGAGGCCCCAGCTAACCCTCGCAGCTCTGGACAGCGACTTATAAATGGCGAAGCACTTTCTCACAGCGTCAGTTATGTGCGCGTTAAACGTGAGTTTATCGTCGATAGTGAGGCCCAGTATTTTTATATTTCTAGACATCTCGATGTCGATCCCGCCCATGTTCAGGTGTGGAGTGTCATATTTCAGCCGATTTGTGATGAGCATGGCCTTGGTTTTGTGCGGCGCAAATTTAGGTTTGTTCTTGACACCCCACTTCCGAACATGTGCGAGAGCGGCGTTCGCCTTGGTCTGGATTTCCACTGCTGAGTCGCCAAGGAAGACGAGAACTACATCGTCGGCAAATGCCTGGCTGTAGTCCCCGCGCTCCCCCAGCTCTCTCAGCAGTGGGTCCAGCAACAAATTCCATAAGATGGGCCCCCCTATCGACCCCTGAACACACCCCTTGGACGTTTCCCTACGGTGTTCGTGTCCCGCGTAATGCACACATACCTCACGCTGCCTCAGGTAGCCATCCTGCGAATATTCACCGGACAGCTCTCCTCCGCCATCCTTACTCTTATTGCCGGCCACCAGGCACTGTCGAAGGCGCCCTCTATGTCCAGCGATACCACCGTGACCAGTTTCTTTAAGCGAAGCCCGTCACGGATGTGGTTCACTAGGGCATAAAGGGCGTCCTCGGTGCCCCTTTGGGGCATAAACCCGAAACGAAACTCTATTTGGTACCCTAAGCTAGAAGAGCCCGAGGACTTCATTTTATTTTACACATACATAGGTAAATTACCTGATCTTTGAGTGTGGGCCATCGTGCTGAGTTAGTCAAAAGCCTCAGAGGATATCCTGCATAGTACTCACATACTAAACCCATTTTGTTTGGACTTTAAAAGATCAAGAAAAGATGAATTGAGAAGAGATTGAAGTGACAAAAAAGCAATGACTGAGTTCTTTCAGAATTTCTTCAAAAGAAGTCATTCAGCTAGGAAAAGCCGGCATCATCCAGAATAGGGTTTTGACTTGTATAAGTGTTGTAAACAACCAAATTGCAGAAATAAATATGAGTAATAAGAATAATTAGATAGAAACACATTTTAGGAAAACCCTCACAAACTGTTGACACAAACATTAATTGGCTATATTAATATTTTCCTTCTTTATTCAGCACACATTAGATATAGTTATTATCTATAGAAATAAAGTAAACGTAAAATACACTATAGTAATACTCCATAGCTGTCATTTATTTATTTATCTAATTCATTAGTCATATCTGTCATTTTCTGAACAACAAGATTTAAACCACATAGCTATTATTGATAAAATTATGCAGTGTCCATAGGTAGACATTTACCATAGGCTGTCCTAGATATCTTTATTTTCATGTGCTCCTAAAATAGCACATTGAATTATTTTTAGTTTTTGAGCATGTAGGGTACTCAATACTCACCAACATGTTGATCTTGTCCAACAACAAGGATCCTTTCTGGCACTTTCATATCAAACTTTTCATTGGCATAGTCCCAGCCTGTCACATGTCCATTAGGAGCACCGTCATCATCAACTATATCACCAGTGGCCTATAACACAATATCAATTAAAGCTGCAATTCAACTTTCTGGTTCAGGAGATTGGGAAGACAAGGTGACTGAAAAAGTTTAACAAATATGAAATAATCTGAATGTATCTATAGTATGTATATGGTTCGCTATAATATTGAATTACAACACATCATAAGGGTTGGCGCAAACGGGCCACCGACCACAGCCACTGGCGGCCAGCAACAGTCACTTAACACACTTTTTTTCATATATTTCACGGCCACTAGCAGCAGAAGTGGTTGGTGGCCCGTTTGCGCCGACCCTAAAAGAGATATTAAATATGTAGTATCATTCACATACTGTTAATTGCTTTGTCTAGGAAAATAAGAGGAAATACACTTGTTTTCAACACATAAAATCAAAGTGTTAGGGACTATGAAAGTCATTAATTGTTAAAATTTAGACAATAATATGCTTTTCTACATAGTAATTACCTTGATCCTTTGAGGTACAGTCATATGATGGCTAATAAGCCTTGCATAAGCTTCATCTGATGTGTACTGCATTGTGGCGGTTTAAACCTGCACAGAGAATGTTGTAAACAAATTAATCACAACGAGATTTTTTATCAAACGAGATAAAATCGAAAAAGAAAGACATTGCTACTTAGTAAGTCATACCTACCCCACATATCGAAAGTAACATTAAGCAGGGAGTAAATGTCAAAAATATATAAAGATTTAAGTACTAAAATTATCAAATCATAATTTCTTTTGCATATCTCCTATTGCATTTTTATATGACTGGCCTAAATTACTGTACTTATATCGTAACTAAACTAAGGCTTTTGAACCGGAACTGGATAATTGTGACTTACACATAACACAAACTTACTTGAGTTGTTGTATTTTTATAATTTTATTCCATTTGGAAACCTGTAAAAACAAGATTATTCAGAGATTTTATTACAGAGTCAGACCAAATGTCTATCGCTGATCGCTGTCGTGAATGACAATTGACAGCAAAGATTGACAGTTATAGTTTATGACAAATTGACAAGTACAGTCCATTCACAGTTATTTTACCTCTGACAAATGTCGGTGTTTGTTTGCTTTATGTTGGTATGGTACTCTGTGATGACAGGTATGTTACCAGTGCATAACATTTTACCCAATTTTAGTGGAAACTAGAATGTCCATCTGTAACCACCATGAGTATGTAATATACATATATATGTCTTATCTATACTTATAGACATTTTTTGAATGGAGAGAAAATCCTTATTTAAATACGTCTATCGCGTTTTTTGTATTAAATAGGTTTTTATGATAAGGAAAGTAATTGTAGGTAGTCTATATGATTTTTGCAGACAGACTTAAAAATGCCAAAATTTGAGGCAAGAGTGACTGAACGAGGGATTCGGGATGCAGATAGAATGTATTAGGCTGTACAAAGTGTAAGAAAAGAAGTTTTCGCTCAGAGAAACAACTGACAGGAATCCGAGGTGCCGAGAATCTTTTTAGGATCAGATAAAAGCTATGACATGTACCTATGTGAAATAGGACAAGAGGCAAACAACATTGTCAATTTAGCTGAAGAAGCTTTTTAATCTATCACTGCAGAAGACTGGCATGTGGCAAAAACAATGCGAACATGTGCGCCACATTAAAGACAAGTTTCGTGAAACAAATGGGTCTATGGATGCTGCGATGGACAGGTTCATAAT
Organism: Euclidia mi; assembly: GCA_944739405.2. Lineage (NCBI taxonomy): Eukaryota > Metazoa > Arthropoda > Insecta > Lepidoptera > Erebidae > Euclidia > Euclidia mi. The sequence continues at coordinate 44,724,516 of OX123187.2, forward strand.
AGAATTAAACTATGAGTCTGATACAGAATCTGACAGCAGTTACGAATCAGCATTGGCAGTCCGAGAATCTGACAGCAGCTACGAATCGTCATTGGCAGTCCACATGGATCATTCTTATTTAAAATAAATGTGATAATTAAATTTGCAGTTTTCGTATTTGGTAATTAAAACCTCACATTGACGTAAATAGACAAAATATTTATTATAAATATTTATCTTCATAGGAAATTAGTTATTTTGTAAGAAAATAAATGTACATGCGTATAGCCAAAGCCGATATCAAGAGGTTTTGTTACAAACATTAGGTACTTCCAAATATTTAATACGATCGCGTAGGCAATAAAAAAAAAGTACGTTTTAAGCAATACTGTATATTTAAAATGGGAGTATTAGATACTAAATATAGCAACACAACGCCCAGGTTGGCCAATCTAACAGCTAGAGGTAAAATAACTGTGAACGGACTATAGCTATGACATTATGATTTTTATAATCTATTTGATAATCTATGGCACGCTTTGTTTTCTTTGGCTGTTATGGTTGTTTATTAATATAATAAACTTCTCACTCTTGCTTGTTGGTTGTTGTATGTACAGGTTGTATATTAAGTACTTACTTCAGATTAAGTAATAACCAGTAACAACAGGCTATTACTTGATCTAAGGTACTTACCTCTAACTCAGGAGTTTCAGATTTGCGATTTCTAATGTGAACGAATAAAACTAAGTTTACGAAAAAATAAAATAGATACGAGGATTGAGTAGGCACTTCTTTTCCTTCTTCCGGTGCCTCTTCGTTTGGCCGTCAGCTTTTTGTACTCCTCCCTGTCCATAGCCAACCGGAACAGCTGCTCTACGGAGGCAATGCCGGTCCACTCCCGAATGTTGCGCAGGGCCACTAGTATGTCAATTAATTTTATCTAATTTCAACCCAGAGGTTGAAATTAGATAAAATAAGAGAAAGATCCTGAGATCTTGATAGGCTATAGGCTTGGCAACTTTACGCGAACTAAGTATGAGTGAGAGCAGAGAACTCAAAAACTAAAAAGACTATCTAGCACAAATGTCTCACAAAATAATGCTCTCTCTATTCCCTCACTGATGGCCATGGGACTGCATATGCGACACCCTGCTTCATGTGCTTACTTCATATTTATTTTAGTATTCTGTGTCTGCGAGGCACAGGCATAACATTAAATATATAATAAATATATTTAAAATTATTTTTTTCAAAACTACCCTACAACATTTTTGACGAGGGTAAACATGTTAAAATCATCGGTCATTGACAGACGACTTATTACAAAAAAAATGTATTACCATTTCTTTTTTATTTCTTTTAATCGCAAGTTATATTGCTTATTAATATACTATCAATACTATCAAATACACCTACTTCAGTAAAAACGAACTCTAATTTAATTTATTAGAATTCCTGAACTCTTGGGTTCATGTTGGTTTCTTGAGCCTCCCTTGTAGCGATGGGCGTTCAATGAACGAACTAGTTAATTCGACCGTCGACATACGATGAACGAATCGACGGTTCACCATCGAGCGATGGACTAGTTGAATCCGTAGACGATTAAATTGAAAATAACTAAACGCGCTTTAGTACTGACAAGGCAAAGACGACGCTTGAACATAGACGGGTAATACACGTTGATACGTCCATCGTTCATACAAACAAATTTGAACTTTAAAAGTGCAGCTATAAGTTGATATTAAATTTCTTTGAATATGGACTAGAACATAGACGAGTTATACACGTTGATACGTCCATCGTTCATACAAACAAATTTGAACTTTAAAGGTGCAGCTTTAAGTTGATATTAAATTTCTTTGAATATGGACTACAACATAGACGAGTAATACACGTTGATACGTCCATCGTTCATACAAACAAATTTAAACTTTAAATGCGGAATTATAAGTTGATATTTCTTTGAATATGGACTAGACGGCGTCAAATAGACGTGATGTTTATATAGACCATCTATGTAATGAAGTTTACACGTAGATGACGTAGACCGGTCCACGAATTCAACTAGTCCATCGACGCGTCGACGAACGGGAATGGACGGTCTAGTTTCGTTAACGAAAAAAGCGTCGACGACCCATCACTACTCCCTTGTTCTTGAACCATAGAGATTCTTGAACCCATCCATAAACCAATCACACAAAGCCGTGACATTTGTTCAACGTCATTCAACGTAAAGTTGGTAAAGGAAAACCGCCGTCAACTATGCCGTGTTAAACTGTCATTGGTGGTTGTGTTGTCTTTTTCGGAGGATGAGTTTTATTATCATAAATCTTTAGAACATACGTATTTTACTTAAAATTAACTTGAAATGTATGAACATGTAAAAAGTGTTGTGTAAATGTAGCCAATGATAAAATAATTTGAATTATTCATTCACTATAATAAGCTTAGAAGAGCTACATATTAGTTGTACACGATGAAAGCCACCGGTTCTATGATATCTTTAGTTATTTTAGCTTATGTCTTTGTTTCTATCGTTTCAAGCAATGAAACTGCAAAACGGGAAGAAAAGAAATCAAAGTCTGTGACCACGATAGTTAGTGCTAAATGGGAAGCCACTCCTATTGTCTTAGAGCTCGCCGAATATCTTGCAGGCGAAAGTGCAGACTTGTTCTGGTCCTTTGTGGACGGCATAAATTCATTGAAGTCTAGTCTTGATTCACTAGGTAAGTGGCCCTTTTTTAATCACATAAATATCTTTACTTTTTGTCTGATGTTCTACGCTAAGTGTGTAATCAGTGCGTTATCAAATAGCTGACAGGGCAACACAATTCAACACATGTTGATCATGCCCACGAATGTTATTGTCGTATATTAATAGCTTCTAATATAATAAATTAACTAAACTAGCACTTTTCTGAATTGCCATCAATATCTGACAACAAATATGAATTTCTAAAATAGTACCCTAACTATTTGCCCACCCTATTGCCATAAACATATCCCATATGAAAAGTCACATGGTAATTAGAAATTCATGTATTTTAAAGTTCATCTCTGCTACTTACACTTCTAACATCATTTTTTACTTTATAAATTTAAATATAATTACATATTGTTATACATATTATTATCTGGCCTATGTCCAGCAATGGACATATTGAACATCTTTTGGTTGAGAGTTCCTTAGTTGTGGTGTTGTCACAAAAGTAAATTAATATAAATAAAGGATTTTGTTTGTTGGGATAAATAAATGATACAAATTAAAAGTATGGAATTAAACCGATTGAAAAGAGATTAAATTAACAAAATGAATAATTATAATATTTTTAATAATATAGAAGTGTATTTATTGTTCAGCTCAGAAAATAATTTATGTAATCACTATGAAATAAATGGCTCGGTATTTGTAAGCATTTATATCAGGGTAAAGTATTTCTACATTGCCAAATATCCTGAACATATATGTTAGTAACACAAATATACTTTGGCCTCCACAGCAATTATATTTAGCATATAATTTAGTTAATCCAAGGTCTCAGTTTCATACAGAAAGATACCTTATAAGTTATTATCAAATTAGAATATGAAGTAAGTACCATATTTTGCCTTGAAACACACTTACTGAAATTATAAATGAAAGACAAAGTCAAAGCGTTTATTGCAAACCAAGTGTACAAACATAGGTGTTCGGTTAAAATCATCATAATCTTTTTTAAATTAATCTCCTGTATTGGCACACCAGTATACCAAAGTTGCAATGCATTCTAAACTTTTGCTAAATACCCATAGGTGCAAAAATACATTGTTTCAGTTTAATATTTTTTTTAAGCCTGGTTAAGGTTTGATTCACACAACATACTTAATTTAAAAATAAAGAGGCCAGATATAATTGACTGCCTCCATGGTCCAGTGGATAGCGTATGCAACTGCTGATTGGAGGTCCAGGGTTCGATTCCTGGGGCGGGCATAAGTGTTACTGAGTTTTTCCAAATTCTTAGTAGCAGCACAAAGTCTGGTGTAGTGCCCGGTAACAGCAATAGGGTCTCCCTCTATAATGTAGGACCTAACAATTCATGGAGAAATGTAGGTGTAATATTACAACTCTGTCTACCCCTTCGGCGATATAGAAATAAAAACAATACAATATACTAAGTTCTATATAATATACTAAATCCTATTGATCCAACTGTCAAATATTATAATATTATTGATAATTGACATTTTGAATTTATATTACATAACTCAGTTGACTTATTTCTATGGTATTGTGCTATTTTTTTGATTACTTGACATACATAACACTTCTAATCTATTAATCGTATTTGTTCAGTTTGGTATACTTATTCTATATAATATTGTGAATGTAATTATGCTGCCTACTATGTGTCATTTTGTCTATTTTTTGCATGCCTTTAAGGTTGAATATGGTGATACTATGTACTTTTACTTTTAAGACCTGTAATACCCATATTTCGCAAAATAAATGATTTGAATTTGAATTTTTTTTACATAAATGTGTAATTTCAGAGACTGATAAGCAAGTATATGATGCTTGCATTGGTGTTGCGAGCACTCTCCTGGCTCCTGCACAGTTGCGGATGGCCAAACTCGCACTATCCATGCACTTGACATCACCTACAGTAAGGATGTTTGACCAGATTGCCTTACAAAGTGGAGCCAAAGACGTCCAGTGCAATGCATTTGTGTCCATAGCTTCTAAGAAGATTTGTGATAATGATGTGCTCCGAGATGTTCTGAAGAGTTATAGTCAGTATGATGTGGTGAGTCATTAGATCTCCTTGACTTGGTTCCTAAAATTATTCTAGTGTACTTCACAATGGAGCTGATAAGCAATAATATAATCTAAAATTTATTATTCTTGGAATAGTTTGTTGTGTCTGTTTCAAGATAAAACTATTAATCTCCAAATAAATTTCAGCAATTTAGTACCTAAGCCATTTATACTTTATTAACTGATGTATGTGTGATAGAAATCAGCCTTGGAACTTGTTTCTATTGTAGAGATTTTCTAGCCAGCAACCATCATTTCCTGTTAAAGTAATTTATTTGAACTGGAAATTATTTTGTTAAATATTGAACTATGCCACAGATTTTTGTCAATAACACTTTTTATTAAATCTGTGGGGTAGGAAAATCCTCCAAACCAGTGGTGCCCAAAGTTATAGTCCATCCATGTAATAAAAAACAAAAGCCTTGGAGGAACAGGTGCTTATTGCTCAGATTCTTTAGTGCCTAGTGGTGAGAGGTGGCACTACTACACTACTACATTCTTAAAAATAATTAAAAGCAACAATTAAGGAAATACGTCATAGGCAGGTAGAAAGAAAAAAACTAGGAACTTGATCTGCATTTCAGGGCCCATTAAATTTTATAACTGACCCACTTCTAGGCCGCAAACAATCATTTGAAAAATGTAACTCATACACTAAAATCTTTTAGTGTTGAAAGATGACGAAAATATGTTTATCACACATGTATTATTTCGTGTAGGATTGTAACACTGAATTATATCGTATTTTGGAACAAATGACAACTTTAATAACTTTATATCAAACTAATAAATACTTCTCAGTAGCAGCACGGATTCTGGTAATGTGCCCGGGACGGCAATAGGCTCGCCCTCTATTACGTGGGACCAAAAAAATTCATGGCGAAATGTGGGTGTAATATTACACCTCTGCCACCCCTTCGGGGATACAGGCGTGAGTCTATAAATAAATTAATAAATAATTGTAGTTTTCTTGAACTGCAACCACATCAAAGTATGACTTGTAATAGTTAAAGGTGTAAAATTGTTTAACTTTCTCGCTTGTATAGTTTTCTTATCAACATGCTACACTTACTGTTATGTAGTAATAATTAAAACAATATGCAAATGATGTGAGTGATGTTATAACATTGAGTTTAGAATTTGATAAGTCATTTTGTAAATGAATAATTTTTTTATGGTCATGTATGGACCATAATGCCCAATAAGTATGTAATGGTTACATACCAGTCCAATTAGTTGTTGTAAATTTTTGGTGCATGTGCCTTGACACTGTCAAACATAGGGCATGTTTTGATCTGTCGAGCTATTGAAATATTGCGACCTGGCAAAAAAGGACCCCTTCCACACATTAAGTTTGTACTAATTGAAAATGTCTATTATTAATGGTTAACTTGCCTACTTAAACCTTAACGCCTTGTATGCAATAAAAATTTGTTTTATCATCAGGAGGAACACAAATTGGAAACATATCTACTAGACCATTCATATCCAAGCAGTGACAACAAGAGTCTCACCGCCATTTTGTATGGAGAGCTTGGCATGCAAGACTTCACATCCAAACACAAGATACTGGCAGCACATGCAGACAAGGGAGCCATCAACTATGTAGTCAGGTGGAATGTTAAGGTGAGTGAATGATGTAATTTATTTTTATGCACTTTGTGGCCAATTTGTGGCAGATGGCATGTCATGACTGTCATCGATATTTTTGTTGTGTGGTAAGTATATGATACATTAGTTGCGACATTTTCAGTATCATTGTATGTCAAAGATCAATAAGTGTAATTAGTAAAAAATAAGCATAACAACACATTTTTATTTACACATGTCTGATGGCATAAATGGTAACGAAGGTGTAACACGAAATATTTGTTCGCGTCCAGAAATTTTTGAAAACGGAAATCGCAACAAATGGGTTAACAAGGATAGTGAATTATAAACTGGCTTCTTGCCTTGATAACAATTTGGTATAAAACAAATATTTGATTTGCTGCAGGCTCGAGGTAAGCCGAAGCTACGTTTATCCGGCTATGGAGTGGAGCTGCAGCTGAAGAGTACTGAATATAAAAGTCAGGATGACTCCACGCCCAAGGAGTCGGAGGATGGAGAGGTTAACAGTCCTCCGTCTGAAGAGGAAGATGAGAATGATCCACAGAATCAAATCGACGGATTTAATTTTGGAAAACTTAAGTAAGTAATGTCAGTGGAGTTTTACACCCCCTTTCGGAGATTTGCAAAAATCCTCATGCTCCTTAATACTCTTCAAGGACTTATGCCAAAATTCAGATATTTACACTCTGAAGTTTTTAATAGTATAGCAGTTCAGGCCTGGAATATCTGTAGGCATTTGCTTAGTGTAATGATAATTATTTTCCAGAAACTTGTTCCCCGGTCTCCGGTCGCCGCTGGAGCGGTTCCGGCGCCACCTGTCGGAGTCGAGCGAGGAGCTGGCGCCGCTCAAGGTGTGGCAGATGCAGGCGCTGAGCATGCAGGCTGCCGTCGCCGTGGTGGACGCGCACGACGCGGGCGGTGACGAGTCGCTCAAAGTGCTCACTTCTATAGCACAGAACTTCCCTATGCAGGTAATTACAGTAATGCGTTATGAGTCAAGGCATTATTTCTTAGATCTTGGATGTAGAAGCTTTGCTCATTTACATACTATTTAATGGTGACCCATATTATAGGGTATATGACTATTTATACTGGTTACAAGGTATCGATGGTGTAAATCGAAATTTCCTGCCGTACAGGATTTTTCGGACAAACATATACCTAAATTATTTTATATAACAAACAGTTGGTTTTAGTAAAATTTAACAGGTCACCATTTAGTTTATTTTTTTATAGCCAACAACAAATTGCGTATTTTTCTTCTTTCGTGTCATAACAATTCAGTATTTGTCTATGCGCTGAACCTTAATATTTCGGTTTGAAGTGCCAGCTTTGGGATATTTTGGATACAATCGTATGGGACATAATAGGCACATAAAAAACACTGGCTTTAAATTTTCTCTAACCTCAGTGTTGATTTAATATTACCAAATGTATTGACATATTCATTGTTATTTCTTAATTTTTAATAAAGTTAAGTTGGTAAATTATAGCGTTCAATTTTGCAGACTAAATCATTAATCCACGTGAACGTGCCCCGCCAATTCCGCGAAGAGGTGCTGTACAACCAAGACATCTGGGTGTCTTCGTTAGGACTCCGCCCCGCCGAGCCGCTGCTGCTGGTGTCGGGCGCGCAGTACGACGCCGAGGAGGTCGACGTCATGGCCTTGCTAGCCGCACTGAAAGAAGACATTGGACCTATGAATACGTTACATGCACTAGGTAAGCTGTTGTAAGATTATGAACATTTGTATAGGTAGTTACCATCATTAGTACACAAAAAATAACTACTAGAGCCTGAGCTAAAAAAGTAAAGTCTGCCAAATATTTTTGGTCCACTGATTGATGGTTAGTAATTTAATGGAAATGTAATTTATGTAACGATTCTATTTATAGTGATTATTTGTAACTAAATAAACGTTAGTGATATAAGTAACGTCATAAATAATTGTAACCATATATTATTATCGTGCGCGGTAAAATTAGAAATCGGTACAATCGGTTGTATAAGCAATGAGGGTAGAATTTAAAAATAAGTTTATGTACGCGTTTGAGGACGCGAGGTCAAAGAACACATATTTACAATAGAAGCACATTTCCTATGGGCGCTCTGAAGACAAACTTTCTGCTACCCAAATAGGGGAACGTCTGCCACGCTGCTTAGCGGCGTGGCAGACGTTCCCCTAGTATTAGAGCAAGAGAGACGAACGTTCTCCCAGTGTATCTTAATTACGAGAGCAAAAGAGACAGAAACGACGCCAACTACGAACTAAACTGGGGGCAGACCCCACTTGGAATCGGCACACGAAATCCTTGAGATCTGCGGTTCTATGTAAATCTGAGTTCTTTGGCTAGGTCTCTAGAAGTGAAATAAATGAAAAAATGAAATCATAACTATCATTAATAATCCCTATGATGTCGCTACACAGGTTTATCCAAGAAGCTGATAAACACGTTGATGTCGCTGGAGCTGGGCGAGTCGTACACGTGGGAGGAGTACGGGCTGGACGTGCGCGACACCTCCATCACGTGGCTCAATGACCTGGAGGCCGACGAGCGGTACAGGCGCTGGCCTTCATCGTATATGGAGCTGCTCAGACCCACCTACCCAGGGATGTTGAGGAATCTCAGGAGAAATATATACAATTATGTAAGTTTTGCACATCATTTTATGTTTATAAATATCATGTTATCAATACCTAACTGCACATTAAACCGTCAAAAACTGCCGGATCAATCTTTACAAAGGCAATCTAAATCTATACTGATATAATAAAGCGGAAGAGTTTGTTTGTTTGTTTGAACGCGCTAATCTCAGGAACTACCGGTCGGATCTGAAAAATTCTTTTTGTATACGATAGCCCAATTATTCCGTAAGGCTATAAGCTATATAACATAACGCTTCGACCCTTTGGGGCCGGGCAAAAGGCTAAAAAGGCTAAAAGATAATGTCGGCTAATCTCAGGAACTAGCAGTCGGATTTTAAAAATTGTTATTGCCTATGATAGCCCAATTATTCCGAAAGTCTATAGGCTATATAAAATTACGCCACAACTTTAGGGGCCAGACAAAAATAATAAACTGGTCAAACGAGAAGGGGGAGGGTTGGGTCAAAGGCAAAAAAAGGCTAAACGAATAGGATACAATCTATATGGGTATCGTTTTCGAGATTTTCGGGACGCTGATTAATAATATGAAATTTATTTAGATCCAAGATGGCGGACGGGAAATCAAAGATGGCGGATGAGAAAATTTAAAAAATCATTATGGGTATCGTCTGCGATGTTAAAAGAGATGGGGAATCCAAATACAACATCTGTTTCGTGATTCAAGATGGTGGATGGGAAATCAAAGATGGCGGATGGGAAAAATTAAAAAAATCAATATCGGTATCGTCTCTGATGATTTAAGGGATGGAGAATCCAAATACAATATCAATTTTGTCATCAAAGATGGCGGATAGGAAATCAAAGATGGCGGACGGGATTTTTTTAAAAGTCGATATGGGTATCGTCTCCGATATTTTAAGGAATAGGTAATTCAAAAACACCATCTATTTCGTGATCAAAGATGGCGGATGGGAAATCAAAGATTGCGGATGGGAAAATTAAAAAAAATCAGTATTGGTATCGTCTGCGATGTTAAAAGGGATGGAGAATCCAAATACAACATCTGTTACGTGATTCAAGATGGTGGGTGGGAAATCAAAGATGGTGGATGGAAAAAATTAAAAAAATCAATATGGGTATCGTCTCTGATGATTTAAAGGATGGAGAATCCAAATACAACATCTATTTCGTGATCAAAGATGGCGGATAGGAAATCAAAGATGGCGGACGGGATTTTCTTTAAAGTCGATATGGGTATCGACTCCGATATTTTAAGGAATAGGGAATTCAAAAACACCATCTATTTTGTGATCAAAGATGGCGGATGGGATTTAAAAATAAATCTAAATGGTTATCGTCTCCGATGTTTAAAGGGATGGGGAATCTAAATACAACATCTATTTCTTGATCAAAGATGGCGGATAGGAAATCAAAGATGGCAGACGGGATTTTTTTTTAAAGTCGATGTGGGTATCGTCTCCGATGTTTTAAGAATGGGGAATTCAATATTATTACATTATACCTTTAAAAATCTATGTTTGTTTGTTCATCATTTATAGACTCTGAAATGATAAGAGATTAAGCGCTAAGTCAATGGTAACTTTGGAAAAGGGGCTTGGAAAAGGGGCTTGGAAAAAAGGGAATTAAATAAAAACTCTTAAAAAGGCGATAAGGAGTTCGCTGGGTCAGCTAGTTTAATAATATTGCGATTAGCTTTGTAAAGTTTTGGCGTTGTTATATGACGACATAGAAACAAAATAAAAAATATTTATTGACAAAATGTGATGTTCATAAGGGTCACATCATGACGCAATCACAAGGTGACGCTTATGAACGTTACTTTTCAAGCTAATTACTTAATGAATCCACACTTATATTTAGTGCCTCGTTAACAAAGCAAGAGTACTCGCATGTAAATCTTGATGTTGTTGTCACCAACAGATAATAGTAGTGGACCCAACCTCCATAGCATCTGGCCCTCCTTTGAAGCTAGGCGAGACATTACTGAAGCACGCCACGCCGGTGCGCGTGGGACTGGTGCTGGCCCCCACCACCAACCCGGAGGACGCGCCGCTAGAGGCCGCCGTGCGCTCCGCCTTCAACTACGTCGCGCAGGAGAGGAACTCTAACAAGGAGGCGTATTACTTCCTTACGCAGGTATTTATGTATTTCAATCATATTTATTTTAGACTAGTTGTTGCTTGTTTGATCCGCGTTATTTGCAGCATCTTGACAACAGCGTCACTCACCGGGTTAAACCTACATGTCGCCAGTCCAGAGTTGACCCTGAACAACCGAAAGACAGACAGACAGATAGACAGACGGCCAAAAAGTTTAAAATCTGTTGTTTATGTCTTGATATTGTGTAACTAGCCATATGCACTGAAAAAACAGTAATTTTGAAATCAGGGCCTGTCGTTTCACGTCGGTCGCACTATGAGGCAAACCTGTGTCTTTAAAATCATTCAATCAATGGACGGAAAGATGGATCAAGTTAACTATTGTGTATAACATTTATTATACTCATAATTATGTTAACTAAAGATATACTTTTGTAAACCTTCTGGCTCTAAAGTATAAAATTGAACAAGCATAAAATTAAAATAAAAAGTCCTTCAAATTATACAAATTCCAAACCTAGGACTAAATTTAGTATCATAATATCAAGTCCTTGTATAGTAGGAATGAAACCGATATATCAAAACGAATCTGAAATCCGATTGCAGTCAAAAATCATATCGTATCGATATTCCAATGTGAAAAAACCGATTTTAGAAAACGCAAAACAATACCACGATAACGCAAACTACACAAATCCGAACCAAACGGTGCAAGCGCAACCAAACTACAAAGTAAATCTAAGCTTACATTTTCGATAGTTTTCATATTCATTCGTTCTCTTTCACACTACCAAACGACTAGTTAGTTAGAATGAGAGAGAGCGAATTTCATTTCCTTTACTTTCTAACTTAGTGATCCGTTGAAAGAGCGAAAGAGATGAAGCGAATTGTCGCCAAGCAAGCGAATCGTTTTGGATTTTGGCGGTTTTATGAATTACAGATTGAATAGAAAAAATAAAACTAAATATTGGGGCGATAATATCTAATTCAGATTGCAACTATTTATTGTTTTTTTTTGAAAATCCAAATAGTTATTAGGCATTTATGTTTGGAGAGTTTTATTTGACTTGATTGGTCTCATGCCTAAAATACAAAAAGATTTCGTTTATTTACGTTTGTCGTACGCTACGCTCCAACATCCGCTACTGAAATCGATTTCTAAAATCGGTTTCTGAAATGGATTTCATAATCTGAAATCGGATTTTTATCGGTTTGCGTAAAAATCCGAAAACGCCCATGCCTATTGTATAGTAACGAGGCGTATTTTATTTTTAACTAGACTCATCATGCCGAGGTATTACATTCAAACAAACATTATAATCTGTATTATTTGCAGCTACTGAACCCAACTCAAGACGACACGCTATCGATAGAGCTAGTGAAGAAACAACTAAACAAGTATACAACGTTCAACGCCAACTTAGATGAAATTGTGTCCGAGGACTCAGAGTACAACTTCGGCAGACAACTTGCCGAGGAGTTTGTTGCCAAGATCGGCACCACCAAGTACCCACAGGTTTGTGTTTTTTAAACTAATTGCATGCATGCATAGTCTCACGCCTATAACCCCGAAGAGGTAGGCAGAGGTGTATTTCTATACCCACTTTTCGCCAGATATACTTTAGTCCCACGTAATAAGGGGCGAGCCTATTGCCGTACCGGGCACATAAACTAATTATGTATTAAAATATGCAATATTTACAATATCGTATACTTACCTAATTCGCTGTTATTGATTTGGCATAAATGAATAAGGATTTCAATATTTAATGTGTTATATTTCTGTATTCAAAATAATATAATTAAGCACTATATTCATCATCACACTGTTGAATAATATGAATATGCCTTGCGTTCTTGGTAAAATTTAATTCTTCAATAATCCAATTTATCACTTTCTTTGTTCCGTGTATCATATATCATATACGATTGATAACAACTATTGATTAATATTTCAAATTTTCAACTGACTCCAAAAAGAAGGTTCGATGTTCGGCGCCTATATTTTTCTATCGAGTCTGTCGCTGCACAACAAACGGGTTAAGAGCGGATTCATAGTAGCGTTTGATATGGCGTGTTTACAAGCACCTGTAGCCGCGAATAGGCGCGCCTTTTGCCATAAGCGCGAGCCGCTCATTCACCTCTTGCGAGTACCGCGCTTTGATAGAGCGCTGGAGCGCGGTATCGCTGTAGTGCGCCGCTCGATGTTTGCGGCATGATATGATTTCACTCGCTATTCCGCGTTCGTTCGGCTTGGTTGCTCGCGGACGTGTATGACTGTTAACCTCTGCCTCGCTTGAGCGATCTAAATAATTTGCTAAGGTGCTTCGACCGCGCAAGGTGTCAAATGACGAGCTGACGCGACCACTTGACACCGCCCGGGGTCGATAAATTAGTTTTTGTGCGCTCCTTGTTCACCTCTGTGGCCTCAACTAATGTATTTGTTCAACTTAATGAATGATTCTTTCATATGATCCCAAATAAACTACGTTTGAATGAAGTGTTTACTTTATGCGAGGGGCCGAACCGGATGCTATGTAAACGACTTTTAACGACTTACTCGAAACAATAATTGCCTATCGTGATAACAATACGAGTTGAACCTTGGTTCCTTTTGTTTTGTTATATACCTGGTGATATTATCTTAACAAATATATAAAAATATAGCAATACTTGCTTGAAAAGTTATTTAGATATTGGCATGTGAAAAAAAATATTTTGCATTTTGCGCGCGGGGCGTAATTATGGATTTTAACATAATTGTAAACAAATATTATAATTATATATGATAATTTTATGTTTTTATTGTGAATAAACTAATTAATTATGAATTTACAGCAAAAAATTATAAATATTGTGTATTACTTTAATTTAAGAGATTTTTACAAACAATTATCGTAAAAACGGCATTTCTTTTTTATTGAATGTAAATACATATGTATGTAGGTTACTTACTGGTTATTTATGCTCTGTGTTATTTTTTTATTACGAGTATATAAATAAACTTATCATATGATGTATAATACTCATATTATTCATGAGATATTGATTATCGAAAAATTTTGCGGATATTCAGGTTATTTTTGGCGGGAAAAAGTAAACAACTGTGCACATTCCAGTAAGAGTAATTCTTATCGGATTCTTATCGGAAATGGTTCTTTTGCTTGGAAATCTAATTGGTAAGAAACTTATATGTAGGTTTGAATCAGATATATAACATAAAAAGGTACTTATTTAAAAAAATAAAATACGGAAATTGGCGGCAATTAACAATCAATTCTTTGTTTTATTTTTTTATTTTTAAAATTAAAATGTTTCTTTTAATTATATTTATTTTCTCTAAGAGTAAATTAAATAACCTTTCTAACCGTGTATAATACTTATATACCTCCCTTAATAAAAAAAACGACGAGAAAAAGGAATATGTCAGAAATATAAAATCGCGCTCAAAAATGGCGAGAAAATATTTCTAATTTTCACTTTATACTGCCCTTGCGTGGACTACATTTATATTATTTGGTGTTATTTGGTATCATCCGAAAGCTCATTTAATTACGCGTTTATTGATATAGCGCAATCCGTTAAGTTTTAATAAAAGGGATATTAGTAACTTGTGCGCATTCTACGGCTTCAGAAAAAAAGGGACTTTTGTCCCTTGGAGCAATATACGGATTTGGAAAAAAGGGAGTTTTGTCCCTTGAAATAATCGACAAGTTATCGTTTGTAGCTACAGGTGAAATTGCGTGGTAGGATTTTAAATAGTATATGTTGTGCAGGTGTTGATAAACGGCGTGCCGCTGGTGGAGGAGGGCGGCGTGGCGACGACGACGTCGGTGGAGCTGCTGGAGGAGGCGCTGGTGACGGCTCTGTCGCGCCACACCGGCCGCCTGCAGCGCGCCGTGTTCCGCGGGGACCTCGCCGACTCCGACGACGCGCTCGACTACCTCATGAAGCAGCCGCACATCATGCCCAGGTAACTACTACACTGATCATTATGTAACATAACGGCGGCCCCTGGTGGAGGAGGCGCTGGTGACGGCTCTGTCGCGCCACACCGGCCGCCTGCAGCGCGCCGTGTTCCGCGGGGACCTCGCCGACTCCGACGACGCGCTCGACTACCTCATGAAGCAGCCGCACATCATGCCCAGGTAACTACTACACTGATCATTATGTAACATAACGGCGGCCCCTGGTGGAGGAGGCGCTGGTGACGGCTCTGTCGCGCCACACCGGCCGCCTGCAGCGCGCCGTGTTCCGCGGGGACCTCGCCGACTCCGACGACGCGCTCGACTACCTCATGAAGCAGCCGCACATCATGCCCAGGTAACTACTACACTGATCATTATGTAACATAACGGCGGCCCCTGGTGGAGGAGGCGCTGGTGACGGCACTGTCGCGCCACACCGGCCGCCTGCAGCGCGCCGTGTTCCGTGGGGACCTCGCCGACTCCGACGACGCGCTCGACTACCTCATGAAGCAGCCGCACATCATGCCCAGGTAACTACTACACTGATCATTATGTAACATAACGGCGGCCCCTGGTGGAGGAGGCGCTGGTGACGGCTCTGTCGCGCCACACCGGCCGCCTGCAGCGCGCCGTGTTCCGCGGGGACCTCGCCGACTCCGACGACGCGCTCGACTACCTCATGAAGCAGCCGCACATCATGCCCAGGTAACTACTACACTGATCATTATGTAACATAACGGCGGCCCCTGGTGGAGGAGGCGCTGGTGACGGCACTGTCGCGCCACACCGGCCGCCTGCAGCGCGCCGTGTTCCGTGGGGACCTCGCCGACTCCGACGACGCGCTCGACTACCTCATGAAGCAGCCGCACATCATGCCCAGGTAACTACTACACTGATCATTATGTAACATAACGGCGGCCCCTGGTGGAGGAGGCGCTGGTGACGGCTCTGTCGCGCCACACCGGCCGCCTGCAGCGCGCCGTGTTCCGTGGGGACCTCGCCGACTCCGACGACGCGCTCGACTACCTCATGAAGCAGCCGCACATCATGCCCAGGTAACTACTACACTGATCATTATGTAACATAACGGCGGCCCCTGGTGGAGGAGGCGCTGGTGACGGCTCTGTCGCGCCACACCGGCCGCCTGCAGCGCGCCGTGTTCCGCGGGGACCTCGCCGACTCCGACGACGCGCTCGACTACCTCATGAAGCAGCCGCACATCATGCCCAGGTAACTACTACACTGATCATTATGTAACATAACGGCGGCCCCTGGTGGAGGAGGCGCTGGTGACGGCTCTGTCGCGCCACACCGGCCGCCTGCAGCGCGCCGTGTTCCGCGGGGACCTCGCCGACTCCGACGACGCGCTCGACTACCTCATGAAGCAGCCGCACATCATGCCCAGGTAACTACTACACTGATCATTATGTAACATAACGGCGGCCCCTGGTGGAGGAGGCGCTGGTGACGGCTCTGTCGCGCCACACCGGCCGCCTGCAGCGCGCCGTGTTCCGCGGGGACCTCGCCGACTCCGACGACGCGCTCGACTACCTCATGAAGCAGCCGCACATCATGCCCAGGTAACTACTACACTGATCATTATGTAACATAACGGCGGCCCCTGGTGGAGGAGGCGCTGGTGACGGCACTGTCGCGCCACACCGGCCGCCTGCAGCGCGCCGTGTTCCGTGGGGACCTCGCCGACTCCGACGACGCGCTCGACTACCTCATGAAGCAGCCGCACATCATGCCCAGGTAACTACTACACTGATCATTATGTAACATAACGGCGGCCCCTGGTGGAGGAGGCGCTGGTGACGGCTCTGTCGCGCCACACCGGCCGCCTGCAGCGCGCCGTGTTCCGTGGGGACCTCGCCGACTCCGACGACGCGCTCGACTACCTCATGAAGCAGCCGCACATCATGCCCAGGTAACTACTACACTGATCATTATGTAACATAACGGCGGCCCCTGGTGGAGGAGGCGCTGGTGACGGCTCTGTCGCGCCACACCGGCCGCCTGCAGCGCGCCGTGTTCCGTGGGGACCTCGCCGACTCCGACGACGCGCTCGACTACCTCATGAAGCAGCCGCACATCATGCCCAGGTAACTACTACACTGATCATTATGTAACATAACGGCGGCCCCTGGTGGAGGAGGCGCTGGTGACGGCTCTGTCGCGCCACACCGGCCGCCTGCAGCGCGCCGTGTTCCGTGGGGACCTCGCCGACTCCGACGACGCGCTCGACTACCTCATGAAGCAGCCGCACATCATGCCCAGGTAACTACTACACTGATCATTATGTAACATAACGGCGGCCCCTGGTGGAGGAGGCGCTGGTGACGGCTCTGTCGCGCCACACCGGCCGCCTGCAGCGCGCCGTGTTCCGTGGGGACCTCGCCGACTCCGACGACGCGCTCGACTACCTCATGAAGCAGCCGCACATCATGCCCAGGTAACTACTACACTGATCATTATGTAACATAACGGCGGCCCCTGGTGGAGGAGGCGCTGGTGACGGCTCTGTCGCGCCACACCGGCCGCCTGCAGCGCGCCGTGTTCCGTGGGGACCTCGCCGACTCCGACGACGCGCTCGACTACCTCATGAAGCAGCCGCACATCATGCCCAGGTAACTACTACACTGATCATTATGTAACATAACGGCGGGCCCTGGTGGAGGAGGCGCTGGTGACGGCTCTGTCGCGCCACACCGGCCGCCTGCAGCGCGCCGTGTTCCGTGGGGACCTCGCCGACTCCGACGACGCGCTCGACTACCTCATGAAGCAGCCGCACATCATGCCCAGGTAACTACTACACTGATCATTATGTAACATAACGGCGGCCCCTGGTGGAAGAGGCGCTGGTGACGGCTCTGTCGCGCCACACCGGCCGCCTGCAGCGCGCCGTGTTCCGTGGGGACCTCGCCGACTCCGACGACGCGCTCGACTACCTCATGAAGCAGCCGCACATCATGCCCAGGTAACTACTACACTGATCATTATGTAACATAACGGCGGCCCCTGGTGGAGGAGGCGCTGGTGACGGCTCTGTCGCGCCACACCGGCCGCCTGCAGCGCGCCGTGTTCCGTGGGGACCTCGCCGACTCCGACGACGCGCTCGACTACCTCATGAAGCAGCCGCACATCATGCCCAGGTAACTACTACACTGATCATTATGTAACATAACGGCGGCCCCTGGTGGAAGAGGCGCTGGTGACGGCTCTGTCGCGCCACACCGGCCGCCTGCAGCGCGCCGTGTTCCGTGGGGACCTCGCCGACTCCGACGACGCGCTCGACTACCTCATGAAGCAGCCGCACATCATGCCCAGGTAACTACTACACTGATCATTATGTAACATAACGGCGGCCCCTGGTGGAGGAGGCGCTGGTGACGGCTCTGTCGCGCCACACCGGCCGCCTGCAGCGCGCCGTGTTCCGCGGGGACCTCGCCGACTCCGACGACGCGCTCGACTACCTCATGAAGCAGCCGCACATCATGCCCAGGTAACTACTACACTGATCATTATGTAACATAACGGCGGCCCCTGGTGGAGGAGGCGCTGGTGACGGCTCTGTCGCGCCACACCGGCCGCCTGCAGCGCGCCGTGTTCCGCGGGGACCTCGCCGACTCCGACGACGCGCTCGACTACCTCATGAAGCAGCCGCACATCATGCCCAGGTAACTACTACACTGATCATTATGTAACATAACGGCGGCCCCTGGTGGAGGAGGCGCTGGTGACGGCTCTGTCGCGCCACACCGGCCGCCTGCAGCGCGCCGTGTTCCGCGGGGACCTCGCCGACTCCGACGACGCGCTCGACTACCTCATGAAGCAGCCGCACATCATGCCCAGGTAACTACTACACTGATCATTATGTAACATAACGGCGGCCCCTGGTGGAGGAGGCGCTGGTGACGGCTCTGTCGCGCCACACCGGCCGCCTGCAGCGCGCCGTGTTCCGCGGGGACCTCGCCGACTCCGACGACGCGCTCGACTACCTCATGAAGCAGCCGCACATCATGCCCAGGTAACTACCACAACAATCATTCATCATCATCATCCTAGCGTTGTCCCGGTCGCGATCCAAGACCCGACCTTGGAGCCCTGAGTCCGCGGTACAACAATCATTATGATCCTTTTTTTAAAGACGCTCCCCGCACTAAATAACTCCCGTATCGCGCGTCACTTAACAGGTATTCAACCAACGGACACGAAGGACATCCAAACTTGGACCTCGGGCGAATCGACTGCTTCAACCACTACGCCGCCAATACATGCCGCCAACTTCCTAACTAAAACCCTTCCTGAACTTGAACTAATTCTAAATGTATACTCCTAATTTTTTTAGAAAATTCAAGTACCTATTCTTTTGTCCAATGGAAATGAAAGAACATAGACTTGTAAACTCTAACTACCTGTAACTTTTGAAGATCGCTCTTTTACGAACTAAACTTCAAGCACCACAGTTGACATTTGTTTATGTTTATATATGTATTCTCATCTTGCATCATATAATTTAATTTGTAGACTTACTGAACAGGATAGTTTCAATCATCACACGGCCACACGCGTTTTGTTTATTTCTGATAAGCGATTAATTTCCAACAGACTGAACCGTCGCGTATTGGCTTCGGAGCCTTCGCAGTACTTGGACTTGTCTGGAGTGCCGTCGTCTAGCGAACTATTCGCCGAGGACAAAATACAACGCCTTCTGCACTTGACAGGTATGTGTTGAACATCATATATGTATTATAACTGCATTAAATACTTATGTTTAGAAAAGCAATCACCACAAGATATAAAGTAATTGATTCTATAGCTTTATAACAATGATCATCGACGTCACCATACCCCATGACGAGAATCTCGTGAAAGCCGAAAAAGATAAACAAATTAAGTATTTGGACCTGGCTCACGAGATTGTCGACATGTGGGATGTTGACTCGGCGATCATTGTACCGATAGTCGTGACCGTAAATGGTCTTATTGCCAAGAGCCTCGACCACCACCTCAAGAGGCTCTCGTTAGACGGCTGGATCAAGTCCTCTATACAGAAGGCAGTATTGCTGGACACGACACGCATCGTACGGAGGTTCCTTTCTCTGGAGCCCTAACCACCGGTAGCTTGGTCCCTGTGCCCGATGCCGGTGGGTCTCCGTGGTCCCATTTTATATATTTAATTTAGTTCTTAGTGTGAAATTTATTAAGTATGTGAAATGTGACTGTGAGAAGAATATTTAATAAACGACATAATAGTAATAATTTATTTATTCATCTTTCTACAAAAATAGTATATGTACTTCTAAGGGTAAATATGTTCTAGATAACAATGGGTGCCTGTACTAGGGTAAACCTGTGCCACAGGCGGTAAGAGCACTATCAATATGTATTATGTTGATTACAAATTAGAATTATATACCAATACTTATTATTACTGCTTATACAATTTATAAAGTTACATAACAACGTTAGATACCTTCAAGAAAAATGCATAGCTCGATATTATTTATATAATATAATATATTAACAATGTCAAGACAGGTCCAATTTATTTTAGAACTGCTAGCAAATCTTCGGTCTGTTTATAATTCAACGATTGCAAATACTTATAAACTAATTGCTTGCATTTGAAATAATTAACGTCGTATATACAGAGTATTTTGTTTAGTTTCTTATATATAAAAGGTCCTAAGAAGGCATAAAATCTGTTCGTGAAGACGAATTTAGATTCGGAAAGAGCAGTGCATACAATATCTTTACGCCTTTTATTGACAGTCAGATTGGTGTTATAAGTAAGCGTGGTGTGCTGTTTTAGGACAATATAAAGTAGGAAAAGCTGTCGTACAGTTAGTACATTGCATAGTTCATACAGTTGATGCGAGGGGAAGCGAAAGGGCCTACGCGTTGCAACTTTTAGAAGTGCTCTTTGAGCCCGTTCAATCGGCAGCATTACGGTTTTAGGAGCCCCGCCCCATGAAGTAATACAATACTGTATAATAGACTGACACAGCGCTTGATATACAAGTATAATAAGCTTATTATCTGCTATGAAACGGAGCTTCTTGAACACGAAGAAAAGTTTACGTATCCTAGCTGTTAGGGCCGTTATATGTTGCTTAAAGGAGAGGCCATCGTCGAGTATTATTCCTAAGTATTTAATGTTAGTGGTGTATTTGATAGCAGGGCAGGAGCAAAGGTTAAGGGATGGGTCATTACATATAATGTGTTATTACATGTTTGTGTTTGTGTCTTGCGCATCGAGAATTTGAGGAATTTTGTTTTCTCTGCGTTTAGCGTTAAAAGATTATATTTTAGCCAATTGTTTGTCAAATCCCCATTGAGCAAGATCCTGTATCTTCTCGGCGGTGTCAGCGGCAAATAGGAGCGCAGTATCGTCTGCATATGTCATGATTTTGCCATGGTCTAGTTTTTGATCACATAGGTAGTTAATGTACACTAGAAAAAGCGTTGATGCGAGGGTACTTCCTTGAGGGATGCCATATTGAGGTATTTTTGTTTCTGTGCTAGAAACGTCACCGATTCGAACACTTTGGTACCTGTCATTTAAAATATCGGCAAAGAAATTTAATTGAGTGCCTCTAAGGCCTATGGCTTCGAGCTTGTTTATAAGTTTAGGTATAGACACCGTATCATAGGCCTTAGCTAAATCAAGAAAAATTCCAATGACGTGATTTTTTTTGCCAAGCTCTTCCGGTACGTAAATTGTTAGCTGATGTACTGCGTCTGTTGTAGACAACTTAGGTCTAAAGCCGAAAGAGCTTTGTATTACCCGTGTCTTTAAATGTCCACCTGCCGCCTCTCACAATGCGTATACGCTCTGAGATAAATCTTAATTAAATTTTTCACCGATTTGTTGCTTACTTATGGCAATCATAGTAATTTGAGTAGGAATGTAAATTTTACATAATTTTTCTTAGGTCGAGATGCGCTAGCCACTGCCTTACCTTTGCTGAAATATTTCGCCAAGTCTGGCAAAGCGGAGAAGATCACTCAAACTATTTGGATAGCCGGCGATCTCAATGACAAGGCGTCCAGGGATCTGCTGAGAGATGCTTTGACTTTCATGGTAAATATTCTTGATTTTATTTCTGCTATCTTCGATTAAATTAGAAATAACAGGGTTAATAACGGGCTTTATACTTCTAAACTTAAGATTTTTACGCATGTTGTACTTGCAAATGAAACGTTGCAGATATTAAAATATATGGTATCTAGTATTTTGGTTTGAAGTGCACTTATTTTGTTTTTGGATGGCTTATAGATCACTTTCGGGTCTTTTGTTCTTTGTGAGGGTACGATCAAAGGCATTTAGGCAAGGCAAGGGAGAGATTTAGGTCCTCTTAGATAGGCCTTTAAAGAATATAACACACTAGCCCAGGCCGCGGTTCTATCCGCATTATTTAGCGCTACAACTCTTCAACCATTACTCACCGCTGTCCTTTGAATAGCCTATCCCACATTACAACAGTTATTTAAATCAAACCAGTAGTTCTTAAGATTAACCTGTAACATCTTCTGTGCCAGCGCGAGTCCCGCGGCGTCCGCGTGGCGTTCATCCCGAACGTGGAGGGCGGGTCGGGCGACCAGTCGCTCAACAAAGTGGTCGTCGCCGCGCTCTCTGTGCTCGACGCGCCCACCGCCACCAACTACGTCGTCAAACTGCTGGAAGACGAGGGCTGCCATGAGAAACAGACTTGTGATATACTGGTGAGTGTACAATGTTAGTATATATTTTATTTTTCATAGAGTTATAAGGTTAAACGGTCTGTCAACAGTCAGCACATATCAGGGCTGTGCCATGGGGGGTAGACGGACCGTGCACCGTCTGGGGCTCAAAAATATTGGTATGTACGTCGTTTACATATGTCCTTGTCCGGGCTGTAGACGGGACACGGCGTCTAAGTACGAGAGGAGCCACGACCTCTTGTTGATAAGACCCTAAGTCAATCTAATTCCGTGTAATAGGCGTTCCCGCTTCGTGACCCGCGTCCCGCGTAATAGATGCGTAGGTACGGATGAAGCTTTATACCTTATAGCCCTCTTTGGTGTCTTAATTAGTCTATGTCATGCAATAAGTGCTATGTGATATTGGTTTTAACAATATTATCATCATCTTAGCGTTGTCCCGGTTGTGGTCGAAGACACGCCTTGGAGCCCGAACTACGTTATAATATTGCATAAATCTTTTGAAATGAATCAATCATAGCGTGTTTATCAATTTTTTTTTATTTTTGTCTGTACTACTAAGTGGGATATTGTATAAAATGCGTGTTATTTACAGCCAGAGCTAATCCCCGCTCTGAACAAGCACGACTGGGTGCTGAAGGCGGCGCGCGTACTATGCGCCCGCTCGCTACGTATACGTGCGGGCGCGCGCGCGCTCGTACACAACGCGAGACTCATCGGACCATTCAACGAGAATGAGAAGTTCACGCTCGAAGACTTTACTTTACTTGAGAGGTATAACACGATTCTTTCTAGACGTTTGTAGTTGTATCACATCCTAGCTTTAATCTAGTACCATCCAAAATACGGTCTATCCATGGACTTTGCCTTGAGAGATACATATTTGACATATTGTGTACTAGCTTTTGCCCGCCGCTTCGCGCGCGTTAAATTCGGGGTAACACAAATCTACTTTCAGTCTTAAGTTGTGTGAAGACACTCACACTGATTATTCTAAAGGCTTCAGAAACAGAAACTATAGGGTACAAAGTAACTCGGTCAGTATCCATGACATTATCTACCGTTATCTATCGAAAAGTACATAATAACATCACCTTGCATATACAGTCAAATGTCAAAGCCGTGTTCTAATACATATTCAATATAATATGTATCTCTATAAACATTGTCGCATTTTTAATATTAATAGGGAAAATTGTTTCAGCCGTTTAAGCTTATTATATAATTGTTATAGTTTTTATATGCGAACAATTTAATCAACGTGCACAATATGACATTATGTATGACGTGACAGTACTGACAGATATGCGATAGCACATGCGCAGCACTCAATTATTAGCGCATGCGTTTATACTCGTACTTCCAAGGGGTAAATTTGTGCCGTACAAACTTCTACCCTCCATTTACATTTTTGCAACTTATCCCTTGCGGTGCGATCAAACTAAAGGCATAGCGCTACAAGTGCCGAAAGGTCACGTGGCTGCAAATTATCATTGGCATAGGTTACCGGAAAAAATTAATTATGACACCTTAATATAATTATATTACATAATTTGCATATAATTGTGTTGGTTATAAAATTACCTGTCATATAAATAAGTTGAATAAATACTAAATACTCACCTTTCCGGCAAAACAAGCTTACAAACTTAGAGGTTTGTTTTTTTTCACTCATTCACACAAACATTTCATCACATATTAATGAATTGCATTACTTATTCGGTTCATAAACACAAAAACATTATCACATATACCTTTAGGTTTTCACACAATACATTATTTATTTGTAACAAATGAATCTAACGCCACCAAAAAAATTATAATCCGAACGCGTAACAAAAAGTTCGCCGTGCCAGGCAGCCATGTTACTGTAACGAACACTGAGGCTGTGAATTATTTACCATTTGAAACACGATAACAGTGAAAATGTACAACAATGCTAGTATTTAGTTGCTAAAATATGTTTTCTGATAAATAATCTGGGTACTTTTATGTCTTTCATAACTATTAAAAGAATATTTATCACAAAACTATTACGAAAATAGCGAGTTTCAAGCGTAGAAATAGCCCTTCTAAAAAGTTTTTGCCTTTTATCACTGTATTTCTTGTCTTTGTCACGATTAATGTCACTTCACAATTAATATTTATTTATTTCTGAGTAAATCTATATAAGTATCTTTATAAAATATTCACCGGTTTCTTCCACAAGACAACTTTTATTATAAAGATCGCGGAACAAAACACAACAATGGCGGACGCTTTCGCAACTGAGACACAGATAATTATATTTCAATATTTTTTGGCGCTTTTCGTTTCCCTCACCCTTCTAAAACGATTTAAATGCATAGAATATTAACTATTCTAAGAGTTACTACTTTCGTTTCTTGGTTTAAGTAAAATAAAACGTAAAAAAACCGCGACCAATAGAACGATTTTATTTGAGCACGATCGTGCGTGCCGCAAACACTTCGGACCACCAAAATTAGAGCACGACCGTGCGTGCTCTTAGCGCGTGGGGGGATTGCATCCGGCGGTGAAAGATGTGCGCACATTATTAGATAATAATATTTAATACAAATAAAGCTTAAATTTTCTTTTTTTAATTTAAGGTTCACCAATCAACTGTACGCTGATAAGATATCCGAAGTTCTGGACAAGAAAAAGCCAAATAATTTGGACAACATTTTTGAAGACGAATATGGTAAGCATGTCTTCTTTAGTAATCATGACTATTGTTAAGGCAGGCTTTTAATTTCTAAGGAACAAGGTATGTTGGGCTTGAAACAAAGAATAATCACTAAAATAGATGTGTATAGTTGGTGCCACGAGAAGACAGGCTTTTTGTAAACACACATTCAGGGCTTTTTTCAAACAGTTGTGTTTTAGATTTTATACTTTTTGAACAGTATTTTTTTTTTCAATGCCTAATTATGCCACTATGTTTTAAAATTGATATCGTTAAATTTTACTGAAATAAAAATATTTGATTTTGTGTTTGAAGGGTAATTTGCCGATTTTTTGACGTTTTACACGTAACTTCTTTTGTAAATTAAGGAAAAATTAGTACCATGTATGTTAATGATAGAGTACATAAATGTTCGTCTATTATTGACATGAATGTTTTAAAATCATAGTCAATAAATCATTTGCTCAAAGTAGCCTAACTATCCTAAAATATTAAATTGACCAACAATGAATGATATGACAGATAAGTAGCTAGTACATTGCATAAAAAATTCTAGGCATGGAGATTTTACGGTTTCTGTGAATTACGGTAGTCTGAAAACGCAATTTCTTTTTTAGGTATAAATAATTTTCTGCATGACTAATATATAGTTTGCCATCTGCTATTCTGCACCCGCTTTTTCGAGATGCCGGCAGCGAGAAGAGCATTTTGATCCTATAAACTTGTATTTAACTTTACATTTACCCTTTCTTGACAACCAAAAAGATTTATTTTGACCTCTGATAAATGTATGCTATGTTAGGCCCAAGAATGTAAAATTTCAATGAACTAACGCCAAATGTTGACATTCTAGGCGTCAGTACCTCAAAACATTAAAAGATTCTGTTACATATACATAGACTCACGCCTGTTTCCCCGAAGGGGTAGGCAGAGGTATATTAAACGCCCACTTTTCGCCAGTGTTTTGATCCCACGTAATAGGTAGCGAGCCTATTGCCGCTTATCGGGATATTTTGTTTGCCAGAGCCTCGTCCGTTGATCGGCAGGTGCACCACTTGCAGGTGAGGTTGGCTTGGGACCCTAAGTTCTTGGTGGGAACCCTATGCACCCTGAAAAGATTCTGTTGACAGTGCATAATATCGATAAAAACCCTACCCATTGACACACTATTTTCCAATGACACGTATCTATGTACCGTTGCGCTCATTGGATTTGACATTATTTGTTTTTTACTGAACTATCGCTAAGTCACTTAGTAGAAATTCTTTGTTTACAAAAAGTCTATGTTCTCGTGGCATGGACTATAGACAAGTCGCATTCGATTAGTCTATCTATAACGTCACGCCTGTCTCCCATTGGGGTAGGCAGAGACTATGGAACGCCACATGCTTCGGTTCAAACATACCTCTTTCGCTTCATCGACATTCATTAACCCTTTCAGACCTGATTTTTTATATTTTCGCTAATCGATCTGAAAAAATGCCTGCAACTAGGCTATTGTAAATAGATCTAAGGAAAAATAAATAAATAAATCCTGATTACAAGCTTTTCAAGGAAAACAGCTTTTTCTTTTTGTGTACAAGTGTACACATCCGTCCAACGTAATGAAAATATTAGTGTTCAGGGATGATTATCTATAATGATAAAAACATTTATTTTACAACTTTTTATTAGGAAATACGAAGCAATATGAAATAACAAATATAAATAATAGTATTCTCTTTATAAAAATTAACAAAAATGCCTTTTTCTTTGGGTAGATTTAACAAATTGCACTTAAATCAGTCTAAATTAAAATTAAAATCAAAGGCATCAATATAGCATCCTATGTATTGAAATGCTAAGAAGCAATTCTTATCCTTTGTTAGGCATAAGTGAACCTTGCATTTTATGCATTTGATTCGGTTTCTACTCTTGCATCCCATCATTTTACACTGTGTCCCAAGCCCCTCATCGTGTGCAGGAAAATGCCCAAAACCGTCTCGAGTAATTTCAGCTTCTGGGCGTGTCTCTCATGGTCTCCTAGGTACAATTTGAAGAGTTGGGCTACTGCCACATGGACGGCCTCTTTTACCCATCGAAATTTTATTTTGCAACACCAGACTTTCAGCCAACCGACGCCGAAAGTGAAGCAATGTCTAATGTGAAAGGAACAATCTGTTTTTCAACACTAAGGTTTTTCTCGAGTGGTAAATCTAAACACCTCTTTCTAACAGCATCAAAGATCGGACGCACTTTGATAAACGCATCTTTAGAATTACCTGGTTTTGCTGTATTATCAACTAGATGTAAATTGTTACGCTACTCAAAAAATCGGTCCCTTGCCATGTTTTCAGTGAACAAGGGAATGCTGATATTTGTTTCCCAATACATTTTCAAACACGGGTACCCAAATATTCCAGTGGCCAAATGCAATCCAAACAATATTTCTATTTCCTTGGCAGTAGTAGGCTTAAACCTTTCTTTATTGGAATATGTAGCGTATAAGTTAGTCATTTCAGCCATAACCTGAAATAATTATTTAGGCACGTATCTGTAATAATAATCTACTGGGCTTTCAACTCTGGGATCAAAAGCAATGGGTGGAAACCAAGCTGGTGAAATTGTGTTTACTATTTCCTTGTGTCTCCACCTAATGCTTCGGCGTAATATTCTGTAAAAGCGTATCTTCAGAGGCGGAAGGCACTTCTGGTAAAAAGTTATCACTCATTTCAACCCACGATGAGCCAGCGTCTTCATCATCATCATCATCCAAAACTGGAGGGAATATTTCTCGTTGGTTCCGGCTGATGACATCTGCTCCCACTCAGAGACATCGTAGCTCCCGTTCAGACGCAGGTCCAACTGGTCCTTCGTCATTAGAAGATAATTCTAAATCAGAAAGGAAACCTTCTTCT
The DNA here is from genome assembly GCA_944739405.2 of Euclidia mi. Classification (NCBI taxonomy): domain Eukaryota; kingdom Metazoa; phylum Arthropoda; class Insecta; order Lepidoptera; family Erebidae; genus Euclidia; species Euclidia mi. The sequence continues at coordinate 44,752,891 of OX123187.2, forward strand.
AGTGCTCATTCATATTGGTAATTTCTTATCTGAAAATAGTACTAACACAATTTGTAACATCAAAAGCAACAAAATTACACCATTCAATAAAAAATATAATTTATTTTAGTAATACCTACGATGTACAACAACAAATCAGAAATACATCGTATGCGCCTGATGTGTACATTTGTGTACAAATATAAAAATCACGAAAATTTGTACAAAAATAAACTAAAACCAACAACATGTATGTAAAATATGACGACAACAATATAACACATCGACCTATAAATATTTCATTACATATACTTTGATATTTTCCACTTTATAGAAATAAAATAATGAACTAACCTGCACAATGCAAACTTCGGTCGGCTACTGGTCATAACTTGCCAAAAACTGTCATTAAACGCCAAGATATGGCCTTGGGAGTATCGTTTTCTGTAGTTTATTATGTGAACTAATGAACACAACCGTTTTTAGTTGCAAATAATGTGTACAATTGTGTACACCAGGTCTGAAAGGGTTAACCTCGTCATGCATGCGCGTCGGTTATAGGTACTTTTTATTTTGCCCTTTATCAGTAGATCACCTATTTGGTCGGTGTACGTGCGCCTAGGGCTTCCCCTACCGACATTTCCATTTATTCTCGCACGATACACTCCTTTCGTATTTCTTCTTTCATCCATCCGCTCCAGATGTCCAAACCAACGTAACATTCCTTTTTCAATATTTTTCACTACATCTTCTTTTAGACCACACTTTTCCCGTATCACACTGTTACGCACTTTATCTTTCAAACTTATTCCGCACATACTCCTTAAAGCTCTCATCTCCACAGCATTGATTCTACTTTCATGCTTCGTCTGCCATACCCATGATTCGCTACCATACATCAGTGTTGGCGCCAAAACTCCCTGCAGTACAGCAAGGCGAGCCTTACTTGGTTAATATCGTTATTCGGTAAGTGCAAAAATGTACGGAGCTGACATAGGCTTTCGATGTGTCACGTGAACTCACATGGACAATGAAGAACGAATTGCTTATGTTACCATGGCAACCGAAGAAAGCGATAGTAGAAATTGTGAGAAGTCAGCGTCGTCTTGTGAATTTCTAGGTTTCGACATCTACCCTCACTAGTTTTTTTATTTATAATCGCTTTGTCAGTATTTTGACTTACAACACTGTGATACATAACCCTGCTTAATTGATGTATTTAGCTGCAAATTCTGAAGTGATAATTATCTTGATATAAATAACTTGACAGTTTCTTACCCTGTAGGTTTGAAATTGTAGACTAAACAAGCCCAACTGTCTAAACACACTATGCCGAAGTTACGCGACTGAACTTCCGCGACCGAATTTACGTTCCGACGTATTCGGCTGATATGACACACCATAAATGCCAAACTTACGCCTGTGCTACGAACTACGCTTGTGCGTTACTACTAGAAAAGTTGCCGCCGAACTTACGCGGTTACGCACGACCGAAGTTACGCTGTACACTATAACGCAACGTAATTTCGGTGTCGTCAGTAATTCAAATAACATTGCAGGCGTAATCATGCCGAACTTCGGTCGCGTAAGTTCGGCATAGTGTGTTAGACACTTATTGTTCTTTCAGTGACGATTTATTTTATACGCGACTAGCAGTCTGCCATAGCTATGGCATTGTTTGTAGCCTTATACAGCTCGCCCAAAGGACACACTTAGCTGGACAGCAGGGACAGGACAACAAATGTGACATGTTCTGTTTTGTAGCCTCGCATCTGCACCGTAAAGAGTCCTCGGCCACAAAGCCCCACCAGTGGTCGCAGCCGATTTAAGTACATGCAAATGGAAACTAAAAAATAGACCAAGGCACCTGGTCTGGTCCATTTGGACCTGTCCTGGAGGGAGTTCCTCTGCAGGTGTGATGACAATGTGCGATGCGATGCGAAACTAAACAAGTAATAAATGCAATTTTGTTGTGTAGATGACGAAAGCGTGGAATTGTCGGTGGACGATCGCCTGCGGCTGGTGTCGGTGGTGGCGGCGCGCAGCCCTCGCTCGCGCACGTCGCTGCCGCCCGGCCTGCGCACCGACCACTCGCTCGTCGACCTGCCGCCGCTGCGGAGTGATGAGGCTGCTGTCGAGGTACCCACACACCACGCACCTATCTACTGTACATATAGTGTCGGTGGTGGCGGCGCGCAGCCCTCGCTCGCGCACGTCGCTGCCGCCCGGCCTGCGCACCGACCACTCGCTCGTCGACCTGCCGCCGCTGCGGAGTGATGAGGCTGCTGTCGAGGTACCCACACACCACGCACCTATCTACTGTACATATAGTGTCGGTGGTGGCGGCGCGCAGCCCTCGCTCGCGCACGTCGCTGCCGCCCGGCCTGCGCACCGACCACTCGCTCGTCGACCTGCCGCCGCTGCGGAGTGATGAGGCTGCTGTCGAGGTACCCACACACCACGCACCTATCTACTGTACATATAGTGTCGGTGGTGGCGGCGCGCAGCCCTCGCTCGCGCACGTCGCTGCCGCCCGGCCTGCGCACCGACCACTCGCTCGTCGACCTGCCGCCGCTGCGGAGTGATGAGGCTGCTGTCGAGGTACCCACACACCACGTACCTATCTACTGTACATATAGTGTCGGTGGTGGCGGCGCGCAGCCCTCGCTCGCGCACGTCGCTGCCGCCCGGCCTGCGCACCGACCACTCGCTCGTCGACCTGCCGCCGCTGCGGAGTGATGAGGCTGCTGTCGAGGTACCCACACACCACGCACCTATCTACTGTACATATAGTGTCGGTGGTGGCGGCGCGCAGCCCTCGCTCGCGCACGTCGCTGCCGCCCGGCCTGCGCACCGACCACTCGCTCGTCGACCTGCCGCCGCTGCGGAGTGATGAGGCTGCTGTCGAGGTACCCACACACCACGCACCTATCTACTGTACATATAGTGTCGGTGGTGGCGGCGCGCAGCCCTCGCTCGCGCACGTCGCTGCCGCCCGGCCTGCGCACCGACCACTCGCTCGTCGACCTGCCGCCGCTGCGGAGTGATGAGGCTGCTGTCGAGGTACCCACACACCACGTACCTATCTACTGTACATATAGTGTCGGTGGTGGCGGCGCGCAGCCCTCGCTCGCGCACGTCGCTGCCGCCCGGCCTGCGCACCGACCACTCGCTCGTCGACCTGCCGCCGCTGCGGAGTGATGAGGCTGCTGTCGAGGTACCCACACACCACGCACCTATCTACTGTACATATAGTGTCGGTGGTGGCGGCGCGCAGCCCTCGCTCGCGCACGTCGCTGCCGCCCGGCCTGCGCACCGACCACTCGCTCGTCGACCTGCCGCCGCTGCGGAGTGATGAGGCTGCTGTCGAGGTACCCACACACCACGCACCTATCTACTGTACATATAGTGTCGGTGGTGGCGGCGCGCAGCCCTCGCTCGCGCACGTCGCTGCCGCCCGGCCTGCGCACCGACCACTCGCTCGTCGACCTGCCGCCGCTGCGGAGTGATGAGGCTGCTGTCGAGGTACCCACACACCACGCACCTATCTACTGTACATATAGTGTCGGTGGTGGCGGCGCGCAGCCCTCGCTCGCGCACGTCGCTGCCGCCCGGCCTGCGCACCGACCACTCGCTCGTCGACCTGCCGCCGCTGCGGAGTGATGAGGCTGCTGTCGAGGTACCCACACACCACGCACCTATCTACTGTACATATAGTGTCGGTGGTGGCGGCGCGCAGCCCTCGCTCGCGCACGTCGCTGCCGCCCGGCCTGCGCACCGACCACTCGCTCGTCGACCTGCCGCCGCTGCGGAGTGATGAGGCTGCTGTCGAGGTACCCACACACCACGTACCTATCTACTGTACATATAGTGTCGGTGGTGGCGGCGCGCAGCCCTCGCTCGCGCACGTCGCTGCCGCCCGGCCTGCGCACCGACCACTCGCTCGTCGACCTGCCGCCGCTGCGGAGTGATGAGGCTGCTGTCGAGGTACCCACACACCACGTACCTATCTACTGTACATATAGTGTCGGTGGTGGCGGCGCGCAGCCCTCGCTCGCGCACGTCGCTGCCGCCCGGCCTGCGCACCGACCACTCGCTCGTCGACCTGCCGCCGCTGCGGAGTGATGAGGCTGCTGTCGAGGTACCCACACACCACGCACCTATCTACTGTACATATAGTGTCGGTGGTGGCGGCGCGCAGCCCTCGCTCGCGCACGTCGCTGCCGCCCGGCCTGCGCACCGACCACTCGCTCGTCGACCTGCCGCCGCTGCGGAGTGATGAGGCTGCTGTCGAGGTACCCACACACCACGCACCTATCTACTGTACATATAATATGTCAAGTTTTATTCCTAGGATTGCTTAAAAAGCAATAGCGAACACGAGATTAATAGCGAACACGAAATAATAATAGATAAATACCACTTACGGAAGACAACTAAAAAGCACACGATCCAATTTTAATTGCATCATCATCATCGAACACACAGCGTTTCCACTATCGTAAATCCACGCTTGTTTTTTACACCCGATAACACTAATCTATGTTCCATTCTTTTGGCGTAGCAAATAGGTATTATAGCCATAGTGCAACGGTTTAACTTGACTTGTTGCTGTCTGTACTATCGTCATACTCTTACTTAAAAACTTTATGAGAGAAAAATACCCTGATTTCCAGATGACTACTTGTGAATGCTATTTTGAAATACATTGAACAGATAATAGCGGTGCTGGACCCGGCGTCGACGGCGGCGCAGCGCCTGGCGCCGCTGCTGCTGCTGCTGCGGCGCGTCGTCAACTGCCGCGTCAAGCTGTTCCTCAACCCGCAGGACAAGAACTCCGACATGCCGCTCAAGAGGTACGCACTAACTTTCATAAGAAGTGTCACCTCACTACCTTCCAAAAGTGTAGACTTATGTATGGATCCCATATCGTAGAGATGCGTAGCAGAGATCACTTTTGGTGATCTCTGCTACGAAATTAACAAAGCCAGACTTCAAAATATATATACAAACTAAAAATTTATTATTAAGGATGACTCAAAAAATAGGATCACATCTAATAAAAAAAAAATTGAGGCAACACGCATAAGAAAGCCCGTTTAATTCGGAACTTGCTCTTTTTTGAAGTGGGTAAAGATCGCTGCGGCAGACTTTTTATACATTACTTTTGGTTGTGTAACACCCAGCTCTGTTCCGCTTCTCTTCGCTCCAGTGCGAGCAGTAAGTTGACACAAGTTATTAAGAGATGTTTTTTGTTCAGTTTCTACCGCTACGTACTAGAACCGGAGCTACAGTTCACATCATCAGGCGCGCTGACGGGCGGCGCGTTGGCGCGGTTCTCCCGGCTGCCGCACGCGCCGCTGCTGTCGCTGGATCTGCGCACGCCTCCCAACTGGCTCGTCGAGTGCGTCAAGTCCGTTTACGACCTCGACAACATACGACTCGCCGACGTCGATACGCTCGTGCACAGGTACGGACTTACTTGAATAAGTACTATTCAACATTTTTCATGTCGTCAATACCACTTCTCATGTAGTGGATCCCGCTTCTTAAGACGAAATCCCACTTCTCAAAATGTTTCAATGTGTGATTAACAGTGATCGGAGTAGGTAGATTGAAATGACGTCATTGATCCGAAACGTATATATTAATATGGACATTCCTCCGGAAATGGTTGATGGTTTAAAAAAAACGGAACTTAGGTAGGAATTGTATTGTGCCAGGGTTGCGGAATTTACGAAGAGTTACCGCGGCCCTGGAACGCAAAGGTCACTTGATGGAACAAAAGATGTAATATGTACATATTTAACAATAAGCAATGTTGATTTTTACTCTTTTTATTTATTCTACCCTTGTAAATTACCATGACCACTATAAAAATATTGAAATTTGTAAAAGTGCAATAATTTATAAAAAGTTGTTGCCGTATAAAGGCTAAAAATAAAAATATTAAAGCTTCGATCGGAATTCAATTGTTTTTTATTATTCAACAGATAAGTAAATAACGAATTATTTTCTTTTGATTGTAAGATAAGTAAATAATGAATTGAGTTGTGATAATATCACTACCAACATCAACAATATTTAATTGAATCCGGAAATACCGGAATTACTTTTCGAAAAAATGGCTTATCCATGTTGTTCTTTCTGTGTGTATTTATGATACAAGTACCAAAAATCAATCTTCCTACTCCGATCATTGGTGATTAATGAGCTTCAAGTTAGCCACACTCCGGTTATCCGTGTCAACTTCTAATATGAAGATTTCAACACAAGTGTAATGCGGCCTTAGCCTATATCACAAAATAATAATATCGATACCTTTGGGTAGAAAGGTCGTATAAACCAAAACCCGACTTTTCAGGAGAGCAGAAAAACAATATTTTTTTTACATACAAATTCATAACTTTTTTGTTTTTGTAGTTATAAAAAAAATATCTATGAGAAAGTTTCTTACAATTTGCTAATGAAAAAGGTTAAATCATCAAAACCTATCTATCTTTTTTAGTTTTAAAGTTAGCTTGGATTTACGTCTAAGAAAAAATCAATTCTTGGTTAATACACCCCATGAAAATGTACTTTAAAAAAACTGTGAAGGTCGTATATCCATTTTTGGTAAGCTTATGGTCACATTTACTGTCGTAAAAACCCAAACATGTAGTTATTTTTTTGTATTAAAAACTATTTATAATCATAGATCAATTGAACTCTGACTAATAAACAATCCTGTTACTCTCAGAATTAGTAGGAATTCAATCATTATTATTCTAATAACCAATAATGGTCGATTCAAATAAAATAAAACTACCTGAAATACGAAGTCAACATTAATTAAGTATTATAATACCTTCTTATCAACATTTACTATCATTTCAATAATGGTACAACATACCTAACAGGTTTAACATTTTAAATTGAAAAAATATTATAAACACCTTAAACAGAAATGTGAAATAAAAAATCGACTTAGTCATAAAAAACAAAAATTATTCAAACTTCTTCTGAATTAAATTAATCAGGCATTTTTATCATTTATAAAATGTTTGATATCTTTTTTTTAATTTTACTAAGGCTTACTCACTAAGTAATTTATTGAATTGCAACTAAATAAAAAAAAAACGATCAAGCACTAAACGTAACTTATTTATGATATAAATTTGTTTTCAGAACTAGTTTAAAATTATTTATGGATTTTTACTATAATACAATAGTTTATAGTAAAAATCCATAAATAATTATTATAAATTATTTTAAAACGAATTATGAATTATTGCTTGCAGCATTGCAATTATATCGGTTTCTCGAAACAAAGGTAGGAGGAGTAGAAGGTACGTGGTATATAGCCCGAAGCACAATTTAAATTTCGCGATACCTACACAAAAGTTAAAATTTCTACATTTTGTTATTACATTTCAGAATCAACTTGAAGTTACGTGAAAATTTAATTTTAACCCATTTAATCCCTAGCAGATAAAACAAATGTGTTGTAATTTAAATAAATGGATAATATACGAGAATAAAAAGAATCATTCTGAATTACAACTTACCGAACTCAGCACCTACTCGCATGAGTATATGCGAGTAGGTGCGACAAGAGTGTTCTAGCCTTAATAAATTGTAGCACGTAGCTATTGCGATTTGTAGGTATTAATCATGGTAGCCGCATAAGACTGATCAGTGACGGTAGCCTATTAAAAAAATCATAAATATCTACCCTAAACTGGGAAAATTCGACCGCCAAGAGCCTCAGTATCATGCACTGAATCACTGGTATCGGTTTTCGGTTTATTATTTATTTACACCCAATATTATTATACACCTAAAAGATACACTTTATTTTATACAATAAAACCGTTTCAACAAAGATATAGATCGAATTTAAATGTATTAAGCGAAAGACCCGCTTAAAAAAAACATCAATCCACCAAGTACAGTCCGAGGGGACTAATATTTTGCACTAAAAACATTACTCTTTATTAATACAAAAGCAATTTCAATTCTAACCCAATAAAAAAAGAGTTCATATTTCGATTAACTTGTCTTTCAGTACCCGTTCTCTGAATTCAATTGATCTATGATTATAAATGGTTTTTAATACAAAAAGAACAACATATATGGGTTTTTACGACAGTAAATGTGACTATAAGCTTACGAAAAATGGATATACTACCTATACAGTTTTTTTAAAGTACATTTTCATGGGGTGTATTAGCCATGAATTGACGTTTCTTAGACGTAAATCCAAGCTAACTTTAAAACTAAAGAACATACATAGGTTTTGATGATATAACCTATTCATTCGCAAATTGTGAGAAACTTTGTAATAGATAATTTTTTTATAACTTCAAAAACAAAAAAGTTATGAATTTTTATGTAAAAAAATTAGTTTTTCTGCTCTCCTGAAAAGTCGGGTTTTGGTTGATACTACCTTTCTACCCAAAGGTATCGATATATGGGTTTTTACGACAGTAAATGTGACCATAAGCTTATTAAAAATGGATATACGACCTATACAGTTTTTTTTAAGTACATTTTCATGAGGTGTATTAACCAAGAATTGATTTTTCTTAGACGTAAATCCAAGCTAACTTTAAAACTAAAGAAGATAGAATGGTTTTGATGATTCAACCTTTTTCATTAGCAAATTGTAAGAATCTTTCTCATAGATCATTTTTAATCACTTTCGGGTTTTGGTTTATACGACCTTTCTACCCAAAGGTCAATATGCAATAAGGATTTACGACGTCGAATTTAAACTATGCTTAGGTAATGCATTCAACACATTAGGGCGTATAAACCATTTACAATTAACGACTATTTTTACGCCCTGAGTTAATAAAAATTATGGTTAGTAAATCATAACAAAACTACAAAAAAATAACATTCGGCTTTTACACTGAAAATTTACCTTTTTTAAGAGGCTATGACCAAAAATTTCGGGGTCGTATTAACCATTTTTGTGCGAATTTCTACATTTCGTATATACAGATCGATAGAGAAAAAAATTCTGAGAAAAATGGTATATATAACTCAATTTGGCCAAAATGGTTTATACGACCTTTCTACCCAAAGGTATCGATATGATAACTGAGCGTTTAGAAGAGAGATAGCGCTTCTTCGTGGGTTGGGCCCATGGACACCACAGTATGCATGCTTGTCCCAGCACATATACTTCACTACAATATGGTGTGATAAAGTTAAAATCCAGTCACATGCGAGATTCGCAAACAACCCAATGTACCGTCAACTACGTCTCCTAACGTATATTGCAACTAAACTTGTTTTGGACAAAATAATTGATTATTTATTTTGTTGTTATAACATAACGCCATATGGAAATACATATTGTAAGCTTTTTGACTCTACCTATAGGCTTTAATAATATTTCTTGAGATGCAGCCCATTTATAGAAGCGGACCTTCAAACAGCGGTCCACTGCTAAAATAATTGTTTCTTTAAGCCAATTGTATGATTCCTTGACAAGAACATTACCTTTCAGTGAATTCGAGTTAGAATACCTGCTCCTGGAAGGCCACGCGTGGGACACGACACTGGGCACTCCGCCGCGAGGCCTGCAGCTGGTGTTGGGCACGAGAGACAAACCCGAGCGCATGGACACCATCGTGATGGCCAACCTCGGCTACTTCCAGCTCAAGGCCAACCCCGGCGCCTGGATACTAAGACTCAGGCCCGGCAGATCTGATGATATCTATGAGATTGTTGGGTATGTGTTTGTGTTGTTTGACCGCCATAGTCATGTATACATAGACGTATATAGCAGATGGGTCGTATCCACCTCAGTATGGTCTAATGCCCACTTAAGAATTTTGGTTACTGATTCGAAATTCTGTGCTGGACACCTATTAAACTTCACACTGTTGTTTTAAGAAGACCACACAGGTGTGAATCCAAAATAGACCTAATACCCTATGTGTTGGCTACATTTTGGTGTACCACGCCACTAGAAATCATAAAGCATTAGTGCTACAGTACATAACATCTTTAAGCACAACTTCTTCAATGATACCTCCCAACGTAGATATCGCGGACACTTCACTAAAAAAATACCCTTATAAACACACATTAAATATATTCTGATTCTGATTCTGACATTAACTGATGACAGGCACGAGAACACGGACACGCCGGCGGACAGCGAGGACATCCAGGTGCTGATGAGCTCGTTCCGCAGCCACGTGATCAAGCTGCGCGTCAGCAAGAAGCCCGACAAGCAGAACCTCGACCTGCTCGTCGAGAACGACGAGACCAACTCCGGCGGCATTTGGAACTCTATTGCCAGGTACATACGAGTACAATTCGCGTATTCCATGTTGGTCGGGCTGATGTTAGTCACTAGCGGTTAAGCAGTGCACTGTTGATGAACGGTTTGGTAACGGGAGGGTCGGGTTTCGGGGAGTATTGTACTGCAGATGCGCGAAATTATCATAGTCACTATAATAAATTCGCGCATTAGCCATTATGATTTAGTGGCTAATACGTGAGTTTAATCTACACCCTAGTTTACACAAATATATCTATGTACAATCATCGAGGTAACATTAACACTAGAGTAGCAAACTCCTACAATTGACGTTCAAAATAGCGTGGTGACCAGCCGAGATAGAAGACGTAGCTTTGAAATCAATAAGCATCTTAGAAAAAACCTATATTCATCTCTTTTGCACTCGTTAAAAGCAAGTTCCATAATGTCAATTCAAAACTGATGACAATTGACCTTTCATCGAGAAATGCGGTGTTCTCCAGTTTAAAAATATTTTCCAATTTTTTTTTTATTAGTATTACTTAACAGAAGGTTGTGTTTATGGGTATGTATAATTTATTGTATGTATATTAATATGTGGGAATGTTGTATATAAGCAGTTTCAATAAATCCAGTATTGAACTATGCTTACAATTACTTTATATACCTAATTATTGAGCTTCATAACATCTCAAGTGTATTTACACATACATAGACTCACGTTTCATACCTGTTTCCCCGAAGGGGTAGGCAGAGGCATATTAAAAGCCCACGTTTCACCAGTGTTTTGATCCCACGTAATAGGTGGCGAGTCTATTGCCGCTCATCGGGATATTTTGTTTGCCAGAGCCTCGTCCGTTGAGTGGCAGGTGCACCACTTGCAGGTGAGGTTGACTTGGGACCCTAAGTTCTTGGTGGGAACCCTATGCACCCAGTGTATTTATTATTACATAGTAGTACTACATAGTAGTAGTATTAAGGAAAGTTGTAATAGTCAGCTGAAAATTGGTTCAACATGAATTAAATCTATAAAAATCTTCCACGATCCGACCACTGGAATAAAAATACTCGATGTCAAAGATCTCAAACACAGGTTCATCGCGATTTTCAGCAAATCGGTAAGTTTTATCATAAATTTATTATAACAGGAAGCCTAAGTCTAAGCGACCAATAGTGGCCCTAAGATGCCAGTGATGCCAAACGATCTCTTACGCGTTGCCGGTTCTTAAATACTTAGGCGAAGAAAAAGATTTCTTGGCCGCCTTCACTCGAATACCCTTCCCATATTGTCTGAACGAAACCTAACAGCATAAATATTGTTACTTTACATATATTTTCTGTGAGAGGGTGGTACTACCCCAGTTGGACCAGCTGTAATCAGCGTAGTTCTACCACTCAATATAAACCATAGGATTTTTCGCACTCCGGGCTATACAATAGCACGTATTCATATACGTGCTATTCTAAAGGGGTTTTTAGACATTTTCATAGAAAATAAAAGCAAAATGAAAAATCCACATAAAACACTGTTGTAATTAAATAAACAGTAATACAAAATAATTAAACGGGTTTTAATTGCGCAAACTTCTTATTTAAGGTATAAATACATTATTGTTCCTTCGAGAGACTGATGACAGCTTAGCGCCGTCTTGTGGAAGTGCGGGTATCGGCATCTACCCTCACTTGGTTTTTATTTAAGTTCGCAATGTCAGTTTTTCGACACACTACACTAATGACGTCTATACACTGTTGAGTATTGTCACTGCGGCGGTGGTGATGTGGTGTTCACATTTGCTGATGACTGGTTTCCAAGTAGCCGATAATCTATATCCATCCTCCCGGTTGAAGTTGTTATATTTCTTAATTTCTATCGCTTCATATAATATCCTGGAGTAAAACTCCCACAAAAGTGGGAGATCCAAAATTTTATTACTTGGTATCATTGTAAATAAAAACGAATATGTGCGATTTTCTTTGTTATTTTCAACCAAATATTGTGAAAAATAATGATGATTACATGTGGAATGATATGCCGCACTTATAAAATTATTTTCTTTACGAGAATTGCAAGATTTCACAACGCATTTGCCCATTTCAAGTTCGTATTATTTTCCTGTGCGGCAAATTTGACACAATAACAATGTTGTAACAGTATTAGGTCCAGACCTATAACAAACGGCAACACATTTCAGCGCTGTTTGCTTATCTAGTTGTAAGTAATAGATCAATGTGTACAATATAATAAGCTGATTTTGCGTCATAAAGGCTTCTAATAGGGTTGTTTCCAACTAGTCAAATCAAGCACTTTTAATGAAATGTCAAAAACGACCTTTGCCAAGGTTTTTGTATGAAATATGACGCAGTGACGTCATAGTGTTTTGCTGTCCAGTAGAATACTTATTATCAATAAATTGACGATAAAAAATGTTAAATATAGTTTAACATTAATTGATGAATGAAACTACTATTATTTTGACATGTTTCACTTGATAAAAATACTTGTATAATTTATTTCACATGCAGGAAACTTCCCTATTCACACTCGGCTCTCATGTTAGACTTGAGATGGTTTAGTCCAAGTTTGATCGGCTTTCGAGTCGTTTTCAGTTCATGAGGGTTATGAACTGACAGTTACAATCCGCTCGTATTTATATGTTTTAATGAAATTAAATGTGGTTTAAAATCTTACATAAAAATGTTTCCTGAAATAAGATACTAGTCCAATGTTACATTTATTCAAATTAGAATACAATACATAATATACTAGCTGACCCGGCGAACTCTGTTCCGCCTTAGAGGCAATCAATACGCAGATCTTGCATTTTATTAAGTTAATTTTTAGGGTTCCGTACCTAAAAGGTAAAAAACGGGACCCTATTGCTAAGCTTCCGCTGTCTGTCTGTCTGTCCGTCTGTCTGTCACCAGGCTGTATCTCATAAACCGTGATAGCTAGAAAGCTGAAATTTTCACAAATTGTGTATTTCAGTTGCCGCTATAACAACAAATAATAAAAATAAAAAAAATTAAAATATTAAGGGGGGGTAACAGGTAGAAGCTTAAAATTTTCACAGAATATGTAGTTGTATATTATCTTTCAAAACAAATAATCAAATAAAAAAAAATAATAAAGGGAGGCTCCCATACAACAAACGTAATTTTTAAGCAATTTGTCACTCGAACTTAATAAACAGGTAGAAACTTAAAAAATATTTAAGTATACATACAACAAACGTGATTTTCTTTTATAGATGGTGGTACGGAACCCTTTGTGCGCGAGTCCGACTCGCACTTGCCCAATTTTTATTTAAATAGGAAATACAAATAAAAAAAGTATTGATTCTTTATTGTTCATTTAATACATTACCCCACAAACTTCAACCCTCTCTAAAATGATGCTACCCTGGTACTTTTCAATATCCTAAGCTACAATATATTAGCTGCAGGATGTCTGTAGCTTTATGCTCCCCTGGTACTTTTCCTGCGCATGCGTTGTTTCTTGCAATACTTTTCAATATCCTAAGCTACAAAGAGATATTAAAGCTGCAGGAAGTTTTTTTTTTTTTTTTTAACGTATATATTTATTTGCAATCAAATTAAAACTAACTATAGCTATACATTAAATAAACATAATTTTATAATCTACATGAAGCTTAATCTAATCTTAATGTCTAAGTAGTATATGTACAAAAAAAACGTAAAAATAAATAAAAAATTGGAAATATTTACACATACATATATATTTTTTTTTTTTTTTAGGCGTCGTAAAATGCCTCCGCATCAATGTCATCGGGTAACGTGCCCAGAAGGCTGGCAGCATTGCCACGCTGGATGGCAATGCTGATTCTCTGAGCAAAGAATAAACCAGCCTTCTGGTCACGTGAGACGTCGATTAAACGTTTCGAAATTTCCCGGAACAGTGAACGAGCGCTCGGACCCCATGAGCCTAGCGTTTCCACCCCAAACGGCTCAAACACGTAGTTACTCACTAAATTACTGTATTTGCGCCGTTTGAGGGTTTCTGCAGTTGCAGCAGCAGCGCCAGCATGGTCTCCCGTGCTTGGAACATGTGATGGCGCGAGGGTGTCTACGCAGGTTGCGTCCCACACCAAAGGCCTACCCATTTTCCAAGGCAACAATGACATACCATCAGGTCTCTTACCGTCGTCGCGTACCAAACCATTTGGTTCAAGTACAGCTGGTACGCCAGACGCGCCAAGAGCACGACGAATTATGTCATTCAGATGGGCGTGACGGGGAATTCTACCAGCACTTCTGCTGCAAGATAGCCCATGGTGTCCGAGGCTATCGACATCTTCTCCACAATTACATCGATGCGGAGAAACACACGGAGTACCTAAGCGAAGACAAGTGGCGATACAGAACGTCTCATCGTCCAACATGGTTCCAGTGTTGGACGATGGTAGTGCCTGAAGCCACAGACCCGATTCCCATTCTCCCACAGCCAGCAAACTTCGACCCTCCCTACAATCCCTCCCAGTCTATTTTTTGCAACTAATTGTATCCTATATGTTTTTCCTGGTTCTAATCTACCTCCCCACCAATTTTCAGCCAAATCGATTCAGCCGTTCTTGAGTTATAAATAGTGTAACTAACATGACTTTTATATATATATATATATATATATATATATATATATATATATATATATATATATATATATATATATATATATTTATAATAACAATTCTTTAACACATGAAAAACCGCAGAAAGAGCTGTTCCCATAACATTCATATCAATCGTCAATAACCGGATCCCTCTTTACCGCATGAGAAACCATAGAAAGATAGCTCTTTATTTATTTATGGATTAGCGTCCATAACGCAATCAATTTTATTGTTATACCAGTTCGTTCGGCGGCGGCGAGGATCAGGAGGCGCAGGACGAGACCATCAACGTGTTCTCGGTGGCGTCGGGCCACCTGTACGAGCGGTTCCTGCGCATCATGATGCTGTCCGTGCTCAAGCACACCAAGTCGCCCGTCAAGTTCTGGTTCCTCAAGAACTATCTCAGCCCCTCGCTCAAGGTAAACTCAAAGTTAAAAGCATATTTTCACTTAGACCACGATGTGACGCTTGTAAATATCAAAATTAAAGTTTTACATAATGTTTTGATATAATTTAGGTAGGTATATATATAAGATGTGTGATTAAGGTGATTATTCTAGGATTACAGTGCTTTCAGTGTCACATATTGACAACGATCTGACAGTGTAGTAGTGGGCGTATAAAGAAAAAGCTTTCAATGCAATCTGTTAATTCATAAAACTTAGGGTCTCTTTGTAACTTCAACTGGCAACTTGCGCGAACATGTTAGCGTCAATAGCGTCATTGATTTTTTATGAAAATGCATTAATAATATGGAATTAGGAGTCATACAGATAGGACGCAGTATGGCTGCAAATAGAAGAATCATATAATGAATGTAACTTTAAATGAATGTATTAAAATATCGTATATGTAATGTAACCAGGACATCCTGCCGTACATGGCGCAAGAGTACGGGTTCGAGTACGAGTTGGTGCAGTACCAGTGGCCGCGCTGGCTGCAGCGACAGCGCGACCGCCAGCGCACCATCTGGGGGTACAAGATTCTGTTCCTCGACGTGCTCTTCCCGCTGCACGTCAAGAAAATCATCTTCGTTGATGCTGACCAGGTAAACGATGTGTTCAATATTTGGTGACGAAATTATGTATTATGTAAAAAGAACCAAAATGCTAATTGAAAAATTGCAACAAATGTAAAACTGCTAAATCAGGTACCTAATTATTGTTGTGGCTCCTACGAAAATAAAATCGCCAAAAAGCCATGTATAACGTAACTTCAAAGAGCTGTTCCTAACTCTACTGATGTATTAATGATATTCTTGTCGTGACAGATTGTTCGCGCAGATTTGAAAGAGTTGGTAGACTTGGACCTGGGAGGCGCGCCTTACGGCTACACGCCGTTCTGTGACAGCAGGAAGGAAATGGAAGGCTTCCGGTGTGTATATGCCTCCTCAACATTACGACAGATGAACGTGCTCTACGACATTTATTTATTTATTTAGGGCATACTTACAGGGTAAACATAAACACATGTCTCCGACTGTCACTGATCGCATTAAGACTAATGATGAATGCTAATGTGCTTAATATTTATGTTCTTTTTATTATAGCGAGTACTGTCCCGACTGCCAGTCTCTCTTATTTATTAATCATATTTTTCATTTGTCCTAGACATTGCCAAATCGTAAATTACAGAGTACCACAAATTGTTCGTCCTCTTGTACATCTTAATTTATCCCTAGCTAAAACTACCTCACACCATACACATACAGTACTAAAGGAGTGACTGTCATTGCCAGGTGCTAAAAGTTTGTAATGTTCAGATTCTGGAAGCAAGGCTACTGGCGCAACCACCTGCAGGGCCGCAGCTACCACATCAGCGCGCTGTACGTGGTGGACCTCAAGCGGTTCCGCAGGATCGCGGCCGGCGACCGCCTGCGCGGACAGTACCAGGCGCTCAGTCAGGACCCCAACAGTCTGTCCAACTTGGGTAAGTTGCTAAAACCTTAATATATTGGGACCTTTACTAATTTATGAAATTGCTATTTTATGTTCATGAAGTAACCGCTCAAAGTTACCGGTTTAAATTGACATTTATCGCTAAAGCATCACGAGGTCGTTATCTGACCACCCGCGAAGCAAGGCCACTTGCCGTGCTACCTTAAACCTAAACTTACGACTCGTCACTCGGGTGTTGATATTTGAAATGATGTTTTTATTAAAGTAGATTAAATAAGCTTTGTAGTAATGTTTGAATGGTGACTGAATGACGGAATGTTTAGTTTATGCGACCCGCCGAACTTGATCCTATTGTAAACAATGTCGTCTATCGACGACCTACTCACCATTTTTGTTTGTCATGATAACAATATGGGTTATAAATTGCTTACTTTTGTTAATTTGTATACCTGGTCGTATAACCTTTACAATAATATAATTTTATAGCAATGCTTGCTTAGAAAATTATTTAAATGTCAGCATTTGAAATTTTGTATATTTCCCTGTCTTTGCATGTTGCGCGCGGGGCGTAATTAAGGATTCAAAACATCATTGTAAACAAATAATATAATTATATTTGATATTTTTATGTTTTAATTGTGAATGAACTAATTAATTATAAAATAACAGCAAAAATATAAACAAATATTGTGTAATAATTTAATTCAAGAGGCTATATTCATTCAATTACCGAAAAAACGGCATTTATTTTTATTGAATGAAAATATATAGATAAGGTTACATTTATGAGTATATAAATAAACCTATCATATGATATATAATATTCCTATAATTCATGAGATATTGGCTTTCGAAAATTTTGGCGGGTATGGCGGTTATTTTTGCGGGAAAAAGTAAATCAGCCAAGTCCAATAAGAATAATTCTTATCGGATTCTTATCAGATATGTTTTTTTTAAATTGGAAATCTAGTTGAAAAGAAACTTATCTAGGTTTGAATCTGATATATAAAAAAGAAATATGTTTCAAAAAATAAAATACGAAAATTGGCGGCAATTAACAATCATTTACATTTTATATTTTTTTATGTTTAAAATTAAAATGTTTCTTTCCATTATATTTATTTTCTCTGAAAGTAAATTAAATAACCTTTTACACGGTTGTAGCGTGTACAATATTTATATAAGTACCTCCCCATAATAAAAAACTACGAGAGATATGAATATGTTAGAAATATAATAGCGCACTCGAAAATGGCGGGAAAATATTATACCGGGCGCGCTTTATACCGCTCTTGCGTGGGCTTCAAGTATATTATTTGGTGTTAATTAATATCATTCGAAAGCTTATTTAATTACGCGTCTTTTGATATACAATATTAACTTAATAAAGAGAAATATCACCATTCTTTCAACGAAAATATTACGCGCCCGTACTTAGCTCGAAAGGCTAGTCTCGAAAGTGGCCAAAATACATCTACGGGTGTCTGAGATGCCTCGATGGTGGCCAAAATGCTTCGAGGGGGTAAAACCAAAAGAAATAAAACGTTTTATATAAAAGGCGTCAATTGTTTACAATAGAATCCGTTTCGGCCGCTCACATAATATAAACACTATTCAAACATAGCGTATGCGGTACGATAAGAAAGAACCATTCATTACCTTGAAAAAAAAAATACATAAGTTGGGTTCATAGAGCTAAGCAACGAATGCATAAAAGTAATTTATTGAGGTCGCGCGGTTTCAAGTGGCCGCGTCAGCTCGTCATTTGACACCTTGAGCAATGGAGGTAATTAAGATAAGAGCTGAAACAATCGTGCGGTTAAGTTAGCAATAAATGTGGTTGGTCATTAATTTCTACCATTTGATGGCAAAATCATTGACTCCCTTTTGCAAAAAAATCAAAAAGAAAGGTATGATAGGACCTTCAAAACAAACCGGTTTTATAGAAGAAGCTTTCCCGCAAATTAGCAGTCTTCTGCCATCCAGCATATCTATAGTCGAAAAATGGCATATGTAGATATAAGAATGCCTGTTATGATTGTATGTTACATTCATTTATAGACCAAGATTTGCCGAACAACATGATCCATCAAGTGGCCATTAAATCCTTACCGCAAGAGTGGCTGTGGTGCGAGACCTGGTGCGACAATGACTCCAAAGCGTACGCTAAGACCATCGACTTGGTAAGTTTTAATTTTCTATTTGCTATTGAACAATGACATAAAGTACACGAAAGTCATGCCTCTATTGAAGATTTTTGTATATCCTTTAAAACTAAAACTATGTATGATTGGAACAATACAAACTATGGGAATTCTGCTCACTACTCGTTAATCACCAGCGGCGAGGCAACTGAGGTTATACGTCTCATAATTCTAGATAGTTTAGTCACTGGCTATCAGCTACTATCCGACTGCGAGCTGATCGCTGAGCGAGCATATGTTTGATTGAACTAGTAGAGCGAGAGCGAGCGGGTGTGTAAACACACAGCGATCAATTATTAACATAAGCATCTTTCCTGTTTACATCATCAGCCCTTTATACTGTCCCACTGCTGGGGACGGGCCTCTTCTCACTATGAGAAGGGAAAGGCCATAGCCCACCACGCTGGCCAAGTGCGGGTTGGCAGACTTCACATGTCTTTCGAGAACATTATGGAGAACTCTTAGACATGCAGGTTTCCTCACGATGTTTTCCTTCACCGATAAGCAAGTGATAACTAACAATTTAAGTGCGGTTTCAGATTAGCGTTTTATACGCGCGTATAAGCTCGTTTTTGGAAGCGCATGTAGGCGCGTATAGGCGCGCCTTTTGGCACACGCGCAACTCGTACGAGCGTTGACGCGCTTCTAAGCTCGTATAACCACGAGCCGTCAAAATCCATGTTGACACTGACAAGACGTCACTACCGTTTCGAGCGAACACGCCCGTTTACGTGAGTCTAGTTTTTTGAAGCGCGTATTGTAGCGCGCGTGTAAGCGCGTATGCTAAAACGACCGTATACGCGCAGAAAAATACGCTAATCTGAAACCGCACTTATACACACTTAACTCCGAAAAGTCATAGGTGCGTGCCGTGGATTCGAACCAGAGACCCACTGCGTAGCAGTCTGTCGGTCTCTCCACTCAGCTATCGCTGCTGTTTACACAAATGTATAATTATCTATTGTACGGCTCTTGAGCGAACAAATAGCATGTAGTTAGTAGCTTCGCCGGCGGTAAGTCTACTGCCTGCCATTGAAGTTGATACTGTTTTTTATGATTGCATCGGGCCACAGCTAACGTGAGGTACATTTGCAGTGCAACAACCCGATGACGAAGGAGGCGAAGTTGTCGGCGGCGATGCGCATCGTGCCCGAGTGGACGGAGTACGACAACGAGGTGAAGGCGCTACAGGCGCGCGTGCGACGCGGACTCTACCAGGCCGCCGACCATGAACAGGTGACACACACATTCTTCTTGCTTTCTTCTTTTCGTGAGAGTTTCCAATAGACAATCCAAAGGCCTCCAACATAGTCTAAATATTCTTGTCCTGAGGCAAGAAGGCATTAAGTGCCCTTCGAAACATGTTAGCGCTCTGATACAGTACTATAAGTAGCGGTCATCCATCGAAGTGATGTCCTGTGTAAACGTTGCTTAACTTT
The DNA here is from genome assembly GCA_944739405.2 of Euclidia mi. Taxonomy (NCBI): domain Eukaryota; kingdom Metazoa; phylum Arthropoda; class Insecta; order Lepidoptera; family Erebidae; genus Euclidia; species Euclidia mi. The sequence goes on from OX123187.2 coordinate 44,773,300, forward strand.
GCCGATCTATTATGATCGGCAAGTCAAGACATGACACAAATTGATTTGTATTTGTTGTGCTGATGTATATGTACATTTACAGCCTAACTGCTGTTTCTAAAAATCAGTTTTCATGACCATTTTGTATATTTTACTACATGGTTATACTACACGGATAGCATATTCATTTGTTTCTTCGGTTCCAAAATATTATTACAGTCCGTTCACAGTTATTTTACCTCTGACAGATGTCGGTGTTTATTTTCTTTATGTTGGAATTGTACTCTGTGATGACAGGAATGTTACCCGTGCATAACATTTTACCCAACATTAGTGGAAATGCTTCAAAATTTCAAATGCTTGACTCATGGCCGTAAAGTGGTTAGATTACCGCCATACCACTGCGAGCTAAACGCAATTGAACTTATGTGGAGTCTCATTAAAAGGCGAGTCACAAGCAAAAATTTAGGACAAGAGGCAACCAACATGACAGCAGTTACGAATCATCATAACATTGGCAGTCCACATGGATCATTCTTATAGACTCACGCCTGTTTCCATGCAGGGGTAGGCAGAGATGTAATATTACACCCACATCATTCTTATTCAAAATTAATATGAAAATTAAATTTGCAGTTTTTGTATTTGATAATTAGAACCTCACGTTGGCGTAATTATGATGCGTTTACCTTTATTATATTACATAGACAACATTTTTATTATAACTATTTATCTTCATAGGAAATTAGTTATTTCGTAAGAAAATAAATGTACATGCATATAGCCATGCCAATATCAAGAGGTTTTGTTACAAACATTACTTCCAAATATTTAATACGATCGCTTAGGCAATAAAAAAATAAGTACATTATTAGCAATAATGTATATTTAAAATGGGAGTATTATATACCGAATATAGCAACACAACGCCCAGGTTGGCCAATCTAACAGCTAGAGGTAAAATAACTGTGAATGGACTGTATGTTAGAATCGAACGTCAGAAAATGACACGTGTTTTCAACTTTACAGGAAATTGAAAATGTTGATCACGCAGAAGTCACACCGGACAGTCCACCAAGTAAGTTTACAACTTCCTTTCATATTATATCCACATAAACCACTAGTGTTGCATCATCAAAGCTTGGACAGAGCGAACAAATGACCAGGCTATCGATACTTTTAAGCTATAACTGTCAGAAGAGAGCGCTCGCTTCAATGGTTAACCGTGACCCTGTTTAAATAATTTCAAATATAAGAAACTTTTATATGTCACCGTAAAATAACAAGAGCCGCAAATTTATAAAGGAGAATGGGCAAAAATATATGAAGCCTGGTACTCGGCCCAATAGCTATAATATATATATCATGGGAAAGGTTTTTTTACAAGGATTAATGATAACAAAGTCGCTTGCCTCCGTTTGCCGTCGGAACGGAGTTATTTTGTGTTGAGTATTTAATATTTATTTTTAGGTTTTTTGTTCTTGTTAAGATAATGGTTATATTAATGTGCCTCCCGGAAAACATACAGCATTGCTGTGAAGAAGCAGTTGTATACTTATCGTCTTGTCTATGGTCGACTCGATGGATTACGTCACTTTGTCTTGTTAGTTTTGCTATTGGTCACCAGTGTCGCTAGTGTGCCAGCAAGGGAGGGGCGCACGCGCCGCCATCTTAACGTTCATAGCGTTGTGAACTTTCGTCGCGAGTGGTCGAAATCCACAACAATCCGTGCAATCTCACAAATTTTACTTTAAATAATTAAAAATAACGGTTATATATACAGTGTTAAAGTAATTGCAAATAATATTTACGGTTAGTGAATACGCGTTGCTAAAAATACCCGTTGTTAGATATCGCTATGGATCACGTTCACGATCCCGAAAGCAATATCGACGCTCAAATATTGGAACCTGAGGAGAACCAGTGCCGAGAAAACAGTACGTCGAGCTCGAGTGGGTCCAGCAGCGAAGCAGAAAGCGAGAGTCCCCCGAGGAAACGGCGCAAGAAGGAATCTGAGGTAACCGTCGATCCTAGGATCGACGTCCTCTTTGAACAGGTGAGTCTCCTTACCAATTTAATTATACAACAGCAAAATGGGCGTTATAACATCGCGGAACAAGAAAAAATAAACAGTTCTTTTTTAAACAACCCGGCTGCAACGACCTCGAAAACCTTGCAGTTGGGTACTTGCAAAACAAACTTTGACGAGAAAAAACATCTAAAACCCGCGGATGAGAACCGGTTAAAACAGTTAAATGAGTTAAACCATTTTAACTCACCACTATGGCAACACGTACGTTATAATAAAGCATTAGCGGAAGTAACGGCGACTCCAGGCTTCTGCAACCTAAAAATAAATGATGAGTTGTGTTGCTTAAACAAAGGGAAAGACTATTTGGCCCCCACGGAGCTGGTTGTCGCCGGGCTGACAAATGCTTTATTATACCAAAAAGAATTGTTACAGTCAGGTTTACAAGAAATTTTAGATTGGGCTTTCAAAAATCCAAATGAACTAAACGGCGATAACCTTTTTAACAAAATGAGCTCAACGTTCGGTGAATCATCGCCCTCTTATAAAAACGCGGAACAAACTTTACAAATTGTGTGCGGGAAAAGAGCGGAATGTGTACAGGTTAGGCGATCAAGACTAATCGCAGAAATACCAAACAAAAATATACAAGCTGCGCTCAACAACATACCTCCCAGTGACGAGTTTTTGTTCGATAAAGCCTCGCTTTTATCACTGATCCAATCGCTCGGAGGCCCTCACCACTGGCTGACACCTACACCCACTTCTAAGGAAAAGTCTTTCGTGAAGAACAAATCGAGTGAACCATCTTCATCAAAATCGATCAGTCAAAGAAAATCCGCATACTCTGGTCAAAACTCTGACAGAAAACAACAAACGAGACAAGTCTTCAAAGGGAAATCCGACAACAATAAACACGGAAAAAATCATACATTACGGAACAAAGATAAGCGAAACAAATGACTATCCTCTACCAGTATTCAAGGGGGGGCACCTTGCTATGTTCAAGACCAAATGGCAAGCAATGGACGCCAACAAATTTATAATGTCTGCAATCACGGGATCTCGGATACCCTTCTCAGAAAAACCCCCCTTGATTTGGCCTACAAAAACAATAATCAACCAATATGCAACGAAAAGCACCCCAGCAATGTCTCAAATAATTTACGAATTACTGGATCAGCACATTCTGCTACCAGTAGAGACAAAAACACCGAGTTTTATTTCCAAAGTTTTTCTGCGGAAGAAAAGCGATGGAACGATGCGTCCAATTTTCGATCTTCGCGAGCTCAACAAATACGTCAAGACAAAGCCTTTCCGATTAATATCTCACACGACAGTTCCAGAATTCCTCCAACCCGGGGACTGGATGATAAAACTAGATATTTCACAGGCTTATTTTCACGTGCCTATGCACAAATCACACAGACCTTTCCTGAGAATCAGTTACCAAGGTCATATTTACGAAATGACATGCTTACCTTTCGGTCTGGCTTCAGCGCCACATCGTTTCTCTTCAATAACATGCTGGGTCGCGGAGACCTTGCGTGCGAAAGAATGTCGAGTTCTAGTCTACCTAGACGACTTTCTTCTGGCCCATCAGGACCGAACCAAGTTAGACCTTCAAGCTGCGGAAGCTGTAAGGCACTTGGAGCAACTGGGATGGATGATCAATTACCAAAAATCCATACTAGTTCCGACACAAGACCTGGAATATCTGGGCATACGGTGGCAAACGAACAAGAATATAATGACCCTACCAACCAAAAAAATAGACCACCTAAACGAAACCTTAGATTTATACCTAAACAAAAAATACATAAATCTGCGACAGCTGCAAGCACTTCTGGGACAACTAAATTTTGCCAATTTCGTTGTCCCGCGTGGCCGACTAAACTGTCGTCACTCGCAAATATTTCTCAGATATTTCAACCCGAAATACCCCCGGCAAGTGCAACCTATACCACCGAAGATGCATCGAGAGATAATGTGGTGGCGCGGAGCCACCCATTGCTCAGCGCCAATACACAAGAAGCCTATCAGCCACTTCTTGTCAACAGATGCTTCAGACACGGGTTGGGGGGCCCAATTGGACGGACAAACCATGTCAGGGACATGGTCAAACCTCCAACAAACTTGGCACAGCAACAAAAAAGAGTTGTTCGCAGTATTTGCGGCGATCAAAATGAATCTAAGGAAACTAATAGGTGGTCATGTGTTAATTCAATCGGACAATCGGACTCTAATTGCGTACATTCGGAAAGAAGGCGGCACCAAATCCTTGGCCATGCTGAACCTGACGTTCAAACTGCTACAACTTACAGACCAAAACAAAATAATTCTTTCAGCTTATTATCTGCCGGGACGATACAACATAATAGCGGACCGATTATCTCGAGGAAAAAGCCCCGCAGAATGGCATCTCATACCGGAAGCAACTCGACAAGTATTTCGGAAATGGGGTCAACCCGAGATAGACCTGTTCGCGTCCAAAGAGACTGCGGTCGTGCCGACATACGTCTCGATCGATTGCAGAGATCGATCCGCAAGTTATATAGACGCCTTCAGCAGGCCCTGGAATTACAAACTGGCTTGGGTATTTCCTCCACCAAGCCTCCTACCAAGAGTGCTGACACATCTGAATTGTGCGAAAGGAACGTATCTGATAGTAGCCCCAGAGTGGCCCCAGGTATTTTGGCTACAGGACCTGAAGACACGAGCACTAGATCACCCATACGAACTCCAGAACCTGTCAGAAACCCTGATAGACATGACAACAATGCGGCCTCCCCCACAGGTTCAAACATTGTCGCTGAAGATCTGGAAAGTTGGGGGTGGGGCGAACAAATAAAAGATTGGTCGGCACAAGAAAGAGAAATTCTCAAAACTAGTTGGCGACGGTCAACTCTCTCCACTTATTTACCAGCAATAAAACGATGGTTATCCTGGTGCTCTAAATACAGGCTAAATCCCAGAACCCCGCAAGCAACAGATGTTGCCAGATTTCTCATAAACTTACTAGTGAATGAAAACCTCGCATATAGTACTATACTAGTGCACAAATCGGCTATTATGACATTTTGTGGGCCACATGTAGAACAACAAACATTCTCTCATTTCATTATCAAACACGTTCTCAAAGCTATTGGAATGGCTAAGCCAAAGTCGACCAGAATGCCAACGACATGGGACCCGATAATCGTGTTGGAATGGCTGTCATCTAATCCACCGAAGAACACTTTGTTTGATGTATCTCGGCGAGCAGCGATCATTCTGTTGTTAGCATCGGGACGCCGTGTCCACGACTTAACTCTCTTGAGAACATCTTCAAATAACTTCCATGATAATGGAGACAACATTATCTTTATACCTGCATTCGGATCCAAAACCGACAGTCACTGTCATCGACAATCAGCATGGAAAATCTCTAAGCATCCTGACGAAAATATATGTCCAGTCACATTAACGAGACGGCTAATAGAAAAAACACAACCTAGAAGAACTGACAGCAACCTGAATAGTCTCTTTGTTACTATTTGTGGCCAGGCTAAAGAGGCATCACGCACTGTTATTGGTAATTGGGTCCGCACAGTTCTTCGAGACAGTGGTATCACTGCAACCCCAGGCAGCTGCAGATCAGCCGTGGCTTCCAGGAGATGGCTAGATAATTTACCTATCGACGAGATACTATCCTGTGGGAACTGGAAATCATCCAATACGTTTTTTAATCACTATTGTCGACAGATAGAAATTCCACAGAATGAACGCACCTCATTCTTTAAATCATTTACGTCGTTTTGATTAATTTAAACTTGTTATATATACTTAATCATCGTCAGCATCAGTAATTGTATAATATTGCGGTAATTGATGTAAATCAAGTTTTCAGTTACTGTAATTTATCATATAAACTAAATAATTTTGTATTATGTTTCTAATTTCATGTAACTACAAATAAGTAAAAAATAAATGAACAATACAATAATCCAAGCATATTGATTTCATTATTTTTCTCATACTTCATCATAGCGTTGTGATATTACATACGTTTATCACCAGCAGATAACAAACACATCTTCACAGCAATGCTGTATGTTTTCCGGGAGGCACATTAATATGACGGTTTTACATTAAAATAAAACCGATATTATGTGCCGAGAGAAAACATACAGCATTGCGGGAAGTACTTCCTGGTGAAGACTATGAACGTTAAGATGGCGGCGCGTGCGCCCCTCCCTTGCTGGCACACTAGCGACACTGGTGACCAATAGCAAAACTAACAAGACAAAGTGACGTAATCCATCGAGTCGACCATAGACAAGACGATAAGTATACAACTGCTTCTTCACAGCAATGCTGTATGTTTTCTCTCGGCACATAATATCGGTTTTATTTTAATGTAAAACCGTCATATTATATCGGTGTCTTGTATAGAATCATGTGTGTGTTGATCAGTAGGTACTAAAATGAATAAACGTACAGAAGTAAAAAGAAAAAAAATTGAAAAAGTAAGAAATGTTATTAATTTTTTAAACATTATTATCAGTAATGACATTGTTGAGGAACGCCGCAGGAGCAGTGAAGCCTTCATGTCTGGCATATCCTAGATACCACACCGAATGTGCGACGTCCGGTCAAACACGTGCAGTAATAATTGCATAAAATGTTATGGATATTGGTTTCGTTTTCATTAACATTGTTTTTTATCAATACATAACAATAATAAGTTCTTGACCGTACGTGACGTGACTGTATGCGTCCGCGTAAAAGCCAAATGGTATGAACGAAGATGCTTGGCTGCCAAGCATCTTCGTTCATACCATATTCATTTAAATCTTACGGTGCGCTTTCTCTATATATTTCTAAAATGTATAGTCCATTTGATAAATGCTCGATGCAGTAGGATCGGGCTAGCTTCAGTTAGGATAGGTGCCAAAGAAAGTAAAATAATCTGTTCTTCCGTCAGTAGTGGGAAGTTCTGTATTTCGTGACTTTCTATTCTTTGAAAATCCGCTCTTCGGCTATTCAAACGTTTTCTTTCTACATAATCATAAAGTAGATTCGGAGTATCAATTTCCCCCTGATTATTTTTCGTATTTCAACCATGATAGGTATGTAATATTATCGTATTGGCAGTTATGATATCTACTAAAACTGAAACTTTGGCGGCTTCCCGTGGTTTTCCGACAAGGATTTGGGACAAGTCGTCATAGTAAATATTTGTCCTGATTAAAAGACCTATCCAATGACACCACAATGATTGCTATTGGAGCGAGTACCAAAATGCCCATTCTCCTTTCCTAGGAAATTTATAAACTTTCGTAGGATTCTAAACGACAGATAAATTGTATTATTTTACGCTCACATTTTCGCAAATTGATAAACTTACCGAATTCACGCGTAAAATAATAAGTAAGCAATAACCAAACGCCATGTGCTCTGATTGGTTGAATAAGTCACGTGTTCCTTTTACTTCTTCTCCGCCGCCATTGTTCGCCACTTTAACGAATAAACCGGAACTTTAGCGAAGTTTATGAAGCTAAGTTGACAGAGCTCTGCTTAGCAGGGGAGCCCTGCTAAGCAGTCGTTTTGTGTTTAGGGTCACAAGAAAACCTAACATAACCTATTAAGTTGAACTGATGCCGACCTCCATTTATCAGATTATCACCGACGGACCATGCAAATTCAAATTCAAATTCAAATCATTTATTCACTGTAAATAGGGTTACATAAGATGTGCATTCAAATAATAATATAATATTAAGAACAAGCCCATTTAGCCATAGATCATAGCATGCAAATATATATTTTTATTCTAATTATACTGTGGTCATATTAATAAATGAAATACGTTTAAGCAATAGGTATAAGTTATAATTTTGCGCGTATACCAGTACTATTTCCAATCCAGAAACTCTTTAAGTGAATAAAACATTTGTTGTCGTAGCCAATTTCTCAAATCCCTTGTGAATTTTGATAAATTTTGTTCTTTTATGTGCATTGGAATTTTGTTATATATTGTTACACACATGCAGAGAGCAGTGTATTATTTGCTGTATTTTACGTAGAAGCGTAAGATTAAAACCTCTTCTGGAATTGGTCGAACCTTTTAGAATCTTACGAATAGATATCCTTTTGTTTATAAATTTACTACGAGATGTCGCAAATTGATATTTTTGCGAAAATTTGGGCGTAAAATATAACAATTTATCTCCCGTTTAGAATCCTACGAAAGTTTATAAATTTACTAGGAAAAGTATAAACTTGCGGATCTTGTTATCTTCCGGTGACATACATAAATATAACAATAAAGATCCAAAAAACATCGTAATAGGGAACCTGGGTAAATTTTAAAGTTTATGATACGATCCAACCAGTATCAGTATTCTATTAAATATCTAACAAAATACCATCCAACATCATTTTCAGGTATGCAAGTGGTTATAGAGATATCAAACTTGTCCAAAACATATATTCTTGTTCACGCTTACATACATATCATTTGTGAATTTATGTACCTAAACAACACTGATCTATTGATGATAGAAGTGAATGCGTCTGGTCCTTACTTTCTGGTTAACAGAGGCGCACATTAAAGGCTCTTCTTCATCAATTGTAATTCTATAAGTATAAATGATAACATGTATGTCGCTTCCTTCGCAGGTCACGGAGAGCACACCGAGTTATGATGAGCTACAGTCATGATATTATTAGTTTATTCCAAGTTTTGTTGAAAGGTATACCAGTGAATGAGTGAATGTGTGTAGGGAGTGTTTACTGAATCTGTGCTAGTCTGCGCATCGTGCTAGCTGGACAATCCTTAGCAAAACAACTTTATATTTCCAAATTTACTTACTGATCTTTCAGAGTCCATATCAAAACTTTGTAAATAGATCAAAAGCTAACATGCTGATTGCTTCAACGTTTTGTTTACTCGCGTATTCAATATTACCGTTTATTTTAAGGGAATATATTATGATTACTGAACAAAATTATATCCCTATATTATTGGATTACATTTGCCATGTCGTATTGTGATAATTGATAATGTATTTTTGCAATAAATAGTTTCAAATCGAAGTAGAACCACTTAAATGTAATGTATTGCATCAGCTGCTATGCTGTGCTATAGTTTCCTATGAACACAACTTTTTACTTAAGCTGTATATCACCAGTTTCGTTATAAGTAAAAGATGTGATTTTTAGTTATATAAGTGAAGGGATTTTCTAACTGTTATATCCTATACAAGATTTATTTTTTTATGTCAACAACAAATTCCATTACGAAGTTTAATTTGTGACAAAAATATTGTGTTTATTTGTACTACTAAGTTGAACGGAGTGTGTCGCAAGCGTATACGCGTCGCAACCAAAGTGCACACGTACGCTTTTACGTAAAAGTGGTAAAAAATGAATGTCTGGCATTTAGCAAACACATCCAAAAAAAAAAAATTAATTTATCGGTCTAAACAAGTATCACTATAAAGATCTTACCCAAAACTTTCGCTTGGCATTCATCTAAGATTAATCAAATAATTATATTTTCTCACAAATCTAAACTCGAATAACTAAAAGTGAATCTGAACCTCATCCAGACACAATATTGATACCCAAATAATTATTTTCAATTAATAATTAATCACTTTTGCCAACATTCAATCATCCACGCCATGTTCAAGTTAGTGGGCATTAGAAACTGTCTCGAGATCTCAAGAGATATTAGTGAATAACAAATTGAGCTCATTGTCTATGGTTGTACTCCTTCAGTTTAGTTGTTATTGCAATATCGCTCACTGTACCACTGATAATGTCTGTATTATTTTGATAAATGAAATAGTACTGTAAATAAACAACTTATGTCACACTAATGTTGAGTTTAATTTCTTATGTTACCATAAATATGTTTATCATACGTGGAGAAGGGGTAGTGCCATTATGTTCTGAGGTTGTAACAATAAAACCAAGATCTGCTAGAGAAGAGGTGCACTGAGATTGCGATGCGCTGGTGCTATTTGTAGCAATGTGTTTATACTAATAACAATAATAAGGTCAGTACAGCAATCGTCTAGTATTGGCTGTGGTGTTCTCGTACGCCGCGCTTTAGCTCGGTGCACACTTTTGTGCGGAAGGTTCTAAAAAAATAAACACTATAAATGCTCGCCAGACGACGCTGGCGGTAAGAGCCATTGGATCAGAGGGCGACATAAGAGTTTTGCTTCTTCCACATTAGAGTTGGTGGTTGATCGGCAGCTCTTCTGGGATATAGAGGTTCTCCAAGGGAATGGCTTGGAGGTTCCGGCCTGCCCTCGAAACCGTCTGTTTACTTCCAAAGACAAATGTCTTTCTAATGTTTCTCAGAATAAAACCTCTTACCAGGTTCCAGCAAGAAAGGCCCCTCCAAAACAATTTCAAACTATGTTATGAAGATAAGCTTTTTCCTGAATAAGATTATGATACAGGAATATGGAAAGAGCAATGCTCGACGTTGCTCTTAGAGATCGAATCCGGAACGAAATGATTCGTCAGAGAACTACGTTTTTTTAAACGGTCGTCGATGGCTTGTGTTAGAGGAACTTCTTCGAAGAGTACTCATAGCCGAACCGCCGACATCGTTGCTTCCTGTTGTATGAACAGGTGCAAAGGAGGCAGGTCCAGCAACACTTCGAGTGCCGCTGTAAGTGTGGTTTTTATGCAGCCCGTGGCCGCTAGACATGCAAGTCTGAAGCCTTTGAAGCTTGTTGGTGGCCGTTATTAGATTAGTCCGAAGCCACCACACTACTGCGCCGTAGCTTAAATTACCATCGGACGTATCATTGTCTTATAGCGCCATAAGACAATTTTACAGAAGAGCATGCATGAGGAATCTGATGGGAGTGAATGAAGGAAGAGAGATATGTCAGGATCGTTGCAAATGGCGTTCCGTAGTCTCTGCCTACCCCTCCGGGAAACAGGCGTGAGTCTACGTATGTATGTATGTATGTAAGACAATTTTAGGGGATAAGCGTTTGCCTATCATCTTCTTGCACTGCCAGAAGACGATGCTGGCTTTATTGAGCTTATTTTCCATGTGGCCGTTCCATGAAAATTTGCTGTCGTGAATGACACCTATACTTGACTTCGGTAGACAGCTTAAGCTCTGTACCTACTAAATAATCTGGGTTTACAGAGTCAGTTCAGTCAGATCATCTGCATATCCTATTGTGTAGAAGTATTTCGCGTTGAATTTGTCTATGAGTTCATTGATGACTAAGTTCCACAATAGCGGGGAGAGAACACCTCCCTGCGGACACCCTTTAGTTATCGAGGCTGTCTGGGTGTCGCCGTGCAGGCGCACTATCCTTTTGCTGAGCATGTTTTGGATCCACTGTATGAGCATCTGATCCACACCATGTCTGGCTAGGGCATTGCATATGCTGGAGAAGTTTGTCTTGTCGAAGGCTCCTTCTATGTTGATGAAGGTACCCAGGCAGATGCTTTTTTGTTGTAAAGCAGCTTCTATTTTGTTCACGACCTGATGTAAGGCAGATTCCGTCGATTTCCCTGAGCTGTATGCATGTTGGTTGGCATGTAGGGGTAGGTGCTTAAGAGCCCCACTTCTTAGTTCCCTCTCGCAGAGCCTTTCCAAGGCTTTGAGCATGAAGAAGATCAGGCCAATAATGATCTGAAGGATTTTGCATTGGTATAGTCTGTTTTGCCTGGTTTTGGTATGAAAATTAGTTTGACTTCCCTCCATCTCTTCGATAAATATCTGAGGGCCAGGCTAACCCTCATGATTGCGTTCAGAGAACTAAAGCAACCCACATAGCTCAGCGAATAAGCAAGGAGAAATAGCAGTGGGCAGGTCGTCTATGCCGCAGAACCGATAGTCGCTGGAGCAATCAGGTTCTTGAGTGGCGACCGCGACTCGGCAAACCTAGTGTAGGGCGTCTTGTAGCCAGGTGGTGCGATTATATTTATAGGGCAGCGGGCAAGAACTGAGCTCATTCTCGTACCATAGAAGAGCTTGCTCGAGCAGGCTGATGAAGATGATACAGGAATACAAGATGATCAATTAAAACAACATTCTCTAAGTACGATTTTTATTTACAATGGTACTTAAAATCACTAAATAGTAGTACAATTATCGTTTGACATGAAATTATTCTAGGTAATATATTAAAATTAGATATCGTTATAGTTTTGTTGATAGAGAAAAGTATCTATAGCTAGTTACTAGTTCACTACAAGTAAAGAATATGTACAACAATGTACTAAGACCTAAGTGAGATACAGTATCAAAGGTGTAGGAGTATTATACAATAATGGACTGACAAATAATATTTCTGTATTTCAGTTGTTCTATTCGCTGGGTTAAAATAAGTCCGCCTGGTTAGTTATTTTTAAATTAACATTATTAGGTATACGCGAAGAGTCCCGTTAGGTTGTACTTCTCTTGGTGATTAATACAAGCAACACATAAAGTAGCATCATTTAGTTCCAGATTACAAGTAGTCTACTTAATTTGAAGGTCAAGAGTTCTAAACAATGACTATCTGTATTTTTTGTGCCAATAAAGATTTTTTTATTTTTAGTTCACGTTAGCAAAATGGTATAGAAAAATCATAGGAGATCTTTGCGACATAGCGACATAATGTCTTACAAACAACTATGTTCGCGCAAAATAAATAGGAATCCATAATTCTGTGAAGCTGAATGTACAGCAAGTTCGGTAAGACTAAAATACACTTATTACACTTTATTGTCGAAAATTAGATATACACTAAAATTATAATATAGCCTAGAATCATAATCGATATGTCACAAAATAACAGTCTTAAATAAACAGGGCGAGGAAATTTATATTCTAAGTACGTAGCATGCTCCTAAATATATACGCTACTGTATTATTCTCTAAATATTAGGTATAATCTTATTTCTACTTGAGAGAAGTATTTTACATTCTGTAATGACTAGTTAAAATGTTTACCCTATTTATTATCTTTGGTGAATCTGAAATACTCGGTAAATGGCGGTTATATTTAAATGTAGAGCTTACATTGTTTGACTGCAGCGATGCGAATATGTTTTAAATTATTGATTGTCAATTAATACTCTAACACTTACAAAAATAGTAAACATAAATATTTAGCCTAAAGGAATGTTGCCCACTGTGTGTTTATTGGTTATTCAAATCCTAGAACTGGCAACTTTGACTAGCCACAAAATTATTTTGATGGACATTTTTTTTTCATTCGGTATGGTCATTATTAAGCGTCATTATGAAGTCTTAATATGCCGTCTTGAAAGCAGCTTTAAGTCATTTTCAGTGAAAGGATGTGACTAAGTTGTATAATAATTATGATGGTTATATTATAATACCTATGTGACGAGACATTTTCCTGGCTAGGCGAACGAACCATACTATACAAGCTGAAAGTTTAAGTTCGTTCAATATACTCATTCAAATATTAAAGCGACATTACTTGTTTGAAAGTGGTGAAGTCGAAACAGACGAAGGTTAGCAGATGCTTGTGTGTCGGCGTGGGAGGTGGTCGGTGGATGCGGTGGTCAGTTGCAGTAGTGGTCCTCGGTGGTGAGGCGGCAGAGCTGGCAGTCGACGCGGCAGCACCAGTGGTAGCGGCAGTGGCAGCGCTCCAGCCGCGACGAGCGCTCCGCCCGCCGCCCGCGCCCGCAGCACAGCCGCCCGCACCCGCCCGCCGCGCCGCCCAGGCTCGCGTTACACTTCCTACAAACATGCATAACGAGACATTAATTTATTATTAGGTATACGATAAGAAATGCGTTCAAATCTAATGGCTCGGTCACGAAAGCCGCGGCGGAGTAGAGCGAAATGTAGGTACAATCGCTAGTACACCATAAGGGCGAGAATCGCTTAGCAAAACGTAGTCGCTTCCAGCTTAAAATTGTCACTATCAGTTAAACGTAATGTTACGAATGGCGATATTTGAAAATAACGCCATCTATCGGTGAATGTGAGAACTAGAAAAGAAAGGATATATCAGTGTTTCATCTATTCTCCAATAGATGGCGTTGCTGTTGATACTAGAAAAATACCACTACTCGAGAACGCTCGTTTCTGTTACGAGAACATTCCAGAAGCGGCTAGAATGAACTAGTTTGTTATCCGGCCGGTATAAATACCCACGAATCGGACAGTTCAGTTCTAATAACGGAGCGATCAAGATCAGCGAAGGATTGGAAGAGTCGGAAGTGTTTAGTGGTGTGAAATAGAGATTTTTTAGTGCTTTAATTGTGTTTTGTTGTGTTTAAAACTAAGTGTGTGATTTATTAAAGTACAGTTTAGTGGCATAGTGCATTTAATTGATCACTGAACCCCAGCTCGTAACAGTAATATGACGTGCGGCTGTCAACGTTGTTACGTACCTGCCATGTGTGCCGAGCGAGCCGGCGGCGGCGTCGGGCTCGCAGTAGTCGGGGCTGGGCGTGACGTAGCGCAGCTTGGGTCGCGCGCGGCGGCGGCGGCGGCGCGGCGAGAGCGGGGCGGCGCGCGCGGCCTCGCCCGCCAGCGCGGCCGCCACGCGCGCGAGGGGGGGCAGCGCGCGCCAGCACGTGCGCACCGAGCACGAGCCCGACACGCCGTGACACGTGCACTTCGTGCGCATGCCCGCCGACACCGCCTGCACACAAACATAAACTTATAACTATAGTCCGTTCAAGATACAAAAAAATAAAATGTAAACAAACCATACAAATGGTTCTTGTTATGTCGCCTACCTACCAAAAAAGTAGATTTTAGTTAAATATTCCTAGCGAAAGACTCATTAAAGTAGTTTTTTTTTTAAATCCTCGGTTGCTTACATTTATAAATGGCAGGTATAGGTACAGCATCATATTTATATTTTTTTCTGTATTGTTACGAGCTGGGGTTCGGTGATAAATTATATACACTATGCCAGAAAAAAAACTGCACTTTATTTACTAACACAAACACTATACGCACTTATTTCTCAACACTAATAAAAACACACTTATTTCACACCACTAGAAACACCACTAAACACTCCGACTTACTTCCCTTCGCTTGATGATTATCGCTCCGATATTCAATTGTTACTGTCCTGTCTCGCGCGTTTACGCGGTAGGTATTTATACCGGCCGTAACACATAACTAGCCTTTTCGAGACGACTCACGAAATTTCTGGTAACGTGTAACGTGTTTCTAGATTTGTGTAATTGTTCTATTTACACCAACGCACTGGGGTTCGTCTAGAACATGCTAGCTGGACAAAATTATTTATTGAGGTTTTTTAGTTCGTACGGCTTTATTATGATATTCTAATGGGGTATTAGCGCATATAACACCAAAAAACAGGAGGTAGGGTCACGTGTGCCAACAAAAAAAAATATAATAGCGATTAATCTTTTATTGTCAGACAGGTAAAAAATAACAATGAAAAAAAATAACAATAGTCATAAAATATTGTGCTACTAAGGACTTGGCTTCTAATTACATAATAGGGCATTATTACTACCTACTCAATAACAATACTTTTTACTTAAAAAATATGCAGGTAAAAAACAATATGTTGACAACTAATAATAAAGTTAGATAAGGTAGACAGCTTAAAAAAACATAAGTAAAATATTATTTACAACTTCTATTTATTCTGCATCACTTAATTCTTCTTCTGAAGAATCATCTACCATATAATCTGACATATTTTGATGAGAACTACAATGACTTACACTAGACCTTACATTTACAGGAGAGGGTATAATTAATTCTAAAACCTCAGAAGGAAGTTTACGGGTGCGATACGTGAAACCGAAAATGTAACTCCGTATACCACGTCGCCGTAATCTCACTACCACAAAGTACTTGACAACGAATGCACGTTACATCGCATTACGTGGCAACGAATGCTCGTTACTTTGAATTACGTAGCAACGAATGCATGTTTTAGTGAATATCGTGATGCCGTAGACATGCCACCTCGAAAAACCAAAACTCGAATTCACCAATTCGAATTACGTAACAACGAATGCTCGTTACCAAGAAACACTTATGACCGAAGCCACGCGACCACGGATAACCAAATCTGTAAAGAAACACAGATCAATCAATAATTTTAGAGGCCGCTTAATAATAAGAATCCATTTTTCAACAAAATGTCTTTATTCATTTTATAATCAGGCGTTAACGAAAAAGAGAAAACAAACATTTTACAAGATTATATAGCGGGTCTTACTCGCGATAAATCTTATATTTATCGCGTGTAAGACCCGCTATATAACCTTGTATAATGTATACTAATCGCGAAAGTTTAAAAACTTAACATTTATCATCATTGTTCAGCCCTTCGCAGTCCACTGCTGGATCCACAAATGTAACATTTAAGTGCTGACGAAGTTTCAGTCATAGCGTTGCACACTTTACCATCAATCATCGTGAACAGTAATTCGTGTTTGACCGATATCTCTTTACCATCTATATTACCTATTGTTGGCACCAATTGGTTTATTTCCTCCAAAATCTTATTGGTTTCTATTACAGTAAAATATGTTGTTTCTTTGGAGCAAATAAACTTAATCGGTCGAGAATACATGGTAGAAGATGGTCGAGGATTCTGCCAAGCAACTCTACCACTATTGTCACGTAACTGAAGTGGCACGAATGAGAACATAAACAAAAACTCATCTGTGTCTTCACTGTTTGAGAATTTTTGTTTGTAAGTGCTATGACCGGAACTTCCATCACACCCCCACTTGCTAACAAGGGAGAGTGATGAGCCAGAATCTACAGATTTTAAAACTTCACGCTGTGCACAAATTAGACGTTCAGCTGTTTTATTTAAAACCGCCTGAAGTTTAATTTCTGCACGCGTTTCGCTTATAAAAATCTGTTCCTCGGGAGGGTAGCATTCAATTTTTGCTTGCCTAACACTATAAAATGATGGGAATACCTGGTGTCCTGCCTTGATGCTCCATTTCCTCGTTTGTTTATAAGAGTGGCTCGTGGATTTGGCATCCAAATAATATGCCAAAGCCTCCTCTTTGGACAAACATCTTGGTTGTTCGCGTACCTTTTCACCCACATATCTTTTCATTTCTTGGCAGTTTTCCGGACTATGGCTTGCTTCTTTAATCACAGTAGCCAAATTCCGATGTCCGGATAATCGTGCTGATATTTCAGCAGCGGCTACTAGCTGGTTTACATCTCGCGTGTGTAGTAGGTCCTCCACGCGTCTCCTTTTCGTTTTTTCACTTGCTTCAGGAAAATCTATTGACGGACGTCCACGAATCGAACTCTTACTTGATGATGATGGTGTTGAGAGGTGGACAGATGCTTTGAATGTAAAATCCCCAGACAACCACTCAGAATTCTTAGTCAGGAAGCGATTACGGCATTTCCCACATTTTTCCCATTTTTCTGTGTATTTGGATGACAATCTTCCAATTGTCATTTTAATTTCCCGCTCAGATGCTTCCGTGATATTAACAAGATCATGTTTCATCACTATAAACTCATACAGTCTACTGTTCCGGTTCTCTTTAGCATGTTTCTGCCATTCATCAAAAAACTCCATTTTCGAGACTGAGAATTCGTATTATAGAAAACAGACAAAATGACAAAGTTGTACTCAAGTGTGCAGGCTAAGATGACTAAAATTTAAAAGCTAACAGATATGGCTATGCTATATATAAAATCTAGCCCGGGTACAAGAGGGTACAAGTAGTTTCAAGTGCAATGAATTCAGAAAATCATCAAAATTTGACAAACTTCGTTAAACTCGAGCTATTTAAAAAAAATGGGGAAATGTAAACCTATTTTCTTATTAGAAATAAAAAGAACATACTTACCTTTAACTTGAAGATCCATCACTAACACTTTTGAAAAAACTTAAACTCACTGACATAGGATGTTACTTCCGTACACGCAAAAATGCAATTAATAAGTGGTTTTCTTACCCTTTCCTTATATACTAACCTCATTACCTTATCAGTAGTTGACACGTGTCCAAAACAATTCTCAGAATTGGGGCACCTGGGTATCTGGTAAAAGGCTCAGGTAATAAATTTCAGGTAATTAGACAATGACTTTTGTCCAGCTAGCATGTTCTAGACGAAACACAGTGCAACGCCATCTATTAGAGGATAGATGAAACAGCTTTAAACAACCGATACATCTAATCTCACCTAGTTCTCCCATCCACTGATAGATGGCGTTATTTTCAATTCGTAACACGGCCTCCCTCTTAAACGTGTTCGTCTCGAACATCGTTGGACCCATAGTAACGAGCCAACCGGTCTACTTGAACTATCTTCGGTGCACCTCGCGACCCCTTCTGGATTCGATAGGTGACGTCGTTCATCCTGGTAATTATGCGATATGGCCCGTCCCATCTGGCTTGTAACTTAGGCGATTTTCCTTTGCTTCGTACTGGGTTATGAAGCCACACCAATGATCCCTCATCGAAGTCTTTGTTGTTCGCCTTCCGGTCGTAGCGAGTCTTCATCTTCTCAGATATCTGTTGTCCTGACTCCCTGATGCGCTCCCATGGGGTTCCCACATTGTACACCTTTAATGCACTACGAGTGTGTGGCCCCTTCACAGCCACACAACTTGTGCATTTGCGGCACCAATCCTCGACGTTATCCCGACAGTGGAGCCAATAAAACCGCTCTCGGATCTTAGTGAGAGTCTTCGTAACTCCCATGTGACCTCCCGAAGCAGTAATCTATCACAATGGTGCTTTGGGATTCAGCTCTAGCTGCAAGACTTCCGGCACCTTAGTTTTGGGCACTACCATTTGCAAATGGCACTGGTTACCGCGAGCGTTTTCTCATTTGCGGCACAGAACTCCATCCTGAACAACCAAGCTTTTCCACTGTGCCCAATAACCTTTGGTGATAGGGCTCATTGCAGCGACATCACTCCATTTGGGCCTAGGAGCGCCTGATTTCTTCCATTCGAGAATCGGCTGTATGTCCTTGTCGTCTTGCTGAGCACTCTGCAAAGCTTCTTTCCATCCGTCGCTCAGATCCGTCTTCAACATTCTCACTAGCGCTGCTGGCTTCGCTTCCTGTCGAGTACAGTGCTTGCGTTGGTCAGGGTAAGGCCTACGCGTCAGAGCATCTGCGCTACGTTGCTCTTGCGGCCAGACAGGTACGTCAGGTGACCCCTTCGGTGGAGACAGGGTACCAACGTGCCGCTTACGCTTTGGGCAGCTCAAGCGGATATGGCCTCTTTCCCCGCAGTTGTAGCACCGTGGTGAAGAAACAACTTCCCTGATACGGTAAGTTCGATCCTCATGACGCGCTGCTTCCACCTCCAGAGCGTAGGC
The DNA here is from genome assembly GCA_944739405.2 of Euclidia mi. NCBI lineage: Eukaryota > Metazoa > Arthropoda > Insecta > Lepidoptera > Erebidae > Euclidia > Euclidia mi. The sequence goes on from OX123187.2 coordinate 44,792,614, forward strand.
TAAGGCTTCCTTGAGGGCCTTGAAGTCCCAAGTGTTACCGCTGCTCTAACCTTCAGGTCACGGATTCCATCGGTAAATACCTGGACGAGGTTCCCATTTATCAGCGCCGGCGACGACTGGTATGCCTTCCTGACCAGCCTTTCCACCTCCAAAGCCCACTGCTGCAGAGTTTCTCCGGTGCGTTGTGTCCTGTCCTTCAGCTGAGCACGATACACATGTTCGAGGTGCGCGTCACCGTATCTCGCCTCCAACGCCTCCAGAAGCTTCTCGTAGGAGACGTCTTGCCCGAGTGCCTCTAACACCGTCAAGGCCCGATCACGAAGGCCCAAGGTTAGGGCGGTGAAGGCCTGTTCTTTGTTCCACCCATTCGCTCGGATAACGGCCTCAAATTGGACCTTGTATGCAGACCACGATGACGAGCCATCAAATTGTGGAACCTTAAACCAACGAGGCGAGGGCGCCACAGCTGCAGGTGTAACGTCGTAGGACCCGAGCCTACACAATTTCTTCTCGACTTCGGCAATACGGGTCTCGAGGTGGTCGTTTACACGCTTCTCAATGTCGCTGATACGGGCCTCGTGCTGCTGGTCGTTACCTAACAATTCCGGCCTAAATTATTTGCCCCTCCTACGCCACTGCGCCTGTGTGCGAAATCTGTGAAGCGCCTTTTTTGGCATCCTTTTTCGAAAATAAGTGTTATAATTAACGCATATCTCGGCGCGCGGCGCCCCTGTCACCTTGGCACCTGTGTGCGCCGCACACATTGCACATAGGGAAGGTTCGGCCCTGTCGCTCCGATATTCAATTGTTACTATCCTGTCTCGCGCGTTTACGCGGTATTTATACCGGCCGGAACACATAACTAGCCTTTTCGAGACGACTCACGAAATTTCTGGTAACGTGTAACGTGTTTCCAGATTTGTGTAATTGTTCTATTTACACCAACGCCATCTATTAGAGTATAGATGAAACAGCTTTAAACAACCGATACATGTAATCTCATCTAGTTCTCCCATTTACTGATAGATGGCGTTATTTTCAATTCGTAACAGTATTATAATATTTTTCATTTTGATTATGCTAATAAAGTATTTTAGATGATAAAGAACCTAAAAGGCAATGATTCTAAAAGTTTGATGTAAGTATTTATTATCCTGGCAACTTAAGTATTACACCTAAAGTAAACATTTCGAATGACAGGGAATCATTTTTGATTAGGTCGGGTTATCCCGATCGGTTATCCTGCTATCTTATTAAGTTTGTGAATCTTTGGTTTCTTGGTTTACCTTTTATTTTTTCGTAATGTGAATAGAGTATAATAAGTAAATCAGCGCGACTCAACAAGTAAAGTAAGGTAAAGTGCAAAGGTGCTATATTGTAGTTTTCTGACCCGCGCCCGTCACCAGGGCGCGACAGTAAAATACATCTGGTTTTTTTAGATATACTATTATTTTCTCTATTATACCTACCTATGTTCCGTGTGGTGACGGATAAAGATTACAGTGTCACTACCGCATTTGATTCCGCGGGTGTCGTTATATCGTAAGGCGGTGGTCTGTAACAAATGCCGTAGGTCGCGTCCGATGGCGTCCGGCGTCTGCTGACGCTGGACGCGGCTACCAGCGTTGTTTGCGATGGTCACTCAGGATTTTAGTTTCTCGCATGCGCTCAATGTGAATAGACGGGATGAACAGACCATTTTATAAGAGTTCTTCTCGAAGAGGAGAAGGATGATGATCTTGTTTTACAATGATTATCAAAGCAGGAGAGAAGAAAAAGGCGTTACGACCTTTTTGTGAAGAGAGAGGTCGAGGGTTGTTTTAATACGTTGATAAAAGAACATTAATATAATATTATGGTCTTTATCGCTGGCATCAAATAAAATTAGGTATGTTTTAATTTAACTGCTTCTATCAGTAATTCGTCTTGCTCCTTTGTGAATCTGAATGCCCCGAAATGCCGGCGTACGACCTATGGATGTGGCGCACGGCGCTCGTGCGCCGCGTCGGGCGTGTGAGAGAGACCACTATAGTGCATTTTCATAGAAAGCATTCATAGGCCGCGTCCAGCGTCACGTCAGACGCGACCTACGGCGTTTGTTACAGACCACCGCCTAAGAATCGACTAAAGAATACACACGAACCAAATATTCAACCAAATCTGGTTAGACTAGTAAGCGGACCCCTGTTTGAAACTAGGATTATGCTAGGACGGTGGTAATAGTCTAAGATCCGTAGAAGAGTGACCTTCACCGATCTGTTTATTGGATGAAAAGTATTTTATATCAAATTTTGCATATTAAAAAATATATCGCGATTGGTTTGGTAAAAAAAAGCCGGTCCAGGCTAAAAAAAAAATGCCATCTGCTTTTCCTGACAGGTTTTTCGTAGGCAACCCAATGTCATCGTGTTCGCAGTGGAGTAGCGGTCATTTTAATGTACTATTTGTCTATTAACATAATTGATAAATTTAACTAGTGTCAACTTAACAGTCGAAGAATTTATACTTGACAACCCTACCAAATACGCCAAGAAAAATTGACAACCCTATGTAAACATATTCTTTAGGGTTCATACATTCGGTTAGTATTAAATTTATTTATTAAACGCGATATGCACTGTTAAATGAAAACCCAAATAATTTTTTTTTCTACTTTTCCTAGTCTGGACCGGATTTTTTTTGCTAACCAATTCGCGATATATATTTTGACATGCAAAATTTGATATAAAATACTTTTCAGCCAATAACCAGATCGGTGAACTTCTACGGATCTCGGACTATAACGAACTAAACTGTATCTTTGGGAGGAGACCCCATTCCAACCCGTCTGGAAGGCGTGCTGTAGTAGACCAAATACTCCTAATGTGGGCCTACAGTACCATGCCATGGTGCCGCAAATGAGGAGAGAGCCGTGTTCAGCAAAGGTCTGATCAACTATACCACACTGGCCAGACTAGCAAGAAACTAATATATTTTACGTCGGGTATTTTCCATAGCAGCTTGTTTTAGCCATTTTCACAGAATGAAATGGAGTATTGATACTTTGTATTCTTCATCCGTCATTACACGATCAATCCATTACCAATCTAATTATGTAGGTATTATAGTAGTATTATTAAAATTATATTTCACCTTTCCTCTAAAGTATCTCCACAGATAATATGTATAGCTAACAAAAGTTTGATTAGATTTGACAAATAGGTAGGTACTTAAAATTCTAGAGCCTAATTTGGTACATCTACGTATCATTCGTCTCGTAGACCTTCGTAGCACTGATTTCGTAGAACTCCAATCTACAACCATAAACCTGCATTTTGCATTTATTTTAATAATGCGATTTCTCTAAATAGAAGAAGATATATAAAATACCAATATACTACCATCTTATAACTCTGTTACAGTCAGCATTTTGAAATAGCCGATTGATCACACGGGTAGCACTTTGATCATTAATGCTAGCTACGGTCAGAGACTAGTAAAGAATTATTCTTTACTAGTCTCTGCTACGGTACTGAAAACACAGTCCTTGGCCATAATGCTGAATTCTCACCTTACGTCCAAAACGAACGTTCATTAGATTGGCGGAAGCGATGAGCGGTCTAAGTCGTTCGAGCCTTGTCTGCAGGTCCACCTGAGGGTCGAACCTTGGGTCGTCGGCCGCCATCCTGTACTCGATGTTGCGGTATCTTGAACCTCTGTCTTCGTAGTCGTACCTGGACAAATTAAACGATAGCATTTTTTATAGCTGAATGTAGTTAAACACATGTAATCATACGATTGGTGCAATTTATTTTATGATTATTAGCAAACGAGCAGACGGATCGCTTGATGGTAAATGATAACCGCCGGCCATGCACACCCGCGATACTAGAGGAATCATAAGTGTAGATCGTGCGAGGATAGTACTTCCCTGCTCGAGCCGGTGCGGCCCATTCACGCTGTAATCAGCAAGACTCCTACTACCTATTGTTAACAATCACTCTACTGCGGGCTTTAGACAGATTATACTAAATGTTAATCAGCGTATCTGTACTGTAACAACTGACACATTCAATATTATACCGATAGCATTACTTAAAAGATAGATAGGCATTTCTAAAATCACTTTAGTTATTACCTCGATCTAGATCTGAATCGTTTTCTTGTCGGCCTCCCCCGTCGCGGTGAGCGCGGCAGGCGTTTCCTCCCGCGGCGGCCTTTCCTCCTCGTCTTTGGAGCGTCGCTCGTGTTCGCCGGCGCTGGTTGGTCGTCCACCAAGATCACCACGGGCGGCATTGTGGTCGGTTCCAGTGTAGTCGTGGTAGTCGGTTGATCAGTGGTCGTAGGTTCCATTTCGATGAAATTATCTATTTTGCCTTCTCGAACATCTATCTCGTGTCCATCCAGAAATTGTTTTGCGAATCTAAAATGAAAAGTATTGTCGCTAAATTAATTATTGTAACTAACTTAGGAAATATGTTAGTGTAGACTTCGGCCATGGCTCTGCCTGCGTGCGAGTCGGATATCGCGGTAAAAAGACTATGTCGCTCTCCAACCTATTAGCTAGCTCCTCACATTCACAATCATACCATAACATCGCACCGTTACGACTTGAAAGAAGGACAAACAAACACATTTTGGCATTTAATACTATATCTTTAGGACATTCGTCGATCAGATTGGGAACATCTTAAAAAATGGCAAGGTCCGAAGCACCCGGAACCGGCGAGCATGTATGAAGAGAGTAATGAATGTAGAGGAAACGCGTGAGGTTTGTAAGGATAGATGCGTGATGGCGTTCCGTTGTCACTGCCTACCCCGACGGGTAAAAGGCGTGAGTATATGTATGTATGTATGTATCTTTAGGCGTACCTCTCAGCCCACTGATAGTTGTCGCCGCAGCCGCCCCACTTGAACCGTGCGTGCGGCTCGGCGGGCGTGAGCTGCGCCTGGCGCGGGGGACGCGGCGGCGCACGCGGTGGTGCGGCGCAAGAGCACGCCGGCAGCGATCCTGCTGCGCATGCGCGCGCCACCGACCACGCCAGCGCCGCCGCCGACATCGCGTACACGTACGCCTGCTCGCGAGTACCTGCGCCAAACCACTATGTAAGTTGCAATTTAATTTAAGAGCTGAGCTCTTGTGTGTGGAGACTTTCCATAACGTCCTATCTTCAGCCAGCGCTTTGATCTCTTGATACGACGTTACTTTCACCAAAGGCGTGGTTGTAGTAAGTCTTGGATGTAACTGGGATAGTGCTAGGAACACGTGAACACTAACTTAGGGCCTTTTTAAAAGGCTGAAAGGCTCAGAGGGTGGTGGAGAAAGGTAAGCTCTCCGAATAATTAAGCTGTACCTAATGGCAACGAGCAGTGCACATAGCATAGGCCGATAAGGCAGGCAGATTTTGAAATGGAGGCCACATGCTGGACGATCCCGTAAGGTGGACTAACGATCTGGTCAAGATCGCGGGAAGCGGTTGGATGCGGTCAACTCAAGATCGGTCAGTGAAGAGCACCTTGAGTGTGTCCTGAGATAAATTAGGTATTGTGAGCTGTGAAATTGAAAAATGAAAATTGGAGTAAGTGTTCTTTTGTTTCGTTTTTTTTATTTATAGACTCACGCCTGTATCCCCGAAGGAGTAGGCAGAGGTGTAATATTAGGTACACCCACATTTCGCCATAAATTTTTAGGTCCCACGTAATAGGGGGCGAGCTTATTGCCGTTACCGGGCACATCACCAGACTCCGTGCTGCTACTGAGAATTTGGAAAACCCAGTAACACTTTTGCGCGATCCGGGAATCGAACCCGGGACCTCCGATCAGCAATCGCATACGCTATCCACTAGACCACGGAGGCAGTCGTTTGTTTCGTAGGCCTACAGAAAGAAAGGCTTTTTGATAGCTTTTCTACTCGAAAGCGCTTAAATAGAGTAATGAAAGATTTCAAAAGATTTTGACGATTCGGACAACAATAAGTAGTAGGTATTTTACAAGCAAAAGTAACATTTTGCATTATTTTCTTCTAATCAATAAATATGATTGTTATCAGACTTATGACTTGTTAATTTGTCTCACTGATGGACACAGGCCTCTTCTTATTAGGTATGAGAATGATCAGGCCATACTGGGTTGCTATTGGTAGACTACACATTACTTTCAAGAACACTATGGAGAACTTTCAGAAATTCAGTTTTTCTCACGCTGTTTTTCTTTCGCCATTTAGCAAGCGATAGTTAATAATTTAATCCGCACTTAATTTTGATAAGTGAATAGTACGCGGCGTGGGCTTGAGCGCGACACCCTCTGTGTAGTAGTCTGATAGTAGTGTTAGTATTATGTGCTATCTATGGGCTATCCCTTGCCTCTAATTATGAGCTAAAAATATTCGTTCGAAATATTCTACAGGCTTACCTATTGAGCGAGACTACATGCATACATACATAGTCTCACGCCTACCTATATCCCCGAAAAGGTAGGCAGAGGTATATTGCTACACACACACTTTTCGCCAGATTTATTTTAGTCCCACGTAGGTATCTAATAGGGGGCGAGCCTATTGCCGTACCGGGCACATTACCAGACTCCGAGCTACTACTGAGAATTTTCTAACGGAAAACCCAATAACACTTTGCCCGACCCTGGGATCGAACCCGAGACCTGCCAATCCCACGCGCACATTTATGCCGCGAGACCAACGAGGCAGTTTACAGTCTACAATCAAACGACACTGCAGTCAAGTCAGCCCATTTACGTAGGTGCCTATAAATTTTTTTTTTGGCATTCTCTTTAAATATTCAGTTCTGAACTACAAACTAAAGTTATTCTACATCAACAAAGTCTAAACATAATTTACTAATTACTATGTACTTAGATGTCCTCATTATCATAGAAGCTTTAAATAACTTTTCATAGTCTGGTCATGAATTTAAATGCCCGCCAGTAAAATTTGAATAGGTACCTCAAAAGCTAGGTAATCACGTTTTATCAGTCAAGTAATATAAATTAAGCACTTAAAATTTTAGCAGTTACAGTAATCTGCCGCCGGTTATGTGAATTTTATCATTCACAATAAATTATTCATTGCTACTGAATTTCGTGATCCCAATTTCACGTCAAATTGGTTCGGCGTTTCTCATGTTTAGACTACCTTTTTCTACATGTAGGTAAAAAGTAATTTATTGCTTAAACTTCCATCAGCTATTCCGCTATGCCTATTAGTTGACCGCGACATACATAGCCGTAGGTTCTTCTTCAAACTTGTTTTGCCAACAAACTATGTAACTGTTTATTTATTTGGGTATATTTCGATTTTAATTCTCTGGCGTTCAATTTAAACTATTTCTAACGTTAACTCGGTGCTCCATGACTCACTCACCACTTACCTACAAAAGATCCTAGGAACCTTGAATTCTTTGACTACGGTGAAGTAGGTCGCATTGGCTACGGAAACCGTTTATCTAAACTCTTCGCGAGATGTTTATTTTTTGGAAATTATCAAAATGTTTTGATTTTTGCTGTTTGATTTTGTAAAACGGTAGTCATGAAGTATAAAATGTGACGGCGCTTGAAGCGCTGTCGGCAGTATCGAATATTAAAACCTCCATGATCAAAACCTCAATGATGAAATTGAGTGACGTTTGGCGCTCACTCAGGCGGAGTGTCGTGTCTGTGGTAGCGGGGCAGCCATCTTGGTTCAATACCTTTTGAACGATAGGTGGTCAGCGCACCACGCCTGCGACAAATTGCCAATATCGTGCTGATCCTGGCGCATAATCGTAATTTAAGTGTTAATTCAGTACTAGTTAAGTGTAAGACGGTTGATTACTGTAAGACCTTTGTTTTTCGTTCTGATTTGTGAAGAAAATATAATTTGTGTAAAATTTATCGTCGTTTAAGTTTCCCGCCCACTAGCACGCCCACGGATTAAAATATGGAGAGAAATAATACTGATGAAGGCCCTCCTGCGTCTTTATCAGAAGTGGGATTGAAGGGAAACGAAACAAACCGATTGAGTGCTACATGTGCTGAGAGTCTTTTTAAAAAAACATGGAACAATTGCTTAACCGTGTTTTATCAGTTCAGCAGGCAGCGCCTGTAAGTATCAATAAATTGTCTTTTCTAAAATTCGACCCTGATGAGACAGATTCGGATATCGAAGGTTGGTGTAGAGTGACTGAAGTGATAGTGCAAAGCCGATGTCTGGAAGGAGTTGACTTCCTCGTTGCATTGACTAGTGCACTAAAAGGTCGTGCAGCCCAATGTCTCACGAAACTTAGCTTAAATGATATCAAATGGAGTTCAATAAAGGAGATTTTAATCGCAAGGTTCTCTAAACCTAGACTTATACAAGACTATTTCGATGACGTTTTACGTTTCCAAATAAGTGCCAAAGAGTCGGAGTCTGAATCAGCAATGCGGTTGTGGAATGTCATCGAACAAATACCCAAATGTACGATGTCGAAGAAGTAGATATATGTCGGTGTTGTGCCAGAGGGACAACTTGATACGTCGGGAGCTAAATTCACAAACCGTCACCAGCAGGGCTCAACTATTTCGCATTCTTGGTGGAGTGTCCCTCAAATGACGCTTGGATACTGAACCTCAGGAAGCTGAAGCCAAGAGAACTCGAACTACAGAAAAATTCTCTGGGAAATGTCACTTCTGTGGATTCACTGGACATCGTATTGCTGAGTGTAGGAAGCGACGCGACGACGCTGGGACGAAGCTTCAAGACACTGCGAATCCATTACGTGCTGCGGATAAGAAGACTGCTGTTACTTGCTAAGTGTGTGGTCAGCCTGGCCACGTAACTACTGCTTGTCCGGAAAGGAAGAATGGTAGTGGAGCTGCGGTCAAGAAAGTCCACCAATGCGAGCACCGCCCTTCCAGGGCTATTCTGCGGACATCTTCTGGTGAGTCAATTCCGTTTTTGTTCGATAGCGGTTCATCGTGTTCACTATTAAAAGAGAGCTATTGTGACATGCTTGGTGGTACTGTGCGTAATAGCGTCGCGTATCTTAGTGGTATTGGCAGTGATGACGTCCAAAGTAAGACCCAAATTCAAAGCGACGTGATTGCAGATGACCTAACAGTGAGTTTACTTTTTATGTGGTACCTGACAGTCATATTTCTGACCCTATAATTATTGGCCGAGATATTTTAGCCCAGGGCTTACGCGTCAAAATTGATAACGATAAACTTATGTTCAGTTATAAGAAACAAAGTAATTTTTGCGAATGAAGGTCGACTAAACCGGATTTAACTATTATTGATACGGATTTGCAAGGTTCTGATAGGGAATCATTACTATCGATATTAAATAAGTATTCTGACTTTTTTACCGATGGCATTCCTACCCGGTGCGTAAATACCGGGAAGTGCGAGATACGTTTCATAGACCCGCACAAGATCGTCCAACGATGTCTTTATAGACTAGCCCCAGCGGAAAAACAGATAGTTCGAGAAAAAATTCAAGAATTGCTCGACTCTGGGGTAATTCAAGAAAGTTATTCTCCTTTTGCTACAAAGGAAGAAAAAAAGAAAGCTAGAAAGAAATTCGTAACTCTATTATACAAATTCTTACGCCTGAACCGGTCCTTACAATTTTTGACCCGGTACTGCCAGTCGAGTTGCATACCGACGCGAGTTCCGAAGGATATGGGGCGATTCTCATTCAAAGAAAAAGTAATATGCCCCATGTCGTAGAATATTTTAGCCGCCGTACGTCGGATGCAGAGTCGCGCTACCACTCGTACGAACTAGAAACTCTAACAGTAGTGCGAGCTGTGGAACACTTTCGACACTATTTATACGGTCGGCGCTTTGTAGTTTTTACCGATTGCAACTCACTTAAGGCTTCAAAATCAAAAAAAAGATCTTACTCCTCGTGTGCATAGGTGGTGGGCTGTCTTGCAAGCCTATGACTTTGACATTGTTTATCGTGAAGGTCGAGGAATGGAACACGCAGATTACTTCTCGCGCAACCCTCTTCCTAATATTGAGGTCGCATGCACATCTTTCCGTGGAGCAAAAACGCGACAGCGAAATACAGGACCTTATAGCAAAACGTAATAATAACGGCTTTCCGGAGACAATCGCTCAAACGTACGATGTTAGAGATAGTATCTTATTTAGAAAAATCGATCGAAATAAAACAACTTCCTGGTTGCCGGTTGTCCCACGCGGTCTTTGATCTGGACACTTATCAATCACACCCACAATGAGATACATCATTTAGGTAAAGATAAAACTTTAGACAAATTATATGAGCAATACTGGTTCCCAGAAATGTCAAAATGTGTACGAAAATTTATTGACTCATGTATAGTTTGCAAAGCCTCCAAGGGTCCATCAGGATCTCAACCCGTACAGCTACACGCGATACCAAAAGTCCCTGTGCCATGGCACACTATACATATAGACTTTACAGGAAAGCAAAAGTGACCTAAAAGAATACTGCTCAATAATAATTGATGGCTTTACTAAATTTGTTTTATTAGAACATACCACCTCCCTTGATGCAAAGAGTGCTGTACATGCGCTTTAAAAGGCAGTCTGATTATTTGGAGCCCCAAAACGAAACATTGCAGATCAAGGTCGGTGTTATATAAGCTCTGATTTCAAAAACTTTTGCGCTGAGCATAATATACAGCTTCATTTTATTGCCACGGGTTCGAGTAGGGCTAATGGGCAAGTTGAGAGAGTTATGCGTACGCTCAAAAGCCTGTTAACTTTAATAGAAAACGATCCAAATAAAACCAGGCATGATGAACTAGGACACATGCAGCTCGCGCTTAACAGCACAAAATCTACTGTTACGAAATACTCACCGACTGAACTTATGCTAGGAATACGTGCACAATCTTTAGGCTTGTCAAAAATAAATGTTGATGGCCAAGATCAACAAGATCGTTTAGAACTCGACACTATTAGAAGTGATGCATCGTCTAATATACAGAAAGCTGCTAAATATGAAGCCGGTCGTTTTAACCAGGGACGCGCAAAAATAAAGCCGTCCTCAAAAGGAGCATTTGTGTTCCTTAAAAATAGTAAACGGAGTCAGACTAAATTAGACCGAAAGTTTAAGGGTCCATTTGTTATAACTTCGGTGCTAGATAACGATCGGTACGAATTAAACCGATTAGATGGTTATTATCGAATATATAAGTACTCCCACGAGAATTTACGCACAATACCTCAGGGTCACGACGGCTTACGCGAAATTACGACAAATCTTTTAAATTATGATGAGGCCGAGACGGCACCAGAAGATGCAGATAACATAACTTTGGCCGACGATAATGTTGCGATATCTACGAACAGCTCTGACACCTTAACCGCTAGCTCGGACACTATTTCTGTGAATTCCTGTACCATGACAGCAGATTCCGAAACAATCAGTACCTATTCTGATCCTGAAACATGGGATGTACAAAATGAAGTAGAGATTTATGCTGAACAAGATAATCTGTCATCATTGGTATGTTAATGTCACTTCTTGAGTGTTGATAACCTTATAAAGTGGTCGATCCTGGTCGACGTAGCGATTTCGCTGACTGAATCCGCTACGCCGGTTAGAGGTAAAGTTCTAGTGGTCTATCCTGGTTGGGTGGAGACGAAGGGAGGCCCTACCCAGATCCAGATGAGCGTTTATCCTGGCCAAGGAGTGTCGTCCGGGCCACACCTACCAAGGTTGGCTGAAGGGACTCACTTGCTTGGTCCAGATGTGAGTTGATCCTGGCTAGGCAGTGTCGTCCGGGCCACACCTACCAAGGTTGGCTGAAGGGACTCACTTGCTTGGTCCAGATGTTAGTCGATCCTGGTGGAAGAGACAGTGTTACATCGCACTCGTCTTGCCCAGATGTGAGTTGATCCTGGCGGAAGAGACAGTGTCACATCGCACTCGTCTTGCCCAGATGTTAGTCGATCCTGGTGGAAGAGACAGTGTTACATCGCACTCGTCTTGCCCAGATGTGAGTTGATCCTGGCGGAAGAGACAGTGTCACATCGCACTCGTCTTGCCCAGATGTTAGTCGATCCTGGTGGAAGAGACAGTGTTACATCGCACTCGTCTTGCCCAGATGTGAGTTGATCCTGGCGGAAGAGACAGTGTCACATCGCACTCGTCTTGCCCAGATGTGAGTCGATCCTGGTGGAAGAGACAGTGCCACATCGCACTCGTCTTGCCCAGATGAATATCGTTGTGTACTATTGTAATTTAGTTCAAGGCAACCCCTTCTGCAAAATGCCTGGTTATAGGCTATGCTAATGAATGATATGATAGTTTATCCGTGTTGAATTCACCGACGAAAACCTACTTAGCGTAGTTGTTTGCTATAATCTCTTGGTTCATGCTTAGTTGAGGCAGGATGATCGAGCGGATATCCTCGTGATGAAATACTTTTGTTTCAGATAACCTAATATGAGATCTTACAAAGCTTGTAACGCCCGAGGACGGTCGTATGTCAGTCTGGCCGTGACGGCGCTTGAAGCGCTGTCGGCAGTATCGAATATTAAAACCTCCATGATCAAAACCTCAATGATGAAATTGAGTGACGTTTGGCGCTCACTCAGGCGGAGTGTCGTGTCTGTGGTAGCGGGGCAGCCATCTTGGTTCAATACCTTTTGAACGATAGGTGGTCAGCGCACCACGCCTGCGACAAATTGCCAATATCGTGCTGATCCTGGCGCATAATCGTAATTTAAGTGTTAATTCAGTACTAGTTAAGTGTAAGACGGTTGATTACTGTAAGACCTTTGTTTTTCGTTCTGATTTGTGAAGAAAATATAATTTGTGTAAAATTTATCGTCGTTTAAGTTTCCCGCCCACTAGCACGCCCACGGATTAAAATATGGAGAGAAATAATACTGATGAAGGCCCTCCTGCGTCTTTAAATGTTTCACACCAAATGTTTATGATGTAGGCATGCAAAAAACAGCATAACATCGCGATATCAGCCTTTAAGTTTGCTACGTACTACGCAAAACCACAGACAAAATTTAGTACAAGTTATGTTGTCAGGGGTTGGTTACATTTTTCTATGATCTTGATAGCTTTACTTTACTACATTACTAGGTACCTACTTATTTTATCTGCGTGCAATTTTTATTAACACGCTTTTATTAGGTCGTCGTGTATGTAACTATGTAATGGAATCTAAGGTAACTAATTTAAACATCTTCCAAGGGTCGTAGCGTAATGAAAGTTGGCAGTTGTATGTACTTCTGATGACAATACAATAATATGGTACTGTCAAACTGATCTGATGATGGAGCTAGAAGACATGAACTGGAACTCCATGATGGAAACTCGTATCATAGCTGTTTTGGATTTCTTAGAAAAGTCTTGTAATGAACTTTGGCCACGATTAGGTTTCAAGGTCTGATGATGAAGCCGGAAGTTAGGCACTAGCATTCCATGATGGAATATCATAGTCGTGTTTACACTTGTGAGAAAGGCCATGTTGCAACCATGACCATGGCCAACACGATCAGGTTTCAAGGTTATAACAAACCAAATATATATTGTAGACCACGCAGTGGTGTAGTTAGTGTCTCGTACTTTTGCGGCTGGACAGGCGTACGTGGCCCTGGGTAGAGTAAAATCACTAAGTGGTCTCCTGATTGAAGAGCTAGATTGTTATATGACTTATAAGCTGACAGATAAAATACCATGCAATACAGACGCACAGGCGGAGATGGAGAGGATGCGGGCTGATTCGCTTACTTAAAACCTACATTTATAAAATTCTCATGTCATGGTGTTAGTTAAAATACTCCTCCGAAACGGCTGAACCGATTTGTATAAAATTTTGTATGTATATTCGGTAGGCCTGAGAATGGGTCGTAATCTATTTTTCAAACTTTCAAGTCATAAGGGTGGCCAGCCCAAAAAAACTTTATTTTTATTTTTTGATTTTTTTTTTACATTTTTATTTTTTATGATATGGCAGTATAAAATACATACAACTCTTTATTTTCACCCCTTTATCACCAACTTCTTTTTTTTTATAGCCATATTAGTAATTTCATCTTATCACTAGATCAATCCTGTTGGCCACGCCACGCGCATACCGGAGTCAAAAACGTCGTTTCTCAGTGTTAGTTACAATACTCCTCCGAAACGGCTGGACCAAGTTGTATTAAATTTTAAACGTATATTCTTTAGGTCTGAGAATCAGCCGCAGTCACAGATATAAGAATTAGTATCAGATAGAGCACATTCGTCCAACTAAGCGTGGCACGTTGACAGCTATGTGTGTGAAAAGTTGCCAGATTATGAATAATCTCCCAGTATTTTGCATATAGTTATGTAATATTTTTTTCATTTGCGGTTTTGAAGAATTTACCATGGATTTAATTAATGCTTTTATAAATACATTTCTTAAATGTAGGTACCGAGTTAAGTTTTAACTACTTCGTAAATCTGTATATATAAAATCCTTGCGTTACTGACTGACTGACAGACAAGCTACAGCCGAAACTACTCGGCGCATGAAGCTGAAATTTAGCATGTATGTTTCTTGGGAACCGTAGGGGTGCACCAAGACGGGATTTCTCGAAATTCCCACGGGATCGGGCAAAACGAGAAATAAGAAAATATGTGCGTGCGAAGCCGCTGGCGTCGATTAGTTGAGAAATAAATAGTATGTATGTACACACGGCACCAAGTCAAGCTAAACAGTTGCTGTACGATTTTGATACTTATTCCCTACGCCATAAGTATGTATGTACACACGGCACCAAGTCAAGCTAAACAGTTGCTGTACGATTTTGATACTTATTCCCTACGCCATTAGTATGTATGTACACAGGGCGCCAAGTCAAGCTAAACAGTTGCTGTACGATTTTGATACTTATTCCCTACGCCATAAGTATGTATGTACACACGGCGCCAAGTCAAGCTAAACATTTGCTGTACGATTTTGATACTTATTCTTTACGCCATAAGAACGGTGCAAAGGTCAAAGTTTATAAGCTTGACGAGTAGCAGGGTGTACACGAATATTTGGATCGTTTGGGGATCGAACTCAAAACAATATTATGTAAGGTATATACTAATGGAAATTGAAATTCTATTACTATATTTATGAGAAAGAAGATATATCTACAGTATACTTTTATAATACGGTAATGTATTTTTCATTAACATGACAATCATTATCACATAATCAATTGACAAGTGCATTTTACCTAATTCAGGCAGAACGGCGTCGACAAAAACTGGCAACACTTACATATTTCTTGCACAAATACGAATTTTATCGAAATTAAATTAGGAAACAGTCAAATTATCAATAGTTACCTGTGAAAAGATATTCCATTTTCCTGTTTTTGTTTTTAGGAACAACTTTTACAGTGTTTAAAGAACACAAGACGGCATTTTGAGAATTTAAAAGTTGACGTGATCGTGACGCGTGAACTGTACGATGCTTCGTAGCGCACTGAGAAGAGTTTGTATTCGCTTTTCAATTTTGTATTTGCTTTAGTGGCCGCACGCAACTGTGCCGTGCGTTACATCTGATACTTCTCATATCTGTGGCCGCAGTTTAGTTTTTAAACCCCTAAGTAAAAAGGTCGGGCCAACCCAAACATATATTTTTTAAAAGTTATATTTCTTTGAAAAGGCGCGTTATGAAAGAATGATGAGAGTCACATTTTACGATGCGCATGTGTGACACAAAATTCTCACGGGAAAAGTTTTTAGTGTCTACATTCACAAGATGGCGGACGAGACTTTTTTAATAAAATGAATATGGGTATCATTTTCGGGGTTTTCATGGATTCTAATCACGAAAATGACATCTATTTGGGAATCCATGATGGCGGACGGGACATTTTTAATAAAATTAATATCTTTAACATCATAATATAATTGGTCCAATTATCATTTGGCATCGTTTTACTGTGTCAACTTTACTTTACTTTTTGTTTTTATTGACTCACGCCTGTATATTCCCGAAAGGGTAGGCAGAAGTGTAATATGACACCCACATTTCGCCATGAATTTTTAGGTCCCACGTAATAGGGGGCGAGGCTATTGCCGTTACCGGGCACATCAGCAAACTCCGTGCTGCTACTGAGAATTCGGAAAAACCCAGTAAAACTTTTGCCCGACCCGGGAATTGAACCCGGGACCACTGTCCACTGGACCACGGAGGCAGTCTCTTTCTTTATGATATGGCATTAAAAATACAAACAACTCTTAATTTTCACCCTTCTAACACCAACCCCTATTTTTAATAGCCATCTTAGTAAGTTAATCATATCACTAGATCAGTCATACGCGCCAGTTGCATACTGGAGTTAATAAATCGTTTTACAGCTGCGTTAGTGAAACAATTCAGCAATTTCACAGTGTTAGTGATACAATACTCCTCCGAAATAATATTTTTTTGGTCAATTTCTTAAGCCCTGATGGATGGATGGATGGATGGATGGATGGAAAAAAAGGAATGAGAAAAAGACCTTAAAAAGGCGATACGGAGTTCGCCGGGTCAGCTAGTAATATCTATAATTATAACATCGCTTGTCCTGACTAGCATCATCAATTCATCACAGTGCCAAAGCTACTGAAGCTATAAATATTAAAATTGGAGTAAGTATTCTTTTTGTTTCGTTTTTTTATTTATTTATAGACTCACGCCTGTATCCCCGAAGGTGTAGGCAGAGGTGTAATAATATTACCTACACCCATACATTTTTAGGTCCCACGTAATAGGGGGCGAGCCTATTGCCGTTACCAGGCACATCACCAGACTCCGTGCTGCTACTGAGAATTCGGAAAAACTCAGTAACACTTTTGCCCGACCCGGGAATCGAACCCGGGATCACCGATCAGCAGTCGCATACGCTATCCACTGGACCACGGAGGCAGTCGTTTGTTTCGTAAGCATATAGAAAGAAAGGCTTTCTGATAGCTTTTCTAACCGAAAGCGCTTAAATAGAGGAATGAAACATTTCAAAACATCTGATTTTGACGATTCGGACAACAATTAGTATTTACAAGCAAAAGTAACATTTTGCATTATTTTATTCTAATCAATAAATATGATTGTTATCAGACTTATGACTTGTTAATTTGTCTCACTGATGGACACAGGCCTCTTCTCCTTAAGTATAAGAATAGTCAGGCCATACTGGGTTGCTATTGGTAGACTACACATTATCTCGAGAACGTTATGGAGAACTCTCAGAAATGCAGTTTTCTCACGCTGTTTTTCTTTCGCCATTTAGCAAGCGATAGTTAATAATTTAATCCGCACTTAATTTCGATAAGTGGCGATACGCGGCGTGGGCTTGAGCGCAACACCCTCTGTGTAGTAGTCTGATAGTAGTGTTAGTATTATGTGCTATCTATGGGCTATCCCTTGCCTCTAATTATGAGCTAAAAATATTCGTTCGAAATATTCTACAGGCTTACCTATTGAGCGAGACTACATGCATACATACATAGTCTCACGCCTACCTATATCCCCGAAAAGGTAGGCAGAGGTATATTGCTACACACACACTTTTCGCCAGATTTATTTTAGTCCCACGTAGGTATCTAATAGGGGGCGAGCCTATTGCCGTACCGGGCACATTACCAGACTCCGAGCTACTACTGAGAATTTTCTAACGGAAAACCCAATAACACTTTGCCCGACCCTGGGATCGAACCCGAGACCTGCCAATCCCACGCGAACATTTATGCCGCGAGACCAACGAGGCAGTTTACAGTCTACAATCAAACGACACTGCAGTCAAGTCAGCCCATTTACGTAGGTGCCTATAAATTTTTTTTTTGGCATTCTCTTTAAATATTCAGTTCTGAACTACAAACTAAAGTTATTCTACATCAACAAAGTCTAAACATAATTTACTAATTACTATGTACTTAGATGTCCTCATTATCATAGAAGCTTTAAATAACTTTTCATAGTCTGGTCATGAATTTAAATGCCCGCCAGTAAAATTTGAATAGGTACCTCAAAAGCTAGGTAAACATAATCACGTTTTATCAGTGAAGTAATATAAATTAAGCACTTAAAATTTTAGCAGTTACAGTAATCTGCCGCCGGTTATGTGAATTTTATCATTCACAATAAATTATTCAGTGCTGCTGAATTTCGTGATCCCAATTTCACGTCAAATTGGTTCGGCGTTTCTCATGTTTAGACTACCTTTTTCTACATGTAGGTACTAAGTAACTTATTGCTTAAACTATTCCTTATTCCATCTGCTATTCCGCTATGCCTATTATTGACCGCGTCATACATAGCCGTAGGTTCTTTTTCAAACTTGTTTTGCCACCCAACCTCCGTAACTCACTCACCACCCATCTACAAAAGATCCTAGGATCCTTGAATTCTGTGACTACGGTGAAGTAGGTCGCATTGGCTACGGAAACCGTTTATCTAAAGTTCTAAACTCTTCGCGAGAAGTTTATTTTTTGTAAATTATAAAAATGTTTTGATTTTTGCCGTTTGATTTTGTAAAACGATAGTCATGAAGCATAAAATGTTTCACACCAAATGTTTATGATGTAGGCATGCAAATAAAATAGCATAACATCGCCATATCAGCCTTTAAGTTTGCTACCTACAAGTTATGTTGTCAGGGGTTGGTTACATTTTTCTATGATTTCAATGATTTATTTACTACATTAGGTACTAGGTACTTATTTTATCTGCGTGCAATTTTTTTTGTGTAGGCGTAGATTTCCATACCTCTCCAGCTTAAAGAAAATTTGTTTATTATAAAAAACTCTGTAATTTCCAGTAGAGAAACGTTTTTAATTACAAACGATATTGTGTGCGATAACGCCCGCACACAATATCAGCTCAGTTAGACAATGGCATCCGACGGGCTTATCACACAGCACATCGGCAGCGACGGGCGCAGAGCGCGCGTGAGTGCACACCTCACAGTTATCGCTGAATGACGTCCCCCGCGCCGCCGCCACCCCGCTGCCTAGCTCCTCACCCCCGCGCACCCTGCACGCTTGATTCATGCGTGTAATTAAATCTTTTGTCCGTCTCGCTGTACCTCGACCCTAAACCCTCACCGCTGATCGCATTGTAAGACGAGCTTTCGATCGCTTTTCTAATTTAACAGACCAAAGATAACTTTCATGGTTTTCTAAAGAAAAGCTTCGTCTCATCAATAAGGATTCGCTAGATTGATTTATATTCGTAACTTCGCTCGTTCAACTGCAAAAGTGCCCTCGAGCACTGCTACACAACTGCTCAATTTGAAGTTTGTGAGATGCATTCGCTTAATTAAGCAAGATAAATATTCATGAATAAAAGAACTTTACAGGATTTATTTAATACTAATAATTATTATAATTACTTTAATACAAATGCGGCGATTAGTGTTGCCCAAATTCAGTCTTGGTCTTGCAGTCTTGGTCTTGTTCTTGCGTTTTTGCAAGACCAAGACCAAGAACAAGACCGCGTATTTTTAGCAAGACCAAGACCAAGACTGATCGTGCAAGACTTGAGCAAGAACAAGACTAAGCCTGCAAGACTCTTGCGTCTTGCAGCTAGGACTTAGCGCTATTTCACGGAGTAGTTAGGTGTAACAGTTCGGTGTATAGGTACGCTTAGGAATTCTATGAGACGCAAAAAACTGTATCAAAGAATATGAAAAACTGGACCTATGCGCATTACTTTGTATTAATTCTTGGTCAAAAGAATTAATATAAAGTAACATAACCTAATGATAAAGCTGTTGTGTACTGTTATGTTTGATTTGTGTTGTATTTTATTTTTTATTGAAATAAATGATAAATCTTAAAACTCTTTTATTAAATTTCATATAAGTTGAGGGTTCAATCTCTTTCTAGACAGATATTGTTCTTTAAAATACAGTCAAGTTATTGTAATTAATTTGTTTTTTTTACATGTTTTAGCAAATGTAAGCTTATAAATCATAAATGTTTATTAAGAAACAGTTACTTCCATGGAAAACGACATATAGGTCAGTTGATTTTTCGAATTTCTTATCAAATCTTCAGTTATTTATTAATCTGCTTGATCTTTACTATGGCTGTGTTAATTCAAGCTCACAATGTTCCAATTCTAATACGTTTTTCTAAGATTTAAAAACTTTAATAAATAGTAATAGACTGATAGGTAATTGCAAGACTTGCAAGACTCTTGCTGCAAGACCAAGACCAAGACCAAGACTGGGAGCGCAATACCAAGACCAAGACCAAGACCAGGTGTATTGGCGCAAGACCAAGACCAAGACTGGCTAAGTCTCGTCTTGTTCTTGCATTTGGGCAACACTAGCGGCGATAGCCTAGTGGTGAACCTACGTAACGGACTGCCGCGAGACGATGGTCTCGGGTTCGATCCCCAGTTACCACGGGCACACATCTCTGACTTTTCGAAGTTATGTGTGTATTAAAAAATGTTAATTATAGGCTCGCCCCCTATTACATTGGGGTCGAAACATAACTGGCGAAGTGTGGGTGTGTAATACACCTCTGCCTACCCCTTCGGGGATAAAAGGCGTGAAGTTATGTTATGTATTTAATACTAAAATGACTATTGTAATCGGTGTAGAACTCGCTTTTTAGCTATTCTTTGAATTATAGTAATTATGGAGACGGCGACGTCACTATGTACCTATAGTCCGTTCACAGTTATTTTACCTCTAGCTGTTAGATTGGCCAACCTGGGCGTTGTGTTGCTATATTTGGTATATAATACTCCCATTTTAAATATACAGTATTGCTAAAAATGTACTTATTTTTTATTGCCTACGCGATCGTATTAAATATTTGGAAGTAATGTTTGTAACAAAACCTCTTGATATCGGCATGGCTATATGCATGTATGTACATTTATTTCCTTACGAAATAACTAATTTCCTATGAAGATAAGTAGTTATAATAAAAATTTTGTCTATTTAATATACAAAGATAATCGCATCATAATAACGTCAATATGAGGTTATAATTATCAAATACAAAAACTGCAAATTTAATTTTCTTATTTATTTTGAATAAGAATTATGTGGGTGGGTGTAATATTAAACCAGCTCCTCTACTCTGAAACAGGCGTGAGTCTGTAAGAATGATCCATGTGCACTGCCAATGTTATGATGATTCGTAACTGCTGTCAGATTCTCGGACTGCCAATGATGATTCGTAACTGCTGTCAGATTCTCGGACTGCCAATGATGATTCGTAACTGCTGTCAGATTCTCGGACTGCCAATGATGATCCGTAACTCGTAAAGATTCTGTATCAGACTCAGAATTTAATTCTGTTATGAACCTGCCCATTTCAGCATCCGTAGACCCATCTGTTTCACGAAGCTTGTCTTCAATGTGGCGCACATGTTTGCATTGTTTTTGCCAGTCTTCTACAGTGATAGATTGAAAAGCTTCTTCAGCTAAATTCACAATGTTGGTTGCCTCTTGTCCTAAATTTTTGCTTGTGACTCGCCTTTTAATGAGACTCCACATAAGTTCAATTGCGTTTAGCTCGCAGTGGTATGGCGGTAATCTAATCACTTTGCGGCCATGAGCTTCAGTGTTTGAATTTTTGAAATATTTCCACTAATATTGGGTAAAATGTTATGCACGGGTAACCCTATTTTACATTCCTGTCATCACAGAGCAAAATTCCAACATAAAGAAAATAAACACCGACATCTGTCAGAGGTAAAATAACTGTGAATGAACTGTACCTAGGCACCTAATGTTACGGCATACGAAAAAGTAAAGATTGCGTGTGGACTTGATGTCGTTAGATATGACTAGAATAAAATACATTAGTTACCTACTACCTAACCATTATTCAACATTTGGAGTCACCGCTTCGAATCAGTTAGATCAAACGCCTATCAAGAAGTTAATCGTCGAATCCAATTCGGTTCTGCAGCGTTCGGGTTATGATCTCGCACATCTTCGCGTCCAATATTCCGCAGAGTCTTAAGACGAAAGTCCTTGACCAGTGTGTGCTACATGAGCTAAGAATCAGAGACGGTCGCTCACTATTGGCCTTATCAGAAGGTTCAAAGTCACTTAGACATGGGCACAATGGAGGATCAAGAGAGCTATGCTCGGTGTTGCCCTACGAGATAAATGAGGAGATGCGTAGGAGAATCAAACTCCCCGACATAACTGTCCATCCGTTGGGCGTTAAGTTTTCGGAGTCCTGTTCGTTATGCATCGACGATATTACTTATTAGGATCGCGAGAAGCGGTTCGAAACAGGTGAATCAGAATTGGACCGAGAGCCAAATATTGAGAGAGATGTCTTTCGGCTGAGATGATTAACTTTAAAAATGTCGCTAGGTACGTGACTTATTCGCATTCGTTTTTGCAAAGACCAATCACCAGCATTCGCTCTTTTATTGTCCCCTTCAGTTATTTAAAATGACAGCTGAAGATCTTCAACAGCCGTTTCGTTATGTAGAGTCCTTCAATATACTGAAACGTGTCGAAGTCATGGAAAATCGCTATCCCTTTGAGCTGAAAAGGTCAGTTCGCTCTCTGGTAAAGCTAATATTCTACCTATTCTGACTATACTAGTGTGCGGGCGTGGATGTGACCGGGATAAAACGCTTGGACGATGATCAGGATATAAACCATCCACTAAATTTTCTGCTAATTACACTGAAGTAAGGGTCTGCCCGAAAGGAAGTCTACATAGATGAAATAATTACATTACACACACATTACTGAGATTTTAATAGGGCATATAATTACATACATACATACATATACTCACGCCTTTTTCCCGTCGGGGTAGGCAGAGACAACGGAACGCCACTTACTTCTATCTTTACAAACCTCTCGCGCTTCCTCTACATTCATAACTCTTTTCATACAAGCTCGCCGGTTCCGGGTGCTTCGGACCTTTCCGTTTTTCAGAACGTCACCAATTCGGTCGACGAATGTCCTACGAGGTCGGCCGCGACCGGCTTGCCCATACACGTTTGCCTCACATATTTGGTGCGTCATTCTTTCTTCACTCATTCGCTCCACGTGTCCAAACCATCTAAGCTTCCTTTCTCAATTTTCGTCACAACATCTTCTTTCAGGCCACATCGCATTCGGAATCCTATCAATCAGTCTCACACCACACATACTACGCAGTGATCGCATCTCAACTGCGTTAATTCTGCTTTCATGCTTTTTGTGCCATACCCAAAACTCACTATCATACATCAGCGTGGGCACAAGAACACCATTATGAGCCGCCAGTCGCGCCTCTTTCGGCACAGTCTGGCCGTTCATAAAGGCATGCAGCGCACCATTCACACAGTTTCCCGCAGTCACTCTCCTTTCAATATCTCCTTCACATCTTCCATCTCTCGTAAACATGCTACCCAAATATACAAATTCTTCAACTTGTTCAACATGTTCATCTTCAATCGCAATATTACACTCAGTCACACTTTCATCCTTCTCAACCACCATCACTTTCGTCTTTCTTTCTACCAGCTCTAATTATTAGAGTTGGTAGAGTCCAAAATAGTAGTCATGACAGGGACAGGAAATCTTTCATTTTCTAGCCGGTATAGATTCACTTTCTAGTATTTATCTGTGTATAGGTATAATTAAACTGTATGTTTCTATACCAATATTATTAAAACCTAAGATAATTATATTGTCTAGAAATATAGCTGTATAGTGAGATATAAGTATATATTATAATTTATACCTAACGTTCTTATGATAAAAACAATTGCCTCCCTATCTTCTAGTTGTAGGTAATAGACCACTGACAGCGACCAGTCGTTCCTCATTTTAATTAAACATCGCTATGAAACTTTTGTGTGCATTGTCGGCACAGTTCCAAGCGAAAAATGTTATCTATAAAAACTAGCTAGCAGTTTCTATAAAAAGTTTACTAGTCCAACATTGACGCAATAAATTGGTATGAATAAGTAGTGCGTGTTCTTAAACGAAGCAGAAACGTAATGGCGTCGCCAGTTGATCTTTCGTATTTACTTTGAAGGAAATATGACAAAGAAACATTTTTGTAATAAAATGGAGAATGTGTCTGCGAGGGATGGCGGTAGGCACCACCAGTCACGTCAGCTCATGACGCGTGACGAACACGGAACACATCCGACATGACAAATAAGTCAACGGACATTTTAATATTTTAGAGCATTATCTATACCAATTGTCCAATTCATAATACAGAGTAATGATTTGCTTTATTAAAATATTTTGCAAATGCAAAATATTTTAATAATACAATATAGTACTTATTCACCTAAAATTATTTTAAACGGTGTGTGATGATATTATAAGACCCTATTTTCATTAAATTTTACTTAGGTAGTAATTCAGAATAAACTGTTGAATCGTGCGAAATAAAACTGTACCGCGCAGTCACTGTAGGTACAATGGCCAAACTTGACGCTAGTACACCATAAAGGCGAAAATCGCCCACCAAGACATCGTCGCTTCCAATGCTACTTTATACACACACATTCGTATACAAAACTAGTTTCTAGTGTGCCTCGACTCAATCAGCGAGGGATTTCTTTTTCAAATTGGTCCACCGCCGACTTGTTTTACTGTACGTGTGTTTGTGTATGTCAGGTACCTGCGATGGTGATCAGCTCAGCGGCGGCGGAAGTTAATGCACCGAGTTATTTTTCTTAAGTTTTTATTAAGTGTTGATGATTACAATTTTTTTTTAACTTTAAGTGACTTATATTTTCATGTATTTGTATTCAGATATAGCAGTATACTTATTCAAAATTTCTAAATATTAAAATATTTTGCAAATGCAAATCAACGCTCTGTATAAACGTGCCCAACAATGTAAATCGGCAGCAGTCTCGATAAAAGTATAAACGTGAAAGGACATCTGCTTTTTAATAAATCAAATACCGATCTATTCATTCTTAAAGTGAACCTTAAAGTAATAATCACAAATAAAGCTCAAAAATCTAAAATTAATCTACTCTGTGTCTCGTGCATGTCTTCGGACAAATGTGAGGCTTGGTGCGTTTTTTTTGGAGACAAGTCCTTTCAAAGTTCTTGATTAATGCGTATAATAGAAAACAATAAAACATCCATTAAAATAAATTCAGAATAAAATAAATAGCTACCTTCTTACAACTTGCAGAATCAAGTAGGTACCTAGATTTTATTGAAATTAAACTATAGTTTACGGATTTTATAGCGATGTATATGTAATCCGTAAACTGTAGTTTAATTTCAATGTGTAACATTCGCGTAAACCCAAGAAGATACTAGGTAGATATTAGCTATTTTACTCCTTTCATGCAAAATATCTTTTATATATAAAATTATATCTAAATTTATTTATTCCCAATGAAGAATAAAGTCAAAGTCAAAATCCTTTATTCATTTGGGTCACAATGAACGTCAAAATAATTTTACAAAATAATTACTTAAAGGTAGAGTCTGTATTTACATTTACTGCCACGTTCGTAAAGCAAGGGCGTAGAACCATGAGAAAGAACGGGCAATAAAACTCACGGTCACTCTTTTTCATCGCCAGGTTTAGCATAGGTAGGGTGATCTCATCTAATTACGTGATAATATAGAAATTGTAATGAAAAACATAGTTTGCTTGAATTAAATTCTTTTAATTTTTTTGGGAACATAAATCAGATTTACGTTAACATTATGTTTAGTAAAAATCTTAATTTAAATCTATATAACTATGTTTAAAAAGTAATTCTTCGGGCTATGCTGACTTGGGCAATTATGAGACAATCACTTTAAGTCGGTGATACATACTACTCTAATTTCGTTTTAACGAAATTAGATGAGTTATACTTTTTTATCACAGAATTATAATTGATTGTAGTACGTTTTCAATGGCAATTTTATCATGGCCTCATTACATTGTCTATTTTCCTTTTAGTCATATTAGCTTCCATGAGCTGGCAATATCACCAAAACCTCGAAAATGCAAACGCCAAATCCTGGAAAAGTAATAAATCTTCGATATTATATTTATTAAAAATAAAAAACGCACAAACATGTATGCATACACGAAATATAAGTATAAATTACTCATTTATTGTGTAGTCATATGTCCTGTATCAATAAACTCGTACCAACCTACTCACTTAATTGTGTGATAAAAAAAAGTTGATACGTTTATTTAAGCAATTATACTGTGACAATTGTTTAGATAATAGCTTAAATATACTTTCATTAAACAGAACAAAGTAGTAAATAATGAAAACTAAGCGTTTTAATCGATTTTTATACACATGTTACACTTACCTTGGTTAATTCTGCGATACAGCTTTCATTCAAACTTTTGAAAATCTTTAACTTTTTGAGGTAATTTTTGCCGTGTGGTTGACGGCATAGAATACAAGTGTCACCACCCCCTATCTTCCCGTGGGTGTCGTAAGAGGCGACTAAGGGATAACACGATGCAAATACCATCTTTGCGTAGAGACGGAAAACTCGACATCAAACCCTATGCGACTGCCTCGTTGGTCTCGCGGCGTAAATGTGCGCGTGGGATCGGGAGGTCCCGGGTTCGATTCCTGGGTCGGGCAGTGTTATTGGGTTTTTCTGTCATGAAATTCTCAGTAGCAGCACGGAGTCTGGAAATGTGCCCGGTACGGCAATAGGCTCGCCCCTTATTACGTGGGACTAAAGTATATCTGGCGAAAAGTGGGTGTAGAAATACACCTCTGCCTACCCCTTCGGGGATAAAAGGCGTGACGATATGTATGTATGTATGTAATTTAAGAATCGATTTTTCAAAAACTAATTAGTGTTTGTTATAACAATACACTGAATCAAAAAGCTTATAATGTTAATAGTAAGCTGTGTGAGTTTTATCACGATCAACACGTTTTTTCTATATAAAAGTAATTAAAATACCGAGGGCAATGTTTTGTTAAATGCATGGTGGTAGGTAATAACGACGACTCAACTGACAAATTTGACATTTGTTACTGTCTCGCTCGCTCAATTGGAATGAAATTTTGCAAGGGAAAAGAAGACGTATTGCTTCGTTTTAAGGTTGAGTTCAAAAGCGTGAAATGTGCTCATATTATTTGCTGACAACGTTTAAACATTATATCACATAATTAGATGTATCACATAATAAGGTGAGTCTCCCCTAATACACATAATTTCCATTTTAGGAAAATCTGAATTCAGGCAAACTCAATGTTTTAAATGTTATTATAAATAGCTGTTTTATTTTTCGAGATGTAATCTGCAACAAGAATAGCGCTGTGGCTTGCATATCGACACTACCAGTGTCAAGTATGGGCAAGGACTATCCGCGGTACCTGTAGGACAACAGTATTATGGAGCTTATATTTTGTAAAACTATCAAGCGGTTGAGCATCAATTTGAACATCGCAGCTATCGTGTAAAATAGTGACCTAGAGTAATTTTACTCTTCCATCATCTTCATCATCCATCGGAAAATGTCACTTAACACCCTCGAGCATTTGCTCTCGCAAACATTTCTCTACTTTAGCCAACTATCTGGTCTTGGACTAGTTCTTTAACGCGTCTACATTTGCGCTTGATCGAGAGCGAAGCTATATGTGGAAACAGTTCAAAGAGGCAAGTCTAAGAACGGAATGTAGTAGGCAATCCAATTTTTAAAGCAATGGAACACTATAAGAGAAGCGCCTTGGAAATCAAGTGTGAAAGATAAGGATCAACCGCATCCCACCTGTATAACCAAAACTAGTAGCGGGGCACATGAACCGTGAACAGTGGAGAGTACACACAGTCACGTATACAATCCTTACCACATAATAGTCGGAATAAAAAATTGCAGTTTGGCTGCCTATATCAGAAAGTTGCTCCTTGATGAGCCCGCTGGCACTGGGTGAGTTTTAGCGGTAGAGCACTCATCCAGAGACCCTTCCTCACAGGTTCTTTCTCATAAGACACAGTCTCGTGATTTAGGAAAAGCCATTCTTGGAGTTGAGCTATAATGCTTCTTAGTAGGTACTTATCTAAAAGAGCATAATTGCCTTACAACACCTTTATCCCTTAAGTGGCAGACACGCTACAGCTGAAACTACTGGGCGCAAGTAGGTGAAATTTGGCATGTGTGTTCCTTGTGGAGTGTAGGGGCGCACTAAGAGAGTATATTTGGAAATTCCTCCCCTTAGGGGATTAAACCGGTTGTCAGATTTTGTATGAAACTTTTTATCCCCTCAATGGATTTACTTCAAACTTTGTATATTGGTTCCTCAAATGATGTTTGTGAACATTTAGAAAATCTTTTTGGAAATTCGAACTCTAAGGGGATAAGAAGGGTAGTCAACATTTGTATGGAACCTTTCGAATAATTCAAGGGATTAACTTCATACTTTCTATTTTTGATCCTCAAATGACGTTAATCAACCCAAAGACATTTATTTTGGAAATTCGTCCCCTAAGAGTAGAGTCAGAGTTTGTGTAAAACTCTTTATTTTTCAATGGAATCACTTTAATCTATATATATAAAATCCTTGCGTTACCGACTGACTGACAGACACGCTTCAGCCAAAACTACATGTACGTTCCTTGAGGAGTTTAGGGGAGTTTGTTCAAGACATTTTATCGAAGCGAAATTTACGCGTGCGAAGCAGCGGGCAAAAGCTAGTATAGTACCTATAGGTACATAAGCAAATCTCAATAATATTATGATACTATATTTTGTGCTCTTGTAACGGAAAGCCATTCCCATTATTAATTTCAATTTGAATGTAAACACTGCTCTCAATGCAGTTCGTTTTAGGGTGAGCTTGCAACTGTGAAATGCGATTTCAAGTCATGTGCATGTCATTATATGAGAGAATATCATTTAGTATAACACAATGACAATTAGGTTTGTGATTTGTATGAGATTTACGTGCTTGTGAGGCTTCTACAATAACGAATTAATTAATGTTATAAAAATTATTAACTCTCTCGTGTGTAAATTAACCGCAGAACCCAAAATAGATTCTCAACAAGTGCCGTGCTGGAGGTGCACTAGTTACAAAAGATTTATTGACGGCGATGCGAACGGACAACTAAATAATGGCCGACCCCGTGTAACAGAGAAAAACTGAAAGACAAGTTGTGTCATCAAGTTGGTAGACTGAATTGCAAAGTCTGCAGAGGTAAAAGACACCGTGTCGTTTTTCCTTATAAAAATTGAATTTAATATCTGTCCAAATAAAGAAGAGCAACAGTCAGGGGATAATCAACATAAAACGGGTGAGCAGTTAACGCTATGTAAAATTAGACGGACACCTATCTAAGCAGACACTTCGGCTCCTTTAATGGAAAGTTATTCTTTGTTCATTGCCGCAGCGGCCGCAGACTTTATTCGCTTCGTAAAACTTTTAATTAAAATGTATCAAGCCGGGAGCACTCCAAAGATTCCTAACAGTTTTGTTTGTAGCCGACAACGTTCCGTGTCAATTAATTTCCTAAAGTGGGCAGACGGACGTTGAAATGGTGACCAAAAACAATGCTCCGTATTTCGCAGTAGTCCGCCGTCGGCATCCGGCCGGCACTCGCTGCCAACTACACAATGTCGCCGACTATGCTAAAACTAGAAAAACTTGCCATTGTTTGCCTTCTTCCTATTCCTAACTTTTAGATAGTTGTTTTTACTGTCTTTCTTGGAACACAGATTGTACGTGGCAGGGAAAAATACTTATTTACTGACGATAAATCTTCAGAGAATTTAAAATCAACCCCATTATCACTGCAGAAGTTTAATCGAAAATTCTAACGTAAACAGCGCTCGTCGACACCTGTATCTGCGTCCAAAAACGTTAGTGCGTTTATCACTTTTTTCATTTATTAGATCAATATTTAGCTACTTAGTATACAGTCACGTCATGGCATGAGAGCCGACGTGTTGTACAGCCGGCCCGAGCCGGTGTTCGTTCAACGAGTTTCGTGCTGCCCTAGAGTTATGAAGACATCGCGTGTCGTCTTCCGTTATTTAATCAGGTTCCTGCTTCGGTATTGGATCGACATCGGTACGATTGCTCTTTACTCGCTCTGCTATAGTCGGTTATCACGATGCCATTAACAATAGGGAATTTAAATGTTATTTAAGGCGAGTTTTAAACAATACAGTAATTTGGAAATTAATTACCCGAGAAGTGATAAATAAGTTCATGTGTCATGTAAATAAAAAGAATGGTCGGAGCGGAACGGCGCGCTCGTCGCTGAAAGAAAGGGCGCTGTCGTCACGGCGGCCGCGCTCGCACAATACATCCACGTTGATTTAAAAGTCTCGACTAACTTGTCTCCCTTATCTTTCATTCGTGATGGAGTAGCAGCCTTTCTAGATAGTATAACTACCATTATTGTGTCCTCACATACGGGTTCATACACAAAAGCTCTTAATATATACGAGCACTTTAAAAAATTGGGCATGAAATGAACCTTTTCGTTTAAAAGAGTTATTTCACAAAGAGTTTTCAAGAATAAATTCTGCAGATAGTGCAGTAACTACTTACTACAGACGAATAGGATTATCTATGATTGCTGTTATAAATTGGTTATACAACATTAAGTTAATTTATCAACTTAGGTTATGCTTAGATAAAGTACCCTAACGAAAATTTAAAATACCTACTTTTAAAGCTTTTGAAATACCTAAGTACTTACTTATTAGACAATAGCTTTTGTCCCTATTGCGGAAAACCTGCCTCCTGGTCACGAGCTTCCCAGGTCTACATGGAAGTCCATAAAGAGATTGCAAACCCAAGTTGGGCGGTGCAAGGAAATCCGAGCCAGATGGGGTTTCTGGGACGAATCCGAAACCCTGTGTAAGTGTGGCACTAGCAGTAGGTGGTGCATTGACAGTAGTCAATGCACCACCTACTATCGTGCCCTAACTGCCCAGATACATGTTCCCTTCAAGAAGTAATGAACGCCTGCGAACAAGCAGTAAGGGTGGCTGCGTACTGGGCGAACAAAATTTGAAACATAGAAATGACTCGTTATTGACACGAAAGAAGAAGAAGAAGGCAATAGCTAAGTCTGACTAAGGCGGCTTCCCACGGTTTGACTCGTCATTGCTACAAAGTACAGCAAAAAAAGAAGGATTTAGTTGATAATAAGATTTAAAATAATAAATGATACGCACCAGTAAGCAAGTCAGGGGTGTACTTGGGCGCGAGCTCGATGGAGGAGCAGTTCCATCGCTCGCCGGCGTGCTCGGCGAGGCAAGCGGCGCGGGCGAGCCGCGCGGCCGCGGCCACGTGCGGCATGGCGGCGGGCTGCCGCCGACACGCGCGGGCCTGCGCGCCCCATAGCACGCCGCTCCGCCGCGCCTC
This sequence comes from Euclidia mi, assembly GCA_944739405.2. NCBI lineage: Eukaryota > Metazoa > Arthropoda > Insecta > Lepidoptera > Erebidae > Euclidia > Euclidia mi. The sequence goes on from OX123187.2 coordinate 44,823,856, forward strand.
CACGCACTCAGCCTCCGTCCAGTTGCCTTCGCTCTCATGCAACGCTCTGTCACAAGTTCATTCATAATACAATCACCATTTTGTTCATTTTATACTTAAGCCGCTTAATAAACGTTAAAATAGACAACAACATTAACTGTAACAATCGATAGATTTCGTTTACCATTTGCAAGCCCTCATTACGACTGACAATTAGAAGAGCTTTGAAGGGATTAGCGCAATGAAACACCAAAATTAATTTACAATATTTATTTTAAAAGACTGCTTTCCATGACCTAACTTAATTATAACTGATGGCAGTGAATGATACGTATAAACGTTTGTGCGAAAACCACTTATTTATTATTTCGTTCCTTTTTTATCTTGGTCTATGTTACAGGAGGACTGTGATGGATCTCGTCTTGCTGAGTCGGGTCTCTGACCTCGTTGAAACGCCTCGCACATTTCATACAAATAGTTGGGCAGAAAATCGGCGGCTTCACCCTCTCTACGGCGTAGCACGCGGTACGCTTCTCGTAACGTAGGCTTCGGTGCGAGACGCAACTCTAACTCCACCGCTGTGGGGAAGTGTGCGGCCAGCGAGTACACTATCTCGAGATCCGAGGGCGGCGGCTGCAGGTGTCGGTAGTTGGATACTTTGTGTAAGAAGTATTCGGACATGCTGGCGCGTGGGTTGCCTTCATCATATTTCCCTAGCTTCATGTCATATAAAACCGCTTTCTGTCTGTCCGGACCCCAGAACTCTTGCTCAAATGCACTATAAAAAGCTTCCACGTCATTAAACTCGCTTCTAAAGCACCGGGCCCACATAAGAGGAACGCCGTCTAAGCACGATATTATGAATGGTAATTGTTTTTCCTCGGCCATTCTTAACTCTGATATATAATATTTTATGCTCTCTATGAAATCCATGGGGTGAGTATCTCCAATGTCATCGAAGTGCGGTCGTCTATTAATTGACGCAATAATCCACTCGCTAAGATTTTCCGTTGACAGCTGTATCGTCGGCCTGCTTTTATCGTCCCTTTCGTCGTCAATTTCCACAATTCTCGCCCTAGTGTCGTCGTGTCGCGACCCGGAAGGTTTCTCGAACACGCTGCCTGTTTTGTCTAAATCGGGCATTGACATGTGACTTCGTAGTCTCGACGAGGGCATGGGCAAACTTTGATAAACATATTCCTGGCTAGAGAAACGGACACCGAACCCTAGCGTAGTCGGTTTATACATAGAACTGCTGTACAGTATGTCTTCTTTTTTCGGTCGCTCATCTTTTTTCTTTTCTTTGGTTACAGATGAAGATATCTTATCAACCATTTCCGAGAGATTTGTTACTGACGATTTAATTTGTCGTAAATCGACGAACAAACTCATCGTATGTTTTCTTCGATTGCCAAATCATTTATCATTTTCAGGTACAGATAAATGTGAACATCGCGTCGTCTGGAACAAGACAACATTGACGCCTTTACCAACTTATTCGTCAGTCAACAGTTGTTTACTGGTGTGCTACAACTACTAATGGTTATAACACTTTAAAAACCTATTTAGAAGCCCAAAGTGATTCTACAAGCTTTTCAGTTATCTATGTGCCGCTAGGGTATTCAAATAAAACACGACAAATGCAGTAAATATCAGTGCACAGGTTCACGCACAAGTAAGTGTCAACAAAGTGTAACGGGTTGCACTATCGTCCGTGGCCGGTGCACAACAGGGTCGAGTATGTCACTATTTGAACACCAGCGCTCCGTGACAATAAGCTTATTGTCCGTATTTGTAGTTTAGTGAGTCACCGGTGTCCATAGCGCAACTAACTTCCAGCCAATTCACTCGACCACTAATCGCTACGAGGGTGACTTTTTCAGTCTGCTTCAAAGCTATAATTTAAAATGACTAACGCAGGTGGTACAGTTGTTTATTAATGCTTGCATATGCTGTGCAATTTTTATAAATATAATGTGTGGGTGGTAGATTTAGTCGGCGTGCGGGGCGGCGTAATGCGTGCGTAGCAAGTTGTAGCAAAAGGAGCTTACGTGCGGCGGCGGCGGGCGGGTGGTCGGTACTGCTTGTGCCGCGAGGGATGCGGCGCAAGTACTCGCCGCTTTTTATATTATACGGCTTACGTTACGATAACCCAGTTATCGTAGGCGGTATATTAAATTTCATTGACGTTTCGTCGTGCCTGCCAAGGACACGCGTTGCCGATGGTACCGATTCCAATATTATGAGGGGAGGACGTTCTGTTCAAATATCTAGGTTAAATTTATGCCATAGTTTTGAAACTAACTGATATTGTTGCCCTCATAAAACCGACGGCATTATTCGAGCCCAACTTTAATTTTAATAAGCTCAACCGTACGCAATAACATGGCTGATAAATATTTAAAGTATGGATGGGGTGTTGTGTGGGCTTAATGACGTTTTGTTTTAATCACCTTATTATTTATGGTCATGAATTTGAGAGTATGTCCGCGTACATTCACACTGTAAATTACTAATTTATAGATAAGTGCTTACCTATAGGTATGTTTTGAGTTTATAGCTGGCTGCATGGTCGACAAGGTCCGTTATTACGAGGCGTATTGCGAGCTCATTATTGATGCATTGGTTCCGCGACAGCCGCCGCTCGGTTGCGCATATCTTTGCGACCGAACGAACAATAAACAACCAGCCACCCTTTTTAACGTAGTGCAGTACATCGACTTGCCGTCGAGACAGATAATTAATACAAATTATAGCCTGCAGGTACTCACAAACATTGTCGTAAAGAGAAACGCGTGTAAAACGGCACAAAAGTGATTCACCTCACGTTTATAATATTACGATTTATACTATATCTTTCTCCTAACAATTATATAAATGTTGAGTTTAACTGTTTAACATTAGTCATGATAACCAGAGCACAATGAGTTGCCATTACTTCAGTTTTGATGTCCTTTCATCATAAGAGGGGTCACTACTCAAAGATGAGTAGTGATACTTGTGCCAACGATAGTACCTAGTTAGCCATGATTTTTGTGCAAGTTTGTTAGAGAATTTTAAGACCGACACCTAATCACGTTTGGCCGTCATTAATATAATTAGTTAAGTTAATGAGCTACCTTTTATATTATAAAGCGTAGAGAAATCTCTCCACTATATCATGCTATAGATGTATTAAAAACGTAGCGCGTAGCACTCTTTTCGCGCTGCTACGCATTGTAGATTGTAGAACACAAGGAACATTAAGGAAGGTTTTATACAAAGTACGAAACGCACGCAAACAGTGACTGTAAACTGAATCATTCATGAACTGTACCTTCTTGCAAAAAAATCACATGATCGTAAACAAGTTTGATAAAGAAAAGAGGGCCTATTAATTTTAGCTTTGTTTCCCTCGGAAAACCGATACCCGTGTAATGTGATGGGGGGACAGCGCACGCGACGTCACCGCTCACTCACGACTCACGGACGAGCCGCCAGCGCCCCGCGGCATCGCATGCAACTGCCAGCTACATTACGTATCACTGCCTCACACTTCACAACAGCTACGCAGCAATATCTGCAGAATAGCGCAACACCAATTGACTCCGGACGCGGAGTCACGGTACTCCGGACTCAAAGCTTCCGTAATCGCACTATTATGGTTAATTCATGTGGAATGTAATTGTTCTGTTGTTGGGCCCGGTGCCGGGAACATTATCGCATTCGTCACGCCGTGCACGTGTACGTTTGATCTAATAAAATAATTCCCGTATCAAATTTTACGCGCCTATCTCGATCTGGTAGACAAAGAGCCGCGCAGAGGGGCAGAGGGTTTCGCTTTGTCATAACTAACTGGTCGTCGACACAAAAGACAACCCAACATTTTTTGGGCAAATCTCTTTGTGTTGTTATGTAGATAGAGCAGGCCGTCAAGTTACAATGTTATTTTTCTAATACTGGAAAGGGTCACACGTCTACGCAACAGTAGTTTGACATTATATTACAAGCGTAGCTAATGTTACAATATCGTCCATGATCATGCATTCAGCTTTATTGCAAATTGCGGCCCAGCGTAGTTAAAAGTTTTCTACATTATTTTTTTCCAGTTTTATTTTATCATTTGCCAACCCCTGAAATTTGCCTCGAATACAATCATCCAAACAATGACCGTTAATTTTCGGAAAAAGTAAAAACAAGGAGAGTTTTCCGCTCACATTGCACGGTCGGTGGGGAAAAAGTTTAAATTGTAGAAAAACACATTTTAAAACATCGTCTAAAACCCGCGATGGCAGCAAAAAACACGTTTGGGGCGCAATACAGCTGACGCGGCTGCAACGGCGCGTCGCTGATTCCGCTTTAATGATGATTAAATACTGTATGATTGTCGTGGCGTGTGTAGCCACCCCTGCGACCGCCGCCGCCGTCGCGCCTGCCTGCATCCTCACTACAAGGGAACTTTAAAGAAAACTTTCGCTTCATCGAACTTCTAAATGTGTATTTAACTACACCATCCGTATAATCATTCAAAGTAACGAAACGGTTAGAGGTTTTAAAATATTTATGCCCCCGTATTCCTAAATCACTTTAGATTAAGCTACTGTTAACAATAAGTACGTAAAAGAACAGTTTGAATGACATTCGTTTCGGCAATGCCAGCAATTGTGAAATTGACAAATCATTCCCAAACCCACATCTTCCAGTGCGCCGTCAGTTCCAACAAATGAATCGGTCACGATATTACATTACCGAAAGAAATCGTAATTTGTAATAATCAACGACAAGAGGAGGCTTTCCGCCCTGTCGTTGTTAAGCACCGCGCTCCATTACACACGGAACAATGATACCCTAATTATGAACCATTTGACACACGCACTCACATACAATACCACTATTAACTATCCCTAATCAAGATGAACAATTCCATTTGCCAAAAGCCATATACATAAGGATAAATATAAGCGATCTCATATTCATATGAAATTCACGTTCGAGAACTGTAATAACATTAATGTGAGGAACATCTCATAAAATGAATATTAAACGTGAATATCACTGTAATTGTGATATTCATACGAATGTATATGCAAGACACGTGTCAGACCGTCCCATTACATTTAAATGTAGGTAAGTGGCCATCAAGTAGGAAGCCGGAATAATTGAAACAAATGCAGGGATTACTCAACAAATTGTCCAATACAAGGGCTATTTGTCTAAGTCGCCGCACGAGACGTGGCCGTCGCGCTGAAAGGAACAACCGTTTCATTTTATTGGTACAAATTTGACATTACGGTGCACAGCTATAAAAGTAACGTGACGATAAAAGAACGATATCTTGAGGTAATTACAATTCTCAACGGTTACGACTTACACGAACTTTACAATATTTATTAATGTCTTTATATAACACCATTGGGAAAAGAAAATAAGTTCTAATAATAAAAGATATACCTATAAAATATGTTAATAAATCAATTTGCTGATAGGATTAACGACATTAGAATGCTATTTTAACATATTATATTGGTTAATTAGCGCTGTTTCTGTTTGATGAAATATTTCCCCACAAAACGTTGCGTGCTAGGATTTCTCCAGTTACTTATTACTTTTTAATCGCTTAATGATAATATATTCGTATAAAACTGGGATAATAAATTAAGAGTTGTGCTTGAACGGTGTTTAGTAGCCAAACAGTTGGTATTTCGAGACGCGTTTCGACACTCATTCAGAGCGTAAACCGCGGTAGTGCTATTTTCGACTCTCAAACGAGGATGCGTTTGCGTTAGAAAAAGAAAACAACATGAGTCAATAAATCTCGTGAAGTAATCCTACAAGAGGAATGAAGCACATTATAATAAGTGATTTTTGCAAGTTGTGAGAGGGTAGAGGAGAGCGGGATCGTGCCTTATCTTGGTAGAGAAAGCGTTCGCAGCAGTTAGCGCGCCGGCCCAAGCATGTTTAAATGTTTTGATAGCCGATTCTATGGGAGTTTTTAATAACATCCCTGGCAAACGAGGTGCTCTGCACACTTGCCGCTTACCATTTTTATATTGTATGCAAATGTTCGAGTACTGTTGTGTTGATTGTGCCGCGGACAGTGCTCTACCATCGAAGGCCTTTGTAAAATCTTGTCGCACTAAACTATGTACATAGGTTGGAAAGTAAGTATGTATTTTAAGCATGTTGGGCGCTCACCTACTTAGATAAATTGCAATATTTTTGTATGTGCTTTTGCATGCTGTATTGCTAACTAATAATAATAATAATAATGTCCTCCCGACCGATTTCGGCCACGGCGGCTTGTCTATATATGAGACTTGCCAACTGCGCGGGACATATTATAGTGCACAAGTGTGTGCGCAAACACAAGTGCACTCTCTATTCCCTCACTCTCATAGTCCGATGGGACGCCACAAGCGACACGACCGGAGATGGGCGCAGGACCAACGGCTTAACGTGCTTTCCGAGGCACGGGGGTGTGACACCGCCAACTTCCTGACTCCGAACTTCTATTGGATAATTCCTATCAGAAAAACCCAATATCACTTTTTGTTCGACCCGGGAATCGAACCCGAGACCTCACGATCCGCAGTCGCTAACACTACCGCAGGACCACAGAGGCATACCTCTGGTTTGGACCCATACAATTTTATTCAGTTTGCCTCTTAGTCCTAGTCTGTCTTTATGTATGGTGAGGTGTTAAGAATACATTTATTCCCTCGGTGTCATAATAAAAATAAATACACGAAGCAAAAATACAGCATCTTGTGGCAGAGACTGAAAACTCGACATAAAACCCTATGCCAAACCCGCCTGCCCAGCGTCAGGTATACCTAGTAGGCCAAATCTTCCTATTGTCCCACGATGCTATTGTAACGCAAATTAGGAGACACCAGCTGTCCAGCAGTCGCATTTAAAAGGCTGTATGATGATCACAACAAGTTAAAATTATAAAATTTCCGTGCATAAAGAAAATGCTACATTTGTATAGCAAATTAATGTTTAACACCATTACTTAAATACAAATAGTACTTTTCTTTTAACACCCTACTGTACTGCATAGTTATGCAGACTAAGTAAAATACCTGTGCATTGTGTAGTGGTCTGAAACTCTGAATATGCCCTGAAATAGAGCTAAGTGATAGACGCAGTTAATACTTAATCTAATTAAAATCAGGGATGTTTTGTCTATTTTTAGCCATGGGTTGGTCAGGGGTAGGTATTAAGAGCCGGTCTTATTTTGATGATTACATTGTAAGTATTTTCTTTGGACTGTATGTCGTCTCGACTTAAATTTACTGTGTTAATGAATCAATTGTAAGGAATCTGACTGTATTGCTAGCAAGTGATGAGTGTCGACAACTAAAGGCGGATAATCTCACTGGCCGTTAGTCCAGCCATTCTCAATTTGTGCTCCGTGGAGCCCCAGGGCTCCACGAAGCATGTCTAAGGGCTCCACGAAAGTGTAGCTCAAATTCAAATAAAATGACTAAATTAGAACTAAGTCACTGGAAAGCAGACTTTGTTTCACTTTTGGGCTCCACCTAATACTTGGTTTTCCAAAAAGGTTCCAGCTCGAAAAAGTTTGAGAACCACTGGTCTAGTCCGTGGTCGTTGCGCGCGCTATTGGGCAGACTTCCCGCGCGTGAGTCAACGCTCGCGCCAGACAGCGTGCCGCCGCGCCGCCCGCACGCCGCATCCGCCCCGCGCACGCCGACAAACCGCTAATTATCGCTTCTTACCTGCCACCACGATTTTCTTTGTCCCGCCACTTTCTAATTAGTTTTCAAGCCAATACTTAATAAATGTTGGAATATTGTTTCATAATTAAATACTTATATCATAAGATTTCCACGTTTCAAACCACGTTCTTTTTTGGTAAAAAAATACACACTAAGTATCTACTTACCTACCTGCTCGTAATAATCGATTTTAAACTTTCGCGATTTGTATACATCATACATTTAGCGGGTCTTAGTCGCGATAATTTACTTATTTAAAGGCATAAATACCTCTGTTATTCTCCTACGTTTCTACCGGCTTGCGACGGTTGTGGTCGCGGAGGGACTAAGACCCGCTAAATAATATTGCAGGCTGCTCGTAATAGTCGTAATAAGGCGAATAAAAAGACATAGAAGTATCCATACCTAACTATATTTCTTTGGGAAGTTTTGAACGTAGTAAAAAAAGGTTTTAAAAATGTATAAAAAATTGTAGTAGCCTAGATGCCTACATGATGCTATTGGCGTATAATATGCCGTGCACCACCCACTAGTATACCCACATCAGCCTACTTCCTCCAACAGTTAAGTGCTTTGTGGAAAATGGAAAACTTTAATCGAACTAAGAATCGAACCAGTCCTAGGTACATTGTTGGTCGCAACTCGCAATCGTAAGTACCTACAAGTGTTAGGTAGAGCAACAAGAGCACCGGAAAAGCGACCTACTCGAAGTTTATTTTAAAGCTAGGTTCTTCTTTTTTGTCGTATCTTGTATCGTTATTCTCATGTCAGTTGCATAAATTATTAGTTCACCTGCTTTTTTAATATCAGAAGGAAATATGTTAGTTTATTGCTGCGCAATTTTCACCATTTCAGGCGTCTCTACTGACCTCTCACAATCATGTAGAAATAAATTAATATTATGAACTAAGAAAAAATAAAAATAATTGCTTGAAATTGCAACAAAAAGCCTGATTACAACACGAGGACATTGAAAGATACTTTGAGGGTACTCTACATGAAAACCTAAAACATTATAGTAGCATTTTGCATTGCAATTCCAAGATTGGCGACCCGGAATCTCTAATGAATGAAACAACTAAGTACGAAGTGAGGGAATCAATACAAGCTGAAAGTAACGAGAGACTTGTAATAATATTTGTGTGTACCTAATGTACTAAATTGGATACCGCATCGTATAGAGTTGATTAATGAACCGTACATCAAAAAGGTTGCCGTCGATACGGCTGAACAAGAAATGTGTGACAAAAATAAAAGGCGAACAAATGCGGTGCGGTGAGGATGTCGGTAATTTATGAATTTGTCAGGACAAACTGAACATCGTCGTCGGCGTAAATAAAGAGCGACGCAGCGTGGATAAATTTGTGTCAGATCAAATGAATCGTGCACACAGCGATTTGTTGCACTTATTGGCGTACCCCGCCCTCGGGGCTCGGACACAACAAAAACAATCCTTGGAGATGTTTAGGAATTAAGTCGTTTGTTCTTCGTTAAGATAAATTGGTAGAGATCCAATGTGTAAGCACTGCGTGCGATTGATGAATAAAAGCTATATTTAAAGGATCAAAGTCTGCAGCACCACACACATATGGTGCGGTTAACACGAGGTAGAAAACGACAAGTGTCGCCGGATATAAAAGTGCTATCTAGGATGTTATTGTTCCTTGAATGATGGAAACAGAGCACTTTTAAACTTCAAAGTAACAATGCGCCGTCAGGACGACATCACATTTGTACAAATAGCTCCATGTAGCCCATTTTGAGAATTAACCTATTAAATTTATTTGTAACCAAGCCAAGGTGATGTATCTATAGGTTTTACCAGTGACATAACCAGTACCTAATTAAGGGGAATGATAGAGTTCATAAGAAATATCAAAGGCAAATTAGACAATAGTTATTTGTGCAACAAGAGAGCAAAGTTGTTTTTTGTTTCGAGTGCTGATTTTGAGTCCCGAGCAAGCGAAGGATTCTATGATTGATTCACGAGCGTAGCGAGTGAATCAAAGTTAGAATCATGAGCGTGGTGAGGGACTCAACAGCACGAGATACAAAAAACTTTGCTCTCGTGTAGCACACATAACTTTTCACCACAGCAGTGAGAACACATATTACTTAGGAGACATAGAAATGAACAGGAATAGATTGAATTCAGCATAATCACTTGTTGATTTAACTCTTCTGGTCATCATCGCTAGTTTAACTCATCTTTTTAGATTATTTTATATATTAATATAATTTAACACGTTACGCTATACCTACTATATCAGCATCGGCGAAATTTTTATTCCCGCTACTTTTTTAAATCGCGTTTTAATACCGCGTCCCTGATGTTTATTTTTCAAATGTATCATTGTTGTACCTAATTCTAAATAAAAATGTATTGGTTAAATACTAATTTTATACTATTAATTAGACTTAATTTTATTAAAATCCAATAATAAACATGTAAACAATAACATAAAAAAAATTAATTTCTTTTTTACAAATATCTTTTTTTTTTGCGTTGCCGTAGGTGTTTTCTTTGAGGTCGAATTCCAAAATCGAATTTCGAATTCGAAGGGGTTTGTTTTTTCACTCACTTTTTATATGCATGTGAAAGAGACAGAGCACAGTAAAATTCGAATGTTTCAAATTTGTGGCTGAACAATGTCAATTCGTGGCAGGGAAAATTGAAAAATTAAAAAGCTACTTTGCCTCACGCTCGAATCAAAATCGCGTTTTGTTCACTGTTGTCTCGCAGCAAAAGCGGCATGTTTGAGCTGCTGTGGTGAAAAAAGTATTTATCAACGAGAAGAGGAGATTTTTAATTCCATCTTTAAAATGTATCTCAATTGTTTAAAGGTTAAAAAATATTTGTATAAAAAAAGCTTTTATGAAAACCAAACTAAAAATTAAAAACAAAATTAAGTATAAATTATTGCAATGTAAAGAAAAGCGTGGGGTGCATGTTGTCAATAGATCACTTGAAAAGCACCCCATGCTTATTTTTTGCGATATAATTTCATTTAATTTTAATTTTTTGGTTGGAATATAAAAATAATATTATTTTAGTAAGATTTTTGTAAAATTTCATATTATTGCATTGCCTTTGGTCCTTGATAAATATGCAAAGTTTCTTATTAATCCGACGTTTCAAAGTTGGTCAAATTCGCGACCAAAGTTTCCGTTACATAGATATAGATATTCCGTTAGATAGCTAATAAAAGCGTGTTAAAAATATATGCCATACCACTTATTTTACGTAGTTTTAATTAGTAATGATCTAGGGTACAACATAAAAGGTACCTGATGTTTTATTTTATGGTACGACTTGATGACACTACAGCAAACTCATGAAATGGTGAACAGAACCTCCCTCATGAGTGCGCCTTTTTCTTTATTGCATGCATGCTGATGAAACATTTTGATTTTGCTAGACATAAGTTTGAAGGTCACGGATTCAGTCATAGCTAACCTTTCTTCATTGGAGGTCTAACGAGATGAGGAAAGCAACAGGTAAAATTATCTGTATATATAAAATTATCCCGTTAGGTACTGAATGACCGACGGATAAGGCACAGCCGAAATTACAGTAGTGTAAGAAGCTGAAATGTGGCATGTATGTTCCTTGGGGACCGCGGAGGTGCACTAAGAAGGGATTTCCCTGAAAATCCACGGGGTCGGGCAGAACCACCAGCTCTATGTCTTAGTCTCACTTGAGAGAGCCATTATAGAATTCCACTGGAAACGTTCACAAATGCTGTTACTAAGAATTAACACTTGTCACTAATATCAAATTGAGGACTTGTTCAAAAACAAAAGCGCGAATTTATATATCAGGAATTCATGAGAACAGTGGACCAGGCTAGTTGGAAAAAGTAGGTATACCTACTAGAGAAGCGAACTGCGTTTTCTTTTATCACATACAATTTTCTTGGCCGCATGTGGTCTTGATGTCCTTGACTACGATTATCTCGGAAAAGGCCTATAGCAATGGCAATTAAATATGCGACATATCGTACCATTTTCTAGCTATCACTAAACTTATGAGATATGCTGGTTTACTTATTATTTCTGAACGTATGTACTACATAGATTACTGAATTAAACGTTAATGGTTTAGCTGATTTTTATAAAGCCTTGTATGATTTAGGATCACAATTGGACCCGGGACGAGGCGTTGCTGTCGATGTACAGAAAATGACGCGTAAGATATTCGTACAACGATGAACAGCAGGCTTATTGCAAAGATAAATGTTGAACTCTACATAGTTTCATGTCGTATTAGATACATATCCCACCCATCTATCTTACACTGTTAGTGATCAGTGATCATAAACTTAAATCTTTGTTCACTTCGAATAAATTATTGCGAAATTAATTATGATTAAATTTTGGCGCACGCTTAGTGCGGTGCACGTAAATTATTCTCTATTCGGAGGAAGGCAGGTTCAAAGCTGTACAAAACTTATTGTCGTACCATAATGTACGATAGCCTAGGTACCTAATACATAAAACAACTGTAGTAAGACTAAACAACGTACAACAAATAGCCTGGAGCTCTATATTTCAAGGTTTTAAGCCAATTTTGTACTCCTACTCATTTACGATGCAAGTTGCGAACTCGTGTAACAGTACAAAGTTCGGCCCTAGCGAAGCCCTTCATATTTCGGCTTGTACTTCGCTCTCGCAGTCTTTGTAGGCTTTCAAGTAACTTCGCAGATTTACTTTATAATGAGTTTACACGTAGGTAGGTGTGTTTCAGCAAAATTGAACATCGCATAACTGTATTAGGTACCTATAATACACAACTTGGTAGAAGCCATGTTCATCTCAACGAATATATCAAATTTTATATTCCTGTGATGAAATCAATAAATTTGATACACACTTTCACATTTGGACATAAAATTGTAATAAACGTGTGTCCAACACAGTGCAATAAAATAAATCTCGTAGTAAGTGGCTCATATTTTACCTTCGTCCACACTCGGCCGGCATACTTCGGGCACCGACATACGTAACACTGAAGGGGAATTCAATAAAAATCACAATCGTAAAAACTAAGACGGCAGCCATATAAAAATACCTAAGAAAGCATTAAGAGCCGTCCCCTAATAATAGGTCCCGCCAGATGCACGGGACGGCCGCCTGGAAAAGTCACAGTGGGAACTCGAGCGAGGGAAATTATTTTTTTCGGTCTGCCACACACGGCCCTTGCTAACTCAGCGAAAACTAAAACCGCTCCTCTCACATAAGGACATTTTACTGTAAAACTTTGGATATGAAAGTTATGTGGAAATATAGAAGAAATACGCTAAGTGTTAGTGGGCGACGGACGACGCGGCGCGGCGGCGTGGCGGCAGGTAACGAGATCAGCAAGAACGCCGGAGATCGTTATCGTTATCTTCTTTTATGTTATTTTTATATATTTTGTGCATTGCGGGCGCTAGTAGTCCCATAATACATAGTAAATAAACTTGTGGGAGAACTATTAACCGTGGTACTTATGATATGACCTTAGTAATATAGAAAAAGGTAAAATATATAATAAAAAGGTTAGATAAAAGAAATAGAAAAATATAACGAAATACAATAACTATAGATTCACATAATAAAAATCTCTCTCTCAACTGTGGGGAAGTTGATTCTAGTACTAGCAGCAACACTGAATGGCGTTTTCGGTTTTCTGTAATTTTATGTTGAAATTTCAAAATTATTCTTATTTTATAGATAGTATGTGATACCAGAGACCTTATTATATTTTGCTGAGTTATTTTTACTCAGGATAAAAGCGCAAATTGGCATTGTACAGCGAATTATTTCCGTAATTAATTTGGTGGATATATGCACCTGACACACGGCTGTCAGTGTGACATGCTCAACCATGCCAGCTGGCATGGTTTTTTCTGCCTCATTTTATAAGTATGCGGGCTCCGTCTAGTAGAGCAGAGCGAGACCAATCATTAGTCTATGGTAAACCCATACTAAGATAACTTTTTGTTTAATAGCTCATGCGGAACTAAATCAAATGCTTATGTTAGATCAGTAATACCTATTAGTTGTATGATGTATCTACTTGTTTATTCTTATCTTAGCTTCTGTCTGTAGGTACCGCCATAGATTAAGGAATCCAAATTACTACATGTAGGTCTACCAGTGATACCCCATTTTTGTGATCAGACATGTACCATTTGCCAACGTATTATTGGCACACATTGACATTAAATTTGGTGGAATACCGTCACTCTCAGATTCTTTGGTCTTAATATTCTATCAATTTACACTTTCACTGTCCGACCCCAGACACAATAGAAATTCAATTGTAATGAACCACATGTGGTTCATAGGACTGGCAATGGGTTAATTATACGAAAGGTTATGTAGGCCGCAAACAGTACCATGCTGACCATAGGCGGGTTGTCAGATTACGTGTGTCTTTCGAGATCATTCTGGAAAACTCTCAGATAGGCAGATCTGATCACGATGTTTACCTTCTCTAGTTATTAGCAATATAATACGAACATAATACGTTCATACTGTCATGATTACGCGCAGCGCGTCTCGAAATCATCTGCGTAGCACTATAGGTACCAGTCTCTCCACTAAGTTACCGCCGAGGTCGCTTGGGTAATAGAAAATATAATATATTATATTAGACAAAATAAAGAATTTGAATTTGATTTGATTTTGTTGAAATTATTAGGTATACGACAATACAGAACAATTTTCAGAAAGGAGGGCGAACATGAATTCTCATAATGTAGCTTCAGAGATATTGTTGGAACGCCTGGATTTCCAAGAAGCTGTTTGACTAAAAAACTAATCAGATACCACACATGACACGACCACAGATTGTTTTATTTAAAATATTGTATAAATTCACATAATTAAGAAAAGTTTAGTGAAACGAGAGTCAATTTTAACCCATTCGCTGTCCGGCGCGAGACAATAGAAAATCAATTGTTATGAATCATACCTATATGTTACATGGGACAGGGAAACTGTTAAGCTATCTCAGCTTTTGGCAATTTATTAATTCTATAAGTATATACTTAGGTAAAGTAATTAGTTGACTGCCTTATCTGCAGATTACACACATAAAATAGAGGCTTGACTGCGGTCGCCTACCTATATTAATGCAATTATACTAACTAAAAAATAAGAGGATTAGTCTGGCTGCCTTTTCTAATTAAGTATTATTAATCTTTACAGATTAATTCAACCCTTTTCGTTCAGGTGGCTACTAACGTTATTTACACACCACCAATGCCCACAAAATGATTGTAGCGTAAACGAGCGAACCTAAATTAATAAAATCCTTCTATGTTAACATATCAAATTTAATGAGGCGCGAGAGGACGTTTAATGGGCTATTTACATAAATAGCAACAACTGTAATATTGAAATAATTAGGTACTTAGAGCTACTGCCGAAAATCGTGTTCACCGACCAAAGCTCACATTTCCGGGATATTACCGGGTGTAATCTCGGGGCCGAATAATTGCGGGTTGCAACAGAACAACGGCGCTCATTAGTGCAATGTTCAATTAGGGAGCGTCGATGGACGGGGGCGAATCGAGCCGTTACAACCGCTTTAAATCCTGTGGATGTTTCAAATGTTACAATAACATTGTTATTTCGAGCGCCCGTACCTATTGTGCCGTTGTATATTGATTCGTTTTAAGCACTCGTTAATTATATTCGCAACAGACTGTTATTGTGACTTCAAGTACTTCTTTAAGACTTTCTGCTTCAGGCATTCTAAGTAATGAATGGAAGCAAAATAGTATCTGTTTTGTACGATATGTATCCTTTGTCTCGGGATGAGTAATGTCTCATAGTGCGCTGTACGGCTTTCTTTGCATTCTCACTAAGTACCTACGCGCGGTTTTTCTTATTGGAAGTCTTAGGAAATATTGCAGAAACATACGAAATTACCGTATATACTTAATTAGTCGTTAATTTTTAGGCAAAGGTAAATTTGCACTTAAAGCAAAGGAATCAAGTGAATTCATACAAAAGGATAGGAATGCCCGATTAGGAACAGTACAAAGAGATAATTATCCGTGTGCCGTTCTGCACTAAAAGGTAACAGACATGTCTGACAGGAGTGATGGGACAAAGCAAACGCTATACTAGAACGGTACGATTACTACACCAAAATTGTACGATTCAATAAACATCAGTCATCTTATAGTAAGTATCATTTATATTTTCAGTTTGAATTTAATTTATGATAATAGTGGATGCCAATACTAGTGATTTGGCAAAGAAGACGAAGTTATCGCTCTCACCCATATATCGTTCCTCTCCTTGTTCTAACGCTCTCTACACCGAATGCAATGCAAAAATAAAATTGCCACTACTTGTTTTCATACTTCTGTGCAAGATAACACAGTGTCTGTGCTGATACTAACGAGATGTTATCAGACAAGAGTAATAATTGCTATGCAGGCATGCAGTGGAAGAAAGTAGTCTTTTACCCTTTCAATATACGTATTTATTGGCCGGCGTTTGTCGTAGCACTCGTAGCTCATCAATTATCGTAAGCTCCTTATAATTGTCAATGGCAAATGAGACCGGTTTTAACATCTCGTATAACCTACAATGCCGTGTTCAAATGCAAGACCAATTTAATTTGATTTGATAATTTCGGCAAACTCAATAGACCACAACGATAATTAAATAAAAGAAAAAATTGCTACTCATGAAAGTCACAAACAAGATCGGCCTTATGTAGTTGTAGCGACCACGATCGTTGTAAGCCGATCAAAACGACGGAGAGAAGCAAAGGTAAATATTTGACCATAAATATAGTCAACGCCATTAAACCTTGTTAAACGAACTTGTATGATGTCATCACACTATAATTAACAATTGGGTTAATCCTCATATAAGAACACGTAGCGTAAGAAACGGTTCCAGGTGAAACACCTTCTGTTGTTTAGGTACCCAGCCACAAATATGACATCGACGTTACTGGCTTTATGTCTCTCAAAGATTACTATGATGATTGAGTGCCTACATGATGATTGAGAGATGGTATTCTTGAAATTATACCTACTCATTTTATTTCATCGGGCATACTATGTCGGTATAAATCATTAACTTATAGCTTGTCTGTAGTAAAGCGACGCGTAGATACGGCTTGGAGAAATTCTGCTAGCTTTTTCGAGGCAAATAAGTATGAAGTGTTTCACCAGAAGAGCCATTCACTATTCTGCATAGGAAAAATAATTATGCCGAACTCGTAATTCTCTAAGTACCTAAATAAGTGCAACGAAAAACTCATGAAACATGTTTTAAACGACATAGGTAACGGAACGTAAAAATAACATTTTAATTTGACGAGACATTCAGGACTCATATTATAGCGCTTTTAATAAATAACGCGCAACAGAGAAAACGTTACAGAATCAATTCTTAAAAATGCCCCTCTCTCAATTCTTACCCTTTGTTCTAATTGGTGCAAAGGTAAGCAAGTCGCTGTATTCGTCAGAATATTTCGGCAAATATGTGATCGCATTCTCTCGCTCTCTATCTGCTTGGTTTGAGATCCACTATATAACTATGTGATATTATTTTCCATAAACAACTATAATAGAAGATAAAGATTGCTTTAAAATTTAACATATTGACAAAGGAAATTTGCAAGCAAGCGATGTGGCTAATCGAAAATGATGAAAATGTTTTCCGGTTGCTGGCAGACGAGCTTGTTGTGCTACCTGATGGCAAGCCTAAGTTTCAAGTTGAGTAGACAACATATTTTAACAATAAGCTCGATGTCGAAAAGGCAATAAAGTCTATAATAATACAAAAACACGTTGCATTTAGGGTTTCCACATCACACAATTTAAATATTTTCAAGCCCGTCCTTATAGCTTATCCATCTGCACTTCACTTCAAGGCCCGTATACTGATAACTTTAGTTTCTGACTCGATGGTCGTAGGTCAATCTATATCTTTGATGTATTGTACGAAACCTCAGTCACCAGCTCACCACTGACTACGAACAATGGATGTTCTATTGTGCCCGCTGAACAATGTGTTAAAATAGATTCTGCGGACAAAGGGATTTTACGTAAGTTGCGAACTAGATTCTTTAGATGACCTCGTTCCTGCTGTCGAATCTTTCATTTAGATAATTCATCCCAAGTCAACATTTTCTTAGTAATTCCTGCCTTTCCGCTCAGGGAAAGAAATAGGTTTCTTTTAACATTTTTTTTCTGCCCCACTTTGCAATATGGTGTTTGATGTTTTCAATTTACGGGACTCATCTGAGGAAATAAAAGGTGGTAGGATACCTTCATCTTCTTTCTACTATATTTTTGTCAACGTAGCGAAGACTAGCCTATAAAGGCTTTAAATATTCATTTCCCGCTCGGATTAAAGTTTATATGATCCCTCTGGTAAAAGAGATCATTAATTTTCAAAGTGGTGACTTTGAAAATGAATTTATCCATCATTGGACGACACCTTTACCTACTTATAAGGAAACAGAATATTATTGCGGTTGGTAGACTCAATGTAGCGATTTCGTTGAATTACATAATATGTATACGTAGATATGTTATATCTTCAGTTAGATCGCTGGCTTTATCGCTCCTATTTGCAGCTAGGTAATGTCGATATAAAGAAAGCAGGTATGTTGATTGTTCTTCTTATTACACAATACCATTCATATAAGAATGCAGTTGATCACGTATTAATTTTAATTTTTTCATACTTTCTAAACTCATTCTGCCCCTTTCAAAAGCTCACGTAGCATAACAAAACATTATTTTTATTATTCTTCGTTGCATCATCGAAATCTATTTAAAAGTAATATTTGATGCGTCGGCCCTTTAATCCCTCGTCTAATTAGTCACGGAGCCGGCGTAGACACAATTGATTTCGTACTGTGTCCGTGGAAGAGTCATGCGGACCCGAAGCCGACGAGTTAGCTTTGCACGTGATCACGTCATTTCGTCTCGGGTTTATTGGACCATAATCTATAATGTATTGCATCTGCTCTTAAGTGATTTCTTTCTTTTCTTTATTTGTGTTCTCTTTGAATAAGCTTCGACCTATTTATAACTGTTACTAAAGTTGGAAATTTTGCTTCTGTGCAATTAAAAGAGCAGGTACTTATAACGTAGTTGCTACTATTGAGCAAAACGCTTCTGGCTCGTAGATGAGATGGGTAGAATAACAATTTGTAACTATTTCTTGAGAGAAATCCGCTGCGACATAATCGTCCACTGATGTTCACTCATCAAATAAAGTCCAATAAAAGCATCCGTCTTTTTTATCATCCGGCATCCAATTATAATTAGTCATTTCATTAGGCAGCATCGGATAAATCGCCATAATTATGTCAAATGCGAATTCAAAGGGAGCTTTGATAAATGTCACTCGACTAATTAATAGGACTGATAGATAGGTACCTCTTACACGCGCTACGCCATGTTATAGAGGTATGCTTTGAGCTAAAATAGACTTCTCTAGACATCATAGACTAGATGGCACTTTTATTTTTCACTTCCAAGAATATTTTCCTTGCATGGAAGCTTTCTCTTCACGATGATTACTGATATTAAATGGATTCTTCAATTCACTTAATGCAATCATGCACCCTGCATTTAAGTACCAATTTTAGGTATCTATTCTATTTTTCATAATCGTTGGCAGTTTCAGGCTTCTGTCAACTGCGTTCGATCGATAATTTGGAAAATATTGTCAACGAACATAAAAGAATTTGACAATAAATTATTATTGGTTTATTTGCATTTCGGTGCAGAGCGTCTTCAGCGCTGTTAGTTGCGGTCTTTGGAACGAATAAAATATGTAAAAATTAGTTTTATTTCTCTCCGTGTAAGCACGAAGATATAATAAACAATTAAGATTTCAATAGGGTACTATAATAATATATCCCTCATATTGTTTATCTAGCAATCAATCAATAAGAACAGTTTATTTATATTTTATGGGTTTATGCTGAAGCATGAGAAGCGATACTTGTAATTTAATGTACGCAGTGCCTGTTCTGTAAATTATAATGGCGCACTTATACTTATAGTTAGTACAAGTGCGAGATAAGAAAGCTAAGTAAACATTAATAGAGATCGTTATATTACAATGTAGATAAGTGGACCTATACCAAGCTTTTACTGCCGCAATATTAACTTACGAATGGAACAGCAATATGTTTAGTAATTATGTACTAATCTAATACATTTAAAGATTAATTTTTTTTTCACCGATAAATTCGCTTAACGTTAATATCGACAGGAAAGTTTTTAAATTATTATAATTTATAATCTTTTACCGATTACGCGCATTGCAAGTGCATAGGTAATTATGCAAAACGCAATACAATATCGTATTTTTTTTACCAATATATTCAAAATAGTAATTATTACTTCTTAAAAATATTAATTAATAAATTAAAAATATACTTACAGCCATCGTATCGCCTTCGTCGACTTCGGCAAAAACACAAAGAACAAAATGAACACAATATAAGAACGCATCACAAAATAAAAATCGATCACTGCGTTACATTAAAATAACAATGTCGTTCGAATTAATTTAAAAAAAAGAATCATGACAATAGACCGAAATTTTGGCGGGAAAACGTCGGGCGCGAGTGTCGCGTGTGGCGGGTGCTCGCGTCGTGAGATGAGCGCACCCTAGCTGCGACTGCGACAGAATGCACGGCCACCACCTCTGCCACTCTCGACCACTGGTCAGGCAGACAAAACGCGCCGCCGCCGCAATCGCCAACTCCACAACAAAGATTATGATTTCTGCAGATCTGGCAGTTTATAACTTAGGTACCTACCTAGTTTGTATCGATAGGAATATTATCTACTTATGTTTTACGTTATATTATTATGTATGGAGGTGTAATATTATCTAACTAGGTATACTCGTATAAATAGAATAACTATAGAAGAATAATTTGATAGATCAGAATTTATAAATAGGTAATTTAATGTAATTAAGAGTTCAACGCGCTTAGCACTGTCGCAGTTAGGAACCCAGCATCAAAGTTGCTTGCAATAACAATAAAAGAACATTGATGGCTACTCATATCCATTCAAATGAACATTCGTTTATATAATCAACACAACTATGTCTTTTCGCAGTTACTCAGTGCTTTAATTAAAATTATGCAACGCAAACAAATATTTTAAATCAGTAACAAAAAACAAGGTTTCAAATCATTCACTGAAATACAATCGCCACGCAATGTAGTCAATCTATTATCCCACTGCAATTGTATGCTTTTGAATAGTTTCTTCTATTGTGCATTTCTCTATGAGAGCGTTTCATAATAGGCATTAATGTAGAACCTGTTCCAGTCTGCTAATATTGGTGCGCGGCGGAGCAGGCGGGCGGACACGCGCTCCCCACGCGAGCGGTACAACCACTTATCAATTCAGTCGAGTGGGCATTCATTCATTGTGAAGCGTTGTGCCTATTATGCGCGGATTCGGTGCTTATTTACCCGTTCACATGCCACTAGAGTACTCGTCTTGAAACTGTATCATATTTTATTACATTCATATTGTTACTTTAATGCTTCCTCTACACTACTCGCGAAGTTCCTCGGCGAAGTACTCGAGAAACTTTGTCCGAAGTCCGAAGTGCGTCACTACACACTCGTTCAACTTCGCGAGGAGCTCATTCGCTCTGTGGTGCCGATAGTCTGCGCGCGTTTGTGATGGATGATAAATGATTTTCTTATGACATTATCTCTATAACTATCTTTATGACATTAGTCATTGGGGTCCCAAATAACTGTCTCTGTTTGCAGAATTTCGAGGAACAATATAATTTGCTCCTGTGAGCACTTTATATTGCTCATAGTCGTGTTACTCGCACTGTTCTAACGAAGTCGGCCGAGTAGTGTAGAGAGACACTTCGTAAACGCACTTCGTGCAACTTCGGGCCCTTTGACTCGGGCGAAAAACCGACAACAAATGGATGTTGGCCGAGGCGAGGTAAAGTTTGACGAGGTAAGCCGAAGTGCCTGTCTACACTATCGTATTCGTCTAACTTCGTTCAACTTCGCGAGTAGTGTAGAGGAGGCATAAGATTTGACTTTGACACATATCATACCACGTGTCATCGGAAAATACTATATCAAAATGTAAAGGGTTCTTGATAAATTAAAGATGGCATATTCTTTTAATCATATATTACGATTAGCTATATTTTATATATCCATTAGAAATAAAATTGAACTAATAATATAAATCTGACAAACAGTGCATTATTACTAAATTATTACACAATTGACAACCATAGTGACCGCGGTGTAGTCTAAACTGAGCAATACAGTTGCTAACGATGTTTGACAGACGACTTGATTGATAGTTAAGACTTCTTTATCTAGATTAGCGAGTAGGTACATACAGGAGAATGAAGAAGTCGGTCGGTCCTTTTGTCTCCTCTCGTAACTTTACCTCTTTTACTCTTTACTGTCTTCATGTCTTATTTCGGTTTGATAGGCATACGATGCACTGATAGGCTTCTTTTCATTGTCAGAACCAATCAGTCTCTGGTGTGAGTCTGCATTGTATAGTTACGAGACGATCGTTGACGACAACAATTTCCATACATTTTTTTTATGATATCTTCTGACTGTTGCTATCCGCTAAGGGCGCTCTTAGGAAATGTATGGACATCATTCTTGTCGACACGACCCAGTGTCTAGAGCCTCCGTGCACCGAACGCCATTCGAATTGAGATGATACCTGCAGCAGCTAAAGTTGTACTAAGTCTTATCATAGTACAATAAGAATAGTAGGATAGCTTCATACAAATCGGCCGCCGCCGGTTTGAATCTACACGTGAGTCGCCGGCGCCGTGTACGCACGCACTTTTCATGCACACAATCTCATAGACGAGCGCGGCCCGGCGCGGCCTCAGTACTTGATGCGCCGCGCGTCGGAGGACGCAAGAGTAGGTAATTAACTCGCCGATCGGCCTTAGCTAACCTACTATTCTTTTTTTACTATGGTCTTATGCTCGGTACCACATTCAATCGTTACCAAACTATACGCATCAGTTTTAACTACACCGCTCTTAGTTGTAGGGCTAGTTACATTCGCCTCAGTAAATAAGCACAAATTACTATTTAAAATTTATATTGATAATATGCATTTATTTCTTATAACTAACGTACCTAATAGTAAAAGAAAGGCCACAGCGCAATGGTAAGTGCAAAACTAATACAAAAGTGCCGAAAGGACGATATTATAATATTATTTACATATAACTTTTTGATTTATCTAAATAAAATCATTTATATCCACAGCGAGTCGTTGAAAATTGTGGAATTAGAAGTAAGAATTTCGATAACGAATACTTAATAAAAATGAAAATGAGATCGCAATCACGTTTTTAGATAATTTAATTTAAATCATATCTATAAAGCATAATTATGTTGAGACGGTGTGGCTAGTTGTAGAGTTACACCTATTATTTAAAAACATTCATTATTCTTACTTTATCTGTAAAACATGTATTAGTTCATAGGTATAATCTTGATGTGTAAAATCACCGATTTGAATTATTTACATCATTCTTATCGGAGGTTTATGAACCTTACAAAGGTTCAGTGCCAAAACATAAAGGCTTCTTCATTCGGCGGCGACCGGCGATATCGTGACTGCATTTAAGCCATCTAAGGCGTTTTATTAACTGTCTGCGTTAGATCGCACGTCATGAGGGAGTTGCGATCTAACGCAGAATAGCCTATAGACTTTTTTATTTCAGTGTTCAGCGAGTAGTTCAACCTTTGTGACCTATTTCACTAGGATTTGTCGAGCTTGTATATATTCAAATGCGTCTCTAGCGTTCATGAGTGCGGACTGACATAAGCATAGTTGCCATTGCAAAAGAGTAATGAGCCAATATTTAAGTGGAGTAAACTTCGTTTTCATGGAGTAGTTTTGCGCTTCTACCAAAAAATAGTTTAGCCAAATGATTCCCACCGAAAAAAAGAAATGAAAAAGAAGAAGCAGCAGAGCAAGCTGGACGTAAAATAATAAAGAAAGTTTTGTCACAAGTTTGATAACTCGAATTAATTCGTGACTTTGCTCAGCTTCCTAGAAATAAACAAGCTCATTTTTACTATTTTAAGTCACTTGCTCAACTCTTGTTGGTGGAAACAAATGCACGTGGTTTTCTATTGCGGGATAAAATAAGGCACTAAAAGTTCCGCTCGCGCTATAAACCGGCTTTAAAAGCTTCCAAAATCGACGAAATCTCCGATCGCCAACGATAAAAGAAGTATAGCCCTGGCACTTGCAACAGTGAGAATTAGGAAGGTATAATTTCATTTATTAGATGCACACTAACAACAATTATCTGTATAAAAATGCACCACAGAGCACGGAACACAGCGCGACTACAAATTGGGACGACATTTGGTTCTGTACGCTGTGTGCAATTTCCAAACGCAGTAAGAACGATTACCGGTCGTAATGTAGGTATATTTCAATGTGACAACAAATGCTCAGAACAAAATGGCTATGTTACACTAACACAAAACAATGAAATATTCCTGTTTATTATTTAGGTTGTTATTATCAGTGTCATTGGCCCAACTTCAAAAAAGAGCGGTAAAATGTCAGATATCCAATTTCGAGAGTTAAACTGCAGTGCAGTGGTCAAACTCCAGTGTAGTAAAGTATAAATTCACTTAGCGAGCTTAGGACACCATGCGCCAAAAAGGATACAACAGCTCAAAAAGAGAGGCTCATTCAGATTATGTTATACTATATTATTACAACGATTTGAACAACCATTAACTGAATGCAAATAGCATTCAGTCAAGTTTATTTTCACAATCGGAAAATTTACTGTCACAAATTAATACCAAATAATAGAATAAAGATTTTTTAACAGCAAACAACTATTTTCGGTAGACACAGAGTAAATAAATCATAAGGGGCCCAATTCTACAAATTACATAGTTTCGATATCATGTCAGTGTCATACTGAGGTCACAAAAAGCGTATTCTTCTAAATTATCTGATAATTGAACGAAGTTGTAACGAGATCGTAAATTGAAACAAGTGTCAAAATATGTGTCAACGACGAACTGTTTATTTCAAATTATACGATAATGACATTAGGTTATCAGAATACCGCTTCAGAGTCCATTCAAAATATAATATCAATGTCATATAAAAATAGGAGAATTGGCCCCTAAAAGAAAAGTACATACAACACCTTTGCAACACAAGTTGCGTTATCATCTTGCTAAACGGTCGACATATATTTTATTTGTTTTAGTTTATAGATTTTCTACAGTTTTGTCACAATTAGGCTAAAGTCCTAGGATCATTAATCAGGCCACAATTGCTTTAAAATAATAACACACATCTATTTGTATAATATTTACAGGAACGGATTTCACTAATAACGAGACACTAATCGCTGTAAACTAATCACAAGTTATAACATATTATATTATCATATATCTTTATAACCATTCCTTTGGATACTCTTATCATCAATGCAACATATTATTTAAATTCAACTCATTCCAATCATAATAACAGAGGACTTCAAACGATGATGTCATACCGTGCGACGGACGCGTCGTGACAAAATGACGTCACACCGTGCGACTGGCGCGTCGCGCCGTGATGACGTCATAGCTTACGACGGGTGCTGCACAACGAACTGGTGACGTCATACTTTGCAAGCGCTCCACAACACAGATTCGAAGGTTCACAAACTGATGATTGGTAGTCCAGTACACAAGTAAAACGTCACTTCTTACTTCCAAGTCCAGCAGTGAGCGAGCTGAGCTCGGGGCGTGTTCCCTAGGGCTTCTTGCGCGTGTACTGCTTGATGATGATGGTGCGCGGCTGTCAGGCGAGGTGCGACAGGTCGTCCAGCTCGGGCGGGGGCTGCGGACCGCCGCCGCCGCCGCCGCGCGCAAACACAGGCTTCGCTACCACCGACACCGGCGCCTACACAGGATTATAATACAATTATTATAATTCTTTATTTTTACTTATTTTATGAAAGTCAATAGGAATAAAGCCAATGTCGCGGAGGTCTTTATTAACTTTCAATCAACAGACACAATGGACTCTTGGACTCGAAAATACAATTTACGGATCTCGTGAACTGAATTGTTTCATGTGGGAATTGAACCCACATGTGGTGAGGGTGCTACTTAACCTTTTGAACGCCAGAGCAAAAACACAAGAACCTGCCCTCAACGCCAAGCCACAAATTTCGCGCAAATACCTACAAAAAAATAGGGATTCCAATACTACATCGATATTTAATTGTATTTTTATTTTCGTCTCCGATTTCAGAATATAATGTCCTTGTAACATTGAAATTTAATTCCTAATTACACTTCCTCCTACTATAGTTATAGTTATACATAATTTACAGAGCTTTATAACACCGTAATTACAGTTATCGAGGCAGCGATAGCCGAGTGGATATACCAACAGACTGCCATGCAGAGGGTATCAGTTTCGAATCCACAGCGCGCACCAATGACTTTTCGGAGTTATGTGCGTATTGAATTGTTAATTACCGCTTGCCCCGTGCCTCGGAGAGCACGTTAAGCCGTCGGTCCCGATTGTCATGAAGATCTTTGACAGTCGTTACAGGGCGTCAGTACCTTCTAAATAAACTGACACTAGTCTAAATATCGCTATCCCTTCGGGTTGCGGAGGTCAGACAGGCAGTCGCTCCGTGGAAAAGCTAATATTCAGCTAAATCCGGTTAGACTAGAAAGCGGACCCCAGACTGAAACTGGGATAACGCTAAGAGAAAGAAGAATTACAGTTATGAGACGACAATATAATTAAATGTAATAACTATAGGCACAGCACTAGTCTTTATCTGCTGTCTTCTATTTGTGACCATGGCGTGGACGGCCCGCCATTTGTATGACCATTTCGCTTCCTAAATAAGGATGTAACAACGTAAATCTCGCTTATCGATGTGTTCTCGTACAATATTATTTTAAAATAAATAAAACGGTTTTTTTTAATTAGGTACATTTATAATCTTTATAATTCCGAGTGTTCAAACAGTTTAAGTATGTGTATAGGTACGTATTAACATAAAAAACTATCTATAGTTGTTTCACGAAAAAAGAACATTCCCAAACGTACCTGTCTAACTTATTTTTAACAAAAATAAGTTACATTCGGTCTACTAGCACCAATACTGGGCCACATACCTACTGACATTATCTCGGTTTTTAATAATATTAATTTTTGTTTAAAATAAAAGCAGAAAAAAAATACAGTAGGTACTTCCTTAGGTACCTTTAAATCATAGTCGTCCAAAGATTTTGTTTCCGAAAAGCCTTCGTCATCAGGGTTCAGGAACTCCTTCTAATATGCGAAGAAGTTCCTCCGTAGTCATTAAATTCGCACTCATTATAACAGTCACTTAGCATAAAATAAATAATAAATATTTTAATAATGTTTACTTTCTCCACTATTTCTGATCGCCTGCGCTTGTGACGTAGTAGTGTAGAAGGAAGTTTTAAAACGATCTTTGATGTAAATTTTTGATATTATCTAACATGCGCTACATCACTAGCAGTCACATATTTGTGACTGTGGCGTGTGAGAACATTCTTTTTAAAGATTTGATTTTTTACTTTTTAGCGTAAAATGTCTCAATATCTATAATGCTATTTAACTTGTTTAACATAAATAAACAAGCATTAGAACTTCTATTTTAAGGTAATATAAATAAACAGGCATTCAAGTAATGTTCAAATTGTTTATTTCGTGTTTTTGTATACCGCTTTTTCTGTCACGTTTGTGACGTTGGCGTCCAGGGACAGTTTTCGCTTGTCACATATATGTGACCATGGCGCTCAAAAGGTTAAACCACTACGCCAACCGTGCAGTTTCAAAGGTATGAGCCAAAGATTCTTAATCTTTATATTACAATGGCGCGCCTTGTTAGTATTGTTAGCATACAGAGCCCTACAACTCAAATAATTTACTTTTGTTTTTACTTATAAGTTATAATAATACAATGACAAGCATACTTGCTTGTCATTGTATTATGGCCTTTTGGATTTTTTTATTAATTTATAATTTATATCTGTGAGCAGTATTTTGGAGCCCCAGTACCTCAGCCAAGAACCCTTCCGGCTTCATAGAGTCCCGGTTAAGAATTCCTGGTGCAAGGCTTAGGCTAACGCGATCTATGTTATACTTTCATACTTATTTAGAGCAGCGGTCGGCAACACGTGGCCCGCGAGGGTCCTACTTGCGGCCCGCGAATGTTTTGTAAAAAATGTCTTATAAATCGAACTAAAACGCCCTATGGCTTAAAACAGCACAACTGAATCGATTTTAATGAAAAACATGAGACAGCCTTCTAAGACCCTACAAATGCACTCTTCATACATGCTACAAAAAGATCTGGAACTAGAGGCGTAACCTCCGAAGCTGAACACTCTTTTCGTATAAGGGCGATTAGGCAAAATAAAGAGCCGAAGTTACTGGGCAAGAGCCTTCCGACAAAGCTGACTACCTCGAATAGTGGTAATATGTATGTCTCGCATGCCCTGACGCCTCAACCAGACATCGGCGAGCTTAGAGCTGAACTTTAAAGCTAAGTTTTTCCAGGCAGAGTAGTAGCCTTTCCCTGTGTAAGTACCGCTCAGCATACTGCGGTTGTCAACACCCAGTTGGGAAGGCCCAGCGTGGTATGGGACTATGGATCAAAACTCCCCATTAAAGAAACAGCCCCTAGTTCCCAGCCGCCTTACTGTTCCGAGTCACGGCAGCGGCCTTCGTCCTGGCAGAGTAGGAGGTGCTAAGAATCCCCGGGCTACGGACAGCTCCCAACGCCAATTGACCCTGGCTACATACAATAGACGTACTTTACGGCTTGAAGAAAGCCTCCACATTTTTGAGGTAGAATCATAGAATTAGACAAGATACGAACCCAAGATGCACTGAGTCTATCAGAAGTCCGAAGAGAAGGGGAGGACACGATAACCTCTACATCAGGCTTCTATTCTACTCCAGGGAGGAAGCCCAACGATCCCAAGTTGGCGTAGGGTTTCTCGTTAACAAAGCCCTTCGTGAAAACGTAACAGATCAGAGGCCCTAGCCAAACGGCATTCGCTCTGATATCTACTTTCGATAACGCTTGGTTGCCATGGCAACATAAGGAATTCCTTCTTAGTTGACCACGTGATATAACGAAGGCTTATGTCAGTTCCATACATTTTTGCACCTAGCGATTGGCGATATCGTTAATGCCATTTGGCTAAGGGGGCTGTAGCGTCTCGATCCGCATAGCATACCTTGTACTGAAACTGACCGAGAGATACTCTCTTAAGATGGTACAGGTATATCAAGTAGCTCAGATGCAGAGGTGGAGACCGTATACAACGATGTGACGAAGGCCATACATTGCTCCATAAATACACATTTCATTGTATATATGGTTGACCTCAACGCAAAGGTACGAGCGCGGCGATCGTGTTTGGGTCAGACACGATTCGCGCACATGCTTATGGGAGCAGAAAACTAGGGTCAAAATCATGTTGGTCAAATTCCTCAGTACGCAGGGATTGTTACCATTGCTGCGCAAAGAACAAGATTGACTTCATCATGACGGATAAGAAGCATATATATAGAGATGTCTCAGTGATCAATAGGTTCAATACCGGCAGCGACCACCGGCTTATAAGAGGCACGCTAAATATCTATTTCAAGCATGATAAGGTCTGTTCTTATTCCAACTGTCCCGATAGCGGGACATAATACGTTTTAACTAAAACTGAAAAACAGATTTGCTGCACTAGAGACTCCTAGCAGGGGTCTCTAGTGCAGCAAATCTGAAAATGTTGATGAGGACCTGAACGGCATGATCGGGGCAGTACAGGAACCGGGAATGCGGCATTTTCTAAACTTTCAAGCGAGACTCTGAAAATTATGTGATTTGACGGGCAGCTCCGGAGGCTTTCCAAATCTTAGTAAAGCTTGACTTTTGTAGCTGGAACACTCGCCTCGTACAGAAAGCGATTGAGCAAAATCGTGGTCAAAAGTCTTCTCCAAAAGACTGGGAAGGGGTCACCTGATAAAGCTGACTATCTCAAAGCGTAATACCGTGTTAACAGTCCCAGAGATCCTCGCTAATGTTGAAGACTTCTATGGCAATCTGTATGCCAATCATGCACCGAAGCCTGCACCTAACATGACCGATTCTAGAGCCCCACTTACCGGCCACTATACGGAGGATTTTCCTGACGTAGATGTCGATGAAACCAAAGCGGTTCTAAGACAGCTTAATAATAGTAAGGAGCATGGGGAAGATGGAGTGGCCTCTTAGCTCCTAAAGGCTGAAAGAAAACCTCTACTTGAGGAGCTTAGAAGGGTATTTACTTCTGTAATAATCAATGGGACTAAAAACTCAAAGGCATGGAGCAGATGTGTTGTGGCGTTGTTTTTCAGAAAAGGAGATAAATCTATCGGCAGATCATACCATTGAGCCACGTTTATAAGCTGTTGTATGTTTCAACAGTCGTCACGAATCGTTTGGCATCAAGATTTAACGACTCCCAGCCGTCGAAGTAGAATGGGTTTCGTAAAGGTAAAGCTACCGTAGGTATCGTGGACCACATTCATTCTGTCGGCAGTTTACCCAGAAATCTGAAGAGTACAAACGGCCACTGTGTCTGCCCTTTGAGGACTACGAAAAAGCCTTCAATTTTAGAGTCTTTGCAGCGCTAGATAAGTGGAGGTGCTGAGGAGCTTCTACCAAATGGCAACAATGCCCATTCAAGTCCAAAATTACGAAACAAGACCCATCCAGATGCTTCGTGGTGTAAGTCAGGGTGATGTTAGGGTGAGGGTGAAATATTCTTAGGGTGATGTTATATCCTCGAAACTCTTCACCAACTCGCTGGAGGATCTCTTTAAAACACAGTTGTGGTATGGAAGGGGAATCAATGTCTATGTGTAGTATCTCACGCATCTCCGCTTTGCCGATGCCTTGGTAATTATGGCAGAATCGCTGCAAGATTTGCACAAAATGCTGTCCAGTCTCAATACTGCCTGAAGACGTATCGTGCTCGGGATAAATCTAGAGAAGATTGAGCTAACGTTGAATGAACAAATCGTCTCTGAATCAATTTATATCGAAGGTGTAGCCCTCGAAGTTTGCCAGAAGTATGTATAAGTAAACCTGGGGCAAAAGTTGTAGCTAGGTAGAGACAACTTTGAGAGTGAACTCATCAGAAGAGTGCAGCTGGGCAGGATAGCATTTGGGAAGCTGCTTCATATCTTCGAGTCATCTTTGTCTCATGCCTAAAGATCAAGGTGTTCGGTTGAATACCTTGGTCTTGCCAATGTGCACTGCCAGTCATGACGTAAAGAGCTGAGACGTGGAACATGACGGTAGAGCTAGCCCACCGACTACATGTCACTCAAAGAGCTATGGACCGGTCAATGCTGGGGATCTCGTTAAGGAACAAAGTCCGGAACGAGATTTTTCGGCAGAACTCTATTCACATATGTACTTCAGAGGAATAGCAAGCTGAAGTGGCAGGTGGCCACATCTGTCACAGAACGAATGGACGGTGAAGTAGGCAGATTCTCGAGTGGTGGCTACTTCTCGACAAACATAGTTTTGGCCGCTCTCCCACCAGATGGACTAACGATTTGAGGAAGGTAGCTGGTAGTGGCTCAGGTCTTGTGGCGTACCCTGCAGGAAGCTTACGTCCAGCAGTGGACTGCAACAGGCTGATATGATGCGTGTGTGATGAGGCAGAGAAGCTTTCTCATCTGGCTTTTGTGGATGCTGAAAACGCTTTTGACTCCATCGTAATCTAGGCTGCACTGAAGTTGTTGCAGCACAGCCATGTGTATTGAAAATATGTGGGGGTGTTAAGAGACCCAAATGTCAATAATTTCTGTACGAGCCCTGAACAACAAAAAAACCATCCAATATTTTCAAGAGATAGCACGAAGTGACAACATTTATATCCCCGAAAATCTTCACCAACGCTGGTGGTGGTCTCCACCTTGCGGATGATTCAGTGGCAGAATTGCTGCAAGACTTGTAATAATGCAGTCTAGTTATTAGTAAAAGTGCGGCCCGCCTTTAGTTTATTTTGTCTACTTGTGCCCCTTGCCTACCAAAAGGTTGCCGACCGCTGATTTAGAGCAAAAAATGCCAATTCAAGAAATATTTGAAACTATTTACCGAAAATGTGTATCCGCACATTACGATACATTATAGTTTAGAACATTACAAACTTTATTTATTAGGTAAATGACACTTATACTGACCACATTCTGAAAGCACCGGTATTTTCGCGTGTACGTTTTTCATGTCGAAATAAGCTTCACAGAGTTGATGTTACTGTCACCTGCTAGATGTGACTGTAGGTAGTAACCTAGCAGCTGATCTACGGGATAAGGGAATCTTCCCCTACCAAAACTGTACAAATAAAAAAAAAACTAATAAACAAGCTCTCAGTAGTATCATTCCCTTATCCCTTCCTAATTTACTACCCACGCCACTACTACATGCCACTCAAAAAACTAAGTCTGCTAAGAGAAAATATATTACCGATTTATTTATATGTAAATACAAGGTAGAAGGATAGCATTTGAAAAAAAAAACAGCTAGACATTGGACAAACGCATACAGAGTCATGCACTAAAATAAGGACTAAACCAATAGTTATCCACTATTCGTAACTACACTCACAAAACAATGGCTTTTCTGTCCACAATGTATCACGATTCATCAAGAGACACACGCTATAAAAATCACAAAGGGTATAAACAGTTCATTCCAAAAAATGTGGGCGTGCCTTTCAGTTAGTATTTACGAAACTTCGAATGTTGTCAATACTTACAGAATATAATTTTCGTATTAATTTCATATATCCAAATACTTTAAGTAGTTTATTTATTTAGAAATCTGTTTCTTGCGATCAGTTTCTATTTACATTCAGTCAGTCAATTTCTATTTACACAATAATAAAAAAAATTGGGCAAGTGCGAGTCGGACTCGCGCACGAAGGGTTCCGTACCATCATCTATAAAAGAAAATCACGTTTGTTGTATATATGTATACATAAATATTTTTTAAGTTTCTACTTGTTTATTAAGATCGAGTAACAAATTGCTTAAAAATTACGTTTGTTGTATGGGAGCCCCCCTTTATTATTTACTTTTTTAAATTTAAATATTTATTTATTAAAGGTAATATACAACTACATATTCCGTGAAAATTTTAAGCGTCTACCTGTTACCGTTAGTGATTTTGAGCAAAAATACGAAAAAAAAACACGTTTATTGTATGGGACCCACCCTTAATATTTTCATTTTTTTATTTTTAGTATTTGTTTTTATAGCGGCAACCGAAATACATAATTTGTGAAAATTTCAGCTTTCTAGCTATCACAGTTTATGAGATACAGCCTGGTGACAGACAGACAGACAGACAGACAGACAGACAGACAGACAGACAGACAGCGGAGGCTTAGTAATAGGGTTCCGATTTTTACCTTTTAGGTACGGAACCCTAAAAATAGGTCGGCCATCCGTGTGGTGACGGATTAAGAATACGGAATGTCACCACCCCATATCATCCCATGGGTGTCGTAAGAGCCGACAGAGGGACCATACTATGCAGAGAACAGCACTGTAAGAGAAGGAAAACTTGATACAAACCCTATACCAACCTGTTTGCCAGCGTGGTATAGTAGGCCAATTCCTCCTTTCAAAGGAGAGGCCTAGTCCAGCAGTGGACTGTTAAAGGCTGACGATGATGAAAAAAATAGGTGGCTGTCGGCCAATATACCACTAGTGGTAACGACAACGGATTTATTACTGAGCACTAACATATTTTTAGCTATTAAATTAAATACTTATTTTGTTCTGCGGAAGATCTTGAATCTGGTGAAGGAAGATTTTAAAAAAGGAAATCACTAGTCCTTTATCTTTTGGGGGACTTAAGGCCTTAGATCCGGCCCTGTATTGGGGGCCTAGATAAGTGGCATTCGCTCCTCAATTCTAATATCTTTTGGTTGCCATAATCACATAAGCCATTAGTTCTTTATCGACCACATGACATATCAAAGGTGTATGTAAGTATACCATTTGTAAACATTTGTTCACTTAGCGAATAGTAATATCGCTGATCGAATGTTCCTTTGTCAAGGCCGAGAATACAGGGGCGGATTCAGGAACTCAAGTCCTCCAAAATATCAAGTAGTAGAGTGTAGTGTATAGTACCGACCTGGCTGACCTGTCCGGTATTGGGTGCGGGCGCGGGCGACGGCAGGTGCGACGGCGCGACGCCAACCACGACTACCTTCTGCTGCTGCGGCGGCGCTCCGCCCGCCGGGCCCGACGTCACCACCACCGACTACGACATGCACACGCTACGTCACTACAGCCCACACGACTCACATACCACGCTCACACACCTCGTACTCAGTAAACATATCAGCGGTAGGTAAGTCTAACCGTCTATTGACGAACAGCAGCGTCGAGTAGTAGCGGCAACGAATGAGATGTCCGTGGCGCGTTCTACTCTGACGCGATATCGGCCGCGGCATGTACGCGAGTAGAGCGCGACATGTACAGTCCAACAACTTCCCGCTAGACCACCATAAGGGCGAGAATCGCTCAGCAAGACATCGTCGCTTCCAGTGCTACTTTACTCGCACATTGATATTCGTACACAAAACCAGTTACTAGTGTGCCTCGACTTTATGCGCGAGCCAAGGCAATTTTTATCAAACTGGTCCAGCACCGACTTGTTTGATTGTACATCGAAACTGCCGCCGCCGCTGCCGCCAGCCGCTGCTGTTCGTCAACAGACCGTGAGGTCGAACAACGGTTAGCCGCGCGTGGTTTTTAGCCGAGACAGACCGGTTAATCGTAGAGCGGTCTTAGGAAGGTCTCGTGGCGCTATGATCATGCTAGGCTTTCGTTTTGGAAACCAGAGCTAGCTATCAACTCGAACAACATTTATAGTTTCATTTCATATTTCAACTAAGTGTCACGATGATATTTTCACTGAGTACGCAAACTAGTTAAAATAAATACCTACACAATATCAAAAAATAACACCATGAGCAAATATTTTATTTGCATAAAAGTGGATTACCTAGTAAAATGTATCCAGACGTTCAAAACATTCTACGGCATAGCGTAATAGCATTAGGTGTTGATACTTCGTATTAATTATAGACTTATAGAAAAATCATAATACGCGCACACATTGTCTAATCTATCTATACACATAAATAAAATTGGCGTGTCTGTTTGTAATATTAAAATAACCGCTTTTTACTTAATGCATATGGATTTATACACGGTACATATCGTAATGACATTTTTTTCAATTTTTGTCTGACATTTTTTTCAATTTTTGTCTTTCTGTTTGTTCTCGCTGATCTCTGGAACGGCTGGACCGATTTTGACGGGACGTTCACTGGCGGATACCTGATGTACCACGGAGTAACTTAGGCTATAAATTAACCGGGTACCGCGAAGTAGTACCCTCAGGACGTGGGAGAAACCGCGGGAAACAGCTAGTCTACAATACCTGACGAACCTTGTACTTGAACGTGTCACGTGTATTCGCCATCCTAATTACAGAACATTCCAAAGTAGGATAGATTGGATATAAAAAGAAGAATGAACAAGATTAGAAGTGTGGGATGGACATAGATTCACACATTCGCCGACCGCGCTCTAAGGTGGACGTGTAACGCGTAAATATATTTAATTTTATTGTTTAGCGCGGCGCAAGCCAACGCTCGCCATTTTTATCACCATGAGTGGCAAAGTTGTGGCGAACGAGCTGCTGGCGTTCCTGCAGCAGAAGCTGGATGTCATGGACGAGGTGTCGGCTATCCAGATCTGTTCCAGGAACTTTATCGAGGAGGACATAGCGGCTGCCAAGCTGCTTCTGTACAGGTCGCTAAACAAATGCGACCAGATGGTGTCCCGCAGACGTGACGGGACAAAGAAAAGTTTGCAGAATATTATCACGCTGCTGTAGGAGACCGATCCTGACTACGTGCCGACGTTTGTGGCGAGGGACTTGAACAAGTTGCCTCCCGTCACTTTCGACCACGTCTATGTCACACGCCTTTTGAAGGACATTGTGTTTCTGAAGGCAAGTTTAGCGGATGTACACAAGAAGCAACAGGCATCCCAAGACACCGAGCAAGAACAAGAACTGCTGCGGTACGGCTCCTGTGGAGTCTGGTGCAAATCTACGCGCTGCTGCACCGAACACACCCGTCTATGTTTCTCGCCTGCACTACACCACTAAGGCGGAGGACATCGCGGAGTACGTGCGCCAAAAGTCGAAGTACATGCCGAGAGTGCAGCTGTCGCAGTCGCGACGCAACGTCAACTTTAAGGCGTTTGTGGTGCGGGTCCCGAAGTGCTATCTGCATACTATTAAGAAGGAGGACTTTTGGCCGAAGGGTGTGGTGTTCCGTCGCTTCCGCGGACAAGTGCCACACGAACGAACAACAACAACGTGCAAGTGAAGTGATACTAACATAGTTTATAAGTATATTTATACTAACAACCACTATGTATGTTAGACTGTAAGGTAGAGAGAAACATATTATGTCCCTTTCAATCAGGACTTTAACAAGTATTGAAAAGGTCTGCCTTCTTATTGCGTGTTAAACTGACATTCATAATAAATTCCATTGCATACCATACCAAACGCATCAGTCTAATACACACATAGAGTTAAATTTAAATATCGCTACATAAAACATATTACGTTAACGTATTGTTAGAATTAAGTCAACGTCTTTTATCAACACAATACATGCTCCATTACTCACGAACTTAGAATCTACACATGATCTAGGATCTACTTTACTTCAACTTATTGCAATCTTCACATGCAGTGCTGTATTACAAGTTTTCGATACTTATTATTTAGGCGAACGTCATCATATCGATCTACATGTTTCCATACACTCTCCTACAGATATACATACATAATTAATTATCTAGAAAATGAGGACAGTACTTCGATTTTCTTCATACAAAAGGCACTCGTCTTAGATAAAAGCCACAAGAAACTCACAAATATGAGTACGATTACTGATCTGATATCATAAAAACAGTTATTGCAACATCGGCTACCAAACTCAACAGCTATCTCGAATTAAACTAGAGATGCTTTAACTGGTTTCCATATCCAACCAGTCTCAATCAAATCGACCTATTTCGATGTACTTAACATGCAGTTATTCGTATTGTCATGCAAAAGAATACTTCGACATAATGCCACAGCTACTTCGTGAAGTATCTACCAAGTTTCACGATGCACTACGTTTGATTTCTATGCTATGATATAAGGATACCTTTACATTTTGACTACGGACGATAGTGGGCTGCGAACTGTGCACCACTATGTGGCCCGCTCCACTCACGGGCTGCGTCTGTAACAAACGTATTATAAGTAATAATTCAACTAACAAAATTAAATAAATATTTTTAAACTTTGGCGATTTGTACGCGTACAGTACCCCGGTTTACGTGACCTCGCTTTATGGGGATTCGCTTCAAACTGTCTTTGGATTTATAGCACTCTGGGTTATAACTGGACTTTCTACAGTACAGCACAAGAGTGTAAATAATATGCGACTCAAATAACTTCAGAGCTTCATGGGTCAATAGCTACTGTTGGTACTAAAATTTAAATTAGGCATTGCAATAAACGCTTTTCGAATAAGTTTACATGTTTTTGGACTCCGATACGCGAATTTCGCTTTAGGAAATTTTCTTCAAAAGGCATCTCTCGCGTAAAGCGGGGTATTACTGTACTAATATCTTCTTTATATAAAAGGTCTCAATCGCGTAATCAGCGTCAGCCACCGTGAGATGGTGTAAGTGGTGTAACCCCACGCCGATACGTCGGGGTAAATATAAGATACTAGCTTTCGCCCGCGGCTTCGCCCGCATGAAATTTTAATAAAGAGTAGTAATAGCCTTTGTACTTCCCCAGGATTCAGACTATCCATTTCAAATTTCATCACAAACGGATCTGCACATTAGCCGTGTAGCATACATATAAACAGATAATACTTAAAATTAAGGAATGATTACGTTAGAGGTAGTATGAAAGTGGCGCCCATTGATGAAAAGGTAAAAGGGAGTCGACTGGCCTGGTATGGGCATGTTATGCGGAGAGATGATATGTATGTGGTTAAAACAGTGATGAATATGCATGAAAAGGGAGAGGACGGCCAAGGAAAAGATGGATGGACTGTGTAAGGATGGATATGAAAGAGAAAGGGGTAAACGATCGGATGACTGGTGACAGAGAAGTAGGTATGGAAGCGAAGGACATGAACACAAGACAATGATGAGTCGTCCAACTTCAGGTAAAGATTAGTATGTAAGTATATAATTAAAGTTATTTTAGATCTTATATACCTACTAAATAGAATAGCAGCAAACATAAAAACCGAAAGCATTACCACAAAGTACATAATCAGACCACCCCTCCGCCACGCTGCGCTTAAGCGCGCCAACTCATACCTAGTAAGCGCTATTAATAACGCTGCGCTTAGGTCAATTATGTCGTGATAACTTTTAAACTATTCTTCTAACTTACTATAAAAGACTTAGTCCATCTACATTAAATACTGAACACAATAAATCTATCAATTTTGAAAACAATTTGATAACTAATCTAGAATGAGCATTGTTAAAAAGTATCAAATTTAATTATTTTTACGGACCACTTTTAGTGTGTATTGGCTTCTACATAAAAGTTAGGTATATGCTGCCCCGGACTTTTATTTAGAACTTTTTAATATAAACAACAAGCTTTCGCCCGCGGCTTCGCCAGCATGAAATTTTAATAAAGATTAGCCTATGTACTTCCCCGGGTTGCTGACTATTCATGTCAAATTTCATCACAGACGGCTCTGCAGATTAGCCGTATAGCATATAATATATAAACAGATTATACTTAAAAATTACTTTTGGTTCATAATCGTCGAACTTCTGGTAAAGATTAGGATGTAGTTATATTATTGATGTTATGAAGAGCTTATATACCTACTGAATATAATAGCAGCAAAAATTTAAACTGAAAGCATTACCACAAAGTACATATCAAACCGTCCCTCCACCCCGCTTTGCTTAAGCGCGCCAACTCATAGTTTTATTATGTAGTTAGGTTATGTATCTAGTAAAAGCTAAAAAGTAATTTGGTAAGTCCTAGCTACCAGATCGCACCAATCTTCTCATCAATCAAAAGGGGTATTGATCAGACAAATATAAAATCGTTGCGCAAGTGAAATTTCTATCATAATGTTTACTCTGGCTACGCCCAAAACAATTTTTTTTAGTTATTTTTAAGTTTTTAGTTTTGTTGTTAGTTGATACTTCTATTTTCATAGTGAGCCCTTTTTTACCAATCAAGTCCTGTCATTCGATACCCATATTGAGGTATTTGTGGAAAATAGGTAATCTGCCATTTTGTGACGGCGCGGCGGCCATCTTGGATTTTTCATAATAAGCTCTATTCTACCAATCAAACCCTTTCATTTGGTACCCATATTGAGGTATTTGTGGAAAATATGTAATCCGCCATTTTGTGGCAGCGGCCATCTTGGATTTTTCATAATGAGACCTATTCTACCAATCAAGCCCTTTCATTCGATACCCATATTGAGGTATTTGTGGAAAATAAGTAATCCGCCATTTTGTGGCGCCGGCCATTTTGGATTTTTCATAGTGAGCTCCATTCTACCAATCAAGCCCTTTCATTCGATACCCATATTGAGTTATTTGTGGAAAATATGTCACCCGCCATTTTGCGGCGACAGCCATCTTGAATTTTTCATAGTGAGCTCTATTCTACGAATCAAGACCTTTCATTTGATACCCATATTGAAATATTTGTGGAAAATATGTAATTCGCCATTTTGCTGCCACAGCCATCTTGGATTTTTCATAGTGAACTCTATTCTACGAATCAAGCCCTTTCATTTGATACCCATATTGAGGTATTTGTGCAAAATAGGTAATCCGCCATTTTGTGGCGGCGGCCATCTTGGTTTTTTCATAGTGAGCCCTATTCTACCAATCAAGCCCTTTCATTCGATACCCATATTGAGTTATTTGTGGAAAATAAGTAATCCGCCATTTTGTGGCGGCGGCCATCTTGGATTATTCATAGTGAACTCTATTCTACGAATCAAGCCCTTTCATTTGATACCCATATTGAGGTATTTGTGCAAAATAGGTAATCCGCCATTTTGTGGCGGCGGCCATCTTGGATTTTTCATAGTGAGCTCCATTCTACCAATCAAACCCTTTCATTTGATACCCATATTGAGGTTGTTGTGAAGTAATATGTGATCCGCCATTTTGTATCGGCGGCCATCTTGAATTTACAATAATTGAAATATTATCTTATATTGTCATCAAAATTAAGAGTGTATACCAAATATCAGATCAATCTGTCATCAGGAAAGGGGTAAAATTCCAATGACTAAATTTGACCCAAGCAAACAAATTAGATACAGATAATACAGAATTTTTGCCGACTTAGTTGATACTTATCCTTATATTATGGCAACATTATACAAAATCTTTATAAATTGTAGCCTATGTGTTATTCTGATGTATAAACTATATTACTGTAAAGTTTCATCCAAATCCGTTCAGTAGTTTTTGCGTGAAAGAGTAACAAACATCCATCCATCCATCCCTCCATCCATCCATCCATCCATCCATCTATACATACATCTTCACAAACTTTCACATTTATAATATTAGTAGGATTGCTCCTTTATTAGCAAATAGTTACGCGACTGAAACCCATTAGATAAATATAAGTAAATTAAAATAAATCTAAAATAAGACTGTTTTGCATTAGCACAAAACAGTTATTATGTGTGTGGAAAACACACGGCATTTGTTTGAAGATGCATTCAATAAATTAAGCCTAAGAAACATACAATTACATACCTTATCTCTTCTCTCTTATGTTACCTGTCTCTTTCACTCGCAGCAAGGCGCGGAGTTCAGGTGAACTGGAGCGCGCTTGTCAAAATTCAAATCATAGTCTTCCAAATCACCAGCAAGCACCTTGCTCCAATGCCGTGTGTTTTCCACACACATAATAACTGTTTTGTGCTAATGCAAAACAGTCTTATTATATGTGTTTCCAAACACACGGCATTTGTTTGAAGACCTGTTTGTTATCTGCTGGTGAAAGAACCTGTGATGGGTACAGGTATTATGAATGCTATGTGAAATAAATAAATCCCATTAGCCTTCTAATATATGTAATTAACTAATTATCTAAGTTAAACAAAAAAAAAAAAAACATTGTTAACACTAACACAGTTTTAGAGATAAGAATTTAATAGAAAATTCAAAAGAAAACAACATAAATAAAATTGTTCCTTAAAAACAAAAAGACTTCTCATAACTTACTTATAAGTCAAGAATTATTATATCATGTACTATTCCAATCTTAAGTTTTTATCACCTAAGTATCTGTGTACTTTTATTTAAGTTAATACTAAATATCTAAAAAATTGTTTGAAAGATAATCACTTCTCTCATTGTCATTAGTTCTTTCCACTGTACAACAGTAAAACTTCCTGAAGGTTTCTGATCTCTTCCAATTTGCTCTCCTTAAAATTTCTTCCACAGGCCGGTTTTCTAAATAGCTCTTTGAAGCTACTGCTGATCTCACACTGCCTGGTGAAGCATCTATGCCAGCTAGTTTAAAAACATTCTTTACCCAACCAGCTATAATGGTACGTGAGGCTGGTCGTATCTTACCAACAATTGAAATAAACAGACTTTTTATATTACCACCATCTGAACGCCTAACTTCAGTACTTTTAATTAATTCCATAACATGTCTGACAGGACATAAACTCATGTCAGGATGTTGTTTCAGTAACCATCCAGACTGTCTATTGTGGGCATTGTCTGTCTTGGAACCAAATCTAGGCCATAATTTTATTTCTTTTCTATCATTATCTATGATAAGACTGTCCTCAGAAAACTCTAAAAGTGTCAGATCGTGGAGTCTCCGGCCAGAGACCAGTAATAAGATTACTGCAGTTCTTCGAGATATATCAAATAAGGTACCTAGTTTTGGTGTATTCTTGAGCCAGTTAAAGAGTAACTCTGTGTCCCAAATATGAGTTTTCTTCTCAGGTGGTCTGATTAAAGACGCTGCCCTCAAGATTTGCTGTACAAAGAAATTTCTTGATATAGCTTCACTTGTTGCAGTGTAGGTGGATACAGCTGATTTGTGTAAAAGAATGGTCCTATAAGCTAGTTTGTCCTGTATACACAACTTGGCTAAAAACCGAGCTACCTCATTGCTATGAGGACAGCTAGGATTGATGTTGTTCTGTTGGCACCATAAAATCCAGCGTTTTATTGGAGCTCTGTAAGTCGATATAGTTGAGGTTCTCCAACTCTTCTCTAGAAGATCTCT
This sequence comes from Euclidia mi, assembly GCA_944739405.2. Taxonomy (NCBI): domain Eukaryota; kingdom Metazoa; phylum Arthropoda; class Insecta; order Lepidoptera; family Erebidae; genus Euclidia; species Euclidia mi. The sequence goes on from OX123187.2 coordinate 44,866,044, forward strand.
CTCCTCGGACGACCAGTGAGCTATCTGATTTGCCCACCCCCAATTTTCCATGCTAGCAGTTCCAACTTGTGCACCTGAGGTGGACAACTGCCTGTTGTTAAGTCTATCAGATTCTTGTGTAGATCCCTTATAGGCACTGGTTCTGATAGAGCCCGAGCTCTGAGATCTGCTAGCCAAAAACATTGTGTCCAATGTGGCGCTATTACGACAAACGTTCCTGTCGCTGTGTTGAGGTGGCGCAGTACCTGTGGAATAAGATTCGGAGGTGGGAACACCCAAGCCAATCCGTAATTCCAAGGTCGACTGAAGGCGTCGTAAAAAATTGCTGACCCATCTCTGGAGTCCCACGTTACGTACGAACTTACGACCGCGCTTCGTCTTGACGCAAATAAGTCGACGTCTGGTACGCCCCAAATTCTGAATACGGCCTCCGAGGCCGGGGGCAACAAGTGCCATTCCGGCACGGGTCGGTTTCGGGATAGGCGGTCGGCTATGCCGTTGTACCTCCCCGGGAGGTACGCCGCCGACAGCGTGACGTGCAAGCGCTCGGTTAGTTCCAGAAGCCTGGTTGTTAATCGGAGCAGAGCTAGGGATCGTGTCCCGCCCTCGTTCCTGATATATGCTACTAGCGTCCTGTTGTCTGTCTGTACTAGGATGTGCGCATTCCGCAGATACCTTTGACGACGATTGATGGCACCGTAAACAGCAAACAACTCTTTCATGTTTGAATGCCAATGCTTTTGCTGTATCGTCCATCGGCCTGCTAGAACTATTCCGTTCAGGTGAGCGCCCCAGCCTACATCTGCAGCATCTGTAGTCAAAAAGTGAGTCACTTCTTTTTTGTGTAGAGCTGCCGAGCTGCGGTCTATGGCGTCCTGCCACCATCTTAGTTCGTGCTGCACACAAGGAGGTAGATCTCGCTTTTGTGATCCTTTGAGTCGACTGAACCCTCTTAGGAACCTCTGTGTTTGTCGACAATGCAATCGTCCTTTCGGAGTTGTTAGACTTGCGAAATTCAGTTGTCCTAGTAGGCACTGACTCTCCCGAAGAGTACAACGGCCCCTCTGCAAAAGTTTTGCCAGGAAGCTCTTTATTTTTGTCACCTTCTTTAGTGGTAAAGACATGATTTTGTTCTTGGTGTTCCATAGTAGACCTAAGTATTCCAACTCTTGACAGGGTACCAAAACTGACTTCTGGTAATTGATATGCCAGCCAAGACTCTCCAGAATTCTTACTGTCTCCGAGACCTGATTCTGTAACTTTGTCTTGTCCTGATTCACTAGAATATAATCGTCTAGGTAGACCAATAATCTTATTCCCTGGGAGCGTAGGTGCTCTGCTATCCAGTTGGAAAGACTGGCAAAAGTGTGGGGGGCGGAAGACAGGCCAAAAGGCAGTGCCGTCAATTGAAGGACCTGGTTGTTGTAACATACCCTTAAGAAACGACGATGGGGCTCTGAAATGGGCAAATGAAAATAGGCCTGGTGGATGTCTATTTTCACCATCCAGTCGTTGCTCTGTAGAAAGTTTGCTACATCTGTCTGTGAAATTAATTGAAAGTGCTTGACTGCTATGAATTTGTTGAGCTCTCTGAGGTCGAATATGGGGCGCCAGCCCCCATCTGACTTCCTCACTAAAAACATCTTGCAAAGGTAGCCAGAGTTCAGAACCGGAGGCACCTCTAATATGCCCTTTTCTTTTAAATCCTGTATTATGGATGTCATCTGTGGGGAAGTTACTGTATTGAATCTTTGTAGATTTTTTGAAGTTAGTCGAATCAAGGGAGGTCTCAATTTGAAAGGTAAACGGCCATTGGTTACAGTGTTCAGGATGAATCTGTTTGCACCAAGCTCCTTCCATACCTGTACATGCTGTTTTAGGCATCCCCCTTGAAAGGCTTGGTGGCACTGTATCTTGTCAATCTTGTTTACTACGGTCGGAATTATTTTTCTTGAATTTACGAAAGGTATGCTTCTTCTGTGGAGGTTGAGAATCTTGCTTGTATTTCTTAAATTTGTTTGGTTTATTGCCCTGAGAATTGGTAGTCCTTCTTTCCTGTTTGTAGTTATTGCTAGAAGATGAGCGGCTTGTTCTAATGTCATTTATGTACTCTGGTTTATTTAACCAGTTTTGGGTACCACCCAGAGATCTAATAACTGGTTGTAAGGCCTCACGGCTAAAGAGATATTCTGGACTTGGTGGAATTCCTCTTAAAGTAGCTTTGAGATTGGGGTTATTAATTTCTTTAATAATCCTTTCTCGTCTTATTTCAATAGATTCTGCTCTTCTTCCACAAATAATTTGCATTATTTTCTCAGAACACTTATGTAAAGATGAGCCTGGGCCAAGTAATTCACTCACTCTTTCAAAAAGAGAGCTTGGGTTCAAGTTATTGGGGTTACTACCAGCCCAATTAAGTAACTCTTGCAGACCCTGCCTTAATAACTCTTGCTGCTCTAACTCTGCATTAGTCAAACCAGCTAACACATTTTCAGCGGATGCTAAATAATCCTTAGTCTTATTAAAGTGACAAAATTCTTCATTCACTTTTAATGCTACAAAGCCAGGGGTAGCTGAAAAGGATTGTAGTACTGACTTATAACGCATGCCCTTCCAACCCTGGGTATCAAAGTGTTGTAATAAATTTAATTTGTCAATCCTCTCCTGCTTTGCAAGCGGGATCACTCTCTTCTCGTCAAAATCGGTCTTAAGCTCTCCCAACTTAAACTTCTCAGAACTAGAAGTTGGATTTAAAAGAAATTGAGTCTGATCTATTGCCCTGCTGGGGCCTGGTAGGTTTTCAGTACCCTGGATTGGCATTCTGGTAAGAACGGGCAATTGAGATAAGTAACCGGTAATATAACTTACCTGGCTTATAAGGCTATCTACGCGCGGGTCACAAGAATTAAGTTTGTACTTACGTCTGCGTTTGTTAGGTGGAGGCGAGGCAAAGCCCTCCTCATCTTCCGAAGATGAGGCAGAGCTGGAGCTGTCGTCGTCCTTGGAGGACGCCGGCTGACGATTTCCCTGTTCTTCGTCCGAAGCAACAGGTAAGACGGATACGTCGTCCTCGTCATTCCTCGTCGCCGGTGTGCTCATACTTATCAAATTGCACTAATAATACTAATTTATAACACCTTTTTTTCAATTTTATCAACGGAGAAAAAATTTTGCAAACAATTGCGGCAAAATAAATGAATGCTATGATTTGAATTTTGACAAGCGCGCTCCAGTTCACCTGAACTCCGCGCCTTGCTGCGAGTGAAAGAGACAGGTAACATAAGAGAGAAGAGATAAGGTATGTAATTGTATGTTTCTTAGGCTTAATTTATTGAATGCATCTTCAAACAAATGCCGTGTGTTTGGAAACACATATAATGTTATATTATTTATTAAGCTAGGCGCTAAACCTACAAAATCCAGCGCGTATATAAAAGGTTTTTTTTAATAATCAATTTGACGCATGAAATAAATATTTATACTAATAATTTGGCAAAAAAGCCAACAATGTGTGGTCGCTTACGCAGTACAAAATTTTCTAGTCCAGCATTTCCCAAAGTATGGGGCTCGACCCTTTGGCGGGTTGCGAGTAAATGTTGGATGGGCTCTGAAAAATTGGAAGTTCTTCATTCGTTTAGTTAAAAGTACCTCATTATAAACGAGAGTATAAATCCTGAGTATGGTAATATTTTGTGAATAGGTTAAAATATTTTCACAGTGGTTTTCAAAGTTGATTTGAAAACCACTGATGTAATCTGGAGAAGAAGCAACTGTGCGGTTTATACGAATCTCTTTCTTGACATTTTGTTAAGTGGCGTTGAAATTACGTTAAACAGCATACAGGGTTCACGGTTAAATCGACCGTATGAAGCCGAAAGAGTCAGCTAGTATATGTGTTAATTTTTTATGTACCTAATAGGCGGCAAACGAGCAGTCCGATCGCCTGATGGTAAGTCGCACATTGAGATCCGCAGTATCTGAGGAGTCATTAGTACGTTGCCGGCGTTTCGGATGAGACAAGGAATATACGGAGGAGCGGGATTAGTTCCAAGCAAAAGGCAATGGGCCCTCCGGTACCCACACGCACCGAACGTAACGCTACAGTAACTACTGTTACTTTACGGCGATATTGTACTGTGAGAGAGTAACACGACCCTGGCCCGACCGGTCTATTCATGCTTGAATCTGCAAGGATGTATGATAATGTATAAGCTATATTGCAGCAAATATTTCATTAAAAGCTGATCAGTAGTCATATGGTGAAATTTTAACAAACATCCATCCATTTTCGAAAATTTCTTGCTTTTATTTTAGTGGGTAGTGAGTGTTACCTGCGGCGGTTTCTGCTGCGAGACGATGACGAACTTCTGCGGCGGCGGCGTGGAGGGCGCGGGCGACTGCGGCGCCGGCGACGCGCTGATCACCACGTTACGGGTCGCCACCGTCTCTGTTACAAACACACATACCACACTTTACTAGAGTGCCTACTGTTCAAGACAAACACAATAAAAAATACTGCTTTTCCTTTCCATTTTTAGAACTTCCCTGACCACTTTTAGTACCTACTTCCCTGACCAATTTTAGATCTTCCCTGACCATTTTTATTAGGAAAACTGGGAGAAGATTTAAATGTTAGTAAATTATGGAATTATACAGATTATGAGCTTAGCTTGAGCCCTAAAGACCTTGGTAGGGGGTCCCTACCAAAGTCTTTAGGGTCCAATCTAACCTCATATGAAAGTCGGTGTATCTGCTAAATAACAGACGAAGCTTTTGCCTTGGGGTTGGGAGGTCAGGCAACAGTTGCTTCCGTAAAAGTCGAAACTACCATATCACTTATGGAGCAACATATTAATTTATCTATGAGCCACGAATAGGGCACCAGCGTTACGGTACAAAAGGGCTACGCCGTACCGGGGGTACCGTACACCTCCGCGAAACGGACGTTTTTAACTAAGTATCTGTTGTTTGTAAAACGATTAGATAACAGCGTGGTACTGACCTTGTGTCTTGGCGATGTGCGGGTGAGGGTGGGGGTGGGTGGTGTGTGTGTGGGGGTGGTGGTGCGAGGGCGGCGCGGCGGCGGGCACGAGCGGCGGCGTGACGGTGACCACCTGCACGGCGCCGCCGCCGCCGCCGCCCGCCGGCGACGCGCGCACCTTGCTCACCGCCTGCTGCAGGCTCGGGCCCAGGTACCCGTACTCGCGTCTGCAATGTGCCAACACATACATCTACTGTTCTATGGCCTTAGCTACACACGTGCTAATACATAATACATAATATATCGATCAAGTGATCCGTGCTATACTATTGGCAGCCTATCACAAACAGCCTCTCCCTGAGTCCTCCTTTATCCTGCCATTGGCGTACTTAGCTTAGTTTTTGGGATGAGCCTAGGTCTTTATAAAACAATGGCGTGAAGTTTCTAAAGTGTCCAGCCGGAGACGAAGAATTTAGGGTATCGAATCCAAATTATATTTGGATTCGATACCCAAAATTTTACTGTTGGCACTATAGTCTGATCAAGATACGAAAAATAAAAGGTAAACAAAGAAACCAATGATTTTCAAACTTATAAGTTAGCACGATAACCGATCGCGATTACCCGACCTAATTAAAAATGGCCCCCTGTCATGCGAAATGGTTACTTTTGGTATAATGAATAAGTTGACAGGATAACAAATACATTGACATTTTAGAATCATTGGCTTTTTAGGTTCTTTATCATGTAAAATAGTTTATTAGCATAACTAATACATTAAAAAAATATATTCGTTATAATAATTATGAACAATACAGGAAAAATAATAAATATGCTGTACCATTTATGAATTGAAGGGACAGTCGTATTTTGTAAAAACTAACTGAATCTTTCGCTGGAGTATTTAACTTAAATCTACTTTTGTTGCGAAGGCGATATTATAAAAACCATTTTATGGTTTGTTTACATTTTATTTTTTCGTATCTTGAACAGACTATAGGACCATACTGGATGGGCACACCCCAGTCGGCCGTCCTGCTACATACGTCTATGCTCCTCCTTCATCCTGCACTTCCCTATTCCTTGTTCGACTTCGCGATAGGTAGCGTATTGGGCGTATTTTTACGCCGTTTCTTACACCTAGTATAACGTGGTGGTTTAGGTGCCGAGTACAGCACTTTAAATTACTTCGATACTTACACAGCTCAGCTCCTCGACAATAATTTATATGAGCCACAAATTTTTGTTTCGGCGATTGTATGTTTGTAATGTCCTTAATGACACATTAACATAGAAATATAAATAAGAGTGCCAAGGGGGCGTGTCGGAATCCGCGCGAGATGCCCAAAGTGGTCACATCGCACGCAAATGGCCGTTATTATTGTTTTCAGATATCACAACGACTGTATTATTTTCAATAAATACATTGCTCTTTAACTACTACCTAAATTTGTAGCGAAGTAACTGACAAGGGTGCATAGGGTTCCACTACTACCTAAATTTGTAGCGAAGTAACTGACAAGGGTGCATAGGGTTCCACTACTACCTAAATTTGTAGCGAAGTAACTGACAAGGGTGCATAGGGTTCCCACCAAGAACTTAGGGTCCCAAGCCAACCTCACCTGCAAGTGGTGCACCTGCCGATCAACGGACGAGGCTCTGGCAAACTAAATATCCCGATAAGCGGCAATAGGCTCGCCACCTATTACGTGGGATCAAAACACTGGCGAAAAGTGGGCGTTTAGACCTTTCAAGGACAGTAAACGAGACACAATAGAAGTTTTATTGCTATGACGTCTTTAAACGTCAACTGTCCTTCAAAGTGTTAATATGCCTCTGCCTACCCCTTCGGGGAAACAGGCGTGAGTCTATGTATGTAACTGGACAAGCAATGTACCTAATTATGACCAAACGATACTTTATTAAGGGAATGCATCGCCTAGTACGCCCGCTGCTTCTTGCAACGAATAGCACAACGATAGTGGCCGATGTTTTTGTGTAAGTTGAACGTTGCTTGGTAAATACATAAATATAATGAATTCTCTGCACCATTCAAAGGTAGACTGGGAGATAATGCCCATGGCATTAAGTCCGCCTGTATACGCTGCGTATATAAAGTTTTTAAATAAATAAATACACGCTATGTTCGATAGGATAAGGTTTATAATTGAGTTATTGGAAGTTTTGATTTAAAAAATGCGAGTGTGTGCGCGACTACGTTTTTATATTGCTTTTAGTGAACTGCATGTGTAGTAGTAGCCGCGTGGAAAAGGCAAACTGGCGACACAGGTATCCGATACATTTTCCTCAACAGGGCATATCTCCTTGTTTATTATATCTATGCACATTACTAATTCCTAGTGTGGAACCTTGGCACTTGGTGTTGAATAGATTAGTAATACTAGGCGATATCGATATTTTTGTTTTAATAAACACTTATTTTAAATAAACAGCTCGTGAACCAGGCCTATATCCTGTGTCACGTAGGACTACAAAAATACTATCTCTACTAACGGACACAGTGAAAACACTGAGCGCCATTAATTTATAAATTGCCGAAATAAGTGAACAGCTATGTTTCATACTTGTAGTCGTCTGGCACATCGGGCGGTTGCCTCAGCTGCCGCACGACGGGCGCCAGTACTTTGAGCAGCTGGTGCTTGAGGTTGCCGGCCGCCAGCCGGTCGGCGCCGCCCAGCCCGCTTAGCGCGCCTTCCACGCGCTCGCCCAGCCAGCGCACGCGCGGCAGGATAAACACCTGAGGAAAAATACAGATTAAAAATTGTTATATTGCTAAAATATATCACAACTATTAAGAATACAATCAGTCATCAGTATAAGGTATCTGTAAAGATAGTAAGGCTTAAGCACCTCCGTATATGAGACACACTACTACAAAATGGGTCAAAGTTATCCTGTTTGTGCAACCTATTATAGTTTCTACTTGCACAGACAATAAATGAATTTGGTCTGTAATTTGACGTGGCAAAAGGTGTATAGCTTTTGCCAGGTCAGTCAGTGTAGGTGGATTAAACACATTTAGAGACAATTTGTTTAATAGACTAGGGCAGCAATTCTCAAAGTGTGCCCAGGGCTCCATGAAGCATCTCTAGGGGCTCCTAGAAGATATATATTATGTCAGTAAAATAAATGGTTTAAAAGTGCACATAGGACTCGGCTTTGATTTATTTTAGGGCTCCGCCAAATATTTGGTTACCCAAAAAGGTTCCATCCCTGAAAAATTTTTAAAACCACTGGACTAGGGCTATCAATGTCACCGTGTAATATTTAAGTCAATAGAACACAATCAGCAATTTGACATATCCTCTGTGCACCGTGTCGTCACTTTGGGGTCTAGCCAATAGCGTTGCGTTTCGACATTTTAAATTTCGCTCGTAAAGTTTCCACCTTTTATTAATTAATATTCGCGATTTTAGAGTGTTTAAATATAAAGTAATGTAAGAGGTGTCTTTCTTTACCGATTAAGAATGTCATAAACATATATTCGCTTAGTTCTGAATCACACACATATTTCCCTATTGCCTCCATAGAGCAGCTGTTCCGGTTAGCTATGGACAGGGACTCCTCCCTGTCCATAGCTAACCGGAACAGCTGCTACAAAACGGCTGAGCCGAGCTGACGGCCAACCTTCAGGAATGAAGAGGCACCGGAAGAAGAATGCCTTATTGCATCAATGTGCGATTCAAAAACGAGTTTGAAGTCGTCATACGAGCCTAAGTCACGAAAAACGCTACATCTAGGTAGTAAATGACCACACAACGTATATGTGGAGGGTATTGTGGTCCGTTTACGAGAATATGTCATCATTGAGCACTTTTCGGGATTAAGATCTAGCCTATTATTTTTACAGAATTCCTCTAATCGCTGAAGATCTGTTTGGAGGGCAATAGTGTCCTCTAAAGACGATATTGATGCATAGATATGCCGTCAGCAAAACAAAGTAGATTAGATGACATGAAGCACAAATCGATGTTATTGACATAAATAGTAAACAAAAGAGGGCCCAACAACGAACCCTGTGGGCAACCGCTGTGGACAGGGATCCAACTAGAAATATAATTATTTAGAGCTACAGCTTGCGCCCTATTCTCCATATACGAAGCAAACCATCTCAGCAAGTTACCGTGTATCGGTGTACAGTGTGTTGTACAGTTTTCGCAGTAGGATTAAATTATCGATTCGGTCGAACGCCTTACTATAGTCTGTGTAAATAATGTCAACTTGTGCCCCATTATCCATGGTATTTGTAATAAAATCGTAGCAGTAGATTTGCCCTGTAATAAGCCATGTTGTGATATGTGGTGTTATTATCAATTCGCAGTTATATATCGAAGACTGAGGGCACGTACGATAAGAATTTTACGTTGAAATAAGTCCAAAGAAATAAGACTACCCCACGGAGCACGGGTTTTGGTTTGGTCCGTAAACTAGACTACTAATTCTGATGACCATAAATGCTAAGCCGGTTCCTCGCGGACACCTGTTATTTAACTTTTTTTTGTCATGGGCCCTTTTTCTTGGCATACAATCAAGAAAAATGTAACAGTATCATTTCGGTGTCACTTACCTTGACAACCTCTGGTCCTAACTCAGCGAGGCCTTGTACAGCACCATAGAGAGACGCTAGGGGCGTCTTCTCAGATTCCTTCATAGTGGTAACCATAGACGGACCGACACCCGTCTCGTTGTTAGTCTGCGAGGGACACTGCAGCGCCTTGGCGAACAACCTACGAAATGTCAAATTTTAGTTATTGTGAATGTACACTAGAGAAATTAGTAAAGGATATGACATTCTATGTAGGCATGGGCGTTTTCGGATTTTTCCGCAAACCGATACAAATTCGATTTCAGATACTGAAATCGATTTCAAAAACCGATTTTAGAAATCGATTTCTGTAGCGGATGTCGGAGCGACGAGCGTAGTTACTAGTTGCGTAGACAAACGCAAACAATCGAATTCTTATTGTATTGTCATGTCATGCGTCCATATTTCGCTTGGTTTGCGTGACATATTGAAAAAGAAAACCTACTAACTACCTAAAACTAATTGTTAAAAAACTCAGTCGCCAAACAAACTAAAATTACGAAACACCAATTGTTTCTATTTATTTAAACTTTACAATCCTAACAACGTAACAATAAAACTTTTTAAATCCTAATAGTATAACTTTCACGAAAACCAAATATAGGTACTTAATTTTATTATTATTACGCGCGCACCGCACTGCACGTGTCACCTAGGTCAAGTGAACAAATAAACATTGATCAAGTCACTCTCCAAACATAAATCCCTAATAACTATTAAAACTATTTGCAATTTTTAAAACAAACATTAAATAGTTGCAATCTGAATTAGATCTTATCGCCTCGATGTTTAGTTTAATTTTTTCTATTCAATCTGCAATTCATAAAACCGCCAAAATCCATAACGCACTAGGTACTACGACTGGCTTGCTAGGCAACGATCGATATTCGCTTCATCTCTTTTGCTCTTTAAACGGATCACTAAGTAAGAAAGAAAAGGATATGAAATTCGCTCTCTCTCATTCTAACTAAGTAGTCGTTGGGTAGAGTGAAAGAGAACGAATGAATATGAAAACTATCGAAAACGTAAGCTTTAGATTTACTTTGTAGTTTGGTTGCGCTTGCACAGTTTCCGTTTGGTTTGGATTAGATTGTTTGCGTTATCGTGGTATTGTTTTACGTTTTCTAAAATCGGTTTTCTCATATTGGAATATCGATACGATACGATTTCTGACTGCAATCGGATTTCAGTTTCGTTTTGATATATCGGTCTCATGCCTAATTCTATGTGCTGTTTTCCACGTAATACTGCGTCTCAACTTAACAGTATACTCAAGTCATAAAGATTAAAAAATGTGAATGTACACACAGAAGTGCAGCAGGATTTTGGCACTTATTGCCGACGCTATAAGAATGGCACAAAATTCAATGTGTTTAACACGACGTGTTACTGTGTGTACACCGAAAAAAAAAGCAACATAACGTTTAAGTAACGCGACACAACTCAACAGCTTAGATTGACTTAAAGGATATTTTTTTACAAAATATTTTATAATTAGAAATTGAGATCTATCTTGATGTGAAAGATTTCAATAATTGTTGCATTTAGTGGCGGATTTAGTGAGAGCGCTAAGAGGAAAACGCAATTTAGTCTGCCAATGACAAAGAAAGTTTTATTGTTTCCCTTAATAAAACCTAACCTACTACTATATCAGACTAACCTCTCCAAATCTTCTTCTTCTTGTGTTGATGGCAACTCTTGTCTGACTATTTTAGCCCAGTACAAATAAAAGTCAAGCAACTGACTGCCTTTCATAAACTTTGGTTGAAACAAAATTATCCTTACCTTGTGACCCTAGTTTGGAGGTTATTGGTAGAAGTGTTGAACGTCTTGCAGATCTGTGCCATGAGGCGAGCGGCGAAGTCGCGCAGCGCCCAGTGGTTGTCCATCTCAGGACGGAGGCACAGCTGCCGGGACACTATGCACGTCGACACCGATGGTATCAGCTCGTGCAACTGTATACAAAATACGTATTTTGCATAATTATGTTTAACATTTTCATCAAAACAATGTGTCACTTGTACAGCTAGCAACTGGAACTTAATGAAACAGACGTCAGGTGGTAACTATAAATGTATTTAATACTATGTCCAGCATTTAATTTAAATTTAGATGCCTGGGACTTTATAATAAATAAAAAATAACACGAGGATCCGCCCATCGTGTTTAGTAGCGTGCCATTGAAGAGGCATCTAGCAGTGGACTATACAGCAGGCTGATTATGACGTTGATAATGATACAATATCAAATAACTTATAAGAGTAATGGTCACTTACATATTTTTCCAGATACAAGGACTGATTGTCAAGCAAGGCCTTGACCATGCGCATGAGATATATGAGCAACGCGAGGTTATTCTGCACCACGTTAACTTTGACGCCTTCCGAGATGAAAGTGCACATTCTAGGCAACATTTCATGAAGACCAGGATCACACGCCAAAGATTGTAGAGCTTCCTAAAACAAATGAAAGAATCATATTAGCAACGATTTTAAATTTATGTTTGCTCTTGTTCAATTGTTAGTACAATAAAATTATATAAAAATTATTATTTTTCAATTTCAATTTAAGAGCTGAATTTTTGTCGAAGATTGGATTGTATAATCCCCTATGGAGTCTTCCACAAAACTTTTAAATCTTTTTTGTCAGACAAATCCATATCAGAGTAGTCAGTTACAGGGTTAAAATGCGATTTTAAAAATTCTAATAAAAAGCAGTTAACTTGAAATAAATGTGTACATACCGCACGTCGCCCTTCATCGCTGCCAACACATGCCTCAGTGATTTCTTTATAATACAGTTGTTGTTCCACACTCAACTCGTGGGTAGCTAGTTGCTTCACATGAACTGATTCAGATGCCTTCAATCTTGCAGCCTTACCGCACATTGGTTTACCTTAAATGTTGGAACACCATTAGGATATAATGCAGTTTGTTAACTTTTTTATTATGATAGATCAGCCATTCTCAAAGTATGCACACTTTGAGGATGAAGATCTCTAGGGGCTCCATCCCCAAAAAGTTTGAGAACCGCTGTAATAGATAATATATAAAATTTAAACCTCATATGAGGGCCTTTCAAATTCAAACAATGCTGTACTTTCTTCTTGCTAATATACATATAAATAGAGTGAAAAGTAAGTATTCTCAAGTTGCAAGCAAGGTATTTTTGTTTTTTCATTGACATCATGCAGTATTTCAAAATCTTTAAGAACTCTGCAGAACCATACCCGCTAAGGGCTTCATGTCATGGACCATTATAACATGTTCAAATGTCAATATTTCAAAATTAGAATGATACATAGTGTGCAATTTCTACCAGACTATGTATGAGCGTGTTGTAAAAGCAATAGCTTCTTTTATAACATACTTTGCTTCATTCTAAAATTTTCTTCAAAATGGGAATGACCATTATTGGAATTTACTCATACATGAAAAGCAAACTGGGAGCTGTAAGCCTCCACTCTAGTCAAGCACCTTTTTGTGTGAAATGGAACAAACCAAATGAAATATCTTACCTGCTGCATCTTTGTTTGTAGGTTTGCTTAATTTACTAATTGGATCAACAGATTCCAGCTTCTGTGCCTCCTTAGATAATGGTGGTGGGTTCTCTGGCACAGTTGGCTGTACACCATCCACACTCAACCAATGTGCTCGTACGGACACATCAAGAGGAATTTTTGGAGGTGGAGCAGTCAATATCTCAGTTAGATCAATTTCTTTCTCTTCTATGAAATGCAGTTCTCTGCCTCCTCCTGATGCAAATCTGAACGGCAATGAGTCTGGTTGGATGAATCCATACTGGCACTAAAAGAAAAATAATCAATTTCAATACAGTATGAAAACAAGTGTAGTTGATAGTCTTCTGTTATAGAAAATATTGTTAAAGTGGCTTAAATTAAATAAAAACTTCAAGTCTACTAAGTAAGTAAAGGCCAAAGTGTGGCATGTTTGAACTGTGTTGTTGATAAACAAAAGCATGCTACAAAAGTTATAGAATTTGTTCTTTATATTAACAACCATAAGAATGCTATGAATGTTGTGTTCAACCAACCACCAGAGTCTGAGATTGAGCATGATTTTTACAGCTTGCTTCACATTATTATAAGTTAGCATATAATTGTTTGTCTAAAAAAAATATGGCACACTCTATAAAGACAAATACTTTGAGTATAAACAGGTTGCCCAAAACTATTGTGGAGTTAATACTTAAAGAGTGGACATGGTTAAACAACAAACCAATATTTTTTGGTTGACTTCATTTCGGACAACAAGTGCAAACATTCAGTCATTTTATTAGCTTGTTGTGACTAGATTGTTATGGTTTTTAGGTAAGATAATAGCAAAATGCCCTGACAACATTGGTGATAACTAATACAAGTAACATACCTCAATGTTCTTGATTTTCAAGGCATTATCAATGTCAGTTATGGAGAGCTTCTGTCTTTTGGAGTGATGCATGAACTTCATACTGTCCTGGACAATTACTTTTAAGCGAAAAGTGACATCATCTGCTAATTCTTTTGCAGCATCATCACCTAAGCTAGCTATGCCAATGCTTTCTGCAATAACTTTCATAGAATCCACTGACAGAGATGATCCATAGGCAAATTCTGAATCCCCCATATTGATAAAGTGCTGATCACAGGCTCAAATAAAATATTTACACTGTATACTCAATTCATTTACGTATCAGAATCCTCTCGAAAACTCAAGTTTTCCATTTCTATGTCAACTTATTGCATTCGTGCCCCAGTAGCACTGGAGAACGTAAAAATGTATGTAAAAACTACAAAAGCCGTGTGACAGCTATTTCACGTACTGAATATAAAGGGAAATCGTAAATAAAACTCAGCAATTTAACTATGAATTTTACACAGAAATTAAAATGCAGTCAAGAATAAACACACTTCGCATTTTATTTGACACACTGTTTTTTTTTTTTTTTCATGACTTTGATACACTGATACACTACACATTGTTGTGCTGCCCCTGCATGCCCCTGTGATAAAAATGTTACCTACAGCAAAAAAAAATCAGTCAACTGTCATTCAATATGACATGTCATTTATATTGGCGATGCCCGTATTTATGCCATGCGATGCTTGCAAAGAAATATAACCTTGTTACACCTAGTCCAACCACTCTGGATGCTTGGGCGGTGCAAAGATTATCCGCGCGCCTCTAGCGGCGAATTTGGAAGCGGTCCGGTTATTAGGACACTTTTTACAGCTTTCAATACAACTTTGCTTCGGGGTTATAGTGGTAATTGCGGGTAATTGCAAATAAATTGTATTGAGCTGTCAAGTGTCGTACCCGGACAACTACCAAATTCACCGCTAGAGTCGCTAGTTAGGATCTTAGCTTCGAAAATATTTTACTAGTTTCTTGTCATAACATAACATAACTTCACGTCTTTTATCCCCGAAGGGGTAGGCAGAGGTGTATTACACACCCACTTTTCGCCAGTTATGCTTCGGTCCCAATGTAATAGGGGGCGAGCCTATTGCCATCAACCGGGCACATTATTAAGCGAGCGATAATTAACATTATTAATTTAATACACACATAACTTCGAAAAGTCAGAGGTGTGTGCCCGGGGTACCTGGGGATCGAACCCGAGACCATCGTCTCGGCAGTCCGTTACGTACACCACAGGGCTATCGCCGCCTTTCTTGTCATGTCATTTATATATGCCCATCATGTCTCACAGATGGATTGAAAAGGTTCATTCTCATTACAGAATCTTTAATATCCACTTAAAGTAGATTTATGAACTATGTGCTCAACCGTCAGAGGTCGTGCATGCATTCTTTCTTAATAAATTCTTCCTTAATCTGGCAGCACGCGGGATTGGAAATTGACGCTGGATTCCGCAATACTGACATCTCCCATGGACATCTCGGTATCTGGGATTGGATGCCCTAGTCTCAGATCAAGTAAAAACGTTCTAGTACTAACTTATTCAAGACTTGCTACATAATCGTAAATCTGTATTCATTTAATAAGTGAATATAAACAAAAATTAATAAAGAAAGTTTGAACTTAATATTAGACAAGTGATTTATGAACGGATCCTTATATTTAGTTCTACTTTCTACAGAGTTTCTAGAATATAATATTGAGGCTGTGAAATCTGACTGTTCTTTTTAAATTTTTTGTGGCCTTGTCATTATAGCCAACATAACTTCAAAAATTGTTGCCAGGTGCTTAATCTTTCTTCTATTATAGAAAATATTTATCAGTCTTGTAGCAAAAAGGTGTCACACAGAATATAACAATCTAAATGCTTATTTAAAAATGAGTAGAGTATGGTCATCAAATATGAGTTCAATATTCAAGTGCTAAATCGTTGTAATGTTAAGTATTCACTTTAATTTAACGTTTTGATAGAATAAACCATTCGTTGAGTAATTAATCAAGCAAAAAAATTTGCCCTGCTTTTTAAGGGGGATTATTAAAAATAAATTAAGTATGAAGTTATTCTACTAGAGTATAGGATTTTAAATAAACTGGGACATGATGCCCAATTTTTTTTAGAGATCTGCAGAAATTTTATATTTGTGGTTGTCAACCCTAAACTTTAAAATGACGAACACCGAAATTCACCGAATGCCGATCCATTTGCCCCACGCGATTTTTTCTTGTGTAAGGCGATTCGAGGTTTATTAGACACAAACAGCAAACAGTTCGGTGATATTTAAGAAAATGTATAGAAATAAAAAAGACGTTGATAAACTTGTGGAGAATTTGTTATCGAAATTGTCTCCAAAAGAGGTGAGTGAAAGACAAGCATGAACATCATTTCAGTTTTGAAGCATTTCCAAGGATGTGTGATGATTCTATTTTCTGTAATAAATTCTTGTCTTGCAGTTTCTAACACGAGCCTATTCCGTTGCTCATAAATACTTCGAAGTGGGGGACTACGCGAATTGTCAGAAATATGTCGAACAATACCTTACGCATAAAGACAACAACGCAGCGGCGTATAAACTTCTCGGACAAGCTTTGCATAAAATGGGCCAAAAAGAAAAGGCTCTAGAACAATATAAAGCGTCGCTAGAAATTGACCCGACGCAGACTTCTACTATTTTAGACAGTAAGTGACTTTGAATTCTATATTGTATTCAATTTGATCCAGTGGCACTTTGCAAATTTTGTCATTGCAGTAACATTGTTGCTATTCTATGTACTGTGAATTTAGATGAGTATGTTTATGATTAATGAAGAATGCAAGTAATTCATAGGAATGTTTGTTAGTTATTTCATTCCTAAATATATGCATTAACTTTTGGGCCTAAATTAGGTTATTTGATCTGAGAGAAGTTGTTGGTGATGCATACACAAATGTTATGGTATTATATTAAGTAAAAATGTTGACATGCTTACATGCTGATCTTCAAGATCCAGTATCTTACTAGTTTGGAGGTCAGGGTCTCAGGTCTCAGCTGTCAGCAACATATAAGATGTATATAGGAAAGTTTAATATTATTATGCATCTGACTGAAATTTATGTACTGATGTAGTTGTAGATAGTAGTAGATAACACTGCAAGTTGCAATTTGAATACTAAATCTAGATAGTACATAAGTACCTGCATAACATGTCGGTTTGAGTTAATATTTTTTTGTAAATTTTATTATACTCAACATTTGTAACAATAACATCCTTTATGCCTAACATTGATATGACTGCCACAAGATTTTACAAGCAGGTCTGCAAATCTATGAAACAGTAAAACAGAACGGCTTGTACTGTATGAATATGTAGCATGTGAGATTATTCCAATCTGGATCAGATCAGACGTGTAGCCTATAGGTAAACCTATGTACATAAACTCCCCCGGTTATTGGCTTAAGGGCTATCATAATGATGATAAAACAACAATGTTTTAAAAGGGGGTAGTGTAAAATAATGTAACAATTAATTATTTTATCAGCTAAACATACAAAAGCATTTCTTTTCTAAATAAGACAAGACATATATTTGATAAGGATTTAGTTTTTAAATGTTTGAGACCACTATTTCCTGACTCAAGTATGAAAAATTATCTGCTCATTTATTAGATTTATCCTTGGGTATAGACTCATGATTATGTCAATGTTCCTTAGCTGACATATTTGTTATTTTCTCATGTAAGATCTTCATATGTAACCATGGCTCATGAAATAAATGATTACATTCATTAGCTCATTCTTATGAGTAGCAGAAACGCTACCTTTCGTTGGATATAAACACTGATTCACATAAGCAATACAAAGTTTCTTGAGGATATTTGTAACAGAAATGACTATTGTATTTTCATCAGTTTTGCTAGCTTGCATTTCATTATCACATTTTTGTTTGCACCTTTGTTGAGTTCTCAGTAAGGCTAACCATGACAAGCTAGCCATGATTTTGTAGCTTGTTTGCTATGAAGTATTCTTATACCATAAAAACATATTTGAAATTTGGAGGGAAATTAAATAGACACATTCTGCTGACAGGATAAAATATTTGATATCATGAGACCTTTGCTGTATTGTGATTGTACAGGGGCATTGCCTCTATTTATGCAACTATGCAGTTGCAGAGTGTCTAAAATTGATAGGTATGATATCAATTAGTAATCATATTACTATTTTCAATATGTTTATGGCCAAACAGCACATGGGTTCCTTGGGGTATTGTAAGTACATGTTCAGGGATTCGCAACCTCGGGATTAAATAATGCAAAACCAGTTATGTAATGAATTTTCTATACTATTATTATAAATCCAAATTATTATAAATGCGTTTGGTTGAACATGCTAACCTCAGAAACTAATGATTCGATTTGAATCATTATTTTTGTGTTGAATAGCCCATTTAATGGGGAAGGCTATAGGCTATATAACATGCAGGCTCAGTTAATAATGTTCTGTAGAGACAGAGTTGAATGACAATATTACTGTAAAAGTACTTCAAAGTATCCTGAATGTTTACTTTTCAGGCATTGTAGTCATTCTAGTATGACAAAACATTACATGATGGCTCTTTCAATTGACATTTCTTGTTTGTTTCATATAACTCATAACATACATGTAATATGAAACTAACAACTAATTTTGATTTGATGGAATTCAGGATTATTTGTTATTGATTCAATTATTACTAGGCATGTGTTACACTTAGAAGACATTCTTTATTTACAAAATTGATAGCTTAGCACTTTGTTCATTAAAGTAATTGAAATGACCTTTTCTCATTTCTCATGTAACAACCGCCTACTTTATACATATCTATTTTTTTATCAAACCATTTCTGCCCAATCTCTTAGGAATTTTGGGAATTCCTGGCGGGATTTTATTATATATTGTTCGTAGACTTCCAAAATAAATGGGCATACCTAAGTCAAAAATAATAATTCCAATTGAACCAGTAGTTGTGGAGATTAATGCATGAAACAAACAAACAAAATCTTTAGATTTATTATATTAGCATAGATAAAAACTACTGCTGTAGACACATCTACCTACACAAACAAGAAAATAGCTGATATCATACTATTTAGTCAACAAATCAGTCTGACATCAGTATGAATAGTGATGATGACAGGTGGCAGAGTGACTGCTCTACTTATATAGATTGAGTTTCTAGGACCAATTATAGTTAAAACCCACAAATATAAAAAAAAATGTATTATTTGTTTTAGTTTGTGAACTACTGGCAGATGATGAGGTA
Source organism: Euclidia mi (assembly GCA_944739405.2). NCBI lineage: Eukaryota > Metazoa > Arthropoda > Insecta > Lepidoptera > Erebidae > Euclidia > Euclidia mi. The sequence continues at coordinate 44,885,332 of OX123187.2, forward strand.
GTCATAGACCCAGGCAGAGCAAAGTACTGGTGTGAAAAAGCAGAGGCTACATTCCCAAGACACCCAGTGACATTTAGACTTAGAGAGAGACTTATTTCTGTATCCAACCCAGACCCAGAAGCTCTTGTCACTTTACTTACTTCAGAGCTGGCAGTGCGACCAAAAGATGCATTGCTCCATGCCCGCCTATTAAAACACTACCTGAATGTCAATAATGTCAAAGAAGCTTTTGAACATGCCTGTAATGTGGAGTTTGGAGATAAAACCTTCATCAATAATTATGTCTGGTATGACATTCTCAATGAGCTTCTAAAACATAACACACATAACACCAAGGATTGGCTTTATCAGTTACTACTTCTTACTGTGAGGGAGCGTATATGTTTATTAAGCATAACAGAAACACCTATTTATTTTTCAAAGAGCTTAATTGAGTCTAATGAGCTTCTTCATGCATATGATCAAGCTATAGATAATGTGGCTAAACTAGGTGCTTCCCCTGGATTTGGTGAATTTCACAATGGACTATTACAGCACCACAGAGGTCAAATAGCATTTCATGCAGCCACACTACTGCTTAAGAAAGCTAAGAAAGACCAAGTAAGCTGGCGAGATGCCACAAATATTGCTTCTCCACTAATGCTAGTGGCTTGGCAAACAGCTCCTTTAGATCCAAAAGTAAATTGGCTAAGAACAGCACCGGAGAAGCAAGTTAGTGCTGTGAACCGCTGGTTCTCTGAAGGAACATACAGATGTTCTCAGTCTGGTCACTATTTACTTTCAATTATCCAAGACAAAAATCAGTCCTTCCTAGACCAAGTTTCTCAATGTTATTCTGGTACTCACTGGAGAGACAAATTTTACAAACATATATTTCCCAGCAAAGGTCATATAGATAAAATGAGAACTTCTTATATTGCATCAGATGCCTTCAAATCTCCTGTATTCAGAATTCCCAGGAGAAATGAAGTTGAAGCTTATGATAGCGATGCTCAGAAAGAGTATGGTAACTCACTTCATCACTTTATTTGGATTCTATCAAATTATAAAAACTATGCACACTTCCAGTGTGTATTATTTGATATGCTCAATATTACATCGACATCCTGTGCTCCAGAAACATTAAATAAATTAGACATACACGCATTTCTATTCTGCGCGACGCTCACCGCCCAGCAGCAAAAATCTAAAGATGTATCACCCTATGTAACCAGTGACAAGCCTACTGTTTTACCAGCGAACATTACTGAATTACTGTGTCCGCTCATCCAGATGAAGTGGTGGGATTGTGCCTATAAATTCAGTCAAAATGAGTTAGGTACTGAATTGACAGATATTCGTGCGACTTTGAGCCGCGGAATTGAAGTTATAAGATGCATGGACAATCACGGCCTTGATCCAGAACTACTATGCATTCTTGGGCGCATATTTAATGAAAAAGCTATAATGTCAAATAATTCAGATGAGAAATCACAATATGAAGAAAGAGCAAACTTATATTACTCCTCTGCTGTACCTTTGCTAGAAAAGTTAAAAAGCAAAATTGTAGAAAAAGTTCTTGGCAAAAGAATGTTTGCATATACACATAATGAACTTAGTCCCAAAGAGCTTAATGCTTTACTTGAGGAATGCAAACTCTACATAGCTGCAAATCATCTTAATAATGGCGAATACGAAAAGGTTATTGAACTTATTTCGAATTTAAAATCACCAGAAGCATATTACCATCTTGCCCAAACATATAAGAAAATGGCTCTAGAAGAAAATCATCTGATGAAAGATGATGAGTCAAAATCGAAATATGCAGTTTTACTGTCAAAAGCTAAGACCTTTGCCTTCAAAGCTTTGGACAAGCTCAGAGAAAATGAAACTAATAAAAATAATCCTTTATACTCAAATAATCAGGAACTGATTGAAGAAATAGAAACTCATTTAAACAAAATCGACCCCGATTTATTTGCTGTCATAAATGACGGAGATGGCAAATATTCTTCTGACGAAAATATATCTGGTGCAAGTGAGTACCTATCGCTAAGGACGAATAACACACGCGCTTTTCGCAATATCAGCTCTACGCCTAAAGCACCCATGAATACAACAAATTATAGAACAGCTGTAGATTCCCAAATATTGGAAAGTACTAGAATGGATCAAGCATGCTTAGAAAAGATAGAAAATGAGATTAAGAAATTACAGAAGAGGGATTCAAATATAAGTGATTTCATGGAACAAACCAAATGTTGGTTCGAAGAGAACCGCAAATTAGGCAATCAAATAATAAACACTATCCATTCTAATATCCAAAACACCACAGATCAATTTAAACTGCTCAAGATATCAGTAGATCAAGTAAAAGATCAAATTGATGAGTGTAGAAATGAGTGCAAGGATGTCGGCGATTTGAAAAAGCAAGTTGCAGAACTTAAGAAAGAAGTATCTAAACTGAAAAAGGCGTCATCAGAACAAACAATTGATGATAATGAGTTATATAACCTAGAGGAGGAGTATAGATCAAATGAAAATACCTCCACATTTAATAATAGGTTGCCATTCTCGCCTTCTCAAGTAATTCCACCGTTTAATCAACGTCTAGTACCTCCATTCCATATGCCGCCTTATCCGGCACTTTACAATCAAAGCTTATACAATCTTTATAATCAGTATTCTCAATTTGCTCAACCATCTTCTGTGCCAGGGGCACAATCAATGTTTGACCCGACAAGGTCTCAAGTGAACTACCCTGGTGTGTACCCTACACCTGATCAAATGTATTTAGATGTTGCTCACCTCGTACCGCCAGCTGTGCCCGCGGTACCTGCAGTGCCGACAGTGCCTGTAGCGCCTACATTACCGACAGTGCCAGCGATGCCAACGGTAACTGTACCACCAGCCACATCTACTACTCTCCCTAAAGCTACTGATACTAAAGAAACGTCGCGTTCATTACCAGTCAATGTGGTGATTACTTCTTCTGATCCTTTGCCTACTAGCACTACGACGGTAGCTCCAGTTCTCAGTGTTACAATTCCACCAAAGCATATTAAAGGTACTCCTCATAATTATCAAATACCTATGCCCTCAACGAATGATACGAGTGTAACGTCTCCTCCTGTATTCGTGTTTCCGCAAAGTAAAACAAGCGCAACATCTGCTAGCACTTTCTCTAACTGGAGTCAATCTTCCGTTTTCAAAACCACACCAGCGAGTACAACTTCTACTATTCAGTCACTCCTACAGAACCCGTCACTATCGGTACCCAAGATTTCTGCAGAGACAATTAATACCTCAAGAACTGTTGTGGATGGCATGTTCGGCATTTCTTCTCCAAATACCAGTCTAAATAAATCCAGGACATTATCAGAAAAGAGTAACACTTCTATTGAAAATTATGATCCATGTCCAGATTTTAAACCCATTGTACCTTTGCCTGCTGAAGTTAAAGTAACAACTGGCGAAGAGGATGAATACGTGATATTTAGCGCCAGAGCCAAACTATTTCGTTTTGTTGATAAACAATGGAAAGAGAGAGGTATTGGTGAGATGAAGCTATTGAAACATAAGACTACAGGCAAGGTGCGGGTGCTTATGCGACGCGAACAAGTTCATAAAATTTGTGCCAATCATATTATTACTGGTGAAATGGAAATAAAACCAATGAAGAACGAAACAAAGGCATATTTCTGGGTTGCAAACGATTTTGCTGAAGAATCGGTAATCTTGGAAAAGTTCTGCATTAGATTCAAAACTGCAGATATAGCACTCGATTTCTACAATGTCTTTGAAAAAGCCAGACAGGAATCTATGTCTAATAAAACTTCAAGCCCTGTTGTCTCTAAAGCTGAAACTTTCAAAGTAGAAGCTCCTAAATTTGGTTTTGGTCAACAAACACCAGCTAAAGACAATGCACAAGCTGTTGCTACGCCACCAGGAAAAGCTGTAATTGGTGGTTTCACATTCAGTAGCACTCCAACATTCAAGCCTGTGGCAGATGATACAGAAAGTGAATCCAAAAAATCCCAAGAAGTTGCCACCAGTAAAGTTAATGTTTTCAGTGGACTATCTTTTAAAACTAACACTAGTTCACCATTTAGCAACATATTTAATACGACTCCAGCAATAAATACGAGTAATTCTAGTGCTACTACACAGAATATGGCCGCAAATACATCTGCGTCAAACACATCGTCATCTAATAAATTGAATACTTCTGATACTGTCGAAGAATTCGAACCAAATGTTGATTTCAAACCTGTCATACCATTACCAGCACTAATAGAACATAAGACCGGCGAAGAAGATGAAACTATTTTATTCGAACATCGCGCGAAATTGTTGAGATTTGATGCTGCGACTAAGGAATGGAAAGAACGAGGTCTGGGCAATATTAAACTACTTGTGCATAAGGACAATGTTCAGAAAGTGAGATTGCTAATGAGACGCGAACAAATTATGAAAGTGTGTTGTAATCATGCGATCACAAAAGAAATGACATTCCAGAAAATGCCTAATGTGGATAAGGCAGTTACTTGGTGTGCTAAAGATTTTTCGGATGGAGAGCTGGTAGCAGAAACATTTTGCTTACGATTTAAAACAGCTCCATTGTGTAATGACTTCATCGAAGCTGTTAAATCTGCACAAAATAAAATAAAAGATGAAACAGAAACTGCCAAGGAAGAACCAAACACCACAAAACAAGTTCCACAAACAGGCTTCGCCGATAAATTCAAACCCAAACCTGGATCGTGGCATTGTGACACTTGCTACACTAATAATTTGGAAAATTTCGCAAAGTGTGCGTGTTGTGAAACTCCTAAGCCTAATGGTAGCATTCATACTAAACCAGTCGACAATACACCTTCCAATGTCACCATCACTGTGGGTTGGGGAGACAAATTCAAACCAAAAGCTGGTAGTTGGGAATGTCAATCATGTTTGGTACGCAATGAAAGCACTCTTGAAAATTGTACTGCCTGTAATAGTCCCAAAGACCCAACAAAGGCCAAAACGTCTGTTATCAAACAGCCCGATAATGCTCCTAAGTTCAATTTCGGCATTCCACCTAAAACATCAGTGGCTACGTCTACCTCGGCCATAACAAGTGAAAGTGTTGCAATAAGCACTACAAGCGATTTGTTTAAACCGAACCCAGTGAATTGGGATACCAACAAAAAATCTATATTTGATACAGTCGACACTGGAACAACACAATTCCGGTTCGGCATTCCTCCAACAACAAATGACCAAAAGTCAAGTACAGAAACATCTATATTTGATGGTACAGGTGCACACAAATTTAGTTTCGGAATACCTTCAAACAAGATTGGTGGTACTCCAGCCAGCACAGGCTTTGGAGATAAATCTAATAATGTATTTGAAGCACCAAAGGCTGTTGCTGAATCTGAACCAGTTGATTTCACTGTGAAGAAGCCTGTGGAGCCAACTACTCCTCAAGCTAAGCCAGCTTTACTTCCAACACCACAGATTGACAGCACTAATACTTCATCATTCGGTTTCAAGGAGGGCGGTAAATTTGGTTTTGTATTCAAACCTAAAACACCCACTAAGGGTAAAAGCCCTATCAAATCACCACAAAAGGATGGTGATGACGAGAGTGACGGTAATGAATACGCGGCCGAAGATGAATGTCATCACTCCTTCACTCCTGTTATACCGCTGCCTGAAAAGGTAACTATTGTGATACATTCCTATCATTTTATGTTTAAAATATAATTTAAGACACGAAAAGTTTTACATTTTTTACTGTCTTTTTTAGGTCGATGTTGTTACTGGCGAAGAAAACGAAACTGAACTTTATGGTCATGTAGCCAAATTATATAGATTTACTTCAGGAGAATGGAAAGAGCGAGGTAAAGGAATTGTTAAGATTCTGAAGCATAAAGATACTGGAAAATTAAGGTAAACTATTTATTTTATTTGGTTATACTTACACATATAATATATCATAAATATTCTGTTTTAATGTGTCACATAATTAAATCTTTAATAATGTGTATCAATTAACTGAAAAATATTGTTTTTATAGAGTGGTTATGCGTCGCGATCAGGTGTTGAAAATATGTCTGAACCACTCACTAACTTCTGCAATAAACTACACAAACAAAGATGATAAGACTTGGCTATTTGCAGCTAATGACTTTAGCGAAGGTGAACTTACACTAGAACAGTTCTGTCTCAGGTTTAAAAACAAAGAAATTGCTTTAGAATTCAAAGAGGCAGTTGATAAAGCTTTGTCAGGCATATCTGACAGCACTGTTGAGAAAGATGTGAAGCCGAACAAATCAGAAAAAGAGGAAAGTGATGATGTGGTCTTTGTTAGTGAAATACAAGCAACAAAAGAAGAAAAAGAAAAAGCGAAAGAACTGATGTTACCAGAGAATTTCTTCACCTATAAAAGTAAGGACCCGTGTCAAGGATGCCGCGGTTGTCAGGGGGATGAAGAGTCGAAGTCATCAGTAGCTACATCTGAATCCTCAAGTTCGACAGAAACAACGAAGCCCGTCTCTAATACTGAGACTAAATCTATAACACCGGCTACCACAGCGACCACAATTTTAAAAGCTCCCTTCATAGCAGCAACTAATGCAAGTACACCAGTGAAAGGCAACACACCTATATTCCAAAGTCCCACTAATTCGTTATATGGCACACCCACAAGTTTAGAAAAAACTGTGGATACATCAATATTCCGCACCCCGTTAGGTTCAATAGGCTCCAACTTAAAAACTACAGTTCCTACTAGCACCCAAAATAGCTTCGGTAATAACGCTACAAACAAGGAAAATGCCTTTATGCAAAAGCCTAGTATTTTTGGCGGATTTAAAGATGAAAACTCAGTAAATGAAACTACAGAAACTAAGCCAGTTTCAATATTTGGTTCTAGTGAGACATCTTCAAGCAACAAGGGCTTTGCACTAGCTCCGCCCAAACTTAGTACTTTAAACACCTCTAGCGACAACCAAAATGAGAAACCTGCTAATGCATTTAGTTTTGGCTCAAGTGATTCTAAGAGTATCTTTGGAGCTCCACAACTTTCGCTTGGTAGCAATATAGGTGTGTCCAGTAATACGTCAATATTCGGCTTTACTAAAAATAACGTAGACAGTCAGAACACTGAAGCGAAGTCGATATTTGGGGACATTAGCAAGCAAACTGAAAACATATTTACTAGTGGTAACCAAGGCAGTATCTTCCGGACTGCTGCTTCCGCTGACAATCAACCAAAGCTTGGCGGTAGCATCTTTGGATCGAATGCGACTTCTGGCATGTCTGCTTTTGGGTCAGTTTCAACACAAAACCAACTATTTGGTGGTCAATCAATATTTAGTACAGATAATCAGGGATCACCATTTGGAGTAGCTGCTAATTCCGAACAACCTAAGGTGGAGACAGCGCCAAAACCAGAAGAAAAAAAGGCTGAAAAAGAAGCTGAGAAGACAGAACCACTGTTCAAAGTTGACAACACTCTGTCATTTGCTGCTCTGTCGTCTAACAGTGGTGGCGGCTTCAATAGTCAGAGTAAGTATAAAATATAAATTAAAATTGTGTTACTTAATAGTTTAATACATGTTTTAGTTAGCTCTATCTCCAGCACACATCCGCTGAGAACGGAACAAACCAAACTAATAACTGATTTAACATATAGATTGTAAAATCATTTGTCTTTCTTTCTATTCTGTTTCGTATCGCCATACCTCCGCTCAGGGTCTGAGAGTAATAATTAATGAATTCAATGATTCCATTTTCTCAACCCTATGTTTCATTACAGAAAAAGAAGATTTCACGTGGGAAGGTGCTGGGCAGCAGCTATTTGTTGCTAAGAACGGAGGCGCCAAAGACGGTGACAAGTCTCACGACGGCGGTGGTGACGAGGGCACGGCGCCTGGCGCCGACGAAGAATACGACCCGCATTATGAACCCATCGTGCCCCTGCCTGACAAGATCGTAGTCACCACTGGCGAGGAAGACGAGGTAAGGCATTATATCTCCTTACACTATAAGCCATCTTTAAACAGAAATGAGCAGGAATCCGTGATATCAATGTTTGTTATGATGGAGATAGGATAGTCGAGTGCATATTTACCTAAACATCGAGAGATTATGTAATATAGAGTGGATAATACCACATCTAAAAAGCCGTTATACCGATTTTAATTCCGGGTTTTCATGGTTAGATCGCATATAGAGGCGTTCCGCGTGCGCCTGTTGTAGCGTTAGTAGAATATGTCGTTCTTTTCCGCGTGTAGTATGAAAGAGGATGTATGATGGATGCAGATGGATGCATGTGGATCGGATAGAGGAACACCATGGTGGTTTTAGTGGGTAGTCACAGCGCTTCTCGTCGTGGAGTCACCATACTCTCCCTAGGCTGGAGGGGTAAGCCCGTAAATTGTTTGGTTTCCATCATGAATAAAAAAATATAGATTTAAACCCATTGATATAGAAAAACCCAAGATGCACAGTCTCAAGCTAAGTGACGTTCACAACACAACAAAAATAGTTATGATAATGATCATATAATTTTGTAAATTCAACCATACACTCTTGTCCTAAAGTTGTATCTACATTTTGGCTTTTAACGCCTGCGCCGTGCGACGAACGATACAGTCCGCTCCAATGATATTACAAAAAGGTGTAGATACGTTATAGTCGTACCAAAAGCGGGACGTGAAAGCTATACCAATTGGCAAATGATTGGTAAGGCTTACTTATGTGCGAGTGTGACGTCGCTCGCCTACATCAAACGTGAAACTGACACATCATCATGTGTAATAATAAGTAATAACACTAATAACATATTGCACAAATTATTCCACCAAAACTTATAAATCTCAAGGCCTACATAACCCTCGTAACTACAAATAACATTTATGTTAATTTTTCAAATATCAAATAATATATTCGTAAAATATGGCGATAGAAATAGACAATGATAACCGATCAAAGATTAAAATGACAGACAAGTTAGTTGCCTTACTATAGGTACAAAGGTACGTTTGTTATGATACGAAAGGATAATTTAATTATATAGACATCAGATCACATCAGATTATCTAAATGTAAGAAAAACAAATATCCACCTTGGTATGATCGTAAACTCACAAATTTGATGCGTGAAAAAAATAAAATGCTTAACACATTGACTGCTGGAAACGTATATGGTGTGTCCCAAGTGTCGGATCCTGCGATGCGGCTAGCCCACAATAGTCGTGTTTAGGGAAAAAATATACAAGCGTGCTGCCGAAACACGCGACGCGTGAATCATACCCATACCACACATGTGCTGACGACCACTCATGTGTGTTTTTTTTGTATAGCAACTCGTACGTCGCGTGTCGCGTCAGCACAGACACACGCTCGACCTGCACGCGCGTTGCGTGTCGTTCAGCACGAGAGGCTGGGCACGCTCTGCGGGTGCGGATACACGCAGGATATGCGTACTGGCCGCATAGCAAAAGGCCGTCTACGAATCTTAGGCCAGCAGTCAATGTGTTAGGCATACAATAACCCAAGGGATAGATTAGTATTGCAGGATCTTAGCAAGCAATGCAGGCAAATGTCGACACAATGTTATAACTCATATATTGCCTCAACAGAACAGAAAATTAAGCAAAACTCTAGTATTTCTGGTCTTTCGTTAAAAGCAGACGCGGCAACGTGAGTAACTATCCTGCTGAATTGTTAAACGGTTGCAATATCTCCTGTGATGATACCGAAACCTGTGATATGTTTGCTGATTTCTTTGCATCAGTCTGTGAGATAGGTAAGAGTGCGGTACATTCCGTGGACTTTTTGGATACAGTTCCCGAATCTTGCCAGATAGTTTCATCTGTATTTTTAGATAAAAAAACAATATACAGGCAACTCAAGCAACTAAATCCAAACAAAAAAGCAGGGCCCGATGGTATACCACCATTATTTGTAAAAATCTGTGCAAAGGCGCTGACCATACCCTTGCACATAATCTATAACAAATCTCTGCAATCTGGCAAATTTCACAGGATATGGAGACTTGCTAAAGTAGTACCAGTACACAAAGGGAAAGAACAAAGGTTTGTTCAAAACTATCGACCAATTTCACTATTATCAACAATGGCAAAAATCTTTGAGGCTCTGATATGTCCACTAATCAAAAACCATTTCAAATGCTTCCTAACCGACTCTCAACGTGGGTTTGTTAACTCAAGATCAACACGTACAAATCTGGCCTGCTTTGTGGATGATCTAACATGTGTTCTGGATCGCCAGGGGCAAGTGGATGTTATCTACACCGACTTTAGTAAGGCTTTTGATAAAGTATCCCATCCAATACTTTTGAAAAAACTAGCCCGATACGGTTTAACGGGTTCGGTATATTCCTGGTTAGAATCGTATTTAAAAGATCGTAGTTTCTACGATGTTGTGAACGGTCCGGGACCATTGACATATATTCTAACGATAGACGTAACATTCCATATAAAAACATTGTCCAAGCTGTCTTAGGTTTGACGTCTAATCGCACATGCGCAACACGCATGTGCACGTAGCGCGAATGGAATACAGCGCTTATTTATCATATTATAGCCAATCAGCAACGGCTGACCGGGCATCTTACCAATGAGCAGCCAGTGGTACTCTAGTGCTACTGGGTACTTATTGGTATTTGTATAGATTATTTTCACAGAAGATCGGAAAATAGATAAGTTTTGTGCCTATTTATGAAAATAAAAGTAATTAATTGCCGTGGTTTTATTTCAGTAAAATAATAAAAACTATAATCATATTTAGTTACTTTTATAAAAATATAGAAAATGTATTCGTTGGCGTAAGTTCAAGACATGTGTCAGGAACGAAGAATTATAATTTTTAAAAGTTTAAATTTATCTTGGCATGAGGCTAGCTCAGAAATTTCTTATTATTCATATAAGGTAGCCTTGTTTTGACAATCTGTTATAATGTCCTTTCTGACCACATAGTTCTATACACACGCACATTTGGCAAATGGGGCTATGCGCTACTAAAATCATTTTATGATGAAGTGGCCCAAATAGCTTAGTCGATACAGCATTGACAGGGTTCGTCGTGGTCGCGGGTTCAATTCGTGCCCCAGGACTTTATTTTTATATTTTTAAATAAATTGCAATTCAATCTACCCTAGCATAAGAAATGCTCAAAAATATATTTTAATACCTATTCCATTACCATCAAACACAATTAATTTCGTAGGTTTTTGTCTCTTGGTCAGGTAATTAAAATCAGGATGTTTGGCCTTATTTTTAATGGCCTTATATTGATTCAGTATATTTTTTACGTATTTTTCTATAACTGCAAATTTATGTGTACTATGATGAAGCGTAAGTGTACCTACTGTTTTTAAAGTACCTAGGTGTGTGTCACAATTATTTTATTTGAAATATTCATTAATATAGTAATTACGATCAATACACTAAAAAGAAAAACAAAAAATAGTGTTATACAAAATCAAATTGGGTTTACAACATTAATCAAACTAAAACACTTTTAAAACCAATGTCTTCATCAAGTCTGTTCCTAGTCATATATTTTTACCTACAATCACTTGCAATTGATGTCTGCATAATAGTTAGTCTATGGTAGTAAATGACGTCACATAAAAATAAATAAATACATTGTTATGTGGTAATCTGATATAATTAACTCTTTTTATTAATTAAATAATAAATAATATTAACTAGCGCTACTACAGATTCCAGTTCTGATTCGAATTAACAGATATATCGTCGTTACACAATTAATAAACGAAGCGGACCCATGCCGCAGGCAAGTCAAAGTGACACTAGATTGCTTTGCCGGTATATTCATGCAAAGCATTTGAACAAAGTCAATGTTCTGAATGCTACATCTAGTACTTTAGTACATATATATCGATGTCCGGGACATATATGATAACATCTGGCGTGCCTCAGGGGTCGCATTTGGGACCGATATTGTTTAATATTTTTGTAAATGACTTGCCCCAATGCTTCCTACCTACTCTACTCCATATATGTATGCAGATGACTTAAAAATTTTTTGAACAAATTAAACATAAGGATGATGAGTCCAAATTACAAAACGACCTAAATCAGCTAATTAAGTGGTGTTCCCAAATCGGTATGCATTTGAATCATGAAAAATGTCATTGTATACATTTTTCTAGAAAACTTAAACCTGTTTTCACATCCTACAACGTGGCAAATAACAAACTCATTGAGACAGAATTGGTTCGAGACTTGGGTGTTACTCTGGACAAAAAGCTCACATTCGTGCCTCACTTGGATATTATTATCAAAAATGTTAGGTTTCATTATTCGTAACGGCAAGGCTTTCAGAAAACCTGACACTTAAATATTGTTATACAATAGCTTAGTTAGAAGCGTGCTGGAATATTGTAGTCAAATTTGCAGACCGCACTACGCCGTCCACACCCTTAGATTAGAAAGAGTGCAGAAAAGGTTCATGTGGCATTTATGTTGGAGTTCGGGTCTATCACTTGCTTTAAAATCATATGAGAGTAGACTCCAGCACTTTGGCATTCAAGCTCTAAAAAAACGTAGAGATATTTTAGATTTGGTGTTTTTATTTAAGCTTTTGAGAGGGCAAATAGACTGTCCAAGGTTACTGAGTAAAGTCCAAATTAATGTACCATCTAGATATCCTCGAAAACCTATTCTACCGCTCAGAGCCCCGTTTCGACGTACAGAGTTTGGGAAATACTCCTTGATTCCGCGTATGTGCCGATCACTGAATGGATGCAGCGGGTCAGTTGATATTCATTTCGACTCACTAGCCGCATTCCGTAAGGGAATCGGCTGATGCCGATAAATATGATTAAATTAATAGCCGCCTAATGTTAATGTTTCAATTCAATTTAATCATATCGATTCATTTTAATCAAATAAATTAATTTTAATTAATTCAAATCAGTTTAATCAACTCCCTTCAATTTATTAAATGTTTGTTTTGTTTTATTTCTAATTTGTCATTTGTATTTTGTTATTAATTTGTAAGTTATTTCATTCTTAGTGACATTATATAATTATTACAGTTTATATATTTTCAATAATTTTCTTCAACAATGTTTTCTTTTATTTTGACATTTCAGCTTTTGGCTAGCTATTTATTAATATTAGGTTTGACATTAAGCACTGTTCCTGACACAATCAATGTAATTATTATGATATGTATCTGCTTTTTATTATTACTATAATTATATTTTTATAAGCTTTAATTGTACGATTTGTTGCTCAAAGTAATCTTTAAGAGTTAGCAGCCTGCCTTTATTTTTATTTCTCTTATCAGTTAACAAATTTCTTTATATTATATTACTTACTCATCTGTGCATGCAGTGGCTACCTTTAAAGGTTATGCAAGCGACTATCAACTGCTTGTAATTGCTTTATGTTAATGAATTCTTGTTACTGGTGGTCCTAAAATAAATAAAAATAAAAATAAAATATTCATCATCATCAGCCTTTAACAGTCCACTGCTGGACTAGGCCTCTCCTTTGAAAGGAGGAATTGGCCTACTATACCACGCTGGCCAAACGGGTTGGTATAGGGTTTATATCAAGTTTTCCCTCTCTTTCAGTGTTGTTCTCTGCATAATATGCTCCCTCTGTCGGCTCTTACTATATCCATGGGATGATATGGGGCGGTGACATTACGTATTCTTAATCCGTCACCACACGGACAGTAATTATATATTATTACAATTCAAATAAAATATATTGTTTGTGTTTTTTAGAAAATGTAAGCTTATTTGGAGTTGGTTGGTTGGAGTAACCGATATTTTGGCACTGTTGCAAGCTCCTACTGGGTGTAGAAATACACCTCTGCCTACCTCTTCGGGGTTATAGGCGTGAGACTATGTATGTATGTGTATGCAAGCTCCATGTTAACGGATGTACTAAGGGTATTGCGGGTGGATGAATGTTACGAACAAGTATAACGGTCTACCCGCTTTCTTATTCGTGTTTTGCGTACAACACCACTGCCACTGTTTTCACTATCGCACTGTACCCGATCAGGACATACTACACAGCTCGCGGTTTGACTTTTTCTTTTCAAGGGTTTTACATAGACGAACCACTGGATGCCAGATACTCGTGAGTTGAAAGCCATCCTATCTATTGAAATTTTTTAACTTTCCAATTTCAGTAGCCTCCCTAACCATTCGAGGTATGTAGTGGCGTTCTGGCGAAAGCACCTGAGTGTTGTGTAACTCAAACCAGTGTGGTCGGTTCCTTAGTCTAAGAGGTGTTGGGCCACAGTATAAAGACATACAGTAGTTTGACGCCTTTGATCTGGTAGAAAAAGCCGACAACGTCTAGACAAGGGTAAGGAGACTAGGGCTGCCACATGTGAAAACTACCTACTTATTCAAACACCGTCATTTATTTTAGAAAAATATTACAATTGCTACGCTACATGAATATTATAGTGTAAATCACTTATCTATACATATAAATACATCTATAGGTACACATAAATAAAATTGGAGTGTCTGTTTGTAATATTAAAATAACCGCTTTTAACTGAATGCATATGGATGTATACTCGGTAGTCTCGGTACATAATAAAATACCGAAATGACATTTTTTACCATTTTGTCTGTCTGTCTGTTTGTTTTCACTAATCTCTGGAACGGCTTGACCGATTTTGACTGGCGGATAGCTGATGTACCAAGGAGTAACTTAGGCTACAAATTAACCGGGTACACGAAGTAGTTCCCTCAGGACGCGGGTGAAACCGTGGGAAACAATTAGTTTATTATATTACAATAATTGACGATAAATAATTATTATAAAACAGTTTGCATTTTTCGTGTGGTGACAGATTTGCATACAAAGTGTCAGTCAGCACCTATTTCATCCCGCAGGTGTCGTTAAGAATATAAAGGAGGCGGTTAAGAGTAAAAAGCCTTTTTCAGATAACGTTATCGTACAAACCATGTTAAAATAAAGCGATTGACATAGCAGTGGTTTAATGGACGGGTAACCATGGGATCAGCTTGCAGAGCCTATATTATCGATATGAAGTATTTTGCAGATTTTTTTTCGTGCAACCTACTTTAAGGTAAAGCAATAGACACCACGGTCATTTTATGGATGGGTGACCGGTCTATGAGATTACGGAGAACATGTGTGGGGCTTTTAAAAAGGGGGCCAAAAATATGGTTATTTTCGAGCTGGGATGCGCCGTTACCAAGATACATAATAATATGTGATAGGTACTTAACTAATACGAAGGCACTAGGTACTTATTGCATGAAATTAAAATCACACTTGAATCGAATATTACCTTACAAAGCATATTTTCTTACGTCTGCCATGTTGTTTAGGTACAATAATTGCTACTTTATTCTGTGATTTGGCCAGACATGAGATATTGTAAAAAGTTAGTAGATTAGTAGGAACGTGCACATTATTTTAAGTGGTTATAGGTTTACATTTCAAAATAATACAAATAATTATAATTAATGAAATTTTCATTTTTGGTATAAGTAAATTGATGAAATCGCAGATTTTTTTAATCCTATTTATTTATATCTTTAAACAGCATAAGGAATTTCAATTTCTCACAGCACAAGTCGTATGCACCATCTTAATTAATATTCATAAGCAAATAAATAAGTAACGAACAAAAAACAAGCACGTGCCAGTCCCTAAAAACATGTACCTAGTTACGAACTAAGGCGATATACGTAAGTAGGTACCGCTCTTCCCACGTCTCACCTCTTGCCCCCCGCACGATTGACCCGTCTAGACGCGTTCGTCGAACGACTGTATGGATTATAAGACTGTGGTTGGGCTATGGCTGACTTGTGTGATTCATTATTTTTAACTGCCCTGATGTGTTCCTTTATCCGGCAAGAAACGGTGCATTTCGTTTGTCCTTTATAGGAACTTTCACAGCTGCAGTCAATTTTGTATTCAGCTGGCTTTTCTAATATATTGCGACAGTTTCTTAAAACGAGTGAAGAAACTTTTTATTGAAACCTTCACTTACGTGTTTTGCCCTTTAAAGCATGACTCAAGAAAAAAAAAACAATTCAAGATATACAGCCTAAATTTTGATCTCAGCATTTTTAGTTTAATAATCAATGGTTTTAAAATGAATATTTTTTATTCACATACATACTTGCAATGCATTTTACTACTACGACGAATTCGTGAGTGAACTGCATGTTAGGCACAAATCATGGTAAATTAAAGTGTCGTATCTGTTTAATTAATTCTGTAGCATTTCACTATCACGAGACTTGCACTCTCACATCATAGCAAATGAATGAACTGTCTCTTTTTACCTCGCGATATTTTAATCATGCCATCCTACTTAAACGTCTCATCGTAATGTGCTGTGATATTGCAATAAGTTGTTTTCGATATGTGCGTTAAAAGTCCCGTTTCTGCAAATTGATTCCTATGTAGGTAACGTGCCTACACCTATTTACTTGTATTGGTCCGCTCAGTTCCACACTATTTGAAAAAAACATCAAGTGCATGTTTTTTTTTCGGGACGGTTTTAAGACGCGGACTGTGTTATTATGGTTATTGTACATCAATGTTTAAACCAGTATTTATTTTCTTGTTAGGAAAATCATGATAGCTTGTCTCTTAAATTAAATATCAACCTGTATAAAAGCAATTAAATAAGAAGTTAGGTCTACTACTAGGGGGTCATCATCAGCCTTTAACAGTCCACTGCTGGACTATACCACGCTGGCCCAACGGGTTGGTATAGGGTTTGTATCAAGTTTTCCTTCTCTTACATTGCTGTTCTCTGCATAATATGCTCCCTCTGTCGGCTGTTACGACACCCATGGGATGATTTGGGGTGGTGTCATTCCGTATTCTTAATCCGTCACCACACGGACACTACTAGGGGGTAGGATAAGAAAATATTGTTATAGAGCCTTTTTAGTTAAATATAATGAAACATAATTAATTGAGCTTTATTTGGTTAAAGGAAAAAATGTTTGGCGAGCGCTGCAAACTATACCGTTACGATGAAAAGTACCGCGAATGGAAGGAACGTGGTATCGGCGAAATGAAAATACTGTATCACCCCGAGAGAAAGACGTATCGTTTGCTACTACGTCGTGAACAGGTGAGCCTTCAATTGTTTTGCTAATTATTGTACCCATAGGACAAGCTCCGTTTATTTTGGGACCAGATGGCTTTGCATGTGTATACATATACAGTGTGTCTCAAAACCCATCACCAAGCCGAAGTCTACTCGTTGTGGACATCATGCCAAGTCATACTAACCAAAAATAATACCTGGGAAACGATTTTTTTTTTGAGTTTTCACAATTTTTAAACCGCAATTAAAAGCGCACGCGTGCAATGTTCGAAATACCTACTTATCCATGGAGTTATAGGGCATCTAAAGAACATATTGGCGGGGTAAATGCATCGATTTTGTACCTAACTAAAAAAAAACCATACTAACTTTGAGCCTCAATATCTTCTGAACCAGTAATTTCCCAGGTATGGTGCCGAAGTAAAAAATGTTCGTAGTGATTGGTACAATATGGGATTTCAGTTTTCGTTAAGGGTCTTTTTACACCCTGTATGTGGAAGGGTATTATTATATTCTTATGTCGAATGCATTAGGTGCACAAGGCGGTGCTGAACATGCTGCTGCACATGGACCTGGAGCTGCTGCAGATGAAGAACTCGGACCGCGCGTGGACGTGGGCGGGCCGCAACTTTGCCGAGAACCCCGCCGGTGAGCAGGAGACGCTCGCTGTGCGCTTCAAGTCCGTCGCCTTGGCGACCACCTTCCATGAAAAAGTTACCGAGTGTGTCAGGGTAAGTACACCAACAGATATTTTACTTGCCGTGATAAAAACAATTTTGATACTGATGATATTTGTTTTCGTGCCTTTTCGTGTACTTGGCGTACTTTATCATGTACTAGATGACGCCCGCAGCTACGCCCGCACATGTTTTAAATTTAACCGGTTCTGCCCGTTCCCGAGGGAATTTCGGGAAATCCCGTCTTAGTGCACCCCTACGGTCCCCAAATAACATACATGCCAAATTTCAGCTTCCTACGCCTAATAGTTTTGGCTGTAGCTTGTCTGTCAATCAGTCAGTAACGCAAGGATTTTATTATATATACAGATGAATAAATAATTTAAGGATTACAAGAAAAGAACCGCTGAGTTAAATTTCACTCTTTTAGAAAATGTTACAAAGAAGGTTGTTATTTAGGTCCGTCCGGTTTAAATATCTGTGATGAGATATTTACAAAAATTGAATTATTGCACAAATCTAATATTGTAACTTCATGTTTTATAATAAGCTGGTTAGCCTTCAGTGACATCGCTTAGTTTATTCTACCAAGATAAAAGCTACTAGTGACTGATATTATTATGATCTGTCTACTAGATGAGACATAAAAGCGTCACTGGAAACTTACTTATGGTACGTGAGGATGCAACCACTATCGCTACAGTTTATATCTTTGTTACTTTGACAGAAATTACAATCGATGGCAGCGACCGCAGTGCGAGAGCAGAAAGAAGGTATCGATGTCGCGCCACTGAGGTTACCCAAACACTTGCAAGAGAGCGCCCGCGCCGACAACATCATGTCCGGGGAAATCATGCAACGGACTTCGTTCGCCACCGCCTCCGCCACCGACCCCATTCCCCAGACTGACGCCAGCAACGACACGCAAACTTCCTCGGTAACGGAACTTTTCAAGCAAGTGCATTTCCAGAAGACTGAAAAAGATTATGAGAACTATGAGGAGCATGAGGAGCACGAGGAACACGAGGATCAGGACGACGAGGAGGAGGAAGACTACGATCAAGACTATGATGGATATTACAATGAGGTGAGTGCTGTTTATTTGGTGGATATTTTAACAAAGTTTGTCACCTCAGGGTCTTGAATTAAACCTATGAAAACTTAAAATAAGCGTAGTTAACGAAATAATTTACTGTGTGCACAGGAGGACGAAGAAAACGCAGCGTATTACGCGTGCGACGGCGAGGCGGTGATCCAACAGGGTACCTCTGAGTCGACGTGGCCGCACGCGCACGTACAAGTGCTGTTCGACCAGGAGATCTGCCTGCCCAAGATCATGATCACCGACCCCTCCACCGGCGAGATACTCGCTGATATGCTCATCTACACAGACACTGAGTTCCAGGTGTGTATTCAATATTATACCATCGTTTTATTAGGCTCCATATGACGTTATTTAGATGCAGCTCAGATGTCACACTTTTTGTGCGATTGAGTGCGTGGTGCACAAAAATAGTTTGATTAATTTTTAAAACTGACAAATTAACCGATACCTTGTAGATATCGATTCGGAAATATTATTGCATAATATCGGTACAAATTTATGACGTATTTTTGTCTGCGGCAGATGTCGGGCGACTCGTGCAAATGGTCGGGCAAGGATTACACCAGCAACGACCCAGTAGACAAAACAGTCACCGTCAACTTTTTCGACAGTGATACCGCTATGCAGTTCTACGACAGTTGTGAGGTGAGTCTACAAAATTCTTTAGTTTCCTAGTCTTAAGATCTTGTGTAGCAATATGTTTAGGTAGATCTTTCTCGTCTATTAGAGACAGTTTCACCTCATAAGTTCAGGTTATACTTATGAATTAGAAGATGACGTCACACAAACTTCATTCTGGTTTTGAATATATCTGGGAGGTAATGCCCATTCAGGAGTGGTGGAATTGGACCTAAGACTTATTTCTGTAACTTGACAGTTATTCTGCTCATAAATTGTACCCAATCTTTACTATGCAGAGTTTTTGCGGTGAGTATGGTATTTTAAGAACTTTTACACAGTTAGTTTTATTGACATTGAGACTTTCCTTGTGTGAGCTAACTACAAGTAGGTTAGACGATCTTTCCATTGGATAATTAGTATATAAAAGGCAAATAGGTATAAAAATTCAAAACATAGTAATTTAATGTATAATATTGTGTGTATGTATAATATTCATAAGATTTACAAGAATCTCATGTTTTGTTTCAGACGAGTAAAGCAAATACTTACGCGTCAACGGATGCAGAATCTTAAATATTTTATCGAAACGCCTGTATAAGTATTTTAACTTGAGCTGTAGATTAAATGCCCTACTTTATTTAGTTCATAAGTGTCTAGACCAGTGTTTTCGATCCTTAGTTCGATTTGTTTTAATAAAGTCTAGAATTACTAAAAATTACCCATTTTTGTTTCTTAGAATCCAATTTTGTTTCCTGTTTTTATTATTACTATTTAGATCTCATACGGTATTATTATGAAATATGGACTAAATATTTAGTACGCATCTTAGTCCTGGCATTATCTGTAGACTAATGTTTTAGTTTTTCGCGAAATGTCTGTCTCAAAGATAGTTAATATGAAATCAATAAATATAATTCCTTTTTTGATAGTCTAAAATAATAAATCTAGGACTTAGACTGCTTGATGTTATATTTAGTCCCTGTTTTGTAATAATGACTACAAAGACTAGAGCGGATTTTTATTATTTGTTATCATGTAGACGGATATTCAAGTAAACTAATTATGGTATCAAATACATAACGAATTAAAAAATAATGGAATACAGTGCGCCATGTAAAATAAGTTGTTTGTTCAGATTGAAATAAACCACAAAGAAATCAATTGATACATTCTTGATCAGTAATGCGGCGTGTACCGAGTGGTCGGCGTGTACCGAGTGGTTTATAAAAAGTGCTTATTTATTATTTACACTTACAGTAGTTTTGTAGTATGCAAGTGTATTGTAAAGTTATAAAAGAGATCTAACCAACACTTGTTGACATTTTATGTAAATGATCACTCTGTTTGATGTATGTAACTAATGTATTTTTATGACGTGAATGTTCCTAATTGGTTAGGTCTTTTTAAAAGTCTTAAATATGGAGCTACGATTGATAGCCAGACTGTTATTTTAATCATATAAGTCAGTCGTAGCTTCATTGCAAGCCATACTTTATTCATATAATTTTGACGTGTTATCTTTTTTATTTGCTAATACGACGCTGCCATTCTTTGTCAAAATTGATTGTGATGTAAAAGAGGTTGTGGCTAAAAAGTGACTTCTTAAACAACGCTGTGCGCGGTTTATCTCTCTTAGAGGAACGAGAATTTATAAGGTTACCAATTGTCCGTAATGATGGATATACGATAATGTTTGGTTATTAAATCAAGTCTTGTTTTAGCAGATCTTTTTCTATAATTTACGAGGTACTGGCGGCTGCGTAATATCATATTTTGTAAATTTAATTGTGGTAGTATTTTGATGAAGACTCTATCAAATAGATGATTGCGATTTTTTAAGATTTATAATTTATAAAATTTTATTTTAAATGAGAAAAGGATCGGTTTTGTTATAATCATTTTGTTATTTAACTTGATAATATTTAGTCAAACTTGTTCGTAACATTAAGGAAATATGAATTCCTTTTCTCATTTAAATTATGATCTTACAATTAAACCAATTATATCTGAGAAATAAAGTGTAATAAATGAAAAGTGAACCATTCAATTTTGTGTTTTAATAAACTCTCCTCCACTTAGGTGCTGGGTTGTCAGATATGACTGTAATAAAATATCGCTAATCACCAATCACCAGCCAACACTTCATATCATAAACATCAGCCTTAACAGTCCACTGCTGGACTAGGCCTCTTCTTTGAAAGGAGGCATTGGCCTACTACACCACGCTGGACAAACGGGTTGGTATAGGATTTGTATCAAGTTTTCCTTCTTTTACAGTGTTGTTCTCTGCATAATATGCTGCCTCTGTCGGCTCTTACGACACCTATGGGATGATATGGGGTGGTGACATTCCGTATTCTTAATCCGTCACCACACGGACATGAATCGCTCGCTAATCACAAGCCAAAGATGAAATAAGACTACTAAATTATAAGGGCCGGGGCCCATATAGCGAAGCAGCGCAGCGGAGAACACATAAAAGTAATATATAGTCTAAGGGAGAACATTTTGTCCTTTGTCAAAGTATTATCGACATTTTCATCATTTAAATAATGTCCAAAATCAATTCACAACAAAATGCTCTGCTCTGCGCTGCGCTTCGCTATATATGCGCAGGGCCTAACTTGGTAAATAAAAAAGCGTGTGTGGGTTTATGGCCAAGAGATAAAGTAAAGACTATGGCAATGTTATGTCCTACGTTATATCTATAATTATCTCTATCTACCTTTAAAGTCGTCGAAGTGATCGAGTCGTCATGCTTTCAAGCATAACTGTTATAAACTACTCAGTTCACTGTTCATGGCGTGCTTACATGCATATTCGCTTAAAAATAAGGCGAAATTGGTGGAGATCAGAAATATGTGAGAGCAAACTAACAGGCAATTTATCTAATGCCTACAGCTAACATAATCTTTGTAGGTAAATATTATATGGATGGACTTGGTAGGTTAAGTCAGTTGAGTGGGAGCAAGTATTCATCACTTGTGATGATTTTCTTAGCGCCTCTTCAAGCAAAGGTAACGCTTGACCACAGCGCTTGGCAGATGCCTGATAGCGTGGCACACCCACACGATAGTGTGATAAGTACAATTCGGTACGGTTTCATGTACATGCACGGTAAGTAGGCGGTCTGTGTGGGGAACCTTGGGCAGACCTATGTCCAGCAGTAGACGACTCTAGGCTGACATGATGAAGTAGGCATTTTATGCGTTAGCAAATTACTTATTAGTGGATATACTCCGTTTGGTTTGAAGCAGGCGTCAAACTGGGTAGACTTACCTACATATCTTTCTTCAAACTTGCTGGATAAGAAAGAAATGCCATGTTGTTTTCAAGATCAAACAATAGTCGTACTAATTTGTAGTTTTTCCTTGTTTTTCAGTAGGTATTTACTATGCTTTCTCTTTATGGTTTTACATCATTCTCACAGAGTACCTATAGTCCGTTCACAGTTATTTTACCTCTAGCTGTTAGATTGGCCAACCTGGGCGTTGTGTTGCTATATTTGGTATATAATACTCCCATTTTAAATATACGTTATTGCTAAAAATGTACTTATTTTTTTATTGCCTAAGCGATCGTATTTAAATATTTGGAAGTAATGTTTGTAACAAAACCTCTTGATATTGGCATGCCTATATGCATGTACATTTATTTTCTTACGAAATAACTAATTTCCTATGAAGATAAGTAGTTATAATAAAAATGTTGTCTATTTAATATACAAAGGTAAACGCATCATAATTACGCCAACGTGAGGTTCTAATAGGGCACATTACGCAAAGCTTGAAGCAGATGGCAGCATAAGCAACTACAGTAAACAAACTTTCGTAGCGCACTTTCCAAATACTGTCATCAACAAGACAACAATATATCTATACTTATTTTAGAGGCAAAACAGTTACAACAGTTGCAATTATCAATAACAATAAAACTGGTACAATGTTTCTGTTTTAGTGTCTTGTTTGAGATGAGATAATGAGATCGCACATCCAAAGTTTGAAGTCTAAACGAGTTCTCAAGTTGTCACTTAAATGTCATACTTGCCAAAATGCATTGTTTACTGTAGTCGGTGATACCGCCATCTGGTGGTTTAACTTGGCAGTAATCTTCCCTATTATCAAATACAAAAACTGCTAATTTAATTTTCATATTTATTTTGAATAAGAATGATATGGGTGTAATTTTACACCTCTGCCTACCCCTGCATGGAAACTGGCGTGAGTCTATAAGAATGATCCATGTGGACTGCCAATGTTATGATGATTCGTAACTGCTGTCAGATTCTGTATCAGACTCAGAATGTAATTTTATTATGAACCTGTCCATTTCAGCATCCGTAGACCCATCTGTTTCACGAAGCTTGTCTTCAATGTGGTGCTCATGTTTGCATTGTTTTTGTCAGTCTTCTGCAGTGATAGATTGAAAAGTTTCTTCAGCTAAATTCACAATGCTGGTTGCCTCTTGTCCTAAATTTTTGCTTGTGACTCGCCTTTTATTGAGACTCCACATAAGTTCAATTGCGTTTAGCTTGCAGTGGTATGGCGGTAATCTAATCACTTTGCGGCCATGAGCTTCAAGCGTTTGAATTTTTGAAATATTTCCACTAATATTGGATAAAATGTTATGCCCGGGTAACCCTATTTTACATTCCTGTCATCACAGAGCAAAATTCCAACATAAAGAAAATAAACACCGACATCTGTCAGAGGTAAAATAACTGTGAACGAACTGTAATCATTCTTTTCCTTTTTCATGATGAAAACTGACAGCTTTCATAAAATGTACGAAATTGTGTGAAACTTCGAATATTCAATCAAATCAAAACTATAAACTGTAGTGCATTCAATAAATTTTGTAGATATTTAGGCTCCATTATATTTACGAATAATATACTAAGTAACGATTTATGATATTAGATACAATGACAAATATATGGTAAGTATCTTGAAGTTTTATTACTGCACTGCCCACTGTCGTTATTGCTTTGAAGATATATTCTGGTTTCATCAGATACCGATACGATAGTGATAGTAGACTGCATACAAGAGACATGATGAGGACTGTCTAGACTTCTAGAGTCTAGGCTATTAATCCATTACGATGGATTAATAGCCTAGACCTACCTACATGCAGGGCAGTTCGAGTGTTATATGCTATTGTTGGCTGTTTTCTTCACAGATAGTTATGGGATACGTAGGTATTTATTATTTAAATTTTATTAGCAGACCAGGCGGATGTTCTGTCTGTCCTGCAAACTTTGATTTTAAGCTTAAAAGCCTGTAAATCAGATTTAGCGACACACCTACCGGATCCAACAGTTATAGTACTTTGAAACCACCCAGGAACTAGGCAACTGGTCCAGCCTTTTTGGAGCAGTTTGAGGTGTTAAACACTCGTATACACAAACCAGTTAGGTATACCCATTGATCTGGATACCTATGTAGGTATGAACTTACTCGCGAGTCGCGACGTTTATTCGCTTATATTTATGTTGTTCTGCCTAACTACTGTTTCAGGGTAGGAATAGTTTATTTCCCAATTTTAAACCAACTAGCTATAACGGAGGCGTACAAAGACTTCGAAGACTTCGCTACCAAAAGTAATACTGATGATGATAAGCCGAAAGTGGAGTTGCGTGCTGTGTTCATCAACTGTGCCACTGAGGTATTTCTTTAGGGTACCTACCTACTTACCACAGAGTACATTACATAACTACTTACATTATGACGAAGCGCAGCGGAAATCATTTTTCCACTGTTAAACTATTATCGTCATTTTCCTCGTTTACATAATGTTCAAAATCAATTAACACAACACAATTCTCGAGCGAATTGAAGGAATACTCGCGCATACGCGCGCCTTATCTGCGCTTCCCTTTATGTAGGTACGTCGCCCCGCGGCCCTTTGCTGTCATCATCAGCCTTTAACAGTCCACTGCTGGACTAGGCCTCTCCTTTGAAAGGAGGAATTGGCCTACTATACCACGCTGGCCAAGCGGGTTGGTATAGGGTTTGTATTAAGTTTTCCTTCTCTTACAGTGCTGTTCTCTACATAATATGCTGCCTCTGTCGGCTACTACGACACCCATGGGATGATATGGGGTGGTGACATTCCGTATTCTTAATCCGTCACCACACGGGCCCTTTGCTGTATTGCCTGCTAGTAATAACCCAGTTTTTGCACGAGGGTAATTTTCTTTAAATCATCAATGTGTGTAACATTCTTCCGTTACTGGCTTTCTGATAGACCACACAGAGCCAAAACTACTTAGTGCAAGAAGCTGAAGTTAAGCACGTTATCCCTTGGAGAGCGTAGGAGTGCACTAATATGGGATTTTCTGAAATTCCCACGGGATCAGGCCTCTCTCCATCGCCAGACAAGTAGGTACCTAGGCCAATGAGAAGGCAAAATAATGGCAAAGGCAAGATATAATGGCGTTTTATTTTATTTCATCATGGTATCTTTATAGGATCCCAATGTATCCCCCGACACGGATATAACGAGGTTTGAACGAGAAGAGCTTTTCAAACATGGTGTATTAAAAGATTGTCATAGGAAACTGGCTCTCACAGTCAAGATTACCAGCGAGATGCAAGTTAGTAATCATGCTATATTGTTAAAGTAGATAAAATTTTATAGTGAATCAGTTAGGTAGGTAGGTAGAGTACCTAAGTAGGTAGGTCATCATCATGTCAGTTTATTTTAGAGGCAGTTGCTTTGTGGAAAAGGAAATATTCTGTCAAATGTGGTTAGACTAGTAAGCGGACCTCCGGTTGCAACTGGGATAACGCTAGAGAGATGAGAAGCGGCAGAAGTTGTAGGTATGTTAGTTTAAGAGCCGGGATGCCGGATACTCGTCTCAAACTGATGTCATTATTCATTATCATAATGGACAGCGCGTCATAAGGGGTTAGTACTTAGGACCTTAGACGGTAGTTCGGGGCACTGACTAGTTTATGGTCATTTCAACACGATGCAAGCCAACCAATGCGCCGCACATCGAAAGAATTGAGGTGACATGTGGAATGATTTATGCTGTATTAATTTCTTTGTTGCGTGTAAGGTCATGTAGGTACACTAGGTACACAACTTAGTATAACGCTCTAAATTGATTGTGTCAGTCACAGATATGGGTGTCAGTCTTAAGTTATCAATGCTTCGATCAAACAATTTGCAACATACCGCGAGTGATCGGCATTTTCTATTGTCTCGTCTTTCAAGATATTTAATCACGAAGTTTCAATAACTACGACTGCTACGAGATATACCTACCTAGTTAAAAAAAATTGCTATGTGCGTCTTACCACCGCCTTCGGTTATATTCCTTAAATAAATAATTTCATTTTGATACATCATAAATTGCCAATTAGATTAAGGATCGCATATTTTATTAGGTAATACAGTCAGCAACAAAATTTGACGACAAAAACATCTTCATCTTCTATATGCGGAAGCTTGTAATTGGCATATATTAACTTATGTTCATGACTACTCTGTAAACTTAGCGGTAAGCTCCCCAAATAAAATAAAATAAAAATATAATATTTTTGTAATTTATTCTGGTTGAACAGGGTTCAGGCGATGAATACCTTCCAATCGAGCATGTTCTCGACGGCTCCACCAAGAAGCATATACGTCTCCTCGACCCTTACATACTGCGTCTTCGCAGAGATATGCCGCTACAAGCGTATAAACTGAAAAAGCTTGAAGTATGTTACTTCCTAGTACTTACTGTTTAAAACCTTGAATTCCCATAACCCTCAGCGGAATAACCTAATTGCCTGGAATGAAAATTACCTAGATACCTACGTTATTGATTTCATAATAGATATTCATTATCTACCTACTTACGTTACATATTTTTGTAGACGCTACTTTACCTGTACGATGTGACGCAATTTCAGACTGTAAGAGGAGTTTTGATCAGCGCTGAAGACTTGTCGATGGATGAAAAACATAATGAGGACTCATGGGTGTGTGTGGATTTAATTTGTAATAAACAAGTTATAATGAATGTTTAAAATTCTTATCTTACCTAATTATTGTATGGTACAGGATCGTTTTCAACGAGATGTCGCGTATGTTTCTGAAGTGAAAGATGCCATGAAACGTCAGGTCGACTCCCGCGGATTGCCTCCTCCTCCTCCTCCAGCAAACTTAACAGAAACACATCAGCTTCAAACTCCTTCATTATTCAGCGTGACAGAGTCTGTTACTTTGGATGTTACGGATTGCGGTGAGTAACTGAAATGATACTTATGACAAAGTAGCATTATTTTACCTACTTGTACGTACGTTGTTGCTACGTTTTCGATTTAACTTACTCGTACTTATTTTTAATTAACCAAATAACGATTTAATTTACGTACCTACACTAACATTTCTTTTTAAGAAATGTATGAATATTTTTGTGATGAATGAAAATGAATAAATTTTTATTATTATTATTTTTATTTAATTAAGTGCTCTACATTTGATCTCCATGATTTTCAAAGCAATTAGGTACAATTTGATCTAGAGTGTGTTTCTGTGGATTTTAAGTAGGTACACGCAGTTACGGTGATTATAAATTTATAAAAAGTTATTTGCCTAATTACCATGTCTATGGTGTACTAGACTGGATATGATTGGTAGTTTCATAGTCATAAAAATATTGATTAGGACGTGTAGGTAAGGTAGTAGGTGTAGGCATAGATAAATATGTGTAGGTAATCAAAAAGGACTAGATTGAATAGGTACCTACCTACCTATCACGCTATACCTACAGTCAACTACTAAAGTTGCTACACAACTGAAAATCCTTGCCGATTTATCAATTCAAACTCCTCGATTAGTATTCTTAATTTGTAAATAACGTAAATGTGTATGGACCGTGTAGCTGACTGTACCTAAGCAGGTTCTTACTTTAAGTGGAACAAAGCTTTTATGAACGCACGCAAATAAAATTAGAACATAAAAACATTGTAGTTTTATAAACAAAAATAAAACTATACAGGCCTTTTAAGCAATATTAAATGTTGGTGAAAATGTATCCTTTATTATAGATGCATACATAGGTACTTACTGCCTAGATACATGTACAATTACAAGTTTTTACTTATCGTAACGTTTTGCAGTAGTTTTAGGTACCTAGGTACCTACAATAATTTGGAATGACTTCAACCCTGCCTAAACTTAATTTGTCACGATATTTTTCAAGCCTTGAATTTTTGGCATGTCTAGTATATACCTTATACAGTTTCTTCCGTCTCTAAATGATTAGGTAGATACGCGTTTTATAAATTTAAGGCCCATCCACACGGCACAATTTTACCACTGATCAAATTTCCAATCGAATTGGCTTTGCCCGTCTACACGACACAAACAAATCACTGATTTTCATTCCGTCCACCCGATTGGTTAAAATCTGGTGGTACCGCCCACGCGATGAACTTGAGTCAGAGTTGAGTCAGTCGTCTAGACTGGCGTTCACGTCACGATTTTATCAAGTAATTTAGTCAAGTTGGACGTAAAATCGTTTCGTGTGGATAGGCCTTTACACATTTTATATTAGGTGTTACGTCTCTTCAAATATTTCTGTTTTTATTTTACTTTCAATAATATAATTATGTTGTCCATATTCTTCAGGTGCTGCCTGTTGTTCTTGCGACGATAATCGTTCTTCGGCGTCTATGATGACGGCAAATATTTTTTTCTTCACTTGTGTTTGCATCCAGAGCGGCATGTCTCGGGTGCTTTTCAAGATGCAGTTGAAGAAAGATTCTAGTGCGTCAGGCTCTTTGTCATGTCGTGGCTTATTAGATTTGTCTTCTGTGGTGTTACTGTTGTATTCTGTACAACGGCGCTTATTCGCAGGTTCTGATTTCGCAGACTCAACAGCGTTCGTAGTTGAAACGTCGTGTTCCGAGTTCTTAGGCCGTGTGGTTGCCGGTGGTTCCATTTCTATGTTCTCCGTGATGCGGTATTTCATATGAGGCTCTAGAAATTGCATTGCCTTGGCGTACTTCCACGTGGTGACTTGAGCTGGTAATAATTTATTTTGACCTAATTTCGCCCTCTTCAGCGCCTCCCGATGATTGTCTCGAAGTTTCCTCCACTCAGTCCTAGCAGCTTTAACTGTAAATAAAATAGAAAAGAGTTTGTTGTAATGGGTAGGTAGGCATATTGTAGGTAGGTACATCACAATTATGGAACGCCAGATATCTAGGTATATGGTGAACATGATGATTCTACAATTTTATTTATATTTTACATGGACTGTACAAGTTAAGAGTTTTCAAGTTGATAATGCTTTTTTAGAAATTCTTTAAGCTTTGGTTTCCTAGGAAAGCGGTGCCATCATAATATAGCGGCCGTAATACAGCGGTGAATGACGTCACTAGAACGTTGTCTATGTAAACAAAATGGCGCGGTTTCCTAGAGAGCGGTAACTGACAACGTAACGTCAAAAAGCGGTGCCGCCATTTGCATGACTGCCGTCTTGTCGGTGTCAGATGGTTTCGTGAACGTTTCATTGATAGCGGTGAAGCTATTTTTAATACGTATTTGTGTTTATTTTTTACCGGAACAACGTACAAAATATAATACAAAGTTGTATTCATTGCTCAGTAAACGGCGACGTACTAAAATCTCAAATGCACCTTCAGTACCACGAGATTTGAATAAATCGTCTTTCGCCATACTATTTTCCTCTTCTGATGATAGTTCATCCTCCAAGTAAATTACTAAAGCTTTATCAAGGTCGTCGATTTTCTATCTCGGATACTTTTTGTTTGACGTTTGTTTTAAAAAATAACTGACGGTATGTTAAAACGGCCGTGGAACTTTCCACATGTCGTCACCGTAAAGACAGCCGCCTTTTTAACCGACTTCAAAAAAAAAGGAGGTTCTCAGTTTGACCTGTATGTATGTATGTATGTTTGTCCGCGATTATCTCGCGTTTGGCTGAACCGATTTTGATGCGGTTTTCAGAAAAGTATTTGTTACACTTAGGAGAAGGTTTTAGGCTCTTAACCGACTTCAAAAAAAGAAGGTTCTGAGTTTGACCCGTATATATGTAAGTTTGCCTACGATTAACTTGAGTTTGGCTGAGCCGATTTTTATGCGGTTTTCAGAAAAAAGTATTTGTTATACTTAGGTGAGAGTTGGAGTATTTTAACCGACTTCAAAAAAAGAAGGTTCTCAGTTTGACTCGTATACATATATTGGTTCTTAGTATGTTTGTAAGTATGTATTATGTGTGTGTGTTACGTGTGTACGTGTCTCTGCGATTAACAAAATCAAAGAAAGTCGGTGAAAGAATCTAATGCGAGAGCATATTTCTCATTCTTGTCATATCGGATAAGGCTCTGTTGTCGTGGGGATGGTTGAGTAATTTGTTCGAGTCAATATCACTTAAAGCCATGCCTTTTAGGGATTTGTCCCGACTCTAGGCAACATAGCATTGGCCTTTAGCAAAGATTTTAGGCCCAGGTCGATTACCGCGGAACTAAGTGTACCTACATCTTTGCAACTTGTGTACCGTCACAGCCCAACTCAATATGACTGGCAACATCCGCCTCTCGATATCACCATAACCGCGATTGCCTTGATAGGTCGCTGTCACTGCAGCTATGGAAATGTATCCATCATCATCTTTAAGATGCAATGCTATTGATGGGTCATCAAATAATATCAATATAGCATCAGGCAGTTCACGTGGCTCAAGTTAATCTCTTCTTAGTGGCGGCCATTGAAATCCTTTCGGAACACCCCTTGCCCCCGTTCGCTAAGCCATTCGTTATTGACATACATATTTCTCCGGAGCATAATACGAGAGCTCACAGCCAATTCAATAGTATGTACAAGTCCGCCGCATTTGTTTCGATCAGCTGGAGCAGCATTTGCGGAGGGCGAACTTCCGTATGTGGCTGATTCCCTAGACTCATCTCTCTCTTGCAGCATCAAGCCTAAGCCCATAGGCACACAGATTAAAAGTAGATCAAAGTCATGATTACAGACTGATACTAACAGAAAACTTATCACTAAAATAATTGAAGAATCTAACTATAAACAAACTATTAATTAGCCCAAATCTTAAAGTAAATGGGGTACCTATCACGAAAAAGTATGAAATAAATAAAAGAGCAGTTAACACAAAACCTGAAGTAAACGAACGAAGTACCTAACACTAAAAAGTATGAAATAAAAATAAAAAACTAAATGAAAATGAAAACTTAAAAATCGCAACAAAAATGTTAACAAGGTATTTAGTTTCTTTTTTAAAAATGAGAACCGCCTTCAAAAAATCGATGCACTGAAAAGTACGAAATAAATTTTACTTACGCTAATTAAATACTAAGTTTTTGAAGTCGGTGCCAAACCAACAAAAACAAAAAAGAATACTGGCAAACAGAGAAAATAATACGACGAATGTATCAAATCAATAAAGCCTCAAAAGAATATCTGAATTAATACAATTTAAAATAATCTACCTATATAGGTACTCTAAAAAGCAAATAATCTACCTATATAGGGTACTCTAAAAAGCAACGACGAATGTATCAAATCAATAAAGCCTCAAAAGAATATCTGAATTAATACAATTTAAAATAATCTACCTATATAGGTACTCTAAAAAGCAAAAAATATATAAAAAGTATGAAATAAATGCTTACCTAATTACAAAATAATTATACTTCTAAGCTATTTTGGGCTGTAAGTACCTATGTAGATTATATGCGCTGGTTTGGAAAGGATGACGCCAAACAATAGGCTTTTAGAGGGATTTGGTTTGGCTCCGACTTCAAAAACTTAGTATTTAATTAGCGTAAGTAAAATTTATTTCGTACTTTTCAGTGCATCGATTTTTTGATGGCGGTTCTCTTTTTTTAAAAAAGAAACTAAATACCTTGTTAACATTTTTGTTGCGATTTTTAAGTTTTCATTTTCATTTTGTTTTTTGCGTCCGTAATATTACGGCCGCTATATGACGGCACCGCTTTCCTAGGAAACCAAAGCTTTACGGTCTCTATAGTGTCCGATAAGTTACGGTTGAATGAATCGGCATATAACATCCAGTGGAGTAGGAAGGGAGGCGGTCCGCCCCGGATGCCACCCTTTTTGGGGTGCCACGCATCCAAAAAAAGGGGTGACACCGACACCCAAAAGTCAACTTTAAGAACAATTACCGCCCCGGGTGCCACCCAAGCTAGCTACGCCACTGATAACATCATACAAATTACGTTAAAATTATGAGTTGGTATGGAAGATAATGCTCGTCCAGTGGTGCTGTCACTGTTCTAAATAAATTAAGGTACCTACTTAGTTGTACTTACCTTTTTTTGTAGACTTACGTCTGTATTCTCGAAGGGGTAGTCAGAGGTGTAATATTAGGTACATTCATTTCGCCATGAATTTTTAGGTCCCCCGTATAATAGGGTGCGAGCCTATCGCCATTACCAGGCACATCATGAGACTCCGAGCTACTACTGAGAATTCGATCCAGCCCAACCCGGGAATCTAACCCGGGACCTTCGAGCAGCAATCACATACCTACGCTATCCACTGGACCACGGAGGCAGTATCTGCACCTATTTATACATAAGTAGTCAAAAAAAAAGTGGATAGCATTGTCGTGAGCTATACGTATAGTAATTTAGTCGATCTTATAAAGATTAGGTATCTACCTACCTATCGAGCAGGTACTTACTCGCTAATCTAGCAGATTTTGTTCTGCCATATAAATTATTTTGAGAGCTAAGCATAAGTAAGATTTAGCCCCAAATCATGAAAATTAATTGTTCAACAACTTAAATTCTCGATAAGGCCACCCTCACCTAGGGGTATAAAAATAGCATACGCCTTTTCTCAGACCTACCATTTGCACATACACAATATACTTACCTACCTACACAAGACATCATAAAAAATGATCAAGCGAAGGATTTCACTGTGACACAAGATTCTTATAAATTAGATAAATGAGATAACTCTGAACTGTGTCTTAGAGAGCTTACTCATCTTAATTATATGTATTATCTAACTACTTAGTCATTTTATGTAAGATTTCACTAAACGTACTACCTACTTAGTTACGTCAGTCTTAAAACGTCGACTAGGCATGGTACTTATATACCCAGCAGCTACGGTGCGCGTAGGGGTATATCACAGCCAAGGTACACTTATTCTAAACGAAATTAATTTAATTTAAAATGAATAAAAATTAACTATTACCATTGAATAGCAGATATTTTATTTACCTACTTATGAACAAGTAATTTAACAATTTTGGTCATGACTCTACCTATGATAAATAATAATCTTCGGCAGTTTCTGATTGCATGTTAGTTTATTAATTTTGGCAATAAATCCATTATGGCATCATGAGAATTAATAAGTAGGTAACTAGGTACCTATTTAGTACCTACCTATATGGATTTGATTCGATGGATGACATTCCTGCCCAAAGTAATAGGTACCGTATTTATACCTACCTAAGTATATAGGCCAGAAAACGATTTACCATAAAATATGCTTTACTTACACTATACAGTACACTGTCATAATGCCTGCAGATAGCAAAGTGGAAAACATAAAAAGAAGTTGAAAACAGGACTTTATTAAATATAATATTATATTTGGACAACTAATCTCGAGCCTATATGTCTTCATAAACTATATGAGGATCGTGTTAAAATAACAGGTTTTCATCAGGCACTGCCATCGTCGCACTTTTATTCTGTTCTCTCATATTTTATACTGTTATTCGTATTACTATAAATAGGCATTACTTATGGAATACTTAGTGCGCTAAGTGCACTTACTGTTTGGTATAGAACTGTCGTTGATTTCTTTGATGACATTCTGCCAGGCCTGTCCTCTCGCGTGGAGCTCGGGGTAATCGGGATGTTCTGGGTTCCATAGGCACGGATGAGCCCGCACAGCTTCAATGAATTTCTCCATGGATGGTTTTTATTGTGCCTTCCGCGATCCTTTGAAGTAATGATGCGCAACTCGAGCCCGGCGCGACGCACTGACTGGCTCTGCATAGCAAGCCTCGGCCGATACGAGCCCTCCCTTTACAATCAAACCGGTTTTTCTGCTGAGCGCGGGTCCGCAGTATCGTAAAACCAGTTCGAACGCTTTCACACCGCGCTGTTACAATACAAGCAGGACCGGCTGTTCGTCGGTACTTGTGCATTATATTCATAAACAGATTCTATTAAGACATTACCGGAGTAAATAAAATTACAAACGTAGAATTCTACGCTCCAGTAGGAATACTTACACGATGTTTTTAACAATACACTACATCTTTATGTCCTTGCGATATTAGGCACGTGTACAACATGTTATAAATATGTTAGAGTAGGTAGGCATCTATGTACCTACATGTGTGTCTAATGATTTCTAATGATTTTATTTTAATTAATTAGTTATTTCAGCACAAGCCATGTTTTTCACAAAGATACACATGGTACCTACATACTTAGGTACATTTCTTAACATTTAATCTTTATTACAGTTTACAGTCGGAGTCTAAATGACAGCCTGCACAAACGTTACAAGCGCAGTGAACATAATATTGTAGTTGAAACAGCTACAGACGATGACACCCAGTGGGAAGATTCTAAAGAACACTTCCACCGAGCGACTGAGCGGGACAGGAAGAAACATACCACACAATTGGACGATGAAACAAAAGTTCAAGAAAATAGCAATCACAAACCTATAAAAACTAATCACAAAAATGATATAGTAGACAGCAAACATACAGTTGGTAAAAAAGGTCGAAAGACACATCGTTCAAAACTCAAAAATATCGATTCTACGGATGATAAAGCAAAAACTGAAGAAACTGAATCAAAGCAAGATCTTCACACACTTAAACTTGATGAAAAGGAGACTGCAAATCGCAGCACTACTGTGAAGAAACCTAAAACTAAACTAAAGAAGTTTGAACCCAAAAGTCGTGGTTATTCGACTGAAAAAGATTACGCCTTGTATGAAATCGGTTCTCCCGATATATGGTACACGGTTCATGTGCAGTTGTTTGAGAAACTCAGCAGTCCTGATGGTAAAACTGTGTGGAATGATCTAACCAAAGGTGACCTTGCCAGGTAATCATTTATAAAGTAGGATCAATGTTACAGATCAAACGTTAGAAGTTAAGACTCCTAACTATATTAGCCACTAAGATAAAGACTCTAGGTTTTGTATAATTTGCTGTCAAACCTCTAGGCGACGCCGACGCGTCGTTCGGACAGTAAATGCGAAGTACATAATGTAAATAGCAAGTGTCTCGCTGTCATCTTTAAAGTAATGCGGAGAAAGACATGACCTTTCATAGTATTACTTAATAGTAGTCCAGTTCTTTTAGTATCTATCAGTCAGTTCAATTTGGGCCATATCAATAGCGCCTAATTTTGGGTGGGTAGTGTGGGTACGGATTGCTGTACAATTTATGGGTGATAAAATGGTCTTACAAACTCGATGGCTGTGAGACCTACAGCTACCTTGATGGTATGGCCAACGCGCAGTGGGCACTAAAACTGGCGGAGTTCGCAGCGTAGCCACCATGGAATCTATACAGTGACATCAATTATTTTCTACTACTCTCCTTTACTTAGGACTCATAACTCTGTTACATTAAGTATTGTCATCTAGGTAGGTATACAAATACACTGTACACTATATTATGTCATGCTTGTTTTTATTTTCACCAATAACTTAAGCTAAACGATACAATGCACAATTTCCCGGTAGGAATATTTTCAGTGATTTTTGAGGGTAAAAGTAGTCGACCACCCTCCATACATTGCAAACTTTTGTGTGAATTTCAGCGTCAGTTCCCAATCACCGGAGTGGAGCGGCCAGGACTTGAGTGTACGGTATCGTTCAACCAAGTGGCTGCCAAGAGAAGAGTTCACGTTGCCTTCAACACGTATGTGTCTGCTAGTGCCCGTCGACGAGAGACAAAGCGACGCCTTCGAGGACAATAGCACTGCCAGCACCGGTAACTTGAAAATTAAAGACAAAGATTTGTACCTAAATAAAAAAAGGGTTTACGTTTGCAGAGTTATGTTAGATTGAGAGTGGTTTGTATTCTTTATTGGTCCAAGGTTTTCCTCTAATAGTGCTGCCTACCTGTTAGTCGTAGTGGATAGCGGATGAGCCCTTTGCCATTCAATCTCCTCGTAAGGCGCAATCGGCCTTACTTATCATAAAACATGGACTAAACATAGTCCAAAGTTTATTTGTAGCCTTTAATTTATACCTATGTGTAAAATTTAAGTAGGTAGGCATCTGCGTGGACCAAACATACATTTTAATAAAGCTTCTGTCTCTAAAATGTGTTGGAACAACAGCCAAATTAAAATAGATAAATGACTGTCATCTATTCAAATTCTAAATTAAAAACTATGTATGTTTGGTCTTTTTTTTATTGACCTAAATCGTATAGTCAGTAAGGTATCGGTCTCACAGCCAGTTTCTCCGTCTCAAGAAAAGTTAAATATTTTTATGTGTTTTTAGTTGACTTAGGTTGCATAGTAGTACCGGAGGATGATATTATAGGTCTGAACGAAGAAGATGTAACTAAGCGCAACGATAATACCTATGCCGAGACGGAAACCACCGTGAATGCAACTGAAGGTGACGAGCAAGTAAATATTTTAATAACTTTAAACACCTCTCAAATAATACCGTAGACAAGAGATAGACGTAGAGTTGACTAGACTCTGTTTTCTGATCCGACTTGCGTCTGTTTTTTTAGAAGAACCTACCAGGGCATCGAATCACTTGACTTGTGGTTTCTGTTCTATCTTGCCCTTTTTAACCATTTGTCTTGCACCCTTGTTCATTTTCCAGAAAGTGCGTAGAGTAATGGTTCGTATGGCTAGAGCTATAGTGAAAGGATATGAGGAAGTATTGAATATCGCGGCGCGCGGTACTGACAAGTTCCTAACGATGTCGCACAAGCGGCCACACAGCGCTCAAATAGATCTGGAGGCTCGAGCTGATGACAATGAACTTGTACGGATTGGGTAAGTTATATTCATACTTCAATTGCCCCTATAATCCCTGAGTAGAGATAGGAGGATGTGCGGATAACAGTTGCTTTATTCGTCGTGTCGAGATCAGTGAATAGCCAAGCATTATCTCGAGATGCCATGAGCCAAGAAAGCTGTATTAAAATACAGTTTCAAATGTGGATATTTTGTTTATAGTTCTGCCGGCCGCATCTCTATCGCCGTTTCCGACAGCACTCGGAAAACGCGCACCATAATAAACTTACAGGTTGGAAATACAGGCTTAGCTGCTGCACGGTTCAGGTACGAGTCACTTTCACTGTACTTATTACCTTTTGTCTTTAGGCTCTTGAGTAGGTTTTACTTTTGGTCATCACCATTGTTCTCTAGCGTTACACCGGTTGTATCCAAGACTTTCGCTTTAAGCCCGGATTTGTTTTCGAACCTAACCAGATTTGGCGGATTATTAGCTCCATGGCTCAGATGTGTGTCTGTATATTTAAAGGTACTGACTCCCCATAGCGACTGTTAATAAATCTTCTCGTCAGCTGGGATTAACAACCAGGGCTCAAAGCATTTTCCAAGACACAGGGCAAGCGATAGTTATTTATTTAACACGCACATTACTTCGAAAAGCCGTGGTTTCAATCAGATTTGGTATCTCTTGTATAATTATGTACAATAATTAAATCAACAGAGTTGTAGCCCGAGACTTGGATCCACCTTTATCAGACTTGGAAAAGGATAAAGAGTTGACAACAGCTGGACCTATACTGATACCGCCGAGGCACACCCGCAGTCTGCGTCTAGAGTTGCCTGTTGAAATGCCTGTAGACGTCGTACACTGCTCTGGTGACTTTCTTTGCTTTTTTACAGTCATTGATAATGAATGGTACCTATTTTACTTGAAAGTTGTGACCCATGACTAATATAGTTAGAATAAAACTACAACCTCACGGTTGATCTCGGCATCTTTTTAGTTCTTTTCAATTTGTAATCTTCAACTCTCTAGGGTGACACTGCGAAAATTCAAAATAAAAGGCATCAACTGCCAATATTTCAAGCTTTTTCGGCTCTGCGATGATGTATCATCCAATCATGGCAAGTAGATTGCCTATTGTAGGTATAATAAAAGCATGGTGCATTTCACGCTAATGTTCACTTGAGAAATTTGCAATCTCAGATGCCCCAGACTATCTCATTAGTCAATATTGCTTATTACGTGGATTTCAGATTTACTGACAGTGATAACACTGATAACCCTTCGTACTTAGTTATGACGTCTTAATCCACAGAAAAAAAAATCTAGGTAGGTAGGGGCTTAGCTATACAATATGTTGATATGCATTTGCAAAATATCTTAATAATACAACATAGACAGTAGGTATACTTATATAGGTCCCCCTGTGGGATCTCCACCTTGTCGTGGTGGGAGGGCTCAGTAAACGTGGTTGGTTACCCTTCTTCACCGTGGGGCACCCACGGTGAAGAAGCCAACCACCAAGCTAAGCGAGATCCCGGGAGTGGACGCTTCGCGTGGGCTTGATGGAGGCCTGCGCAGGATGCGTCCAAAGGTGCGGGTGCGGGGGACAGTTCTTTCTGTCCCTCGCAGTCAGGCGCGGTCGCGGGAGGAGAGGCGTGTCGGTGTTGCGTTGCCGTGCGCCCTATCTCCCGCGACCAAATGGGTGCGCACCATTTGTTGCGTCGCGGTGGGCCGCAGAGGAAGAGGAGATGCGGAGTTGTCAGTTTGCCGTCCTCCCTATCCTCTACGGCCGCTGGGTTTTAGTGCCCGTGGACGGCGAGCACTGGGGCTGCTCCCCATCCGCCAAAAGGCAAGCGGGCTGCGTAGTGTCCGCGCCATCTCCCAAGAAGACGGGGCCCGCCAACACCAACGGCGGGCCAATCCCGGGCGGGATCGCGGAAAAGTATGCTATCCGCCCCCACCAACATACGGGACCCGTAGGGACACCGCGGTGATTTTGTGGGTATGCCCCGAACGCCTGTAGGGTAGAGCCTCCAAACACCTCCTCCGCCAGTCCCAAGCCCGGTCGATCACGCTCACAGCCGGTTTGGCGTCGAGTTGAG
This sequence comes from Euclidia mi, assembly GCA_944739405.2. Classification (NCBI taxonomy): domain Eukaryota; kingdom Metazoa; phylum Arthropoda; class Insecta; order Lepidoptera; family Erebidae; genus Euclidia; species Euclidia mi. The sequence continues at coordinate 44,924,937 of OX123187.2, forward strand.
ATGGCTCATAAGGAGAGTTTCCACCGTAGCCAACAAAAAAAGGTATACCTACTTATTAACCTGAAATTATTTCAAACAGTGTTTGATGATATAAGACCATAGTCTAATAAAGATAAGACCCTATTTTCATTAAATGTTACTTTGATAGTAAATCAGAATAAACTGTTGAATCGTGCTAAATAATAATACTGTATCGCGCAGTCACTGTAGGTAGGTGTGCTTATGTGTGTTAAGCACCTGCAATGGCGATCAGCTTAGCGGCGGCGGCGGTTAATACACCGAGTTAATTTTCAAAGTGTATGATGATGGTTTCTTTTTTAACTTTTACTGGCTTATTTTTTATGTACTTATTTGTATTCAGTCATAGTAGTATATTCACCCCTTAAAATATTATGCAAATGCATATCAACACTCTATATGTATAAGTACATTCTTATAAAGGTTGTGTTATCTGAACGATAATGAACGATATTAAAAGTAAGTATACACAAAATTAACAAATAATTTTATTTGCTTTACAGTCTCATTAATGAATGACGAAGACTTGTCCGTGGCCGTAAGAGACGTGGCTATCAAGAAGGGCGACCGATGCTTCTGCGTTTGGCACTGTGACTGCGTGTGTTTGAGTATGTTTACATCTTCTGTGTCTGGCCACCTGGTGGAATTCCACTTTATTGTTAATTGTCTCCTGTAGATATTTATTATCTTAATAAATTCCAAATACAGGCGTTGAACCACCGTATGAACATGATGGTTAAACTTATGTCTTGTGGACATCCGAATGACTTAATAATAATGTAATTAGTAACGTATTGCGTGTAATATGTTAATGTTCCATCCTTTTAGGGTTCTCACCCTAGCATGGAAACCGGGCTCTTGCACCATGTGCCTATGGTGAAGACGGTTATGACAGTGCCCAAAATCTTGTTGGAAGGCTGGACTTAGTTATACAATGAATAATATCTCTTTATATTTGTGTTGCAAGGTGACGACCCTAAGCTGATGTGCCACGACATGGCGGAAGCGAGCCAGAAGGCGGCGGGTCTGTCCACCCGCGACCGAACCCGCTGCGCGCGCTCCGTGTGCTACGCGGACGTCGTCTCGCTCAACATGTTCGTTATGTTCACCGGAGTCATCCTCACACTACTACTCCTAGGTAGTTTACAGCTTCCAGATTATTAATTTCTTAAGATCGTTCAAAGTTATTTCAGTGCTTGGGTAAGGCTCAGGCACTATGCAGAGATGGTGTAAAGGACAGTAGATACGAGGGGAGGTCCAAAAGTTCGTGGAATGAAAAGGTTCTAAATTAAATAAAACATTAAATCTATTTTTCCTTTGCAATATAATCACCCTTGAGCTGAATACATTTATTCGATCTATGAATTAATTTTTCTAAACCGTCTAAATAATATTTTTTGTCTTTCGCCTCAAAATGGACCAAAATTGCCTCCTTCACCTCATGTCAGTCAGTCGTCAGAAAATTTCCTTCCCCTTAGGCTTTTTTTAAAATTGGGGAACAAATAAAAATCACTAGGGGCCGGGTCTGGACTGTAGGGTGGGTGGACTAGTGATTCAAAGCCGTGCGTGTGCAGAGCAGCCATTGCAAGTCTGTTCTTGTGAAGTGGTGGTGCGTTGTTTTGCAAGAGCAACACACCTTTTTCTCTTATATCGATGCGTAGTATTCTCCGGTTATGTTTCTTCCCGTTTCTTTGTTATGAATCAGTATTATTCCCTCACAATCCCAAAAAACAGTACCCATCAACTTTCCAGCCGATTCCGACACCTTGAATTTCTTTTGGGGTGGTGTGCCCCTTTAATGCCATTGCATAGACACCTGTTTTGACTTAGGCTCAAAGTGATAGACCCATTTTTCATCTCCAGTAACAATCCGGTCCAAAATCTGTGCAGGTTCATCTCCACACAACTCCAAAACCCACTTTGAAGCATCGACGGGCTGCTGTTTCTTAAGCGGTGTGACTTGTTCCTTCTGGATTGACTTGTTTAGCAGGCGAGTGTTCGTAAACGAATGACGCAACAGGGCTGAAACTCTATTCATATACTACTGATGAGTCCCCAAGTAGTATGACATTAAGCGAGCGCCCTTATCCCCTCTCCATACCCTCCATTCCACGAACTTTTGGATCTCCCCTCGTACCTACCTAGGTAATAAGCGTTTCGTAACTTTCGTCACTATTGCTCAGTACTGACACACGGATAAACTCGATACTTTTACCCGAAAACAAGTAAAAATCAACGTGTGGACTAAACTCACACTTCGATGTCAACAAATACACCTGCCTTCGAGTCTGACTCGATCGAGTAAAACTGCATATGAGTACGGAGCTTATTACCTACACATTTGGTGTCAATTGGCGTTCTTCACTCTTATAGAAATCTGTTGTTGAATTCCTAGCAAGCCAACCAGTGCAAAGCCGATATCTTAATATCTACAGTCCTACTAAATGTCTAAGCCTTGTACTAATAACCAATACCTAAATAATTTTAGCGACCTACTATCGCAGGTATACATACCTACATACATTACATACATAGACTCACGCCTTTTTCCCCGAAGGGGTAGGCAGAGGCATATTAAACGTCCACTTTTAGCCAGTATTTTGATCCCACGTAATAGGTGGCGAGCCTATTGCCGCTTATCGGGATATTTTGTTTGCCAGAGCCTCATCCGTTGATCGCAGGTATAATTGGTATCAAAATTAATGCATGCTCTAATAGTTGGTCCAGCCCAGGTCCAGTTACGCTGATGCTAGCAATGAAAGCTGATGTTACTTTAGGTATGTTTATTGAACACGTGTTTTTATTATTCAGGTTTACTGAAAGCATTTTTGGGTTTGTTCTGTCGTTGCGTGGGCACCTGGGGCCTGCACCAGCTGCTGCAGACGCCGCGCAAACTCGACACCTACTACGAGAAGGCGCTCCGCCATCGCACCGTCGTCTACGACAAGGACAGCTGGCCGGTGCACCCTGATACTCATAAGAGGACCGTTCGACTCGTCAGCATGTAATTAGCTTTAGTTGTTTAGTATTTTTTAATAATTTAATACTTATAGCGTACTTGAATTTTTATGTTCTTAAAATGAGTCGAATAACACACGCCTCATAACGTTTTTATGAAAGTAGGTAGGTAGTTTGGTACCTTCGGAGACATAAGATGTAGGTATCCAGCAGTGGCGTAATAGCAAGATTCAAGACGCACCAAAAGTCCGAACGCACCAGGCGCATAGCCGAAAATTCCCCTCGAAAGCCCGTCTCTTAATTGTTAAAATTTCAGGTCATGAGAACATGAATTTTTCACCACGAGCTCTCAATACCAATAGTGTAGTTACAAGCATATCCCAACGCGGGTAGCAGCAGCAGCAGCAGCAACAGTCGCGGCCACCAGCGTCGCTGCGTCACCACTGCGCTGCCGCACTGCTGCCCAGAACTATCTAGTCATTGCGTTTTCTGATCATTTTGGAGCATTTAGTTATGTATGAGTCCTCATCTACAGCCGATTGAGATAGTTGAATTTCTTAAGATCCTTTATGGTTGAAAACCCTGGGTGAAAAGAATTTATACCTATGCTCATCATCATCATCATCCTAGAGCCCGGGGTCCGCATTCGTCTATGTCTCCTCCACTTCGCACGGTATTCAGCAGATGGTGGTTAGTTGGTTGGCACGCATATGATCCCTTACGACGTCAAGCCAGCATTTCTTTGGCCTTCCCCGTTTACCGGGCCCCGGCGGAGGTAGCATGGCAAGACATTTGTTACCTACGTAAGATGCCGGTTGTCGTAAGACGTGGCCATACCAGCGTAGACGACACTCTTGCAGTTTGTCAGCAATGTCACGGACATGAAGGCTACCCCGGATGCGGGAGTTCCTAATGCGGTCCTTTCGCGTGACACCACACATCCAGCGCAGCATGTTCATCTCCGTGACACGCAGACTCTGCTTATGTCGCTCAAGCACAGGCCACGTCTCACTGCCATATAACAGGACAGGTCTAATGATGGGTTTATAGACCTTTCTTTTGAGCTTACCCGGCATTTTGGGGTCACAAATGACACCACTCACCTCACGCCATTTGGCCCAGGCTGCCGAAATGCGTGCCTTGACGTCGCAATCGATGTCACCAGACGCGCGCAGTACTGATCCCAGGTACTTGACCAGGTCTTTTCGCTGGGCAATGTCTCCGCCTATAGTGCCTATACGAATTGACGCGGGATCTGTACTGTTGCAGGCCAAGTACTCGGTCTTCGCCACGGTTATTTTCAGACCCAAAATGGCTGTTTTGTAGGCGTCCACAGCTTCTTCAGGTGATGAAAATCTCTGTCCACGCAATTTATTCTTTATTTTAGGGAAAGTATAGAAATCATTAGGGCTTAGGTCGGGGCTGTACGGCGGATGGTCTAATAATTCTATGTGTTCTTGCTCTAAAAACTGTTTTGTTCTGTGCGCGGTGTGAGAATTCCCATTGTCGTGATGGAGGATGAGGCGGCGGTTGCAGTTCTCCTTACGGAGTTCAGTAACGACCTGTGGCAAACAAATGCTAGCGTACCATTCTGCATTAACCGTTCTTTGTCCCTCAAGACGAATAGTCGTAACATGGCCGGTTTTGGAGACAAACGTGGCTACCATTTTTTTGCAACACCGTGAACGAAAAATTTTTGTTGGCTTTAACTCATTTTCGAACACCCAAACTCGTGACTGGTTTTTTGTTTCGGGTTCGTACGCGTATATCCAGGATTCGTCACCTGATACGATGTTGTATACAGCATTTGAGGATCCTGCGTGGAATCTTTTGAGAGTTCTGACGCACCAAGTAACGCGAGCCGCTTTTTGCTCTTCACAGAGCGAATGCGGTATCCATAGGGAAAACAACTTTTTTACACCTAATTGTTCATCATGCAAGATTATTTGTATTTGACTCATGCCAATGTCTAAAGTTGCCTGAATTTCGCGGTATCGCAGTATATAATCACATGTCGATCTTCCTCAATCAGCTTACGCACAGCATCAACGTGTTCTTGGGTGACTGCAGTTTTTGGACGACCTTGACGGGGATCATCACTGAGCTTGACACGTCCACGTTGAAATTCAGCAAACCAGCGATAAATTGTGGCTTTGGATGGGGCTTCATCACCAGATGCAGAAATCATCCGGCCAACACACTGTTTTTGTGTTAAACCACTTCGAAAGTCATAATAAATCATCGTTCTTGAATTTTCTCGACTCGATTCCATTTTCTCAACGATTAGTCGTTTTGACAAAACCTTGTGACAAGACCGAGAATCTTTTTTTAAATAAATAAATGGTATTCGATTTTTAAAACCAAGGAGTCTTCAATTAAAAAGATTTTAATATGACAGGAAAAGTGGAAATATTCCATTCCCGATACTTTTAGTGCAGCCTATGTACTTAGCATAAACTTACCTAAATGAGGTTAGATTTTGCGTTGTAAAAAGTTTACTTACTTCGAAGATAGTTTTTCGTCTTAGCTAGAGTTGTTGATTAAAAGTCCACTGCAGTTAATTCAATGGTTATTTAAAACCTCAGCACATCTGATGTACCTATAGGTCTAAAAACGATTAAATATAAATATTGATAATATGTTTAAATATGTATATTATAAAATCCAAATAAGTATAAGTTTGTACCTACCTATTTTTGCAGGCCTATGGAGATATTCCTGAACTCGATTTTCTTCATCAGTCTGCCTTGCCTCATAGTGTACGACGCTATCAAGCAATGCATAGGCAAATATTCATCTAAAAGCAAAGGCAGTTGCGTGTCTTCACACCAGATGAACACGAAAAAATGTTACAGCACTCATGACATGCAGGTAATTATTTTACATTCTAGTATCTTCTAGACAGTTAGGAATTGCACTTGCATCTGTCTTTGTATATATAATAATTATGTAAGTTTAATGTAAATGTTGGTTGTGCACACAGTTTGTGAGGAAAGTGCAATTCCTGACTGTTTGTAGGCAGTGATCCTGCGGCGGCGGCGACGTCGCGAGCGCCTGCGTAGGTGGATGACGCCTCAGGCGCAAGAACTCTCCACCGAACTGTGGCGGAAATCATTAAATGTTGGTACCATTTGTAAGAACTTTCATTACCTAATATTGTTTTCATAACTGGGGCCCAATTCTGCTAAATAAATATAATCTCGATATCATGTCAGTGTCATACTTACGTCACAAAAAGCGTATTCTTCTAAATTATCTGATATTTGAATGAAATTGTAACGAGATCGTATGTGTCAACGACGAACTGTTTATTTTAAATTATACGATAATGACATTAGGTTATCAGAATACCGCTTTTAAATCCATTCAAAATATAATATCAATGTCATATAAAAATAGCAGAATTGGCCCCCTTATATGTGTATGTTTTAACTTTAAATTTATAGGCAACTGATTTGTGGAACACCTGTACAAATTGTAGAATAACAAAGTAATCTGAAACCTCAACAATATCTTGATGGAAACTGGAAATGCGGATTGGCAATTTCGGCTATATCCGCTTTTGTCACTTACCAACAATTTTTTTTTTTAATTCTGTATTATTTATGAGTTATTGCTTGCGCATGATGGCAGTTGCAGCCGCTCCTACGTGAAAAACGCTCGTGCGAAGGAGAGTGCGTTCCGTGCAACACAAATGCAAATCAAGATTCGATGCCCGACTCTGAACAAGATGACACCGAGTACGTCCTCACACAAATGCAGAAGAGCAGGGAGTCGCTGGCTGTAAGAAAAATTTATTACTAAACATACCTACGCACCTACGCTACTTAAGTACACATCAAATAAAAAACAATGCACGCCCAAGTTTACTAGTGTAAATAAAAATCTGCAGACATCTTCATTACTTACATAGGCTTACTCGTTGTCATAAAAACGTAGGAGCGGACCCAAAAGGATCTGAATCGTCGTAAGACAAATAAGCCTACCCCATAGATTATACAGATATACTGCCTCTCCTCACCAAATCGATATCTCAGACGTTGAGCAATCTATAGTTAATTTTCCTGTTTCAAGCTACACTCGAAATATACTTAATTAGGTCTTGTTGTAGGTATCTATCTATTATATTTACTTGATCCGGCCAGTAAACAATGACAAATTAACCCTGGACTGTTCACCAAAAGAAAATATCGATAATGAATTATATTGTTACAGAGGAGCCAGAAGAAACTATGCGACATGGACCCGTCAGCACTCGCGTCGGCAGCCAATAAAGAATCAAGTGTTAAGCCCGATAATAAGTAGTTAGGTACATCTAGTTATTTTGAGTTTCGTTATATTTAGTATTATTACATGGTTACTTAATAAAACATATTTACTTTAATAAAATCAATCTATTATTCAGGGAAAGATCGTTAAAAAGTTACAAGAGTAACGCGTTGATGAAGCTACCCAGAGCTCCCACAGCATGCTTTACGTTTACGCTTTATCTGGCGAATTCAGAAATAAGCAGATTTAGACATGGCTTATATTCTTGGAAATTTTATGCATGAACATTAGCAACTGAGATCAAGGCCGAATTTTTGTCTCTGTTGAACTTCGACTACGATTTTTTCGCTATGACAGTTGAATCGAAGTTGTATTTCAATGCATTTGTCAGGAACTAAGTACAAACTTAGGCGAAGAGCAGTGACGTTGCGTTGACTAGTCTAGGCGTGGGCAATTCGCATCTGCCTCATTTCTGATTCACTCTTGCCGAACACACAAACCCTCTCCATGGCCCTCTGAGTGACTTTGAGCCTTCTGATAAGATCCACGGTGAGCGACCATGGCTTAGCAGCAGTCGTAAGTTAACACTGGCAACACATACCATACCTACTGCTCACAGACTTTAGTCTTCTTGAGATACTGCGGGTTATCAAACGCGCGGATAATCATAGATTATACACTAATAACTAGAGATAGATACGCCACTCTTGAAACAGTTTTAAAAAACGATGTACTGTGTCCGCTAGATGGCTCTGACGCCTTTTTAAGCGTGGTGTTAATAAATAAGTAAATGACAACTATTATGTAAAATAATATGCAATTTAAAAGTAAAAAAATATAAAAATCACAAAAAGTAAAAACTAATTTCTTGCTAAGCGTGGTTTCGATCCACGGAATTATAATCTGTGGGCGCAGCACGCTTCCACTACGCCACGCAACTCTTGGCAGAGTTGACGAAATTACCGTTCAGTTATCGCTACAGATATTTCTAGATATAAAAGCTAAAATGACATTCCGCGGGCCCTTGATGGCGTTAGTTTGTATGGATAATTTTTAATTACGGGATTGTAGGGAAGTTTCATAGGCCTGCGGATAATATCCGCACGTCTACATAAAACTACGACATATTATTATGTCGTAGTTTTCCTAACGCCACCGAGTTGAATGCGACCATTGACCTCTTCCTCCGAGTTGGACTAACATGATGAGATCATTTGTCCCAGGTCACAGAGTACCTACATTGGTATAAGTATATGGTCCCAGGTTTATATATTTACTTGTCGAGTGTAGAGTTCATAACTTGAATAGGAGCAGGTACCACATAGTCGGTAGATATAATTTTCGGCTTGTGTATATTTATCATAAGGCCTAGTTGTTGGGTGCTTCTACGGAGGCCATGACTACGATATCGTCAGTAGGTAAATCTAAAGTTAGAGATTTGCTCGCCGGTAATGTTGATGCCGAATTCTTCCCAATTTATAAGCTTTATAATGTCTTCCATCACAGCAGTGAAAAGTTTCGTGATAAAACCCGTCACTGCATTTGAATAGGTTTTGCTTTTGGTCCAGGAGGTAGACTGACGTGGTAGCGTTCTTATACTAACAATTCAGTGCTTCAACATATCAAGATAGAAGTACTGCCCAGATTTCGATCCAATCAGAAGCATTCTCATAGTTTACGAACGCAAAACTGCCGAAGTATTTCCCAAGTAGGTGCATCGAAAGTTTTAGAAGCTCTATCGTTACAACGACATCACAGAGTGCCTAGTTGTTTTTAAGCTATTTAACACTTATCTTGTGCACGCTAACGTCCGGGATATCTCCGACATAGTGCTGGATCAATCCACCTCCTAGGTTTGTGGCTGGAGTATCCTGAGTCTGGGTATTCACCTGTACCTTCTCCAACCACAGCCATAGAACCTTTCTAACTCATCCAACTGGTTAGGTCTGGTCTGAATGAGACAATTCTGCCTCCCACACATTTTTTTTTTAATTTGACACATTCTTTCCGATTCCCTGAGAATTTCGGGAAATCCCTACTTAGTGCTAGTGCTTGGTCCTGCCAAGGTGCTGACCAAGGAGCATACATGATCATTTTCATGTATGCAATTAAATATGGATGGGATATCCATCATATCCAACATACAACAGTCATTCAGACTCGTTTGCCTGATACAATGGCGACAACTGATTATGTTACGCATCCTATAATATAATACCGGCAGACTAGCAACTTTGCGGCGATGTTAAAGGACTTGAAGATTATTGCCAACCAGTTTATCATTGTGTTTTGAGAAATATTATTGGCGATGCAAAGGTTATCCGCGCGCCTCTAGCGGCGAAATTTGGAAGTTGTCAAGGTACGACACTTTTGACAGCTTTCGATACAACTTTGCTTCGAGGCTATACAGGGTGTAAAAAGACCCTGAACGTAAAATGAAACCCCATATTGTACCAATAATTACGAACATTTTTTACTTCGGCACCATACCTGAGAAATTCCTGGTTCAGGAGATATTGAGGCTCAAAGTGACGACATTTTTTTTCTAATTATTCCTAAATCGTGTTTTGAACGATAAATGTAAACTTTCTACCAAATAAACATAAACAAAATTTTCAATATTTCCCTAAAATAAACGGCCTTAGATTAGTTTAAAGTTCCCTCAACAGAGTGTATGCGCTACTATTATCAATCAGCTGGAGGGCATTACCCTCGGCCGCTGGACCACGTGATCATAAACTACCACTGTTAGAGCGGTTTCAAATTAGAGTTCTATACGCGCGTATAAGGTCGTTCTTGGAAGCGCATGTAGGCGTGTATAGGCGCGCCTCTCTGGCTCACGCGCTTCTAAGCTCGTATAAGCTTGAACCGTCAGAGTACATGTTGACACTGACACGATGTCACTACCATTTCGAGCGAACATTCCGAAATATGCCCGTTTATGCCAGTTCGGTTTTTTGAAGCGCGTAATGTAGTGCACGCGTATGAATGAATCGACCGTATACATGCAGAAAAATTCTCTAATCTGAAACCGCCCTCAGGTATGTACCAGTCGACGTTCACGCTGTAGGTAGATACGGCCGCGCCGGTGTAGGCACGATGCATTTCGCGCGCTATACATTGTGGCATATAAAATGTGCCTATTTTTTTAAGCTTAAAAAAAATTTCGTTTCCCAGGTATTATTTTCGCGTAGCATGACTTGGCATGATGTGCAGAACGAGTAGACTTCGGCTTGGTGATGGGTCTTGCGACACCCTGTATATACCTTCACCAAAGAGTTCAGATATTTACACAGAGGCGCATTTCCTATGGGCGCTCTGAAGACAATCTTTCTGTGACCCAAATTGCCGCTTGGCGACGTGGCAGTCACGCTGTGACAGTCTCTACGAGAGCAAGAGAGACGAACGTTCCTCGAGTGTATCTTAACTGCTAGAGCAAGAAAGACGGAGAACTACGCCAGCGCTCCCAACGGCGCCAACTACGAACTAAACTGGAGACAGTCTCCACTTGGAATCGGCACACGAAAACCTTAAGAACTGCGCTTCTATGTAAATCTGTATTCATTGCCACGGTGATTTTGCGGTGATTGTATTGAGAACTGTCAAAAGTAGGTAGTACCTACTAATCTGTGAAAGAGTCGTACATGGACGCAGTGGCGTAGCTAGGGGGGTCGGTGGGGGCGGTCCGCCCCGGGTGACACCATTTTTGGGGTGACACCCGGGCATATTACTCAGATGTGTAATGTTACAGATGGATATACAAAAAAATGCGTTACTGGCTGACTGACAAACAACGCACAGTCAAAACTATTTGGGACAAGAAGCTGAAATTTTGCACGTCCCTTGAGGACCGTAGGGGTGCACTACGAACGGATTTCAAGAAATTCTCACGGGATCGCGCGATTGGAGAGAAACGGTTCAGATAAAATAAAATGGCTGGGCGTAACTGTAGTAGCCTTCTTTTAATATAAGCCTTCGTCCCGTCCACGTGAATTATACTTACCTACACCTTAACGTTCCTCAGGAATCACACTAATTATTTATTGGTGAAAAGCGTACAAAATCCGTTTTGTTGTTTTTGAGTTTATCGAGTTCATACAGACAGAATGAAAAGGGGACTTCATTTCATTATACACTAGTCACAAAAATTAAGGGATATAAAAAAAAAACCAAATTTTTGGGTGATTTTCAACGAGCTGTAACTCCGAAGAAAATGGTCGTACAGAAAAAATAAAAAAAGCAAATTGTAGCTCCAAGTGTCTTGTTTTCAGATATGTCTATGAAAAATTTCTGTCATGTCCATGTCTGGAGAAATCCTAAGAAAACTACCAAACAAAAAAAAATACCAATTTTTTCTCTTCTAAAAAAAGGTCCACGGGCTTCAAAAAATTTTTTTTATTGTTTCGTTCAAAAGCTCTTTTAGAAAATTTAATACTTTTTAATATGACGTATTCAAAAAGCCTGTACAACGATTTGCCGCGGAGTTACCGTCAATCAAAGCAAAAAAGTTCTTTTTAACTTTGATAATCAATAACTCCAGAAATAATGATTGTATAGGAAGTCGAAGGGGGGTTTTGAAAATTGCACAATATTCTCTGTAAACATCCTTTAGAAGAAATTTTTTTTTTAAATGAAAACTCGGACTGAAACAAAGACAAAAATTCGCATAATTAAGGATATTTGATTCTGGGACCCACGTCACACAGACACACACACACGCACGCACGCACGCACGCACGCACGCACGCACGCACGCACGGTTTCTCTTCAGTTTATGCCACTAGTGACGATATAAATGCACATAGTTCTAATGATGTGACATGGGAACACTCAATATTTCACAACACTCTCGGATCCATACACATCAACAAACCATCTGTAGAAACGGCCCTAAAAAAGCTTAAAATTACCCTAGGTGCAGGCCCCGATCGCATACCAGCTGTATTTTTAAAAAACTGCTCACAATCTCTGGCTACTCCTCTGCAAATTATTTTCAACTCTTCCATAACTAAGGGATTTTTTCCTTCTGCCTGGAAATCAGCTCACGTTGTGCCTGTACCTAAAGGGGGTATTGCAGGCGATATATTAAATTATCGGCCAATATCTATGCTGTCAGTATTGGGCAAAGTTTTCGAATCTCTTATTTGTCCTTTTTGGAATTATCACATTAAGCCACTATTGATGCAAGAACAACACGGATTTCGAAATAGGATGTCTACCTCTTCCAATATTGTCCATTACGTAAGTGAAATATTGGATTCCTTGGATAAATCATTGCAAGTAGATGCTGTTTACACAGATATAAGCAAGGCTTTTGATAGAGTGAATCACAAACTTCTTATCACTAAGTTATCAAATATTGGAGTATATGGACCACTTCTTTCATGGTTCTCATCCTATTTAATTTCAAGATCGCAAAAGGTTGTGATTGGTGGCCATGAGTCTGAGAGCTATAAAGTCACATCTGGAGTGCCACAGGGCTCTCATTTGGGCCCATTGTTATTTTCCATTTTTATAAATGATTTAGGCACTCAAATAAAATTTTCAAAATACTCACTTTTTGCGGATGACCTCAAATTGTATAAGGTTATCAAAGGTATTGAAGACAGTAAGCAATTGCAAGATGATCTAAATGCTATTGCTTACTGGACAAAAGTAAATAAACTTCCGTTAAATAAAACTAAATGTAAGCACATAAAATTTTATCGCAAACGCAACTATTTACACACATCTTATGTTATAGAACACTCTAATCTGCAAGAGGTTGTTCAAATGAGGGATCTAGGCGTGCTTTTAGACTCAAAATTAACGTTCATTCCTCATATAGATAGTGTTGTTACAAAATCGTACCTAATGCTAGGGTTTATATGGAGGAATTGTAAAAATTTTAAAACCAGAACTGCTCTAGTAAATGCATATAACGCGCTAGTGCGAAGTAGATTGGAATACTGCAGCAGTGCCTGGAATCCTCACTCTCAGTGCCATATTGATAGAATTGAAGGAGTTCAGAAGCGCTTTCTTTTTCTTTTAACCGTTCACGCTAGAGAACTACAATCTCTCCATAGTTATCATGATAGATTACATTTTTTCAAAATTAATTCACTTGTGGATCGTCGGTGGGTTGCAGATCAAGTGTTTCTGTTTAAAATTTTGGCAGGAATTCTCGATTGTCCATTGCTACTAAAAAAATTAACTTATCGATACCACGCACTGGTCACAGGTTAGTTAACTTCCGTCCTTTCGCCATTAATCATTATGTAACAAATATTGGTTATAATAGTGTAATTCCTCGAATGTCGCGAGCACAATGCCTTTTATAAATGTGAAAAGGTCGATATCTTATCAGTGTCGTTACTGTCATACAAAAAATCTTTACACAAATTTCGTAGCAATTGTCATAGTTAATTAAGTTATTTTTGTTTTTTAGTTATTTAATTTCTGTTAGTTATTTAATTTCTGTTGTTTTCTTTTTTGATTTTATTGTTATTTTATTTCAATTTGGTGTAGACTGTAGAGTACCTGATTGATAGTGCAATCTGAGTGCATGTCGAGTTTGCCTATAATTGGATTTGCATTCTGTTCAAGACAGAAGCCTTTGTTAGTTTATAAGTTTAAAATGTAAAATCTGTTGGCGAACCTTATAATAAATAAATAAATAAATATTTTAGGCAGAAACGAATTTTTTTCATTGACAAAATGAAAAAAAATCACAAAATTGCTCATAATGGTGATTTTTTGCAAAACCAAAGAATTTGAAGCTTCTTTATACCAAGTTATCCAAATATACTTAATTATGCGAATTTTTGTTTTTGTTTCAGTCCGAGTTTTCAATTAAAAAAAGAATTTCTTCTAAAAGATGTTTACATTTTCTTATGGAGAATATCGTGCAGTATTCAAAACCCTCCTTCGATTTCCTATACGATCATTATTTCTGGAGTTATTGATTATCAAAGTTAAAAAGAACTATTTTGCTTTGATTGACGGTAACTCCGCGGCAAATCGTCGTACACATAGGCCCTTGGGCTATGGTCGTACAGGCTTTTTGAATACGTCAAATTAAAGAGTATTAAATTTTCTAAAAGAACTTTTGAACGAAACAATCAAAAAAATTTTTTTGAAGCCCGTGGACCTTTTTTTAGGGAAGAAAAAATTGGATCTTTTTTTTGTAGTTTTCTTAGGTTTTCTCCAGACCTGGACATGACAAAAATGTTTCATAGTCATATCTGAAAACTAGACACTTGGAGCTACAATTTGCTTTTTTTATTTTTTCTGTACGAATTAATTTTTGTGACTAGTTTAATAAGTGTAGGTATCAGAGCCGCGCCGATTCAAGACGGCGCACACACGGCAAAATGACTACTTTAGGCGGCCAAAAAGCTATTTATCAACATAAAGATAGAATCTAAATTAGCTTGTATTTTTTTACTTAGATAGCCGTCCCATCATAAAGCACCTAAGTCACCTTTGTTATGTTCACAACCAAAGAGTGCCAGGGTCCGGCAAGCAAGCGAAGCGATGGTACGGTTAGTTGCTTTCTATACTGTCAAGTAACATCGCGCATATTTTTCGTTCGTCTCGTGGTTAAGTATTAACAGTGGTGGAGAATATGGAATCTACAGGTATGTACATTTTATTAATGCATTATAATAAATGATATATGTAATCGTAGGTATTAAAATATTATATTGCGGATTTAGACAAATTTCTCTTTAAAATTTTTGTTTTCTTAGACTTACAAAAAAAGTTCCGCTAGGTACCGCTTTCTGTCTTTGATATTTGCATTTAATGGTTAGTTCTCCTTTATTATTGTAAATTTTAAGAACTCCAATCAACTCATTGTGACAATATCCTCTTTTATTTACAGGTAGTCGGAGTGATCCAAGTCACTCGAAATTACATGTTACAAAAATGGATCTGATTTCAGTGGTACAAAAGCATAACTTTTATAAATTATCATTGTTTAAGTGTGTGTAACGATTAACTCGTTGTATATTGGACAATAATAGTGGTTATAAACAATCAAAAGACAGTGTTATACAAATAAATTGTGTACTCAAAGTGTTTGTTTCGAAACTGTTGAAAAATTGGAACAGCTCGAATTGGAAGATAGATATAACGAATTAATCGTTCTACACACTTCACAAGTTCCACGACGATGATTATATATATATTATACATAAATACAAGCTAATTTAGACTATCTATCTTTACGTTGATAAATAGGTTTTTGGCCGCCTAAAGTAGTCATTTTGTCGTGTGTGCGGCGCGGCGGCGCCTGTATGCGAAACCTATGAAGTGCTTTATGTCGTTCTATTTTGACATTCTATTTTATTTTATTTGTCTGAAATAATTATGCAGCGATAGCCTTGTGGAGATACCAACGGACTGCCATGCAGAAGGTATCGGGTTCGAATCCACTGCGCGCACCACTGACTTTTCGGTGTTATGTGCGTATTGAATTGTTAAATATCGCTTGTCTCGTGCCTCGGAGAGCACGTTAAGCCGTCGGTCCCGGCTGTCATGAAAATCTTTGACAGTCGTTATAGGGCGTCAGTACCTCTAAAATGAAGTGACACTAGTCTAAACCAGTGTTTCCCAAACCTTGTTCTGCCATGGCCCGGTAATTTTCACATTGCCCGTTCGTGACCCATTGAATACTTTTAAACCCAAGCTGGTTTCATTAAGGTTAAATAATACACATTGTAGTAAAACAAATAAGACACAGTAGAAATGTTTTTTATTAATACAAGGTACATATAATATTTTGGTATCGCCTATTTAGTCACTAAACTATACGTCGATCGATAGTAGGTATTTATTTTTAAAACAAGGCGGGAATGTTGCGACCCGGTATTTTATTTTGATGGCCCGGTACCGGGTCGCGACCCGGCAAATGGGAAACGCTGGTCTAAACCATGGAATATCGCTATCCCTTCGGGTTGCCGAGGTCAGACAGGCAGTCGCTACGTGGAAAGCTAATATTCCGCCAAATCCGGTTAGACTAGAAAGCGGACCCTGGGTTGAGACTGGGATAACGCTAGGAGGATGATGAAATAATTATGTTCTACGCCTCGCTGCGAACTTCACATAATCCCAAAATATGTTAGGCGTAGCTTTCGCACCAGTGACGTTGCTGCCCGTCACCGATATTTGGCATTTTAGGGTGTACCTTCAGGCGCGGTCGCAGCCTGAAATTTTGGAGGGGGTCACTCACTACACTAATAAAAAATAGGTACCTATCTGGATCGCCATTTATAGTGTAAATACTTATTATATTTGCAGTTTTTTTAAATTATACATGTACATCAAATTTTACTTTATTAGCACATCTTAATATATAAAATCCTTGCGTTACTGACTGACTGACAGACACGGTACAGCCGAAACTATTGGGCGCAGGAAGCTGAAATTTGGCATGTATGTTCCTTGGGGACCGTAGGCGTGCACTAAGAAGAGATTTCCGGAAATGCCCACGGGATCGGCCAAAACGGGTAAATTTAAAAAAAATTGCAGGTGTAGCTGCTGGCGTCCTCTAGTTTCTGTATAAAAATATAAATCAAAAATACCTGTAAATTTTTGTCGGTTGCGCTAAAATGGCGGGAAAGGCTCGATTACTTACAATGACTTACCATACATACATACATACATAGACTCACGCCTGTTTCCCGGAGGGGTAGGCAGAGACTACGGAACGCCATTTGCAACGATCCTGACATATCTCTCTTGCTACATTCACTCCCATCAGATTCCTCATGCATGCTCTTCTGTTCAGGGGTCAAGATGTCTCCAATCTGGTCAGAGAACGTCCGCCTAGGTCTTCCCCTTCGTCGTGTCCTTTCCACACTTGCCTTATATATCTGCTTGGTCAGTCTTTCGTCATCCATCCTCTCCACGTGCCCAAACCATCTTAGCATACCTTTCTCGATGTTTGTCACTACATCTTCTTTTACCCCACAACACTCTCTTATCACACAATTCTTTACTCTGTCAGTCAAAGAAACACCACACATACTTCGCATTGCTCTCATTTCTACAGCATTTATTCCACTTTCATGACTCTTCTGCCATACCCAACTATCACTACCATACATAAGAGTAGGTACTAACACCCCTCTATGGACAGCCAAACATGCCTTTTTGGACACGTTTTGGCTATCCATAAACGTCTTCAGAGCTCCATTCACCCTATTACCTGCATTAACTCTTCTTTCAATATCTTTTACATTCTCACAATCTCTTGTAAACAGCGTACCTAAATATACAAACTCATTCACTTGCTCTACTCGCTGTCCATCGATCATAAGGCGGTGGTCTGTAACAAACGCTGTAGGTCGCGTCCGATGGCGTCCGGCGTCAGCTGACGCTGGACGCGGCGTCCAGCGTTGTTTGCGATGGTCACTCAGGATGGTCGCATGCGTTCAATGTGAATAGACGGGATGAACAGACCATTTTAAGAGTTCTTTTCGAATAGGAGGAGGATGATGATCTTATTTTACAATGATTATTAAAACAGGAGATAATATAAAGGCGTCACCAAATTAATCCAACCTCTCTGGGCGTCACGACCTTTTTGTGAAGAGAGAGGTCGAGGGTTGTTTTAATACGTTGATAAAAAAACATTAATATAATATTATGGTCTTTATCGCTGGCATCAAATAAAATTCTGTATTATTTTAACTTATTCTATCAGTAATTCATCTTGCTACTTTGTAAATTTCATTATCGACCTATGGATGCGGCGCACGGCGTTCGTGCGCCGCGTCAGGCGTGTGAGAGAGACCACTATAGTGCATTTTCATAGTAAGCATTCGTAGGCCGCGTACAGCGTCACGTCGGACGCGACCTACGGCGTTTCTTACAGACCACCGCCTTACATTACAAGCCGTAACGCATTCCTCCTTTTCTAAAACCATAACCTTCGTTTTACTTACATTCACTTTCATTTCTTTCCTCTCTAACGCACCATGCATGATTGTTACCATCTCCTGCAACTCCTCCGCTGAAGACGCAAATATAACCTGATCATCAGCATAAAGGAGGCATTTGACAAGTAACTCTTTCATCCTTAAACCACAGTCACTATTTTTCAAATCTTGTAAACAACTGTCCATGAAGAGGTTTTACAGCCACGGCGACGCTACACATCCCTGTCTAACACCTGTCTCGATGGTAAACCAATCCGTGTACGACCCATTTATCCTCACACAAGCTCTAGAATCTTCATAAAGGGATTTCAGAGCTCGTATGAGGCTGCTGCTCACCCCATACATCGACAGTACCGACCACATTTAATTCCTCAACACTTTATCGTAAGCCTTTTCCAAATCCACGAATGCGCAATAGACCTGTAGCGGCTGCTGACGCTACAAATTATATACAAGGTGTAATATTGTGTAAGCGCGGCGCAGCAGTCGTCTCCCTTCACGCATACAGTTAGGTCGTAGTTAGGTAGTTTATTTATAAGTATATTTAAATGTGGTACCACAGTAAAGTATATATTTTCTTCTTTTGGCATCTTTCTTTCTTAACCCATCACAACATCAATCTGAACCCCTACATTGGTGACCCCGACAAAGAAAACGCAACCTTCGGCTCAGCTTCGGCAACGCGGCGTCGACGCACGTGCACATGGCCAGCGGAATCAAACAAGCGCATGTGCAGCGTGGCAACAGCGAGCCAAGCAGCCTAGACACGAAGACATCCTGGACTCATGGGAGACGACTCGCCCTTTTCCCTACGACCGAAAGGGCTGACGGCCTAACTGCGGCGAATATCTGAGTCAGGACACGTGAAACCCAAAGAAACAAGGGACTCTACGATCTGCCGAGAACAGCGACTATGGCAATATGGGCAGCAGGAGTATATCAGAGCGGCATACGAAGGCGGCGGCACTCTGCAGGACAGTGCGTACGTCGAGGCATACAGCGTAAGGCGTATTGACCTTGGTGGCGAGGCAGAATTCCGCACCAAGACGACAAGACGCAGCATTCTCCGAGGACGGAATCGACACGGGACCGGCGGTGGCACTCAACGGGACAGTGCACGCGTCGAAGCGGCTCATCACACTTGGAGGCGAGGATGGATACCGCTAAGTGTTGGAAAGCGCACCCTGTCGTCCCTCATAACGGCCCCGACAACTTAGTGAAGATCGCTGGTAGAACCGGTGAACGTATTTGCTTCTTCGTACGACCAGCTCTCTGTACAAGCGGCTTATGAAGAGCAAAAGAAGTTTAACGGCATTGGTGTAGTTATCGTGTTCTAAATTAAAGTAAATCATACGTTATAAAAATATATTAACATAGTTTATAGTTATAATGCGCCACATATTGAATCACTACACTACAGTGTTTAGCTTAGTTTGTGTTCTCAGAACTAACGCTCGGTAACTCGATAGGTACATGTTAATGATGTGACGCGATTCGCAAGCGCTAGTTAAATTTACTGATAATAATTTTTTGTTGTTAATTTTTTATACCTGTGTAATATTGATCTCTCGTATTGTCAAATTTGTAGTTCCGTTGTTTTTCTTTTTTTTTTAATAAAGGGGGGAGTATTGTAGCGGCTGCTGACGCTACAAATTATATACAAGGTGTAATATTGTGTAAGAGCGGCGCAGCAGTCGTCTCCCTTCACGCATACAGTTAGGTCGTAGTTAGGTAGTTTATTTATAAGTATATTTAAATGTGGTACCACAGTAAAGTATATATTTTCTTCTTTT
Organism: Euclidia mi; assembly: GCA_944739405.2. Taxonomy (NCBI): domain Eukaryota; kingdom Metazoa; phylum Arthropoda; class Insecta; order Lepidoptera; family Erebidae; genus Euclidia; species Euclidia mi. Next base: position 44,944,900 of record OX123187.2, read on the forward strand.
GGCATCTTTCTTTCTTCACCCATCACAACATAATTCTGAACCCCTACAGACCTTTTGACCTTTGGCCAAGAATTTTTCGGCTATGCACCGCAACACCGCAAGGAAAAGACTTGATCCGTGCACCCCATACCCTTTCGGAATCCTACTTGTACATCCCATATTTTCTTGTCGGTTACTTCCATAACTCTTTCAATCAGTACCTTCGCATACAATTTACCAACAATGCTGAGAAGGCTAATGCCTCTATAGTTCTTGCAGTCTTGTTGCGAGCCTTTCCCCTTATAAAGAGGCACAACCACCGCTGTAGCCCAGTCATCAGGTACTCGGCCGGTGCTCCAGCACAAGTTAAATAAGCGCTGCAGCTGACCAACTATGATGGCCTGTCCAGCCTTCAGCATATCAACTGTAATCCTATCATATCCTGCAGCCTTACCTAATTTCATACTTCCCAACGCCTTCACAATCTCATCCACACCAATATCGCTTTCATCATTGCTATTATTACCATTCATTTCGTCGATCGATGTCTCTATCGCCGTTCTCTCAAATAGACCTTCAAAATACTCCTTCCATCTCTTCAGCACGCATGATTCACCATTCAGTATCTTTCCATTCTTGTCTCTGATTGACGTGTATTCTGAGGGTTGAGTTCTTCCTCGAACTGCACGAATAGATTTCCAGAAAAACTTTATGTTTCTCCGGAAATCTTCAGATAGTCTGCTATCAAACTCATCTTTATTTTCCTCTTCTTTCCTTTTAACAATTTCTTTCACAATTCTTTTTGACCTAACAAACTCCTTTCTTGCTTCATCTATGTCATCACTCGTTGCCTTTCCCATTCTTTCATTTGCTCTGGCAGCCAACCAATCTAACCAAGCTTTTTTCTTCTCTGACACTGCTGATTGTACATACATCCTTGTCCCACCATGTATTCTTAACCTTTCGTATTTTCCTTCTCTTGATCACACCACATACTTCAGACGCTACACATACTATCTCTTCTTTAAAAGATTACCATAATTCTTCCATATCATTTATGCCATCGAACCTCTCAAATCTTGATATCAATCTTCGCTTATACTCATCTTTCACATCTTTTTCTTGCAGATTTTCTACTTTTATTCTTTCTAAGACCTTATTTTCATTATGTTCTCGGTGTCGCCATCCTTTAAAGATTCCACTTATCCGGCTCATCACCAAGAAATGGTCTGTGTGGATGACTTACCATTAAGTATTATAAAATTATCATTAAGTAAATGAAGCACTGTTCTTCAAATTAAATGATAGGCATGTAGTAGGTAAGTAAGTATTCGACAATTAAGTTATATTTAAATTTTTCCTCAATCACAAAACTTAACAACAAGAATCACAATTCACAACTAAGTAGACAGCCTTTATCTTTAATCTTTACTATAAACCGACAAATTACATAATTAGAATATTGTTAAACAATCTTTCTCATAACGACGCATAATATCGATTTTGCCTTTTCCTTGTTTCTAAACTAGATGTAATTTCCAAGTTATTTTGGCCATCGTACGTAAAACACCACTAGATGTCAGCAAACTATAAATGTAACGCTGTTAGGCGATAGCTAGAAATTTCCTTTTATTATATGGCAATTTTTTTAGATTTTTCAATTTGACCTTAGATTTTGGGGGGGTCATGTCCCCTGTGACCCCCCCCCCCCTTCGGACCGCGCCTGTGTACCTTACACCCACATTTTCAAATGTTTTTGTTTTGTTTACCGGAGGAAGCCAAAACAACAAGTATTAATATTAACTTTCTCACTCGCAAAAATAAAAAAAATGTGACTGAACCCATACACAACGTGTGTCACATCACATGGAGCTGGATCAAATCTGACTAAAGAAGGATTTATGATGATGATGAATTAACTATGTTTCTTTTCTTTAACAATTGGCCATCTTTTTTATTAGTCGTGATTGCTAATCGCAAGCGGATTCTTTTTACTTAATTAGGAAATAAGGTAAATTAAGGTACTATATAAACAGTTTAATACCTAAAAAAATATTGTCGAAACAGGAGAACAAAAAAGGCGCTTCATAGATTTCGCTCACAGGCGCTGTCTAGGGTCGGCTCGACCCTGGATCGCTAGCTTGATCCCGGTTGTTGTAAGATTTATGAAGATAATCATTCAAAAGCCATGGGAGGACTCAGATGCTTTGGAGAGGCCAATGAGCCGCAATACACCTGCGATGGGGTGACACCACTAAAATCCGCCCCGGGTGACACCCAAGCTAGCTACGCCACTGCATGGACGACTTCTAAATTTTGCCGCTAGAATCGCTATTATAGTTAGAATCTTAGTATCGCCAATCATAAGTTTGTCGATTTAAGTTTTGGGTTAAGTTTACCCGCTGTGAGCCATTCTCCCGTTCAAAATCCTTGATGTCAAAGTTTCGTCAAAAGTCAAAAGTGACACAATGCTCATGTCATTAATGTCAAACAGCTGATACGACGAAAGACGAAATAGAAGTTTTTTTTAGCATGAAGTAGCATCGATTTTATTGAACACAGGAGCTATCTTATCACAAACGACTAATAATAAGCTAAATCATTTAGTTGCGCAACGTAACAGGCTATGTAAGTTATGCGTGTATTACTGAGGCCGTTAGTCGTAGCTAGGAAGGCGCTGCAGTTGAACAGTAGCGTGCAGTTCAGGCACCCATTCACGACAGGTAGGACGCTTCATGTTTATTGCGTGCTTGTGTGTATCTTCGAATTATAAATACGGAAGGACCTCGTTCACAGTTTATTTTGGAAACGTGCCAGTTAGATTCGTAGTGTACGCATACATTCATACTTTCAATCCGTGTTTTAGCGCTAGTGTGGAGAGCCATGGAAGATAAAGAGTCTTTGAAAAAGCGATTAACACCGCTGCAGTATCATGTTACACAAGAGGCTGGAACTGAAAGACCATATACAGGTGACCGTCACGGCTATTTGTAATGTGTTGAAAATTTACCGACAATGTGTCAACACGCGTTTAGTTTACAAATCTCAGTGTCGCGGGCTATGCCGATAGAAAGTATCATGTTCTACAACTTTCGACACAACCCTCTTAATGCCTCATAAATTATTTATACTTGTAACAGATAATGATAAGAATTTCATGTCTAATAATTTAAATTCTTATACATAGCATGTTACTTTTTAATTTTTATTATACATATAATGGTACCATTACAATATATTAAATTTTCAGGATGTTATAACAAATTCTATGAGGAAGGAATGTACGTTTGTATAGTATGTAGACAAGAGCTATTTACCTCTAAGAATAAATATGATTCTGGCTGTGGCTGGCCTGCTTTCAATGATGTTCTCGCCAAGGAAAAAGTAACATTACACCAAGACACAAGTGCAGGTATGTGTCCATGTGCTAACTGGTATTCTGTGAATGTTAATATGTAAATAAAGGCATGAGGCTACCATTGCTAGATATAACAGTTTGCTAAAGAAATGTTTATTCATGGCAGCAGTATTAAATTTATCTCCATACTTGTTAGTTTTAAACCATTCATCAATGAACAATGTGGAATGAATGTTCAATGTCACTGTTAACACACAGATCAGTAGATACCAACATAAAAGAACATACCACAATAGCAAATAAACCAGGCCTCCATTCAAGGTTATTTAATTCCTTCCATTATCCTTTGATCCAATTTTAATAATAAATGGCAGTGCTATAAAAACTCAGACATAGCTAAGACAACAAATTCGACATAAAATTTTATAAAAACTATGTTTATGACTAATTTCTATAAAAAAGTTGAGTAGTTTGCTGTCTAGTTACCTTAGTTTTCTACTGTTTATTTTCTTTACCTTGAGAACTTCATTGCCAAGAAATTACTGAATCAATTCAACTTAGTCATTACTCACCAAGAGCAATGTCATTGCCACTCTGTTTAATATTAGAATTGGAGACCTTCTGTGTCTGTCATACCTACCTAGTTCACACATCTTTTTAGTACATTTGTTTAGTTTTTAGCTGCAGTTTGTCTTAGTCATTGTTTATGCCTTTCTATGGTGCTAGTCTATAAATATTATATGTTTATGTAGTATTGCAATGTATTCTGTTATTTTTTATTATACATTATGTATACACAGTCTGTCATGGGTTGCTCTGAATGTTATTAAACACACAACATTAAGTAAAACAATCAGTGGCTTGCTTTTGACATTGATAGACAGTAAAGAACAACTGAAAATTAAATTGGATAGGAACAGATTTCAATAAGTATATTATTATAAATTGAATTGGTACCAATTTTTCGGCCAGTACCAACATTTTGGTAATTACGTCTTGATGAGTATTTTTTTTTATATTAAAATACTGCCAATCTTGGTATATCAAACTTGAATTCATTATTATTGTCTAAAACCCCTGTCATGACAATATATCAAAGTAGAAAGACTACCAACTCAATGACTTAGATAAATTGCACTTAAAGAGTTATCAGCAGCTTTTGTGTTGTCAGTGTTACCCACAAATAACATGCCAGTTACGTGTGATACATAGATAGTGAAGACAACATACCTAATATAGATAATTTTATTTACCTACACGCAATATTTCGTCATGTCATGCTTATGTTGTGTGCAATGGCCACTATCAATCGCCTTGAATAACACTTTATATAGACATACAATGTTACTTCCATACCAATTGATTGCCTTATACGCACGTTGTGTTGTTATGGTCGTGAATTCACTCACCTATACTCACGTTAGCCTTCAACTTGAACACTATTATACAAGACGCAAGACTCATTTGTTAGGTACAGTCGACGACATACAACACGCGAGCAAGTGTACAAATATTTAAATAAGTCCAACAACTGTAATAATTTCACTGTTACTATTTACTTCATTTATCAGGTCTCTGCATTCAAATTCAATATTATTTTAATCTTTGCCCTCAATTACACAATACATGCACTCGTTACAAGCGCCAAAGTTTCAATAAACTCCTAAACAGTAATCTTGTTGCCAAAATGTCGTCATATGGCTAGTTTTTCCATCATCTCCATTGATTTACATTTGGATAAACTATAAACCAGAGTAGGCCTGCTATCATATTATGATGCCTATCGTCCACCACTATTACGATACAAGAATTTTAGTAATTCCATTCCAATTAAATTCTTTAACTCTTTCCGGCATAGTCTATATTGACAAATTAAGCTAAAATTTCAGCTGCTTTCATACAACACTTTTTTTGCTTAGGTACTACTTACATAGTAGAAAACATAATATTTAGAACCGAACCAAATGGCGCCGCAGATAATTTACAATCGGTAAAATGAGCTCATTTACTTGACCTTTAACATGTTCCAATAATTAATTGTGTTAGATTAGTACCGATTGCCCATATCAATGAATATTTGCTCATCCTAACTTAGTTTGATGCGGACTGTACTTCAAAGTAAGTAGTGGTAATACAATAACGCGACACGGTACGAAAGGTGACGTCGACAAGTATTGAATTTCAATTAAGTACTTACCTATATACACTCCTTTGCAAAAAAAAACGGACACCTTACAGTAATTGGCTTTTCTATTGATAATATCAATATTTTTAGTATTTCATAAAAATAAATGACTAGAAATTTCTTATTATCAATGTGAATATATATATATATTTTTTTACACTTTAAATCCTGGGATTTTCGGCATTTTAGTCAATTTAAACAGAGAGCCGTGTTAAAATGGAAATTTCTGACTTTTTATTGATTTGCGGTGAAAGGTTATCAGACAACAAAAACTAACTTCCTGTTATTTTTAGTAGAATAATTTATGTTTGTCGCATAATCCTGCCTTATTGTGACTTAAAACAGATATCTTTGTGTCGATTGTAATGGCAGAAAAAGCAATAAGAGCTAGTAAAATTATAGCACTGCTGGAAGAGAGGTGTAGCCAATGTTACGTCTCACAGCGGTTAAACGTGAGTCGTTCAACCGTCTAAAGAACCTGGACTCGATACCAAGAGACAGGTTCCGTTCAGAGAAGGCACGGTTCTGGGAGAAAACGTTGCACACAACCACGAGACGACCGGTTTTAGTGCCTCAGGCGCAGAGGAACCGCAAATGCAGTAACATACACCTCAAAAGAAACCTTGTAGAGGTACGAGGAGCACAAGTTAGACTATGGACAGTAGGGAGGAGGCTTTTAGTGGCTGATATACGCAGTCGAAGACCAGCGCGGGCCCCCAAGTTACTCAGTGAGCACCGGATTGCTCGATTGAGGTTCGCTAGAAATTGCCTATCTTGGACACTAGGTAACAGGAGTAGCGTACTCTTCTCCGATGAGGCTCGAATTTGTCTGAATGGTGAGGACCGACTTCGACGAGTGTTACGAAGACCAGGGAAACGCTATGCCGACGTGTGTTTTGAAGAAATCAGCCTTTATGGTGAAAGGTCCGTTATGGTTTGGGCGGGCGTAACTTCCAGTTATCGTACTGAGATAGTATTAATTGAAACTGGCTCACTAAATGCGCAAAGGTACATAACAGGAATCCTTTGTCACCATGTACAACCCGCACTGACTGTAATTGGTGAAGATGCCATTTACATGGACGATAAGACTCGGGCCCACCGTTCTGGCGACGTAGATGCTTATATGCCAGAGGTCGGTATTCGTCGATTGGATTGGCCCGTGTAGAGCCCCGACCTTAACCCCATTGAGCACGTCTGGGACCTCCTAAAAAGGCGAGTACGAGCTGTTCAACCACTTCCACAAAACATCAGGGAGCTAAAACGTGTGATCTCGGCTGAGTGGGAACATATTCCACTGGACACCATCAAAGGCCTGGTGGAAAGTATGGCAAGACGATTACATGCCATAATCACTATAAGGGCAGGTCATACTCGTTATTAATTTTTATTTTTACGTCATTTTTTGTAAAAAATCCATAAAATACTCAGTCTTAATTTCATTATACCCATAAAAATTACCATTTTAACACGGCTCTCTGTTTAAATTGACCAAAATACAGATTCCACGATTAAAAGTGTTAAAATATGTATTCGCATTGATAATAAGACATTTCTAGTAATTTATGCTAATGACATGACATACTAAAAATATTAATATTATCAATAGAAAAGCCAATGTCTGTAAGGTACCCGTTTTTTTGCAAAGGAGTTTATTAATGTCGTAAGTACGTACTTAGAAACTCGACACTTCCGTATTAAAAATTATTATAGTAAGTAGGTAGGTACCTACTCAAGCAAATAATTTGCTTGTAGCACGAATTAAGCCAACTACGCAATACCGCGAAGAACATGCATAATATTTTGATAACACACATTCCTCCATAGCTAAATGAGATGTTCAATTGTTCACATAATTGTACACCATTCTTGAAAAGTGTAGTTTATTACGGAGTGTCGTTCCCGCGCACGCAATAATTAAGTTCTTGATTTTCTCCTTCATCCGAACAAACATGTACAAGAAAGCATGTAGTTTAATTAGCGTATTATGTGTGGATATAAAATTCTAGCGTTACTGATAGCCAGACAATCCACAGACAAAACAATACGTGCAGGCAGACGCAGTACCGGTCGCAGAAAGCTGAAAGGAATGCATGTTCTTTAGGGATCGTAGGGTAGCAAGCACTAAGAAGGGATTGCCCGAAATTCTCTCGGGATCGGGACGAAACAAATTAAAAAAAGTGTGCTGGCGTAACTACCGTAATCCTTTAGTTATACCACTTATACTCAATATACATTATGTATTTATGTCGAAGCGTCGTTATACACAGTCACGATGTTTTGTTTCTCTGCCGATGCAGTAAGAGTGATATAATCTGAAGACGAGATTGAACAGCCAGATTGACATGAATACTAATTATTATTAATGGATTTCAACAAGATATGCTTATCTAATATAGAAGATTGAAATCTTGATTATGTTCTTGTTGCTTTAACCACTTTATTTTTAAGGGTCCTTACCGAAACAGGAAAAAGAAATGACTTTTCTAGGATTACGTGTTGTCCTTCTATCTGTCTGTTAAGATCCTTTATGTCGGCAACGAGGGATATCGATTAGAAATTAAAACCATCTTCTCAAGTCTTCTTGAAGCTGTAAATTACACATCTTTTACTTACTTAAAATTCTGATATGGCCATTCATGCCCCAAAAACACATAATTCGACACTCAAATTATTATTGTTATATATTATTAGTACATATCGTTGACCTAGAACTATGACATTTTGCGAGCAACATCGTTATATTGTACATATTCAAAGAAATATTTAAAAACTGTACATTGAAGTTAAATCATTAGTCTTGGAAATAGGTTAAAATAAAAATTAAAGGTACGAAAAAAATTAAGTTCCAGTGAGGATAAGAAAGAGCTTGATGTGCATACCTACATCAAAACATATTTTACTTATTTTTAACGAGGCATAAGTTCCCATGAAAAATAAATAATAAACACGGTCTCCACTTATCTCCTTATTTGTACGGAACCCTCAGCGGGCGAGTCCGACTTCCACTTGTCCGGTTTTTTGTATCGTCTTCTATAGTTCATGTTTGATATAATCGGCTTGTAATCTGAAGCTAGCTAATTAAATCAGTATGTCTAGCTGTTATTAGTGCTCACAAGATATATCGATAGTTTGAAACTCATTGCTAGCGCATAATAACATTAGGTATGTACTTACATAAATAAAATAACAATACGTACATTTTAATTTGGAATGCGAACTAGAATTACTAACACCGCATGTGCTTTGAGTTTTAGTGTATAAATTACAATATCTACTGAATAATAAAATATAAGTATGTTTAGTTAAGAAATCTGAAATTTCAATTTAAGTTACAAACAAAGTCATACTTGATGAGTAGTTATGATGAAGATTCCAGTATTTATTTGTAATTTAAAAATGTTAAATATTCAAAAAATCTGTACATAAATATGATATGATTTTATTATATTATTTATCAAGTGTTTTATGTCCCCTAAATAATATCGGTGATGGGAAAGTGGATACTGGTGCTAATACGTTTTTTATCTTTTTTCTGTCTTCCCGTATCCTTGACTATCCTCGACACAATCCTGACTCCACAACAAACGTAAGTCGGCCTCGATTGGTAAACACTGTAATACTACTTATATGCTTCGTTTCTTCGTGTAACTATGTGTATGGAAATGCACTGTGTGTTAAATCGTTTTACACAAAATACGCATTACTCGCATGTAATATGAACATACTCATGGTACTCGACAATATTAATCTCATCCACCACTCGGTTGAGCGATCACAAACAATACTCGAATGATCACACAATATGTCGCACTCGCGATGCGGCCGTAACATTGGGTCACTGCATCACCCGCTGTCTGATCGTTACACGCCTTCATCGTGACGTCACCTTAACCGTTCTGGAATGCGCATGATAAATAATATGCATTTGTCCTGGCAACCCGAACCGCCCCGCCATGTCCCGTCCGCGTCCCGCCTGCTCCTCCTGGATGGCTGCCGCCGTGCTACGCGCCGCGTCGCCCCGCGTCTCCGCCGACACCTCGCGCCACCAACTCTGTGAACATCACCCTCGGATGTATTCATGTCATCCATTGTTCAATGTGATATGTAAATAAATGGCTTTTTGGTTAATGGACATGTTGTGTACATTAAAGTTGGAGCGAATATATTACTGGTTTTAACACGGCCAGGTTTGGTGCGAACTGAGGTGCGATGCTCCAAGTGCTCCGCTCATCTGGGGCACGTGTTCGATGACGGGCCAGCGCCCACACGCAAACGTTTTTGCATTAATTCAGCCTCCTTGGACTTCATACCCGCTGAAGAGAGGAAAGACTAACGTGTCGTCAATGTGAACTATTTAAAACTAATTTAATATAAACTATTGCATTGTTCTCTGTGTACAATATTAACCAGTATTGCATTATACAGATTACGTTGCGAGCCTTATCCGTGTGTACTTGTAAGAAATGCTTTGATTGAATGTTTCTGCATTATTTTGAATTGATATCTTCTTTATTTAAATCAATCTGTATGCTTTTCTGAACTGCGGATACTTTATTGGTGTTAATTAAACAATGAAATCTATACGCCCTAATTTTAAGTGGAGTCTATTGATCACTGCTTGTTGCATCCATTTTGTTACTTTAATAGACAGAATTTGGATTAATACTTAGTTACCACATCGAGTCATTGTTATTTTATTTTGTAATCTTCACCGTCAAAGATATTCTTATTATAAATTGTTACCGAAACAATATCCTAATTTAAGTGATCTGTAACAAATATATTTTAGATGGTGATAATTTTAATATTTTGTTATTATTTATTTCAATTATAACATTTAAACAAAATGCCTATGTACTTTTGAACGCGAGTACAAATCTTTGTTCATAGTAGCTACTGATTATTTATTGAATACGTAGATATTTTTATAGATGAAAATACCGCAATAAATATTTTTTGTAACTGGAAAATTGCATTATTATTTCATTAATCTAAAACCCATACAAAGGTATAGTACTTAGATGTATCTAAATTCTAAGGCATTAGTACTTTATTGCCCAAACATGTTAATTAATAATAATAACACGGCAATAAAATGGTGCTAAAATTGAAAAAAAAAGCCTAATTAAATCAACTGTATATATTTTCTCGTAATAGTTAGTCAGCGCAATAAGTTTAATGTCCAGTTTACACTCTCGCGCGAGTGGCGAGGCGAGCGACGAGGTGCGCGAGTGTAAACGCTCGCTCGTAGCTCGCCTCGCCACTCGTGGCGCTCGCGTCGGAGGCGGTTTTTTAGGCACGAGTCAAAGGGCCTCGCGAGGGACGCGAGCGTTGTGTTTACACTCGCGCTTTCATTTCAGTTTGTTTACGGCGCCCTTCCGTGCAGGTTGTGTTCTTCGATTTCAATTAAAAATGGACTGGTTCAATACTCAATATTTTATTGCACTACATAAGTTACATAAGGTGTTACAATATGTTAATATAAAATACATTATGGACCCTGTAGGGCACGGCAACATATAATAATGTAGAATAATGATGTTCCAAAAAGAAACGCTGCAGTTCTTGGAACTCTATCAGGCCGAGCGAATAATTTGGGATCCAAAACATAAGATGCATAAAAATACCCAAAAAGTAAATGATGCGAGGCAAAGATTTTCTGAGGTTATGTGCAAACCGCTAGCAGAGTACAGAACTCTGCTAGCGGTTTGTAGCAAAGTAAAAAAAAATATTTTTCTTTTTAAGATGGTAAAAACTCATTAAAGCTAGAGCTAATGCCGCTATTACTTCGACGTCTTCCATCGTTGCTGGCTCAATGCAAACTGAACGCATCGCAAGAGTGTAAACAGGCACTCGCTAGCTCGCAACAACACGCGAGCTGCGAGGCGAGGTACGAGGCGAGACGCGAGGCGAGAGTGTAAACTAGGTATAACACAAAGTAGTTCAAATGGTTGGGTTATTCCTTGGTAGGTAGTAGGCTGTAGTCATAGGCGTCACCAAGAGGAGGCAAGGTGGGCAGCTGCCTCTTGCCCCTAGAGATTCAAAAACCCTACAATTTATTATTTTCTCCATACTTTTCTCATTTTCTATATATTATATTGGTCGACCGCAAGGCGCTATGCTTGCGCCAACACTTTATGTTAACTGGGCTCTTAAAAATTGTATGACCCAGTATGGGACCTAAAAATAAAACAATCATCTGCTTAAAAAGCTGGCAGCTTATGAGTATCAATTTATGAGCAGTGGTGTAGTGGGACAGGAATTCGTAGAATTCGCATTCCCACTCTGCAATTTCTCTGTTTTTGCCTCACTTGAAAATGTACGACATTTCAAGATATCGAGATTAGGCGCAGACAACAGCCACCGTGGCTGTGGTTAGAGGTCACGGAAGGACTGACGATATCATCACGGAAGTCGCACTACAGCCACTACGGCCTAAGGCGAAGCCTAATACTTCACACCACTCTTGGACAGCAATACCACCTGCTAGATTTTGACAGGTTGGAAAATGTCTGTTCCGTAAAACAGAAACACGATAGATCATCCCTCACAGATCAAGAAATCTGTGTACTCAGTACATACAGCTGTAAGAAATTCTATCTGCAGTCATAAGTCACTGCAGATAGAAGTCACTGCAGATAGAATTTCTTCCAGCTTTAGAGACGTGCAGAGTTCATGTTTATTTCGCTTAGCGAGACGGCACATATTTTGACTATTCCCATAAGAATCTTGTATAACGGGGGACTTGATAAGCTCACGGCGAACACAGTGGATACAAAGTGGTGACACCCATTTTCATACGGTGGGTGTCGTAAGAGGCGACTAAGGACAGTACACGAAGTAAAAAGTATGTTTGCGAAGAGGCGGCAAACCCGTCTGGCCAGTTATAGTGGACTAAATACTCCTATTGACCCATTGCTATTGTGTCGCATATACCTAACGAGGGGCTTATGTCCAGCACTGAACTGCGAAAGGCTGAAAATGACGAATAACAACTAGCCAGTCGTAGGTACCTACTACCTTTGACGACCGGTTGGCGCAGCGGGAGGTTAAGCGACTGCTAACGCCGAAGGTCGCGGGTTCGATTCCCGCTCAAGTCAAACATTTGTGTGCATGAACATGGATGTTTGTCTTGATCTGGGTGTTTCTATGTATAATATGTATGTATTTACAAAAAAAGAAAGTATATGTATGCTTATCCATTATCTAGTACCCATAGTACAAGCTTGCTTAGTTTGGGACTAGATGGTGTTGTGTGAATGTAGTGGAATATTACCTACTAACTACGTAGATCATCACCCTCCGAGCGTTATCTCGATTGCAACTGAGGATGCAACCCAAAGGGATAGCAAGACACACGATTCACGGCTTAGACTGATGTCATTATTCAGAGGTACTGACTCGCCATAACTGATAAACAAAGATCTTCATGAAAGTTGGGATTTAACGTGCTCTACGAGACACGGGGCAAGCGATAATTAACAATTTAATGCGAACAAAACTTAGAAGTCAGTGGTGCGCGCAGTAGATTCGAACCTGATATACTCATTCCTCTGGATATAGGTATCTATTCTAAGTCTGTTGATATCGCCACTAGTCTATCGCTGCATCCAATTATTTACTTTCTAACTCCTCCAATATACCTACTTCCTTTTGGTCGTTAGTTGCGGGTTCCGAGATATAACCGGGTACGCGAAGTAGTTCCCTCAGGACGCGGGTGAAACCGCGGGAAAAAGCTATCACATATAAAATTCTTTGGCGCTATCAAATTTTGAAGCACAGTTATTGAAGCTCGCACCGGGCATAAAAAAGGCATGTTTTGGCACGTAGTGCAGCAAACTGCGTAGGCTAAATGGTGTGTAGACAGTGGCGTAGCTAGCTTGGGTGGCACCTGGGGCGGATTTTAGTGGTGTCACCCCAACGCGGGTGTATTTCTGTTCATTGCCCTCTCCAAAGCATCTGAGTCCTCCCATGGCTTTTGAATGATTATCTTTATAAATCCTACGATAATCAGGGTCAAGCTAGCGTTCCAGGGTCGAGCCGACCCTAGACAACGCTTGTGAGCGAAATCTATGAAGCGCCTTTTTTGACAATATTTTTTTAGGTATTAATCTGTTGACTGAAAATATTCCTCAGCTTTATATAGTACCTTATTTCCTAATTAAGTAGAAATAATCCGCTTGCGATTAGCAATCACGACTAATAAAAAAAGATGCCCAATTGTTAAAGAAAATAAACATAGTTACGTAATTCATCATCATCCTAAATCCTTTTTTAGTCAGTTTTGATGCAACCCGATGTGACGTGACACACGTTGTGTATGGGTTCAGTCCCGTTTTTTTAATTTTTGCGAGTGAGAAAGTTAATACTTGTTGTTTTGGCTTTCTCCGGGGAACAAAACATTTAAAAATGTGGGTGTAAGGTTCACCCTAAAATGCCAAATATCGGTGACGAGCAGCAACGTCACTGGTGCGAAAGCTACGCCTGACATATTTTGGGATTATGTGAAGTTCGCAGCGAGGCGTAGAATACCATTACCAATGAATACAAATTTTACACTAATAGAAGCGTATTTCTTAAGGATGTCGTGTGCCGATTAAAGTTGGCGTATTGACGGTTGTCAGTGTAGTACGTAGTTGGCGCCGTTGGCGGCGCTGGCGTCGTTCTCCGTCTTTCTTGCTCTCGTAGTTAAGTGACACAGGAGAAACTTTCGTCTCTCTTGCACTCGTAGAGTCAGCTGTCACAGCGCGACTGCCACACCGCCAAGCGGCAATATGGGTCACACTGGTCACAGAAAGTTTGTCTTAAAAGCGCCAATAAGAAAAACATCTCTATAAATAAATATCTATGCTCTATGCCATTACCCTAGATTCTAGCCATCCTATGTACTTAGAGAGGGACACCAGCTATCCCAAGGCGGAGCCGGATTCTTGGTATATAAAGTCTTCTCTGGCAACGATATAGCAGTTTCCAGTGTGTCAGCAAGAGTATGAACTTGAAAATTGTCCAAATATATGCACCTACTTTCATATACTCGAATGATGAAGTGGAGGAAATTTATTTTGACATTTCTAGACCCAAAAGGCTCACTTCAATGTTGTCAAGGAGAACTACAACGCCAAAGTGGGAGTGCTTATCTACCAATTTTAGTAGGATCGCACGGATTTGGTAGCAGAAGTTGACCACATCTGATGGAAATTCGTCACTTCTAGGTCCGGAATTCATGAAGTTCAGAGCATTTACAGTGATCTCTATATGTCGGCAGCGGCGTGCTGTCCTCATCTCTACTAGGAGGATCCCCGAACTACCTTAACGGAACTTCACGGACGAGTTACCAGAAGTCAGCCAAGAGCTTAAACGTGGAAAATCCCCTGTAGAAGTCGAAACAATGTGCAGCTCTAATGAATATTTAAATCTAGCCTCTTCTCATGGAGTGGCGGACAAAACCCTTTTTAAGTGCTATCGACACGTAACTCTTGAGCAACGTATTTAAGCTGTTTTCCAGTGTCATCCATCAGTCACCACCAACCGTTACGCGTCTCGCTAGTTTTAGACCTCCAAATAGTCCGATTCTCGAGGTTGAGGTTGCACCAAAGATGACATTAACATTACTGCAGATTATATATGAGACAGAAGAGTATAATCATCCCCTGTGCTTAAAGCATTTATGGACTATGAAAAAGCCTTTGACTTTTTTGCAACCTAGTCTATTCTGGAGTCCGTGTAACGGTACCGTTTGCTCAGAGGTAGGTATGTCGAATTTCTGCGTCGGGCAAAACTTGCAGTTGGGTAGACACAATTTCGAGAAGGCTCGCAAAAGAATACAGCTTATCTGGGCAGCGTATAGGAAATCACATCGCTTTTCGTCACGCTTACCGCAAAGACTTAAGACAAAGTGTGTTCTACCCGTGACTTACAGAACGTGGACACTGACGGTAAGACTGGTCCACCAATTTGAACTCGCTTAACAAGCTATGGAGAGGGCTACGCTTGGAGTTTTTCTTAAGAATCGAATTCTAAATGAAGTCATCTGCCAGAGAATCAAAGTAATCGTCCCTAAAATCAAAATAAAACAGAATAAAACGAAGAAATTATCTGATTAGATATCAGTAGTGAACTGCGAAAGGCTGAAGATGATGATAAATTATATTTATATTCTTTAACAATTAATGATTTTTGTACAAAACGGTATAGATTAAGAAAGTCAGCTATGTTAAATATAGGTAGTAGGTAAGTATGTACAAATTTTAATTGTGCTTAATTTTTGTAGTAAGTAATTCCCAACTGGTAGCGACCTTCACGTAATTAGGTAAATAGCCTAGGTACTAAGTATATAATAAAACTGGAGAACATAATTATTTCAGACAAATATAATAAAATATTATGTCAAAATAGAACGACAAATAGCGCTTCATAGGTTTCGCACACAGGCGCTGTCTTGAATCGGCGCTGCTCTGATACCTACACTTATTATAATGAAATGAAGTGCCCTTTTCGTTCTGTAACTCATAAACAAAACGGATTTTTGAACGCTTCTCACCAATAAATAATTAGTGTGATTCCTAAGGAACGTTAAGGTGTACGTATAATTCACGCGGACGGGACGAACGCTTATATTTACTAGATACTAGAGGCAACGTCCAGCGATTTTATTTTAACTGAATCGTTTATCCCGTGAGAATTTCTTGAAATCTGTTCTTAGTGCACCGCTACGGTCCTCAAGGGACGTGCAAAATTTCAGCTTCTTGTCCCAATGGTTTTGGCTGTGCGTTGTCTGTCAGTCAGCCAGCAACGCATTTTTTTCTATATTCATCTGTAACATTACACTTCTGTGTAATGTGCCCGGGTGTCACCCCAAAAATGGTGTCACCCGGGGCGGACCGCCCCCACCGCCCTCCCCTTGCTACGCCACTGTGTGTAGAGCAAGCATTTTCTTGGCAAGCGTAGCATTGGACACCCTCCAGCTAGATGGAATGGACTGATGACCCATGAAGTGGCTGTAGGTCTTGTGGCGTACCCAGGAAGAGGTTTTCGTCCAGCTGAAGGACTGCAATAGACTGATGAGATGAGGTTGAAAATAAAATGAAATTTCATAATTATTTTACTTAGAATAGGCTCGTTGACGAAAAAAAATTTATTAGTCCGTCCTTTAGATTATTCAAAAATAAGCGATACGAATTTTTTATTTGTAAATTAAACCAAAAATGACCAAGAAAGACTCAATAAAGTTACGTATAACGTCACGCCTGCATTTTTTCGCACGGTTTGACGTCACACGTACCTAACTTTAATGGGCTATAATTATCATTGTTATTTTTTATTTAATCGAGAAAAAAAAATACGTGTCCAATATTTTTTTATAATACGGACTAAATAAAATGTATTTATTTTGACCCTGGAAACTACCTACCCTATGGTAAGGGAACTAGAAGCTAATGAAAAATTTGTGAAAAGTAGGATTAATATTTTGTCGGCTAAGCATTATAATTTCACGTTTTGTGACAATAATGCAAGGTTCAGGAAGAGCTGGATTCCAAATAATGTGAGTTCCGGCATACAAAGAGAATGAAGTATTTTTTCAAATTCTGTTTCCCATCAACACTGGCCAAATTCGAGAAAGAGGTCTATAATCGAAACAACTCGCTTGGACAGCATACGAGTCTTCTTCTTTCTCTTAGCGTTATCCCAGTTACAACCTGGGGTCCGCTTTCTTGTCTGACCGGATTTGGCTGAATATAAGCTTTTCCACGGAGCGACTGCCTGTCTGTCTGACCTCCGCAACCCGAAGGGATAGCGATATTCCATGGTTTAGACTAGTGTCAGTTTATTTAGAAGGTAGGTACTGACGCCCTGTAACGACTGTCAAAGATCTTCATGACAACCGGGACCGACGGCTTAACGTGCTCTCCGAGGCACGGGACAAGCGATAGTTATCAATTCAATACGCACATACATAATTCCGAAAAGTCATTGGTGCGCGCCGTGGATTCGAACCCGATACCCTCTGTATGGCAGTATGTTGGTATATCCACTTAGCTATCGCTGCCTACGAGTATGATATGTATGACATACGTTCACGTCTACTATTCCAGATTTCAGAGTCGCAAGACGAAAGTCTAAGACCTGTGCGTGTTTCCATTGCCGAACATGATCAGAGATGCTCACTTAGGGCCTTATCAGAACGCTCAAGGTCACTTAGGGGGCGCTGGAGTCGATAGAAGAAAGAGGGAGTTATACTCGGGTTTGCGATGAGTAGAAGTCGTCGACTTGACTTTCCTTCTAGATGAGCTAAAGTGGCAATGGGCAAAGACCGTTGGGGCAGGCAGTTACTAAAGTCCTGTACGTTGTGTATCGAGGGGAGAAGTTTCGGCCGAGATAATTTACTTTTAAAAACTGCCAATTTTTCTCGCTAAGTGTTCTAAACGTTCTATTAGGATTCTGGCATAGAGCTTGGGTACGCTCATCATGGAGTGGTATACCGACTGAATAAACGACCCGCGAAAATTAGGCTTATCTTTTATTAATTACGACATGGTATTGTTTTACTAGGCGATCCCATAGCCATTATCCATAGTGTATTGACCCATCGGATTTACTAAGAAAGCAAAGAGAATAATTACTAGTAATAGATAATTCAGTCAATTTGGACCTCATTTATTCCAAGTAAAGATAACTAAAACTGCGGATAAGATGCATAACTACGGCGTTTAGCAGCACGGACGCGGCGTCGATATCAATATGAGGTAATGATAAATGATAAAATAAAACAGTTACATAATCATGGTGAGTCTTTTATTATAGTATGGTAGTAGGTAATTTATATCCACAAGTTGCTCATACATGGCACTGGTGTTTTTACAACTGTCAAAAAACATGAAAAATGTTGTAACCGCATTAAATGTCTTGTTCAGTTACCTATTACAATAATTAATACATTCTTAACTTATACTACGTACATAATTACAGTTACTTTCTGAACATAACATTCTATGCATACTCAAATTCATCTTCATGATCACATTATGTAGTTATACACTTCTTACAATATTATAGGGTCGGCACATATCTGACGGAAAATGCGTCGAACGTATCTTCGGTCGCGTCTATTCCGTCAAATGAGTCGGCACACATCTGACGGAAAATGCGTCGAGCGTATCTACATCGGTCGCGTCTATTCCGTCAAATTAGACCTGCTACATTACGCGTCTAACCAATTTCTGCGTTCAGCAACTACAGAGCAGTTGCTTTGTATGACATTTAATTTTAAAACGTCGCCCAACGCGTCAGTCAAAATTCATGTGTTGCGTGGTACGCACGACGTCGACCGATAATGCGTTGACGGAAACGGAACAGACGCTGTACGCTCGACGTACTAACGGATCATCGGTCAGGTGTGAAAGGTTGAATGGTTTTCTATATATTTGTATGTTTTGGCGTTCCGCGACCGATAATACGCGACGCATCTTCCGTCAGATATGTTCTGACCCTTAGTTTATAATATATACTGAATAACTTTGTTCAAGCTCTCTTGAAGTTTTGGCTACATTTTTTACATTTCTACATTATTGCACAATTTGGTTATGGTTGGTGCAGTCGGTATTATGAACATGCCAAACTATAACTTGCCGCCACAACGGCGATCACTTACCAACAAGATTTACTCTTAGGCCGTCCGTCAAACATAAGTAACATTATCATACAACACATTGTTTTATTATCTACCAATAAGTGCGGAGCAAAACATTCTAATGTCGGTCAATGTACAATAAAATGTTTGTTTGAATTTATGTGAAAATTACCGTAAGAAATATTTTACATACACTTTACCAATCTGACGTACCAGTTTGAAATGATACATATTGCGAAAATGTACATATGTACCAAATTCGTTTATCTATAGTCTAGGTACAACTGTGCCGTGTCAGCAAACTTATACGTTAGATTGTAAGAGCGCATGCGTTACATTGAAGATATAACCCTCGATTTCAGCACGCGTTGCTTTTGGTTGGTCTAAAGAGTTAAATTATGTGCTTACTTAAGTTGTACTGAGTCCTATCATTTTACCATGAAAACAAACCACATATGAGAACAATGTGACTTACAGTTTTCCCGTGATTTTACATATGAAACAAAGAAGCGAGCCATACGTAATGCACCAACCGGGACTGCACAGATTCTACATAGCGTAAATTGGTCACGTTCATATTGTCAATGAGTACTTGTACTCGTCTCTAGCGTCGCCTGTACCTCCGCCGCTGCTACCTCAGCTCTCTCACTCGCACACACACACACACACATACCGTCGCGCTACACTCACACACTTAAAATAGTGAATACATACAGAAATAAAACAAATTTTAACAGCGTCTTTCGGCACAACCTAAACTGTAAAGCAGAGAGACAACTCGCAAGTCTTAAATTAATGTAAATAAAATACTTTAATGATTTAATACAAAACACATTATGTACTGAATCCTAATTATCTCCTACTATTGTCGTAACCGTAATGAAATGACATAACTATTGTTAAATGGACAGTCTATGTCTATTACTCGTTATAACCTATTGTTCTGCACATCCATATATAATTATTCATTCCTTGTTCTATTAAATACTTACTGTTTGTGCCATAATGGAGACGATCACCCATATATTTTCTCTTTGATAATATAAATCAGTTGAATAGACTTTATAAACTTAATACTATGTAAATGCTTCACCTCATGACTAACAATAAAATGATCTTCGAAATGACATTGTGAAATAAAGTTTACGTCTCGCGTACAACGACAATATTTTTGGCGTAATTACTTTAACAATTTATCGTGTAAAAATTAATAAATTTAGAAGAATAATCGTTACCAATAATAATATAATCTCAATAACGTAAATCAGAAGCCATAAGCGATTTCAAATAAATTAACAATTATCATACATAAAACTATCACTAACTAGTAACTATCGAAGCAAATAAGCAGCGTAAGCCGTCAGTGTCACAATAACTTCAATACACGATATAAATTATACGATAACACTCAGTTCACAATAAAATGCTAGTTATGTATCGCTCCATGTGCTAACAAACATACAAATAATAAAAACTGAATCATCTTGAAATAGGAATACGTATAATATGAAACGATAAGTCACAAGCACTCGTCACCTCTCACTCGCACACACTCTCGCTCTCGCTCTGGCACCGACTCGACCGGCTGGCGGTGAAGCGATGCCGCCTCTGTATTGATGTGTTTCCCGCTGCCCTCCTCGACTACCATCACAGTGAATAAGCTGAATCGATACTAACGTAATGCCTCTACGGTACCCCTACTATTTATACTTTACAAGGTCGCCTAAACATCTGCCAGTCTTCGTTTGCAGCTATCATACTTCGTAATATTTGAAAAATTCGTATCTAAACTTCTAATATATATCTACACTATCCGATCTTACCTTACAACAGTCAAAAGAAACACGTCAATAAGAGATCACGTCGCTAAATGAACGAATAATTTCTACACAATACTACGATGATTTAAAGTTAGTGGACTGCACTTTATTATCGATCTCTTCTTGTAAAAATATTACCTCTATTATATTCACTCGGCAGCAGTTTTACATTTAAAATAGGTATTGCTCTGTAATCATGTTCCGTCACAGGCTTGCACGCTCGCGAGGCGGGCCGTGACGCGCGCGAGTCCACGCAGGCACTGGGGGCTCCGGGGCTCCGGGCGCGGCCACTAGGGGGCGCGGGCGCTAGGGGCGCGGGCCGCTAGGGGCGCGCGGGCGCGGGCGGCGCCGCCGGCCGCCGCTAATGGCCCTTAGCCGCCTCCTTCGCCGCCATGATCAGGGGGGTCAGCGACGCCAGCGGTCGCGCCATTTTTAGGAAGGGGTGCTGTAAACATAAACAGTAACGTTTAATTCAGTATGATATACAATTACTTGCACTGACTGACTGGTTCATCAATGCAGAGCCTAAACTGCTTGGGTCTGGCTGGCATCGAATATTGGCAATCATTTACGATGTAAGTAAGTGTTGTAACCATCTACTACGCTGGGACTTGTATTACACTTCTAAAAGGTACAATAAGGTCACCGGATTTCACGCCGGTTTTGAATCGGCGTGAAATCCGCTTGCGTTGTGTTTCGCCGAGTGAGTGAGGATACCGGAGGACCAATCCCCCAACAATATGATGGTGCAGTTGAAAAACTTTTTACTACCCCAGGAGGGTACCCACTACGCTAGCGTTGGAGAATCCCTCTCTGGACGTCCGCGTTCAGGACACAACGCATCTAAGCGTGGACGCCCAGGCCGCCCCTCGTACTCTGAGGAGGCAAAACTGCGCTCGAGAATTCCCTTAAAAGGAGCAGAAATATCCTGGCACCCTCTGCCACACTAGCCGTGGACTTCTGGAATATCAGGGGATTACACACCAACCTTAATGTTGTCCACCACCACCTCGAGATTACAAAGCCGGCCTTGCTCTTCTTGACTGAGACGCAGATATCGCCTCCAGCAGACCCTTCCTACCTTACTTACCCTGGATATGGACTTGAACACTCCTTTCTGTCCAAGGCCAGAGTGTGCGTGTATGTTAGAGACGATATCAGTTCTCGTCGCCTTAGAAATCTTGAAGGTATGGACCTCTCCACCTTATGGCGAGAGATCATCTTGCTCGGCGATTTTAACGCCCATCACGCAGACTGGCTCAGTTCCAGTAAAACTGATCATGCGGGGAGATCTGTTCACGACTTCGCCCTGGCTTATGGCCTGACACAACTGGTTACCACGCCCACGCGAATCACAGACGTTGAAAGTCAGAATCCTTCACTGCTACAAGGTATCCGTAGGCGCCCCACTTGGCTCCTCAGACCATTGCCTTGCACGGAGCATAGTGCCTCTCACGTGCTCGCTGCGATCGCGGGTTGCACGCAGTTGCCGTGTGTGACACTACAAGTCAGCAGATTGGGATGGGATGCGGAACTTCTTTGCGTCCTATCCTTGGGGACAAGTATGCTTCTCGCCGGATGATCCCGACGCCGCTTATTCTGTTGCTGATGTGGTGCTACAGGGTATGGAACTTTTCATTCCATCCTCTGTGGTCCCCATTGGTGGCAAATTTCGGCCTTGGTTTGGTTCATCTTCCAAAGCCTTCTCGCAGGAAGCAGGAAGCTTACCAAGCCTGGGCTGATGCGGTGGCGGCACGGAGTGAATATATCAGCGTATTAAAAAAGGAGTATAACTTTGCCTCCAGGTCCTTCAAAAGAGACATTGCTAGTGCGAAGTCGAAGCACATCGGTAGAATTGGCGGGAGGCTTGAGCGCCTTCCTTCAGGAACTCGTGCATTCTGGTCTCTTGCCAAAGCTATCGAAGGGAACTTCTGTAAGCCATCCTTTTCACCGCTACACATGGGAAATGACTCCTTGGCCCACGACGCAAAGGAGAAAGCCGATCTTCTGTACAAACTCTTTGCGTCCAACTCGACCTTGGATGACAGGGGACAGGAACCGCCTATTATACCGCTGTTCAAGGGCTGTATGCCGGATATTCGGTTCCACCAACGCGCAGTCCGTATGGCACTTCTGTCCCTTGATATCCATAAGTCGAGTGGGCCTGATGGAATTCCTCCTAGATCTGCGCTCCAGAGTTGGCACCAGTTTTAACACGCCTTTCTGGGCTCTCTCACTCTTTTGGCGTAGTAGATCGTGGAAGACAGCATTGGTCCACCCGATCCCTAACAAAGGCGATCGCTCTAACCCATTCAACTGTAGACCGATAGCCATAACCTCCCTCTTCTCGAAGATAATGGAGTTCATTATTAACTGCCAGCTCCTTCGGTTTTTAGAGGATAATCAGCTGCTTAGCGACCAGCACTACGTCTTTCATAAGGGTCGGTCGGCTGGTGATCTTCTAGTATACCTGACACTTCGTTGGGCACAGGCGATCGAGACAAAGGGAGAGGCTTTGGCCGTCAGTTTGGACAGAGCGAAGGTCTTCGATCGGGTCTGGCACAAAGCGCTTCTTTCGAAGCGCCCTTCCTATGGGCTGCCCGAGAAATTATGCGAATGGGTCATCAGCTTTCTTACAGACAGAAGCATAAAGGTCGTAGTTGACGGTGAATGCTCTGACGCCTTGTCTGTAAATGCTGGTGTCCCTCAAGGCTGCGTGCTATCGCCTATTTTGTTCCTCCTGCATATCAATGATATGTTGCAAGACAGCGGCATTCATTGTTATGCAGATGACAGCACAGGCGATGCTTTATATACCGGCCGCGTCAACATTTCTCGGGAAAAAGTCATCGAGAGCCGAAATAAACTTGTGTCTGAAATTGAGACCTTGGAGATGGTCTCAAATTGGGTAAGACTTATTTTGGTCGAATTTAACCCAACAAAGACACAAGTTTGCGTGTTCACCGCTAAAAAACTGCCGTTGGTTGGTCGTATGTCCTCGTTTTGAGAGCACCCCCTTAACTGCCTCCTCCAGTACTGGAATACCAAGTATTCCAATACTGGAGGAGGCAGTTCGGCATATCGAGCGAAGTCCAGTTCCGCGGTCACTTAGAGGGTAAGGCTAAGTTAGCCTCGAAGAAGCTTGGCGTGCTCAATAGATCGAGACAGTATTTCACTCCGGCCCACCGCTTGCTCCTTTATAAGGCACAGGTCCGGCCGCATATGGAATAACTGTTCTCATCTTTGGGCAGGAGCACCCCAGTACCGGCTTCTCCCTCTGGACCGCATCCAACGGAGAGCCGCTCGAATTGTCGACTGCCAAGATATTTGCAACCGGTTAGACCCCTTGGCGCTGCGTAGAGATGTAGCCTCGCTATGCATCTTTTATCGCTACTACTATGGGGAGTGCTCCGAAGAATTGTTCAGATTAATCCCTGCCACCTCTTTACGCCATCGTTCTACGCGACAGCATTTCCATCCCCATCATTTAGATGGTTGGCAATCCACAACGGTGCGTTTCTCTAGAAACTTTCTGCCTCGCACATCTAAACTGTAGAATGGTCTGTCGCCTGCGGTTTTTTTCCGAACTACGACCTTCAAACCTTCAAGAAAAGAGCGTATTTCTTTTTAAAAGGCCGGCAACGCACTTGTGACTCCTCTGGTGCTGCGGGTGTCCATGGGCGGCGGTAATCGCTTAACACCAGGCGATCCGTCTGTTGATCTGCTCGTTTGCCCCTATTCCATAAAAAAAATAGGTGTGAACTGGATCTTCTCAGGCTCTGGCACAGAACAACATGCAAGTCCGTTATTTCCCAAAACTCCAGCACCATTAGGCACCTAATGAACTGGTATCAATAAATAATCTGTGAGGGTATCTAATTCGCAACCTTAAAATGAAAATTTACATTTAGTAATAAAACTGTAACAAACTTTAAGTAGGTCGAGCGCGGTGGCGCGCCTCTCGACGTCCACCTCGAGGCACTGGTCGAGGAAGTCCTGGAAGACGGTGCTGAGCTTCTCCTTGTCCTTGATGTCGGGCTTGCCGTTGGTCGCGATGAGGTACAGCGCGCGCAACGGGTTCTCGTTGAGGTACGGCGGCTCACCCTCGATCATTTCTATAGCCATTATACCCAGCGACCATACGTCCACCTGTGGCAAAATAGACATGAGAAAAATATATTCCAGAGTTAACGACATGTTAACTCTGGAATATATTTATATTCCGACATGGTAATGACATGGCGCTAGCAGCACGCAACGCCGGTCTTTCTGTTTAACAGTATAGTACCGATATAGTTACAACACAAATCGACGCTATAGCGCGGCGTCAGGTTAGCGCTTTGACACGCGCTAAGTACGTGTTCTGTTTGACAAAGACTTTATCGTATTTACTGCACCTACGTATTTAAGCGCGAGTTCGACGTGTATGATGCATACACGTCGAACTCGCGCTTCTACATTGTTTGTACTATATGTCATGTCTAATCGTAGTTCATTGTAGATGATGACCAGTAAACACTAGAATGGATAATGTAAACAAGTGTCCGCATTGGTTGTAAGGAGCAGTGAGAGACAAAGGGACTGACGGAATGTCATAGTCGCTGATTGGCGCCAATAGGAACTAACTATCCATATGGTCTTTAGCACAGAAAACGGAATAATAAAGATTCTCAAGCTCAACTGCACCCGAAAACAATCTAAATCAATTTATAATATGAATCCACGGGACATCCCAGTTTCAAAACACGGGACAGGGAAATATAAATAAAAACATATTTATTTATTTATTTTACACTTTTTTGTACACAATGAAAAACAATATTAGAAACCCTATATCTAAGTAGAGTACAAAGGACAGCCTTATCGCTGAAAGCGAATTCTACCAGGCAACCTTTGGATGGCGATATTATTGGTAGGAGAAAAACGGTAGTTGCATGTAATATGTACTAATTTTGGATAATTTCATACAATAGTGTCACTTAACTAATCTAAATATATAGAAATGAATTTCTATTTTCTTGGTCACGTCATAATCCCAACCGGCTGTTTTTTTTTCATTATCTTTGTTAAACTCAAGAGACGGAGCTTATAAAAGAAAACTAAGAAAGATACGAGAAAAACCAGGACTTTTTAAATTGCGTGTGATGCCTTTGCACTGCTTACGGACTATACCGTACAGTCCATAATGTGTGACGCAAAATATGTTACCTTAGGCCCATACTGTTTCCGCGTGACGACCTCGGGTGCCATCCAATACGGCGTGCCAACCATCGTCGTTCTCTTGTTCTGCTCAGGGGATATTTGAGCGCAGAAACCGAAGTCAGCTACAAATAAACAAACATGTTCATTACTTGCTATCAACATCCGATACCTTCGATTTCAACGTAACCCTTAACGGTACACCTAAGTCATAAATTGGAGCAAATACGGTTATTATAAAATGTGCATTTTAAAATCACCTGACCAACCGAAACCCCAAGCTGATGAAGTAAAATTAAGATAGCAAAATATAGTAATGTATCTAATCACTCTATAAATTAATACTTTTAAACTTTCGCGACTTGTACACATCATCATCATCATCAGCCTGCAATAGTCAGTGAGCCCGATTGCCGGCTTTTCGTTTCCTGTCGCTACCTGTCATATCGCATAATGTCAGTTATTCTGACTGCTTCCGTGGTCCAGTGGATATATTATGCGTCTGCTGATCGGAGGTCCCGGGTTCGATTCCCGGGTCGGGCAAAAGTGTTACTGAGTTTTACCGAATTATCAGTAGCAGTAATGGCAATAGGCTCGCCCTCTATTACGTGTGACCTAAAAATTCATGGCGAAATGTGGGTTTAATATTACACCTCTGCCTACCCATTCAGGGATACAGGCGTGTGTCTATAAAAAAAATATTCCGTGACCGCGGTTGGTGTAACCCATGCCCAAAAATATAAGATAATTCACTTTTATTTGCAAAGTATGTTTTACTTTACGGCAATACAGACCCGATTGAAACATAAATATTACACTGTATTAACCGCTGCGTTGTTTCGCGTAGGTACCTAAAAAATCACAAGTGCTCACGGCTCAACGCGTAGCGAGCACTTGACGGGCCAGCTCAATAAATCAGTCATTGTTTATTCGTTTGTAGCGTGAGGGTCTTGAAGTTATGTTTTTGTTCAAGTTAATGAATTATTCTTTCATATGATCCCAAATATACTACGTTTGAATGAAGTGTTTACTTTATGCGAGGGGCCGAACCGGATGCTATGTAAAGAATTACGACTTAGTCGAAACAATTGCTTATCGTGAAAACAATACGAGTTTTACCTTGGTTCCTTTTGCTTTGTTATATACCTGGTAATATTATCTTAAAAAATATGTAAAATTATAGCAATACTTGCTTGAAAAATTATTTAGATATTAGCATGTGAAAAAAAATATTATTTCGCTGACTTTGCATTTTGCGTGCGGGGCGTAATTATGGATTAAAAACATCATTGTAAACAAATATTATAATTATATAAGATACTTTTATGTTTTATTGTGAATAAACTAATTAATTATGAAGTTACAGCAAAAAAAATAAGAGATTTTTACAAACAATTGTCGAAAAAAACGGCATTTATTTTTTATTGAATGTAAATACATATGTATGTTGATAAGGTAACATTTATGCTCTGTGTTATTTTTTTATTATGAGTATATAAATAAACCTATCATATGATGTATAATACTTATATTATTCATGAGATATTGATTATCGAAAAATTTTGCGGATATTCAGGTTATTTTTAGCGGGAAAAAGTAAACAACTGTGCACATTCCAGTAAGCGTAATTCTTATCGGATTCTTATCGGCAATGGTTCTTTTGCTTGGAAATTTAATTAATAAGAAACTTATGAAGGTTTGAATAAGACATATAACATAAAAAGGTATTTAAAAAAATAAAATACGGAAATAGGCGGCAATTAACAATAAATTCTTTGTTTTATTTTTTTTATGTTTAAAATTAAAATGTTTCTTTTAATTATATTTATTTCCTCTAAAAGTAAATTAAATAACCTTTCTAACCGTGTATAATACTTATATACCTGCGTTAATAAAAAACGACGAGAAAAAGGAATATGTCAGAAATATAAAATCGCGCTCAAAAATGGCGGGAATATATTTCTAATTTTCACTTTATACTGCCCTTGCGTGGACTACATGTATATTATTTGGTGTTATTTGGTATAATTCGAAAGCTCATTTCATTACGCGTCTATTGATATATAATATAGCGCAATCCGTTAAGTTTTAATAAAACGAACATTAGTTACTTGTGCGCAGTCTACGGCTTCAGAAAAAAAGGGACTTTTGTCCCTTGGAGCAAGCAACGGATTTGGAAAAAAGGGTGTTTTGTCCCTTGAAACAACGCAGCGGTTAATGTATTAGTATGTAGCAATATGTAAACAATCTTACTAATATGTTTTTATCACTGTGATAATGAGTTTTAGTTAGCGACTAGCGCAGTTTATTACTGGGGTGAGCTAATTGCTAGGAATTTTCCTTCAAATCGAATGACTGTTCCGTACACTACCGCTTAATATATGACACTAGACGCACTTTCTCATATTGTAAATATAGTGTGTAAGTGGTTAGGTTAGCGGCACGACGTTAAAATCATTGCTGCTTATGCCATTGTGCCTAGCCCCATAAGGCTTCAATGTGTGATATTACTTTGCCTCTCTCATGCTGCTTACAATACTTAAAACTGAATATTGCTAAATTAAGGGTACTTGTCACATCAGCCTCCATGAAAGCGTGCAGTGGAGGCTGTGGTGATAATATTGATGTGGCCAGCGACCATAAAAAACAAGTGAAGGTGGCAAAAGAAGCAGCAGTTTGGACAATTTACTATTTGTTGTAATTAGAAAGGTCCGAAGTACCCGGTACCAGGGCTTGAAACCGGTTTCAAAAATACCGGTATGATAATGATTTTTAAGGGTTTTTATAAAAGATTTCGTTCGGAGTGTATTGGCGATGAGAGCGCTTCAGAAACCTAAATAAACCGGTTTAATCCAAAACCGCGAACGATACCTACGACGCGGCGATGAACTAGACGTAAGTATCGAAATTTTGGTAGCGGCGACATCCAAGAAAGATGGGAAACCCCCGTAATCCGGTTTATTGATACAAAACCCTTATAATTTTGCTCTTTAAGGATACCGGTATTTTTGGGGTTAAGGTAGAGTCAAACCTTAATAAAACGCTCCCCATGTACTTGCGTTGATTTAGGTTAAAAAATTAACCGGTAAACAAGCCCTGCCCGGTACCGGCGCGCACTCATGGAAAGAGTAAATTTGTAGAAGAAGCGCTCAAGGTTAGAAAAGATAGAAGCAGGTGGTGTTCTGTTGCCTTTAAATACCACGACGGGAAAAAGGTGTGAGTGTGTCTGAAGGCTCGTGCCGAGGCTCTGCTTGACAGTATAGTACCGTCATAGTACAACACAGTTCGACGCTATAGCACATCGTGAGGTTAGCACTCAGACGCGCGCTATGTACGTCGTTCTATTTTAAAAAGTCCTATATGTTGCTGTGCGAAAGGCTTCGTGGTGAAATGAGCTTATGGTAATAATACTTACTGAGTTTGACTTGTCCGTCGAGTCCGAGCAGTATGTTGTCGGACTTGATGTCCCTGTGTATGACGTGGTTGGTGTGCAGGAAGTGCAGCGCCTGCAGGACCTCGCGGCACACGGCGGCGATCTGCCCCTCGTCCATGCACGTCTCCGTCACCACGTCCGTCAGGGAGCCGCCCGCTAGGTACTCCATTACTACCCATAATTCCTGCAAACGAAAATGGTTAGGTCAGAGCCAGTTTCATCACTGTCGGGTAAGTTCCCGATAATCTAATTGGCACAAATATTGTTCTAATTTTCAATTTATCTGAAGGATAATTATCTATGCGTATCAATTTCTAGTGAAACTGGGTATTAACTTCGTAGAATAATAGATCATTAGAGTATCCCGAAGAACACTACTTCGTTGATTAGTTAGAGTGTCACAAAAGAGGGTTAACTCGTCATCTGCGCATTCAGATCTAGGTGTAAAGACAAGATCAAAAGGTGTTAAGAATTTAATGAGCAAGTGAAGGTTTAATCACTCATTCATCATCAGCCTTTAACAGTCCACTGCTGGACTAGGCCTCTTCTTTGAAAGGAGGAATTGGCCTACTATACCACGCTGGCCAAACGGGTTGGTATAGGGTTTGTATCAAGTTTTCCTTCTCTTACAGTGCTGTTCTCTGTATAATATGCTCCCTCCGTCGGCTCTTACGACACCCATGGGATGATATGGGTTGGTGACATTCCGTATTCTTAATCCGTCACCACACGGACATTTAATCACTACACACCCATAAAATGTCTGCAGAAATTGTCAGGTGATAATTTCTGCAGACATTTTATGTTGTACTAAAAGCGTAACTCACCTCGTTAACTAAATAGCTGTCTAGATAGTTGACTACGTTGTTGTGCTTGTTCTCCCGCATGACGAGGATCTCATTGATGATCAGCTCCTTCTTGGGCTGCTGGCTAAGGTTCATCTGTTTGATCGCCACTTCCATACCCGTGGACGTTTCGATCGCCGTGTACACTGTACCCGACGCGCTGAAATATATAACGGATAGTTATTTAGCTCACCATTTGCTGTGTACATGAAGCCTGTGTGTCTGAACTTGGTATATGGGTTATCATTAGCAAGAGACACTTTATAAACAGGTGCATAATTAGTTCTTCAATTTCCATGTAAGATCTGCTTATTGGATTTTCTTTAAAAACTTCTTAGACTAACCAAATGGCCAATTTATTCATCTTCCTCCTAGCATTATTCCAGTTTCAACCCGGGGTCTGCTTACTAGTCTAACCGGATTAAGCTGAATATTAGCTTTTCCACAAAGAAACTGCCTGTCTGACCTCTGCAACCCAAAGGGATAGCGATATTCCATGGTTTAGACTAGTGTCAGTATTATTTAGAACTGTACCTATAACGGCTGTCAAAGATCTTCATGACAGCCGGGGCCGACGGCTTAACGTGCTCTCCGAGGCACGGGACAAGCGATAATAAACAATTCAAAACGCACATAACTCTGAAAAGTCATTAGTGCGCCCATGGATTCGAACCCGATACTCTGTGCATGGCAGTCTGTTGGTATCTCCATTAGGCTATCTCTGCCTAAATGGCCAATTTATTATTAGACAAAAAATAATCGACTGCGCAGATAAGTTTTAAAACAGCTTACCCTTGTCCAATCTTCTCCATTTTGGTGTACTTTCTATTTGGATCTCCAACACTAACAATAGTCCTTAATTTTTCTAATATCTCTTCATCAGTCATCTTCTTTTTCCTTTGTTGCTGGCCTGTCGAGCGTCTGCAAAACAAATATATTAACCTGATGACATAGTTTACTAAGATGCAGATAGTGTTTCTAATGGACTGGGGAAATTACTAATGGTACAATTTTGTCTCGATTTGTCTTTAATAAATGCAATTTGCGTATTATAGAAATGGAATTGATTTCAATATTGTTCAAGCATGAGCCATATTACACAAAATTTTCATGTTATAAAATACAATTTCATCTAGAGGTCAATATTTTGACAATACTCATTATGGATAAACATTTATTTTCAACCAGGAGAATTAAATATTAAAGTTTAAATATCAAAAATAACCTTTTAAAAGAGTACTCATAATTAGTTTATACTAGGGTCGAGGAACAGGCGAAACTATACCTACCTCGCACATGTTACGTGTCGTAATTAAGCTGCACATTAGGATTCATTTTGGCTGAAGAGTAAGAAGAGTCAGTGACGCTCGGCAGGAAATTCGATATAGGCCAGACTGTACGTAATAGTACATAATTGTACACATACCCGGTGTGGGTCTGCGTGCCGTTGGCGGGTCGCACGTGTGTGGCGTGCCGACAGTGCCGTCCACATTGCACATTGGACATTTTTGCATATACATACTGTTTGCGGTCATGCTGCGCGTGCGGCGAACACACATTTTCTGGAGCGTGATACGTGGGTGTGCTCCTCAAACCTCTCAAGAGAACCAAAAGCATGACATTGTAAAAGTAAATCAACACATACCCGGTGTCGGTATTGGTCTGCGCGCCGTTGGCGGGCGGCGCGTGTGTGGCGTGTGTAGCGTGTGTAGCGTGCGTGGCGTGTGTGGCGAGCGGCGCATGCGCGGGCGGCGTGTGCGGCGCCAGGGGGTGCGGGGGCGCCGGCGCCGCGCTCGCCGGGTTCTTGTTGCGGTCCAGCACCGCGCCCACCACCTCCGACCGGCTGCAGATCTGACACACAATATCACACTTATTACCACTGTGTGAGAAGAGAGGTGAGAAGTACCCTGAACAGAAGAGCATGCATGAGGAATCTGATGGGAGTGAATGAAGCAAGAGAGATATGTCTGGATCATTGCAAATGGCGTTCCGTAGTCTCTGCCTACCCCTCCAGGAAACAGGCGTGAGTCTATGTATGTATGTATGTATTATCACTGTCACGTTGATGGTAATTTGTACCGACTGTATTCAACTGGCATTAATGAACCTTACTTGATCAAGTACAGACGTTTCCTTAGTTCTCAATAGTCCCATATTTACAACACTCAACAACAAAGGAAAAAAGGTAAAGATTGAAGACCTATACTCCAACGTTTGTAGAGCGTAGGCGTTTGATGAACGTATGCGCAGCGCACACGCACCGTGTATGCGCAGCGCACACGCACCGTCTCTGCTCATGCACATGAGTGCGCTTTTTTACCTGAGCCCCGCAGTAGCATAAAGTTCAATTAACAGAGAAAATACGCTTGGAGTTAACCTGTTACGATATCACAGAATTGTCAATAGAGAAAGAGTACAAAAGCATGCCATGATTGATACGCCAAACTTATAGTGCTAGTTAATGTGTCGTGGTCCTAAATTAACCCAGATACTCCTGAAACTATTTTGCACCTCAGATCATTGTGTTTTTTTGATATGTTGATATACATATTATCAATTATTGTAGAAAAATACTGAAAAAAATCTTGACCATCTGGAAAAGTCGGAAAACCATGGGCGTTATAACGCCCGGTAGGAGAATGTCCTACTATCGCTAATTTGTACGGAAAGGATACCTTGTAACGAAAAATTAAACAAAACTTATATTTATGAAGTTATATATATATATTTAATCTTGTACATATTATAGCTATTATTTATTTTGTATGTACCTATAATAGGCTAAGTACTAATTTCATAGAGTGGTATGGATCAAACCATAGCACGTAACCGAGCTTCGTAGCCCCGGCCCATAGTTAGTACCCCATCCTCATCTTATGGGCTTACCACGAATAAATTGCTTGTAACTATGACCACCATAGTGCCATTGTCTCGTCGATACTATAATTTTCTTCCAATGGTGCCATCGCTATATAATTCCTATTACAAAGATAAAAAAGTAGACGTAATTTTGAAAACTTATCATCACTTGAAACTACTTCTGTATTGTCGAAACAGTGAATATGCGACATTATAAAATTAAATCGATCTAGTGACATGGCATTATAAATAAGAGAAAACTGAGTATCGGATGATTTTTCCCAGTACATGGACCTTCGAGGCACCACCATACAGCCACTATATAAAATAATACCCAAGAAGCACTTCATTTCATTGAGTACCCTCCAAACAGTGCCTGATTTCTTCTTTTGGATGGCGTCTAAGTTTGTATAATACACAAGTATCTGAATGACATTATCGTCAGACAATTCGGTGCCTGCATATTATTGGGGGCTTGAACTTTTTTTAATGCTAATAATTAGGATTATGTCGATTACGCCATTTATAATTCTGGTTTTTGGCCACAGTACCATCACTTGCTGATGATGTACTTGCTATGGGAGAAAGACTTGGTGTTTTTCTCAGGAAATCATAAGGCCTATCACTTTGTGTAGGATATTCTACAGTACACCTTCTTTTAGCGAGGCGAGATAGGGGATGTCGTATTCTTCGTCTTCAGACGATGACTCATCGTAAGCGCTTTCAGCTTGCACTCTTAGTTGTGCACCTGTAGGAGCAATGATAAAATACTGTTACCTACAGCTAAACCTATTGTATGTATGTGTATGCAGTGAAGATTTTGTATATTTACAAAATCTTCGTCACCAGAATCCTCATCAGTGACGTCTGCATTTACATTTTCTGGTGGTAAAATTGAGACAGTCTTGGGCAAAGTAATATCGTCATCAGCCGCCTCCAATATATCATATATTTCGTTTAATTTTAACGTTTGTCTTTGCTGCAATCAAAAATAAAAAGTAAAATATAATAGACGTACATTATCCTACCGGGCGTTATAACGCCCACGATATATTTAGATCAATAAAAGTCAGAAATTGCACAATAGTATATACGAATACTGCATTATATATTGGTAACACTTAAAACTTTCAAGTTTTATGCCTAACAGTCATTTTAATACATAATAATATAATATATACATACCTTTTTGACGACATATCAAACAAAACTCTTAACGTAACTTTTTAATAAAAAAATTTATTTAAAATTCAATAAACACAGGCACAATTACTGCACTTAATCCAGCCTACAGTAGTTATAAATGAAATTAAATAAGAAATAATAGTCACTGCTCACATTTATTAGGATTAAAATGAGGGTACTTTAAATATGTTTTTTGTGGCGTTATAACGCCCGGTAGGAGTAAGTGGGTTAATAATGAGAAGATCCTAAGTAAGTCGGGATTAGAAACACGCTATTAACATTAAAATTGCTTGGTTGTTCCTCAGTTACCTAAAGGTATGGACCTATAAGTAAGTATGTATTACCCAGATTTTACACGGGCCACATAGCACGTGCATTAAAGTGCGTTTTGTACACAACAGTACACTTTGAACACATTGTTACGAACATTTCAACGCTAACGAGGCACATTCCAGTCTACATCTAACGACATAGAAGAAACGCTACTACGAGTAATTCGTAGTACACCGATTCTGTGCGCATTCCTTTACAATTACATCCTAGTTACAATAGCAATAAGTAAACATAATAGTACACAACCAAATCTTAATACATAAAATCCTTGCGTTACTGACTGACTGACAGACACGCTACAGCCGAAACTATTAGGCGTAGGAAGCTGAAATTTGGCATGTATGTTCTTTGGGGACCGTAGGGGTGCTCTAAGAAGGGATTTCCCGAAATTCCCACGGGATCGGCCAAAACGGGTAAATTTAAAAAAAATGCAAGCATAGCTGTTGGCTTCCTCTAGTACTATCTAAAGTGCGTGATAAGCACTGGGTGCTGAACATTTTCACCACATCGTTGACAAATTTTTCAGCATCAACTAAGGATATTTCAATCTACATCTGAAAACATAGAAATACTACTACGCGCAATTTGTTATATCTACCACGAGTTTTTGCGCATTGCTTTATGTTTACATCCTAGTTACTATAACAATGAGTAAACATAACAGTATACAGTTAAATATACGATACCAACGGATTCAGCGGCTGCCTAGCGACGAAAAATTCTACTACGAACAATTTGCTATACCAAATGAACGTATAGTACAATAGTAAGGAGTAAACAATAGTATACAATACTAACGGAGTGCGTGGTGAGTGCGGGGTGCGGGACGTGCGGCGGCGACGCGGGCGCGGGGGTCGGCCGCGGAGGTGGCGCCTCCTCCTCTTCGATGGGCTTCGTATACTGCAAGCATACACAACATATTTCATTCCTCGGTTTAGAGCTCGTAGTTTTTAGCGTTCCGTACCTAAAAGGTAAAAAACGGGACCCTATTACTAAGCCTCCGCTGTCTGTCCGTCTGTGTCTGTCACCAGGCTGTATCTCATAAGCCGTGATAGCTAGAAAGCTGAAAGTTTCACAAATTATATATTTCGGTTGCCGCTATAACAACAAATACTAAAAATAAAAAAAAATATTAAGGGGGGTCCCATACAATAAACGTGTTTTTTTCGTATTTTTTGCTCAAAATTACTAACGGTAACAGGTAGAAGCTTACAATTTTCACAGAATATGTAGTTGTTTATTACCTTTCAAAATAAATAATTAAATTAAAAAAAAGTAAATAATAAAGGGGGACTCCCATACAACAAACGTAATTTTAAGCAATTTGTTACTAGATCTTAATAAACAGGTAGAAACTTAAAAAATATTTAAGTATACATACAACAAACGTGATTTTCTTTTATAGTTGATGGTACGGAACCCTTCGTGCGCGAGTCCGACTCGTACTTGCCCAGTTTTTATAAATTTAGCTTGTATGTGTTAGGTATAAAATTACGAGGCAAGACAGACTAGTTTTATGGTTTTGTAGCTGAATGGCAAAAACCGAACACTTACAGGTTCGTCATGTCGGCCTGGTTTTTATTGAAACAAGCTATAATGTTTGAAATCTATACTAATATAATAAAGCGGAAGAGTTTGTTTGTTTGTTTGTTTGTTTGTTTGTTTGTTTGAACGCGCTAATCTCAGGAACTACCAGTCGGATCTGAAAAATTCTTTTTGTAAACGATAGCCCAGTTATTCCGGAAGGCTGTAACATAACGCTTCGACCCTTTGGGGCCGGGCAAAAGGCTAAAAAGGCTAAAACATAATATCGGCTTATCTCAGGAACTAGCAGTCGGATTTTAAAAATTGTTATTGCCTGTGATAGCCCAATTATTCCGAAAGGCTATAGGCTATATAAAATTACGCCACAACTTTTAGGGGCCAAACAAAAATAATAAAATGGTCAAACGAGAAGGGGGAGGGTTGGGTCAAAGGCAAAAAAAGGCTAAACGAATAGGATACAATCTATATGGGTATCGTTTTCTAGATTTTCGGGACGCTGATTAATAATATGACATTTATTTAGTGATCCAAGATGGCGGACGGGAAATCAAAGATGGCGGATGAGAAAATTTCAAATATCTATATGGGTATCGCCTTCGATATTTTAAGGGGTGGAGAATCGAAATACAACATCTATTTCGTGATCAAAGATGGCGGATGGGCATTCAAAGATGGCGGATGGGAAAATTAAAAAAAAAACAATATTGGTATCGTCTCCGATGTTTCAAGGGATGAGGAATCCAAATACAACATCTATTTCGTGATTCAAGATGGCGGATGGGAAATCAAAAATGGCGGATGGGATTTTTTTTTTAAATCAATATGGGTATCGTCTCTGATGATTTAAGGGATGGTGAATCCAAATACAACATCTATTTCGTGATCAAAGATGGCCGATAGGAAATCAAAGATGGCGGACGGGATTTTTTTTCAAAGTCGATATGGGTATCGTCGCCGATATTTAAAGGGATGGGGAATCCAAATCCGAAATCTTTTTCGTGATCAAAGATGGCGGATGGGAAATCAAAGATGGCGGATGAGAAAGTTTAAAAAAATCAATATGGTTATCGTCTCCGATGTTTTAAGGGATGGCGAATCTAAAGACAACATCTATTTCGTGATCAAAGATGGTGGATAGGAAATCAAAGATGGCGGACAGGATTTTTTTAAAGTCGATATGGGTATCGTCGCCGATATTTAAAGGGATGGGGAATCCAAATCCGACATCTATTTCGTGATCAAAGATGGCGGATGGGAAATCAAAGATGGCGGATGAGAAAGTTTAAAAAAATCAATATGGTTATCGTCTCCGATGTTTTAAGGGATGGCGAATCTAAATACAACATCTATTTCGTGATCAAAGGTGGTGGATAGGAAATCAAAGATGGCGGACAGGATTTTTTAAAAGTCGATATGGGTATCGTCTCCGATATTTTAAGGAATGGGGAATTCAAATCACCATCTATTTCGTGATCAAAGATGGCGGATGGGATTTTTTTTTAAATCAATATGGGTATCGTCTCCGACGTTTGAAGGGATGGAGAATCCAAATACAACATCTATTTCGTGATTCAAGATGGCGGATGGGAAATCAAAGATGGCGGATGGGAAAATTTTTAAAAATCAATATGTGTATCGTCTCTGATGATTTAAGGGATGGTGAATCCAAATACAACATCTATTTCATGATCAAAGATGGCGGATAAGAAATCAAAGATGGCGGACGGGATTATTTTTTTAGTCGATATGGGTATCGTCTCCGATATTTTAAGGAATAAGGAATTCAATATTATATAAAAATCTATGTTTGTTTTTGCATCATTTATAGACCCTGGAATGATAAGAGATTAAGCGCTAAGTCAATGGTAACTTTGGAAAAGGGGCTTGGAAAAAGGGGAATTAAATAAAAACTCTAAAAAAGGCGATACGGAGTTCGCTGGGTCAGCTAGTTTTCTAATATTTGCCTCATGCTGAAACTAAATTTTCTTTTTTTTTTACTTTTACTGTCCCATTGTTGGGCAAGGTTCTCCCCTACACTTCTTCCAAGGTCCCTGTCTCCAGCTATAACTTTCCCAGTTTTTAAGAATTTGTCATACATTCATAATTGAAGCAATTTATTGGTCGCAAAAAGTCATTGTTAGTGGGTTCTAAAAGAGAACAAAGATGTATAGGGGCGCGCATTTATCATATCCTATCCATTTTATGACTAAAATAAAATTAAAAGTCGACCGATTGACCAATTGGTATGGCATACTTCATCTTACGCACACTTTGTGGTATCCAGATCAAACTGTCGGCCGACTAGGAATATTATGTAGTATTATTATGGTTGGTAACACTTACAATACTCTTGGTGCGGTCGGGGCGTGAAGGCGGCGGCGGGGGAGGCTCGGGGTGCTCTGTGTCCGTGGGCGTCGACGACGACGGACTACTCGACGACACTCGAGATACTGACGATCCTGCACAAATTGTATCAACTCATTAGTATGCAAGATATATTATTACATACATACATACATATCTTCACGCCTTTTATCCCCAAAGGGGTAGGCAGAGGTATATTTCTACACCCACTTTTCCCCAGATATACTTTAGTCCCACGTAATAAGGGGCGAGCCTATTGCCGTACCGGGCACATTTCCAGACTCCGTGCTGCTACTGAGAATTTCGTGACAGAAAAACCCAATAACACTGCCCGACCCAGGAATCGAACCCGGGACCTCCCGATCCCACGCGCACATTTATGCCGCGAGACCAACGAGGCAGTCGTATAGGGTTTGATGTCGAGTTTTCCGTCTCTACGCAAAGATGGTATTTACATCGTGTTATCCCTTAGTCGCCTCTTACGACACCCACGAGAAGATAGGGGGTGGTGACACTTGTATTCTATGCCGTCAACCACACGGCAAAATTATTATGATATATTATTATGTGCAACAAAATAGGTTACCTACTGGAAACTAGATAAACCAAGGACATTTGATACACTTTACTAAATGCTCTTTTTACATAGCCATCTTTCATTATGTCCTCAATCTTACAATCAATATCTAATAACATAAAATGCTTTAAGTCATTGTATGACGGCTGGCTTATTGGTTTTGAGATTCATGTGGGTTATCAGGAAGTTCTAGTTTTGAATCCCAAGACAATTAGGTGTGTGTAGAGCAGAATTAGGTTTACTAGGTGTGATTTATTTATGATATGCAAATATTAAAGGATATATAAAAAAATGTAGTGTCTGTTGCAGGCTCTACAATAATATAATAATCATGTTCTATTTGGCATCCTAGACCATACAACGGTATTTATAGACACACAAATTAATATATTGGTTTGAAAATAACTAGATATAACTTATTACCTCTATTATTCAGTATTTTATCATTGCTGGTTTCAGAATATTCTATTATGAAGCCTCAAATGATTCCTGGTATATTCTTGTTGTGTGCTCTAGTGAAGTTCAATAGTTTGTATTGAGTGTGTATGCCTACACTACTACTATTTTAGTAGGTATAAATGTTGCATTATTTAGAGAAACCATTCACTATTAATTCATTTGATCATTAGCTTTTAATTGGTTAAATGTTTGTGTATCTAATAGTTTTGACTAATTTATTTCTCATTGCTTGACCAAAACGTTTCTAACTTTCTATCTATTCAAAGTCAATTTAAAAAAACAGTATTTACTAATTCATCTAGTTTCTACAATCTGTGGTTACTTTGGTTACATTTATACCTGAGTGTGTGGTA
Organism: Euclidia mi; assembly: GCA_944739405.2. NCBI lineage: Eukaryota > Metazoa > Arthropoda > Insecta > Lepidoptera > Erebidae > Euclidia > Euclidia mi. The sequence goes on from OX123187.2 coordinate 44,985,024, forward strand.
TGCATCTGCGCAGATGTCATGTATTTGGAGGGTGGCGGTTGTGTGGCGGACGCATCATACCACTTGAGCACATCTAGCACGGCTTGAGGATTGTTCTTCTGCTCCTGCTTGCTGATGTTTGCGGCCATCAGCAGCCTCGCCCAAGCCTCCGGCATGCCCTGCGGGACAAGCACTGCTCAATTAAAACACGGACTAAGTAAATCTCTTGTTTTCATGCATTTTCATTTATTTATTTATTGTAGCCATTTATAAAGCACATGTTACTCGGGCAGTGTTGTAGGAACACCTTATAGTAACATTATTGTACTCATGCTTATAATACCACATCATTTCACTTGTAATATACTTTTTGCAATAAGGAAATACAAATAATTAAAACAATAGCTTTACATAAAAGAAGATACTAATGAGTCAGCTAATTTAAATACTTAATTAATTACTCTAACATTTATCAACATAATTAAACTACCAGACTATTTTTTTTTAAACTACATGAAGAATAGGTTTCCAAAAGGAATCCTAATTTATAAGTAACAAACTGTTTCTTAATATATTTAGCAATAATGGAACATTTAAAGTGATATAATACATGAACTAATCTATGCATGCCCCACAGGTATTGCAATAATCTTATAAAACTAAATTTAAGGTGATTGTAAAAAGAATAAATAAAACCAAGAAATAGATAAACAAAATATTAAAAAAGATGAATACATTAACAAAGTACTATAAACATATAAAAATATATAAGCTATTACTTACTGTCATAGGCAGCTTGAAACAAAAGCGGTAATACATGGAACTCAATTACATGATTTAATTACTTGTTCCTTAGGGCTTTGTTAAGGTTTTATAACATTTAATCGTAAACAACCAGCTAATCACCAACACATTGTTTAACACAGTGATGGTCTATAAACATTCCATGGTGTTAACCCATCAACATCATTAAATCTAAATATACATTCTCTAACGTAAACATGCTTGCATTATGCCTTTCTTAACTAATTATGAACAGAAATATCTTTTTATTCACAAGTCAGGTTATCAATGTCTTAGACACAACTACTTTACTGTTGATACCAATGTTAAAATAGTTATACTTGTAATACTCAGTATTAAGTTTACAATAACAAAGAATAATTTAAATAAAACAAGAAATAAAAATACTTGTTAATGCCACTTTTATATGAAAGCAAAGCATCAAAGCTGTGAGGCGCTGTGTTACGCAGGAAGCTCACACAATTTTTCATATCACAAACAATTTTGAGACAAGATTCAATTTCTAGAGAGGATTTATTGGAGATTATAAAACTTACAGAAAATATGGAATTCTACAAAAGTAATGAAAAATACAGCATTTGGATTGATTCAATCATCAGAGTGCAGTTCTGTTAATCCCAATTATAATAATAAAAAGTGGTCAACTGAGAAATTAATATCCCATATTATTGTTAGTTTCGAACTAAAAAAAGGTGCTAATACAAGTAATATTTACTTGGACAATTTAACAATACCTAAATAATTTGAAAAATTGTTCACCATTACACATATTCTAGTGCCATGAACATTTTACATGGGGTTGTAAGTAGGTATGCAGTGATAGAGGTGTGTCATGGGTTTTCCCAAACTCCTAATAGGGTGAAATGAGAACATATTCTTATTGGGTGGGTTACAATCTTAATAAGAATTTCTATGGCAGTAATAATGCTACTTACTGTAAATTCTCCCGTGACTGCATCAAATCCCACATGAACTGTATGCTCAAAATTAGTTGGGTAGCTTATGTTAGGTTTGTTATCATTGTGAGCAGTACTTTTAGAGCCTTTGATTTTTGCCTTTAATGTTTTCTTCTTTCTATCGCCACCATCATCCGGTTCTGTAACAGAAAGATGTAAAAGGTAAACATTATTACTCCTCAAGTTTATTTAAATCCTAGTTTCTGTATATGTGTGATCTGAAAGATAAGAAGGAAGCCACAGCTTGAATTATTTATGACATATTTATTTTAGATTTTCTTAATTTAAGGCTTTATGTTCGAGTTTTACAAACCATTTAGACTCCTCAAAATTAGGCTAAGTATACAAAGATCCATAACAGATCTAATAAATGAGTGATGAGCAAAGCCACAATCCTTGTTCAACTAATTAATTCATATTGTTTACACATATTTTGGTGCCTCTATTGTTTACAAACTACTAACTAGACAATTAGATGACTCAATGCACCCACAGATTACATTTGGTTAATTGGAACAGTGCCAAACAGTCAGTACCTTTTGGTAGAGGCCTCATATCCACAGAGGCCACGGAGTCGCCGCGGTCCGTGGCACGGTTGCTGGTCAGCCGGACCGGCGGTGCAGGTGGTTTGTCTTCATCACTCGACATTTCGTCTCCCTTTGCCCGTTCTAAGCATTCAAATAATCAGATTTATCAGCCATGGCTACAATTTAAATGCTGCTGCATCTAGTAACAACTATTTTAGTGCACTGTAAACAATTGTAAACCAGTAATTGACATAGTGAAACAGTTTTACAGAAAGAATCCCCTTGTGCCATAACGTAGGAGTATCACGAGTACAATCATTGCAGAGAACATCCGAACATAACTTGGTGGATATAACGAGCGGCACTTTTTGACAAGTCCTGACATAGTGATAAAATAAAACTCAAAAAATAAGCCACAATATTACTCATGGACGCGCCCCGCAAAGGTTTGCGAATGCGACAAAAAGATATTGCTTGAATACTAACACATATTTTCCGCTTACCTGGAAAATTATGGAATTGTATAGATTGATAGATTAATGTTACACGGGATTTTATCACATTTCAATTATTCACAACACTCAAAAACACATATTTTTTATAAAATTAATAATTTACTCATTCACACACATGAAACGATAGCAGTGATGACTAGAGCCGCCATTACACTATGAAATAGAGTTGAGAATTACACTGTTAAATATATACAATCGACTAAATAGCTTAGTATGCAAGACATAAGATTTAACATAATAATTCTTATAATATCGCGGAATTGCTATGAATACTAGGAATAGCAATAATACAACGTTTGGACCAGTGTTAGAATATATTTTGTCGGTAGACGGTACCCGCTACATGTTGTAGCTACTAATAGTGTTTTCCAAGTTATAGAAGACTTTGGAACCTGTCATTGTCTCAGTCACTGTACTCAGTGACGATGGCGTTTATACCGTCTGTGAGTTTAACTTTATACTCACGTATTTGTAAGTATAAACGCAGCCTTTTTTCGCACTGTATGTCGGCATGTCGGTCATGGTCATGTAAAACATCATATTTCTCTTCTTGTTAATAGTAACGAGTGAAGCACTTCCGCACTTGGAATAAATTCTATGTCGTGGGGAGCTTTACAAGCATTTAATCAACGGACACAAAGAACACCCAGACTTGAAACAAGAATAAAAGGAACACAAAGTTGTCTCGTGCGAGAATCGAACCCACAACACGTGGCGCAGTGCCAAGCGTGGCAACGGCTTAACCACTACACCATAATAGCTCTCTCCTTAAAACCATCTGTATTGTCAAGGTCAACTCAATCAAGATTGAATTTACTATGAGTAAAAGAAGTCGATTAAGAGAAGATCTCATCAGTTAGATGATTAACATTTTTTTATTATGATTTTGACATGATTTTGACTATTTTGACACTGACACTTGATATCATGACACTCTTGACAGGAGTCTACGCATTGCAAAGTGGATGTATTGTGAATGTGAATATTGTGATGTGATTTTAAAATAAATACAGCAAGTAATCTTAAAGATCTCAGAGCGCTGTATACTTAAATGTCGAATATAATATTCTTTTCAAGTATGAAATAAAATACAAAACTCAACTTAACCATGGAACATCCGGAATCATTGGTTTGTGAAAATGTATAGATATAAAAGTAGAACTTTGTTAGTTTACAGGTCGTTTTTCGTTTTAAAATGTTAGATGTTTATTTCAATACAGTTTCACAGCCGTACCGGCGCGTACTGTGCGTTTTTGGACTAGCCGACATTCGTTCAAGTTTTATCACTTAACTTCAATGTTACTTTTGCTAATGCTTACGTATACTGTTTAATTATTGTACAAACAATTATTACGACACCTCAGGATGTTCAACACCCCTTGAAAGCTATTGTACCCATTGGTATTTGACTTTGTATCATGGATCCTCATAAAACGACAATCATTCTGATACAATTAGTATAATTGTTTGTACTTAGTAGGTACAGAACAATTCTTTACTATAATACCTATCTCTCAAGTTAAACTTCAGAATGATTTATTACTAAGTATATAATAACTTGCAATTGCTTGCTTTGCTTATATTTGTCTCCTTGGTAGTGTAGGGCCAAAATGTGAGAGATACTTAATTTTTATGTCTTTGACCTAATACCATAAATAATTCAGTGAGGTAACTGATAATACAGTAAACTGTTTACTTTCAGAGCCAAGATGGCAGTCAGAAGAAGACTCCTTTTGATGAATTGGGAAGAGAAGAGCTGATAGTTAAGTGTAGAGCATTATTAGCAATAGCTCAAAAAGCTAAATTGGCTAAAGCAGGTACACAAGCATTCTTATATTTTTCGGTAACAAGTATTATGTTATTTTTTACTTACATGATAAACACATCGCCACCATCTAATCTTGTGTATAAGTGACTGGTCACAAAAGTCCACTATAACTTGAAAGCACCATAAGTAGGTAGCTACAATATGTAGTTGGTACTGTAAAATACTCTTACACTGGTCTAAACATTGGATTATTGCTATTAGAACAAAAAAGTATTAACTGTTTATCAGGAAATGAGTTATAGTGTGAGTGAATCTATAAATGTTGTTTTGATTTATAAATTACTAGATGAGCCTGCGGTTACACCCGCATTATTTAAGGCTACTGCTCCGCTCCCGTTGGTCATAACATGATGTAATATAGCCTATAGCCTTACTCGATAAATGGGCTATCTAACACTGAAAGAATTTTTGAAATCGGTCCAGTAGTTCCTGAGATTAGCGCGTTCAACCAAACAAACAAACTCTTCAGCTTTATATATTAGTATAAGATTTTCCTTGATCTGAAATACAATTACTTTAAGTCAATATTTTTGGGCTTATGACACTAAATATTACACAGAATGTTTAATCCTGTATCTTGCTAAGAAACCATTATAAAATCATGTTGAAATTTATTCTTAGGTTTATTTACCATATATTGAAGTAAGCATAAATAAGTACAATAAAATTAAACTACTTAAATAACCAAATTAGTTATAATTTACATTTTTATACCAAATCATAGGTGGAAGTTTAATAACTACCTAAAACACCCCATTTTAAAAGGTTTACTGATTTGGAAGCAACTATCATAATAAATAAATAAAATCAATAATGATAAATTTTATTTTGTGTTTCTGACACAAGTTACACTTAGATCAGTTAAATTGAACTTTTAAACTAGGTAAGAAATCTTAAGTGACACATAACTTTTGTATATACATGTTATATCATATATTCCGATTTCCACCCATCATGAGAACCAAAAATCACTCTCAAGTAAATTGTAACTAACAATGTGTAGTTTTATATAGTTTTAGATTATCAATGCAATGATTGAAGTATTAGAAAGCATGTTGGGTTTTGAACCCAAAAAACTTTCTCGGTAAATTGTCTATGTTCATTTCAACATCAATTTTAATTAAAATAAAATTACATATTACTATATACACAGTCATACTGTTTTGTGTGTTAACCTTGCAACTAGTACAAGCATAATATGTTATAACTTTGAATAAATTAGTTTTGCATCGTTAATATGACATTGCATTATTGTGAAATGTATCATATATTAGTTATAGACTTATTAGCATTTTGAGTGTAAGCTAATATGACATCCATTGTAGCATTGGTGGTTATGGTGAATGTAACAGTATTGTTGTTAAAATTTCTTATTAACTCAGGATTCTGATCTTAACAAATAAAGACAATTGTTTTATTCCTTATTTGTGTAGATATTCATGGTAATTGATTTCATATTGTCATAGTATTGTATGATAAAATCCTCCTACAGAGCTGACAACTACACTTGAGAGTTGCAAGGAGCAGCTCATAAAATGTCAAACTGAGAAAAATGCTAGCCTGGAAAATGCCAAAACGCTTCAGGAACTTGTTGATTCATTAACAGAACAAAAGTTAAATTATATTACTGAGGTAGACTCAGCTCAAGGCAAGATAAAGGTACTTACTGCTAAGTGTGCTAGCTATGAGGAAGTGATTAATGGACACAAAGCTGATATAATTGTCAGAGATAAAACTATATCAGATATTAATCAAAAACTATCTGATCTTGATATAGAAGTCACTTCACTTAAAAGACAAAATAATCGTCTTGTAGAAGAGAATGAACAACTCTTAAATCAATTGAATGAGTTTGAGGCTAGAACTGTCGAGTTCAATAATATTGGCATGCAACAGAGAGAACAACTGAAGATATTAGAAGAAAGTGTGCAGACAGGTATGTGATAGATAAATAACTTTCGAATATAAATGTAATACTATTTTACATATCTGCAATCATATCATTTTTACAGAAGAATACTACAAGAGCAAAATTGAGGAACTGAACAACCAGATTAAACAACTAGAGAACAATAAACAGGATGATTTAGACTATAAAACAAAATTTGAAGAGGTAAGTCAATTACATGAAGCTGAGAAAGCTAAAAAAGAAAAGGCATATATTAAATTGAAGAGTTATAAAGACAAAATATTAAAATGTGCTGCTTGCATAAATCAACTGAAAAATTCTAGATTTATACTTTCAAAAACTGTTAAAGAGTATTCTGAAAATATCCCTAAATGGCAAAATGATATACTTAGAGCATCAAAAGTCCTTGATGACCAAATTAACGAACTAAGTAAAAATAATGTTGCTTTGAAAGAAAAACTTTTGCAGGTAGAAAAAGAGCTACATGAAGCAAAACAAAATAAATCGCATTCTGAAACTACTGCTGTGCAAATAACTGAATTGAGAGAGGAGAACATGTCACTAAAAACTCAACTTAGTGACTTACAACAAAAATATAACAACAGTACTTGTGATAACTCACAGCTTCAGGCAGATTTCGATGAATTGAGATCACAGTATAGAACAATTGAAAATGGACTACCTATACTGCAAGATGAAAATAAATTACTGAAAGAGAAATTGAATGAGTGTACTTTGAAGCTTAATGAGGTTACACATAATTACAATGATCTTGAAAAATCTATACAAGGTCTGAAAAAAGAAAAAGAAATGTTGAATGAAAAGTTAAATAATAAAATACCAGATACTGAGTTGATTGATCAATTAAATCTACAAGTCAGAGCATTGGAAAGCGAAAAGTCTAGTTTAGTCAAAGAGAAACTTAATGCTAGGGATAATGTTGTAGAATTAGAAAAGGAAAATAAAATCTTAAATGAAAAACTTACGAAGTCGCAAACAGAATTGCAAGCTATAAAGGCTGAAAAGGAACAGCTGTCATATGAAAAGACCACCTTCGCGACTAATTTTAGAGCAGAAAAAGAAGGTGAAATAAACATGCTGAAATGCGATCTTATGGCACAGCAGCAACAATTTAATTTGCTCAAAAAAGAACACGATGATTTACAAGACTTAAATAATCTTTTAAAAGAAGAAGTAGAAACGCTAAAACTTTCGCTAGAACAGCCTAAAGACGATGCTGAAAACTTATCTGAACTAAATGCTTCTTTACAAACTGATATAGTAAAATTAGAGACAAAATTAGCTGCATACAAACAAGAAAATGCCTCTCTATTATCAGAAATTAAAGATGCACGTAACAAATCAAAGGAATTTGATACACTCATTACTGATTACGATGATGCTAAATCTAAATTAGCAAGCTATAAAACTGAAAATTCAGAATTATTGAATGAAATGAAAGAAATCAATCAAGTTCTGAAAGAACGCGGTGAAGCAATCTCTAAGTTACAAAAGGCTGTAACTGAAATGGAAAGACTTGTTGAAACTTTAGAGAAAGATAGAGAAGCTACAAATCAAGAGAAAGTTGATTTACTTAAGAGAATCGAATCTCTGGAGTCTGATTTGAAGACTGCTGAGGAGAAGAATAATGAACAGAATGCTTCTGCCCACCAAGTTAATGCTGAAATGGACGATGCTTTAAAAAGTTTGGCTGCTAAGGATGCGACAATTGCGTCTTTGAAAGAAGAAATTGAAAAGCTGAAACAACAATCTTCAGGTAATTGTGATGTAATAACTTTATTTTTTTCTCATCTAAACCTTGCAATCAGTCGATTCTGACTATGAGCAAATGTGATGTTTGGTAGAATTTCGGGTAGAGATATGACTCATTAGGAACATGCTCCATATGAACAAAGTGGCCTATTTAGTCAAGATCCAGGATCCTACGCCTCTTCAAACGGGTTATACAGTCGGGTAGGGTGAGCTGGACAGCAAGATTTCCAGTCTTTTCTTTCGATTCGGATGGTTTTCCAGTCTATGTTTATAGTTTTTAAAGGAGGCTTTTATTTCCTCCTTTACAGTTTTCATGTTTCTAATGAACCAGGGAGAGTTGCTTATCTGTATAAGAATATAATTCTGGGCTCTTTGGATTTTGTTGATGTTGGAATCACAAGTGTCTCCCCACAGTTAAATGCCATAGGTCCAGACTGGTTTTATGACTGACTCGTATAGCAGCAGCTTGTTGTAATGACTCTGCAGTAATTTGAAGTATTTTGAATTAATGAAATGTAAATCCCTAATACTGGATATAGTTTAAATTGGATGTATTTTGTCTAGGTGAATTGCCGAATGAAGATAACATGTCTACGTCAACGATTTCCAAAGCTGAAGAACACGCCCGAATGAAGGATCTTGATGAAACATTTGAGGAGAAGTACGATAAAATGGACCATAGCTTTTGTAAAGCCAATTTGCTTTTCTTACTTAGTCCTTTTATTTACAGTTATAGATACATAATTATTTATATTTCAAATTACAGGTACTCTAAAATAAGGATATTTGCCCTGAAGCTTAAAAAGAAACTGAACGAGACGACAAATCAGTTGCAGCAAGCTGAGCAAGATAAAGCCAAACTTGAAAAGCTACTTCATGAGAGCAAAGCTGCCGCGCCGGTCGAACGCGATGAAACTGATAACGCTAAAGTAGAACATATTACTGTAAATGAATCGCAAATTAACGAACTAGAAGAAAAGGTTAAATCACTAACCTTGGCTCTTGAGGCTACGAAAAATTCTACAAGTGAATTGGATAAACTGAAAGGTATATTGGTTTTTTATCGAATTAATGGTTTAGCTGGTATTATTATGGCCCGGTTGATGACTGTGTGCCATAAAAGAGATACTTATCTAATAGTTTTTCTGAGTAGTCCATATGCCCATAAAAAACCGTCAAAGGAAGCGCGGCGTCTGGTAATATTGGAACATCGTAATGGGCTCACCTATGGAGCTACAATAATAAGGAGATTACTTATTTGATGTGAAAACGATTCTTAGAACTTTAGTCAACTAGACAATGTGCCAGAAGCTTAAAACGTTAAAATAATAAAGAAGTATAATTATAATTTATAATAGAAAAAAAATCTAAGTACATATCTGTCACTTTCCTTGCGTTATCAATGGCATATCATTTGTACTACATTTTTCAATTAATATACTTCGGCAGTAATTATCGATAAGAGTAAACTAAAGTTAACTAAAATTATACAATCTAAGTACGAAACCGTCGAGCGTGTATGAAAACAGTAATGAATGTAGAGGAAGCGCGTGAGGTTTGTAGGTATAGAATCAAGTGGCGTTCCGTTGTCTCTGCCCGACGGGGTGAGTCTATCTATGTACAATCTAATACTTAGATTTTTGAGATGTGAATACGTAACAGACAGTATATCTATGGCGCCATCTACTGCTGAGTGAGTTTTAGGTAAATCTTACAATGAGAGGAAATTTCGTTATTTTTACTGAAAAAATAACGAAACTTCCTACTACTACTACTAGATTGTGCCCTCGGCTTTGCAAAGCTTAGCTGTCGGTAATCTCGGCCTATTTGCTATTCTGATTTTTAAGCTATGTTACTGTATTGCAAAGTTTAATCAAAATCCACTCTGTAGCTTTTTCGTGTAAGAGTAACAAACATCCGTCCATCCAACAATCCTCACAAAATTTTAAATTTCAATTTTCGCTTTTCGCCTTTGCGAGGCTCGCCTACATCTAAATCTAGGTATAGAGTCCAACAATCTAACAGTCATGAGTGAATTATGCTAAACCATCCTACAATACTACTGCTAAATCTATTGCTGAATTACTGAAAAATGTCTTATCTTTTTGTAATTGCACAGCCGAATTAGCACTGAAAACGCAGCAGTTAGCAACAGAAGTGGAGGCTCATAAAATAACAAAAGATAATTTAGAGAAAGCTCGTCGAGATGTCAAGAAGAAGAATGTTTTGAGCCTTGAGATGGAGGACTACGAGAGATCTATGAAAGAACTCTCCACCAAGATGGAAGAGAGCAAGAAAAAGATTGTGCAGGTATATTGTAATCTCGTTTCACTGTGTTTGTGGTCGCAGACCTCAGAGGCGACTCGACCGATTTTATGATTGTTTGTGCGTATTTGCTAGATAAAAGAGTATGTCGTAAACTATATTCTATATAGCTAGGTGATAAGCGTGTTCCGTTCAGATAGTCTTCCAATTTTTTGACGAACATGTTTGTTTGTATTTTTTTTGGTTTGGTGCCTAAATATGCTCTCAAATTTTCATTCGCCTACATACTCGCACCCTTTAGTCGCGATTTTGTTATTATATAGCATAGCAGCGGTAACTAGAGCAGCTAGTTATTTATCTGATAATTATTTTTGTTATTAAAAGATTATTTATAGACCATACAAAATTTTGGTTAAATTTAAACAAGTCATTAATTTTCTTAGCAAACATATTATGCCATTAACTTTCTCCATTTCTATGTAACAATCCAAAATTCACATACTTATCAGGCTTATTAATTATTCTCGCTAATTATTTTTTGTGTGCTACAAGGTTACAAATTGAATTATAGTGTAAATGCCCACTTTGTCGGATGGCTGACAAATACACATTATTACATTTTATGGTCAGAATTAGAAATGAAATAATAACACAATCAATCAAAGATGGTCCATACTCTAAGCCAATGCACACTGCTATCGTAGCTAGGTGACACGATTCCATAGGTAAGTATATAGGTAATGAAAATATTTTTAACGTTTTTCAGATGGAATCAACTATAGACACACAAGAAGGCACAATTACAGCCATGAAGACTCAGATAAAACTTCTAGAAGAACAAGTCAGATCTGAAGAAAGACAGAACAGACTCACCAAAGAGGAACTAATGCTCATTGTCGAAGGAGGCAGAGAGAAGGATACCCAAATATTAATGAAAAACGCCACCATTAGTCAACTAGAACAAGCATTAGAAGATGAAAAGAGAAAGAACGAAGAGGCCGATTTAGAAATGACGTCATTGATTAGCGAGAAAGAGAAAATCATAATGTCTTTAGGTGAGGAAAAGGCTGAGTTGAATAATAAAGTGAAGAAGTTGGAATTCAAATGTATGGAGTTGAATGAAAAGTTGAGAATTGTTAACATCGAATTGGCGGATTTGAAGACAGAGTATACAAGTTACAAAGTAAGTTTACAGTTTATGATATCTTGAAATTTCACTAAAGCACCCACTCAATTTTGTTACAAGATTTTCATAAACAATTTTTATAGATTATCAAATTATTTTCTTAATGGATCAAATTTGTAATGTAATGAGTGTAATGACCCTGGCATATTCTAATTTGGCCTTTATTCGTAGGTGCGTGCGCAGGCTGTCCTACGTCAGAACCAGACGGTAGATCACAGTCAAGAGGAACAACTGAAGGAAGAGGCAGCTGCGCTCAGAGCGCAAATAGAATCACTCACAGCCAGACTGACTACTGCTCAGTTAGTACTAAGATTTTATGTTTAATGCCTGCTTCTCTAGGAGTTTAAATGTGAACTTTCTTTGTCCATTGAATAGTCGAAGCCATTTGGAGTTATGTTCTGGTGTTTTCAGAACAGATGTAAACGCATTTTCGGCGAAATTTTTATCATTGACTATTAATTGATCGTGGATGCTGTCCATAAAACAGGGTCCAAGTTCTTTAAGCCTCAAAAATCTAAGTGAACTGGTAAAATCTCTGATCTAATTCTAGAGCTCTTAGAGGAAAGGCGTAGGATGCATTTGCGGTCCTCCAACGACATGCCAAAATATCGGCGCCTCAATATACAGATAACTAAGGCACTGACTCGCGATCTCCGCCGATACAACACCAAATGTGTTAAAGAGGCGATCAAGTGGAATAAAGGGTCAAAAATGTTCCAGAAAGATCTGTCTATTGGGCAAACTCAGCTGACAAAGCTGAAGACGGAGGATGGCGGGTTTGTGTTATCCAGACCCCAGCTCTTAGAGAAGATCAAGAAGTTCTATGGACAGTTATACACGACCACACGATCACCTGCAACTAACCCAGTGATAGACCTAGAGCTCAATTGACCCGACAGTAAAGATATCCCGGGCGTCAGCGTGCACAAGATTAGTGTGGCCCTAAAACAGCTAAAAAACAGCAAGGCATCGGGTGATGATGGAATTACCACGGAGCTTTTGAAAGCTGGCGGCTTACCCGTTTTTGAAGTGCTCCGTAAGCTTTTTAATTCTGTCTCGAGCGTAAAACGCCACAGGCGTTATTCTTCAAGAAGGGCGACAAAACCCTTTTGAAGAACTACAGAAGTACAGACCCATCTCACTTCTGACTTCTGAGGCACGTCTATAAGTAGTTTTCCAAGGGTCATCACGAATCGTCTCGCATGCAAGTTAGACGACTTTCAGCCTCCCGAACAAGCCGGTTTCTATAACATAGACCACATACATACGCTGCGGCAGCTTATACAGAAGTCTGAGGAGTACAACCAGCCTCTATGCATGTCGTTTGTGGACTATGATAAAGCCTTCGATTCGATCGAAACCTGGGCAGTGCTGCAGTCTCTTCAACGGTGCCAGATCGACTACCGATACATCGAAGTGCTGTAGTGTTTGTTTGAAATAGAAATATTGTCTATGATAGTTGAATCGAGAATATTAGTTGGTATAATTTTTTTTGTCTATTGTAATTTTTTGACTCTGGTCACACTGTAAGATGACAAATCTTCTTTGTTCTTGCCTTGAAAAGTAACACGTTGTCGTCCGTTGTCGTCTCGTAAAATATCGCCGTTTGCAAGCACATGGTAAAAACTGGCTTCGCGAATTGAGTTGTACAGGGTGTCTCACGGCAGAGTTAGGATTTCGAAATGCAATAAAAGTCAATTGACTTATTTTTGTGAAAACATTTTTATTGAAAATTATTGGACTATAATGCGGATTTTATATTTTAAAGATTACATCTCCCAGATGACTTCCATTTCGTAGCACGCACTCACGGAATCGATTCATCACATTTTGCATAACGCGCCTAAGCATAGCCGCCTCAATGTCGCGTATTTCTTGTTGGATATTTTGTTTTAGCTCAGCGATATTCCTCGGATTATTGACGTAAATAATTTTGCTCTTAAGAGCGTATACGCCTCGAGCGGCGGCTCGAGTTTAGGTTTTTATAGTACCGCGGTCGCCCGCACACCGCGCATGCGAGACCCGGCGCACTATGACGGTATCGCGTGGAATAATAATCTTGATCCTTCTTGCCATACATGAACAGTATTCGTTTATGTAATACGACGATTATGATATGAAAGTATTCAAATTAATTATTTTCAATGCACATGCATTTAAAGGTATCAAATAACGATAGATATTACATATTTGTTTAGTAGGATGATGTTCCTCAGGATAACAACGACTATTTATAATAATTTGGCGCAGTTTTATTATATGATAGAAATAATTTATAATTGTCATCTACATAATTGTTACATTTCAAATATACATCTATTTTGTTATTAATGCATGAAAACCCACGAATGACACTAAATACAAAACCAAAAGAGTCGGGTAAAAGAAAATACTTAATTAATTAAAAGAAAGAAAAAAATATACAATAATTATGTTGATTTGTATTTACAAAATATTGTAATTATACAATACATATTCACCTAAAATTATTTCACACAGTGTGCGATGATATAAATCCCTCTTTTTATAAAATTTTACATAGATAAGGCCAATTCTTGTATTTTATATGACATTGAAATTATATTTTGAACGAAATGAGATTAGATTTTAAATTGACTCAGAATTGGTATTCTTCTAATTTAAATGTCATTATCATCTAGAGTCCGTGTCACGAGAACATAGACATTTTGTAAACAAAGAATTTTTACTAAGTGACTTAGCGATAGTTCTGTCAAAAACAAATAATTTCAAATCAATGAGCGCAACGGTATAGGTCGGGTTCACGAAAGATGACCACTGCGCAGAAATCATTTTTTAGGTCTCCGTGGAGGTGCGGGGTGAGGCGCGGGTGGAATGCCAATGGTGTGGCTCCGTTCTTGACGCATTCCCTAAATGCGTCAAGAATGGAGCCACGCCATTGGTGCACGAATGTACATATGCGCGACGGCCGCCATTTCTGGTCAACTTTCGTGAACCGACCTATACATAGATACGTGTCATTGGAAACTAATATGTCAATGGATCGGGTTTTTATCGATATTATGCGCTGTCAACCGGATCTTTTAATGTTTTGAGGTACTGACGCCTAGAGTGTCAACATTTGGCGTTAGTTCATTGAAATGATACATTCTTGGGCTTAACATCTTTTTATCAGAGGATAAAATTAAATTTTTAGTTATCAGGAAAGGGTTGGTGTTAAGTTAAATACAAGTTTATAGGATTGCAACGCTCTTCTCGCTGCCGGCATCTCGAAAAAGCGCGTGCAGAATATCAGATGGCAGAAAATTATTTATACCTAGAAAAGAAATTGCGTTTTCAGACTACCGTAACATTTAATGGTTTTTGTTTAAGTTCATTCTGACGACACATTCTTCATTCACAGACAACGTAAAATCTCTATGCCTAGAAATGTTTATGCAATGTATTACCTAGTTATCTGTTATATTATTCATTGTTGGTCAATAATTTAATATTTTAGAATAGATATGCTACTTTGAGCAATATTATTTATTGCGTAGTGATTTTTTAAAAATCGTGTCAATAATAAAGTAACATGTATGTACCTACTCTATAATTAACATACATGGTACTCTATTTTTCATTAATTTACAGATTATTACGTGTAAAACAACAAAAAAATCGGCCAATTTATGAACATTCGACCACTAAAACACAAAATCAAATATTTTTATTTCAGTAAAATTTAACAATATAAATTTAAAAACATAGTGGCATAATTAGGCATTGAAAAAAAAAAAAGACTGTTCAAAAGCATAAAATCTAAAACGCCACTGTTCGAAAAAAGGTTGTGAAGCTCTGAATGTTTGTTTACAAAAAGTCTATCTTCTCGTGGCACCAACTATAATTTGACTTCTATTGTTCTCACTGACGTTGACACATTGTTTAATTAACAACAGGCAGCGATAGCCTACTGGAGATACTAACGGACTGCTATGCAGAAGGTATCGAAGAAGGGTTCGAATCCACGGTATGCTAGAACGATGATGATGACATTGTTCAATTAACGATCTAGACACGATAACATTCCAATATCAGTTTATTTAGGAGAATACCATTTGTGACATGAGTATGACACTGACATTAGATCGAAACTGCATTTTGAACAAATATAGTTAGAAGAATTGAGTCAAAATAAACTGTTAACTGGTGCAGAATAAGACTGCACAGTAGGTAGGTGGGCTTGTGTGTGTTAGGTACCTGCAATGCGAGCTCGTGGGGATCAGCTGAGCTGCGGCGGTTTGTAAGATAATATTCGATTCAAGTGTGCTTTTAATTGCATTGCATAGTACGTTTTAGATAAATACCTATTACATTGGTATCATGCTAACGACGGCGCGTCCTAGCTTAAAAATAACCATAATTTTGCCCCCATTAAGAACCTCATACATGGGCTCTGTAAATTCATCGGTCGGTCACCCATCCATACTATGACCGTGATGTCAATTACTTTACCTTAACTTATGTAGTTTGTACGAAAATAAACCTGCGATAAAGGCTTTGCAAGCCAATCCCATGGTCACCCATCAAAGATCAAATGCGTCTAACTACTGTACCTGTTTATACTGTATATTGCCACTTGATTTTTGCAGCAAGGTATTATATCTAACGGTCCGTTTCTGTCAGTCTCGCCCAGCCCCTAGTTGACCGCGCTACTATACTAACCAGTAACCACTACTCTCCAGATGTCTCGACTAACACACTAGTTTAATACGTTATACATAAATAAAGTTAAGTACATCAACTTTTCATATTTATAAAAAAAAATACGTTGAGAAAAAAATAAGGATCAAGAAGCTTTAGCCGCGCTATAAACGTTTTGGAATGCAATATTTACGTAAAATGGCGGACGCGGACGCGAGCGACAGGTCCGTCCTCTGAGAGCGCTCAGCGCTGAATGGCGGACATAGCATCGCGCTTCGAGTTTTATAGGTCGTTTTAAAAAAATCATATTAATTACAAACGAAAAGTTTAAATTCCAATTTTTTTATATTACTTAAAATGAATCTTAAGGTTTGTTAATATGTATATATCTTTTTAATAATCACAGTAGTTTTTTAGATATAAATGCAAATTTGCGGGCTAAAATTAAGCAAAATGCACTGTTTTGTTCTCCGATTTTCTTGAAAATTATGAATGAAAGTACAATTTCCTTTTTAGGGACTCGCTTGTATAGCTTTTGCTCGTACAGTTTACATTTACAGAATTATAGAACGATAAGTTTTCATAGCACTAGCGACCATTAATGCTGGCCTAAACTACAGAAATTACGAAAATGACTTTTTTAAATTCATCCGTTTTAAAATATTTACTATAGTAACCCATATATTTTTCTCCAGCACTCTCTTGATAAAGAACTGAACTTTCATATTTTCTATATCTTTTCCATTAATTGTCATTTATCCGTAACGTAATAGAACAATAAAAACCCGCAAAATCGCCTCCGACGGATTAAACGCTCTTAAGGTACCCCTATAGGAAATAGTCCACGGGGGTCAAATCTGGTGATCGCGGAGGCCACGCGATATCACCAAAGCTGGATATAAATTTTTGAGGAAACAATACACGAAGTTGGTTTACAGTGGCTCTTGCAGTGTGGCAAGTGGCTCTATCCTGCTGAAACCATGTTTTTGAGCTGTAGGCTGGATGTTCTTGAAGTTGAAGTATAAAGTAATTGGATATTTGGTGACGTTTAAAGCCGCTGCTCTTTTGCGTATTGACAAGCGTGTATTGCAACGAACGCTAGCTGCCACTTTGTTTATTGTTTCTTCCGTCTTTGAAGTTCTGCTTGGGCCCGGACGGTTGATTTATAGCAGACCCGGTAGCTCGAAACTTGATAATCCATTTACGAATCAAATTTTCGCTTGGTCTATCGCGTAAACGTCTGATATTGTAGTGAGAACAAAACTGTCTCCGAGCCAAAACGTAAGATTCTTCACCTTTCAGAAACGCTTCGATAGCGAACGCGCGGTGCTCACCCGACCACTGCGACATCGTGACAAACGAATCCGCACGAACGACAAAGCTACTGCGCTACTCGCCCCGCGCTTACTTGCAACGGTTTTTTAAATATTCAAATTTAAAATCCTAACTCTGCCGTGAGACACCCTGTATAATTGAATTAACTTGAGGAAACCCTTGAAACTGCCGCCTTTAGTTTGCCCGGCAAAAGTTGAACATTGACATTTGTAAAACTGTAATTGTGAATCCTGTGAACGTGCCTCGTGTTCTCGTGTCCTGAAGACATCAAGTTTGGAGGAACAGCTAAGTGGATAATTCATTCAATCTATCGTGGCCACCTTAGTTTTGTTTGTATTTCCCTAACTTAGTTCCAGGCCTGACATTAGTGAAGATACAGGTAATTGTACATTGTAATTTGTCATCGCTGAGAATCTCAGTAATATATGTCAGACATTTGACTGCTTTAGAACAACTGGATGAATATAAATTAGCTTCCACTGTGCCTACAAACAATTCCCAGTCAGTCTAGGGCAAGTTCTGAACAGTGTTTGTACGAAAACTCCACCATGTCAATCCGCGTTCAGGACCAGATCTCGAAACCTATTCGACTCCAGCGAGGGGTGAGGCAGGAAGATTTCACATCTCCGAAACTGTTCACCTCTGCGCTGGAAGACGTCTTCAAGCTTCTGGACTGGTAAGGACTCGGCATTAACATCAACGGCGAGTATATATACACTCACCTTCGGTTCGCTGACGATATCGTAGTCATGGCTGAGACCACGGAAGACCTCGGCTGCCTCGGCAGACCAATGCTCAGTGGCCTCCGTAGTGTCTCCGAAAAAGTAGGTGTTAAGATGAATTCAATTCATCAATCAAGACAAGACGAAGATCATGTCTAACGTCCATGTTGTACCTACTCCTATTCAGGTTGGGAACTCTACACTTGAAGTTGTCGACAAGTACGTGTACCTGGGACAATTGATCTAATTGGGTAGGTTCAACTTCGAGAATGAGGTCATTCGTCGAATCCAAATCGGTTGGGCGGCGTTCGGAAAGATACGTACGGTATATCTTCACGTCCGATATCCCGCAGTGTCTCAAGACGAAAGTCATTGACCAGGGTGTGTTGCCAGTGATGATCTACGGAGCCGAGACGTGATCTCTAACTATGGGCCTCATCCGGAAGCTCAGGGTCACTCAGAGGGCGCTGGAGAGAGCTATGCTCGGCGTTTCCTTGCGAGATCGAATCAGAAATGAGGAGATCCGCAGGCGAACCAAAGTCACCGACATAGCTCTCTGAATAGTCAGGTTGAAGTGGCAATGGGCAGGGCGCATAGCCAGAAAAACCGATGGCCGTTGGAGCAGAAAGGTTCTGGAGTGGCGACCACGCACAGGACGTCGTAGCAAAGGTAGGCCTCCCGCAAGGTGGACTGACGATCTTGTTGGGATCGCGGGCAGCGGATGGATGCGGGTGGCTCAGGATCGGTCTATGTGGAGTCTTGGGGGAGGCCTATGTCCAGCAGTGGACGCCTTTCGGCTGATATGATTGTGATGATGATTAATTGTAGCTTATTACTGCATTTTGCTGATTGGACCCTTAAACTTCTATGATAATATAGTTTTTTTTTAATTTAATATTACCAAATGTATTTACAATCTGCATTGTAATTTCTTTTTAATGTATTATAGTTGAAAACTTGCTCAATTTCTGTTTATTCAGAGAACAAGTCGCCGAAAAGACAGCGGAGGTGGAGAGCGGTCGGCGGCGCGTGTCCGAGGCGACGAACGAGGCGGCGCGCGCTCAGCAACGCACCGCGCGCCTGCAGGCTGACCTCACGCGACTGTCGCAGCAGCTCGAGGCGGAGCGCACGCAGAACAAGCTACAGGTACAGTACAGGCTATGTCTGTTTGTGCAGTTCAGAGAACAGGCAGCGGAGGTGGAGAGCGGTCGGCGGCGCGTGTCGGAGGCGACGAGTAGTTTTCACAGCATTTTCAGTACCTACGTAGAGGGATCATCACTATAGTCGCCCATGTTGAGTCTTCAATACATTCAACCTTAGACCACCATTTTCCTAAGTATTCTTCCATACATTTACTCTGCGCTCCAAGTTGTCCCTACTCTCGTCGATGAGAGCTATGTCATCGGCGCGCGGCGTTCATCAGCAGCCATAGGGGCTGTTCCTGGATGTTGGCCATTATGGCATCCAAAACCACAATAAATAGGAAGGGACTTAAAGCAGAGCCCTGATGTACCCCAGCTGTTATGGGGAAAGAAGAAGTATCTCCAATGGCAGTCTGCACTACAGATAAGGAAGTATTGTACATGTTTATGATAATCTTAATATATCAAATCCTTGCGTTACTGACTGACTGACAGACACGCTACAGCCGAAACTACTGGTCGTAAGAAGATGAAATTTAACATGTATGTTCCTTGGGCACCGTAGGGGTGCACTGAGACGGGATTTCCCGAAATTCCCACGGGATCGGGCAAAGCGGGAAATTCGAAAATATGTGCGTGCGAAGCCGCTGGCGTCGACTAGTGTCGATATATAATTTGGCCACATTTTTGAGACCCAAGGCCCACCAGATAGCTTGGCGAGGGACGCAGTCAAAGGCCTTCTGCAAATCTAAGAAAGCTATGTGCAAAGTTCTCCTTTTTTCCCTATGATTCTCCACCAGCATTCTTAGAACGATTATGGGATCCTATATGACTGCCTCTGTGGTCCTGCGGTAGTGTTAGCGACTGCGGATCATGAGGTCTCGGGTTCGATTCCCGGGTCGAACAAAAAGTGATGTTGGGTTTTTCTGTTAGGAATTACCCAATAGAAGTTCGGAGTCAGGGAGTTGGCGGTGTTACACCCCCGTGCCTCGGAAAGCACGTTAAGCCGTTGGTCCTGCGCCCAATCTCTCTCCGGTCGTGTCGCATGTGGCGTCCCATCGGACTATGAGAGTGAGGGAATAGAGAGTGCACTTGTGTATGCGCACACACTTGTGCACTATAATATGTCCCGCGCAGTTGGCAAGTCTCATAATAGACAAGCCGCCGTGGCCGAAATCGGTCGGGAGGACATTATTATGGGATCCATAGTACCTATTCCTGCACGGAAGCCATACTGGCACTCAGAGACAGTACACTCATTGCGGAGTCTGAAGTCGATCACACGTTCAAAGAGGTTCATGGTGTGACACATGATATTTATACCTCGATAGTTGCCGCATTCCTGTACACTGCCCTTGCCTTTGTGTACTGGTACAATAATGCTAAGCGTCCACTGTTTTGGCATTTTGCCGGTCATGAGGATGCGGTTAAAAGGATCGGTGAGAGGGTGCACGCCACGATAACACAATGTTTTCCACGCTTCAATCGGTATATTGTCAGGCCCCACTGACTTTCTGAATTTCATGCGGCGAATACTGTTAAATACTTCATCAGGCGCTATAGGGGCAACAAGTCCTAGGTTGGGGGGAAACGAGGCAGAAAGATTGTTGGCATGCTGGTTGTTAAATAATTTTGCGAAGTAGGAACGCCATCTTTACTTCACAGAAGTTTCATTATAGAGCAGCGATCCGCGGGCATCCTTAACGTGGAGCAGTGTTACCAGATACACGGTAAATACCGTAGATGCACGGTAATTTTGACCAAGACACGGTCTACGGTAATGAGCTATTACCGTGTTCTTTTCTAAGTTATTTTAAATTATTCAGTACCGTGTAAATAATACTCAAATTCGTACTCAAAAGTCAAAAATATATCATTTTCTTACGAGTAATCCTTCGCAGTTGGCGATGTCGGGGAAATCCCTAACCATTTCATTACTTGGCAGATAATATACATAATCCGGCAGAATTAAAAATATTTTTAGGCAGTGTTTTTTAGGGTTCCGTACCTAAAAGGTAAAAAACGGAACCCTATTACTAAGCCTCCGCTGTCTGTCTGTCTGTCTGTCTGTCTGTCTGTCTGTCTGTCTGTCTGTCTGTCACCAGGCTGTATCTCATAAACCGTGATAGCTAGAGAGCTGAAATTTTCACAAATTATGTATTTCGGTTGCCGCTATAACAACAAATACTAAAAATAAAAAAAATGAAAATATTAAGGGGGGGTCTGTTATATATGTAAATATCAGTTTCCGAACGAATATCTATGTTCTATGTTCTGTACTTCTTATTTCGAATTTCAGTAATATACTAGCATCCAAACGCAGTGGTGGTTTTATTATTCGTAGATAGAACATTGGCGACGAGGTTGCCCGCGTTCCGAATTTGAATTGCGCGCGCATTCTATAAAATATGAAAATAATATTTGTGTAAAATGTCGAATATTATAGGAAATCTTGCATGTTTTGATCACGATTTTCAAGAGTGGCAAATTTTTAGAGGTCGGCTATTGCAGTTTATTAAGCTAAACGACGTAAAACCGGAAAATAGTAGTGCCTTGTTACTGACACATTTTTCGGACAATAGTTACCGCCTTGCACGGAACTTACTTCATCCTAAAGTACTCGAGGAAGTAAAGTTCGAGGAGCTAGTAGAAAAATTAGACAAACATTTCACACCGAAACGTTGTACTTTCGCTGATAGAGAGAAATTTTATGAGTCGA
This sequence comes from Euclidia mi, assembly GCA_944739405.2. Taxonomy (NCBI): domain Eukaryota; kingdom Metazoa; phylum Arthropoda; class Insecta; order Lepidoptera; family Erebidae; genus Euclidia; species Euclidia mi. Next base: position 45,007,346 of record OX123187.2, read on the forward strand.
GAAGATCTGAGGGCGAGAGTGTAGAACAATGGGCGGCACGCGTGAGGGGCTTAGCCGTTCATTGTGAGTTTGGTGAAGCATTGGATATGTTACTGCGAGACCGGTTCATACTAGGGCTCGCGGCATGTCGGGAGCGTGACCGGCTGTTTGAAGAGGATGCAACCAAGCTAACTTTCGCGAAGGCGTTGGAGATAGCTCAGCAGGCGGCATATGCGCGCTTGGCTCGTGCTGGGGCCGCGGCAGTGGACGCAGCCGCGCCGATCGCCAGTAAGACCCAGATCAAGGAGGAACCTGTGTACCGGATGGGTGGGCAGCGCGGACAACGCGAGCCGGCCGCAGCCGCCGGCTACGTGAATGACCGTTCCGGGGAGATCCGCCGGTGCACGGCGTGCGGACTCAGAAATCACAACGTCGAAAAGTGTCGGTATAAAAACTATCAGTGCCGGGTGTGTGGTGTAAAAGGTCACTTAAAGAAGATGTGCAGTGCTAATAAGTTTGAGTCTCGTTTGCAGTGCTTGAACACTGAAGAAAGGCAATATGAACAAAGTGACTGCGAAAATTGTGAGTTAAACAATCTGCGGTATGTAAGTAACTCGCCTGTAATTATAAACGTGTTAATTGACAATATTAGACTAGACATGGAGTTGGATTCTGGCTCGGGAGCTAGTGTTATATCCGAAATGCTTTACAATAAATTTTTTCGCAATCATAGTTTATTAAAATGTAACGTGAAAATGTGTCTTTATAGCGGCCATAGAATCTCGCCTCTGGGATATTTTCAAGTTAAGGTAACATATTTAAACAATTCTCACGAAATTAAAATATTTGTTATGCCGAACGCAGGACCCCCACTGCTGGGGCGAGATTTTATGTCAAAGTTTAGGATATATTTTTCTTCGGATTTAAATAATATTAAAGCTTTGTCTATGAATAACTCCGACACGAAAGAAATGCAGCAACTTATATCTAAGTACTCTAACTTGTTTACTAGCGAGTTAGGTAGATTCAATAAATTTGAAGTTAAACTTATTTTAAAAGAAGGCGCTCAACCAAAGTTTTTTAAGCCACGTTCTGTGCCTTTCGCCCTTAAGAAAAAGGTGGAGGAGGAAATAGATAGGCTGGTAGGCTTAGGAATATTACAAGCGATTAAATTTTCGAAATATGGTACCCCTATTGTTCCTGTTTTAAAAGAAAATGGCAAGGTTAAGATAGCCGGTGATTTCTCGATAACATTAAATAAAGACTTAGAAATAGAGAAATATCCTATGCCTAGGATTGAAGAGGTTTTTGCGAAGTTAGGTGGTGGCAAGAGTTATAGTAAAATTGATCTTAGCAACGCATATAATCAATTTGTGTTAGATGAAACGTCACAGGAGCTCACTACGATTAGCACGAGTAAAGGACTTTTTAAATATACTCGACTCGTATATGGTTTGGCAAATGCACCGGCTATTTTCCAACGAGCGATGGAGTCATTGCTGATTGGAATAGAAGGTGTGAGTATATGGTTGGACGACGTATGTGTAACTGCGCCATCTAAACAATTGCATTTTAGTAGGCTAAATGAGGTGTTACATAGATTATCAGACGCCGGTTTGAAATTACAAAAAGAAAAATGTTGTTTTTTTCAGGATAGTGTCACGTATTTAGGTTACATTATAGATAAAAATGGCTTAAGAACTTGTCCTAAGAAGACTGACGCAATTATAAATGCGCCACGGCCAACCAATGTCACAGAAGTTAAGCGATTCTTAGGCTTAATTAATTACTATCGTAATTTTATCCCGAACGCATCCGCTAAATTACATGCGTTGCATAAATTGCTTCGTAAGGGGGCGCAGTGGGAATGGAACGATAGCCACGAGCGTGCATTTCAAAATGTAAAAGCTGAGCTTTCTTCAGAAAGAGTACTTGCTCATTTTGACCCCACCGCGCAGTTAGTGTTGACAGTAGATGCAGGCCCGGCTGGGCTCGGTGCAGTCTTGGCGCAGCGCGATAGCGAGGCTCCGCATCTCGAGCGCCCGTTAGCATTCGCTTCAAGATCGCTATCGGCTAGTGAACAGAATTACAGTCAAATCCAGAAAGAAGCAACGGCTATAATTTTTGCTGTAAAATATTTTCACCAATATTTATATGGACGTCAGGAACCATTTATTCTAAGGACTGATCATCGTCCATTGCTTTCTATTTTTGGCAAAAAAAACCGGCGTTTCGGTCATGGCGGCGTCAAGGCTTCAACGTTATGCAATAATCTTGTCTGCTTATAATTATTGCGTACAGTACATAAAGAGTGAAAATAACGTCACGGCAGATTATTTATCGCGTTCGCCGTTGCCTGAATCTAACTGTACAGCGGAGGGTGGCGAGGATTTATCTTTTCTAAATTTTTTAGATGCTAATGTCGCTCCGCTTACTTTTATCGATATTAAAACGGAAACTAAAAAGGATGTCACCCTGCAAAAGGTTATTAAATATATGCAAAAGGGCTGGCCTCGAAATATAAATTGTAACCTGGTTCGCCCATATTTCAATTGCAAAACGGATTTAGAGTTAGAAGATGGGTGCATTTTTCGAGGCCATCGTGTGGTAATACCGTCGGTGTACCGCGAAAGATTATTAAAAGAACTACATTCTGGGCATTTTGGCGTGGTTAAGACTAAGAGCAATGCTCGCAGTAGGTTTTGGTGGCCTTCCATCGATAGAGATATAGAGGAATGGGTGGGCTCGTGTACAGTATGCGCCGGCACGCGGGCTGCGCCGCCGCGCGCGCCGCCTGCGCCCTGGCCGCGCGACTCGGCTCCCTGGCGACGTATTCACATTGACTATATGACTGTGAACCAGCGCGTTTATTTAATTGTTGTAGACTCATATAGCAAGTGGTTGGAGTGTTTACATATGAGTTGCGGCCTTTCTAGCCGAGCACTTATAGTTCAATTAAAGGAGTTATTTTCCAGGTTCGGTATACCGAGTGTCATAGTTTCTGACAATGATGTTAAAATTAAATCGCACGAATTTAAATACTTTTGTCAAATGAATGGTATTCGCTACATAACAACTCCTATATATCACCCATCTAGTAACGGACAGGTTGAAAACTCTGTTAAAACGTGCAAAAAGATGATAAAATGTATAATTAGTGAAAACTATCAACTAAATGTAATTCATGAAAAGATGTTAGGATTTTTATTTGACTATATAAATACACCACATTGTGCAACGGGCAAAAGCCCCGCTATGCTTATGTTTGGCAGAAAGATTATATCTAGGCTCGATTTGTTACTAAATAATAATAATAAGGCTAATAACATTGTAAGCTCGAACAGAAAAATTTCTGTGGGCGATATTGTATGGTTGAAGTGGTACATAGCGAGAAGGGAAATCTGGACTTTAGGGAAGATTGTGAGAGTAATAGGTAATCGAATGTTTGAGATATTTGTTAAAGATTATAATGTTAATTGTAGGAGACATATTGACCAGATTAGAAAGTATACAGGTGTAACCATTACTGAGACCGAGTGGCGCGGTGCACGCCATAGTGTCATGGACAGCCCCATGTCCTCGCATGCGCGCCCGCGCTTGTGTTCGCCGCTCCCATCCGCGCCTGTCGCAGAGACGACAGAGCTGCGATCGCCACGAGAAAATGAATCGCAAACTGCCGAAGGGAATAATAATAGGGAGGAGGACGAGTGGGTTGAAGCCCAAAGTGAAATGGGTGCTGATGAGCCCGCTAATGCCGAGGCTAATGAAAATATCGCCGATGATCATGCTGAGAGGCTTTCTGAGCCACAGCAAACAAGGCCGATGCGTAGTTGTAGGCGTAAGATTAATTATAAGGTTTAGTTTAGATTAAGATTATAGATTCAAAGAACTTTGTGAGTGTAGTAGATATAAACAATGTTTTTTGTAAATAGTGTTAGAGGAGTGTTATATATGTAAATATCAGTTTCCGAACGAATATCTATGTTCTATGTTCTGTACTTCTTATTTCGAATTTCAGTAATATACTAGCATCCAAACGCAGTGGTGGTTTTATTATTCGTAGATAGAACATTGGTTCCGTACCTAAAAGGTAAAAAACGGAACCCTATTACTAAGCCTCCGCTGTCTGTCTGTCTGTCTGTCTGTCTGTCTGTCTGTCTGTCTGTCTGTCTGTCTGTCTGTCACCAGGCTGTATCTCATAAACCGTGATAGCTAGAGAGCTGAAATTTTCACAAATTATGTATTTCGGTTGCCGCTATAACAACAAATACTAAAAATAAAAAAAATGAAAATATTAAGGGGGGGTCCCATACAATAAACGTGTTTTTTTTCGTATTTTTTGCTCAAAATTACTAACGGTAACAGGTAGACGCTTAAAATTTTCACAGAATATGTAGTTGTATATAACCTTTCAAAATAAATAATAAAATTTAAAAAATGTCAATAATAAAGAGGGGCTCCCATACAACAAACGTAATTTTTAAGCAATTTGTTACTCGATTTTAATAAACAGGTAGAAACTTAAAATATATTTACGTATACATACAAAAAACGTATTTTTTTTTTATAGATGATGGTACGGAACCCTTCGTGCGCGAGTCCGACTCGCACTTGCCCAATTTTATTTCATGTTAAAATTAGTAGTATATTCATACACGAAAGTTAGTATCTAGTTGTGTGTGGTCATTGCATTACTTGAAAAAGTGAATTGCGCTGTAACTAGTGTATAAAATATAATTTAAGAATGAAATAAGGATATTTGGCTCAACAATCCATTCGGCGAAATGGAAACTGTATCGATTTCATCCCTTCAAAAGATATGGTTAATAAAAGGACTTCGTCGATTTATGAGTTAGTTTTGCGAGAGAACTTTTGGAAGATTATTTTTTAAACAAAAGTATTAAATAAATTAATTAACCTTTGAATTAAAACTATACCGTAATATACACTGTAATTTGAAAATAAATTTAAGGTAATTTTACTCAAAACACGGTAATTTTTGTCTGCGGACAAGGTATTTAAATATTTAATCTGGTAACACTGACGTAGAGACACTTAGTGATGTCCTGCGACGCTTTTTCTTGAGCACGCGCCAGTTTAAAGATAATCTTTTGTCCTTTCTTAGACTCCAGTATGTCGTACAATGGAGACAGTCTGGATTGTCGGACCCTGTCTACAGCTCGTTTGCTAGCACGTTTCGCTGTTCTTTATGCGTTCCGATCTTCTGGCAGATTGGTCAGTTGCCAATTTTTAAACAGTTCTTTCTTCACTCGAATCGCCTCCTTAACTTCGTCATCCCACCACCAAGTCTCCTTGTAGATCACACGACCACCTCTCGAAACCGAGAGACCGCTTACCCGCGGTTGTGATGGCTGTTTGGACTTTATTCCACAGATCTTCAGCGGTTTTTGACTGTGTGGTGAGGTTGGGGGTGAAAACTCTTCACAGAATGTATCCTCTTTTGGTCCATTCAGCAACCACCATCTGTATCTGGGATTGCATCTCTCTCGCACTCGCTTATGGACCATTAACACTTTTAATTCCAGGACTAAGAGGCGGTGCTGCTATGTCAGACTTTGTAGTTAGTTATTCAGCCGATATTACATCGTTGGACCAGGAAATAGTCTATTTGAGTGGAATGAGAGCCGCTTCTGTAAGTAACTAGATGTTGTGGTTACTTAAAATGTGTCCACGATGGCCAGGTCCAAAGCTGTGCTGGTTTTAACAATAGTTTCTCCTTCTGCGTTAGCTCTTCCATAGCCAAAACCTCCGTGGACATGTCGTAACTCTTCGGTTTCCTGCCTCACATGGCCATTGAGGTCCCCATCCACCACTGAATATTCTGATTGAGGAATAACGCTTAGTACGTTGTCAAAAGAATGCCAGAACGTCACCTTATCCGATTCTGGACAACCGGTTTGAGGGGCGTAGGCACTAACCAAATTGGTAACTCTACCCTCAATCAAAACCTTCGCCCGCATTAACCGATCCTAATGCGGTCAACCTCCAAGATGCCGTTCTGAATAGAGGATCATGGATCCCGGAATTTCCAGATTTCGTAATTCCGGAATTTCGGACGATTTTTCCCGATATTATAATACCGGAATTAAGAGCCCAAATATCGTAATTTCGGTATTCATAAATAATACAAAGTAACTTTTATAGATAACATTTTTTTGAGAACGTGACCAATAATACACAGTGTTAGGTCACCATTCCTTCCCCAGCGACACCGCGCTCCCCCTTGAGTGTTTCCTATGTCCCCGACATTTTACTGATTCCGTGAACGATCCGAGACCATAGTTGACAATGAAGAATTAAATGTAATCATGGAAGCAGATCCAATGCAAACCACATCAGAGTTAGCTTCAGTGTTAACGATTTATTAAACAATTCTAATTCTTTTAAACTAAATTAGAAAGAAACAATTGCAAAAATAATAAAGCGAATTACGCTAACAAACACGCATTGAGTGCTCTGTGAGTTTACTCAACCGTCACAATATAAAGGGAATACTGAAACCTATCGTTTCTTGTGATGAAAAAATGGGTCCGGTCCGACAATAGGAATCGCTCATCAAAGCGCTTGAACCAAGGTGAACCCACCTACTCCTGCACAAAAAAAAAGTTCATTCAGGAAAAGTACTGTTTGTTGTCTGTGGAAACAGTGCTGGTATCATGCACTTCAGCTTCCCAAGATCTGGACAGCATATTACAGTACCTAGCAAATTTTACTGTCAACAATTGCAAACAATGATGGAAAGGTGCCTGTTAAACAACCGAAACCGGCCAATTGTAATCATATTTTTATTCGTTAGAGTCTACTTCTGCTTGAGGACAACGAACACTTAGATCACATGGGTACTTTGCGAAAGACGGTCGCTAAATTAGAGAGAGCTGAGATTGGAAAGATTCCGACACCCTCCATACTCCCTAGAGCATGTCATTGCTCTAATAGATTATCACTATTTTAGAAATTGAACAAGTTCATAGGAATAAAATCCATTTCAAAGATTTTATCGATTCTCGCCTACCCATAAAATGAGGAACTTGCATAAACTGTCACTTTATTCCCAAGTGTCATGTTAAAGTTTATTAATATTTGTTTTTATTTTAACCGTTATTGTCCCACTGCTAGGTAAAGGTCTCCCCCACACACTTCCATAAATGCTGATCTTTGCCTTTATCTTGCCAGTCTGCTAGCAAAGTATCAAGCCATGCCGCCATCGTTTTTTCGGCTTGCTCCTGTATCGTCTCCAGGGTTCTATTGTGTGGTGATGTATGTACAGTATGTACACTTTTCGAAATGCATCCTACAGACATATTCCACCGAATCCTATTTTAATTTCGCTACTTTGACGCCCACTTCGTTTATGCCTGTTTTTTAGTGTATATCGGTGTTTTGGATTTTATCGGTCCGTCTTACACGGTTCACCTAACACGCTACTTTACATGGCACGTTGGCAAACCATGAGCTAGGAATTTTGAGGATCGGTCTGGTTTTATTATTTTAACAGTTTCACTGTCCCATGTATCATATGTGATTCATAACAATTGATTTTCTATTGTGTCTCGCGCCGGACAGCGAATGGGTTAATTTTACATTTTAGATTGCCTGATTTTGTAACAATGTTTAATTGTACTATTATTCTTCGGTACTTTTTACTACTTTGGCTTGAATGTTTATGGCATGTTAATTAATAAAACTGTAAAAATTGTTGAGCTGTTCAAATTCAATGGTAAAATCTTTCCATAGACTGATGAAAGTATTGTAACGAGTTCTAGAATAAAACGCAGCAGAGGTTCTATGCGTTTATTTGCCGAGTATTGTCTCACTTCCCTTGCACAAGTATGACCGACCAACAACACGACACTGGCCTGAACACTAAGGGCTGCAGTCTCCCACGCTGTTCCCTCCGGTAGTGTGCAGGGCAGGCTCCTCGAAGGGCTGCGCGTAGCGGGCAGATACTCGCAGACTGTTGATTTAGCTGGCAGGCGCCGGCAGTGTGTGTGCGATTAGCAGGGCAGGGCCAGACTCTTCGGCAGAGGTGACGCCGAAGACGAATCAGGGAAGTGTAGCGGTCTAGGGTAGCGTAGCCCGGAGCTTTAAAGTTGACCTGGAACCTGAAGGGAAGCAGCATTAGGAAAGCCACAACCAATAGAGTCAGGCAGGCGGCGTCAGCCGGCCTCAGCCAGCAGGTAGAGAGATGGGCAGTACGCTAGTGCAGTAAATGTAGTAACTTACCTACAGCTGGGACCAGGATACACGTACGACGTAGGGTCAGTAGGTACGCGTAATTATCGTACGTAGGTAGTAGGAGCAATCGTAGGTAGATAGAGTAGCGGTGCCGGCCTCTCTGTCGGCCCCTTTATATACCAGGCTCTCCATCAGAGTTGGAGTCGCTACGTGACCATATATGGTCAGACTTCGCGAGCACGGACGATGGCCTTCTCTGATTGGCCGAGCGTATGGACGGTATTATGACGTACACTCGGTAGGTACCGGACATACGTTACAGTATATAACTTGTTTAATTTTGGCATTATACACATTTATTTTATCTTACAAATTTAAATCTTTCTAGAACATGACGACTCCGGAACTAGTTCCGGAATTCCGGAATTGACACTCCAATATCGTAACTCAGTTCCGGAATTCATTATCTTTTGATATAACAAGCCCTAGTTCTGAAACTCCTCGGACAAAAATATCGTCACTCCGTGTCACCCCGCAGGTGAACGGCGTACATCAGCTTGTAACCCTGACCGATGTTATGGAACTTATTATCCTTCCAGCGCGTCTTACTATAATTACGAGTATGTCGGCGAGTTCACGACATCTGCATGTAAGGGTGCCAACGTTTATGGCAAAACGGGTTTCCCTATTAGGCACTCGTGTCTTTAGCCGTGTCCGTGCTTGACATGGTAACTCTTGCCCACTTTTCGCAGGTGTATGGCGATATGCCTGCGCGTCGTTATGCGACGACGCCCTATCCGAGTGTCTATTCCGTTTGTTCTTCACCATTTTGATTTGGCTGAGACTGGTTTTACCTATAGTACGAGATCCCGCGACAAATTAGTGCACTCATCGAGTTTTCGCTAAAAAACAAATTTTTATGTATATTTATGATTAGGAGAATACATATTTACTAGGTAGCCTATTAAAATGTGGCCGCAAGTATTTTTAAACAATTATTTTGGTTATTGATTTTTGGGAAAAAGTTTCGTTCACTTGTTTTTAAAATAAAATATCATCTACATTACGGCAATGTATCCAAATATTCTGAAAAATCTAATAATAATACTAAAAAGATCGTAGAACCCCGGACTTGTGTCCGGAACGTTAGGATTAACATTTGCTCGACAGTTCGAAGCGATTTTCAGGATAGCTTTCTTTTTCGGTGTGCAGGTATGTCGGATCTAGCGGCCGTTAATTTATAGAAAAGTTAATATTCTGACAAATCTAAAAGCCGATACAGAATGAGTTGTTCACTATTTTCAATTTTTTGTAGGTAACCACCCTCACACAGTGCTACAAGGCACAAATCAGTGAACTGGAGGCAAAACTGGAGAAGGAAACGGAGAACTTGAAGAAGCAGTTGGCAGCTGCGACTCAACAGGCGGGGCAAGCTGGCAACGTGGCAGTGACGTCACTGGACACAGTCAACAGAAACCAGTACATGTTGCCGGTCATAACTAAGGATGAGAACAGCGACGGAGAAATGGATATCAACGTGTCTATGATACCTAGGGAAGAAGGAGAGGTAAGGGCTCCTAATATTCATATATCAAATTCTATCATTGATAAATTTGATTCTGTCCATAAGTTTTGTCTAACCTTGATGGTCTATTACCATCTGATGGCATTAGACCATTTGTTTAATTTTAATTTCGCGGCCTTTTGCGGCTCGTCCCTTGGGCCTCTAGAATAGAGCTGATGAAACAGGTGTGTAAGAATGCCGCAGCCTACAGACTAACACCACAAGGTCCTGTACATCCTTGGCGGCGTGGGTCGCGGGAATCGAAGTTAGCATGTTTTAACGCGACCCCGCCGGCGTCAGCATGAGTCCAGACAAAAATTTCTGATTATTATCAACCTAGCTAGTTGATAATAATTAGACATCTTTGTCAGGATTAGCATTCTATTTTCATGAGATAGCCTATCGCAGTGCACTGCTAGACATGACTCCTGTCAATTCACAATGATATTTTGATGCTAGAAGATTTGGCATACTATACAACGTAGACGAGATTTTCGTGTTCTCTTCCCAAAGATACTATTTGCTTCGTGTTTCTTTCTTAGTCACCTCTTACGACACCACGGAATAAATGGATAGTGACACTTTTTAATCTTAATCCGTCACCTTACGGAGCGATGAATGCGAAAACGAACTGACATTCTAATTTAAAATTATTTAATTTTTTCGACTATATTCAAGTTAGGTAATAATAAGTCTTCAACTACTTGCAGTGTCGTATAAAAAACATCGTGCATGTCCGAGAATTTTCCATGGTACCTATTTAAATATGTGGAGTCGCACTTGGCCAGCGTGGTGGCCTGGACTATGGCCTTAACCTTCTCATAGTGAGAAGAGACCCGTGACCAACAGTGGGAAAATGTATAGGACTGATGATGATGTTTGCAGGGTTCTGAGTCAGCGCCATCCCCGCCGCCGTCCAAGCCGTACCTCGTAACGAGCGGCGGCAGCAGGTCTCCCGTACCTCTAGAGAGGCTGCTGGAGGAGGGCGTGCCGGACGACGAGGCCATGGACGCATCGTCACTCGCACTTACGCCGGAGCAAGAGATCAGCGACCTGAAGCGACGCCTGCAGGCTCAGCAGCAAAGGTATACATCATCCTAGCGTTACACCAGTTGCGTATCAGGGCCGCTCCCAATGGGTTTGGCGATTACAAATACATATTTTGCATAGAGCTTATGTGAAATATGTATTTCTAATCTTCATAGTGACTTACTAGTCCGGTCAATTTAAACATAAAAATAGTGGTCAAATAACAAAAATTGCCGGAGAGCCAAATATTGGTGGAGAGCTAGGGTTTACCATTACAAATAAAGTCTTAAAAGTCCCCATCGATCCTATGTGTGCTTCAAAAGTTATTCGGGGTAAACGTCAAAATTTGAGGTTTTTTGGATTTTTCTCGAAAACGGTAAGTTAGGAAACCTGAACTTAAGTTGTAGATCTTAAAATTCTCTACAAAAATGGTAGTCATGATTTTTTCTAAGAGTGACCATTCCTGAGATATCGCGATTCTAAGAGTCACATCATACATGATATGCACACATTTCCGCGCCACCTGTGAGGTAGTGTACTCGACGCGTTTTTTTACCGTGGTTTCCCCTGAAGGCCTACTCCACTAACTGTCATGAAAATTCTAGGATAATTTAAGGGAACAATACCCGTCAAGTTCTAGATATTACCTTATTATTGATATTCATTATTGATATTGCTATTGATTATTGGGTTAACTATTGTTTTGATTTCTGTAGATATTTTAATCAGATTCATACTCTTGAAAGTCAACAGTCATGTCTTCATCGATTTCTTCTTCTTCCTCTTCTTATTGCTGGATGTTCATAAATTGTTCAAATGTGGCTGAATCATTGGTCTCTTCATGAAAATCACAGGAATTTACCTCTATTGTACTCAACTGGACATTTGAGCAAAACCAGGCCTGGCGCACTTCGCATTTTAGGTACAAACTTACAAGTACCTCCGCCGCCTATGACTACATGGTTGGATTAGAGGGTTGCCGTGCGCCGGCACCGCTCACATTAGACGTCACGCAACGAGTGCGACCGCTCCGTATTCTCACGCGTCGTGTTCGAACATTGTTCAAATTAGGTATATAAACGCCTTTGACAAAATGAACACAAAAATATACTGCTTCGCATTTGACTGCTTAAATAACAACACGGATCCGAACCTGTACTCATCTGAATAAAGAAATTAACACTTATGCGTGGCTAGTCTGTCGACATTTTTAATACATAATAATTATGTTAAAATTATACTGACATCGTCAAATAGTTTTCTGAGGGCCAATTCTCGTAATTAGATGTCATAAATGGTATTTTCGTAACTTAACTAACACTTGAATGACATCCGGACTGTAACGAAAACTGAATAAAGTGTGAACGGTGTCCTGCTAAACCGGTCGCATCGCATTGTGCACCCCGCCTGGCATCCGGCACCCGCGTGGCCCAAAATTAAAATTAAATCGCAAATCAGTCAAAATGCGAGAATCCGATGTCACGTATGAATTAATGTCATTTGTTTTGAATAGAATATTTTTTAAAGCACAACCCTAATCGCATCAGAAAAGATAAGAATGACGTGTCGGAAAGAGACACACGATATAGGTTAATATAAATTGTAGGTGCTTAGCGCTGTGCGCGCTAAATTGCGCTTTATTTGGTCACAGCTAGAATTGTTATTTATTTACACGCTAGTACTAAGAGCGCCTTCTGTACTTTATTCTGTACTGTTTTCTTGTATATATTCTGTGGCAAAACTGACCTTGGGAATTGGTACACGCTGGAGAACACAGCAACCCGACTCTTTTACAGCCACATTTGGCACTACAACTTTTTTTGCAATTGCAAAAAATAGTTCTGATGAGTTTTTCTGTAACAGATGGGAGGAAAGTTTGAATCGGTTTCAGAGTATTATCTATCAGTTCAGGTTCAGTTGAATGCTTAGCCATGTTTGAACTTGATAGTATACTCGACACAAGTGTTGAATAGCAGATGCCGATGTTGGAGGAAGACATGATAGTTGCACTTGTTTCTTGTTTCGCGTATTTTTTACAAAAGTTAAATAACGAAATTTATCAATGCAAGTAATTTTTTTGGAGCTTCATAAACCGCTAGAAGATAGCGAATTCCTCCCGTAATTATTGTTTGAGGTGTGGAATCAATTTCTGTAAATACTTTGGCGCAGTCGGTCAAATCTTTTTCTTTCGAATAATTTAAATTCAAATGTCCAGTTGAGGTAGATTCCTGTCATTTTAATGAAGAGACCAATGATTCAGCCACATTTGAACAATTTATGAACATCCAGCAAGAAGAGGAGGAAGAAGAAGAAATCGAAGAAGACATGACTGTTGACTTTGAAGAGTATGAATCTGATTAAAATATCTAAAGAAATCAAAACAAAAGTTAACCCAATAATCAATAGCACTATCAATAATGAATATCAATAATAAAGTAATATCTAGAACTTGACGGGTATTGTTGCCTTAAATTATTCTAAAATTTTCATGACAGTTAGTGGAGTAGGCCTTCAGGGGAAACCACGGTAAAAAATCGCGTCGAGTAAACTACCTCACAGGTGGCGCGGAAATGTGTGCATATCATGTATGATGTGATTCTTAGAATCACGATATCTCAGGAATGGTAACTCTTAGGAAATATAATAATATAATGAATAACATTTTTGTAGAGAATTTTAAGATCTACAACTTAAGTCCTGGTTTCATTTTGATAAAACTTACCGTTTTCGAGAAAAACCAAAAAACTTCAAATTTTGACGTTTTACCCCGAATAACTTTTGAAGCACACATAGGGTCGATGTGGACTTTTAAGACCTATTTGTTATGGTAAACCCTAGCTCTCCACCAATATTTGGCTCTTCGGCAATTTTTGTTATTTGAAATGTCTATATTGACCGGACTATACGGCCCGTTTCAATATTCAATCCATCAATTTTTTTTTGAGATTTTACATTCATTTTTGACATAAGCTCCATACAAAATATGTCAAATACGAATCTCGAGTCACAAAAGCCTGTCCAAAATTACACCCAGGTCACGAACATGGGTCACCTCCTCCAAAACAGTGTTATTAACATAATACATAGTGTGCGTTTTATTATTTTTTCGGGTTAACTAATTATGGACGTATTTACTAATATTCAAATGCATTTTTCCGTGTGGTGACGGATTAAGAATACGGAATGTCACCACCCCATATCATCCCATGTCGTAAGAGCCGACAGAGGGAGAGCATTTTATGCAGAGAACAGCACTGTAAGAGAAGGAAAACTTGATACAAACTCTATACCAATCCGTTTGGCCAGCGTGGTATAGTAGGCCAATTCCTCCTTTCAAAGGAGAGGCCTAGTCCAGCAGTGCACTGTTAAAGGCTGATGAAGCAAATGCATTTTATTTATGGCGGTCCAGTTACTCATTTTATAAATATCATTTTGTAGTATTAAAAGTTTTAAATTATCTGCATTCATGTTTAACTTACAATTTATAATGTTAGCCAAGTCATTTATATGTCATATTATAATAAGGGACCCATGTGTGACCCCTGGGGAATACCCGTAGGAACAATATTAACTTGAGAATTATTGCCGTTAATCATAAAGAATTGTGACCTATTTCTCAAATACGAAGCGCACCAACGCAAAAGAGAACTACATATGTATACCCATTTTAGAAACGTTATCCTGTAAAATATTGTGGTAAATAAGATCAAAGGCTTTACTAAAATCGATACAAAGTAGCGTGTAACTTGTCACCATAGTCTAAAGAACGAGCTATGTCATCAAATTAAATGTGTGCAAGTTGATTTCCTAGGTAGAAAACCAAATTGCTCCAAGTGCAACTTTTCTCTCACATGTCTATAAATCTTTTTTTGATGCGCGGGCAGTATCGATTTGTGATGTTCCGGATATCCGTATCCGTATCCGCGGATATCCGAGGCAGAAGAAAGAGCCGTATCTGTATCTGTATCCGTTACTTTTCTCGCGGATCTTTTACGGATCTTTCACCTTATTAATTTTCAACTGATAGGATGGAATACTGATGGTGGTTAGGTATAATTAAAAAACTATTAAATTCCATTCAGAGTATTTTTATTAGAATCTCAATACAATTCGAAACATGATCTGTCTATTGTTCCGCCGGGCGTCCGTGACGTCAACTACCGTTTCAAGGTCGCACGCACCGACATCAATTCAGTAAGAAAATAAAGATCCGTATCTGTATCCGCGGATCTTGACACCAAATATCCGTATTCCAATCCGTATCCGCGGATATACATTTTTAACGTAGCGTATTAGTTGGAATCATCTGAGGTATCTCCACTAGGCTACCACAGCCTAGTGGAGATGCCAACATACTGCAATCCAAAGGGTATCGGGTTCGAATCCACGGCGCGCACCAAAGACTTTTCGGAGTTATGTGCGTATTGAATTCTTAATTATCGCTTGTCCTGTAGCTCGGAGAGCACATAAATTAGTCGGTCCCGGCTGTCATGGAGATCTTTGACAGTCGTTTTAAGGCGTCAGTACCTCTAAATAAACTGACACTAGTCTAAACCATGAAATATCGCTATTCTGCGGGTTGCGGTGGTCAGACAGGCAGTCGCTCTGTAGAAAAGTTAATATATTCAGCCAAATCCGGCGATACTAATAAGCGGATCCCAGGTAGAAACTGGGATAACGCTGGGACGATGATGAGTTGAATACATCTGATGCGTCACCCTTTTCGTGAATAGGTGTAATACGTTCGCACTTCCATTTGGAAGGAAACAAACCTTGTCTGAGTGATTGAGTAAATACGATCATTAGGCGCTTTGCTGGCACATGGCAATTGTGGATCGGTTAAGGTTAAGGCGTGTTCAAGTTAGACGAACGCGCTGCATGATTGCCGCACCGTTCGGCTGTGCTGCAGAGAGCATTATTTTACATGACTAGAAATGCACTCGAGTGGCGCGAGTGCGACGTATGTTTTTCTAATTGGATACGGCCCAAGCCATTCTACCAACCGTTCTTATTTCATCCAATATAGTTCCTAATAAGCATGTTTAACGTTTGTGTAGGGTGAAGCACGTGACGGTATTGCTGTCGGAGTCGGAGCGGGAGTGCGCGCGCATGGCGCAGCTGGCCGAGCTGCTAAAGAGCGAGCTGCGGCGCGTGCGCGGGGCCACGCAGCACGCGCACAACACCGAGTACATGAAGAACGTCACTCTCAAGGTACACTCACACACACACACACACACACACTCGCTCACTCGTACCTCGCACTACTTACTTGTGTTGTGTACTGTGCACTGGTCGAGCTCGTACGTCGCACAGGTCGAACTACTTGTTGTGCACCGGCCGAGAGGCAGGCGCTATAGAGCTATCAATAAATGAGGTCCAGATACCGGTTAACGAACACAAACTACGGTATAGGAGGAATTCGTTACCTTGCTGTCGCTACAAGAACCGGCAGCATATCAAATCACAACATATCAAATGAGATTTTTATTCGCGTACGATAGGAAGAAGTCATCGTCGGCAGCGATAGCCGAGTGGATATACCAACAGACTGCCATGCAGAGGGTATCGGGTTCGAATCCACGGCCCGCACCAATGACTTTTCGGAGTTATGTACGTATTGAATTGTTAATTATCGCTTGTCCCGTGCCTCGGAAAGCACGTTAAGCCGTCGGTCCCGGTTGTCATGAAGATCTTTGACAGTTGTTTCAGGGCGTCAGTACCTTCTAAATAAACTGCCACTAGTCTAAACCATGGAATATCGCTATCCCTTCGGGTTGCGGAGGTCAGACAGGCAGTCGCTCTGTGGAAAAGCTAATATTTAGCCAAATCCGGTTAGACCAGTAAGCGGACCCCTGGTAGTAAGCGGATTGAAACTGGGATAAAGCTAAGAGAAAGAAAATAGGAAGAAGTCATATTTAAGTCCCTTTCTGTTGTTCCGAGGTGCTCCTGTTGAATATTTTATGTGCTTTGTAACGACTATATACGGATTCTTGTATTTCATCGTCGTCTCATCAGTTAATCATGCATGGAAACGCGCAGTTTGTGTCGAGCAGCTACGTGCACAGTATCAACGAGTACGCATGCACGTAACTGCTTGCTTTCACAGTACATTTACGTGCATACGACTATATGCGTATTTCGCAGAGCATCGGTACGCAGCTTTGTTGGCAGATGTTTCTTCGTATCCGATGTTCTTTCGTGTACTGGTTTCCAAAATCACAATCGCATGCATACCTATATTATATTATACCATAACACGGGTCATGAGTCATGTCCTAAACCTAGTGTACTAGTATTTTACAATATTTTGATGTCACACGTGGTGCCCGGTATCATTGATACTCAACCACATGTTATTACTAAATTGGTGTCCACGTCATAAACAATCAAAATACATAAACTCAAGGTTTTTAAGTTTTGATATTTCAGTAAGAAACATAAATTATTTAGTATTTGTCTGGTTATAAAATTTACTTTGTTTTTGTGTTAGTTCCTGACTCTGCCGCCGGGTGACGAGCGCGGTCGGCTGGTGCCCGTGTTACAGAAAATACTGACGCTCACGCAAGACGAGACTCACAAGATAACAGCCATCGCCAAAGGTAACGTTCCTTTATCAATACTACCTATTGAATAAAAAAAAGGTTATGGACTTATTTAATGGCCTTGGACTGAGTGCACGAAATTCTAGGATAAAAAATACACATGCACATATCCCAGCGTATATCTCGAATATTTTGAAAACATATAAAATCCGATTAACAAGAGCCTTATTGCTAGTTTTACACTTATGACCCTGATGCTCTCTGTTTCTCCCTGGATAAAAAGTCAATGCAAATCCTGCTAGGTAGGTACTACGTTACGATGTATTTGGGCTTTATCATACTAGCGGCTTGGGAGTGGTTGCAGGGCGGAGTGGACGCGCTACGAATGCGTCGCGAACACGCCGCGGCTGCGCAGCGAAGACGCCGCGGACGCGTGGCGAATACGTTACGGTTTTGTCACGTGTTCGTAGCAAATTATCGACGTACAGTACATCCAGTAACTGTACAGTGTGTGGCCAGTAACTGGATGTACTGTACGTCGCGGCGTGTTCGCGACGCATTCGCTGCGCGTCCGCTCCGCCCCGCAACCGCTCCCAAACCGCTAGTATGATAAGGCCCTTTTGTGCGACAGTAGTAAGAAGATGTAGTTTGCGTCATCCGTGCCTGTCGCTCGTAGAGGGCTAGAGGCTGCAAAGAAATAGACAATGCTTAGTTATATTTTTTAATTTCAGGTTTAGATCCGAATCCAAGCAAAGGCTGGGGAAGCTATCTGCCATGGCCTGGGGGCAAGTGAAGAATAAGAAGAAATCCTACATCTATGATAGTAAAAATGCTATAGCCGTGATGAAAGCAATTGTAATAAAGTAGGTAAATTATCTGTGATTCCATTTTTGACAAATTCCTTTAATTTCATAACTGTTATCGCATTTAAGACTATCAAATAAACGTTATAATTATAATATTTTATGTAAGTTTAAAATTATTTATTTGAAATTAACATAGCCGTATAATTAGGTATTGGAAATAAATAAATATCATAGAAATTAAAATGATTATTCAGTCGACAAATATATTGCAATAATTTTTGTATAGAGTAACTGTGAAATATAATATTGATGTAACTCGTGATTATGTTATCCTACAGATTAATTACTATAAATGAGTGTGTTGAATGATCCATACTCACATTAAACATTGTGAGGGCTGTGCCAGAATGAGAAGGAGCAGAAGGTAACAAAGGCTACATAGCTTAAAAACTTTGGCAAAATATCAACAAAATACAATAATAATACCTATGTGAAATGCAATATGTACCTGGCCGCGTCGTCTTCTTTAATTCATAGTTAAATATTACAACTAATCGCTTGACACCAAAATGATTTGATCGTGTCAGCCATATTAGTTATTGAGTCAAAAGAACATTATTAGACGTTTATTAATTAATTAGTCGAACCAAAATATTCAGTAGATATTTGGTGTAAGGCAAAGTGGGTAGGGCAAAGTGCGAGAAATATCCATTGATTCTCGAAAGAATTCCTTTTCGAGGTCTTTTTTGTTGTTTGTCAATCTTGTGTCTGCAACGTTTCATGTCTTTCTTACTTATGTTTCAAGTTAATGAAAATAAGCAAGAGAAGGAAAGATATGTGAAAGCAATATTCCTAGGAAAATGTTAAAACATATTTAAAATTGTTTTTAACAAGTGCATAATTTGTTTGTGTGAGTTATTATAAGGCCTCATATGTTAATGAAATTTGGCGTACTCACACGATTTCGCCGAGTTACTGCAACGCTATGCTGTATCTGGTTATCTGATTAAGAATATATTTCTTATCAACCGAAAGACGACGTTCTGTTAGTGTTGAAAGGGGTAGGTAATCGAGTGTCAGTTCAACACCATCTTGCACACGATACGAAGATATCCTTGCCTTTGCGTGGTTTTATTTTCTTGCCTGTAGCAAACATCATCATGCGGAGCGGAGATTTTAAAACTAGCAGAAAGCCTTAAATCGCCTCAGAGGATCTTTAAGTATTTTCGTTGGTTGGATTACACCTAGCCCCGCTTTTCTCCACTCTAGTGGACATCAGCTTCACATGTTGTTTTTGAGCCCAGCTGGACTGGTCCTCCACTGCATATGCATTCTAGTCTTCAGTTTTGCTAAGAGATAGTGACATGTCTACAGTCTGTATACTTACCGATGTTGCTTTATAGCTGATGTGCAGAAACTGTCATCTATCTGGCTCAGTATTATCTATAGAACACGATGATATAAAACAGATGAGAGATTGATGTGTAATACCTACTGAAATGAAATTCTGAATAGTAGTGCAACCTATTATGGTCATACGAACTCGACAGTCGCTCTACACTTCTCTCTACTGCTATTCTTGTATTACGTTTATACCATTAGTGCCACGCATTTAGTATACTGTTTATATTAAGCTATAAACGTTAAATACTTGTATCGTTTGCAAATGATCGCACGTCATCCTTAGATATCAACCTTAAGACCTAGACGTTAATGTGTCTAGCCGGGAATACAACCTGCATACCTCCTATTGCCTCTATCATACCGTCTACTTTGACGCAAGCATTATATGTGTATCGAAATATTCAACCTCGTATCTACAAATCTGATTCTAGAACTAGCAATTTTAAATTATTATTTGAACTTCATAATTATAACGATTGCAACAATATCTGTTGCAATCATTAATTATAATTGCACACTACAATTGTTAATTATATTTTGAGTGCTAATTGAAATTTCAAACTGCCGAATGATTACAAAAGCCATGTTCACGACAAGATACTGCTCGTTAGTAATGACACGGTAATAATATCTAACAGTATTGTAACTCCACGCACGAAACTCGAGTTATACCTACGTGCCTCGAGCAAAGTGCACATTAGACTGTGCCTAAAGTACAAGCTGTGTATACTTTAGGCGATCGTGCCGCAGCTCGCATACGGCGCGTCTGTAGGTATATAACTCACGAAGACGGCCGAGTTACAATACTGTTAAGCCTGCAATACATGTTGGTCGAGCTTAGGCCAACGCGAGCGTAGGCAAATTAATACAAGTCAAGTGTTACTGCCTACACGTTTGGCAAGTATATCGAAAACCAATGCAAATGGCCAACTAGGCGAGCGACACCGAGCGATGGCAAGACAATGCAAATATACTGTCTATACGTTGGTATTGGCGTTCACTCGGCGACGCTCGTCCAACATGTATTGCTGGCTTTAGATTATATTACCGTGGTATACTTAGTACCTACTTATTAACGTCATATTTCGAAATATCATTACTTCGCTAGCGTCATGGTAATATAATCTAACAGTATTGTAACTCGGCCGCCTTCGTGGGTTATATACCTACAGACGCGCCGTATGCGAGCTGCGGCACGATCGTGGCTGTGGGTACTCTTGGCACAGTCCGCACAGCTGCGCACAGTCTAATGGGTACTCTGCTCGAGGCGCGTAGGTATAATTCGAGTTTCGTGCGTTTGTATGGAGTTACAATACTGTTAGATATTATTACCGTGCTAGCGTCAACCAATATCATACTACATTCCGTTAAATACTATGTGTATACATATCTGGAGATAATATCAAATGAAATCTAATCTGTATCACGAATGTAACATTGTCTGATTTATTTTCTTATCAATAGATACATGACTTTTGTTAAAATAATAGTTTAATTTTGCTGTAAACACGGTGTATGTAATTCTACGAATTTTATTTATAAAGATATTTTACACAAATGATTATATGTATTAGTTACAATTAAGTATTTTCGAATTTACTTATAAGGAATACTTAACTTGAATAAATTTAGAAAATATTCTGAATGTTTCATTTTATTTAAACTGAACCCACCTACCTACATATCGACGGCGGAAAGCGAAAACGTGGTCATCCACAAAAACAAAAATGTTCTCCAGAGCAGAAAAACTTTTACACTTATTTTTCAAAAATCATAATTAGCGTGTTTTTAACTTAGGCTCATGATTTTTTAATATTATACTTGTTATTTTTAGGGCTCCGTACCTCCCAAGGTAAAACAGGAACCCTTATAAGATCATTTTCTTGTCCGTCTGTCTGTCTGTCCGTGTGTCGCCACCGATTTTCTCAGGAACGGGTGGACCTAGCAAATTGCGTAAACGTGTAAATACCAAAATTAACCTTAATTTTCAACTTTTTTTAATTTTCGGAATTTTTCCTTTACTTGTGCTGTAAGACCTTGGTTTTAACCAAAATTGACAATTCTAGGTCAACCATAAGTAGTTACCCTATAGGTTTTGGGTCGAAAACCTATATGGTAGTTCCCGTTGAACTAGAATCACGAAATTTGCAGCAGAGTGTTACAGCACAAATAAAAATTACAAAAAATAAAAAAAGTGGAAAATTTAAGGGCGTCCCCATACATACATAGTAGACTCCATTTAAGATAGTCCTCAAGTTGTATGGGCGCTCATACAGATTTAGAGGACTAGCGTAATTAGCACCAGCAAATAAGGTAAAATGCGTACCGAACCCTCGGTGCGCGGGTCAGACTCGCACTTGTCCGATTTTTTTTTAAATATAGTTATATGATATCTCACAAACCTCATTCCTACAATTATTTGCCAACATTTTGTTGACTACGACATTTTAAACTATTTTTACCTTACTAGTCCAACCTCTCTGATTTTTACAGAACGTAAAAACGCTGCCATTGCACTATCGAATTATGGAGCTGGGCTAAATCATTGTTCACTGTAAACTAACTAAACTAAATCTCTTTTAAGATTCTTCTTTTTCCGCTTGATGTTTGATTACTATATTCATATTTTCTTCAGATTTACAATCGTAGATTTAGCGGCAAAAACGTAGTAGTCCGCACGGCAGAAACGTAGCTATCAAAGTGCATCTTTTTTTACGGCAAACCGAATTGTTGTAATCGACATAGTATAACTTATAACAGATTTGTAACTTACAGCCTTTTCGAATGCAGGCATTAATGATAAAACCCATTATTTCAAAATGTTAATTTTATAACTATTCATCGTAAAATTACGAGACCCGGACCATTTGATGCAGTTTTTTTTTGGTTCGAACAGTGCAATAAAAAATATTTCATAATTTATGGACTACGACGTTTTCGCTTTCCGCCGTCGAATATTACACATGGTCCCGCTCAAAGTTATGTGAAGGCATGAAAAGTAAAATGTTTCTGATCTTACTGTACATGTACAGAATCACCAATGTTTGCAATTTCAAACGGCATTTCGCATGACAACTGGCAAACACAAAGACGAACCAATAAATAAAATGCCCACGAAATTAACAGTCATGTTTGACTATACATAGATAGGTAATTACAAGGAGCAATACTTGCTCCTTGGGTAATTACTAAGCTAGAAAACAAATCTGTATTGCATGTGTGCATTGCATGCTGGTTCGGCGTTACACCGAAACCGAATGTTCCTAGTCGATTTGGGAAGGATTAATATTGTGGACTGTAGGATGGCGGTTCTTCGGTGACTAGGAAGTGAGGAAGTGAAAAGGTGTTGTGGATAGGAGCCTCTTACCTTGCTCGGCAGTCTTCTTCTTCTCAGAAGGGCAGTCTTTTGGTGTCTACGGGAATCCTGAAGCTGCTTGAATCACTCCACTACACAAATCACTTTCACTCGCGAGCGGGTTTGTTAGGTTTTTGGTATAAGCGGTAATAATTATATATAGCGGTGTGGATTACAGAACGCGGCAGACATGATTTTTTTTTGAGCGTCTCGAATCTTCCATTCTTTCTTTCGTCGCCGTTGAGCAGGGCGGCCAATAGCGAGGCATTTTGGGAGGGGATTCATGTAAAAGGATCGCTCGGATTGGCCGAGCAGCGACGAACCATTGACGTTGAATAATTAACTAGCAATGGAAAGGATAGATGGCGCTACCATATTCCCCCTTAACTTTAGCGAAAACTACAAACGCAATAACAGCGAAAACTACAAACTAAATACTTAAACTAAGAGGTAGATCCAACTTCAGGCTAGATCTCACTGAGTTGGAAGCGGACAGAGACGTACAACAGGGCGCACGTAGCTCCCCTTCGCGGGTTTCACGGTAACAACGCGGGTTGTACCGTCCTTGGAAGTATGCAGTTTCTCTACGATGGCTAACGGCCATGAAAGCGGCGGAGCATTATCATGTATTATGACGACCAACGTACCCTCCTGTATAGGGGATGCAGGACTATTCCACTTGGATCTAGCCTGAAGCTGGTGTAGATATTCCGCACGCCAGCGCCGCCAGAACGACTGCACGAGTTTATCGAACAGAGTATGCCTCTGGAGCAAGCTTGAAGAGTCTGCTTCAGGAGCCGGAAATGACAATAATGGTACTGTGTTCAGAAAATGTGCAGGGCTTAACGCGGATGGTTCTGCAGGGTCACTACTCAATGCCGTGAGCGGATGCGAGTTGATCAGTGCCTCGACTTGTGCAAGGACAGTTAAAGCTCTTCGTAAGAGAGGATCTGTTGACCTATAACTTTGAAGAGATGCGTTTTAATTACTTTGACCATGCTTTCCCAACATCCACCGAAATGTGGTGATGCTGGTGGAATAAACTTCCAGTCAATATGATCTATGGAAAGTTCTTCCTGAAGACGAGTACGATAACCCGCGACGTGATTGAAACAAGTAGCGGGAACAAGTTCAATCAATTTACTAACGCGGTTGGCGACAAAAGTCTGCCAGCGGTGAGGAGATGAGTAAATCCAAGCGAGCACTACTTTGGAGTCGGAAAATGCGTATATTTTATTAATAGGGTAGTGGGGCAAAACTGTGTCTTGAACCTTGCGGAGCAACTGAGACAGCAGAAGGGCGGCGCACAACTCCAGTCTCGCAACCGAAATGGTTTTAACAGGCGAGACCTTAGACTTGGCACAAACTAACTGCACCGAGTAGTTAGAACCAATGCGGATTTGCAGATATACGACTCCGCCGTAAGCACGCTTGCTGGCGTCAGCGAAACCTATTAAGTTGATGGTACATCCATCTACCAACCCAAGATGACGCGGAATAGTAATTTGATTGAGCGCGGTAAGCTCAATACAAAACTGGCCCCAAGCGGCGACAATATGGTCAGGGGGTTTTTCATCCCACTCACAGTTTGATAGCCAAAGCTCTTTGATCAAGAGCTTGGCGTACAAAATTGTGGGAGCCACAAAACCCATTATGTCCCATAGTAGAGCCACTGTGGACAGCATAGTGCGTTTAGTGCACTTATCATCTGGCGGTGAGACGTCAAACCGAAAACTATCACAGGATTTGGTCCAGCGTAAACCGAGAACTTTATGCGGTACAGACTTCTCAAACTCAATGTCTGGAGAAGCTTTATGAGAATCTGGTATGCGTGCGAGAACCTCCTTAGAGTTGCTTGTCCATTTGACAAGATCAAATTGGCCTCGCTTGAAAAGCTGAATAAGCTCTTCACAAAGCGCAATTGCTAGCGGAGCGGATATGACACTACAGGCAATGACATCCATATACAAAGCGGAAGCGTAGTATAGTATAGTGTAGCGTAGCGTAGCGTAGCATAGCATAGCGTAGCATAGCGCAGCGTAGCGTAGCGTAGCGTAGCATAGCGTAGCATAGCATAGGATAGCTTGGCGTAGCATAGCGTAGCATAGCATAGCATGGCATAGCATGGAGTAGCATAGCGTAGCATAGCATAGCATAGCGTAGCATAGCGTAGCGTAGCATAGCATGGCATAGCATGGCGTAGCATAGCATAGCATAGCTAATTAGTCCTTTATCTTACACACAGTTTTAGCACCCACCTTGATCTCTTGAAGAACAGAACAACAACAAGACGTAATACAATGAGAAGTATGTAACGTAGGTACTGTACCCATAATCACATACCCAAATACCGTCTCAATAGCGGGCGGTAAATCATATCGCTCACTACGTACTATTTTAGTTAGTAGCAAGTGCGGAAATATTGAAGCTCCGATCAAAAGATCAATGCCTGCCGGATTCGCAAACTCCGCGTCTGCCAGCGGCAATGAATCGAGGTGAGTGAGTGATGCTACGTCTACATTAGCGTTCGGCAATGCGTCCGTGATACGCTCCACGATAAGCGAAGCAATGTTAAAATTAATATCCCTATCAAAACGTGAATGTATTTTAACATCTACGGAACCCTTGCAATGTTTTTCTGACCCGCCGATTCCTTTGACCACTGAACTAGTATTTCTAAAGTTATTCCACAATCCGAGGCGTTTGAAACTTTCCAATGTTATTAAATTGGTCTGAGACGCGCTATCGAGTAGACAACGTACCATGTGCGGCGACCCATTAACATCATAAACGATAACTTGCGCTGTCGCTAACAGTACCGTCTTAGACGCCGTACACTGCGTTTTGGCCCTGCGCAGATCATTATAGATGCGCGAGTGCCGTCCTCACGTGCGCGTCGCCCGCGCGATGAATGTCGTACACAACGATATTTCATTCTGAATCGTGGGAGGCGCAGTTATCGTAGCCTGCACCTGCGACGTAAGTGTATCAAGGTTAGCGGCTTGGCTTGACAACGGACTACTTTTATCAAAATGCAACAATGAGTGGTGTCGTTGATTACATGAACGACATCTCGTCTTACTAGAACAATCACTAGTTTTATGCTTTATACTTAAGCAATTAATGCAAGCTCTGTTGTCCTTCACGCACTTGAAACGAGCAGTCGGATTTAGACCATTGAAGGCGGGACACTTATAGAAATGGTTGTGCACTATATTACTGCACAGACACTTCTGTGAATTATTACTATTAGATTCCGAGCATGTTACGTAAGATTGTGGATTAGGGACCGAGTTATTATTACTATTTCGCGATTTATTCAACCTTTGTTTGCTGCTGTTAGTGTTAGACGGGCTAGGTGAACTAGGCTGCGTATTATGAAATATTCGACACTGATCTTTGATGAACGAAATAAAACTATCTAGTGTTGGTATTTTATTATTGCGTTCCGTCATCTCGAAAGCACGAATTGTTTCAGTGTCAAACTTTTTTAAAGCGAGTTGAAGCAACATAAAGTCGGAAAGATCTTCCAATTTTAAGTTCCTAAGAGAATTAACCGCGGTTACGAAGTTATCTATAAACAGCTGGAAATTCGAGACAGATGCGGCACCGAACAGTTTAAGATTTAAAGCTTGGTCAAAGTAGGTAGACGCTAGGACGCGAGTGTCTTGATATCTATCAAGTAGTGACTGAAATATGACCTGATAATTCTCAGCACTGGGTGTGACACCTGCAAATACGGAGTGGGCCTTCGGTGACAGTTTACCTATTAAATAGTACAACCTGTCAGCATCTGTCAGAGAACCATTATCGTGCACTGTGGACTTAAAACTCGCATAGAATAACGGCCAATTTCGTATATTTCCGTCAAACGACATAATCTCGATTGGCGGTAACCTCGGTTTGCGAGCCGCTGCAACGGGTTGTGCCGAATATTTACCCTCCAATTGCGATTGTATACGCTTAATAATACAATTAAGGTCCTCGAATGAGGTGTACGCTTGATAATTCGGTTGTTCATCAGGATTAGTAGAATGCAATCTTGCGTTATAATCGTCTAACAACTTATGAAAATCTGTTCGAATACTATCTACTGTCATACAATAGCTGAGAAATGACTCCCTATTACTATCAGAAACGGCTGCGGTCTTTGAACGCTCATAAATGTTTTGAATACGCTCAAATAAAATATTGCGTTTTGCTTCTAAGATTGTCATCTCTTTGTCTTCCGGCACGCGTGACTTCTTTTGTTGTGACATGCTTACGTAAGTATAAGCTAATGAGACCGAAACAAAATAAGAATATCTAAAGTACCTATTATTTTACCTAAGTACCTAGGCAACACTTTAAAGCGGTGGAATTAAAAGTTGCTTGAAATATGAGATTTACAAGGCAACTATGATAGTTCCAGAAATAATAATTGGGTAAGTAGGTAGCTACATAAAAGTATATTACCTACTGCCTACTGATGTGTGCGAAAACAACCATGTGACGGTTATGTGAATGGACTAGGAGTATAGCTAGGTGCTATAACTGCCTAGGTATATAGATATAACGAGGTTTTACGTATAAAACGTAAATGAATCCGGCTCGAAGGACCAAAAAAATGGTTCGGCGTTACACCGAAACCGAATGATCCTAGTCGATTTGGGAAGGATTAATATTGTGGACTGTAGGAAGTGAAAAGGTGTTGTGGATAGGAGCCTCTTACTTTGCTCGGCAGTCTTCTTCTCAGAAGGGCAGTCTCATGGTGTCTTCGGGAATCCTGAAGCTGCTTGAATCACTCCACTACACAAATCACTTTCACTCGCGAGCGGGTTTGTTAGGTTTTTGGTATAAGCGGTAATAATTATATATAGCTGTGTGGATTGCGGAACGCGGCGGACATGAGTTTTTTTTGAGCGTCTCGAATCTTCCATTCTTTCTTTCGTCGCCGTTGAGCAGGGCGGCCAATAGCGAGGCGTTTTGGGAGGGGATTCATGTAAAAGGATCGCTCGGATTGGCCAAGCAGCGACGAACCATTGACGTTGACATAATTAACTAGCATTGGAAAGGATAGATGGCGCTACCACATGCTCTACCCTAGTCAATCAGAAGTCATCACCAGTAGCGGCTTGAGGATGAGGCCAGAGGGCTTAAGTGGGTCATCATTGTGTTCAATACCTTATTTTTAAACTGACTATGCATAAGGCAGGCCTATTCTAAAGCCGTATCGTTTCTATACGGGAATTACCTTACAGCCCCTTACATTGCACGACCACCCAGAGATTATCGTCAGATAATAATATCTGTGGTCTAAGTCAGACTAACCGTGTGGTGAACGACACTGCAAGCGGACCAGATTCTTGCCATTTTCTCGCCTTCTCTCATCTTCTGTTTTTAAGGAAAGAAAGGACACGGCGAAGACTAGTTTTCGTCCGCTCTAAACTATGATTCAAATATAAGGCTTATAGGGATAGCGTGTGGCCTCAACTATACCAACATCATCATCATCAGCCTTTCGTGTTCAGCCACTGCCAGCCACTTTGCGTATATCGTCACTCCACCTAGTCGGAGGGCGTCCTGCACTACGTTTTTTAGAACACGGCTACTCCAACGGTTATCGGTTCTGCGACAGATGTGACCATCGCACTGCCACTTCAACTTACTAATTCTCTGAGCTATGTCGATTACCTTGGTTCTCTGTCGGTTCACTTCATTACAAATTCGATCCTTCAGAGAAACTTCGAGTATAGCCCTCTCCCTAGCTCGCTGTGCGACCTTATATTGGTGGACTAGTCGCACCGTCAGTGTCCACGTCTCGACACCGTAAGTCATAACGGGTAGGACGCACTCGTTGAAGACTTTTCTCTTAAGGCTTAGCGGTAGGGATGACAAAAAGACTAGACGGAGTTTCCTATATGCTGCCCAGCCGAGCTGTATTCTTCTGCAAGCCTCCTCTCGAAGTTGTTTCTACCCAACTGCAAGGTTTGCCCAAGGTAGACTAGACAGGTACTCCTGAACAACTTCGAAAGGGACCCCATATACGATAATCGGTTTGGCAGCGATAGCCTAGTGGAGATACCAACAGACTGCCATGCAGAGGGTATCGGGTTCGAATCCACGGCACGCACCAAAATGACTTTTCGAAGCTAACTGCGTATTAAATTGTTAACTATCGCTTGCCCCGTGCCTTGGAGATCACGTTAAACCGTCGGTCCCGGCTGTCATGAAGATTTTTGGCAGACATTACGGGGAGTCAGTAGGTACCCTCAAATAAACTGATACTGGTCTAAACCATGGCATATCGCTATCCCTATGGGTTGCGGAGGTCAGACGGCAGTCGCTCTGTGGAAAAGTTGATATTCTGTCCATATCTAGTTCGACCAGTAAGCGGACCCCGGGCTCTAAGACCCCTAGCTAACGTTAGAGCGATGATGATGATAAGATAATCGTTTCCGGAGAGACATGTTCATTTATAAAAAAATATCTTGGTTTTATCTAAGTTCATCCGGAGTGCGATGCGAGCAGAAGAATCAGAATTAGCCATGCTGCTCAGCATATACTGCAAGTCTTGCACGGTTTTAGCCACGATAACGATATTTTTATTTTTTATTTTATTTTTACATAATAGGTATAGTTACAGACAACAGATCGATAATCATATAGTAATAAATTGAACACGGTACAGCTTCAAATCTGCCGTCCACTTAAAACTATACACATCATTTACAAATATAATAACAGAGCTTCAGTTGATGAACAGTAGGTAATGAATGAAAAAAAAATTAATTGAATACATAGATATTAGTGAGATATGGTTACATAACACAGTTAATTGGATTTACAGAACACAGTATTTACTAATTGGCAGAAATTAAATGCTTATGATCTAAAAGGTTTGTACATATTGTTTTTGAGAAGAGAGCTTTTAAATATATTAAAACTATCATTGAAAATATCTATTTGAGAGCATATACGGTTATATTGACTACACATTCTAGATATTGGCTTATTGTGTGAAACCATAGACGAACAAAAATTTTCCTTCATAAGTGTGAAACATTATTGTTGCTGGATGGTATTACAAAAAGTTGTGGTGTGCGTGCAGATCGCAGTGGCATTTGAATTTTAATTTCTCGACGAGTTGTATGTCCGATAAGCCATTTACAATTTTTAAAAGTGTACACAAGTCACTCATCCATCTCCTGTGCTCAAGAGTAATCATTTTGAACTCCTGAAGTCGATCGTTGTACTCTTTTATCTTACTTCTTAAGCCTAACTTTGAACACAGCGCTCTAACAAATCGCATTTGTACTGCCTCAATTCGATCTATATGGGTCCCATGGATAGGTAACCATACAGAGGAGCAGTATTCTAATATGCTACGGACCAAACAGTAATACAAAGTCATTAAAGAGCTAGCTTTTTTAAAAGGTCTCGCATTACGAAGTATAAAAGACAACATACGGTTTGCTTTGGCGCAGATGTGGTCGTAATGAGGCCTAAAATACATCGTACAGTCGAAAATTACTCCTAAATCACGAACCATATTAACCCCTTTCTAGGGCGATGTCTTTAATATAATATTTATAGTTAATTGGATTTATGCTTTTCGTAAATGAAATCACTTGGTATTTCTTAATATTAAGGGACATAGAGTTTCTGTCACACCAGTCGACAATAGTATTTATATCGGACTGAAGATATTCGCAATCACGGTGGTCAAAAATGCGTCTAAAGATTTTTAAATCGTCTGCATATGCCAAACATTCACTTTTAAGCTCTTGTAACAGATCATTGATAAATAGCAGAAATAGGAGGGGGCCCAAGTTAGATCCTTGCGGAACTCCGGATTTAGCCACAAAAGGAACAGATTCATACCCGCTAAGTGCCACTAACTGTGTGTGTTCGGTTTAATAAATAAGAGGAAAGCCACCTGTACAAGTTGCCGTGGATTCCGAAATGTTGTGTTTTCACTAATAACACAGAGTGACTGACGCGATCGAACGCCTTTGAAAAATCTGTGTAGATGGAGTCTACTTGCATTCTGCAATTAAATGAGTCACATAAATAACTTGTGTAAGGTTTGTGATAGTTGATCTGCCAGTCATAAACCCGTGCTGTATAGGACTTAGTTGGTGCTTTAAGTGATGATAAATATGATCATACACATAACTCTCAAATATTTTGGTGAACCAGTTGAGAATGCAGATAGGACGCTAGTTAGAAACGTCACTTCTATTGCCAGATTTGTAAATTGGTGTTATTTTCGCGATTTTCTAAAGTTCAGGAAATATCCTAACTAGAATGTTGTGGAATGTGATGGAAATAACGTTCATTCTTCCTCATTTAACGATTTCTCGTAAATTATATGAACAGGTGTAACCAGTGCAGTTGCACAATGACGAATAAAGATTGGTGGAATGCCGTCAAACCCGCCGCCTTTTGTCAGGTCAATACCTTGCAGTTTCTTAAGTAAGTCATGTTTTTGGATACAGAGTTCACCGATAGTATGGTTGAATGTTGGAAAAGTAGGAGTATAATTTTTGTTTATAGCTCTAGAACAGTAAACTGATGTGAAGTAGTCTGCAAAAAGATTGACTACATCACCGCCCGATTCACCTCTTTTATCTTTGTAAAACATAACGCTAGGGTAATTGTTTGTCACGCGTTTGCTCTTTGTATAGCGCCAAAAAGCCTTAACATTGAGCTTAAGTTCATCCTCGATTTGCTCAATATAAGTTTTAATGTTGAAGTAGCGATATGAAACCTCTTTGTGTTTCTAGGCTGATATGTTTCTTTTTTCTTCGTGGTGCTTTTATACTATGATTTTTGATGTTAAATGTAGAATGCCACTGTTGTTTACTTTAGTCGAGAATGTCATAGTTTTTTCACTGTCTTTTCAAGAAGCATGGTAACCAGATTACATATATTTTCATGTCTGCAAAACTAACATGTTTTATTAATCTTCCACTCATCAAACTTTAAGTTTTAAAACATAAGAATTCGTCATAATCGTTTAAATCTAGAGTGAGCTTTAGTTTTAAGTTTAAGCAATGTGATTAGACTTTTACTGAACCATATTGGATAATTACTTTTAGAGGCTTTGGTTTTTGGAGTATAGTATGTTTTTCTATAATCTCATAAATCGTATTATAGAAAAATTGGATAAAGTCATTACATCCTAAACTTAAAGCCCGTTGAGACCAATCAACTCTATCAATATCTTTGATACAACCGTCGTAATTTGTTTTTCGATAGCATAATTTTTTGATGGTGGCACTTTGTGTGAAACTGGGAGCGGTAGTTCGCAGAATGACTTCATATCGTCTGCAAATCTTTGGTAAGTGTGACAGGTACTCGCCGTTTATGTTAATACCGCGTCCTTTCCAGTGCAGCGTCTTGAACATGTCCTCCATTGCATTTGTGAACAATTTGGGGAAGATAACATCCCCTTGTCTCACACCTCGATGCAGGTGGATAGGTTCAGACTGCTGGTTCTGTACTTGGACGGTCATAGTCGCGGCGTCATCCTGACCTCTCAACACTTGGACATATCGCAAATCGATTTGGCACCGTTGCAAAGTCTCCAGAACAGACCAGGTTTCAATAGAGTCAAAGGCCTTCTCATAGTCCACAAACGCTAAACACAGAGGCTAATTATACTCCTCTGTCTTCTGTATAATCTGCCGCACTGTGTGGATGTGGTCTATGGTGCCGTATCCTTATCGAAAACCGGTCTGTTCGGGCGGCTGAAACTCATCGAGTCTGCGCGCGAGATAGTTCGTAATTACCCCGGCAAACAGCTAATAGACGTGGCTCAACAGCGAGATAGGTCGATAGTTCTTCAAAAGAGTTTTTTCTCCATTTTTGAAGAACAAAAAGACAATGCTCTTGCTCCACGCCCTTGGAGTAGCACAAACACCAACTATCCAACCGACGACGTCTTATCTCACCGTGCTTTAGACATGAGAGTCACTAAGACTGCGCTGAAGTGGACCCCATACACTTCTATTTATTTTGGATAGTTCATTGAATATTGTACCGCCTCTTCGGCCCGATGCTCCAAACATTGCTTTGTACTTAATTTTTTATCTGACCGGCGTGGAACAATATAAGACCGAAACCAGTTGCCAATCACACCAATTGTCGCCAATTCAGCTGCTTCAAGAGACATGCAAAAAACCCTACAATTTGTACTTTTCTCATTTTCCATATCAACTGTCCATAACGTACAGTTAACTACGAGTACAAAAGTCGTTTCACAACTAAACATCTTTGCCGAGTCTTTTATGAATTCATCTTCATCAGCCTGCCGTAGTACACTGCTGGACATAGACCTTAACTACACTATAAAACTGGTTATTGACCTAATAAAGAATAATTGGGCTTAATAAAAAAATATTTATTTCCAAGCGTACTTGTCGTCAAGATAATAATTTAGACTATAATATGCCTTTAGTATAAGATTATTTTTAATTATTATCTGAAACGACCTTAACGGCAAGTCTAAAATATTAATTATAGGTACAATCTTATACTAAGCCCATTAAAAGAGCTATGCGTTTTGTGTAAATGGAAATACGGTACAAATCATTTGTGCTTGTTCCTAGTATTATTATTCTGTATGTCAGTATACATTTTGTAAGAATTTATATGTAGTCCTACATTGTCACAAATATATAGTGATGCTACCGTACGAATACCAATATATATTTTTTTCTTTGAGTGAGACCCTTGTCTTTAACTGGTAAATGGCCTTAACTGCCCGTTTTTGCAACATAAAAATATTTTCGATGCCAGAAGCCTTATCCCATAATAGTATGCCATATGACATAACACTATGAAAATAACTAAAGTAAACCAATCTAGCCGTATCGACATCAGTCAACCTACGAACCTTCTTAATGGCATAAGCAGCTGAGCTAATTTTCACTGAGAGATATGTAACGTGCGCACCCCACTGCAATTTTGAATCAAGTGTTATTCCTAGAAATAATGTTGATTCAGATGTTTCGAGTACATCATCACTTAGAACTATACTAGGACCAAGGTTTCAGACATTAGGCAGAGCTGCTTATAACTTAATACATTTTGTTTTTGTTTTGCGTTCAGTACATTTTAGTTTACATTAATCCATTTAGTTACTTGAATGAGCGCACTATTAATTTCGTTAAAATGTCCCTTATTTCTATCTACTTTGAATATCAATGAAGGTAGAAATAAGGAACGTACGTTGTACTGTTTGCTGACGATACGTCAGTCAGTCGTCTAATCGTTTATGTAAACAACAAACAGGAAAGGCCCTAGGATGCTGCCTTGCGGCACTCCTAAATCAACAGGTAAGCCACTGGATTTTGAGCCGTTTATTTCAACACATTGGATTCTGTCACTTAAGTATGACTTAATGACATCCAATGCTTATGCAAACTCAGACATAACGGCGTACAGACTGTACGCCGTTATGTCTGAGTTTGCATAAGAGCGTTTCATGGCAGACACAATCGAATGCATTCGAATGGTCGCAAAACACACCAATAGTATTTTGGGCATTATCCCATGCACTGAATATTTGTTTAAGTAACGCTACTCCTGCATCTGCTCACTATGAAGAAGGCTGTTTAAAATGTCTCAGTAGTTGCTTGAGTATGATCTTTTCAAAAATCTTACAAAAGGCAGGTAGTAGGTATCGATATTGGTCTATAATTACTAGGATCAGTCTTACTGTCGGATTTGAAAAGAGGTATTATCCTACTATGTTTCATAAGATCGGGAAAACACCTGATTCCAATGATATTAGAAAAGTCGTAGATACGTTACCTACGTACCTAGTAATCAATTCGTAGAAACGGTACACTAACGCACACATCGATAACTCCATATTTTATTTTAATTTCGGCTGACAAGATGTGTCAGTTTCACTATGACGCCGGCTCGCCACGTCACACACATATATGTCAGACTTGCCAACTGGTTTATGTTTAGAGTATTAGAGTCCTGCTTTTGGTACGCCTATAACATATCTACTTCATTAACTTGTAACATCATCCTGATTCAATATATCTACTTATTAAATAAGTTGCTGAAATAAGGAGCTACTTCATCAATTATACTTTTCAAAACCTTAACAGAAATGCCCCAGAGATCACCTGTATTTTTGGATTCTATAGATTCACGCCACTGAGCCCGATTTTAGATGAATTATAACTTTTCAAATATTATTCTTACTCTGTAAATTATGGTTTATGTTGTTTGTTTAAAAATCTTACAAGTTATTGAGAAAAATAATAATAACGTCCTACAGACCGCATTTTGACCACGGCATTTAGTCTCATATGAGACTAGCCAACTGCGCGGGCCATATTAGGTATAGTGCAGAAGTGTGTGTGCAAACACAACTGCACTTGCTATTCCAACACGACTGGAGAGATTGGGCACAGGAACAACGTTTTTGACGTGCTTGCGGAGGCAATTGGTATGCTACCGCTAATTCCCTCACTCTTGAACTACTTTTGGAAAATTCTTCACAGAAATCCCAATATCGCTTTGGTTCCACCCGGGCATATGCCCGGGTGGAATCGATATCGAACCCGAATCGATATCGAATCGATATCGAACCCGAGATCTCATGATGCGCTGTCGCTTACGTACCTCAACCGCAGGACCACAAATGCATATTGGAAATAATAATTATTTGGGAAGATGTAACTATTCATAAGCATGTAAATGTACTTTTCAGTTTTTCAAGACGTCCCCAATTTGGTCGACGAACGTCTTATGGTTATGGGGTCTGCCGCAACCGGCTTGCCCAAACACCTCTGCCATATATATTTGATTCGTCAATCTTTCTTCACTCATTCGCTCCACGTGTCCAAACCATTTCAGCATTCCTTTCTCAATTCTTGTCACGACATCTTCTTTCAGGCCACATCGCTCTCGTATTACTGCATTCGGAATTATATCAATCAGTCTCACCCCACACATACTACCTACTGGATTAGATATTTGACTGTGCTACTAGTCCGAAGCACCCGCAACCGGCGAGCATGTATGAAAAGAATAATGAATGTAGAGGAAGCGCGAGAGGTTTGCAAGGATAGAAGCAAGTGGCGATCTGTTGTCTCTGCCTACCCCGACGGGAAAAAGGCGTGACCATATGTATGTATGTAAATGTACTTGCCGTTATCCTCTTAACCTGTTTTTACCCGACTACGGCGAAGCCAAAAGGAAGGGTTATGTTTTTGGCAGTCTATGTATTTATGTATGTATGTTTGTATGTTCCACCGTAGCGCCCAAATTACTGAACCGATTTTAATAAATTGGGTATCAATAGATTCGTAATAATGGCCCGGGTGACATAGGCTATATAAATTTTATCAAAATTCTCTACTACGAAATTAATAGCTCAGATTCCAACCTCAAAAGAAAAACTGCGATAATCATTACGTGTTTGGTATCAAAAGAAGAAATTGGTGAGCACATTACAAATATGTACATTTAAGCTGCGCGTCCACAGGATCGGAATCGGAGCGTACGGAGCGGACGCCGGCGCGTCATCATTTACAAAATGCCGATGGGGTGCGTCCACTGCATTCGGATTCAGCATCGGCAATTTAGGTATTTTTAAAGCAGGAGGATAGTGACGAGGATATTGTTGTAATTAGATAAATTTTCGGAGAATATCATACATTATATTCTGATTTATTAGAAGATGAAAATAGATTTTACTTGCCGAATTTCGTCCCAAATATTGTCTCTCCTAAGTCGATTATGTTAATGTTCATGTTTTAGATTATAAAGTTCTTCATACCTTTCCACTAAAATAATTAAAACGTCGTCGTTCATCGTGAATAAGTAATTTTGCCTACAGTTTAACGTCGCAAACACTATTTATGATCATTATTTATGATATTCATCAAATGTATAATATTCTCCGAAAATTAATTTACAACAATATCCTCGTCACTATCCTCCTGCTTTAAAAATACCTAAATTGCCGATGCTGAATCCGAATGCAGTGGACGCACCCCATCGGCATTTTGTAAATGACGACGCTCCGTCCGCTCCGTACGCTCCGATTCCGATCCGGTGGACGCGCAGCTTTGAACTGTGAATTTAGCTGGGTACCCCGTCTTACCCGCTGCCCCGTCTAACCTCCTTCTCCCCTACCTGCCGTGTTTGTTTAATGCAGGTGAGTGTTCCTGGCACTTAAAATAGGTATACAATAGGTGCGTCCACGGCTCTAGCTTGAGCATTTCTGTACCTATACTTTTCTGGATTTTTATCTGAATGAGCTATTTTCTTGTTTCGATCTTTGTAGACCCCATTTTGACGTAGTCGGGTTTTAGTCTTTAAATTTATTTTATTTTATATAAACTCCGTTCTATAGCTATCAGAGAGGGAAGAGTTATATAAAACACACGGATCACTGAATAATTTTTAAAACAAAAACACGATGGTTACATTACAAAAAAACACGCATATTAGGTACACATGTAGATAGGTACACATTACAATATGTGCTCTTCGTATCGTCTCTGCACTTGTGGGAGAAAATCCATTTGGCCGCCTTGTGCAACGTATTTTGCAGGAAGTTAAGATTAAAAATAAAATATAAAATGCTTT
The DNA here is from genome assembly GCA_944739405.2 of Euclidia mi. Lineage (NCBI taxonomy): Eukaryota > Metazoa > Arthropoda > Insecta > Lepidoptera > Erebidae > Euclidia > Euclidia mi. The sequence continues at coordinate 45,044,828 of OX123187.2, forward strand.
AAAATTTATAATTTAAAATAACAACGTTGCACGTTGGTCTGACGCCAAGGCACAGTCCCTCGTAGTCACATATCGACGTAGAAATGAACTGCTACCCTCGATTGGAGACTGACTAGGTGTATATACCTACCACTGTTCCAGACAACAAATTAAAAAAAACGGGTAATTCCGAATCCGAATCGCCCACCTGTACAAATTACGATTTATATTGGCGATGCTAAGACTCTACTAGCAACTCAACCGGAAAAATTTAGAAGTTGTCTTAGATCGTCACTTACACGACTGCTCGAAGCAAAGTTGCATTGAAAAAGGTACCTACTCTGTGGCATTGAAAGCTGTCAAAAGTGTCAGTCTTAAGCTGTGCGTCCACCGGATCGGAATCGGAGCGTACGGAGCGGAAGGATTTGTTGCTTTGTATTAATTTCTATGAAACTGCGTGCACTGGATCGGCATTTCTGCGCCAGACACCGGTATTTGTGCTGATGACGTCATCCGCAGTGAACGCATCATTCGGATTCCGAGCGTTTCAAGTTCTGACGTGTTTGCGGCATTAGACTGTAGGCAAAAATACTTATTCACGATGAACGACGATGTTTTAATTACTTTAGTAGAGACATATGAATGTACCCAAAAATCTATGATATTCATTATTTATGATATTCATCAAATGTATAATATTTTCCGAAAATTAATCTACAACAATATCCTCGTCACTGTCCTCCTGCTTTAAAAATACCTAAATTGCCGATGCTGAATCCGAATGCAGTGGACCACCCCATAGATAAAAATCCAGAAAAGTATAGGTACAGAAATGCTCAAGCTAGAGCCGTGGACGCACCTATTGTATACCTATTTTGAGTGCCAGGAACACTCACCTGCATTAAACAAACACGGCAGCTATGGGAGAAGGAGGTTAGACGGGGCAGCGGGTAAGACGGGGTACCCAGCTAAATTCACAGTTCAAAGCTGCGCGTCCACCGGATCGGAATCGGAGCGTACGGAGCGGACGGAGCGTCGTCATTTACAAAATGCCGATGGGGTGCGTCCACTGCATTCGGATTCAGCATCGGCAATTTAGGTATTTTAAAGCAGGAGGATAGTGACGAGGATATTGTTGTAATTAGATTAATTTTCGGAGAATATCATACATAATATTCTGATTTATTAGAAGATTAAAATAGATTTTGCCCAATTTCGTCCCAAATATTGTCTCTCCTAAGTCGATTATGTTAATGTTCATGTTTTAGATTATATAGTTCTTCATACCTTTCCACTAACATAATTAAAACATCGTCGTTCATCGTGAATAAGTATTTTTGCCTACAGTTTAACGTTGCAAACACGTCAGAACTAGAAACGCTCGGAATCCGTATGATGCGTTCACTGCGGATGACGTCATCGGCACAAATACCGGTCTCAGGCGCAGAAATGCCGATCCAGTGCACGCAGTTTCATAGAAATTAATACAAAGCAACAAATCCTTCCGCTCCGTACGCTCCGATTCCGATTCAGTGGACGCGCATCTTAAGACAAGTTCAAATTTCGCCGATAGAGGCGCACGGGTAATTTTTGCATCGCCTATACGGGAATCTGAATGATTCTTTTAATTTTTCTTCATAAATCAGAATTTTTGCATCCTAAAAATTAATAAAATATGTTTTGAAATACGCAAAACAAGCCTTTATTTGAAATTGTAGCATCAATGTCTGCAATTGTAGCAAACTTCAACCAATTTTTAAGACTATTGACTACCTACATATTGCAGTTTTCAGATTTTCCATGAATGTAGAATATATAAAACTATGTTACTAGCGATATTTCATAGTTCTAGGTCAACGGGCAGTAACCTATGTATTTTAATTTCTTTGAGAGTGTCGTTATATGCGTATTTAGCGGTATTAACGGCCGTATCTTTCTTTTACGTCAATGTAGAAAGATTGATTTTACACAGCTTCAAGAGACCGTAGACCTGTGCCTTAATTTCAACTCGATATTGTCACGCGTTCCCCAAATTAATGAACTTGATAGACAGACATACAGACAAACGCATAAAATAATTAAGAACATGTTTATACATAGACCAGTTACCTTCCGGCGCACGCTTGGCCAGTGTGTACATTACACAGAATGTAAATGAGTGAAATAATGGTTATTTAAGCACTATAGCAGCTAGTTCATCGCGTTAATTTTATTTATTATAGCTATACCTAAATATTACCATTAAGCAAATCTGAAAACAAAATATAAATGCAATTTGTATCTCCTATGTATTAAATACTTATTATTTACCTACTATACAAAAAAGCATAGAAAAAACTACTAGAGCTCCTTTCTAAATAACGCATGAAAAAGATTAAAAAGGTTTTAATTACTATTGATAAATACTTGGCCTTCATATTATACTCTGGTGAAAGCACAAAGAAAAAGAAAGTTCAGAACTTCCGGTTTTTCCGAAAGATTTTTATGGTTCGTGTTCGATAAAATAATTTTCGGTAAAAACAAAGGTCCAGTTAATTCTTTTCTGAATTAAAGATACACTTATACACGGGTTCATACGATTTGTGTGTAACTTGAGTGTTACAGTGCTCTACTTGATTTTATTGATTGCATTTCCCGGGTGAATTGTCTACAGCGCATGCTCGAAAATTGCTCGGAAAATTCGTGTGACTACGGCTGCAAAGGTGAGCTTTTCTCGTATTTTCTTCCAAAATATAGTTAATTTGTAGATATTTTGAGTCGCTAACAGCATTTAACAGTTCTATAAAGGAATTGTTCTAAAAATTGTGCTTGAATGAAAAATATTTTCCTCTACACCTGTGTGAAGGTATGCAGCCGGCATGAGATTTACAAATTACGCAATTTAAACGTCTTATTTGCTTTAATAGATAGTGAAGTGAACTGATATTGGTGAAAAGCTGCCTAGTTTGAATTGTGGTCAAAGTAACATAAGAAACCTTCATAGAAACTGGCAAATAGCGACTCTTACATCACTTCTTAGTTTTCGCATTTTGTTTTATCTGAAATGAATTTTCCTGAAGCATATCCCATCAGTCATGAAGCAAAAATAATATTTTCTATATTCAAACTTAAATGTCATGTTATTGTCACTCATAAAGCTAATAAAAATAACTTGGCAAATTGATCATTTATCGGGTGCAAGGAAACATGCACAAGATGGACGCAGTAGGAAGCCCATGTGTGTCGCCGGTACACATGCTACATACTGCGACAAGCGATTATTCTAATTCCGATTCATACTGATGCAAATACATCAGCTTAAGTACTTGTATAGATCACGTCTACTAAATTTAGATTGAATGTACGAGTCTGTGATGAACAATAACTGCATTCACTGCGTCGATATCTTGCACTTACTGTCAATTCGCCGGTGTGAAATTTGCATTATCAACAAACGTAGTAGTTTATTGCGAACAATTTTATAAATAGGAATTAATAGTAAATTGTTGTTTACGAATCGTATGTAGCATTGTAAAAGATATTACCGTAAGAGCAATTAAAATCATTTTTGCGTTAAATTGTGTCCACAATTTATGCAAAGTATCTACATCAGGTATGTGTGCCATCTTTCAGCTCAGCTGAAACATCCAGGACTAGGACACAACAGAGGCTTAGGACAACTTTTAAATTATTTTACGACTGTTCCAAATGTAGGTAATGCTGTATTAGCTATTTGTTGTATTGATGGAGTTTATGGCGAATGATATAAATTTGCGTAGTCAGCCGCAGGAGATAGTCTATATTTGGCAGGATAGCTTCGCTGTATCGATGTCCCGGACGTCCTATGCGCACGCTCGGAGGAGCGAACTCCACGGAGAATGTTGCGACTAATTCAATCGCCAACTCATTGTTAGTGCGCTTTTAGTGCAGCTACAACGTAATACGTGCTTGGGTACATGTAAAGAAATTTACCAAGAGTGATTGCTAAGGTGTTCACGTTCAACTTTTGACCATGTACGTGTAAATCTTAAAACTTCTAGCCGAAAGATTACAATATTTTAAATAATATACTGGACCAGTGCCTTTCAACTTACACAAATTTAAACGAAACGTGCCTACAGAAAGAAATTTTTTGTATATATCGTCACACAGTTTACGCAGAATTTAAAAATACCTAAGTATTTTGTTTGTTCAAAGTCTAAACCAAATATAATACTTTGAAGGTGTGCCTCCAGTCAGATGGTTAACAATTTAGATCGATTTGTAAAATAATATGTGTAGAAGGTGACGAGCTAAACATTTTGATAAAGCGTCAATTCTTTGTAATCTTAGATCAGTTGCCTGCGTTGCGACGTACTTTGCCTTTCCAAATAAACAGAATTCTTGAAATTATTTGATAGGTATATCCATGCGGCAAACTGGACAACATTTTGTTATTATAAAATCTATTTTCCACTTATCAACCGAAAATTCAAAAAGTCAACCAATTTCCATTCGAATCTTAATCGAAAGAACCATCATCATCATCAGCAGCATGCCGTAGTCCACTGTTGGATATAGCTGTCTCTGCGATGGTTCACTAAACTCGACTTTCGTGTCCATATTTTCTTATTTATCGAAATATCGGCACAGCTATAGATACTCCTTCTCAAGCAAATGGCTGTGCGAACAGCTAGGTATACTGCTCGCCTAACATAATTGTATTTGTCCACAGCTTTACGCATTGAACTTCTGTAACTAAGTATAGTACCGTTAGAAGAATGGGTAAGGAGAAGACTCACATCAACATTGTCGTCATCGGCCACGTGGACTCCGGCAAGTCTACGACCACTGGCCATCTGATCTACAAATGTGGTGGTATCGACAAACGAACCATCGAGAAGTTCGAGAAGGAGGCCCAAGAAATGGGCAAGGGCTCATTCAAATACGCCTGGGTTTGTATTCTTTGCTTATTATAACAGCTTGTATCTTTATTTAGCTTGAAAAGCCTCTATAAAGTGTTGGGTGCACACAGCATAATATCGATTGCTCTGGATTTTGATATTCGCTCTCAAGAACTCATTGAGTTATTTTGTTTGAAAAGGCTGTTATGTTTCTTAGGTATGACAATTTAAAAGTAAAGAAATTGTAGGTTGCCGGCAAATTGACGAAACACCGGCAACGGTTACATAAGGAAGAAATTCCTTGCTGGTTATACTGTAAGCTTATATCATCCCACGCAATCCGTCGCAACGTTACATTGACCTCTAATATTTCGCTATAGGTGTTGGACAAGCTGAAGGCAGAGCGCGAACGCGGCATCACAATCGATATCGCGCTGTGGAAGTTTGAGACGGGCAAATATTATGTGACGATCATCGACGCGCCCGGCCATAGGGACTTCATCAAGAACATGATCACCGGCACTTCGCAGGTACTCACCATCACCACACATTACAATAACATGTTCGGTACATTTACAGCAAGCACAAAGTTTTAAACCCTCCTTCCGTCGTAAAACGACCGTATTTCCTTATCTAAAGACGTAAAACAGCTGATTATAGTAACAAAATAAAACATTACTGGTACCTAGTACCTACCTACATTAACGTATCATGCTGTTATACTATACAGGACCTGTAGGTATTTGTATTGATGTACATTCTTATATAGTACAGAAGACAATAGCTTTTAAAAGTTGGTAAAAATCTAGCATATTTACACTACTTGTAATAATATTGGTGGTATTGTTTGATGCCCTCACTTCTTTTCGGGTATTTTTTTATAAATCAATGTTTGGACACATCATTCTCCTGGGAGGATTGAATAAGCTTCGGGTTTAATTTCTCTGCACCTTACCAAACCCACGGCTATAATAAATCGGATCTCGGGAGATGCGCACCCTACAAATTTTCCTACCTGACTCTACCACTCTAACTAGCTAGCCGCCCCATTCTGGGTCAGTGCAAGGACAGTAGGTATAGAGCCTTAAATTGGGTATAGTGCATATACCTTTTGTTGCACAGGCGGACTGTGCCGTGCTGATCGTGGCGGCGGGCACCGGCGAGTTCGAGGCGGGCATCAGTAAGAACGGGCAGACGCGCGAGCACGCGCTGCTGGCCTTCACCCTGGGCGTCAAGCAGCTCATCGTCGGCGTCAACAAGATGGACTCCACAGAGCCGCCCTACCACGAGGCGCGCTACGAAGAAATCAAGAAGGAAGTGTCCTCCTACATCAAGAAGATCGGTAAGTTGGATTACGTATGGACTTGCTTGTCTGCCACATAGGTACATCGGCCAGGAGTATTGAATGTGCTCGAAAAATATGGGCCTTTAACAGCTGTCTTATAATCAGTAATTATTAAATTGTTATAATTGTTATTTGTCGTTATCGTCGATAGTATCAGTTAAGTAGGTAAACAGAATATAAATGGGCTGGGCTTTTACCCATTTTCCACTTACACCAGAATAGCATTATGACTTAAGTCTAGATTGCATAATTTGCATCTCAATCTGTCACTAGGTTACTGCAGTACCTATCGTTGGCGCATTATGGACACATTTCTTTAGTGGTACTTTTAATATAGCTTTTCAGACGTCGACTGATACATTTTAGTCCAATAACGGTACATTCAGGGGCAATCAGGGGCGGATTTATCTATAGGCTGGGTAGGCCCGGGCCTAGGGCGGCAAAATTTTGTGGTTTTTTTAAGTAAGTAGGTATTTGCCTACGCGCCTGCGTGCAAAAACTCTAGAATGTGTCCATATAGCATTCCGCAAAAAAAATACATCTATGGCAATTACGATTATTAGAAGTGTTGCTCATCCAACTGAATCTTTACTTACTAGTTTATTTAAAGGTCATTTTCACTGCCACTGGGGGGGGGGGGGAGGCGGCAATCTTTCGTAGGCCTAGGGCAGCCAACGTATCAAAACCGCTCCTGGGTACATTTTGTGAAAAAGAAAACTCAATCACTAGAAGAATGTCAAAATTAAAGGAAATGCGTATTTCTTACCATAAAGACAAAAACACATTTTCGATTAGGTAACAGCTTCCATCGTTTTATAGTAAAACAGTATCACAAGAACGTGAAAGTAGTTTACCTTGAAGGTAGATAAGCCGCAGCTAATGTAAATTTGTTATTTATATCGAAGCAGGCTATTTAATATCTACTTAGCATAAATCGCTATACCTAGTAAAAAGCTGAACAATTATAAAAAAACATGTCCCATAACCGTTTGAAGGTATTAAAAAGTATATATGTATATGGTTTCCTGCCTTGCCATTGTAAAATACCTAAAAAACAAAGCATAAAACGATCCTGCTAGTTTTAAAATACAGTTTGACTATGTGGTAATGTATTCGCGCCAGTAGGTTATTAGGTACCTACTTTTGAACCACGTAAGACAATATAATCGCCATGCCTTTGGCAATCCATTGCAGTATTTGGCACCAAGTCAGTAGCTCCTTATCCAATTTTGTTCACGACATGCATGTTTGCGTTTAAGTATATGCCAAATTGCCATAACGGTCGTTTGATACAGTCATTAATTATAAATAGTTACACGACAATGTTTTTTTAAAGCCGTGTCGTAAAGCAGAAACGCGACGCAGAATATTCTTGAAATATAGCTCTTCATGGCTCTCCATGTTCTTCAACTCTCTAGTTGGGGTATGGGTCATAGACGGTCTCCCTATGATGATAATCTTTGGCATTTTTGGCCTACTTACGCAGTTTCTATCAAAAGTATAAAAAGATGACGTAGTTTTAGATTTGCCATCCTATTAATGCACGTAATGTTTTAACGTCATTATTTATCTAATTTAATGGCTTTGTTGACTAATAGTCATTTAAGAAATTAAACGGGTTCTTCGCTATAAATAGCCATTTGTGGTAAATGTACGAAAGCGCCCAACTAGGTACCAGTTTTGGCATTAAATATCGATGCGATGGTACGGACAGGTACATCTTGCGAAACTGGTATGTAATATATTAACAAGGTCAATGCCAAGATACGGAGGTTATAATCACTGAATTTCCAGTTTATTATTACGGCGTTGTATCAGGAATAGAATGATTTTGACTTAAGGAATCAGATTACAATCGGGTTAAATAAATAATGCCACGAAAGTACCAAGGATAATCCACGTGTACCTAAAGGTTGTACAAGATGCTTTACCTACTAACCTTTACCTGACTTGCGAATCCTGGATTCGTTTTGAGAAGGGCACATTTTGGTTTGGTGCTTGGTGAAGATAGCTAATATCCAAGGAAAACCTAAAAAATCATTTGTATTTTAAAGGAAACAGATGCCTTTGGCAGAAGGCTTGATCCCCCTAGACGCCGCCTGGATCCGCCCCTGCTTTAGTTAAAATAACGACATGAGTACCTACCTAAATGTTTAAAGATTATTTTAAACATTTAGGTACTCATTATTACAGTTATATTACCATAAAAGTCCAAGCAAAACATAAAGACTGAGAGTATACAATCCAAGTCAACATTGGATTGTAAACCTACACAAACGGAGCATTTGGCCCGCAAGATGGTTACATAATACGTATGGTTTGATATCAGGCTACAACCCCGCGACCGTGGCGTTCGTGCCCATCTCCGGCTGGCACGGGGACAACATGCTGGAGCCCTCCGACAAAATGCCCTGGTTCAAGGGGTGGACCATCGACCGCAAGGAGGGCAAGGTCGAGGGCAAGTGCCTTATCGAGGTAAGAACTTGTAACCACTAATACCACATAAGACGGCTTAAGATTATTATGTTTAAAAAACTGTTTAGCTTCAATAATATTTAATGGCCTTTGTTTCTTTCGGTGTTTTGAATTTTTTGCTTTTCTTTCTTAAGCTAGCAGTGTAGTAGGTACCTACCTACCTACCTGCTTACTAGTAGGTACTGAAACTAGAAATAGATAGGTAGACCGAATTTGAAGTTCCGTGGTCCGGGGACTTTTGCTGTTACACGGGGCAGGGGTGTTTAGATGAACATCACAACTAATTTTTCGAGCGTATATGGAATTTTCTTATAAGATCGTATCTCATGAAAATCGCAGTGCATACGTAGACAGAGAAAGAACCCTCAACTCTGTATCAAAGCGAAAAGAATCTCAACGCCAATATACCTATAGATACATGTGATTCTCCGTAAGTAACACATATAAATGTCATAAATAGTAAGCTGAAATAAAAATCAATATCTATTTATATTTATAACTTCATATAAACTTATTTACTGTTATCGATCGTACCGTCTACCTGGGATGCGTGCGTTGTAACGATAGATAAAATTCACAAATACTGCAGTGCCTTTCAAATGTCCTTAACCTTTTGGATGTTACCTACTCACATTTGCGAGACTGTCACCTTACAAAGGGCAGAGAGCGGCGCTTCATTTTTAGTTTAGCAATCGACGCATACTTAGATCATAGATACAAAAAAATATCTAAGAGCACAGATGTGAGAAGTATCAGATATAGCGCATTCGTCCAACTAAGTGTGGCACGTTGACAGCTATGTGTGCGTGACCTTTGGTGACTGGCACTGTACGGACACGCGCGTGTGTGTGTAAAGTTGCCAGATTATGAATAATCTCCCAGTATTTTGCATATAGTTATGTAATATTCTTATATTCATTTGCGGTTTTGAAGAATTTACCATGGATTTAATTAATGCTTTTATAAATACATTTCTTAAATGTAAGTACCGAGTTAAGTTTTAACTATTTCGTAAATCTGTATATATAAAATCCTTGCGTTACTGACTGACTGACAGACAAGCTACAGCCGAAACTGCTCGGCGCATGAAGCTGAAATTTAGCATGTATGTTTCTTGGGAACCGTAGGGGTGCACTAAGACGGGATTTCTCGAAATTCCCAAGGGATCAGGCAAAACGAGAAATACGAAAATATGTGCGTGCGAAGCCGCTGGCGTCGATTAGTTGAGAAATAAATAGTATGTAGGATCATTTCGCCTGTTCGCGTCCATTTAGTGCAGTTGGCAAGTTTGAAGGAGAAAATAAAAATGTTCCAGCAAATTGATTCAATGAAAAATGTACGTAATGCGTTCCTTATATAGTCTATTTTATTAATAACTTTCAGTTTTGTTCGAAACTTGTTGTGTTTTTTTTTTAAATAGACAAACTTCAAAATATGGCATTTTACCCAGTTCGCGTCCAAAAAATCCAAATTGCGTCCACCTGTGGACCAGTTTGCGTCCACCAGCTTAGTCTTAACAATATCAGCCTTATTATCCTTCATATAAGGGTGATATTGTTAAGACAATCTAAAGAAAGATTGGCTTTTAACAATTTCTACATTTAAGATTAAAGTTATAGAAAATCTAAATTATTATCATTATTAAATCACTTTAAAGAAACTATAAATAACTATTTATTGTTCTCAACATCGATGGAACTTAAAATCAAAGATAAAAAAATAACGATACATGTTGTCCAATATTGTGGTCTTCGGAATAGCATAATTTTTACATAATTATGTACATATTTGTCTTATCGATTTCTTCTTCTCACGAATATCACAAAACGCTTTCTTTATTTAATCATCTTTTGTATTTTTTTCCTTCTTCTTTCTAGTCTCCTAAGAACTCATCTTGAATAGAAAAAATATGGAATAAAAGAAATTAAATGTAATAATTCAATTTTAAACTCAGTCTTAACCAAAAATGCATTTTAAATTATAAATATATATATATATATATATATATATAGAATGTATTTATGCGATTATTTCTATTTCATGAAAATATGGACGCAATTTGCTATAATATTATCCCTTGCAGGTATAGTTCGCGTCCACTTGTGATCGATTATTATATCGATTGTATCTTTTATTACAATCATAATAATGTGGACGCAAATTGGTCATTACAATTGCATACTATTAATGTTAAAATAAACAAAATCCCAATATCTCTCTCATATTTTAATAACATAAAAATTAACAACTAAAGAAATCATAAATAGACGAGTTCGCGTCCATTGTGGACGCAAAGTGGAAGTTTTATAAATTCGGTGTAGTAATTCGCGTCCACCTTATTTTAATTGTTAACTATAAAAAAAACAAGCTAATTCATAATTCATACTATTCGTCGTTTCATTATTAATGTCTAGAAACAGCTATGTATTCTAAAATTCACATAAAACAATAAAATAGTTACCGTCAAACACGCCGCTGCACACTATTTTTTTATTTATATCCCGCGCATCTGCACTCTTTTGTTGAACAACCGAGATTAACTAATTTTTTTAAACAGGATAAGCTGGGCGCACGGAACTTTTGTCTATTTGTGCGTGTCTCTTATACGTTGAGGTATTGGCAATACTGACTTTTCATTTTATTAGTGTGTTAGTATACTTATTTACGAGCATTTTTAAAGGGAGGTCCCCAAAATGGACGCGAATAGGGGGATGGACGCGAACAGGCGAAATAACCCTATGTACACACGGCACCAAGTCAAGCTAAACAGTTGCTGTACGATTTTGATACTTATTCCCTACGCCATAAGTATGTATGTACACACGGCGCCAAGTCAAGCTAAACAGTTGCTGTACGATTTTGATACTTATTCCCTACGCCATAAGTATTTATGTACACACGGCGCCAAGTCAAGCTAAACAGTTGCTGTATGATTTTGATACTTATTCCCTACGCCATAAGTATGTATGTACACATGGCACCAAGTCAAGCTAAACAGTTGCTGACTGCTGTACGATTTAGATACTTATTCCCTACGCCATTAGTATGTATGTACACAGGGCGCCAAGTCAGGCTAAACAGTTGCTGTACGATTTTGATACTTATTCCCTACGCCATAAGTATGTATGTACACACGGCGCCAAGTCAAGCTAAACATTTGCTGTACGATTTTGATACTTATTCTTTACGCCATAAGAACGGTGCAAAGGTCAAAGTTTATAAGCTTGACGAGTAGCAGGGTGTACACGAATATTTGGATCGTTTGGGGATCGAACTCAAAACAATATTATGTAAGGTATATACTAATGGAAATTGAAATTCTATTACTATATTTATGAGAAAGAAGATATATCTACAGTATACTTTTATAATACGGTAATGTATTTTTCATTAACATGACAATCATTATCACATAATCAATTGACAAGTGCATTTTCCCTAATTCAGGCAGAACGGCGTCGAAAAAAACTGGCAACACTTACATATTTCTTGCACAAATACGAATTTTATCGAAATTAAATTAGGAAACAGTCAAATTATCAATAGTTACCTACCTGTGAAAAGATATTCCATTTTCCTGTTTTTGTTTTTAGGAACAACTTTTACAGTGTTTAAAGAACACAAGACGGCATTTTGAGAATTTAAAAGTTGACGTGATCGTGACGCGTGAACTGTACGATGCACAGATATAGATCTACATAGATAACGCAACTATCACGATTTGTATTGAAACCAAGCGTGCCGACTTTTTAATACCTACTGTGACGTTGCCTGTATCACGAAGTCGAAGCGATGCGCGACAGTATCGCTTGTGCGATATTCATCGTCTCCTAATACACAACGTCAGATCAAACGTCCGAAGCAAACGCGGCAACGTAATGTGAATAAAGTTTACTTAACGGTAAAACGGACGCGCGGGGACTGAAGTTAGTGGCGACCAAGCTCGACGCTTGGTCGGAGTTCAGACACGCGAAGTACATGCATTTGCGTTATCTATGTAGATCTATGTCTGTGGTACGATGCTTCGTAGCGCACTGAGACGAGTTTGTATTCGCTTTTCAATTTTGTATTTGCTTTAGTGGCCGCACGCAACTGTGCCGTGCGTTACATCTGATACTTCTCAATCTGTGTCTAAGAGATTATAAGCAGTGTTCTTCATTTAGATGTGTAGATGAAAATGATTGCACATAATAATAATTGTAAGATAAAAAATATACTCTCTAATACGACTTAAAAGCGGTCTATCTGATTAGGTATTCATACTATTCATAGTTGGATGAAAATTGAAAATTGCCAGATGTCAGAAAATTATCAAGTAGCACACGTTTTCTGTGGTTTTGAATGAGTAAAATGTTTGGTCAGAAACACATAGGTCACGTTCGGTAGAATCTAATAATATCGCGAAGGGAATAGGAATTGAGAAATCAGATAAGGTAGCACAGGAACAGGTTGACTTATAATAACTTCGGAAGGAACGCAAATCTACAAAGAACATGAAATCATTCAAGTTATTTTATCCACTTATTTATAACAGCCATCATAATTATTTTATTATATATTATAGTTATTGAATAACCCACAACAATTTCACAAAATACTTACATATGTAGTAGTACCATGGGCGGATCCCGGCTTTTGATTTTGGGAGTTTCGGACTTGACTGATGGAAAGTTTCCTCAAGGGAAACATTTAAAAGATGTTTTATTTTTTGAAGGCAAAAGATGGAATTAGCCTCCTTAGACCTTTCCTCCCTTGGATCCTGGATCCGCCTACGTAAAACACAATACTATGAATGGTCTCGCACTACGATCGATCCGAATCCGATTCGAACCCCAGACAATCCCGCCGGGTGTAGTCGTAGAACTATTACTAGGGTATGTTATATACGATACTCGATTTGTATTGAATTAGTTGCGTGATTTCGAAGACCAGTATTTTCATGGGTGCCAATCAGATTCGGATTCGTAGTCCAAAACTGCAAAAAGCGTTTGTTTTAGTAGACATTTTCCGATCGGTAACACTAGTTTGTGTACGTAGGCTTTGGACGCGATCCAGCCCCCGTCCCGGCCCACGGAGAAGCCGCTGCGCCTGCCTCTGCAGGACGTGTACAAGATAGGAGGCATAGGCACCGTGCCCGTGGGACGAGTCGAGACCGGCATCCTCAAGCCTGGTGAGTCACAACTCACACGCCTTAACAACTCTACACACCACCGGTCCGCTGACATGATTCGGCGGGTTTCTCGAAGACTTCACATCTCGCGCAAGCCCAAAAAACTTTGTCCTTACAAGTCGCCGACAGCGTGACATGCTTCTTTTGAAATAGTCGCCGACATCAAGCCATCGGGCAAAGTCGCCGTGTTTGGTGTGGAGACCGTGTAATCGCCTCTCATTTTGATTGTCATCTCTGAAAATTTCATGTAATTGGTATCTAATGAGTACATTGCATTCACCATTGCTAGAGCCAGATTTTGGTTTGAGGAGGGCTCATATTGGGTTTTTGCACCTGGACAACATTTAAAACATCGGAGGACTCAAATGCTTTTGGGAGGAGCTTGGGACCTTTACAATAAGTAGGTAAATCTCTGACATTAAGCAAAACTATTTTGAGCATATTTCAGCATTGTCTACAACGAACGTCGTACAGAACCTGGGGGGTACCATTTCTTGTATTTTGGGCTTAATGTTTTAACTAAGGAGTTGTTCATACAACAGTAGATAAATAAGTAGATAGTAGTTTTCAGAATGACTTCTTCAGATTTGTTGTGTACCTGCACCTAATCACTACACATTTATCATTTTCTGTCATTTTGCTTTTATCTCACAGTACTATTGTACATAAAATATGTTGCACAAGAATATTCGTAATTTTTATATTCGTGTGCAACATGTTTTTTCAGCAGTAGTTACCTACCTAGTTACATTGATAGGTATCTACGTAGTTTGCTGATCTGACTCATCATCGCATCGTCCTAGCGTTATTCCGGCTGCAACCAAGACTTGGGGTCCTCTTACTTTTCTGTCGTTTGCTGATCTGGCTGAATTACGGCAATAATACAATGTTTTGGTATGGATAAGTTTGCATGTGACCCTTTCGAAAGGATACTCATAAGTATAGTAAGTACCTACTTCAGTAGTCTAATGTTACAACAAAAGTAAATAAAAGTCGTTAAACGTATGGGTCCTCTGGCGGTCAGTAAATGCCTACGACCTTTTAATTAGGATGGAACCCTTATAATCTTTTGTCCTAATTAAACGAAAGGTCACCTTTAATACCAAATGATACTCAGATGACGTCTCTTTTATGTTTTGACAAACATTTCTTGGAACAGTTCTTCACTTTTAGGGCGGTTTCAGATTAGCGTATTTTCCTGCGTGTATACGGTCGTTTCAGCATACGCGCTCACGCGCGCGCTACATTACGCGCTTCACAAAACCGGACTCGCGTAAACGAGCATACTTCGGCGATTCGCTCGAAACGGTAGTGACATCTTGTCAGTGTCAACATGGATTCTGACGGCTCAGTGCGTCAACGCTCGTACGAGTTGCGCGTGTGACAAAAGGCGCGCCTATACGCGCCTACATGCGCTTCCAAAAATGAGCTTATACGCGCGTATAAAACGCTAATCTGAAACCGCCCTTATATGCCGGACGTGCGAATGTCGGTTATCGCAGTAGTCTGTGACTCTGTGTCACAGGACATTCCATTCTACGTGTTTAAGCTATACTAATGTATGCAATGTTTCTTCAGTATTCGGTCAGTAGTTATCCAACCTGCATCCTCAAAAACTGCCGCGTTTATTTATCATTTCTTTTAGGGCGGTTTTTTGGAAGCGCATGTAGGCGCGTATAGGCGCGCTTTTTGGAACACGCGCAACTCGTAAGAACGTTGACGCGCTTCTAAGCTCGTATAATAAGCGCGAGCCGTTAGAATCCATGTTGACATTGCACTGACAAGATGTCACTACCGTCTCGAGCGAACACGCCGAAATATGCCCGTTTACGCGAGTCCGGTTTTTTGAAGCGCGTAATGTAGCGCGTGTAAGCGCGTATGCTGAAACGACCGCAGAAAAATACGCTAATATGAAACCGCCCTGACCTCACTAATCTATTGCATTGTGATCAAAGATAATAGGTACGGCACTCGCATTGCACTATGACATGATCTTTTCTGAACTTATTTCTAGCTTAGCTCGAAGTCGAAACTGAAGGTCAACATTTATTTAAATGTCAGTGCTAATATTTTAACGTTCACTTGTACAATAAAGCATACCTAAATAATATTTAAAAATGTTTTTATTGTACGAACGGATGCCTGATGCATTAAATATTCCTAGGTACCTACCTTCAACCTATTGAGTTACTAATGGTGAAAACGGCTAAACAAGCATTGCTGCTGAAAATATAAGAATACAATTTAATCTTCAATAAAACATGACATAATTTATATCACTGCAATGCAATCACGTCTATGTTGAGAGGTTTTGTAACGACTTTATAAGTTACACTACGTAGACGTTTAAAAAAACAATGATGGCAATTACTAGCGACTCTACCAAGCCCCTGCCTGCCTATTTGGTACCCGACACTATACTAAGGGGTTGTGTGTTTGTGCAGGCATGGTGGTGGTGTTCGCACCCGCCGCCATCACGACGGAGGTGAAGTCTGTGGAGATGCACCACGAGGCGCTGCAGGAGGCCATGCCCGGAGACAACGTTGGCTTCAACGTCAAGGTACACACGCACGCCATCATCAATCACTTTTGCAGCTCATCATCAATCAATGAATTAATCAATCAGCCTATTGACGTCCACTGCTGGACTTAGGCCTAACTTAACCGATCCTCTCACCTCTGCCTTCCGCATCCAGCCCGCCCTGGCCACCTTTTTCAGACCGGATCCTTTAGACGAGAAGTGTCCTTTACATATAGTAAAAGTGTCACAACTGTCTTGGTTATTTACAAGGGAATTAAATTCCGCGATGCGTAAGAAATTTAGACAACGTTTGTCACCAAGTTGTTTAGCTTTCCCATCGTTTGATCACTCTGCACGGCGATGAAACCAAAAATTCCAGTGGCGAAATTTGCTCAACCAAGCGTTGCATACGGTTCAAATACTTAAAATCATTATTGCTGTTGTACCTACCTAAGTACCTACTGTGCGACATTGGCGGATCTAGGATTTTATTTTTGGTTTAGAGGTGGAAGATGCAGGAGCATGATGATGGAAGGTTTTACCAAGGGCATCAATAACAAGTCCTTCGTATTTCCAAGAACACTGATGCCTTTGTTAGAATGGGAACATCCTCTAGATCCGCCCCTGCTGTGAGAATAGTAAAGTCGACAAAGTGTCGAGATATTCGATGAACATTAAACAGTAAAGAGTAGTGTCGAGTGAGTGTGTGTGTTGGTTACAGAACGTGTCGGTGAAGGAGCTGCGGCGCGGCTACGTCGCCGGAGACTCCAAGAACGCGCCGCCCAAGGGCGCCGCCGACTTTACTGCTCAGGTATTCATCATTAACTATCATAAAAAGAGTATAAACTATCATATCTCCATTTGAAAAAATTCGGGCAAGTGCGAGTCTGACCCGTGCACCGAGGGTTCCGTACGCATTTTACCTTATTTGAGGTTGGTGCTAATTACGCTAGTCCTCTAAATCTGTATGAGCGTCCATACAACTTAGAGGACTATCTTAAATGGTTAATTTAAATGCTTATCTACTATGTATGGATGGGGAAACCCTTAAATTTTCCACTTTTTTTATTTTTTGTAATTTTTCCTTTCTGCTGTAAGACCCTGCTTTTGGCCAAATTTCATGATTCTAGTTCAACGGGAACTACCATATAGGTTTTCGACCCAAAACCTATAGGGTAGGTACTTACGGTTGACCTAGAATTGTCAATATTGGTTAAAAGCAAGGTGTTACAGAACAAGTAAAGGAAAAATTCCGAAATTTAAAAAAAGTTGAAAATTAAGGTTAATTTTGGTACTTACAAGTTTTCGCAAATATCTAATTTTGACCATATCTGTTGATCGGGTTGACCCAGGACCCTGATTTTTATACACCTAATAGGAACCATAGACTTCAGTATCTGGTATAAATTTCAATTTGCTAAGTCCACCCGTTCCTGAGAAAATCGGTGGTGACACACGGACAGACAGACAGACAGACAGACGGACAAGAAAGTGATCTTATAAGGGTTCCTTTTTTTACCTTGTGAGGTACGGAACCCTAAAAATCGCTACTTAATTCTTTATCATTTAGAATCAACAGAGCTATATCGCCAGATTAGCTATCGTGCTTAGTCGTTGGCAATTAGGGGATGATGAGAATTCTAGTACCTATGAATGGTACATTGTTCTTTATCATATTATATGTAATAGTTGTAACATCTACATAACAAGGCAAAGCCATGAGATCATTAGCAAAAGAATGCGCTTTTAGAAGACGTATGCTACGATGTTAATTTACTGCAAAATATGGACAAAGGTCATTCCATTACCACAGACTAATGCTCGGGCCACACTACCTTATGCTCGGGCCACACTACCTTACCGTCTACCGGGCTGTTACCGCCATAATTATGGCAATAAATTACCGTTAAATTACTGCGTGAAATCGTGTGGTTACACTAGAGTTTACCGAGATATGCCAATAAACTAGGCGGTAAAAATATCATTTTTCAAGATGGCGGATGAATCTGCAGCTGTTTGGTATTTTATGAGTGCCAATTATTTTAACATGAATCTTTTAAATTTTTAGCTTTCTGTCGGGTATTGACGTACAGACTGACGGTTCGGATTGCAATAACTCCAAAAATTCGAGCGCTTTTTCATTTGACCACTCCATATCGGTAGATACGTGCGTCGTCGTCGAACTCGTGTTGCACACTGAACAAACGGTAGTGTGGCCACAAACGCGATAATTACTGCGGTAATCTTCTTTGATGTGCGAAAAAAGACCGCCGCCGGAGCTATTGCCTACCGGCATATGCCATATTGATTGGCATTGTAAAATTATGGCCATAAATCGCGGTTACACCTAGGCGTTGTTGAAATTATGGCAATAATTATTGGCATATCCCGGTAGTGTGGCCCGAGCATAAGTGGAACGCAGTAAAGTTACAGAAGAACTTTACTGCAATTTTGATGGTTTGATTTAGTTGGAATACAAATTCTATAGAAAGTCATAGGTACATACTGTTCACGACACGTTGGTTCGGTTTACTGCAGCTACTAAACACACATTGTGTCACACCTAGCGGTTCCAAACTAAGAAATAAATTAGATATTGCTTAAAATATAATTACAGCCGGCATACATTAGTTGTTGCGCAAATGTTTCAGTCCAGTTAGATCGTTGCCTCATCGTGTGTACAATAAGTTGTAAGTTATTATCCTGTCCCCTAGTTTCCTGTCGTTTTGAAATGTGCCTTATCTAACCTTGAACGCAACTAGTTTCCTATTACACTATTGCGAAATGTTATAATTCGGGTGTTAACCTCGGCATAGATGGATTAACTTCAAATATTTTTCTATTCTTTGAATTATATCAAAGGGGGTAGACACAGTAAAATTTTGCCGGCGATATATTAAATTCTAAAAGAATCCGTTTTCAAGAATGTCCGAATGCCTGTGTGCCTGGTACCGGCAACAGGCTCGCCCCCTATTACGTGGGACCTAAAATGCATAACAGTGCCAAAAGTGGGAGTAAAATAACATCCCTATACCTACCTATTCGGAGATAGGTACAGGCGAACATCTCTACCTAGCTATTCGGAGATAAGGTACAGGCGTGAGTCTATAAAAAAGAAATAAAAAGAATAACACAGGTTCTGATCAGCGGAGATACTTAAATTTCATCGAGCACTCTACAGCATTAGTTTTTCTGCGATTAAAAGCTCTGAAGAGACCCAAAATTCTGGCCGATGCAGTCTCCAGAAAGATGCATCAATCGTAAACAAACATAAGCGATAAGGTCTACCTGTCCCAATACCATTCACCCAACAAGCTCATGTTGCAATTAAGTTTATATTTACGTCGCATTTTTTAAAAATAACCTTAAGGATATTATCGGGAATGGCTCGTTAGTCCGCCGTTTCTTGGTTCCAATTTTATTAAATAAAGTAAAATAACCACTCATTTAAATTGCAAATTATCAGTACTTACTGTTTAAATTATTGTGTTTGGCGCGAGCACTGATTAAAAAGTAATGCATTAAAGCATTTCGTGAAATGTTTTATTGATTGCCAAGACCGAGTATAATACCGAGACTTGTCAAAATATTTTATTAGCACTAAATTTGCAATCAAATTACTACGCCAAATATGGTTAAGTTGTTGATTGCTGTGAACTTAAGTTAGTTTGAGCGTATTATGTGTGGATGATTTTTTTGAAATGAATAGGCAGGGCATCGATATATATGTACTAAAGTACTAGATGTAGCATTCAGAACATTTACTTTGTTCAAATGCTTTGCATGAACATACCGGCAAAGCAATCTAGTGTCACTTTGACTTTCCTGCAGTGTGGGTCCGCTTCGTTTATTGACTGTGTGGCGACGCTATATCGATTAATTTGAATCAGAACTTGTATCCGTAGTAGCGTTAGTCAATATTTTTAATGATTTATGTAAATAAAAGAGTTAAATGTATCATTATACCACATTAAAATATATTTCTTTATTTTTATGTGACGTCATTTACGATCATAGACTAACTACTATGCAGAAATACATTGCAAGTGATTGTAGGTAAAATATATGACTAAGACCAGACTTCGTGAAGGTATTGGTTTTAAAAGTTTTTTAGTTTGATTAATGTTATAAAACCAATTTGACGTTGTATAACACTAATTCTGTGTTCTTTTTATTTTTTCGTATATTGATCGTAATAACCGTATTACGAATATTTCAACACTTCATCATAGTAGGTACACATTTGCAGTTATAGAAAAACACGCAAAAATAATATTTAACCATGAGGCCAAATCAGATCCTGATTTCCATTTTCCGACCAATAGACAAAAAACCACAAAATTAATTGTGTTTAGAATTTTTTTTAATTATTGGTTTCCTTATGGTAGCACATAGTGCCATCTGCCACATGTGTAGGTTTAGAACTCAGTGGTCAGCAAGGGCATCTTTACAGAATGACAAACAATCCTGCCTTATATATTAGACTAGAGGACGCCAGCAGCAACGCCTACAATTTTTTTTAATTTACCCGTTTTGGCGGATTCCGTGGGAATTTCGGGAAATCCCTTCTTAGTGCACCCCTACGGTCCCCAAGGAACATACATGCCAAATTTCAGCTTCCTGCGCCCAATAGTTTCGCCTGTAGCGTGTCTGTCAGTCAGTCAGTAACGCAAGGATTTTATATATTAAGATATGTTTAAGCAATTCTCATAGTAAGATAAATATAAAGTTTAAAAATTAGAATTATTCGTGAGGCAACTAAGGCAAGGTCTTGAACTTACGTTTACTTACATTTTTCTATTTTGTAATAAAAACATCTGAATATGTTTATAGATTCTATTTTTTTACTTAAATAAACCCCCAGCAATTAATTCCTTTTATTTTCATAAATAAACTGTTCTTATTATGTTGATGAAATATCGTAGGCAGAAAACATCTCTTCTGTGATGTAAATAGTCTTTGCTAATGGCAATAAGCAGCCAGTAGTGTTAGAGAACTATTGGATACTCATTGGTAAGATGCCAGGACTTGTTGTTGTTGATTGGCTATAATAATAACTAGACACTGTAAGTCATTGGCACTGCTTGCGCCTGCGTGTTACGCTAGTACGATTAGACGTCATACATTAGACAATTTGAACAAAATATTTATAGGGAATGCTCCGTCTATCGTTAGAGTATATGTCAATGAGGCAGGGTTGTTTGTTACTCAAACATACTTTTTAAATTTTTCACAACTGCAAACTGCAATATAAGATTTGATATTGGTGGTTTTGGTTCTTGGGACTGTCGTACGTGTAGCCGTAATGTATCAGTAGGATAATCATTTACTCGAAACTTCAATAATGTCAATGCGTATGTAACGACATTGCCGAAGAATTTCTCCAATCAGTCCATGGTGACTGCCACCATTGGGTTAATCTGTATATATAAAATGACAGACACGCTACAGCCGAAACTACTCGGCACAAGAAACTGAAATTTAGCATGTGTGTTCCTTGGGGACCGTAGGGGTGCACTAAGATGTAATTTCCCGAAATTCCCACGGGATCGAGTAAAACGGGAAATTCGAAAATATGTGCGTGCGAAGCCGCTGGCGTCGACTAGTTTTCCATAAATATCAGCTAGTTTCGGCAGGCATCTGTTTCAAAATCTACATTTACATCAGTAGCCACCATTTATCGGTTACGGACTACCAATTCAGAAAACTTTTTAGCTTCTGCTGTATTTAACGCGGTTACAGCATTATTTCTCACACAATCAGGTACTGGCCGTGTATCGGTCATCTCTGTCTGATGTGCATTGCTTTCTGCCAGAACCTCTTCTTCATAAAAGTCAGCAGACTTTTGGCACCTATAATGGCACTGGCTGATATTCCACAGACTGTGAGCTAATACTTCTCCGTTTGCTGGAACTATATATAGGAATATGAAAATCCCAAATCACTCACAAAAACTGAATTTGAAGACACCTTGTAACAACTCATTTCTGGAACTTATTTTAAATTGCCTTTCTGGATATATACCACGTAGGTACCTTTGTTTGGAGTATCCGATATTTCGGCTTTTACTTTAAATTGATTTCTGAAACTCAGTCATCGGTCGCTTCTAGCGCAAGTGTTTACAAGTAGGTACATAATCTAATTAGCAGTGGCACCATCCAGCCAGAATCGATTTATTCATTACATAACGTTTGATACATAATCTATTTCACATAATATTGTATCTTTCTGATCAGAAAATTGACGACTTATGTAAACTTACGTGTTAGTTACGAGATCGCTCGCGTGGTAACCAATTAGTGTAGGTATGCAAAACGTTAGTACCTACCTACCTAGCATTTATGAAAATATGAACGTACCTAAACAATATCTTTACGAGAATGTCTTGCAAGATTATATTGAGAAGAACAGATAATTATTATTGCCTAGATGCCACTAAACCTGGCAATAATGCAAGAATAATTAACATATTACAAAATTTACTTGGCACTCTTGGCAGTGACGGATTCAAGTTGGTTTGGTTTCTCGCTTGTTTGAGTTTATAGGATGACTTGAATCTTATAATGCGGGTAGGTTTTACCAAGTGGAATACTACAATCATTGGTGCTGGGATGACAGATGGGCACCGTCGCCCTCTCATCCTTCTAGAATGCGCTAAAGAAGCTGAAGCAACACCTTGTTGCTTCTCACAGTAGCGTCTAATTTGAAGCGCAATATTGGTGTAAGTTTGAGTAGAACGTTGTACCTACGTATATGTATTGTTGCGCAGGTAATCGTCCTGAACCACCCCGGTCAGATCAGCAACGGCTACACGCCGGTGCTGGACTGCCACACGGCGCACATCGCCTGCAAGTTCGCTGAGATCAAGGAGAAGTGCGACCGCCGTACTGGTCAGTATACCACCCACGGTATTCAAGTAGTCATCCAACATTATGTCTCACTCAATAAATCAGCCCGCAATAATCCATCCTAAAGGTTAACCCTTTATATACCGGAACGCGGATCCACACGAGACGAAATAGCTTTTTATTGTCTGCGGTACTTAATTAACGAACTTCTTGAAATTGACGGAGTGAATTTGCTTAATGTAGGTTAAATCCTATTTTTATAATCTAAGTATTTCGCCTTGTTACCTACATATTATTCAAGACTAAATATATTATGAATGAGGAATGCCCCTTTAATATATTCTCATCGTCATTAGTTTTTGCGATCTGCGACTTTTGCCAGAAACGACGAAAATATTTGTATCGAAACGAAAATGTTAGGACTCCCTTCCACTGTGATCGTATCAAATGTAATACAATGTTACAAACATATTTTTCGTTCGACCTTTGCTATATACTACATATATGCCAGAATGGTTATAGGGTTTAGGTTAAAACGGTTTGTAGCAGTCTGGCTCCAATAAAGCAAATTATGATGGATGTAGATGGATGCATGTGAGGAACGGGGCCCGCCTCGGCGGGTCAGATCAGGCGGGGTCGCGGCAGTAATGCTAACGTAGTTCCCGTGACCCCGCCGCCGCCATTCAATGGGATCGGATAAAGGAACACCATGGTGGTTTTAGTGGGTAGTCCCGGCGCTTCTCGTATGTAAATGTAGAAGCATTAAGTAATTTAATTTTAAAATTGACATTCATAAGCGTCACCTTGTGACCTAGATGAATAAATGAATTAATTTTGACTTGACTCTCGTCGGGGAGTCCCACACTCTCCCTAGCCTGGGCCCCTTTAGGAGCCCAGCCTGGAGGGGGTAAGCCCGTAAATTGTTTGGTTTCCGTCATGAGTCAAAAAAAAAGGTATGGCGCCAATAAAGAGATGTTTATCTTTGTTTGTAGGCAAGACCACCGAGGTGGACCCGAAGTCGATAAAGTCCGGTGACGCGGCGATCGTGACGCTGGTGCCGACCAAGGCTCTGTGCGTCGAGTCGTTCCAGGAGTTCCCGCCGCTCGGCCGCTTCGCCGTCAGGGACATGCGCCAGACCGTCGCCGTAGGAGTCATCAAGGTATACCACGCATGCTGGCTTCCAATACACCTACCAACTTCTAAATAACCTTTTGCCCGAATTTCCGGTAATTAAAACTGACAATTCTTAAGATCGAATCGAATTAGAATTACTTATATTTTTAGTGCTAATAACTGTACAGCATACAAGTAGCAGAGCCGAGGTTTTGATTTGGTCTAAATAAAGTCCTTTATTATGATTTGGAGGATGAGATGGCGAGAGATAGCGAGCTGTGGCTAATGGGAATGACATAGAGCGGTATCGGTAGCGGTATCAGATAAGCGTTTTATATGCGCGTAAAGCTCGTTTTTGGAAGCGCATGTAGGCGCGTATAGGCGCGTCTTTTGGCACACGCGCAACTCGTATGAGCGTTGACGCACTTCTAACCTCGTATAAGCGCAAGCCGTCAGAATCCATGTTGACATTGACACGATGTCACTACCGTTTCGAGCGAACACGCCGAAATATGCCCGTTTACGCGAGTTCGGTTTTCTAAAGTGCGTAATGTAGCGCGCGTGTAAGCGCGTATGCTGAAACGACCGTATACGCGCAGAAAAATACGCTAATCTCAAACCGGCCCATAGACCCACTAGTGTGCCATACGTACCTAGAAGCCACATGGCCGGTTTAGAGTGGGCCTACTGCGGCCTGTCCTCTATGAAGTTTAAATACTGGTCTATAAGAAGAGTTCAAGAGTGTGGTTGTAAGAATTTCTCGTTAAAATTGTGCATGATTGTTTCAGAGCGTGACCTTTAAGGAAGTTACAACGGGTAAAGTTACCAAGGCGGCCGAGAAGGCCCAGAAGAAGAAATAACTATGGGGCACACGTAACGACGTACCGCCGGGCGCCGGCGCCGGTCGCCGCGGGCGAGCGCGCGCCCCCGCGGCGGGCGGCGCGCGCCCCCGGCGCCCCCCCGCGCTGTCGCCGCCGCCCCCGAGCCGCCTCACCCCCCCGCCCCTAGCGCCCCTAGCGCCCCTAGCGCCACCCCCCACTCGGAGCTTCTTCACTGGTGACGTCACCCTGTCCGCGCTCATGCCCGACCGCATTTATCGTAACGCGATATTATTAAAGTTAGTTCGTTTTAGTTACGCTTACGTGTTAAGTTTATATCTTTGTGATTATTTTAGTCGTAAGTTTCTCTCCAAGTTTGAGTTTCCGTATCTGAAAGCTCGTTATGTTCTGATTTTCCATCGCAAGGAGTTTCGGAGGAAAAGCAATGGAGTGGTTATTGAATTTTTAAACTATTTCCGTGCACAGAGCTCATCGAACGTTGTGAGAGATGTGTTGGCGCGAGCTCGCCGCTCGGTGCTCGTGCTTTGAGTTTGTTTCGTTACTTGCATATTAACACGTTCCTTTGACTGTAGACTACATGTTTCCTTGTCAAACAAATATTCATTATAAATGGTTGTCAATTTGGTCTGTGTGTACTGTTTTGTTTGGTTTGACTTATGTGTCGTTTGTTATATTGTTAGTGACGATTCTCATTATACCTAGGCGTAGGTGTAAGATATGCTTATGTTATCCGTTTAAGATTGAAGAGAAAACATCGTAGAGATTGAGGGAATTCGATTGTAAATCAGTTCTCTGTAGTTAGCAGTATGAATAAAGCGTTTAAAACGTATTGATAGAAAATTTGAAAAATAGTCTTCGTAATGTATAGGTAAAGGCTATCGCACACTACTCGTTTGGACACTGTATCTGCATGATTGTATAATTTAGCCAGATGGCACCTTAACTTGCAACAAACAATTAGGTATGAAGTAGTAGATCGTCATTATCATCATAAAATTCATACTGATTTAGCTAGTCGCTCATAGCTTCTAGAAAAGGATTTTGACCATAATTATGCTGAATACGATCACGCCGAACATCTAAGACCGCGATGATGCCGATTTTAACCCCGAAGCTATTAGTGTGCGTTAACCTTAAAACGTTATTTTGGTTCCTAGTATTTAAATAAAAAAGTTAAGTTAAACTTCTGTGTGAGGGTTTAAATATTCAATATTAATCAACCCATTAATACTTTTTCCATAGTGATTATACTGTTTAGAAATTCTTATATACGGAAAACAAACTCAAGACTCATTTTAAGCTAAATGTAACTTTGTAATTTTTTCAATAATTTTGTAAAGACCTTGATCCTGATAAAACCAATAAAGAAGCTACTGGTATTGAATTAGTTTTATTTTATTTATTCTATGCCTTACAAGTTACAACGCGCGCCGCGAAGCACATGAGTAGATAAACGGAACAGAGACACAGCTTCATACAACAGCGCGAATCGGTTGCACTACTATAAGCACGCGGCTTATGTGTGCGTGACCACTGGCCGCTTGTGGTGTATGCGGCGAGACTGGAAAAAACCGGTTTACGTAGGCACAGGCAGTTGACAATCGTAGGGTTATTACGACGCACGTTGTTTGTTTTGTACGTTGCAAGTTTTAATATTTTAATGTAAAAACGTGGTGTTTTATTATTAATAATGGTTGTTTATTGTACTGTGTGTATGAATAATACTAGATGAAATAATTCAGTCATTATAAAGATTTTAACGATGGTAACGTACAATTGGGTTTTTTAATTAGGTATACCTCCTGACACAGATATGACAATTCTCACGTCTGTGACCTCCTGATAATTTTTTCGCATTTGTTGAATTGCTCGAGCAAAAGTTTCGCGAATATTTCGATCTTGAAATAAATATTGTCAATGTTGGCAACGAAATACTTTACATGTTTGCATGTTGTCCACCAGGATCTCCTAGCCCGATCTCCCAGAGGATCCTCATGAACTCATTAGTTATGAAATTGTGTAAAAGCAATTAATGTTTACAAAACCAATGACTATCAGAAAGTGTTCAGCCATCGATAGGGATTACAAAAAACAAACCGTATTGACGTAACTCAGAATTTATAATTTTATTAACGTATCAATGTCAGAAAGCAAGAAAATACCAAAAAAGTCTGTCATGAATTGTCAATAAGGTCGAAAATCGCATGCACCTGTTTTTTGTAAGCCTTATCGATGGTTGATCATTTTATAGTCATTTGTTTTGTAGACGTTCATTTGTATTACCTACACAATTTCTTTTTAAACTTATTTTAGATACCTATCCCCGTGGACAAACTAGTGGCACATAATAGCTAAAGGAGATTCCTATGTTTTTTAGCAAAATAGATCATATTACCAGAAAATATTCAACACTATTAGTGGTATCGTTGGGAATGTCAAATAAATCACGTCGTCGTGTCCTTGGTAAGAAAATATGTATATTTTTATTCGTGCTTTTAAAAGTTTCAGGTGCATGCCTTTTTTGGTTCTACTCGCTATTTTATTTACAACTGTACTTCTGCCGTATAGCGAATCTGCCCAATCCACGAATCTGTCGAGTTGGGAATCTGCCAAATCACGAATCTGTCCAATCCATGATCTGTCGTATACCGAACAAGCGATTTGTCTTAATCTATTGTGACAACCCTACCAAAATAGGTAACAAATTTACAAGCTCTTAAGAAGCTGTCTCTCTGTTCGGTTTTTTTACTCATGTGCCGCGAAGGGTGCCTTGCACTGCAGTGCCGATAGTGGGAGCCGGACCTTAATTGTAGAGGGTGTATCCCACTATTTCCATGGAAATGCAAAATGGAAAAAGTGGGACAAGCATTTTATGCAAATTATATCCCATCATTTCCATTGTGACAAAAAACCGCTAGTACCCTCGGCATTTTGTTTTATGGCTCCGCTACTGAATGTCAAAGTTTGAAATGTCGACGTAGGTATGTTAGTTCTGAACTACAGGATCTCGATGTAGGTACCTACGCCAGTTCGAAAGTTCACTGCATGCTTGTTTATCTTCCATAGTGACCTTAAATTCTTTAGTGACTAGCGCTATCTGTTTCTTAAACTCAGTACTATTTGGCGTATAATATGCGTTCAATATATTTTCATTAAATTACTAAACTTTTCAATAGTGCATTATTTTTTCGAATTTACTCACGTTTTAGTAACAATATTTTTTTAGTATTTTCTCGACCTATGTATTACATTTAAAATATGATATAATTTTATTACACCAGAACGCAACCATTAAAGTTTTCTTCATGTTAATGTGTTGCCCCAATCTACTAAGTGAATAGGAATAGTAGGTTTAAATATTTTCTTATCTTAAAGAGGGTTATTTATTAGATAGTTTTTCTACATTATTGTAGTGTTAAATTTGTCGCTTAAATAAATACATTTAAAATATAATATCGTAATTCAATTATATATTTCCACTATGTAATTGAATTTCAAATACAGAGCATATATGTACAGACATTTCAAATTAATATAAATAATTATAATATAAATACATAGGTACACAAATACAATTTATAATGTAATTATCGTTTATTTTGAATTTAGTAGTTATTTGTTGTAAAATATATGGCAACATTTCTAGAATCATGGCTGTTGGTGTCATAAAAATAATTGTGGGTAGTTGTTGAATCCTGCGCAAGCGCCTGATACTTGTTGTTATTTTCATTTTCTGTTTTTGTTGCTTTATTTGGTACCTACGTTGTGGTTACGATTGTGTTTTCTCCGTCGTCGAAGTACGTCGAAATGAGAAAAATCTCCTGCGACTTCTCGTTGACACGCGCTACTATACATCAGTGGAATTTTGGTAGTTTTACTTTGTGAAATAGTGAGATGTTGACTCTAAAATGCCTCATATATGCCTAAATGACTAGTGCAGAGAAATCAATCATCTTAAGTGACAGTCCCTTTCAGCCTTCCCCCAGGGCGGATTGGATTAGATGGATTTTCCAATTGGAAAAGCTATTGATTTTGATAAAAGTGATCCTATTAAAGAATCAGCACATAGCCATTACATAAAATATAAAACCAGGAATAAATAAATGAAAGTAATATTTATTCATTAGTTTATTTTATTTACTCTGCCTAAATATGCCAATAAAATGTATTTGGTTTTAATTTCTACATTTTTATTAACAGGTTTGTTATTTTAATACATAATTGTATTGAATAAAGTGAAATTGAAACTAAGTACGTTTTTGACCTTTAATTCCTTTTAAATAAAACAACGTCAAACCGGAAAAGGAAGTGCCAAGAACCGAGAATCTTACTCGCTAGTAGTACTGAGTTTGGTAACTAGATGACAGCTCTAGTCGATCAAAATCGAGAGATGGCTATCTATACCCACAATATACTTATCTATGGTTCACTGGAGCGAAGTATGCGAGGCCGACGTATCGTTCTTATGAAGTCTCGTTAACTCGAGAAACTAGCTTGACGGAGCCCTGCTTCGCAGGTCTCCTATTTTTAGATAAAGGGTCACAAGGAACCTAACATCTTAATATATAAAATCCTTGCGTTACTGACTGACTGACAGACACGCTACAGCCGAAACTTTTGGGCGCAGGAAGCTGAAATTTGGCATGTATGTTCCTTGGGGACCGTAGAGGTGCACTAAGAAGGGATTTCCCGAAATTTCTACGGGATCGGCTAAAACGGGTAAATTTAAAAAAAATGCAGGCGTAGCTGCTGGCGTCCTCTAGTAACCTATTAAGTTTCTCGAGTTAACGAGACTTTTTCATATGAACGATACGTGTCGGCCTTGCATACTTCGCTCCAGTGAACTTTCGAACTGGCGTACATCGAAATCCTGTACTTTAGAACTAGAACTAACATACGTCGAGTACCTACCTACATCGACATATAAAACTTCGACATTCAGTAGCCGAGTGGTTTCCATGTGCAGAGGCAATGCAGCGTTTTTTAATCGCCGCGCCGCCGCCCGCAATGGAAATAGTGGGAGACTCTGTCCCAGTATTTCCATCAATGGAAATACCATAAAGGAAATAATGGGATTCACCCATTGTAGACACAGGATTCGACGAGCACCAGCCTTGGGAAAACTAATAACGACAGACATCTGCGCCGGCCCTGTTTGTCCTAGAAGAAGTTATGAATTATCGGAGTTCATATTCAACTAAGTACTTCCTAAGTATTTTTACTTTATCAACGCTAACCAAGTCGATTGACGAAAGGTCTGAGAGGTCAATTTGACGACGTGAATAGGGTTAAGCCGGTAGCAAGCAGTAATAACCCTTTTTAAGGCATAGGGGATATTTTTCCCACCATGATTTTAATTTTTTTTTTGTAACAAAACCTCATCCTTGCGGTACTTATTTTTACTTTAGCTATTTTTTTATTAATCTGTCATTATTTTGACGTAAAAAAAATTGTAAACTATCAAGTATATTTTTCTTCGGTGGTTTGTTGAAGTTTGAAAAGTAGCAATTTTACGTATTCAATTTTCTAGTTAGGGCTATCTCTTGAATCTTTTTATTTCTGAGGCAAGTTTTATTTTTAGCATGTGTTATTATATTTCATCTGAAGAATTTTACGCAAATGTTTTTGCCTGGGTGTCTTGATATTTTATAATATTGGTTTGTTATGGTGGGAAACATATTCCCTATGCCTGTGGGTGGCTGTGGCTGTGTGCTGTGCCACTATGAATATTGCCATTTTTCACGGCTTTTCACCTACAGTATTCATTGTTCCTATGAATAAAAGTTATTTTCTAATTATATTTGTTGTTTACGTAGACCACAGACTAACCTATTGTACATTAGACTAATTCAAGATCACCTTTTCCATACTCGTAATGTTCTATACTGTCCTCCTACACAGGCAAGGGGGATATATTTACCACCATAGAAAAATTATAAAAAAATTAAAAATATATATTTATCATTTTCTACCCCCATATTATACCTAAATCCGTCAACAGTGAAGTTTTTCCACCGCAGGGTCACTATGCCCTATAAAGGGATAAAGCCTGATTTATATAAAAATCCAGTCTGTTGCTGAAAAATAAAATACATGCAAAAAATAGTTACCGCAAAGAAATATAACCTTATTAAACCTAGTCCAACCTCTCAGAGTTACCGGGTTTTCTTTCAACTCTACCACAGATAAGACAAACTCTACTAATGACTTGTCAACGTGGCTGAAACCCTGTAGCGAGTTTTAGTAAGTATAATAATTATACAGGCTGTTGATATCTTATTTTTATGTAACATCATTGGTTGATATGCAATTGCAAAATATTATAATAATACAACATAGACAGTATACTTATTAACCTAAAATTATTTTAACACTTAATCGGGCACAGGGAACTGGGAAGTATTTTCCCACCCCGACAGCCGAATCATAAACAGTCGTATATTTTTAAAATGGCAACTCTCCAGTCTATTATTTTCCCAAATTTTTATTCTTGATTAGTTCCAGATAACAACAAACTTGCAGCAAATTTAAATCAAACTTGCTAGTTTCACTGTGACAAACTTGCATCAAACTTGCATGAAGTTTGCTTTTCAAAGGTTGCACAGGTACAAGGCACAGGTTGGTAGTCCGACAACAGCTGGTCGTCGAGCACCTCCTGCTGTATCTAGGAGGTCGACCGATCACCAACCTGTGCTCGTCGTCATCCAAATCCTTTCAAAAACCAACTTCATGCAAGTTTGTCACAGTGAAACTAGCAAGTTTGATTTAAACTTGCTGCAAGTTTGCATTGTTAATACATACTGATTTATTTTATTGATACTCATTCAAATGTCAAACGTCAACGTCAGAATCAAACTTCGTCACTTTTGAAAAAATTGCGCGTTTTCATGTAGTGGAGACATAATTCTGATAAGTTTGTTCAGGAAAGATTCTGATAAATAGATATTTGATCCGTTATTGACTAGTATATTATATTATGTGTAACATTGTTTTGATACTCAATACAAAAATGTTATATTTGTGTGGATTATATTCATTTGAAATATTGTCTTGCAAGTGGGAAAATAGTTGCGATTGCCCGTTCCTGAACTCCATATTGCATCAATATATATAAAATGTAGGGATTTATTTCTGTCGACTATTTATTTTTGTTTTTTGTAATTTTGCTTATTACCCTAACTGCCTCGTTGGTCACCAATGGTTGTTTGTAGGCACCACCAATAAATGTGCGCGTGGGATTGGGAGGTCTCGGGTTCGAGTCCCGGGTCGGGCAAAGTGTTATTGATTTTTTTCGTATTATTTTATATTATTTCGTTAGTTTCTATTAGGAAATCCTCAGTAGCAGCACGGAGTCTAATAATTTATAGGAGGATTGAGGAACATAAATTCAAAAGTAATGTCAGGGTAATTTACTAGTCTATTAAAATTTATAGACGTAATCGCGCAAAGGGAAATAATTTCCCACTGGGGTTATCCTTAAACGGGCAAAGGGAAATAATTTCCCACACGAAAAAAACCTTTCTTTTTCAGTTTCAGTAATTTGTATTGTTTTTTTATGTACACTGCTTTATAGCATAATACAAGATCTTACACTTAAACCATGTAAAGTTATTTTTTTTGTTCGGCCCGATTAAAAGGGTTAAACAGTGTGCCATGATATACATACATACATAAATAGACTCACGCCTGTTTCCCCGAAGGGGTAGCAGTAGGCAGAGGCATATTAAACGCCCACTTTTCGCCAGTGTTTTGATCCCACGTAATAGGTGGCGAGCTCATTGCCGCTTATCGGGATATTTTGTTTGCCAGAGCCTCGTCCGTTGTTCGGCAGGTGCACCACTTGCAGGTGAGGTTGGCTTGGGACCCTAAGTTCTTGGTGGGAACCCTATGCATGCCATGATATAAGACCCTATTTGCATTAAGTTACTTGGTTAGTAAATCAGAATAAACTGTTAAATGTGCAAAATAAAACTGAATCGCGCAGTCACTGTAGGTATGTGTGCTTGTGTGTGTTAGGCACCTGCAATGGCGATCAGCTGAGAGGCGGTGGCAGTCAATACACCGAGTTAATTTTCAAAGTGTATGATGAAGAATTCTTTTTTTACTTATAGTGATTTATTTTTTCATGTATTTGTATTCAGTATAACTGAATACAAAGTATATTAGTATATTCACCCCTTAAAATATTTTGCAAATGCAAATCAACACCTTGTATGCTGAGCAGCCTTGTTGATTCTCCTGCACGCTTCCGGTCTCATCGGATGAACTTGGATGAAACCAAGATTATTCTAAATAAAGTCCCTATCGAAGTTGTTTATGAGTACCTACATCTACTTAAGCCAGACTGCGAGCTCTAATCTAATCAAATCACCCATATCACCCCTACCGGAAAGCTTGAAGTCATCGCATTAATAACTGACATACTTCGTATGTCACATGGGCAACGAGCGGATCTCACCTGCATGCAGCAGGCTGCCGGGCAGCCTGCTGCATGCAGGTGAGATCATAGGATGCGGGCAGCCGCTGCCCGCATCCTATTATTTGATACATGTTTTTCTCATCACGCGCTCCGAACGTGGATTGGTTGCGGACGTGCAGCCTGCTTGCGTGCTATCGGAGAGCGTTCTTCTGCCTTCAGTGTTGTTTTTACTGTGACGCGGGTCGCACGCATGGTCATAGTAGGTACGCATATAATCGCAAATGAAAATTGATACAGAGTCACTGATGACACGCACGAGACTGCAGCGGCAAACGAAATCTTTGTCCTGCATGTGACCAGGAGCGTGTTATCCCCCGCATGCGGGCCAGATCCGCACGCGGATGAAAATACGCACGACAGAAAAAGGGCCCTAGTCTAAGTTCAGTAAGACTTCTTACTATAGTGATGAATTGCTTGAACCTACGAAATATTATATATATTTCGTAGGTTTAACAAATAGGTATGAGATTTGGTTTGGTGATTAACCAGACTATAATTAATTAACGATTAGCGGGTCTTACTCCCGATAAATAAGACATATAAGGCATAAAAACCATGGTATTTGCGAACGTTTCGACTGACTTGCTCCGGTCATGGTCGCGGACCACCGCAGAGCAAGTCGGTCAAAACGTGTATAACGTAAGTATTGATGCCGTAAATATCTTATTTATGGCGAGTAAGACTCGCTTAATAACCTTATATAATGTACATATAATTAATTACATAAGATATACTTACTATAGTGTCAAATAGCCTATTTTAAGAAGTGCCTATTCAAAAGGTTGAGCGTTCATGAAAAAAATCAGGCAAGAGAAATACTTACTTAATCTCTTTTAAAGCCGCCAGCAATTGGCGTATTAAACCAGCAGATGATTCGCCAATGTCGGTCGCGCTTCAAACGCAATTCCAACGCTATCTTGTAAACTAAGCACGCCCCGTGGTTATTAAATATATATCGATGGCCCCGTGTGCGTACAGCGCCACTTACCGGGCCAAATTACCAGGCAATTAAAAGGTTGTTTATGTCTTGTTAGCATGTACCTAACTTAGGGTCTGTATGGAAATCAAAAACCTATTTATTTTGAAATTACAGACAGACACGTAAAATTTGTATTTACGGATTAAAAATATAGGTTTTCTAATAGCACACAACTGTAGAATAATTGTACAGACATGTGTTTACACTGTGCTACCGCTATCTAGAGTTTAAATAAACATGCTTTTATTTTTATTATTACCTATTCCCATTGGCGATGCAAAGATTATCCGCGCCTCTAGAGGTGAATTTGGAATTGGAAGTGTCCGGATACGATACGACACTTTTGACAGCTTTCAATACAACTTTGCTTCAAGACTATAGTGATAATTTTATTAAGCTGTCAAAAAGTATCGTACCCGGACAACTTCCAAATTCGCCGCTAGAGTCGCTAGTTAGAATCTTAGCATCGCCAATAGATCAATCTTATTTTACTGCATCAATATTATTAGAGGAAAAGGCAGCGATAGCCTAGTGGAGATACCAACAGACTGCCATGCAGAGGGTATCGGGTTCGAATCCACGGCGCGCACCAATGACTTTTCGGAGTTATGTGCGTATTGAATTGTTAGTTATCGCTCGTCCCGTGCCTCGGAGAGCACGTTAAGCCGTCCCGGTTGTCATGAAGATCTTTGACAGTCGCTATAGGGCGTCAGTACCTTCTCAGTAAACTGACACTAGTCTTAACCATAGAATATCGCTATCCCTTCGGGTTGCGGAGGTCAGACAGGCAGTCGCTCTGCGGAAAAGCTAATATTCAGCCAAATCCGGTTAGACTAGAAAGCAGACCCCAGATTTAAACTGGGATAACGCTAGGAGAATGATGATGAATATTATTTAAGGAAAATCATTTTTTTGATCTAGCAACGCAGTCGCTCGACCAAAGTGCAGCGTGACGAGAAGTACCCACTGACGCCCGCGCTTGCTACTCGTGATTTTGATCAACGTAAACGAGCAGCATATCTCATGTCTCATGTCGGCCCCTTGCTGGTCACTCGCCTTCAATGGGCAAATGTGAAGTGATGTTATTATGGTTTTGGAAAGTACATAGTATATAGTTAGATCACAGAAGAATAATATCCAATCTCTTTGAGTTAGATATTATCAAAGAGTATACAAATACGATATTATAATAAAGATTTGGATGGTACAGCTCACAGGACAGCTCTATACCGGTGTTACCCACCACAGAACATATATACCCTGACGGGTTACCAACACACAACGTCAACATGGCAGGACACAACATCGTTTTATTCAGTTACTTAAGTATCAAAAATCTTATTTTCTTTTGATGTCATATAAAAGTTATTACTTCCATTGGTTAAGATTAGAGATGTAAGTGCGGTATTATACCATTTGTATTGAAATGTATTAAACGAAAAATACCGTATAATACGGTATTATACCATTTACTACGGTATTTTATGTATTAATCAATTGTTCTATATTTTTGAAGTAAATGATCATAGTAATCATTAAAAAACGGGCCAAGTGCGTGTCGGGCCACGCGCAATGTAGTGTTCCGTAGTTGCCCATAATGACTTGCTGCAAAGGGTATTAATGTAAAACAAATCCGACTGTTTATTTTGCTGAAAAAATAATTTTAATAACACTATTATAAGAACCTAAGTTTTGTTTAGAAAAATACTAGGTACGTATCCAGTTACGTATTGTAAACATAAAATGTGTTTTTTAAGATATACTACTAGGTACTATACATACGTAGTACCGTGGTACATTACATACCAAAGTACGTATCTCTTTAAGATTAAGCCAGCGCGCCCAATGTAAACTCACAGAAATAGGTATTTATAAGTTAACCGACGAGTACTCGTAAACTAGTGATATCTACTTAGCCGTGATAGTTTTCCTTTTAAATTCGTTATATGTACTACATTTGTGATTGTTTTCACTTCTTCCAAATTAATAGTTTAGCAGGCAGAGGGGGGGACACTTGAGTCTAAAATTTTTTTTCACTTCAAAGCTTGATATTTGACAAACCAATCACTTGATCGAAAAATGATTTGAGCAAACTAATAATATTTTTTTTAAATCTATCCAATGATACCCCACATGATGGGGTACTCAACAAAAACAAAATTCAACCCCACTATATATGTAGGGGAGATACCTTTAAAAAAATATTTTCCTAAATTTTATTCTACAGTTTTGTTGCAATATCTTATGTCTATATTCATGTCAAATATCAGCTTTCTAGCACCAGGCGTCTTTGAGCTAGGCTGCGGACGGACAGACGGACGGACATGACGAAACTATAAGGGTTCCTTGTGGTCTACGGAACCCTAAAAACTGAATACAGTGGAATTGCACAGGAATAAAACCTAAAATAATATTTTAAGTTTGTATTATTATTAATTGCTATTAGCTACAACAACATTACCGTAAAAATAGGGTTGGGTTTCGAAACGAGTCGCCCGAATTTGAGGGTATTGGTGGTGTAGGGGGCTTAAGGGAGTTAGTTTTAATCCCCTAAAAGTAATTTTGGCTGCCGGAGTTGCGTCTAAATATATTTAATCAATTTGCTAAAATTCTTAAATACTTCGGCAATTCTGCAAAACGTAACGTAGTTTTTATACTTTAGTTCAGTTTCACAAATAGCATTTTTAGGTTTTATGTGAAAAACGTGTAACGAAACGCAAACCAAAAACCAAATCTTGGAATGATGATCTTTGATGATGATATTGACAGCCATAGATGTGTGAATAACATGGATTGGACGTACCTACGAAGTTAGCGTGCATACCTACGAAACGTATGCAAATAAAATGGCGTCCATTAGGGTTGGGCGCATATTAGGCAACGCAAAGCATATATCGACAAGTTTTTTTGTTATCGACAAAGTATAGCACCTTTAGGCATCATTCGCACGAGGATTTAAAAAACGATTGCGTTGAACTCTGGCGTAAGCACTTTTAAAAGCTTGCGATGAGAGCGTTCATACCAGCCCTAAAATCACTGTTGTCTCGGTTCAGTGAGAAGTCAAAATTATTAAAGCTAACGTACTAGCGAATGCGATTTGTGTTGCTAAAAGATGAAAAAGAAAACTATATTTTTTAAGTTTTTGAGGGGTTTTTACTTTTTCTAGTAATAAACCACAGATCTGTGAATAACATGGATTGGACGTACCTACGAAATTAGCGCGCATACCTACGAAATTATGTGGAAAATAAAATGACTGCCGTTGGGTTAGACCATACAGATATTAAGAATAGAGTGGCAGAGTGGGGCCTATTCGTGTCCGCCGGTGGGAGAGAACGCAACATTAAAGGCCCCCTGCATTTCTCTCTACCAATACATGCACAACATCAACATTACGCAGTGGCGTGCTACCTGTAACTATTATTTAAATCAGTTTATTAGTAATCAATAGTTTAAAATTGTTTTTATTGATACACGAAGATAGTTTGAAGTGACAAAAAAGTTTATATATTTTTAAACTATTGATTGACTGATAAACTGATAGAAATAATAGTTACAGGTAGCACGCCATTGCGCAATGTTGATGTTGTGCATGTACTGTTAGAGAGAGATGCAGGGGGCCTTTAACCTGTAGCGTTCTCTCTCGCACCGACGGACACGACACAGTATTGAGTTAGGTACTGTTCTGCCACTCTATCCTTTATATCTCTATGGGTTGGACTCCAGAATATAATCGATATCGACATTGAGCCGGTTAGAGGTAACTAATACATTTCTGTAGATTTAGAAAAAAATTAAATTGATATTTTGTAGTAAGTTACTTTAGATTTTTTGCCAAATTAGTTTATTCCATAATGCAAATGCGGGCGAACATGGTAAAGCGGAAAATGTCCCTTGTATCATATAACAAAATATTCTCTGTTAGCCAATATCGATACTGTGTCGCTGTGAATGAAAGTACCGGACATGAATGGCACCATACATCATCATCATCATATCAGCCAAACGACGTCCACTGCTGGACATAGACCTCCCCCAAGGTTCTCCACACAGACCGGTCTTGAACCGCCCGCATCCAACTGCCTCCCGCGATCTTGACTAGATCGTCGGTCCACCTTGCGGGAGGCCTACCTCTGCTGCGTCGTCCGGTACGAGGCCGCCATTCCAGAACCTTTCTGCCCAACGGCCATCGCTTCTTCGAGCTATGTCCTCTGGCCACTGCCCCTTCAGCTTGGCTATCCGGATAGCTAATGGCCGGCGCCGACTGACGGCATGGCATGGCACGGCGCGGAACGTGTTTCGTTAGCCCGAAAGACGCTTCGGCACCTCGCAGCATGCCGCGTCATACCGAGGCGTCCAATTGACTGGAATTTAGTATCAATAGCACTTCTTGCTGAAGATGAAGAACGACAAATACAAACTGATCTGTCGAAGAGAAAACAATTCTGGATACATTATTTATGAGAACAAGATTTACTAACGGTGAATTCAGGAACTTATTTACCTACTGATTACGTCGTGGCACACTGCAAGACGCCATGGCATGCCGCGGCGTCCAAGTGTGCTGCCGATGCCGCGACGTGCCGCGACGCGCCCCAAACGTCCCGCGGCATGCCACGGCGGGCTGCGATACGATTGTATCGAAATAAAGTAATATGAATTCTAAACTCATTGAAATAAGAATGAAAATGAATTGATCAGTAATAAAATCCTTTGCCATGCCGCGACGTCAGTGCGCGCCGGCCTTATGTCGGCGATTTCTGATTTGCACCATACATACCGTAATGAAACACACAGCTACACTGCAATATCATAAGGGGGTAAGAAAAATCATAATTGATTAATACATGTTATTTATTTGTTTTTTATCTGTATAATATATAAAATCCTTGCGTTACTGATTGCTTGACAGATAAGCTACAGCCAAAATTATAAGGTGCAGGAAGCTGAAATTTGGCATGAATGTTCTTTGGGGATCGCAGGAGTGCACTAAGGACTTTCTTGATTCCCACGGGATCGGACAGAAACAGTTGAAAAAATGTGCAGGTGTAGCAGCGGGCGTCCTCTTGTTTATTTATAAATAAAATTATTTTCTTCAACGTTTTATTGCTAGGAATTCTCGCATACAGTTGCTGTTCATGTTATCTGTTGGCAAAAAACATAATATAATTATTTTAACTGCTTATTTTCCTCAACATAGAGCAGGATGCAGCTTTTCCTTTACTAGGTACAGACAAAATTGGTTCAATGTTTAATTTATTTCCATTTACAGACACGAGATAGTTTTAACAATGTTATCGTTTGTGGAAGTCTCTCTACATTATCTATATATCGATAACCCATATCGACATTAGCAGTAACATCACTACTAACCTCTAATACGTAAATATGGAAAATTCCAAACTACGAAAATAACAACATTTAGGCCATAACGAAGCTAAAACCTGTTAAATTAACTATAAAAAGAACCTCTTGTAACAATATTTTGTACAAATACTAATCCTTTTCAACAATATAAATCATGACTTATTACTTACTTGTGAAGAGTACATTTGTGTTGATTATAGCTTTATCTTGCACTGCACAGTTCAAATCAACACTTAGGCATGATTTTACGATCTCTAGGAAAGCCTGAAGCACTGATTCATCTGGTTTTTAGACATATTTATGCACAAAATCAAAATTATTATGTTCGATACACAACGATTTGACAACAGATGTACCAAAAACACTTGGCAAGCAATATGGCGACACTGGCACGATTGACATTTCTGATAAAAAATCACTATGATCAGTGTATTCAGTAACCTATGGCTATCTCTTTTTTCTAACAGAGATATTGCTAAGTAAAAACGAGACAACACTATGCTTGGTGGCTTTATGTCGATTTCATATATATTTCTATAACGTAAAGTATCCATATGTATTATTTGTCCACTCCATATTATATTCTTTTCTCAAAGTTGACAGCTAAGGTCAAATTTGTGCGTCATTGCTTTCGAGTGCCTAGGGTTAGGTGCGCCTGTAATAAGTAACTAAATAGGTTCTGTTAAGTTCTCTTTTGACCCTTAACCCGAAAATAGGAGCCCTGCGAAGCAGGGCTCCTATTTTTGGGTTTTTTTGGGCCAACCTTAGCTTATTAAACTAGTGTGAAGAATGTGGAAGTTGGCAGTGCCATACACACCGATGTTTCGAGATATTTTTTTTTCAGAGGAAACCAACTATTTCCGGCAAGTGAAAATGGTGAGGAGGGCTTCCGAGACCTCTCCTCCTCCCCCTCCAATCACTCAAAACCCCTAGAAACGGCGACGTATTTCGAAACGTTTACCTATAAATACGCTAAAAACAGTCAAAATATTATTTAAAGAAAAACACGTATCATTTTTAGTTACTTCAGAGCAAAGGGGTCCTCAAACTTATTTGAATCATCTCTCTATTTATTCAAAATTAAATTATGATCCTCTCTGCGTGCAGACACGTACAGCCCGAACCTTAATACAAGATCCATAAGAAAAGCACAGACGTTGGCCCACACCTTTTGTCTTCCTAGTTCAAAAACCCGAGATTTAGAGGTTCTTCATCCTCAAATAAAAATCCTCTTGTGTTGCTACGTTCTCGGTAGATGACGACGCAGTACTTAATGTATTCTAGCAACGTACTTTCAGCTGAATCATCTTCATCACCACTTTCTTTAACTTCGAATGTGCTGTCACGAAGACGAAGATTCGCGTAAATCGAGACCAATTTAGAAACGTGATGTGTCTAAGCGATTTCGGACTTTGCAATGAATTCTTCCAAAAGTTAAATTCCAAAATTTTAAAATTAGTGATTCTAAAACAAAGAATACGATCATAACTCAAAATATATTTAATGGTTTAAACTAGAACTTGTCGCAATATCGCAGGGTCTTCAAAACTGAATCAGAATATAAAATACATAAAATACCAATAATACCGTAAGTTATAATAAAATACCCGTTTAATACATAGCCTTTTGGTATTATACGGTATTTTTACAAATCTTAACTTAAGATTAACCGATATGCAGGCATAAATATACACTAAATATATTACTATTAGTAATTATCTTGTCAAAAAGACTGCTACCCATAATGACAATTAAAAGTAAATTCAGTTTGACAGTGACAGTAGCAACTGGTCCAACTGGTTTGACATTGACAGCTGTGTTGTGGAGTGTCTGTGTGGTGATTTGGTGAATGAGATTTCGTTTCGCCGCATATTTACTTACGATACCAGTGAGTTGTTGATAACGAAATACGATGACGTGTGCTTTGCCGTAAGTGAAAGTAACTTATTAGTGGTAGGAGCAATAAGCGTAGGCCTTCAATATCTGTTGTGTATTGTATCGACTGCAGTCTAACGCGAGCCGTGGTTTTGTTCACTCGGGTCCATTAAATCGTTCTGCTTCGTTTACGATGTGTGGAATTTTTGCATACATTAATCACCTAACGCCTAAGACTCGGCGAGAAATATTGGAATTACTGGTAAATGGATTAAAACGTTTGGAATACCGTGGTTATGATTCAGCAGGCGTCGCCATCGATGCCGCCGATCTGAAAGACATAGCTGTCGTGAAACAAAGCGGCAAAGTAGCCGCACTCGAGGAGTTGTTGCAGCAGCGCAGTGTTGAGCTATCGGTGGAGGACTGTGTTGATTCTCACTGCGGCATCGCTCACACACGATGGGCCACTCACGGAGAGCCGAGCTCCATCAACTCTCACCCGCAGCGCTCTGGAGACGACAATGCCTTCGTTGTCATCCACAATGGAATCATTACCAACTACAAAGAAGTGAAGACCTTCCTAGAAAACAAAGGCTATGTTTTTGAATCCCAAACTGATACTGAAGCCATTGCGAAGCTGATTCACCATTTGTACCATCAGCATAAGGATTACACCTTCCAACAATTGGCTGAGCAGGTAATCCAGCAACTAGAGGGTGCTTTTGCTTTATGCTTCAAGTCACGCTACTTCCCTAATGAGTGTGTGGCAACCCGCCGTGGTAGTCCTCTTCTTGTGGCTATCAAGACTCGCCGGCGCCTCTCCAGTGATCATGTACCTATCATGTACACCAACAACAAAGCTACCCGTGGAGTAGTGCCTGCTGTGCCCCGAGTGAATAGCCACTCCCACTTCCATCCTGAAGAAGAAAAAGATGTTGAATACTTCTTCGCATCAGATGCTTCAGCAGTTATTGAACACACAAACAGAGTGCTATACTTTGAAGATGATGATGTTGCCCACATTAAAGATGGTGTGCTCAGCATCCACCGTCTGTCTGGCAGCAAAGATGATCCTCATCAGCGTGAGATTTTAACTCTTAAATTGGAATTACAACAGATCATGAAAGGAAACTATGATTATTTCATGCAGAAAGAAATCTTTGAACAACCGGAATCTATAGTGAACACAATGAGAGGCCGTCTGAACTTTGCCAATGGCACAGTTACCTTAGGAGGTATCAAAGACTACATCCCAGAGATCAAGCGTTGCAGAAGGCTCATGTTAATAGGATGTGGCACCAGCTACCACAGTGCAGTGGCTACTCGTCAGCTTCTTGAAGAGTTAACTGAGTTACCAGTTATGGTAGAATTGGCATCTGACTTCTTAGACCGAAATACGCCAGTGTTTCGTGATGACGTCTGCTTCTTCATTTCGCAGTCGGGAGAAACTGCTGACACTCTGATGGCTCTACGTTACTGCAAACGCCATGGTGCTCTTATAGTAGGCATCACCAACACAGTG
Organism: Euclidia mi; assembly: GCA_944739405.2. Classification (NCBI taxonomy): domain Eukaryota; kingdom Metazoa; phylum Arthropoda; class Insecta; order Lepidoptera; family Erebidae; genus Euclidia; species Euclidia mi. Next base: position 45,088,202 of record OX123187.2, read on the forward strand.
GGTAGTTCAATCTGTCGAGAATCACACTGCGGTGTTCACATCAACGCCGGCCCTGAGATCGGTGTGGCGTCGACAAAAGCCTACACATCACAGTTTGTCTCCTTGGTTATGTTCGCCCTTGTGATCAGCGAGGATCGCATTTCACTACAAAAGAGGCGCGCCGATATCATCGAGGGGCTACACGAATTAGACACAAAAATTCGTCAAGTGCTCGCCTTAGATCAGGAAGTCAAAACCCTAGCTGAAGATCTCTACCGGCAACGATCGCTGCTGATAATGGGTCGCGGTTACAACTTCGCCACCTGCCTCGAAGGAGCCCTGAAAGTGAAAGAGTTGACATACATGCACAGTGAAGGTATTATGGCGGGTGAATTGAAACACGGGCCACTCGCTCTTATTGACGACTCCATGCCTGTTATGATGATTGTTATGCGCGACCCTGTTTACACAAAGTGTATGAACGCACTACAACAAGTGACAGCGCGTCAAGGCCGCCCAATCGTCGTTTGCGAAGAAGGAGACAAGGAAACAATAGCCCTAGCTTCACGATGTCTGCAAGTCCCCAAAACGGTGGACTGTCTTCAGGGAGTCCTCACAGTTATACCGATGCAGCTCCTCGCTTACCACATCGCTGTGTTACGTGGATGCAACGTAGACTGTCCTCGCAATCTCGCAAAGTCGGTTACTGTAGAGTAATGACTGTATCCTAGGCGTTTATTAGCGTTAGATCGGCTATAATAGTTTATGGCACACTAATGTTAAGTTAACTATAACAATTAACTAAGTACTGTTAGTTAATGCAAGGAAGAATTTGTTAATCAGTAATGGACCAAGAGATTGTGTAATGTTTATAATGATGTTGTGTTAAGAATACGGTGAATCGTACTATGAGTGGTTTCGGCATCACAAGGTTAACGTACTCGTAAACATTAAGTACCGCGGGCAATATTCTTGAAAATTGATGCAGAAATGCCTTTTTTGATGAGCTGCTGCTTTATATTTCAACATACATTCCTATAATTATCTACTAGGGTTCCATTGACATTCCACTATTTGTCAATAAACCAAATCTTTGGACTAGCATTTTATTAGCCACTATGACTTCATAAGACTAGATTTCGTATATCAAGGCCATGCCTCTCTCTCTCTCGAAAGTCTGCTTCAGATGGGCGAAAATTTCATTGATGCCTGATGTATTTTTTTTTTCATTTTAATAATTCTTATTTACTTTAATATATCTCTTTCTGGCCAATTATAATGCGACTGTATCAGTCTTTTCTTTTTGTTTTTTTTTATCGTCATAATATCGTAATTTTACTAAACCGTAATGTGCGCAATATTTTCCTGCCTGATGCGAGTGTTTAAAAGTTGGTATTCGGTGGCTTCCTATGAGTCGAATTGGCATTTGAGCCGAGTAACTTAGACGCGAACTTAAGAGACCATTATGTAAAAAAAGTTTTTTAGAATCATGCAGTTGATCGCTAGATGCAAATAAATGTTTCACTTAAATCATTAATTTTTTTTATAATTTTATCATTGAAATAATACTCTAAGATAAAGTGGTTATTATCATTGCCACAAAAATAATTTTCATGTTTTGAAACGATATTCTTTTAAGTATTGATGTTATGGGTGATATGTGTTTTAATTTTAATCAATATCAGATTAAGACCTAAAAGGTTTTTATGCAATCAAATTGTTATTTTTCATGTAGATACGTGTTTTCGTAGGCGTATTTCACCTTCGAAATAATCATCACAACACTCTTGTATGTGTGTATAATATACGTACTTATAATAAAATTAAATAAGAATTGTATATAATATTTCTGTCTATAAATTTGTATGTGCTAGAAATTTATGGATGTTTCATCCTATGTAAAGTATAATATATGAATCTATTTGGTTAGAATACTATAACATTGAGTTGTACAAATTAAACAATGTATTTCAATGACAATGCAGTAAAGTAGGCATCTATTACGTGGTACGAGATCAGATAAATAGACATGAATTATAACATTTCTATAGAAATGTAGCTATAATATCAGAAATTTGTTAATTATATTTTGATAGATATTCTATTTAATGTCTACTTTATATAATGTAAATGTTGGCTATAAATCTTATTGTTCGATATTGTTTAAAAACTAGCGAACGAGTGTTATAAGTGCATAAGTACTTGGTTAATTTGATAACGAACGTTAACTACGAAGTTGAACCTCGTTAAAATACTCCTATAATTATATTACCATACGAAAATAATGTACCTAATTGTAATTGAATCCGTGAGCCTAAAACCGTACTTAGACGATATTGTTACAAAAATCTAGACTATGCATGTAGGCATACAGAAAAATTGCAAAGGTAATATTATTATTTTGTGAAATATCTGTACATATTATACCAGTCACTCGGCTTGTATGTAGGTACTATAGTGCTATCAGATTAAAATAAATGAGATTTTTTATATTTTAACGCAGTGTTTGTTAAATCGACGATGTAAATATATTTTATTGTAAATTTATTTTTCACGCGTTTTTTTATGTATACGTATTGTTTTCTAAATTAAAAAGCTAGTCAAAATTTTAGCTTAGATATTTTTGATATTAAATATCTTTAAAAAACTGAATTAATTTATTTATTAATGAAATGTTTTAAATATCATATGAAAGAGGATTGTTAATAAAATTAATATGTATCACTGTGAAGTGATAAGCTGTAATATGCGGATGTCCTCGATGTTACATCAGATATAAAGAGTGCGATATCCTATTTTAATGAGCTGGCGATTATATTGAATATTTTTGGTAACCGCACAAATTAGTACCTACATCCGTGCTGCAACAGCCATGTACTGTGACTTACATCTGTCGAAAAAGTTACCTTCTTCCGAACTTAAGTATTAGTTTACACCTTAGGGCTTATTCAGACAGAGAGCGGTCATGCGGTCAAGCCGTCAAGCGGTCTGTTTTGCGTTCTTTGTGTTATATTACGTTACATAGGGTCTATCAGACAGAGAGCGGTCACGCGGTCTATGTAACGTAGAACGCACAAAGAACGCAAAACTGACCGCTTGAACGCTTGACCGCGTGACCGCTCTCTGTCTGAATGAGCCCTTAGTTCTGATTCAGCTGCAAAACCTTTTTTCAATATTTAAGCCACAAGTACATGTTACACAGGCCTTGTTGTTAAAAATCTAATCTATCAATTCTTTTTAAAAGATCTGAAAATGAGATTACAGCATGTTTATCATTAATTTAATATGTGATATTCGCTTAACGCACACAATCATATATTTACGTTTTAAATACATTATTCGAGGTTACTAATTTTGTACTTACCTGTCTATAGATTTTATATTTTACAATTGTTCTCGCCTTTAGAAGATACCAACAGCAGAGTTTAAGTATATATTTTATTTCCCTATTTAGTCAGTTTTATTTTAAAATATAAGTTTATTATGTAATACATGTGAATGGTTTCATTAATCTCCCGTAACATCCGTAGCCAAGGATAATATTAGCATTAACTAAATCGACTGATAAGCGCTATGTATTTGTAAAGAACACGAGTCGTAGATTGTGTAGCCGCCTGGACGTAGATACGGCTAATGTGCCTGGGCCTGTAGCCAAATGGCATTCGATATGGGGTATCGCTAATCGCTCCATGCAAAAATGTATGGAACTGACATAGGCCTTCGATATGACACGTGATCAACGAAGAAGGAATTCCTTGTGTTGCTATGGCTACCAAGCGTTGGCGAAAGTAGAAATCAGAGCGAATGCCATTTGGTATTGCTATCAGCACCGTCAAGTGTTCCATTCTGTGCTCATACCTGTGCAGGGTCGAGCCGCCCCTATGTGCAATGTGAGCACACACAGGCGCCAGGGTTCCTAATAGGGGCGCCGCGCGCGGGGTGAAATGCGTTAATTAATAAAATTATTTTCGGAAAAGGATGACGAAAAGGCGCTTTAGAGATTTCGCACACAGGTGCTGGATTGGGTCGGCCTGACCATATCTTTGCACCAAAATTCCTGCCCTTCAATAACAAGTTGCCCACCATCTTCCGCATATAGATTTTATAATATTAATAAAATTATCTATCATTAAAATGATCTATCATTCTATTATTCACTCACTGAAATGGTCAATGTGGCGAAATCAACTCCAAAACGTAAAATCTACATGTGGTTGGTGAAGTAATAGTAGGAACTAAGTTTTCCATCAACTTTGCTCATAGCGCAACAATCGTTGTCAAATTTTAAGAGTCATAAAAATCCATGTCCAGATACGAGTAAAGTAGATAGTTTTAGCACTAGTAGCTACACAGCGGATACCTACCTATACTTACGACCTATGTATTCACTAAAGAAAAGAAAAGAAAATATACAGGGTGTAAAAAGACCCTTAACGAAAACTAAAATCCCATATTGTACCAATCACTGCGAACATTTTTTACTTCGGCACCATACCTGGGAAATTACTGGTTCAGGAGATATTGAGGCTCAAAGTTAGTATGGAATTTTTCTAATTAGGTACAAAATCGATGCATTTACCCCGCCAATATGTTCTTTAGATGCCCTATAACCCCATGGATAAGTAGGTATTTCGAGCATTGCACGAGCGCGTTTTTAATTGCTGTTTAAAAAATATGAAAACTCTAAATAAAATTCGTTTCCCAGGTATTATTTTTGGTTAGTATGACTTGGCATGATGTCCTCAACGAGTCGACTTCGGCTTGGTGATGGGTCTTGCTTGTGACACCCTGTATGTGTCCGATTTTAGTTAACACTGGAGTGAAACGGTAAATAACATTGTTCATTTTACTAACTATGTTGCATATCGATATCTACATACTTCCAGTCTCACCGTAGCCGCAGTTAAGATCTGTGTTCATAAAAATTTTATTTGCATTTGATACTGACTTCAGTGACATTGATTTGTTTATAAATAAGTAGGTACATAATAGCAATTTACTATTTAAATCCAGTCGCCGTGTCGAATTGCAACTTCCTTCTACCAAATCGATCAATTGTCGAGGGACCACATCGCAATTGCATTTGCCATTAGGCTTCAACGTTTATTATTTTTGTTTGTGATTGTATGCTCAAAGGAATAATGCAGCGACACTGTTAGATGTTGATGAGTTCCGCTTCCTATCCTCCACCACCGAGGTAAGGTCTACGAGCCGATTTCACAAAAATGTAATATCGATAATATATAAACCTATGTAAAAAGGACCTGTTTCTTAAGAATACTACTCCGTCAAGAAAGTACTGGGAAAAGAACAATAATACACAAACAGTTTGTTATTCATCCAAATTTATTTTATCACCTTCACCTTCAAAGTATTCTCCTTCAGAAACGATACACTTACGCCCACAGAAATGAATCTACAATTCTGTGCTTACGCCAACGAATAATTCAATCATCAAAACATTTTTTAAACGCTGTTTCCGGAATTGAGTTCAGTTCTCGCCGCGAATTTTCCTTTATGTCTTCTACCGATTGAAAACGGGTACCACGAAGTGGAAAAAGGAAGAAATCGGCTGGAGCAATATCTGGTGAATATGGTGGTTGCTCGATGGTATTAAATTTGTTGAGTGTTTGGTCAAAACTTTGTTCACAATGATGGCCTTGTGCGAAGGTGCATAATCGTGATGCAAAATACAAGCATTTTCTTTCCACAAATCTGAATCTAAATTCTTAGGTATTCATAGGTATGCTGCACTTTGTACAATTCTAAAGAAAATCGTAATGTTGTTGAAACTGCTTCAATTACTGCATCATCGTCATCAAACTGTTTCACTGATGGGAACGACTCCTGTTTCACTGTAAGAAGGGCTAGACCATAATTCACCACGTTGATGTGAAGAACATTATGCAGAAGTTTTCAGACATGCAGTTCCTCACGATGTTGTCCTTCGCCGTTTAGTAGGCCGTAACTACAAATACTCACATCACAATATTTTAACCGAAAAAACCGCAACGTGGATTTGAATTTGAGACTCTTTGCGTAGCGATAGGTATGTTGGACTCTTAGTCATGCTAAGCAATTATTGGTTTTACTTGTGTTTTGCTACACTAATATCTGATGCGTAAATCAGTTGGTAACCTAATCCCTAAGTAAGTAGTTTATTTTTTTACGATGGTCTCCCACAAATTTTTCCAGATTTGCTTATCGCACGCAATCTCAAGCCAGCTCTTGTGATAGGCGTCTAGGTCATCAAGTCAAGTACCTAGTACTTATTAGTGATGTTCAATGCATGCATGATGTAGGTAGGCATAACAGTATACCATGAAGGAAACTGGTCCTTGAGTCATCAACACATACTCTAGGGGTAATAGTTGCTAAATGGTATTATGAAATTGTTGGAACTCATTACCGTCTAACAGTGTAGACAGTTAGATTCAATTTTTTTGTTTCGGTTGCCTACTTGAGTCTGATGAGGGTAGGCTTTGGGGAAATACTAAAATTATGTACCTAGGTATGGAAGAACTCAGAAGCTATTTGACGCTTAGCTTTCTACCCATCCTCTACTGGAACGTTCACGTACGTAACACTGCTATTTCCATTACAAAAGCCGCGCCATTAAGTAGACTGACTAAGAAATATACAGCTAATAGCTACTATTAATAAAAATATCACGCATTGTTTTAAGTATAGTTAGATAAAAGTTCTACGGTTAGAAACCGTAATGTCTGTATATGTGTTTCTATTAGTGGCGACACTAACGGTGGTTTGTATTGTTCGTTTGATATCTAAATACCGTTACATCGTATACTTACTTATAAACAAACATATCGTATCAAACGGAAGGATCTCCATCATACCATGTTTGCTCGTTGCAAAGTGAAAAAAAGTGCCATTTCATTTTGCATAGGTATAGCTGTTTACGAAGAATCAAAATCAAAAAATATGTTTATGAAGATCAAAGTGTTTTGCAATTGCATGCTCGCTCATAACCGACAAGATTATAGCACAGGTAGTTAAAGCTATCTTGCTTGAGTTGCATGCCAGGGTCAAGTAAGGATTACAGGAATATCGAAGATGCGCCGCGCGAGAACTTTATATGACAGGACGTCGCGCGTCCTGTCATATAAATTTCTCGGGTGGTTTTCCACATCCATGGGAAACCATGGATTCGTAGATGACTTAGTTTGCCGTCAACTCTTGGCTCTATGCCTACTGTCCAACAATATTGCTTAAATAGACAAAGTTATCGTTATATCTGGCTTAGAGGCGGTGTTCAAATATAGCAGGCCAGTTTTACCGATTCGATGCGGAACGTAAATATGAGAGAGAATGGCATTTGTCGCCGTATTGACCTTCAGACCAATAAACTCGTAAGAGTGAATAAAATCTAAATAATGTTTAAATATTTAAGACACCAGTTTTAAACAACATTGAGCTTGTACTAGTACAAACCAGTAAGTAGTTTAAAACTTGAATAACTACTTAATAATATTAAAAAAGTATCTAACTACAAAACGTCAATTCAAATAGGTATCCTATATTATCTTTAAAAAATAAGATTCCTACATATTTATACTTTACGCTGTGTACCGTTGTAGCATCGTTCAGGAAATCAGGAGTAGATACGTACCTACTCTGCTCTATATAGCATTACGCCATTAGATACAAAGCCTTATCGTAAAACAGCATTATCATCGGAACTGAACCAACATGATGCTTACATTTCATCTATGTAGGATGCCAGGAAGTGGTTCTAAAGCAGCTTGCTACTCTTGATAGGGTTTACCCATAAATTCTTAAAAGCCAAACTAGGCAAATTAAATACAAGCTTATAAAATAAGGACATATTTAAATGTTAAAGCATTTTAGAAGGTAAAGCAAATAACTTCTTTCGCTAACGATATTTGGATAAAGTAAGACGAGTGCAAAGTTTAAAATAACTTTACAAACGTAAACGGCTTATTTGGGCAACGTCTAAAATCATCAATCATAGTGATACAGATCGTGCTGGCTCCCTCAATCAAGGTTGAGCCGTACGATTGCTGTTGAATGCGGGCCATCAGTGGGCCGAGTCAGTCAAAAGCGTCAGATGATTTCCTGCATTGTACTTGCATACTAAACCCTTTTATTTTTTTGTCTGGACTTTAAAAGATGAAGAAAATACTAAACAAATTGAAGTGACAAAAAAAAAATGACTCTGAGTTTGTTTCGGCCTTTCTTCTCAAGAAGTCATTTAGCTAGGAAAAGCCGGCATCATCTAGAATAGGGTTTTGACATGTATAAGTGTTGTAAACAACCAAAATGCAGAAATAAATATGTCTTTATGTCTTTATGTCAAACTTTATTGTAAAAAGTTCTGCAACAAAAGAAACTCGCTTCGAAGTAGAAAAGTAATTAACTTCATGAAAATAAACATTGTAGGTACCTATAAAAACTCTGCGGTGCAATGACTCGTAAGCACCTAGATAATATATCTAGATCCAGAATAAACTCGATGAGGTCTCAGCGGAAGTAAGTAAGTACCTAAGGTGTAATAAGGTGTAATACCCATAATTTCTGACGTTTGATGGTCATCAAACGTCAGAAATTATATTACCATACGAAAATAATGTACCTAATTGTAATTGAATCCGTGAGCCTAAAACCGTACTTAGACGATATTGTTACAAAAATCTAGACTATGCATGTAGGCATACAGAAAAATTGCAAAGGTAATATTATTATTTTGTGAAATATCTGTACATATTATACCAGTCACTCGGCTTGTATGTAGGTACTATAGTGCTATCAGATTAAAATAAATGAGATTTTTAATATTTTAACACAGTGTTTGTTAAATCGACGATGTAAATATATTTTATTGTAAATTTATTTTTCACGCGTTTTTTTATGTATACGTATTGTTTTCTAAATTAAAAAGCTAGTCAAAATTTTAGCTTAGATATTTTTGATATTAAATATCTTTAAAAAACTGAATTAATTTATTTATTAATGAAATGTTTTAAATATCATATGAAAGAGGATTGTTAATAAAATTAATATGTATCACTGTGAAGTGATAAGCTGTAATATGCGGATGTCCTCGATGTTACATCAGATATAAAGAGTGCGATATCCTATTTTAATGAGCTGGCGATTATATTGAATATTTTTGGTAACCGCACAAATTAGTACCTACATCCGTGCTGCAACAGCCATGTACTGTGACTTACATCTGTCGAAAAAGTTACCTTCTTCCGAACTTAAGTATTAGTTTACACCTTAGGGCTTATTCAGACAGAGAGCGGTCATGCGGTCAAGCCGTCAAGCGGTCTGTTTTGCGTTCTTTGTGTTATATTACGTTACATAGGGTCTATCAGACAGAGAGCGGTCACGCGGTCTATGTAACGTAGAACGCACAAAGAACGCAAAACTGACCGCTTGAACGCTTGACCGCGTGACCGCTCTCTGTCTGAATGAGCCCTTAGTTCTGATTCAGCTGCAAAACCTTTTTTCAATATTTAAGCCACAAGTACATGTTACACAGGCCTTGTTGTTAAAAATCTAATCTATCAATTCTTTTTAAAAGATCTGAAAATGAGATTACAGCATGTTTATCATTAATTTAATATGTGATATTCGCTTAACGCACACAATCATATATTTACGTTTTAAATACATTATTCGAGGTTACTAATTTTGTACTTACCTGTCTATAGATTTTATATTTTACAATTGTTCTCGCCTTTAGAAGATACCAACAGCAGAGTTTAAGTATATATTTTATTTCCCTATTTAGTCAGTTTTATTTTAAAATATAAGTTTATTATGTAATACATGTGAATGGTTTCATTAATCTCCCGTAACATCCGTAGCCAAGGATAATATTAGCATTAACTAAATCGACTGATAAGCGCTATGTATTTGTAAAGAACACGAGTCGTAGATTGTGTAGCCGCCTGGACGTAGATACGGCTAATGTGCCTGGGCCTGTAGCCAAATGGCATTCGATATGGGGTATCGCTAATCGCTCCATGCAAAAATGTATGGAACTGACATAGGCCTTCGATATGACACGTGATCAACGAAGAAGGAATTCCTTGTGTTGCTATGGCTACCAAGCGTTGGCGAAAGTAGAAATCAGAGCGAATGCCATTTGGTATTGCTATCAGCACCGTCAAGTGTTCCATTCTGTGCTCATACCTGTGCAGGGTCGAGCCGCCCCTATGTGCAATGTGAGCACACACAGGCGCCAGGGTTCCTAATAGGGGCGCCGCGCGCGGGGTGAAATGCGTTAATTAATAAAATTATTTTCGGAAAAGGATGACGAAAAGGCGCTTTAGAGATTTCGCACACAGGTGCTGGATTGGGTCGGCCTGACCATATCTTTGCACCAAAATTCCTGCCCTTCAATAACAAGTTGCCCACCATCTTCCGCATATAGATTTTATAATATTAATAAAATTATCTATCATTAAAATGATCTATCATTCTATTATTCACTCACTGAAATGGTCAATGTGGCGAAATCAACTCCAAAACGTAAAATCTATATGTGGTTGGTGAAGTAATAGTAGGAACTAAGTTTTCCATCAACTTTGCTCATAGCGCAACAATCGTTGTCAAATTTTAAGAGTCATAAAAATCCATGTCCAGATACGAGTAAAGTAGATAGTTTTAGCACTAGTAGCTACACAGCGGATACCTACCTATACTTACGACCTATGTATTCACTAAAGAAAAGAAAAGAAAATATACAGGGTGTAAAAAGACCCTTAACGAAAACTAAAATCCCATATTGTACCAATCACTGCGAACATTTTTTACTTCGGCACCATACCTGGGAAATTACTGGTTCAGGAGATATTGAGGCTCAAAGTTAGTATGGAATTTTTCTAATTAGGTACAAAATCGATGCATTTACCCCGCCAATATGTTCTTTAGATGCCCTATAACCCCATGGATAAGTAGGTATTTCGAGCATTGCACGAGCGCGTTTTTAATTGCTGTTTAAAAAATATGAAAACTCTAAATAAAATTCGTTTCCCAGGTATTATTTTTGGTTAGTATGACTTGGCATGATGTCCTCAACGAGTCGACTTCGGCTTGGTGATGGGTCTTGCTTGTGACACCCTGTATGTGTCCGATTTTAGTTAACACTGGAGTGAAACGGTAAATAACATTGTTCATTTTACTAACTATGTTGCATATCGATATCTACATACTTCCAGTCTCACCGTAGCCGCAGTTAAGATCTGTGTTCATAAAAATTTTATTTGCATTTGATACTGACTTCAGTGACATTGATTTGTTTATAAATAAGTAGGTACATAATAGCAATTTACTATTTAAATCCAGTCGCCGTGTCGAATTGCAACTTCCTTCTACCAAATCGATCAATTGTCGAGGGACCACATCGCAATTGCATTTGCCATTAGGCTTCAACGTTTATTATTTTTGTTTGTGATTGTATGCTCAAAGGAATAATGCAGCGACACTGTTAGATGTTGATGAGTTCCGCTTCCTATCCTCCACCACCGAGGTAAGGTCTACGAGCCGATTTCACAAAAATGTAATATCGATAATATATAAACCTATGTAAAAAGGACCTGTTTCTTAAGAATACTACTCCGTCAAGAAAGTACTGGGAAAAGAACAATAATACACAAACAGTTTGTTATTCATCCAAATTTATTTTATCACCTTCACCTTCAAAGTATTCTCCTTCAGAAACGATACACTTACGCCCACAGAAATGAATCTACAATTCTGTGCTTACGCCAACGAATAATTCAATCATCAAAACATTTTTTAAACGCTGTTTCCGGAATTGAGTTCAGTTCTCGCCGCGAATTTTCCTTTATGTCTTCTACCGATTGAAAACGGGTACCACGAAGTGGAAAAAGGAAGAAATCGGCTGGAGCAATATCTGGTGAATATGGTGGTTGCTCGATGGTATTAAATTTGTTGAGTGTTTGGTCAAAACTTTGTTCACAATGATGGCCTTGTGCGAAGGTGCATAATCGTGATGCAAAATACAAGCATTTTCTTTCCACAAATCTGAATCTAAATTCTTAGGTATTCATAGGTATGCTGCACTTTGTACAATTCTAAAGAAAATCGTAATGTTGTTGAAACTGCTTCAATTACTGCATCATCGTCATCAAACTGTTTCACTGATGGGAACGACTCCTGTTTCACTGTAAGAAGGGCTAGACCATAATTCACCACGTTGATGTGAAGAACATTATGCAGAAGTTTTCAGACATGCAGTTCCTCACGATGTTGTCCTTCGCCGTTTAGTAGGCCGTAACTACAAATACTCACATCACAATATTTTAACCGAAAAAACCGCAACGTGGATTTGAATTTGAGACTCTTTGCGTAGCGATAGGTATGTTGGACTCTTAGTCATGCTAAGCAATTATTGGTTTTACTTGTGTTTTGCTACACTAATATCTGATGCGTAAATCAGTTGGTAACCTAATCCCTAAGTAAGTAGTTTATTTTTTTACAATGGTCTCCCACAAATCTTTCCAGATTTGCTTTTCGCACGCAATCTCAAGCCAGCTCTTGTGATAGGCGTCTAGGTCATCAAGTCAAGTACCTAGTACTTATTAGTGATGTTCAATGCATGCATGATGTAGGTAGGCATAACAGTATACCATGAAGGAAACTGGTCCTTGAGTCATCAACACATACTCTAGGGGTAATAGTTGCTAAATGGTATTATGAAATTGTTGGAACTCATTACCGTCTAACAGTGTAGACAGTTAGATTCAATTTTTTTGTTTCGGTTGCCTACTTGAGTCTGATGAGGGTAGGCTTTGGGGAAATACTAAAATTATGTACCTAGGTATGGAAGAACTCAGAAGCTATTTGACGCTTAGCTTTCTACCCATCCTCTACTGGAACGTTCACGTACGTAACACTGCTATTTCCATTACAAAAGCCGCGCCATTAAGTAGACTGACTAAGAAATATACAGCTAATAGCTACTATAAATAAAAATATCACGCATTGTTTTAAGTATAGTTAGATAAAAGTTCTACGGTTAGAAACCGTAATGTCTGTATATGTGTTTCTATTAGTGGCGACACTAACGGTGGTTTGTATTGTTCGTTTGATATCTAAATACCGTTACAGCGTATACTTACTTATAAACAAACATATCGTATCAAACGGAAGGATCTCCATCATACCATGTTTGCTCGTTGCAAAGTGAAAAAAAGTGCCATTTCATTTTGCATAGGTATAGCTGTTTACGAAGAATCAAAATCAAAAAATATGTTTATGAAGATCAAAGTGTTTTGCAATTGCATGCTCGCTCATAACCGACAAGATTATAGCACAGGTAGTTAAAGCTATCTTGCTTGAGTTGCATGCCAGGGTCAAGTAAGGATTACAGGAATTTCGAAGATGCGCCGCGCGAGAACTTTATATGACAGGACGTCGCGCGTCCTGTCATATAAATTTCTCGGGTGGTTTTCCACATCCATGGGAAACCATGGATTCGTAGATGACTTAGTTTGCCGTCAACTCTTGGCTCTATGCCTACTGTCCAACAATATTGCTTAAATAGACAAAGTTATCGTTATATCTGGCTTAGAGGCGGTGTTCAAATATAGCAGGCCAGTTTTACCGATTCGATGCGGAACGTAGGTAAATATGAGAGAGAATGGCATTTGTCGCCGTATTGACCTTCAGACCAATAAACTCGTAAGAGTGAATAAAATCTAAAAAATGTTTAAATATTTAAGACACCAGTTTTAAACAACATTGAGCTTGTACTAGTACAAACCAGTAAGTAGTTTAAAACTTGAATAACTACTTAATAATATTAAAAAAGTATCTAACTACAAAACGTCAATTCAAATAGGTATCCTATATTATCTTTAAAAAATAAGATTCCTACATATTTATACTTTACGCTGTGTACCGTTGTGGCATCGTTCAGGAAATCAGGAGTAGATACGTACCTACTCTGCTCTATATAGCATTACGCCATTAGATACAAAGCCTTATCGTAAAACAGCATTATCATCGGAACTGAACCAACATGATGCTTACATTTCATCTATGTAGGATGCCAGGAAGTGGTTCTAAAGCAGCTTGCTACTCTTGATAGGGTTTACCCATAAATTCTTAAAAGCCAAACTAGGCAAATTAAATACAAGCTTATAAAATAAGGACATATTTAAATGTTAAAGCATTTTAGAAGGTAAAGCAAATAACTTCTTTCGCTAACGATATTTGGATAAAGTAAGACGAGTGCAAAGTTTAAAATAACTTTACAAACGTAAACGGCTTATTTGGGCAACGTCTAAAATCAAACTTTATTGTAAAAAGTTCTGCAACAAAAGAAACTCGCTTCGAAGTAGAAAAGTAATTAACTTCATGAAAATAAACATTGTAGGTACCTATAAAAACTCTGCGGTGCAATGACTCGTAAGCACCTAGATAATATATCTAGATCCAGAATAAACTCGATGAGGTCTCAGCGGAAGTAAGTAAGTACCTAAGGTGTAATAAGGTGTAATACCCATAATTTCTGACGTTTGATGGTCATCAAACGTCAGAAATTATGGGTATCATATTGAAGGACCGGGATCCTTTGCACAACCGAAGTTTTAACGAGAAAGCATGCAAAGTGAGCATGACACCTATTACACCTTATGTACTTACTTACTTCCGCTGAGACCTCATCGAGTTTATTTAACAAGACCGGGTCAACCCTGTCTTGTTAAATAAATTCAAGACCGAGGATTTGGAAGGTTACCTTTTTCTTATAGCCGAGCTCGTCACGTTCCACTACAGGGCAAACTCTCCAAGCTCCTTTCTTCTGTGTCTCTTATTTAGTCTCTTGGAAGAAGCCTCTGCCTGGCCCTCTCTCTGGCCTTCTAACATAACCCGTTATCAAGGAAGAGTTTATTTATATGGTTTCATAAATTCTACACTCACCCAGACACACTTTTAAAGACAATTTTGTGAGTTGGTAAGTAAACATCAAAAATCTTTGAATATCAGAAATTGCTGAATTTTTTTAGGTATCGTCGTTTAATACTCAAGTACTCAAAATACCAGTCAAATAAAAATATTATTATTAAGTGTCTCGTTTGTGAGAATGCTGCCGGTTTGTTGGTGTGCCTAAAGTCCTAAACCTATTCTCGTAACGCTGAATGAACCCGTCAATTAAGTATTAGGTATTACAGGCATTTAATGATGAATACACAACACTGAACCTGTCTATTTGCAGTAAAAATACCAATCGGTGTTTTTTTGTGGGAATTGCGCAACAGTCAAGAAGACCTATTCGGTCATCGTTGCTTAATTGCGTTTCGCTTTCATCAAACAAACCTTTTTAAGGTCAACATTATAAAATCATTTGTTACTTTACTCAAATATTTATTGAATACCATTAAGGTAAGATCAGATCAGGACAATGATTGACCGCCATTTCTTTGAAATCTGTTTAATAACGAACACCTGTTAAGAAATAGCACTATAAGTAGCCGTTAATTATATCATTAGATTCCCTTATAAGTAGCATATACCAAGGCATTATATGTGCTTAAATAGTTATCGTCATTATTGTGAGGATTTCTTCAACTTGTCTGACCTATAAGACTGTGTTGACAATGTGACATAACATGGTCAGAGATGTTCTCATCGCGGCGATGGCGTAACTCTCACTCGCTCACCTTTAGATCCGGAGGCTCGTTCGACGTAGGTTGTAGTGTTTTGTGCTGTTATCGTGTATGTGTGTTAAATGAAACAGAACAACACGATTCGCACGACACGATTTCTCGGAAGCCGCTCAATAGACTTTTGTAACATGACAAACGCCTCTGTGTCGTACATTGTACAAGCTGTATAAAATTTATTGTATAAGCTGAGCCGTGTTCGTACTACAAGCTTAACAAAACTAGGTCAGATTATTCTGGTCTTCGTAGGTATCATAATCATAGCTAGATGCATATCCGATGTTTTGTTTTAGTTAACTATTAACAGCTGTGGTATTAGTTTGGTCAGGATGTTTATTTATCATAACAACAGATAGTTCTTATAATAGGTATTTGTATAAGTATTTTTTCTATATCTTGTGTGCGTAATATTGCAATCTGATGCAATATTGCTAACGTGAATGAAATAAGTGGTTATGCAGATAATACTTATTTCTATTTTCCCCCAATTTTACAGACCTTTCTCCGTGTGACAGGAATAATTTTACAATGCGAGTCAAATTACCAGATTATTGGCACAGACACAGATTAAAACGAAGCAAAACATAAAACTCAAACCATTTTCATCTGTTTTCATCATTTATAGATGCAGGCTATTACGGTACATGGAACTGTTAAATAAAAAAGTAAGTAATTACTTAAAACCTTGACTACTGCCGCTACTGCTAGTGTCTTCCGAGAAAAGGCAATGAACTTGGGAAACATTTGCCTTCCTATAAATGAGCTACCTTTAAAAATAAGCACCTATTGTAGAACTATAAAGCCAAAAAACAACAAGTCAATAATGTTTACCAAGTAGACACAAACAGACTACAAAGTAACACATCTTAAAATGCTAACTATTGTCATAATCTTAATTAGACGACTCGGTGGCGTAGCGAGATTGTAACCGTGCGTGTAACCGACTGACCCTCCGAAGGTAACTGCTGGTTCGATTCCCGCTCAAATTAAAGATTTGTGTACTTGGATATGGATGTTTGTCTAGGTTTGTGTGGTGTGTATGTATTTAGTATTTACAAAAATGTATTTATGTGTGTTTATCCATTGAATTGTCTAGCATCCATAGTACCTACAAGCTCTCCTTAGTTGAGACTAGATGGTGTTGTGTGTACCTACAGTTTGAGATGGGTCCATATGGCTCACCTAAAGTTCTTTACCCGAAATTGTTCTTCCTAACGATTTGTAATCCGAATGATCACTCTTCCTAAAATTTTTCATCCTAAAGTTTTCATTCATACTATTTGTAGTGCAACCGGCGATGTTCATAACACTCATGTTTCCGAAAATTGTAATTAATAATATCATTAATCTAAATATATTTAAACTCCTACTGTTTTTTATCATAATGCTTTTATCCCTAAACATAATTACCATAATATTTTCACTCATGACACTTTTACCAAGACACTTTTAGCCTCAAATTTGGGTGTTTTATAGGATAGAATCGAGAAAATAAACGATTTGCAAAAATAACAATTTTTTGGCAAAAAATTCTAAGTCCTTGCGCCGTAACGCCCCCAAGGCTACACTCCAACCGAAATTCATAAAACACGACTCATTTATGGTCATGTTTATGGCCTGGGAGTTTATACCGCAGTTTTAACCGTACGTAAACCAATAACTATAGGACCGATTCGGTTCTGGCACTTCGCCGGCCGCTGCCGCGGCACGCTCGCTTCGCTCGCTCGGCTCGTGCGTTGTGGTCACAGTTCTAACCTAACCTAAACCAATTATTAATAGGACCGATTCGTTTCTGGAACTTGACCATTGTACTATTGTGTATTTGTACCATGGTACTATTATTCTTAATGTTACTAGAGGAAGCACGCAGCTACGCCCGCACATTTTTTTAATTCACCCGTTTTACGCGATCCCGTGGGGATTTCGGGAAATCCCTTCTTAGTGCACCCCTACGCTCCCCAAGGAAAATGCGTGCCAAATTTCAGCATCATGTGCCCAATAGTTTTGGCTGTAGCTTGTCTGTCAGTCAGTCAGTAACGCAAGGATTTTATATATACAGATACATATTATGTGAAAATAAAGTTACGCAACATAATATATAATACTGATTATTATGAATTAAAAGAAATCTAAACAAAAAAGCTATGAGTTTGAATAATAGTGTAAAAGATGGTTATGTGGAGAAAATATAGGAAAACAAATAAAAGTATTGTTACGAGCTGGGGTTCGACGATAAATTATAACTCACTATGCCAGAAAACTGAACTTTATTTACTACACAAACACTAAGTATAACACTAGATACACACACTTAATTTTCACTTCACTAGTAAAACACACTATTCACACCACTAGAACAACACTAATAAAACACCACTAAACACTTCCGAATTACTTCCTTTCGCTTCTTGTTGATCGCTTCGATATTCAATTGTTACTGTCCTGTCTCGCGCGCTCTCGCTCTATTTATACTGGCCGGATAACATCACTAGCACATTCTAGATACTTCCACAAAACTGTCGATTAATCGCGAACAGTCTATGCTCGATACAGCAACGCCATCTAGTATAGAGTAGCTGAATTACCTTTAAACCACCGATACATTCAATCTCTTCTAGTACCCCCATTCACCGATAGATGGCGTAACACTGCCCCCCTCTTAAACGTGTTCGTCTCGAACATCGTTGGACCCATGGTAACGAGCCAACCGGTCCACATGAACAATCTTCGGTGCACCTCGCGACCCCTTCTGGATTCGATAGGTGACGTCGTTCATCCTGGTAATTATGCGATATGGCCCGTCCCATCTGGCTTGTAACTTAGGCGATTTTCCTTTGCTTCGTACTGGGTTATGAAGCCACACCAATGATCCCTCATCGAAGCCTTTATTGTTTGCCTTCCGGTCGTAGCGAGTCTTCATCTTCTCAGACATCTGTTTTCCAGATTCCCTGATGTACTCGTATACGTCGTTCATCCTGTTGCGTAGCTCGGTTGCGTAATCCGTTATATTGCGTGGAGATTCTGGTGGAATACCGGTGATAAGGTCTGCAGGTAAACGAAGTTCTCTACCGAAATTGGCAAAAGCTGGTGTTACTCCTGTAGTTTCGTGGACCGCACTGCGATATGACAGGAGAAATGGTTGGATGTGCTTGTCCCAATCTCTTTGTTTGCTCTCCACGACCTTCGCCAGGTACCTTTCCAGTGATTGGTTAAACCGTTCAACCATGCCATCTGATTGCGGATGATAAGCCGTGGTCCTGGTTTTATGTGCACCCATTACGCGACAAGTCTCCTTGAACACCTCGGATTCGAAGTTCCGGCCTTGATCGCTGTGGATTTCCAAGGGCACCCCGAACCGACAAAAGACTTCATGCACCAGCTTATCGGCCACTGTGGTAGCTTCTTGATTTGGGATTGCAAACACTTCAGGCCACTTCGTGAAGTAATCCATCACAACCAAGAAGTATTTGTTTCCGTCCGGGCTCTCAGGAAACGGCCCAGCGACATCCAACGCTATGCGCTCCCATGGAGCTCCCACATTGTACACCTTTAATGCACCTCTGCTTCGAGTATGTGGCCCCTTGACAGCCGCACAACTTGTGCATTTGCGGCACCAATCCTCGACGTCATCCCGACAGTGGAGCCAATAAAACCGCTCCCGGATCTTAGTAAGGGTCTTCTTAACTCCCATGTGACCTCCAGAAGCACCATTGTGATAGAGCTGCAAGACTTCCGGCACCTTAGTTTTGGGCACTACCATTTGCAAATGGCACTGGTTACCGCGAGCGTTTTCCCATTTGCGGCACAGAACTCCATCCTGGACGACCAAGCTTTCCCACTGTGCCCAATAACTCTTGGTGTTAGGGCTCATTGCTGCGATATCACTCCATTTGGGCCTAGGAGCGCCTGATTTCTTCCATTCAAGAATCGGCTGTACATCCTTGTCATCTTGCTGAGCACTCTGCAAAGCTTCTCTCCATTCGTCGCTTAGATCCGTCTTTAACATCCTCACTAGCGCTGCCTGCTTTGCTTCCTGTCGGCTACAGTGCTTGCACTGGTCGGGACACGGCCTACGTGATAGGGCATCTGCGTTACCATGGGACTTGCCGCTGCGATGTTGTATTACAAAATCAAACTCTTGCAGTAGTTCAATCCATCTAGCTACTTGTCCTTCTGGGTCCTTAAATTGAAGTAGCCATTTCAGCGCTGCATGGTCGGTACAAACAACCAACAAGTATTTGTTAAAATGCTGCAACGTCTTTACTACAGCCAAGAGTTCCCGCCTGGTGACGCAGTAGTTTCTTTCGGGTTTGGATAAGGTCTTGCTGAAGTATGCTATAAGAACTTCTTGATCACCCTTCTTCTGTGACAGCACGCCGCCAATTCCGGTGTTACTGGCATCTGTGTCAACTATGAATTCATGCTCTTTGTCAGGGTAGCCTAGAATAGGTGCAGTACACAGATGTTCCTTAAGCTTCTGGAATGCAACGTCACAGCTCTCATTCCTGAACTGCACTCTGTCTTCGGTGAGCTTATGAAGAGGTCGAGCAATGTCAGCAAAGTTCTTCACAAACCGTCGATAGTAGGAGCATAATCCGAGGAATGCTCTGACCTGCGTTTTGTTCTCTGGAACTGGCCATTCCTTCACGGCAATGATCTTATCCGGGTCAGTTTGAATACCGTTCTCCGAGACCACATGTCCTAGAAAGTTCACTTGCCGTCTGAATAACGCGCATTTCTTCGGACTCAGCTTCAAATTAGCTCCTCGTATCTTTGACAGCACTTGCTCCAAGTTTCGAAGGTGATCCTGGAAGGTGCGCCCCACGATGATGATGTCATCCAAGTAGACCAGGCAGGCGTCTCCAATCAGTCCCATAAGCACTCGCTCCATCAGTCTCTCAAAAGTAGCCGGAGCGTTGCACAATCCAAAGGGCATGACGTTAAATTGCCATAATCCTTTCCCTGTGGAGAATGCCGTCTTCTCCTTGTCTCGAGGATCTATTTCCACCTGCCAGTAGCCACTTTTTAGGTCTAAGGTAGAAAACCACTTCATCCCCGTCAGCGAATCCAGTGTGTCATCGATCCTTGGCAGCGGGTAGCTGTCCTTCTTCGTGATGTCATTCAATCGGCGGTAGTCTACACAGAAGCGCATGCTGCCATCCTTCTTCTTAACTAACACCACCGGAGAGCACCACGGGCTGGACGAAGGCTCGATTACGCCTTCTTTCACCTTACCGTCGATCATAGCTTCTACTTCACGTTCCCGTGCCACTGGCACACGTCTTGGTCGCTGGCGAATCGGTGCTTCACTTCCTGTGTTTATTTTGTGCTGGACTAGTGCTGTCTTCCCTATGTCGGCATCACTGGTCGAAAAAATATCGGCGAACCGGTTTAACATCTTCTTAGCCTTGGTCTTCTCTTCTTCTGACAGGGTACTTTGGCAGTCCTCCAAAAGTGAAGACACGTCGAATCGTGCAGCCTGAACCTTGGCGCTGGTAGGTTGCTCCTGACATCTACGCATCCAAGCCGCTCCTTCATAGGTGCCCAATTCCGTCCCTTTCTTGAGCAACACTTCCTTGTCACTCGCATTTAGTGCGCGTACTGATGAAACTTTGGTACCCCTTACCAAAGTTCGTGCAATCTTCCACGAGGCCTCTTTCTCTAGGCCTTCGATAAGTACGCAGCGGTTCCCTCGACCAGTACTCCCGGGTAAACAAACCGGTACAACCGTTTCCGACCGCGGTTGAAGCGTGACATTCTTCAGGCAGTACACTTTTCCTGAAGTTGCGCCTTCCATGAAGACTTCTTCCGAGCCACATTTCAACTCTCCCTGGTTAACATCGATCTCGCAGCGATACTCCCGCATGAAGTCTAGGCCCAGGATGCAGTCGTCCACTATATGGGCCACGATGACTTTGTGACGGTAAACTTTGTTGCCTAGCTTCAGATCCACCTCCATTTCACCTCGGACGGTTATGTGCTGACCGGTAGCTGTTCTCAGATTCACACATTCATTGTTCCTGAAGCAGCCCCGAAGAACCCGTCTTGCCAGATGGAAACCGACGACTGTCCGAGAAGCACCCGTGTCCAATGTCAGCTTGCATGGTGTTCTGTTAATTTCGCCTTCGATGATCAGGCTGTTCCCGTCGCATGATTGCGAGATCGAGATACTTGGGGCTCTTCCATTACCAGCCAGCACCCGCCCCGCAGTCCTGGCTTCTACTCGTTTCCCTGCTCTCGCTGCCTGGCAGGCACATCAGGCGACCCCTTTGGTGGAGACAGGGTGTCATCAGGCTGCCTACGCTTTGGGCAGCTCAAGCGGATATGGCCTCTTTCTCCGCAGTTGTAGCACCGAGGTGACGACACAACTTCCCTGATGCGGTGACCTCGGTCGTCGCGTCGCACTGCTTCCACCCCCAGAGCGTGGGCTAAGGCGTCCTTGAGGTCCTTGAAGTGCCCAAGCCTCACTGCTGCTCTTACCTCCAGGTCCCGGATCCCATCCGTAAACGCCTGTACGAGGTTCCCATCAATAAGCGCAGGAGACGACTGGTATGCCTTCCTGACCAGCTTTTCCACCTCTAGAGCCCACTGCTGCAGAGTTTCTCCGTTGCGTTGTGTCCTGTCCTTCAGCTGAGCACGATACACATGTTCGAGGTGCGCGTCTCCGTACCTCGCCTCCAGCGCCTCAAGAAGCTTCTCGTAGGTGACGTCTTGTCCGAGTGCCTCCAACACTGTCAAGGCCCGGTCGCGAAGGCCCAAGGTTAGGGCGGTTAAGGCCTGTTCTTTGGTCCACCCATTCGATCGCATCACAGCCTCAAACTGGATCTTGTATGCAGACCATGATGACGAGCCATCAAATGGTGGAACCTTAAACCCACGAGGTGAGGGCACTACAGTCGCAGATGTCACTTCGTTGGATCCGAGCCCACGCAATCTCCTCTCCACTTCAGCGACACAGGTCTCGTGATGATCGTGTACACGCTTCTCTATAGAGGCGACGCGAGTCTCAAGCTGGTCGTGTACGAGCTTCTCCACGTCGCTGATACGAGCCTCGTGCTGCTGGAGCTCCTCCTTTACCACCTTCAGGTCCTTCCCTACAGCGGCGCTGAGGTCTTTCATCACCACCAGCTGTTCCTCCAAACGGCGGGCCTGCTCCTCCTTGTCGCGCTGTAGCTGTTCCTCCAGGCGGCGCGCGTGCTCCTCTTGACGGCGAGCCTGCTCCTCCTTGTTGCGCTGTAGCTGTTCCTCCAGGCGGCGCGCCTGCTCCTCCTGACGGCGGGCCTGCTCCTCCTGACGGCGGGCCTGCTCCTGCATGAACGCCATCAGAGCCGCGATGTCGGGCACCGTCACGGAGTGTGTGGCGCTTGCAGGCTCCACTGCAGCCGCGGAGTCGCCTGGTCCACCAGACGATGGAGTAGGAACGTCTCCGAAGCGTCTCTGGTCCAGGTCTTGCTGGCGCTGGTTCCTGGTGCGCACTCCTTCAGTTTCTTCTTTCGGCATAACCGGCATAATTTATCCCACTTCTGACACCAATTTGTTACGAGCTGGGGTTCGACGATAAATTATAACTCACTATGCCAGAAAACTGAACTTTATTTACTACACAAACACTAAGTATAACACTAGATACACACACTTAATTTTCACTTCACTAATAAAACACCACTAAACACTTCCGAATTACTTCCTTTCGCTTCTTGTTGATCGCTTCGATATTCAATTGTTACTGTCCTGTCTCGCGCGCTCTCGCTCTATTTATACTGGCCGGATAACATCACTAGCACATTCTAGATACTTCCACAAAACTGTCGATTAATCGCGAACAGTCTATGCTCGATACAGCAACGCCATCTAGTACAGAGTAGCTGAATTACCTTTAAACCACCGATACATTCAATCTCTTCTAGTATTATTCACCGATAGATGGCGTAACAGTATAATAGATGTTTATTGCTACTGACATTATGAAGTTGAATGCTGCGGAATTATGAACATTAGAGACAGAGTAGTTAGGAATTGTGATTGTAGGATGAAAAATGTTAGGAAGAACATTTTCGGATTTCCAATTGTCGGAGTTGAAAATTTAGGTGAACTTTGGCGCACCCGTATGAGATATTTTCCTACTTATTTTTATAATTTCTAAATAAAGCGGATCAAATGTTTACTATGTATAACGTATTATGCATTTATTACTAATTTATCAGCTCATTAGTCTATAACTTCCTTATCTGTAGGTATAGCATTTACATTCTTAGTGGTATATAATGCTACATTTCCTATTGATTAGCTATATAGGTACTGTCTGAAAATAAAGTAACTAGGCAGTTACTTAGTTATATACTAAATACTTATCGATACCTTTGGGTAGAAAGGTCGTATTAAAAACTATTTATAATCATAAATCAATTGAACTCTGACTAATAAACAATCCTGTTACTCTCAGAATTAGTAGGAATTCAATCATTATTATTCTAATAACCAATAATGGTCGATTCAACTACCTGAAATACGAAGTCAACATCAATTAAGTATTATAATACCTTCTTATCAACATTTACTATCATTTCAATAATGGTACAACATACCTAACAGGTTTAACATTTTAAACTGAAAAAATATTATAAATACCTTAAACAGAAATGTGAAATAAAAAATTGACTTAGTCATAAAAAACAAAAATTATTCAAACTTCTTCTGAATTAAAGTAATCAGGCACTTTAATCATTTATAAAATATTTGATATCTTTTTTTAATTTTTGTTCATATTTAAATGTACTTAATTCAATAAATTATTGAATTAAGCCTTTGTACTAAGGCTTACTTACTATTTATTTAATTGCAACTAAATAAAAAAAAACGATCAAGCACTAAACGTAACTTATTTATGATATAAATTAGTTTTCAGGACTAGTTTAAAATTATTTATGAATTTTTACTATAAACTATTTTAATTATTATTTTAAATTATTTTAAAACGAATTATGAATTATTGCTTGCAACATTGCAAATATATCGGTTTCTCGAAACAAAGGTAGGAGGAGTAGAAGGTACGTGGTATAAAGCCCGATGCACAATTTAAATTTCACGATACCTACACAAAAGTTAAAATTTCTACATTTTGTTATTACATTTCAGAATCAACTTGAAGTTCCGTGAAAATTTAATTTTAACCCATTTAATCCCTAGCAGATAAAACAAATGTGTTGTAATTTAAATAAATGAATAATATACGAGTATAAAAAGAATAATTCTGAATTGCAACTTACCGAACTCAGCACCTACTCGCATGAGTATATGCGAGTAGTTGCGACAAGAGTGTTCTAGCCTTAATAAATTGTAGCACGTAGCTATTGCGATTTGTAGGTATTAATCATGGTAGCCGCATAAGACTGATCAGTGACGGTAGCCTATTAAAAAATCATAAATATCTACCCTAAACTGGGAAAATTCGACCGCCAAGAGCCTCAGTATCATGCACTGAATCACTGGTATCGGTTTTCGGTTTATTATTTATATACACCTAAAAGATACACTTTATTTAATACAATAAAACCGTTTCAACAAAGATATAGATCGAATATAAATGTATTAAGCGAAAGACCCGCTTAAAAAAAACATCAATCCACCAAGTACAGTCCGAGGGGAATAATATTTTGCACTAAAAACATTACTCTTTATTAATACAAAAGCAATTTCAATTCTAACCCAATAAAAAAAGAGTTCATATTTCGATTAACTTGTCTTTCAGTACCCATTCTCTGAATTATTAGTCAGAATTCAATTGATCTATGATTATAAATGGTTTTTAATACAAAAAGAACAACTTAAATGGGTTTTTACGACAGTAAATGTGACCATAAGCTTACCAAAAATAGATATACGACCTATACAGTTTTTTTTAAGTACATTTTCATGGGGTGTATTAGCCAAGAATTGACGTTTCTTAGACGTAAATCCAAGCTAACTTTAAAACTAAAGAACATAGATAGGTTTTGATGATATAACTTTTTTTATTCGCAAATTGTGAGAAACTTTCTAATAGATAATTTTTTTATAACTTCAAAAACAAAAAAGTTATGTATTTTTATGTAAAAAAATTAGTTTTTCTGCTCTTCTGAAAAGTCGGGTTTTGGTTGATACTACCTTTCTACCCAAAGGTATCGATATATGGGTTTTTTACGACAGTAAATGTGACCATTTGCTTATTAAAAATGGATATACGACATATACAGTTTTTTTAAAGTACATTTTCATGAGGTGTATTAACCAAGAATTGATTTTTCTTAGACGTAAATCCAAGCTAACTTTAAAACTAAAGAAGATAGAATGGTTTTGATGATTCAACCTTTTTCAATTCAAATTCAAATTCAAAATCCTTTATTCATTTTGGTCACAATGTGACGCTTATGAACGTCAAAATAATAAATTTCTAAAATAATTACTTAAAGGCTCTACATTTACATTTACTGCCACGTTCGCAAAGCCAGGGCGTAGAACCATGAGAAAGAACGGGCAATAAAACTCACGGTCACTCTTTTTCATCGCCAGGTTTTGCATAATACACATAATTTACATTTTGTAAGGTGCTGCAACTGTTACACCTTCTATATCACTTGTATATATTTACTGTACATAATAATACTCAAGCATAATACTTTTGATGTTCATTTGATTAGCCTCCTCAGAATAGACATGGTGAAACAGGAGCATCCACTTACATTATATATACCTAATAATGCAGGCAATCCGCGAAAGTGATCAGAACCATGATGGAAGTGATGCAGTAAAATTCTTCTTCTTCTTCTATTTCAATCGCAAATTGTAAGAAACTTTCTCATAGACCATTTTTTTATAACTTCAAAACCAAAAAGGTTATGGATTTTTATGTAACAACAATTAGTTTTTCTACTCGCCTGAAAAGTCGGGTTTTGGTTTATACGACCTTTCTATCCAAAGGTATCGATAATTGGGTTTTTACGACAGTAAATGTGACCATAAGCTTATTAAAAATGGATATACGACCTATACATTTTTTTAAAGTACATTTTCATGGGGTGTATTAACCAAGAATTGATTTTTCTTAGACGTAAATCCAAGCTAACTTTAAAACTAACGAAGATAGATAGGTTTTGATGATTTAACCTTTTTCATTAGCAAATTGTAAGAATCTTTCTCATAGATCATTTTTAATCACTTTCGGGTTTTGGTTTATACGACCTTTCTACCCAAAGGTCGATATGCAATAAGGATTTACGACGTCGAATTTAAACTATGCTTAGGTAATGCATTCAACACATAAGGGCGTATAAACCATTTACAATGAACGACTATTTTTACGCCCTGAGTTAATAAAAATTATGGTTAGTACATCATAACAAAACTACAAAAAAAATAACATTCGGCTTTTACACTGAAAATTTACCTTTTTTAAGAGGCTATGACCAAAAATTTCGGGGTCGTATTAACCATTTTTGTGCGAATTTCTACATTTCGTATATACAGATCGATAGAGAAAAAAATTCTGAGAAAAATGGTATATATAACTCAATTTGACCAAAATGGTTTATACGACCTTTCTACCCAAAGGTATCGTTATGATTATAAACTTGTACCCACCTTGATATCTTCTTGAACGTTTTTACTATTGTTGACGCAAAACTCTACAGCTGTTATTAGTTCAAAGAATTCTAATAATATTGCATTCTCGATCTCCAGGCGAGACGGTCAAAAGTTGCATTGGGTTTTTCTGTCTGGCGATTCCCGGTAGCAGCTTGGAGTTCCCATCTTCAATAATTCGATTATATAAACACGTGCGAGATGTAAACACTTCCTCTTTAAAATTTTACCACTTTATCTCACACTAGCGGTTATCCGCAGTTTTATATCGACTTGTACCTACATAGATTTCTACCCGCTTTACAAGATGGTTTATAAGTCAAGAAAAAATTGGGCTGCACGGTTGGCGTAGTCGTTTAAGCGGTCGCCTCGCCGCTTGACACTGCACAGTGTTGTGGGCTCGATCCCCACACGATGCAACACTTTGTGTGATTCATAAATTGTTGTTTCGAGTCTGGGTGTTCATTGTGTCCGTTATTTGTATGTTTGTAAAGTCCTCCGCGACACAGGATATAGTCCTAGTGCGGGAGCTTTCTTTGTTAAAAAAAAATTATACCGAGAACGGGAAAATGTCTTTTGTTGCAGCACACCGTGTCGTTATTTTACCACACGATGAACTGTGGCAGCGATAGCATAGTGGAGATAGGTACCAACAATAAATACTCTTTGATACGGAGTCTGGTGAAGTGCCCGGTAACGGCAATAGGCTTTCCCCCTATTACGTGAGACCTAATAATTCATAGCGAAATGTGGGTGTAATATTACACCTCTGCCTACCCCTTCGGGGTTACAGGCGTGTGTCTATAAAAAAATACTCTTTAGATAGGTAATTCATCAAATGTCACAAAATAAAAAGTTAGTGGCATTTGCTAACGCCGCTTTAGCCAAGAGAGGCTATTTAAAATTTAGTCAAGAAATAGACCCAGAGGTCTCAAAAGATTTGACCCGAATTGAGACTTCCATTTGTTTTAATTATAATGTGTGCAACAATTTTTTTTATTGTATTATTTGTGAACCCCTCTAAAATTTCAGGCTGCCACCTCGCCTGCAGAGTGTAGCGGATCTAATTGAACAGTGCGCACCACAAACTTTTTGAAGTTAGGTGCGTGTCTGCCTCGAAGAGCACTTGAAGATCTTTGACAGTCGTTACGGGGAATCAGTAACCCTTGATTATACTCACACTGGCCTTAATTATAAAATATCGCTATTCCTGTGGGTTGTGGAGCTGTAGAGGTCAGACGGCGGTAGCTCTATGTAAAGCTAATAATTATTATATCATTGCTGGTTAGACTAGAAAGCGGATCCCGCGCTTTTAGACGAAAGTTTGCGATTCAACCGGGATAACGGTAGAATGATGATGATGATCATGTCGCTGTTTTGAGTTTACAATATTATTCCATTTTTAATGCATAGTAAGTAGTTACTTTAGTAGAACTAAATACTTACTAAATAAAGTACAGAAGTAAAATCAAAATGAAATCATGTTGTTGCTTTCCGTGTAATGCAAGCATTCATTGTATTGGATAAGACTCCTTATTCGTAGAAAGTAAACCTATTTTACATATCCAATCTGTATTGAGACAAAGTCAAGTATACCTACCTACAAAGTAGTGACTGTTATCGGTGGTCAATTGAGTGTAATCATCACAGGTAGGTACTGTACCTCAGTTACGTATTAAGTAAGTAGATAGTTTATCTCGAAACTCACCAAAACGGAACTCGAGCCTATTTAGCTTAATGCTAAATAGGCCAGTATTTTGATTGCAAGTTTATTTATCGAGTTATACGTGGACTTGCTAGGGTTTTGCGGTGAATCCCCACACAATGAACCCTATTTGTTATTATAATTATCAATATTAACATTCGTATCTAATCCTTTAATCTCTTTCGATATGTATCGAAGATCAAAGCAATTCACCGAACCAGCACCAATCTGGAGAGTCGTGATATAGATACCTACGATTTTCAAGAACTTGATAACGTATCACTGTTTTATATAAGAAAGAAAAACAGCTTAGGTATTATCAACGGAAGTTTACTGAGGAAAACATGACGTGAATTCAAATCAGTGCACTTGTCTATATTCGACAGATCTGTCGGAAGCACTAGATACAGGGGCTGATAGTAGCCGGATTTGGGAATATCAGTCCCTTTGATTTACGTCATTTGTTTCTTTGTTAGGTGATGTTTTATAGTGACATTGTTTTAAGGTCATTGAATTTTCTATTTTTCACATTGTGGTTTGCGTGTGTCAGCGTGAGAGAAATGCGCGGGCGGCGAGCGTATCGCGGGTGCGCGCGTGCTGTTTGTTGCGCAGACGCCGCCACCCAACCACCTCTCTCTGTTTCACAACACGACCCACTTGACAGCCGCCGCACATACGTGTGTGTGCCCACCCCCGCCACAGACACCACCTCTAACTCGCACACTCGCGCCAGACAAGACGCATACCAGTCCAACACATTGAAACTTTGGAGTTGAGCAACTCTTACACCAATCCTTCAATATGATAGACGCCGAGCTTGCGAAATAATCACTTTCAAAATTAATACCAACTTGATATTACAAAACATATTACCATTGAATTTTTGGACCGCCAACAAAAGCAGTTATTTATGACCTATTTAACAAGCAAGATAAGTGTCGACTGTAGCGGTTTCTAAATTGTGGCTATATATAGACAGACAACCCATTTAATTCACTCGATTCCCCTGAGGTAA
The DNA here is from genome assembly GCA_944739405.2 of Euclidia mi. Taxonomy (NCBI): domain Eukaryota; kingdom Metazoa; phylum Arthropoda; class Insecta; order Lepidoptera; family Erebidae; genus Euclidia; species Euclidia mi. The sequence goes on from OX123187.2 coordinate 45,118,200, forward strand.
ATTTTATGACTATACCTAGGTACTGTATGAGACTCTTTCGAGTATTTATACCCGAATTAACGTAATTACCTATCTAGATAGGCAAAAAGATTTACAACTCAACAACGACAGTGACTTAAGTTCAAGGAAGGTATTAACACTAGGAACTTAAGTCCAAACGGAACTAAAATTAGACATATCTTCCAATTTTCAGAATTCGCGTATTACGATTTATTTGTACTATCTGTTTAATAAGTTAAAGGTAATTGGATATCTGGCGATAAGGTTACAATGTGCTAATGATACGAGTTGATAAGAGGAGCGCGACGATGCAACGTAAACATCGCGGTGTCACGCACAAGTCGGCGCGGGGCGGCGGCGAATGCGCAGGATTCGGAAAGGCCAGGTCAGGAGCGCGGCCGATGGGGACAGGCGCTCCGCACCGGTCATGTGCGGTCACTGGCCCACACGTCACACATACACACCTCACGGGGTAAATCCTTATAGTGGTTCTGTAGATATTACTTGCGAGCTTACTATTAAAAGCAATTCCCTATCTACGTTTAAATTCTGCTGCCGTAACTATCTTAGTTAGGTACGGCAGCTGAATTTAATCGTAGCATTCGGCACTTAAAACTTAAAACAAGCTCAAGAAATTAATAGGTATTCATTTTGACAAAACAAACTAGGTAGGTACCTACGTATAGGCACAATAAAACAAACACAAAATCATTTCTAGCATGGGTTTTGGCGTTGATTAAAGAAAATAGTTGAATTTACATCTGTGTTGGGATAATAACTTATTTTTATAAAACCTACCTACAATCTCAGATAAAATAAATGTACGTATGCTTTTCTTTTCCTTATGCAAGATATAAAAATTCCAATACATCACAACACACGTCATAGAGCGCAATCTCAAACCATCTGCAAAATCGCTTATGGTACCTACGCAGAGTAACTAAAAATTGAGCTGGTAGTCCAAATGCTTGCTGACGTCGCGTAACGTCAGCGTCATTATCAATTCACAATCATTAGGTAATGATTTACGCTTTTAACGTTGAATAACGACAAATTAAAGACCTAGCCTAACCGCCGCATCTTATTTCTTAGTAAATAGTGAGCGCTGTGTAAGCTGGTGCCATTGCAACACCCACGAATGTTAAATTGCGCATTCCTTGCGCCAGACTGATAGCTCCAAGTGTTCAAGTCGTTTGACTCCATAGTGCCAAAGTTGTTTTATTAAGCACGTTTACTTAGCTTGCTAATCGACTTACTCCATCGTGTGATTTGTTTCGGCTGGCGCTTATTAGATATCTGATTCAATAACATCTGTTTTTAACCATAATTCATCGTATTTACATAAGTGTGGAGGTTTTTGTTAGTAATGTTATTGTACGCTAGGAAGTATTCAGTTATTAATTGTGTTTAGGCTCATTAACAGTATAGTAGGTATAATAATTAAGAACGTTACGTAACCTACCTTTGTTATACGACTATCTACCTAACAACTAGCAATAACAAAAGCATTAAAAAATCTTTAGTTAATTAAATGAACTGGTTCTGCTTACATCGTCAGTAAATATAAATGGACATTATGAGCGAATGAATTTGGCTGCACATGGAACAGTGTATCTAAGTCTAATTAATAAACGTGAGCAGCTGAATTGAAAGCTATGAAACGGTAATATATAAAAACTAGAGGACGCCAGCAGCTACGCCTGCATTTTTTTTAGTTTACCCTTTTTGGCCGATCCCGTGGGAATTTCGGGAAATCCCTTCTTAGTGCATCCCTACGGTCCCCAAGGAACATACATGCCAAAATTCAGCTTCCTGCGCCCAATAGTTTCGGCTGTAGCGTGTCTGTCAGTCAGTCAGTAACGCAAGGATTTTATATATTAAGATGTATGGACGCGCTCACACGATCACTTTATTTATAGTTCTAAATCTAGACCTTCATTTGATGAATCACTGAGTAGCTCAAGTGTCTGTTACAATATTTTCACCTTGATGTTATCCAGAAGATGTGTTACAAAAACAAATTTGACGTGATGCAACTGCGCTTCCGATGAATAAAACAAACTTGTTTTGGTTCACAATTTACACAATCTGCTACAGTACCAAAGAAAAGAGGTTAAAAGTCTCTGTAGAGTTTTGTGATAAAAAAACCAATGCAACAGTTGGTGTCAGTGGCCTCATGCCGACCGCAGTGGCGGCGAAATTCCACGGTCCATCTGACGCACTCGGAATAATAAGCATATTGGATGTGGCCTCGGAAAAGGATTCTATGAGAGTTCCTTACCCTAATCATTTCACAATTGTGAAAACAAGTTTTATTTAAATAATAAATTGTATCGTTCATAGCATTGCTGTTTCGAATATGGTGGTATGTACCAGTTAACCTTCAGTGACAAGAACTTTACTTTTAATTAGGTATGTATTGAAATATCCAACCTTATTTCATGCAATCTTAGGCAATTTCTAATTGTTGGGTCAGCTCCGACTGGCTTTAGAAATTGGAAGTACCTACATAGTTGCACCCACTACACATGTAGGTAGGTAGGTAGATTTACGGCCGGCTCAATGATCTATGCATGAATTTGGAGATTAGAAATAGATACATTGTATATTATATATTTGACATAATATGCTCCATACAAAATATGTTAAATATGTATATCTTATCCCCAATTCCATGGAAGGAAAATATAAAATAGGTATAGATTTTATCGAAATTGACTTCCTGCATCTAGTATAGACAAGTGCACTGATTTCACTGTTTAGAACGAGAATATATTTTGATTACAATTTATAATTTAGCATTTCAATGTCACGAATTAGGAAGTTACTCAGGCTGTGGACAAATAGGAAGATATATGTACTTGCGTATTGAAAGTGACTATGTCGTATTATTCTGTTGAATAAGGGAATGCTGTTCTTGTGATCGTTTACCTTGAGCAGGCTTCCTGCAGATCGGCGCCAGTGAAGGGGACCCGCCTACAAGCCTTTGTTCCTAACTAACAGAGAAATGTTGCAAAACTGGTCTTTGACCTTTTGTTTTATATTACTTGTGTGTACGTGTTTTATTACTTGTAAATACTTTCTTACTAGGACTTCAACGACTATTTATTCAGATGTTTACTAATAAGTAGGTACTATGAGGCCATAATACTACTAATAGGTATTATAATTTATTTGTCTGTTTGATTGAACGCGCTTATCTCAGGTTCGGATTGAAAATTACTATCGTCTTGTATAGTCCATTTATCAAGGGAGGCTAATTGGCTTACTAACCGTGGCTATAGACTAAAGATCGCTCTATGAGCTATTGGGGCACACACAACTATAGCTGTCAACATACAATTTAATCTAAAACAAGATAGAATAAAAACTACTTAGGTGAAAAGGGTCCAGAACTCGGATGGATAATGCATAACTATCATAATAATTATGAAAATTATAAGATACAACTTCAGAAAATAATAATTTTTGGCTCCAATTCCCTTTATATTATTTTATTTCGACCATTCCTAAATATATAATTTCCATCATCTCCTAAAATATCTAACAATCAACTATTTGACTAACATAAGTTGCCTTGACCTCCTTCACCGTGACCAAGGCAAAAACGAAAGCATTGTGTATCTATCTATAAATAAAATAAACGAAGCAAGGTATTTACCTAAAGAATTGGTATCTACCGAATTCCTTATGAAAGTACCTATATCTACTTCCTTTACTCAAATTAACTAGGTATGACAATATTATTATCATGCTATAGGCAATGAATTCAGATTTACATAGAAGCGCAGTTCTTAAGGATTTCGTGTGCCGATTCCAAGTGGAGACTGTCTCCAGTTTAGTTCGTACCTAGTTGGCGCCGTTGGCGGCGCTGGCGTCCTTCTCCGTCTCTCTTGCTCTCGTAGGTAGTTAAGATACCTACACAGGAGGAGTGTTCGTCTGTCTTGCTCTCGTAGAGACAGCTGTCACAGCACAGCGCGACAGCCACGCCGCCAAGCGGCAATTTGGGTCACAGAAAGTTTGTCTTCAGAGCGCCCATAAGAAATGCGCCTCTATGTAAATATCTGAGCTTTGCTATAGGTAACACTCATAAGTAAGAGGTGTCATTAGAAATTAACATTGCAATTTGCAATGAGCTTTGATAATAACTAGGTACTTACTTAACTATCTATGTAATAAGTAGGTGTTAGAGTACCTACATTCTTCGAACGTGATTCACCTCGTCTTATTCGTGGCAATTAGTTATTACGAAACGAACGTCATAAAGCCTGCTTTCCACGGTGCGTAATTTTGCGGATGAACATGCGCGTCACCTTTGAAATTATGTCGCGAGTCTGATAACTTCAAAAACACCGCACCCATTCATCCACGAAACCACGCACCGTGGAAGGTCGGCTGAATATTTAGCATCGTCATGTGGAGTTGGATATGGATAGGCAGGCATAGGCATATTTCTATCCCCTCGAGTTGCGACCTCAGCCGTTTTGGAATAGTTAATATTCTGTCAAATTTGGTTCGTCTACAAATCGTGTCCTGGTCTCTAAAGTAAAAGTCTTGGATGCATCAGGGATAACATTGTATGACGATGTGAAATTAATTTATTAATTGTTGCTGTGGGTACCTATAGGTACTTACCTACTTCCTCTTCCAAGGGTGCCTTTCCAACTAGCGAAGGTTGGCAAACAGCTCAAGGTATTTTCCCTTCTCTCAATGTATGCATTTTTCTCTTTTTGATCGTATGATAGTTTTCAAAAGCTAGCATGATTGACCAACTCGTCACTCAGTTCCTCGTACCGTCGTACGTAACTTTTTGTATCCCAGATATTGACAAAATAGCCTGTAGGTCCATAGGCATTTCGAACACTTACGCTTCTAATTAATTAGGTAAATTACCAGGTGAGAGATATGTTTGTGCTTATTTGGTTCCTTCTGTTTGGAAGCCTGTGTCTCTTCTAAGGAAAACCAACTCCAATAATCGTTCCCATAGAAGTAGTCCCATAGTAGCTAGGGTACCCGGGACGGAAGTTGGGCGGGTGGCACCTTTTACTCCCGACTGACTTGAATGAGACGTTAATCGTAGTGCTGACCTATTTTTTTAGGTCGATAATATATATACTTCGTAAAGTCGAGTATCAGGTGGATGGCACCCCAAACAAGGGTGACACCCGGGGCAGACCGCCTCCGCCCACCTGCCCCTTCCTACGCCACTGCACAACATTTCACTAATTACTATTGTTTTGTCAACATAAATATCCTTTGTAAGTAAGTAGTAAGCAGATGTGAAACATTCATCAAAAGACTAGTTCTTACGTAATAGTATTTGTAATTTATCTAACTTGCTTTGTTTGACATAAAAAAATGATTAGGTAAATTAAGCATTACTTTCCAGCTATCAGGCATGCAACCTTATCTTTAGTCATTTGTTAGTTATTATCAGAGACGAGTAAGTTATTATATGAGTTAAGAATTAACTAATACCTACACCCGACATAGTATATTTGCTAGAAAAGAAATCAAGTAGGTAGGTACCTAATCCAAGACTTTTGTATTCCCACCACTTGGAATAATTCTGTGCTGTAATTTACGATTAAGTATAGGTACCTACAGACGGAAGATAGAGTAGAGTACCTTTGCAGGCTTTGCCCAGATTGGGAACAACTTTTGTTAAATCTCACAATGTATTACATATGGGAATCAAACCTGTAACATTAGACCCGACATACAGTTCCTAAGTCTTAATTCCTTCAAGCAATCAAAATGTATCTGCGTACATAATAGAATTTGTAGAATTCCTACATGACACGCACATAGGTACAACCACCAAGATTTGATCAATCTAAATTTCATTGTATGCATTTTCTGACCCTTAACCCTAGATTACTACCTTCGTCGATTCGACTACGCGGGTTTGTTTAAATCGTGCTAACTTTTGCGCGCGCGATCGCACTGCTTCCACACTTTAGCTAATCTCAGTCGACCCGTTGCCCCCCCGACTGACGGTAGTGTTTTGAGTGGGGGGCACCGTGAGCGTCGTTCCAGAAACCATGGGTTAGTATTAACACTATTAACGTAACATTTTGTCTTATTTAGTTGGTGAACTTTTGCAGTTTTTTTGTTTTGATTATTTATTTTATTTGCGAAAATAATGCGACTGATGTACCTCCTACCTAAAATAGGAAAATATAAGCCTTGTGTCCCTCCGCAAAGCGAAGGATGACTAAAAGTAGTTGCACCCAGAGCAATAAATCGTTGTGCGGGGAGCACAAACTCGACGTTTGTCACAAATGTATAACTTGATAGATTTTTACCAAAATTTTTGTTTCATTACTTTATTTCATTCGTTATTTCTAAAATTTGAAAATTATTTTTCACATTTACTTTAAAATAATACTTAAAAATCTTTTAAAATGTTACCATTGTTAATTTGCCATAAAACCTACGATCTCATTTATAAGGCAGATTTTTTAATAAATATGGCGTTTTGGTTTATGTAAATTTATTAATTAATAAGAAGAATATAATAAATTTATAATAAAAAAAAAATATGCATGTTTAATTCAAATAAAACCCATTATCCCCTTTATTAAATACCGTAGTCGAAAGTACGAAGGTAAAGTGTCGAATAATAAGGTTAGTGATCCGGAGTTAAATATGACCTCATTTTACCACACACTTTGCAATTAATTTCACATTATACATAATTACCAATTGACACAAGTGTCATTAAATCTATTTATAAATAAGTAGTTCTATCTATACCTAACTATAACATCAATTGTATTAAAAAGCTAAAGATTTTTGCTTTGTTTGGTTGAACGCGCTAATCTCGGAAACTACATATTGGTTCGATTTGAATATTTATTTTTGTGTCGGATAGCTCATTTATCGAGTAACGCGGCTATTTAAAATCACGCTTTAGTTTACAGGAGCGGAGCAGTAGCCCTAAAAAACGCGAGAGAACCTCAGAGCAAGTAATCAAAATTTTATAAAGCATCACCAAATTGTTTTGACAAGGGTCATCAGTGTGTTATAATAATAAAAAATAGCTATAAACATTTAGATATACATATTATGTTAATAATTACGTAAAGTGATACTTGATGTTGTAAATTTTAGTGGTTTGATGATCCTGACGGACCGGTTTGTGTTGCCGACGAGATCGAAAGTTTATTGCATGACATTTTGGAGACCCGCGGATTTTGTATTCTTGAGATAAGATCGGATTACAATAAATTATTATGTTTATTGAAAACTTGTTACAAAGTAAATGATTTGACTTTGTTTATAACAATAATATGATGCTGATACATTTGACTTTGTTTATAACGATAATATCATGCTGATACACTTTAGCATTCACCTGTAATGAGCATTCTTGCGAATGTGATGTACTTACCTAATAGCAAAACAAACGAGAGTGCTTTAGCCATGGTTTTAGCGAACATTCTGTTCTAAATATATATCCTACAACATTTTTGCTGATTAGAGCGTTCGCTATAAAGATCGTCAATGGTGAAAATGATCGTAGATAGCGATGGTTGGTTCTTTTTATTGTTCAGTTCGACAACTTTAAAAACGACGAATGCTAGATATTCTGTTACAAGTGAATGCTCAGAATCTCAAATGTATCAGCAAAGGTGGTAGTCTTCATTTTTACATACATACATACATAGTCTCACGCCTATAACCCCGAAGAGGTAGGCAGAGGTGTATTTCTACACCCACTTTTCGCCAGATATACTTTAGTCCCACGTAATAAGGGGCGAGCCTATTGCCGTACCGGGCACATTTCCAGACTCCGTGCTACTGAGAATTTCGTGACAGAAAAACCCTATAACACTGCCCGACCCAGGAATCGAACCCGAGACCTCCCGATCCCACGCGCTCATTTTTACAGTGCGTCGCAAAGTAGTCTAATCTTGATTAGCAGCTGACAGGCAACGCGTTTGCGACGCGACGGCGACATCAAGGCTGATCTATGAAGGTATGGCATAGGGATTTGAGTGGGCATGTCGACATTCAGAAAAGCGCCGAATATCGTGGATTCGATCCACTCATGAGCATGACACAACATTTTGTGTGTGATCCAAAAATTATTGTTTGGAGTCCGGATGCTCTTTGTGTCTCTTAATCAGATTGTGAAGTTTTCGTGTTATGACCTGACTGGAAACAAGTGCGAGAATTGGCTTTCTATAAATGTAAATGCTTAAGGTTGCTTGCTATCTATGCTTGCTATTATAAGATACAGCATTCATGATACAATACATGTTAGTTTATCATTAAGATTCATGACTCCGAAGTATAAGTAAGTATACCTAAGCTGTTATTTTTAATTTCTAAATGTTAGTAGGTAATAGTAGCTGGAAGATCTGAAACAGCAAAACCCTTAAAACGGCGATTTCAAGGCCTCTACATTCGAAGTTTGGCACTTTGTATGGAAGAAAAGGATTCGTTCGATTATTATGTTTATACTTGTAATGATAAGTCGTATGGGACATCTGCAGATTAAATCAAGATAGAGATTACATGCTCCTAGATAAAAACTCATTTAGGAAATATAGGTAGGTAGGTAAGTATAGGTGATTTCGATATAACCACGATAGGTAATGTTCATCATCAGCCCTTTATACTGTCCCACTGCTGGGCACGGGCCTCTTCTCACTATGAGAAGGGTAAGGCCTTAGTCCACCACACTGGCCAAGTGCGGGTTGGCAGACTTCACGTCATGTCATTCGAGAACATTATGAAGAACTGTCAGACATGCAGGTTTCCTCACGATGTTTTCCTTCATCGATTAGCAAGCGATAATTGACAATTTAATACGCACTTAACATTGAAAAGTCATTGGTGCGTGCCGTGGATTGGAACCCGAGACCCTCTGCGTAGCAGTCTGTCGGTCTCTCCACTCGGGTCCCGCTGCTTAGGTAATGTTACCCTGCCTGTAAAAGTGCCTAAGCATAGGTTGTGTGACTATTGGTTAGGTATCGGCTATTACCAATAGTTGATCTATCAATGGAAATGGCTACTAGAGATATATATTTGACATAACCTCCATACTAAATACGAGAAATGTATATCTCAAGTAGCTAAAGCTATTTTACAATAATTACCTATGGTCAATATAGTGGCTGAAAATCGTTACAGGAGTTATCAATGTATCAATGCGTCGAAAGTGAATTTCAAATAGGCTGCAGTTCACGTGCGAAAGATTTTGTTCCTACCTACTTAGGTACTAATTTGTAACTCAATTAAAACAAAGCACGTATTTGGCATGGCTCTGGCTGTCTGTCAGTTTCTTAATTATTAACAAGGTCTGCTAACATAATTTTAATAAGAAGATGAAGCTCTGCTTTTTTTTTTAAACATTGACTACAGCCCCCGTATGCGCGTTTCCCAGTGATTTGTCAAAATGGATGAAGTAGCGGACAGAACTTAGTATTAGTTCAATAAAAAATACAGTCAATTACCTTCAATTGCTTTTACCGTGCATGTATGATGTCGTAAATATTGTAAAACACCTGTGTGCCTGCATAGTTGTATCACAGTCTAATAGTTGTATGCTAGGCTAGTGTTTTGAGCTCGTACTTTCTCTACTGAACTCCAAGGTTGTTTTTGATTAGATTGATCAATTAGTTCAAAAACTAACTACTGGTAATAATGTTATTAATATATTTGTTAAAACAGGTAGATACAGTTACATATAATAATAATTATTCAATGTTATATTCGGTACCTACCTACCAGTGTAACGTACATTCATTAAGACGATCATCATCGCAGAGAGGAGCCATTGGCCTAGTTGAAAGAGTTTGGCTCTTCAAATCAATCCCTGCATACAAAGTAGGTAAATACCTACTTGTTGTTTTTTAAATGCATGTCAACTTCAATAAAACGGCGTAAAAAATGAGCCAAAGGCAAAAATGGTAACAAATTGAACAAGTAACTGGGTAATATAATATTTAGTAAGCTGTTAGTAGGTACTCTACAATAAAAGAAGTCTCCGCTTCCCTAACTCTCTGCTTTTCTCAGATATCTACTGTGCCCTAATTTTACTCTTGTCTGTTTTCCAAAGACGTGACGTTGGCGTAGTGGTCGACCACCTCGCTGCTTGACTCTGTGCCAAATGTTGTGGTTTCAATTTTGATCCCCACACGAGTCAACACTTTGTGTGATCCATAAATTGTTGTTTCGAGTTTGGGTGTTCATTGGGTCCGTTTATTGTATGTTTGTAAAGGCCCCCGTGACAAAGGATTTATAGTCAGAGAATACTTTTAAAAATAAAGAGAAAAAATAAATAAAATAAAGGTAACATTAATGATCTATCTACGAGCTAGTCGTTCTAATAATCTTGTTTAATCCTTCTCTCTTGGCTGAAATCTTATGTGGCTAGGTAGCCCTCCTCAGCCATGCTTTATAAGTAGGTATTAACCTAACGAGATACAACAAATGGGTGCTAGAGTTCCAACCCTTAACCTCCCACCGAACCTTAATCATCAGGCTACCGTAGGGCCGCCATCGCCTAAATTGCCGACACCGGAAACACGAAATCAGACTATATCAGACTTGAGCGAAACAGGGTTATTTTTTATTCGTAGACTTGACTTGTCGTTCGTAACAGATCGGTAAAGTTAAGCAACGCTTGCACAGGTGATCACTTGGATGGGTGACCGTGTGTGGCATTTACATCAGAGCGCTACCGTGCTTCGGAGGGCACGTAAAGCTGTCGGTCCCGGTTCTTGATATCCCTGACAAACTCCGACACCAGAGTTGGCTACACACTCACACGAAAAACAAAACAAACAGGGTTATTTGCCCGGACACCTCTGAAAAAGTACCATTCATCGCTTTATTATAAAAGAAATTGGATTTCTCCTGACAACAAAAAAAGGACGAATCCGGGGATATCCAATGGCAACCCTAGAAAACTAAGTAGGTATATAGTTTATTTTATCCCCACATTAGGTATACCTATTAGCTTTACCTAAATATCTGCTTGTTGACAAGTAAGATAAGTACACGGATGTAGGCGACAGGTACTCAAAATCAAGTAATATCGGAATTCAAGATTTAAAATTAGCAAATATAAAAGTCAAGATTCAAGGTGAGCAGGTAGTGACGGGCAAAGGTGACGGGCCCGGGACGGCGCCATTTTGTATACATGTTAAACAGTGGACACTTATCTACGGTATTTAAGTTTGACATATTTTAAGAAGTTTAAGGTCATAGTTCATGAACAACTGCTGCTTCAAATGCATTGTTCATCCTTAAGCGTGTGCCGTTAATGATCGCGATGTGACATTTTCGAGAGATCACTTATCTTATCTGTTTAGTAATCCGTCGAAAATGTCATATACGTACTTAGATTATCTATAATCTTAGGTCATAATTATAGCTACTCAGTTTTTCTTTTGCACTGCCATTGTCACTGGCAAACATATTTATAGGTTTGCCAGTGACTGTGCTACGGTTTATCTACCAATTTTAAAATTGGTCTAGCTTGGCTATATTGATGCTTAAAGTTGCATCTCAAGGAGCATGACCAGAGTCAGTACATAGTCTATTTAAATCCAATGTTCCACAGCTGCGGTCCCAGGACCGACCCCTGTGGAACACCGCACGAGATAATATGATTACGAACTATCTCGATACTCATGTCCAAACTTCTATAGTCTGACCGCTAATTCGATGCAGTAAACTGTAAACTAACGTAAGCTAATATCACTTCCAAAAATAATGGTACCACGACATTTAACTTAGTAATGATGGCATCATTTAATTGAAATAAATCTAATGAACTATTTAATATCGTACACATGTTAAATTATAATTCTGTAATATATAATTAGTAGGACACCTCGTTGGTCTCGGACTGCCTCGTTGGTCTCGGACTGCCTCGTTGGTCTCACGGCATAAATGTGCGCGTGGGATTGGGAGGTCTCGGGTTCGATTCCCGGGTCGGGCAAAGTGTTATTGGGTTTAAAACTAAAAATTCATGGCGAAATGTGGGTGTTATATCACACCTCTGCCTACCCCTTCGGGGATACAGGCGTGAGTCTAAAAAAAATTGTAGGTATATGTATATGTCACCGGAAAATAACAAAAAGCGCAAATTTATAATATATATATAGGCATAATAATAATAAATTTATTTATTGTTTCACATGTTACTATAATTATGAGACACATTTATATTATCAACACATGAAGTTGCTACTATTTATGTGCGGCTGGTACTTAAAATAGGAAAACCTGAGCCTTAAGTACCAGCATACTTCCGATGACACGGTTAAACAACTTACATAATTACTGAGACACTACAATATACAACAATAGTAAAGAATTAAATTTAAGAAATAAAAAGTAATAAACTAATTGAAGCATAATAATTACCTTTAGCACATTTAAATTTTAATTAACCTTTCATTTAAATGTGTGTGTGTGTGTGTGTGTGTGTGTGTGTGTGTGTGTGTGTGTGTGTGTGTGTGTGTGTGTGTGCGCGTGTGTGTGTGTGTGTGTGTGTGTGTGTGTGTGTGTGTGCGTGCGTCTATGTGTTAAATGGTGAGGTGGAGTAGATTCTCCGTCTCGTCATATGATAGTTTTTGAAGCCATTCACTTATGATGGTTTTGCAGTCATGTTTGCTATAGTAAACTACTAAAGTTAGTACTTTATTTAATTTATTGTAAAGAAAACGTCCAAGAAAGCAGGAAAACCGTTTGCTGAATGAAGTTCTACGGGTCGCATCAAGTGGGAATTTATGTCTGCGAGTATTTGGCTGTTGAGAAGAAGATGAGGTTGAGGTAGAATGGCCGGATTTAGAGAGGTATGAGTGTTGTCTTAATACAATTTGTTGAATAAAACGTTGTCTTACTGTTAGGACCTGACAGTATTCATATAGTTCCCTGGTAGGGTGTCGGTATGGTTTAAAAGTGGACACTTTCAATACTGCTCTCTGTGCTCGTTCCACTCGTAATAGATGGCTTTTGGGTGCCCCACCCCAAGAGGAGATACAATAGCCTATCAAAGATTGGCAAAGAGCATAGTAAACGGTCTTGAGGATATCAGGCTCTGCCACATGTCTTAGGAGTTTTGAATATGTACAAAGATAAGCTTACGAATTCGGCCCTTCAATAAGTCAATGTGTTGTACGAAACTCAATCGATCATCCAAAATTACACCCAAATGTCTTATGGCTGTAGCGTTTTTTTAATTTCGGGCACTCACATGTGGAATGGTTATTCAATGTGTGTTTGTGTGCAATAATAGAGTATATTGTATTGTCCAAAGGTAGCGCGATGGCTTTTTAATGTTAAGTGATAGATATTTAGTTTTTTCTACATTCAGTGACAGAGAGTTTAGAGCAAGCCAATGGGTTATTTTATCAAGACCAATCTGTGCTGCATTATATGCTTGTTCCCAAGTGCGTCCCGTAAAGATAAGGGCTGTATCATCAGCAAATGCAAAAAGTCTGCCATGTTCTAATTTTATTTTGCACATCTCGTTAACATAAATTAGAAAAAGTATAGGTCCCAGTAAGCTGCCTTGGTGCACGCCATGTTCGATTGGCAGATAATTGCTGAGGTGCTCTCCTATTTTGACGCATTGGGTTCGGTCAGTTAAATAGTTCTGAAACAACTTCAACTGCTTGTCTCTTACACCAATTCTTTCCAGTTTTTGTTTGTAGTGAAGGAATAGAGACCGTGTCAAATAATAAACTTTCGTAGAAACCTAAACAGGAGGTAACTCACCTTTCCGTATAGAATTCTACATGCTCAAGAAGATAGGCTTACAAAAAAAGTTTGACAACAAAAATTAAAGAAAATTGCAATATTTCGACATCAAAATTAATTATTACCATCCTGCAAAATCACACCGCAATAGCAACATTGTATCGTTGTGTCGCCACTGTAACGTGGTTAGCTACTTTGGTGTGATTAAATGAAAATCGTAATTACTGTTACAATTAAAAATCAGTTTAATTCGGTAAATAATTTAACATATCCTTTAGCAAAGCACTTAATTAAAAATTATTAAGGAAATTCTAGAACAGTTAAGGCTGTAGCACACATATCAACTCGGAAAGGGATCGGCACCGTATCGCCATTCGCCTCGCCGTCAAACAGGCGTCAACCTGACGTAACCACGTAACGTAAACGGATCGGAAGCTCCGCCACGTCGACTCGGCTACGGCTAGGCGACGCCGCCGTGCTTACGGCTCGCCGGCCGCTGGTTGACGGCTAGGCGGCACTACTTCAATCATTTTGAATCCGAACGCAGACCGCGGGAGGGGCGTGGACGAAGAGACGTAAGCTAGGCTACGGAGAGCCGTAAGTTAACGTACGGAGAGCCGTAAGCTAGCGTACGGAGAGCCGTAAGCGCGGGAACTGCAAGTCGACCACGTACCGCACCGCGGTTCGTGAGCTTGTCCCGAGGCGAGGCGATTACGTTACGATTCCGATTAGTGTGCGTTGCAGTAGGGAGTTCCATACAAATAATACTGAACGACTCCAGTTGATACTGTGCCGATCCCTTTCCGAGTTGATACGTGTGCTACGACCCCTACCAGAGTAATACAGAGATAGAACCAGGGTCGCGTGATTTGGCGTAGTAGGGAATCTTGAGAATTGGGAATCCGTTTCCGGCGTCGCTCAGGAAGGCAGTGATGCACTTAGCTTTGTTCGCCGCTATCCAGCCGATGAAAGAGAGAGGTCCTCGGTGCACAGCCGTATTTAAAGGCCGTTGCAGGGCGCGGGCGGCGGGGACGACCGGCCGAGTGATGCGACGAGGATTGACGTCACAACGTCTACCACCATATAGAGTCTAAACTGAGGGAAGGTGATATCAGGGGAGCGTCCAGGCTTTTGTTCAGTAGCGATGTGGCAGAGCAAGGCGCAACCTTGCTCTGCACACACTCGCGAGTCTGCAGAGCAAGCATCCAGCGCCAGGGGATAACCTCTCCTTTCCTGATCCACCTAACACTGACTCGGGTTTTCTCAGCATTACAGCAAAGGTCGTGGTTGGTGCCGTTGGCTCCTTCCGGAGCGGGTCTGCTGGTGGTCTCGACAGTTTGACACCACAAGATTTGAAAGATCTTGTGTGTCCAAGCGCCGTGGCGGCCGGCGACTCGCTTTTGGGTGAGCCAACGGCATTAACTAATGTCATGCTCTCCGGTAATGTGAACGATGCCATCGTCGACGTTTTGTATGGCGCTACGCTAATCTGTGCGCCTTACGAAAGCGGGATGGTGGCATTCGTCCCATTGCCGTTGGGTGCACGTACAGGCGTATGGCAGCCAAGACATGCTGCCGCCATTTTAACACCACCTTAACTTGTAAATTTCAGCCACAACAGCTGGGATTCGGTTCCAAAGGAGGCTGCGAGGCTGCCGTACATGCCTTGTCAACGTACCTTGACTGTAATGGAGGTGAGGTTGTCTTGAAGGTTGACCTAAAGAATACCTTTAACTCAGTCAACAGGGACACCTTGTTGACACAAGTTAAATTGGAAACACCCCAAATTTTCAATTTTTTTTTGGCAATGTTACAGACACCCTTCTAAATTGATATACAAGGAACATCTTTTAGAATCTGCCGTCGGTTGTCAACAAGGTGACCCTCTTGGACCACTAATGTTTAGTTTGGCCATCCATCCAGTTATAAACCAACTTAATTCAAAATTAAACATCTGGTACCTAGATGATGGAATCCTAGGCAGTGACGTAGAGTCTGTGTATCAAGATCTAGCACTTCTGAAATCAAAATTTTTATCCATAGGCTTAGAACTGAATACAAACAAATGCGAAATTTTTATTAATGACAATTTAGATAAATCCTCTATTCTTTCAAAATTTCAATATTTGGCTCCCAATATCACTAAAGTTGAAAAAGTTCTCTTCGCCTCCTGGGGTCCCCAATTTTAGACTACTGTTTTGATTCCTTTATAGGTACAGGAAAAAATTCAAAATTTTAGTGAAATTTCTGACAGGCTACTTAAAGTTAATATACATTCGACTTTCACTATTATACGATATTGTCTTTTTGTCCCTAAATTTACGCACGCATTACGGTGTTCACCTTTTTGGAAAAATTCGACTCCACTCATTCAAATTGACAAAATTATACAGAATACCCTGAGTAAAATGTTGAATGTGGCCCTGAACAACCGGGTGTGGCTACAGGCGTCTTTACCTGTGCGCTTGGGCGGCCTCGGCGTTCGCAAAATTACCGACGTAAGCCTGCCAGCGTTCTTGTCATCGGTCCACAGCACTGCAGAATTGACTAGGCAAATTTTAGCTCCCACACTGGTTGATTCTGAGGTGCCGTGTAAGACCGATGCCTTGAACGCTTGGTGAAATGCTTGTCCAGGAACTGAGTTACCCCGAAACTTATCATCCCAGAGGCAATGGGATGGGCCGCTTTGCAGCATGGTACGAGAAAACCTTCTCAATACATCGTCCAACACTGCGGAGCGTGCTCGCCTGCTGGCTGTGGGAGGATGAGGATCGGGCCTCTGGCTTCAGGCACTGCCATCGTTCAATATAGGTACAGTCAGCGTCAAAAGTTGATGACCACATTTAGATTTTCAATATCGCTGTACACCATAATATACCTAAATTGCTCAACATGACAAGCGCCAGAAATGAATGATTATCTTAAAAGGGCATAAATAGGTGACCATGACTTTTCAAAAGTCGCTAAACAAAGTTATGGTAAAAAAAGCATAACACCACGTCACCAGTCATTCGGCCAGTACGGCCAGTGACGTCCGAGAACTAAATAAAGGAGGTCGTTACATTTGATAAACTTATGTGATTAATTATATTATTATAAAAGTATTTTGAAGTAAATAATTTTATATAATACTATAGTCTTTTAAGCTAATACAATATTTTATAGATGATAAATAATTGCAACTGCAATGGTTTACATTCGATACAAAGTGATAATTAAGTAGAAATATTATTTTACATTCAAGGGTAAACAGTTTTACAAAGAATTGAATTAAAACAGAATTTGTGTGAATTTTAAAAATGAGTCTTATATGTATATAGGGGGTCTACCAAGAGTTTGTTTTTCAAACAAACCACGACTTTTGCACGCGATCGTCACGGAAGTTTCCTGCATGTGAAATAAATTATACAAGTCTTTTTATCTAGTGAAACATGTAAAAAATAATTTAAAGAAAAACAAAAAAACCCGACTGCATAAAAACTAATTTTAAAAAATACGTGAAAATATTAACTTAAATAAAAACTAAAAAGAAAGAAACAAGCCCAGAAGTTTAGAAGTAATATGCAGAACAGAACGACTCACAGTCGGGGCCCCTTGGGAAGATTTGATTGGTAAAATTTGAATGGGCCCCGACTGTGAGTCGTTCTGTTCTGCATATTACTTCTAAACTTCTGGGCTTGTTTCTTTCTTTTTAGGTTTTATTTAAGTTAATATTATCACGTATTTTTTAAAATTAGTTTTTATGCAGTCGGGTTTTTTTGTTTTTCTTTAAATTATTTTTTTATTTTATACTTTTTAGTTACGATTCATGGACTTCGTTATAAGATGGTAAATTTCGCAATCGAGTGTTTATATATATCGTTTATACTTGAAATAAAATCTTAAATCAATAAGTATGAAAATTAGCGAGAATTTTTTTTTTGTTAAACATCTTTAACCTTTAAATATATCCTAAACTATTATTTAAAATGAAAAATGATTAAAGGAACCTAAAGATGATTTTAAAATACCTATTCAACGACACCCCACTTGACATAGTTCATGGACTTTAATTTTTTTCATTTTGACAATATGGCGTCTGGTTGTCGCTGTGGTGAATTTTGATTACTGTCATGTCTTTAGTGACACTCGCAAGGTTAAAACGAATCGATTGACGTAAGAATCATCAAAATCGGCCTACGCATTTGGTCTCTAGAACGCCACATAGAAACAAACATACATACATACATACATACATACATACATAGACTGATAAACACATTACCCTCCTTTGCGTCGCGCAGTCGGGTAAAAATAATAGTAGTTTCATTCATCAATTAATGTTTAAACTTAATATAACATTTTTTTATCGTCAAATTATTGATAATAAGTATTCTACTTGACAGCAAAACACTATGACGTCACTATATCATATTTCATACAAAACCCTTGACAAAGGTCGTTTTTGACATTTAATTAAGAGTGCTTGATTTGACTAGTTGGAAACAACCCTATTACCATAGATTTTCTAAAAGCGCCTTTATCGGCCCTTATTATTATATTAGTAGCGATCGATAGAGGGTGCATTAAGGAAATGTATGAAAATTGTTCCCGTCGACTAGCCTATCATCACCGTGTAAATTTCGTACTAGATCCTCGGATTGGGTTCTAAATCAATCGTAAATATAAAAATCATAAACTAAGTCGACGGTATGAATTTGAACGGAATCTACGTGATTTTTGAAAATAAGTCTTATTTCTTTACAAATAAGGTTACAAATCAATCGAACTAAAAAATCTATAATAAGGTTGATGGTATAAATTGAAACTGATGATTCTAAATGTTTTCGGATATTATAACGATCAGCAATTTTTGACAAAATGGTGTTCAGTGACCTTTGACAAGTAGTGTTCAGTTAGTTTTGAACTTTAATGATATTCATTCAATACTGGCGCCCTTCTTGTTGAGCGATTTATGGGCGATAAAATGTTCATTGATTTTGAAAATCTGAATGTGGTCATCGACTTTTGATGCTGACTGTACCATGTTGGACGATACGACCTTTAGCTTCGCTACTTGCCTCCGTTTAAGTGTGTCATGTGTCTCTCCGCATCGTTGTCACTGTGGAGAGGCTGTCGATAGCCTTGGTCACCATGGCATGTCAATCATGTCATGCAGCAGGAGCGCGGGTCGTATTTCACGACACGCCAACCTCAATGACATACTGCGTCGTGCTCTTGCCACCGCTGGCGTTCCAGCCTAACTTGAACCTCAAGGCTTGGCACGTGACGATGTCAAAAGACCAGACGGGATGTCGTTACTGCCGTGGAAGCTGGGTAGGCCTTTGGTATGGGACGCAACATGTGTCGATACCCTTGCGCCATCTCATCTTCCCAGCACAGCAGGTTGTGCGGGCGCTGCTGCTACTACAGCGGAGACCCTCAAATATGTAAATCTAATAGGAGATTATGTATTTGAGCCGTTTGGGTCGAAACATTGGGGCCATGGGGTCCAAGTGCGCGATCACATTTTAAAGATCTCGCAAAGAGACTCATAGACGCCTCGCGTGACCAGAGGGCTGGCACGTATTTGGGTCAAAAAATAAGTATAGCTATACAACGAGGCAATGCTGCCAGTCTTCTGGGCACGCTTCCAATTGACTGCGATGCGGATGAGTTTCATGACGCCTTCTAAATTTAAATTTTTAATTTTTTGAATTTTCACTTGTATATATTAATTAGTTTCTTTTTTAATTATTTTAAGACTTAATTTAATTAAATTGTTATTTTAATAATTATTGGATAATAACAGGAGATAAATTGTATTACTTTTGTTGTAACATTTTTTGTTTTCTTTGTGGCTATTGAGTGCATTTTTTGGTTTTTGTATAACATGGATGCTCAGCCAAGCACATCGCACGATGATGAAGGCATGACAGTCATGGCATTTTTGTCTCCGAGAAAAAAACATAAATTTAAGGCTAAACTGTCACGGGTAAACTAATGATCAGGAACGCCTACAAGCACATGCATCAAGAACAATTTCGAAATTGGTGGCGTTCGAAGTGCCTAAAAATATAAATGTTTTACCAGAATAGCTGTAGGTAATTTTGGGAATTGGAAAATGTTCTGTATAAACACTTCACTTCAACTTCAGGAACCCGGGTATAAACCCGGGTTCCTGACCTCCACGTCGGTAGAGTAAATTAGAATATGTAAAAATATTATTCATGGAAGGACATAATCAGGAAATCGATTAATTTCAGAGATTGCGTGTCTTATGTTATCTTAATATATAAAATCCGTGCGTTACTGACTGACTGACAGACACGCTACAGCCGAAACTATTGGGCGCAGGAAGCTGAAATTTTGCATGTATGTTATTTGGGGATCGTAGGGGTGCACTAAGAAGGGATTTCCCGAAATTCCTACGGGATCGGCCAAAACGGGTAAATTAAAAAAAAATGCAGGCGTAGCTGCTGGGGTCGTCTAGTATCTTATAAAAGAAGAATATTAAATGATTGGCCTTTATCCATACTACTGATACTGAAATTGAGGAGAGATATTATATACTTCTTTCCTAGCTTCTTTCGTAATTATTATCTACATACATACATACATACATAGACTCACGCCTGTTTCCCCGAAGGGGTAGGCAGAGGCATATTAAACGCCCACTTTTCGCCAGGGTTTTGATCCCACGTAATAGGTGGCGAGCCTATTGCCGCTTATCGGGATATTTTGTTTGCCAGAGCCTCGTCCGTTGATCGGCAGGTGCACCACTTGCAGGTGAGGTTGGTTTGGGACCCTAAGATCTTGGTGCTGGGAACCCTATGCACATTATTATCTATTTGTTATATTTCTCATAAAGTCAAAGTCAAATCATTTATTTGTTCATAGGTTCCTTACAAACACTAAAACAAAGACATACATACTTTAAAAAAAATTAACTAGATGATTGCCATTGTTTCCTAACTGACTGCCCTGAGAAGAAACATCCGAAACAAACTCAGAGGTCATAGCACAGGGTCATATATTAAAATTGATAATATAAAACATAAAGTATAAATATGTGGGAACAATGTGAGACGACTATAATCTACAATATAGTTATCCTTTGAAAGAATTTCGGCAGCAGTTCAGAGCCGACCAGTCCCGGCAGACGGCACCCGTTCACGAGTATGAAGTGTGGCTCAGCCATAGCATAGCTCAACCATCATTTTTAGGGACCCATGGGTATATCTAACCAATAATAATGATGAAAATCTAGGTATCCAATAATACCTACTATAATCCCAATATGTATATAAACTTAGTTTAAACTTCTACTATCGTAGGTCGTAGGACAACGAAGTATAACGCTAAATAAATATATTATTTTTTCTACCACAGAAATCAAAGATTTAATCTAATAGATTTTTTATTTAATTTAGTCCTGTCACCATTTTTTTAACAGCAATAACCTGCAACACTGGAACTGTCAGTTTACTGCATAGAATCATAGAATTAGCGGACGAAAAAGCGCGGGAAACTTCGAGTTGAACGGTGGCATTTTTTCTTGTTAAAAATTTTAAATTTAATTTTTTGTACATTTGTGGATCAGTTTAGTATCTTTGTGTAAATATTATTAGTATTTAGTGTATTTCTAGTAGTTTAAGTGTACATTTTGCAGTTTAGGTAAGTTTTTTTTGTAAATTATTATGAATAAGCCGCCTGACCTGACGGATCCGGGGGAAATAGCTCCCCCGGCTGTAAGTTTTGTAACTGTTCCTTCGGTTTTATCTAATGAGTCTGGCATGGATACAGATAATTCTGTTGCACAACGAAACGGACGCAAAAGAAATAGGATTAATATTTGCAAAACTTGTAATAAGAAAAAACGGAAGCACGCTCAGGCTGTTGACGGCAAAACCGGCTGTCGCTGGGTAATATTATTTTATTTTGTACCTATTACAAAAAGGAAACCAAAAGGAAACCCGTTACAAAAAGGAACACTGTAACAAAAAATAACAAAATGGAAATATAAAGCTGATTTCATACAGGTAATAAAAAACATACTTTTCAATCAAATAATTAATTTTTATTTTTAATCATACTCAAATGATACATTAGTTTACATAATTTTAATAACTTTAAACGAGATCTCAAAACAGTCTTTTGTCAATATCAAAGTAGCATTTTACAAATTCACTAGCACTACTATATTATTATTATTATAAATCTTTATTATTATAATAAAGAATTATAATAATAAAAAAAATCGGCACAATAAAATTATTTAGAGCCACTGCATTCTATCTAAGTACCCCCTTTTGTTGAATTGAATAGTTTTAAATACCTAATCTTTGCGACCAACTGTTGCAATAATGAATTAATGAGTCTTAATGAATTTGTAGAAGGCTCCCGAACTAATATTAATCACAAAACATCCAAACGTTAACATTTTTATACTATATTGTAGTATAGGAAACTGTTATAAACTATGTTATTTTTGAAACAAACAATAACAAAAACATCTAAATAAAAAGGATATAAAAATCAACAAAACTAGAGATAAACTATTGGCTCTGTAGCGTAATAATGCTTCGATTTCTTTTTTAATTTTAATAAATTGTTAAACATAATTTACAAGAACATTCAAAATATTCTCTTTGTATAGTCAGCCACAAGACGACCTATATATCCAGTATAAAAACAGACCTTAATGTACTAATAATACCAAAGGCGTCGTGTGTCAGCTTATAATGGAAATGTTACACCGACGCTGTGGTCTAGTGAACATTTATCCGTTTGTGAATTGATTCACACTCAACAACTACAAATAACACTGACTGAAATATAAAAGAAACTTGGGCTTCCCATATAAAATTGATGATCAGCTGATCAAATTATGAAAATAATGTTAATATTTGGGAGGAATGTTGTAATGTTTGAGGAAGATAATAATATGGAAAGTTATTTAGTACGTATAGTAAAATCACGTCACAAAAGCATTTTAACCTGTTCCTTTTTACCCCTTTTATTTGAAAAACACCCAACTTAAAAAAATACCAATCTTAGCAAAAATGTTATTATTGCGGTAACAATAATATTGTAACAAAAATAATCAATGACAATTAATATCACATTAAATACACATCTCACACACACATACACACACACACACACACACACACACACACATCTCTTAATCTCTATCACTTTTTTAAATCACGTTCATCTTTAATATACGAGATCAACAATTAACGATCACCTGAAATTAATTATACAGAACTATCATCACTGTCGCTGATATAAAAAAAAATTGACTTTAGTTGCTTAATGTTTTTCTTTACCTCATATGTAGTTGCAACCAGTTCCGGAAAGTCATTCTTGATATCATGTGAAGATACATTACAACGTTTCAGATTTGTACTATTTTTTAAAATAGTTGCCAACTTTTCACGAGAATAATCAACTTTGACGTCAGACATAAGGGTCACTTTGGTTTTTTGGTTAGATTCAGTAAAAACTTCAGACTTTAATTTTAGGGTTGGTGTAGCGG
Source organism: Euclidia mi (assembly GCA_944739405.2). Lineage (NCBI taxonomy): Eukaryota > Metazoa > Arthropoda > Insecta > Lepidoptera > Erebidae > Euclidia > Euclidia mi. The sequence continues at coordinate 45,141,451 of OX123187.2, forward strand.
TATGGAGCTTTTTATTGAGTATAGGAGTGGACTTCACAGGTAAATATTTGGATTGACTCGTTTGAAAACGCTCAGGAGTAACTGATACGGCTTTATCCATTTCAAATGAATTTGCAGAAGTGGATGTAATCTTATTAGCCACGTGCTTTTCTTGAATGGTTTTATTTGTCTCTTTCTGTCTATTTGTAACTGTGGTTAAATCAAAATTTATGTCTGAATCAGATGATGAAATTTGTCGAGACCGTTTTCTTGAACGCGTTTTCAGTAGACAATGCTTCTTTACTGAAAAGCATATGCAAAATCCTCTTTTTCCGGATGTGTTACAGAAACAACTCAGAATTCTGTAATATATATCATGCGAGTCACTGTTATCAACTTGAATTTGATGAATCTTCTGGGTATTTGGTACAGGTGATAAATTGTTCAAAGCTTGTTCGTTTCCGACTTTTATGCAGTTGATATCCGTATCTTTGACACAGAAAAGTTTAATGGTAGTCTCACCCTCAAGTAATCCGTACGCAGTGGCAGCATCTAGTACATCGTTTCCTTGTGAAACTTTCATATCTAAGCATCTCTTTATACTTCCGCCAATCCCATCTGCAGCCCCCTTCCCGTGATATGCTTCTGAAAAATTCCACGTAGCTTTCTTGAATCCCAAATCGTCAAGCTGGTGTTTAAATAGGTAGAAATTTTTTTTTTGTTTATACTGCGTAGATGGGCCGTCCGAGAACATGTGCAGAGTATCAATGGCCGGATAGTTTTGTTTTATATCAATCAATACCGGTTTCAAATGCGCCCAAATTGCTTCTGGAGCGTGATTCGTTGCATCGGATAATGTGCAATAGCCTTGAGGCTTTTGTCCTTTGAAGTATGCTACGCTAGTATGCAATGTAATCTGATTTTGGTGGCTAAAATGAACAGCTTGCACCTCTTGATGCATTTTACAACTATAATTCTCTGAAAAATCACAAATAACAATAGCTTCATTGCTTTGAACTTGCTCCTTAAGGTTTCTAAATATTTTATACTGATGAGATACGTTGAAAACATGTAATTTGAACCGTTTAAGCTCAGATTCAAATACGATGATTAAATCTTTTAACTTCCCTAATCTCTCCTCTATTATTACTTTTTTCACTTTCTTAGTCCCTTTTTCATTTTTAAGTTCCACTTCTTTTGTTTTCCATTGCAGCCATTTAATGTTGTCATCTTCTTTTTTTTTATCAAATCTATATGGAATTGATGTCATTTTACAAACTTCACATTCAGAAAACATGCATTCTTTTGATCTTTTGTCACATACTACATTTTCGATAAGGTCATTCAAGCTTTCAAAAGTCAAAATCTTTTCCTTTTTTAATGCCAGAAATAGAAACTCCATGTTAGCGTTTTACAAACACACGTTTCTCTATCTGAAAGTCGTGGCTTCACGACGTAAAATGGTTTATTCTTTATAAATGTAGCATAGCAAATTTTTATACTAGTGTCGCCCATGAATTTTTTGTGTAAATTCTTCATGGTGTCTACCAGATATCGCTTCTGCACTTTCTTTTTCTTTAAGGTTTTAGTATCCTTTTTTCCAGGAGTTGCTCGACTGACATCGTCTTGTAGGAAAAACTGTCGAATTTTTTTTGCTTCTTTTTTACGCTTAGTTTTCACATTTTTGACCAATCTGATTTTACCCTTCAAACCTAGGCAGTAACGTAATTTGCAAGGCATTTTATACTGGCTACTTATATCGGAAGTAAAAATTTGCTTTATAATCCTTCTGATACTATTTTTTGAGATAGCATAATGTTTCCTTATAGCTTTGGTTAGCAGAAAATGTTGCTGAAGTATTTTTTCTACTTCAGCTTCGTTTAGTAAGCTTGTTTCTGGGCTTAGCAAAGGTTCGATATGATTTTTACTACACTCTAGTAAAATTTTTTGTCTATAAACTTTCTTCCTTAGCGTTGCAATTACTTTTTTCTGTTTTTCTATCTGCTTCTTTTGTTTACTGTTCTTTTTTTTTAATTGTAATAGTTTTTTAGATACACTTTGCGACTTTCAGATTTCTTTTCCTTGTGATCAGTACCCATTTTTTGGTTTCTCTTTATTCGCCTCCACTTCTTTCTCTGAATATGTTTTTGTGATTCTGTTAATTTTGAAATTTTGACATATTTACTTTTTATCCTGTTTAAATTACCTTTAATTAACTATTATTGTCTTTATTTTAATTACCTTTAATTAACTATTATTTAATTAACTATTATACCATTAACTATTATTGTCAAAAGGGTACTACACTATCAATGAATATCTATCAGATAAAGCTTTGTGACGTGCAAATGTTTTTAATATTTTTTAATAAATTTGTGACATATTATTATATTATTTATTACTATTTCATTTAAGGTGAATTGTTTGGTAAAATTATTTTTTATTTTGTAATCTACACTAACATTCTTGACATTCGTTTGACATAGTTATCATAATTATTATTGAATTAATTTGACATTGTAATTGACATTGTAATCATTATTGTTATTGAGTTCGTTTGACATTCAAATTCCATTTCATGATCAAATTTCTTATTATTTCCTATTCATTTTGCATGCTACACAGCTGATTATGGCGATACTGTACACTTTATTGTAACATCTTTTTGTACCCATATTTCGCAAAATAAATATTATTATTATTAAATATTATTATTATTATTATTAAAATTTTGTACACGCAATTCTTCATATTTTTTAGGATTTTGTTCTTTCAGCCTCTCTCTATATCGTCGTTGCCGCTCTGCTGCTGTGAGTGGCATAGCCTACAGACAATAGAAACATACATACATACATAACGTTACGCCTTTTATCCCCGAAGGGGTAGGCAGAGGTGTATTGCTACACCCACTTTTCGCCAGATATACATTAGTCCCACGTAATAAGGGGCGAGCCTATTGCCGTACCGGGCACATTTCCAGACTCCGTCCTGCTACTGAGAATTTCGTGTCAGAAAAGCCCAATAACACTGCCCGACCCAGGAATCGAACCCGGGACCTCCCGATCCCACGCGCACATTTATGCCGCGAGACCAACGAGGCAGACGTATAGGGTTTGATGTCGAGTTTTCCGTCTCTACGCAAAGATGGTAATTGCATCGTGTTATCCCTTAGTCGTCTCTTACGACACCCACGGGAAGATAGGGGGTGGTGACACTTGTATTCTATGCCGTCAACCACACGGCGCTAATAATATATGCGCAATAGAAACAATACGGGACAATATAAAAAAAAACATATGGACAGTAAGTATTTCGAGACTCCCCAAATTGGGACCGGTGCACAGTTATTCCCTCGAAAAACGGACATCCCCTTTTTACCCGTGTGACAATTTTACACCAAACACGAGTAAAAAAATTTGTATTTTTTTTTACTTTTCTAAATTAATTAATAACAAAATAAATACGCATTATTCTACCTTTTTCTTTATTATGTGTAATAAAACAATATTAAAGATATTAAAAAAATACATACGAGTACTAACTGGTACAGATATGAAGAAATATGCTTTTTTGTGTTTATCTATAAAATAATATGAACATATTTGGATTTATCATTAACAATATGAAAATCAATAATATTGTCACTTCTTTCAGATAGACATGTTACGATATATGTATTTATTATTACTCATAAGATTTTACATTTTTAAATATTTTATAACACTGTATAAATACATACAAAAATGGAAGCTCATCGGTATCGGTAGAAGGTCCCATTATTACGTAATTATTAAAAAAGAAATAACATTAAAATATACAAGTTGTGCCAACCCAAATTTTAAAGACCTATATTTTCTAGACAACTTAACATTTGGATATGATATTTATATCAGCACTTCTTAGTGCTAAAGCAACACATTATCTCGATATTGAATCCAAATGCCATGAAATAAGCACATAAAAAAATGAAATCGAAAATATGTAAAATTTGATGTCACTCACCATCAGTTAACGATAAAAATGAAGCATTTGCTTGATAATTTACCTTATGTAAAGCATCAAGTAATTGCAATCAAAGACATAACAAAAAGGGATTGGATCTAAAGTTATTGCAATTTCTATGGTTTTTATGGAAACCTCAGAAAAAAAAAAGTATATATCTAGATTGGGACAAAATTGTCACACGTGCACGGGTATTTTATTTACTCTTACTTTTAAAATAACCTGTTTTATCGGAAGTTAAGAAGGGGATGTACGCTTTTCGAGGCAATAATAATACTGTGCCGTGGTGGTGCTGTAGTAAGCGATATTTTTTTTTTCAATAATACAAAATTATTTTTTTTTAATAAGACGAGACATAGTTTGGACAATATGACATCACCTTTATGTCCTTTTTGTTACTTCGTTTTTGTTACGTTACAAAAAAAAGTTACAAAACATAACAAAAAGGAAAAAATATCATGTGTTTAACATAACCTAAAAACAATATAAAATAGATACAGTCTACACCTTCCCAGTTTGCACCTGATAAACTATCAATCAAGAATGACTGTACCTAAACATGCGTAGAATATGAAATATAAACTTACCGTAATCTTCACAGAAACAACACAAAATAGAAAACAAAAATGTTGAAAACTCTCGCTACTTATACAAACACGTCTAACACCAAATGAAGTGGATCAACAAAATGGCCGATAGTCGAAACTAGCGACATCTGATTAGACGTTTCATTCGTTGTAATGTTGCCAGATTCGGTAAACAAATTTTATGAAAACGTCATTGCTACAAAATGGAATAACAAAATGTTTCGTGTTTGAGGTCATAATGGTTTTTTATTATATTGCCTTTATTTATATAAATGAAGTTAAATCTTAGTGTTGATAATAAAAATAGTTGTCCGTGTAAACAACTGAACAAATTAATTCAAATATTATTAGCCTAGATTAATTTTTCTCTTGCTTTTTGTAACGGTCATACTAAATAGGACAAATAATTTTGTATGTAAAATTTTACAGTTACACAGAATTTTTATAAAATTTTCCTATTATTGCTTAATAAATTACTTTAACAAGTGTGTTAATTGTAGAAGGGAATAATTATTTGAATATTATAATGATTCTCATCATCATAACGATTACTTTTTTCGAAATATATTGGAAGACGTTTCGACTTCCCAAAAAGTACAAAATAAAATAATATTACCCCGCTATGCTGACAGCGAAAATAGTGACTCTGCTACTACTGCAAGTAACGAAACATTTATATCGGTTGATAATAATAATATTGTTACAAATAAATCTATGACAACAACTAATGGTCCAGGTCCCCAGGGTTTTACCTCTGGCATATCCAGAATCCAATACGAGCCTACCGATATCGCTCCATTTGTTGTCCATGTTCAAAAAGAAACAAAGACACCTGATGATGGCACTACTCTCCATCCAGTCGCGTTTGGGCGGTTCCTTAAAAGAAATACCATTCGCAACATTGTCGATGGGTCTATTAAAAAAATAGGGCGAAACAGAATTTCGATGGCATTCTCAGACTATCGGGAAGCCAATTCATTTATTAGTAATAGCATAATACTGACAGAAAACAATCTAAAAGCATTCATACCAACATTTCAAATAACAAGAATGTGTCTTGTGCGCGGCGTTCCATCTGATTGGTCACCTGAAGAAATAATTGAAAATGCTTCAGTGCCAAATGAGTGTGGTAAAATATTAAAAGTTAGAAGAATAAATTATAAAACTATTGTAGATGGTTCACCTGTATGGAAACCAACACAGAGTATTGTGATTACACTAGATGGTCAGATCTTGCCCCCTCGAATTTTTATTTGTTACAATTCATTGCCGACAGAGCTCTATGTATATCCTACTATCCAATGTTACAATTGTTGTCGCTTTGGTCATACTAAGGTTCAATGTCGTTTGAAATCAAAATGTTTTAAGTGTGGTCAGGATCATTCTGGCGATTCATGTGACGTTAAAGATGAGTATATTTATTGTTGTAATTGTTCAGGTTATCATTTTGCTACGTCTAAATCATGCCCTGAATTTCTGCGCCAAAAACAAATTAAAATTACCATGGCAGAAAAAAGCATTTCCTATGGTGAAGCAGCTAAATTGGTACCTACTGTCTCTAAATCTTATGCTGAAGTTACAAATACTCGTGTCGCTAGCCCCAATTTCAGTAAAACACATACTCGATCAGCACATTCATCACATACCGAAATCTCACCATATCATAGTTCACATAAAAAAACTGTTTTTGCCAACCGTCGACTCCCTCCCCAACCAGGTAAAGGTTATGACCGACAAGCTCACCAAAACATAATTAACGAGTTTAGCATTCCTACTTCTCAGAATGGCAGCGCCTTAAACACAAAACCGAAAGATCCTTCAATAATGTCTACATCAGAAGTAATTGCAATCCTTATTCAAACTTTAACTCAATCCAACATTAAATTACCGCCCGACGTTGCCCCACTAGTTAAGATGTACCTGTCTTCAAAAGCTGTTAATAATGGCAGTTCAAATTCAAAACGTTCTACAGTGGAACTGTAGAAGCGCTGTATCAAAAAAAAGTGAAATTATTCACTTAATAAATACCAAGCTTGCTTATTTGCACTATCAGAAACCTGGTTAAAACCTGGTTCATTTTTTAAAATACACGGCTTTTCTTGTCTACGAGATGATAGGTCTGATGGCTATGGTGGTGCCGCCCTACTCATCAGAAATTCCATCTCTTATGGTCATATACCCCTTCCTGTATATAATGATTTTTCTGTAGTAGCAGCACAAATAAATAATATTTGTGTTGTTTCTATATACATTCCTACTCCTTCTTCTTCTGCCCTTCAACAACTTACCAATCTTATATCCCTCCTCCCTCGCCCTTTCTTGATCTTGGGCGATTTTAACTGCCATCATACTTCTTGGGGTTGCAGTTATTCTTCTCACTGTGGTGACACACTATTAGATATATTTGACGCTCATAATATCTGTATAATAAATTCAGGTTCTCTGACTCGGCGTTCTGGTCCAAATGAAAATGTTAGCGCAATAGATCTGTCAGTTTGCACACCAAATTTGGCTTCATGTCTAACATGGCGTACCCTGTTGTCGACTTATGGAAGTGACCACTTCCCCATTTATATCACTTTTCCTATAAAAAAATTTACACAGCTCTCCTAATTTACCGAGAAAACCGCGTATAAAGTATAAACTGACTAATGACAAATTATGGGATAAATTCAAATTTGCAGTTCAACAAAACCTTTCTAATTTACAGAGTGATATTTCTGATAATGTAATTGATTGTACTAATGTGTTTGTTAATGCAATCATACAAGCTGCTGATGAAACATTCCCATTAAAAAAATCAGCCAATCGTTTTATTCATTCTCCTTCTTGGTGGGATGAAGAATGTACTCAAATAATTAAAGAGAGGAAAACAGCTGAGAAACGGTATAACAATAATATGACAGAGGTTAATTTTAAATTAGTGTGTGATGCAATAGCTAAAACACGTAAATTATTAAAAGACAAAAAACTTCAAGGTTGGAGAAATTTCTGCCTTTCCATCTCTCCCCATATCAAACCTTCTATAGTTTGGCAAAACATAATTTAGAAATGGTACTTCTGATTCACATGTTCCTGGCATACCTCTTAATATCAGCAACTCATTCTTAAATAGTCTAGCGCCTCCATCAGTTCCACAATCAGAACTCGTCCATAACAATATTCCTTCTTCTGTCTCCCATGGTAAAAATTTTCTTAATTCCTCATTCACAATGGAAGAGTTACAGGGTGTTTTATCCACAGTAAAAGATTCAGCACCAGGTGAAGATGGCATCCCCTATTCGTTTTTAACCAACCTGAGTCAATCATCACTACAGTATTATTTAGACCTAATAAATAATGTAATGTTTTAGGTAGTATTCCTCCATCTTGGAAATCTCAAACCATCATACCTATACTAAAACCTGGCAAATTACCAACTGAATCAACTTCTTATCGCCCTATAGCCTTATCACCAGTCATAACAAAAGTAGCTGAGAATTTAGTTAAAACTCGTCTTGAATGGCTAATTGAAAACCGACATATTTTGCCTGAATCACAATTTGGATTCAGGAAAGGCAGAAGTACACTGGATAGTGTGGCTACAATTATAACAGATATAAGAATTGCGTTTACTAAAAATGAATCTGTTCTAGCTTTATTTTTGGATTTAGAATCGGCGTACGACAGTGTACTTTTGAATGTCCTTAAAGAAAAATTAGATAAGCTTGCAATCCCTGAAATATTCTCTTGTTTTATTATAAATCTTCTGTCTGGTAGGAAAATTCAATTAGACCAAACCTATCAAGCAAACGACCAGAGTAGAATTTTATGGAAAGGTCTTCCTCAGGGATCAGTTCTCAGCCCTGTATTATTCAACTTATATACATTTGATTTAGAAAATTCCCTTCAAAATTCATCTTCTATACTGCAATACGCTGACGATATCGTTCTTTATACCGTGGGAAAATCACCAAGTTCACTCTGTAAAAATTTATCAAATTCTTTAGATTATTTAAAAGTCTGGATGTATAGAAATGGCCTTCACATATCACCAATTAAGAGTTCTTTGGTCTTCTTTTCACGTCAACGAATCCAACCTCCAATAACTATTGATTTTGAAAATAATAAATACCTGTTAAAAATCAGGTAAAATTGTTGGGTGTTATTTTGGACTCGAAACTTACAGGTGTTCCTCATTGTGATTATACCGTAAATAAATGTGAGAAACTTCTTAATTTAATGAGATGTCTCTCGGGTGTTTGGTGGGGTGCTCATCCGTTTTCCTTGAAGCTTCTTTATAATGCTCTGATAAGAAGTATTCTAGATTATGGAATTTTCATATTGGAGCCTTGTGGTATGGCTGGTCTTAAGAAATTGGATTCTATCCAATCAAGGGCATTGAGAATAATTACAGGAGCAATGAAATCCAGCCCTATAAACGCATTACAAGTTGAATGTAATAAACCTCCGCTTAGTTTAAGACGCCAATTTTTAGCCGATCGGCAATTTTTTCGAGCTCTCCAATTTTCTAATAGCCTTTTAATTGATAAACTGCAAATTCTTGTCGATACCATAGATTCTTCAAATTACTGGACTCACAAATCGCTCCCTTGCTTACTTAAAAGTTACATCAATTTCAAATCGTTTACTGCCCCTACACACCGATCTCCGAAGCTTGACTTATTTAATTGTGAATATGAAGCTTTGGTCTATAAACCGAATGTAAAATACATTATAGACATTGACAAAAAAAATGCTGACACCTATTTTAATTCCATCGTGGAAGAAAATTGGCCTAAATCGCATCATATTTTCACTGATGCGTCTAAAAAAACATTGATGATTATGTGGGTGTAGGAATTTATCATGCTCAATTCAACATTGTTCAGAAAGTTAAATGCCCTCCAGAGACAACAGTATTTACCGGCGAATGCCTTGGCATTCTTAAAGCTGTAGAATACATTCTACTTCTAAACTTAAAAATAGTTTAATTTTAACAGACTCTATGAGCGCCTTACGAGCAATACTGAAATATCCATTTAAGTCAAAACCGCTATTTCCTCTTATTGCAGATATTAGACGAAAACTATACGAATGTGTTGCGAAAGATATTTCTATAATTCTTGTCTGGATTCCGAGCCATTGCGGTATTAGTGGCAACGAAAAAGCTGATAAGCTTGCAAATGAGGCTGTATTGTGTGGGGACAAATTTCCTTTTAAGTATTATATACAGGACTTGACTGTTCTTCCCAGACGTTACCTAGCTAATTCCTGGAACCAACTTTGGTCAGAAAGCAGCAAATTTAAAGGCAAACACTACTTTAGTATACAGCCGGAAATTCGCTGTAAGCCCTGGTTCTCTGTTATAAAGCTTGGCAAAATTGCAACAACAATTTTAATAAGAATACGTTTAGGACATACTACTTGTCCAGCCCATCTTGCACGTTTTCATATGTCCACAATGTGTGTATGTGATAGTCCACAATGTGAATGTGGTAATGACTCTGGAGATTTGGACCATATATTCTTTTCTTGTCCTAAATATGATCGTACTTCCTTTTTAAATAGCTTAATTTCATTACGCGTCCCTTTCCCATCCTCCATTAAATGTCTTATATTTGCTTGTATCCCTTCCATTTATAATATACTTTCTGATTATATTTATAGTAACAATATTCAAGTGTAAATAAGTATGTGAAAATAAGTCTTTTGTTTTAGACATAGATTGATTTCCTTCCTACTGATATTTATATTTGTACTTAATTTGTTATTATTATCCTACTTTTCTGATCCTTTTCCCAAATTCCGATTTATAAATTTATACGGTAAAAGTTTCCCTACCTTAACCACAAAATAAAAACTAATACGACCCTGAAATATATAAAGCCCCATTACTTACAACGTCTATTACAAATATACTTGAAACTGGCGAATGCACAAAGTGCGAGCCAAATACTCTCGACTGGAACGGGAGAGAAGAAAAAAAAAAAATTGCGGACAGACTATATCGTGGCCGAGCCGCCTCTTTGTGCAATGTACGCGGCGCACACAGGCGCCACACAGGGTCTTTCAGCACATGGCGATGTGCTGAAAGCCCCTTTCAGCACATCGCTTATTTTTTGAGAAACGAAACGAAAACGAAAATAATTATGTCCCAAACGAAACAGACGGTGGTATCCGCGACAGCCTCTGCAGTCTGCATCTTTTAATTCGCGATCGAAACCACAAAATAAGAATGAAAACGCTCTTAGAAAGCATCATCATCAGCCTGCAAGAGTCCACTGCTGGCCTCTCCAATGGCACGCCACTGAGGCCGATTTTCGGCTTTTCATGTCCAGCCGCTGCCAGCCACTTTGCGTATATCGTCACTCCACCTAGCCGGAGGGCGTCCTACACTACGTTTGCCAAGGCGCGGTCTCCTCTCTAGAGTGGAGACCGGCGATAACCGTCTGAGTAGTCGTGTTCTAGAACACGACTACTCCAACGGTTATCAGTTCTTCGACAAATGTGGCCGGTCCACTGCCACTTCAGGTTGCTAATTCCGAGCCTCCTTCTCGAAGTTGTTTCTACCCAACTGCAAGATTTCTGCAAGGAGACGGTTCGTAATGACCCTTGATAACAACTTATAGACGTGTGGCTTAAGAGCGAGATAGGTCGATAATTCTTCAAAAAAGTTTAGTCTCCTTTTTTGAAGAACAGAACGACAAAGCTCTTGCTCTACGCCCTTGGACTTCTCCCCGAGAAGAGGACAGTTTAAATATGCGTTGGAGCTGCACAAGTATAGGTTTCCCACCAGCCTTTAGCAGCTCCGTCGTAATTCCATCGTCCATGGGGGCTTTTCCATTTGTGAGCTGCCTTAGGGCCACCACGATTTCGTCCAGGCTGACATCTGGCAACTCGTCCGTGAGGTGGCGGGTTAAAGTGGCTCTATCCCAGAGCCACCCTCGGAGTCGGGTAGAGGTTGCCGTAGAAGCTCTGAACCTCCGCAAGAATCTCTGGCCTAGAAGTGACGACTTTCCCGTCTGACGTGGTCAGCTTCGTCAGATGACTTCGACCTAAATGCTGGATAAAGACTTTCGACCCCCGATTTCACTCGATCGCTTCATGTACAGAGCGTGTATTGGAGCTACGGAGGTCGCGTCTTACCAGCTTGAAGATCTGTTTATTTAGATCTGACGAAGCGCCTGTCGGGTTTTCTCGTCGCGTCTCTATTAGCTGCAGATATTCTCGCGAAAGTTGAGATCTTCTGCCGGTGTGATGGATCTTAAAGAGTTTCGTCCCCTCATCACGCAGGATTTCCACCACTTGCTCGAGATCTTCCAACATAATAAATGCTCAAATTAAAAAAAGAAAAATGAAAAGATGCAAATCCCTGCAAATACATTTTTACCTACCTAGTTAAGTATGTACCTACATAAAAGATTTAGGGTACAATGCCGAGATGGGCTGCAGACTGCAACCGCAGGCGACACTGCGGCTAGCGGCTCTGGTCGACCGCAGTGCTGCCTGCGGTCGCGGTTGCTTCTATTCCAAGCGCAGCGGCATGCCGCGACTGCACGAGTTATAGAACCAATCCAAATCCTTTCCTTTTGCTTCCCACACATTATCTTTCACCAAATTATTGCCATAATTTGAATTGGATGTGTCATAAACGACTGGATGACCAGCAACAGTTATTTAATTTTTCTTCATCATCCTCTGAAAAAGTCGACATTTTTGTTCGTGTGAACGGTCTGCAGTCCGCGACATCACTGGCGCTGTAGCGTGCGTGCGGTCGCTGCGTGCCGCGACCGCACGCAGCGCGCCGCGACTGCAGGCCACAGTGTTGCCGCCGTAGCCGTCTCTGTCTACGGTTGCCGCAGTAGGTATATCTGTATAATCTATGGTTGCCGCACTCGGAATCAATTTCATAGAGATTCACTCAGGAGATTCATAGAAAAAACTAGTGATGTCGCTTGCAGTTTGCGGTCTGCAGCCCATCTCGGAATAATTGCACCTTTATATACATGTTCGTCGTTGAAGATAGGGATGGTTATGATAGGGATTAGGTATATGATTTTCAAAATAAAGGTTATAAATATTAGCTCCTACGTGTTTCATATTGTCTGCAAAACATTCAGAATAGGTAGGTATCTATTAAATAAAATTCTGTACAGTTAATTACCTAGAACTTACCTACCGTACCTACTATTAGATATAATTCATGTATAGTCGACAGTTCATTGATTGCCTTTAAAAATATTTAATGAGTCAAAATTAATTTTCTGTCTTTGAAACTTGTCAAATATAAAAATATAAAATCAAAGGTTTCTGTAAAGGGTTTTCTTTCATTGCCTACCTAGCAGGGGGAGGGGAGGCAGCTAACCTCCCTAGAGATAGAAAATCCCCACATTTTATACTTTTCTCATTTTCCATATCAACTTGCCCTCCCCTAGGCCATCGGCTGGCGTACTTGCTCCCCCCGCTCCCCTCCTAGACAATCGGCTAGCGACGGACGCCCTTGATAGGCGACATTTAAAATTAAAAAGCATTTCAAAAAATTTAATATTGCTAATTTATCAAATGTAAAAGCACTAGGGTAGAAATAGTTCCCTCCCGTGGGATCTCCACCTTGTCGTGGTGGGGGGGCTCAGTAACCGTGGTTAGGTCACCCACGGTGAAGCTAAGCGAGATTCCGGGAGTGGACGCTCCGCGTGGGCTTGACGGAGGCCTGCGCAGGATGCGTCCAAAGTTGCGGGTGCGAGGGACAGTTCTTCTGTCCCTCGCAGTCGGGCGCGGTCGCGGGAGGAGAAGCGTGTCGGTGTTGCGTTGCCGGGCTACCTATCTCCCGCGACCAAATGGGGGACCATCGTTGCGTCGCGGGGGGGCCGCAGAGAAAGAGGAGATGCGGTGTTGCGTTGCCGTCCTCCCTATCCTCTGCAGCCGCCGGATGATTTGGAAGTGGAGGCCAACACAAGGTTTTGTTCGGGGCTCGCCTGACCATCTGGCGGGCCGGTGCCCGTCGGGGGCTGGCGAGGAAGGCCAAAGAGCTCAGATATTTACATAGAGGCACATTTCCTATGGGCGCTCTGAAGACGAACTTTCTGTGACCCAAATTACCGCTTGGCGGCGTGGCAGTCGCGCTGTGACAGACAGCTGTCTCTACGAGAGCAAGAGAGGCGAACGTTTCTCCTGTGTATCTTAACTACGAGAGCAAGAGAGACGGAGAACGACGCCAGCGTCGCCAACGGCGCCAACTACGAACTAAACTGGAGACAGTCTCCACTTGGAATCGGCACACGAAATCCTTAAAAACTGCGCTTCTAGGTAAATCTGTATTCATTGTCTAAGCGTTTCAGTTACTTCAGATGTATTTAGCTGGGTACTCACTTAGCAGTGTAACACGTAACGTATCAGATACGGTATCAACCTGCAAGTGGGTACGGCTCGTCCACGGTCCTCCACGTATCTAGCTACGAGCTGCCGGATCCGCAGTGCTCGCAACGACGTCACGCCGACAACATGTCTCAAATGATGGCTAGTGCTGCGTTCATATTCATGTATAATATTTTAGATAATATAAAAGGCCAAGTCATTTTTCGATTTTTTTTTCTTCAGTCCACTCCATAATGAATAATTGAATACGTAAGTTCGTTTGAAGCTCGCGCGTACGTACGTACTCACTACACAAGCGGTCGTGACGCCGTCCACGAGCACACTGCGAGCCGCCTTTGTGTTCGCAGGTGAAACCGCCACAAGGCGGGTCACTGCGAGCTTACAGCGCTCCACGCGCGAGCGGCTCGCAGCGGGCTCGTGCCTACGTACTCACTTGATACCGTATCTGATACGTTACGTGCTACACTGCTTAGTGAGTACCCAGCTTTTGAAGGTTTAATTGCTTTAAAGATCATGGAAAAAGCTAAAAATCCTTTTTACTAGAATCAGTATAAAGACCTAATAATATAGGTACAGGGTGTAAAAAGACCCTTAACGAAAACTGAAATCCCATGTTGTACCAATCAATACGAACATTTTTTTACTTCGGCACCATACCTGGGAAATTACTGGTTCAGGAGATATTGAGGCTCAAAGTTAGTATGGAATTTTTCTAATTAGGTACAAAATCGATGCATTTACCCCGCCAATATGTTCTTTAGATACCCTATAACCCCATGGATAAGTAGGTATTTCGAGCAACGCACACGCGCGCTTTTAATTGCGGTTAAAAAAATGTGAAAACTCAAAAAAAATCGTTTCTTTTTTATTTTTGGTTAGTATGACTTTTCATGATGTCCACAACGAGTAGGTAGACTTCGGCTTGGTGATGGGTCTTGTGACACCCTGAAGGTATAGTCTAAGAAAAAGACAGATAAATACATACAGTAGTTTGACGCCTTTGATCTCGTAGAAAAAGCCGACAACGTCTAGACAAGGGTAAGGAGGCTAGGGCTGCCACATGTAAAAAATACCTAGTTATTCAAACACCGTCTATTTATTTTAGAAAATTATTACGCTACATGTATATTATAGTGTAAATCACTTATTTATTATATTACAATAATGAACGATAAATAATTAATATAAAACAGTTTGCATTTTTTCGTGCGGTGTCAGATTTGCATACAAAGTGTCACTCAGCACCTATTTCATCCCGCAGGTGTCGTGGGAGGCGGTTAAGGATATGAAGCATTTTTCAGATATCGTTATCGTACAAACCAAGTTAAAATAAAGCGATTGACATAGCGGTCGTTTAATGGATGGGTGACCGGGCTATGAGATTACGGAGAACATGTCTATAAAAGGGGGACAAAAATATGGTTTTTTAATAATAATTTTTAATAATACTTTTATTTCCACCAACAATTCTTACAAAAAACGATTCGGAGGCCTTCTTTTAAGTATCGAAATACTTGTGTCAGAAGACCACACTCTTCCATAACAAGTGTGTGTGTGTGTGTGAGTGCGTGCGTGCGTGCGTGCGTGCGTGCGTGCGTGCGTGCCTGCGTGCGTGCGTGCGTGCGTGCGTGCGTGCGTGGGTGCGGGCGTGAGAGCGTGCGTGCGTGCATGCGTGCGTGTGCGTGCGCTTTTGCAATCATAATAGGTATTTGTGTAAACTTTATGGTTTGTGTTAACTGCGTTATAAAGAAATGTAGCTTGTGCAATAAATAATAATTGAAGTCTCGCAAATGAAGTTTTAACTCTATTGATCATTACTGCCTCAACGAAACGAACGAACGAACTAAAAAGAACAAACACTGCACGCCCTACATTACGTTTGAAGCCAAAAACAGCAGGTAATGAGTTGCAGGGGCAATCCATTTGCTGTAAATACACTAGCCACGCACACACACGCATTAAAAATTTAAGCGGCAAGTTTACGAAATAGAATCTTTAGTGTGTAGTAGTATGGTACACAAACAATATAAAAGTAAAACATAGCACTAAAGGAATATTATTTAACCGTAACATTAATTCTAAAAAAAAACAATTCTTTTCTAAGGGTTGGATTTCGAAATGAGTCGCCTGAATTTGAGGGTATTGGTGGTGTAGGGGGCTTAAGGGAGTTAGTTTTAATCCCCTAAAAGTAATTTTGGCTGCCAGAGTTGCGTCTAAATATTTTTAAACAAAAATTCTTAAATACTTTGGCAATTATGCAAAACGGAACGTAATTTTCATACTTTAGTACAGTTTTACAAATGTGAATTTTAGGTTTTATGTGAAAAACGTGAAACGAAACGCAACCCGCCATCTTGGATGGATCATATTGACAGCTAATGTCAAATTTGTGCGTCCCATTCCTTTGCTTTCGAGTGCCTAGGGTTAGGTGCTCTCCTTTGACCCTTAACCCGAAAATAGGAGCCCTGCGAAACAGGGTACTGTCAACCTCAGTTTATTAGACTAGTGGATAAAAGCGATATTTAGATTTTATGTGAAAAACGTGAAAACAAAATACTTTGATTTGCGTTTACTATAAATAATCCCTAATTTTATAATAAATTATTTCATATTTCGTTATCTACATATTATTTAAGTTTTTGAACGCAAGAATATATTATAAATGTGATTTATCATCATCATCATGTCAGCTTAGTGACGTCCACTCACAGAAATAAATAGTAATAGAACGGTGACATGGGCGTGGTGCGCGTGTCAAACTATTGCACTATAGCGCATGTGTTTATACATGTTGTACAACATTATTCTGCCTGACAATCAGCAATGGTCAGTTTTCATATAAACAATAACATAATTTCATTTTCCACAGCTACATCACACACACACATCGATAATAATTCCTTAGTGTCCCCTCAATATCTATACGTCACTGTGGGCGGGGCTTGCTGAAATGTGGCACGCGCGAAATGTACGCGATGACGTGACATTCACCATTCTATTACTATTTATTTCTGTGCGTCCACTGCTGGACATAGGCCTCCCCCAAGGTTCTCCACACAGACTGATTTTGAGCCGCCCGCCCGCATCCAACCGCTTCCCGCGATCTTAACCAGATCGTCGGTCTACCTTGCGGGAGGCCTACCCCTGCTGCGTCGTCCGGTACGTGGTCGCCACTTCAGCCTGGCTATTTGGAGAGCTATGTCGGTGACTTTGGTTCTCCTGCGGATCCCCTCATTTCTGATTCGATCTCACAGGGAAACTCCGAGCATAGCTCTCTCCATCGCCCTCTGAGTGACCCCGCGAGCTTTCAGATAAGGCCCATAGTTAACGACCACGTCTCAGCGCCGTAGATCATCACTGGCAACACACACTGGTCAAAGACTTACGTCTTGAGACACTGCGGGATATTGGATGTGAAGATATGCCGTAACTTCCCGATTTATACTCGACATCTGATTTATACTAGACAATCTGATTTATACTTGACAGTATAGTAGTATCTAATGCTGTCCTGAGCAGTACCAGAGAGCTAGAGCTATTTGCCAGTGTCGATTGTTCATCGGCCAGCTTTTTCATCATAGTTTACAACTTTTGACAGCACAAATCCGCCAGATTTTCGGAAGCTGTAGTGCATGAAGAGACATTTCTTTGCTATGCTACTACTAAAACTTTTGGTTTCCATATTTTACGGGCTTACGAGTAAAAATTAGCATGGTCGTCGGTGTGTGTGCATCAAGGTGACAGGACCAAGTCCCGAATTTGAAATTTAGCATGATACCGTTTGTACAATACCTACATAAAATAATTGTACTATTTGTCAGTGGTAGATCTACGGGGGCTAACCGGGGCACATGCCACGGGCGGCAGCTTTATGGGGGCGCCAAAAGTCACAACTTAGAGCGAAAATTCAAACTGGTTGGAAAACAGTTGGGAGGGGGCGCCGTTATCAAGATTTGCCCCGTTTCGAACAAAACGTAGATCCGGTACTGCTATTTGTATCGAAAACGAGACATTTGGACCTCTTAAGGCGAAGACATCAAGATATCTACTTTGACGTTCAAAGTCAGTTATTTAATATTACAAGCAGACACTCCAATTTTATTTATGTGTATAGATAACTTTAAAAATCTACTTTTGTTATTTTTTTAGGGTTGTCTATGGTAATTTGGTACGATTTAAGGCTCCAGTACACAATGGTCCATGATGGGCCACTGCAGGCCATCGCCGTTGTATACACACGGCTACACACCAAACTATGCTAAACCAGTATAAACTGATCGTTTAATGTGCGGAAAGATCATACAAAGCAAGACCATGATACGCTGGTTTTGTATAACATGATGTGTAGCCGTGTGTACACGGTGTACGGCGATGGCCTGCAGTGGCCCATCATGGACCATTGTGTACACAGGGTGATGGTATACAGTGGCGGGCAATTGTCAATCGTGGCGCGCAATCGGGATGTTGTCGGTTTTTTGGGCACACTTCAAAGGAATCGTGGCGTAGCGTGGCCTGTGGTGTTCACACAATGGCCCATTGTTTAGTTTGTCACCGACCGCAGACCAGGATAGTGCACTTTTAGTTTTATGTATAAAGAAGGCAGTAAAAGAAACTGTATATTGAATATATTTACAAAATAATTATACAGTTATGCTAGGAATCAGTAATGGAGCAAGAATCTAAAAAAATAATTCTGTCTGTTTGTCTGTTTGCACACGCTAATCTCGGAAGTTACTGGATGGATTTGAATGAAACTTTTTTTATTATATTGTTATTAGGTCAGGCGACATATAGGCTAAAACTGATTTTGGAAAGTGGAACTTCTGATGCAGAACCACAACAGCCCAGCGTAACTATAAGACATAAAAATTGCGGTGTGGCAAAAAACATTTCACATGATGAGCATTTTATGATAGGCGATTAAAATTGAAGATTTCGGACATCTGATGTGGAACTTAAAGAGCCCATCTACACTATAACATACAGGCTTGCCTTTTTAGCAAAACTTGTTCAGTCTGATGAGCATTTTTTGTTGACTTATCGAAGATCTGAAACATCTGATGATGAACTATATGAATCCATCAGCACTATTCCATACAGACTTGACGGCTTAGCAGTAGTTGTCCAGTATGACAAGGATTTTCTGTTGAAAGATCAATATTTATGACTAATTATTCGATCAATCAAAGACTCGAGGAAGGACACAGGATAGTTTTCATCGTAACAACTTACATCCACGCGGGCGGAGCCACGGGCGACAGCTAGTATATATATTTTTTAATTTATAGTCTCACGCCTGTATCCCCGAAGGGGTAGGCAGAGGTGTAAATATTACACCCACATTTCGCCATGAATTTTTAGGTCCTACGTAATAGAGGGCGAGCCTCCTTCGATAAATGGGCTATCTAAAAGAGAAAGAATTTTTCAAATCGGACCAGTAGTTCTTGTATTAATCGCAAAATTAGATAGCCATGGCCGCAATTACTTCCACGTCCATCGCAAGTGATTCGCCAGGCAGCAATGAGCCATGCGCCATTGTGTGAACATCAAGTGATCGTGGCGATGGCCTGCAGTGGCCCATCATGGACCACTGCAGGCCATCGCCATTGCGTACGGTAATGGCGATCATAGAGATATTAAGAATAGAGTGGCTATTGATTACTGATAAGCTGATATAAATAATAGTTGCAGGTAGCACGCCACTGCGTAATATGGATGTTGTGCGTGTATTGTTAGAGAGAGATGCAGGGGGCCTTTAATGTTGCGTGCTCTCTCGCACCGACGGACACGACACAGTATTGAGTTAGGTACTGTTCTGCCACTCTATTCTAATATCTCTATGATGGCGATACATGTTCACACAATGGCGGGCGATGGCCTGCAGTGGCCCATTATGGACCATTGTGTACTGGGCCCTTTAGAAGTATTTATGAATTTGATGCCATATCAAATTCATAAATACTTCTAAATCGTACCAAATTTGCGCACTGCGTTAACGCACACACGTAAACAAACATGGCTTCATTTCTTTGTTAAGGATGAAGTATCTATTCTTTTTAGTTCATCTGAGATTACCAGTGTTGCCAGGTTACATTTCTTACATTTTTCGTTTCTTTTGACCCCTTCGCGTAACATATAAGTAATTTATATATTTAAGGCAATTTTCGTAACTTTTGAGAACTACGGGACTTGTAGTACTTTTATAATGAAGGTACTCGTATTTTTATTGAAAACAGTTTGCGAACGCATTTTAGTTGCATCCAAATTGAACTTACCTAAAACTGGCGCGTCTAAGAAAAAGTATTTCCCCTGTAGTAATCTGTAATCTGTGTATCGCACTCAGAGATAGCTCTGAATGATAAGCTCCATGACAAAATGAAACGTATCCTGGATATATTAAAACTTGATTTGCTTGAGTGTGTGCGCGAACACTTGGTAGAACAAGTACGTTAAAAGGTATTTAAATATATACGAATCGAATATTAGTTGTTAGTTCAGAGTAAAAATAACATTCCGTCAACTGTGGCATCTTTACTTTCCTGGAGCAACTTTACCTAAGCATACCTCACGCTACATAATATGGAATATTTTTTTATCTGTTGCAGTGAGTGCAAATTTTGACTTTTTAGTAGATTTTATGATAAATAATGGTATCACAAAAAGTTTTCCAAGCTGGCAACTTCACTAACTGTCAAGTAGTGAGACGTTTAATTTCATGTGGTCAATTAAGCTTGCAGCGACCGCGAAGAAAAATTTGTGTTTATTCAATAAAATCGGCGTATAGGTAAGTGACTAATGTTGCATTGTATTGGGTATATACTTTTTTAAGTATATTTCAATTATTTAATCGTTTAAAACGCCTATCTCCAGAGTTATGGAGGGAGGTAATGTTGCTTGAGGTTAGGTCAAGTTACCTCGCCTGGCTCGACGGCAACTTTACCTACGACTAGGGTTGTCAATTATGCAATAATCATGTAGATTGAGTTCAGCTTACTTTTTATTTTTATTAGTGTATTAAATTTGTCAAGTTCACTAGCTTTCATAGGTAAAAGGTAATTAACTTGTCAAGTTTAAGGCAATCATAATGAATGTGACAATAATATATTGATTATATGTTACCTGCGCTTAAATACACCGTGCTTTATACGTCACTGACATCCCGAAACGCATGTTCTTAGTTAGTAAACGTAAATTAAGAACATTTTTGCGTAGCTAACATAAAAAAATGCTTTGATGTACAATGAAATATTAATTTTGATAACAAAAACAAATTATACGAAAATATTACATCTAACTGTAAACTACTAGCTGTGTTATTAATTAATATTAAACAGAAACCATTACAGATCTTTTTAAGATGCCGCCAAGAAAATGCACTACAGTGAGAAGAAACGGAAGACGTTTAGGAGCTCGTAATTACAAAAACTACTCTGAAGAAATGCTTTTATTAGCTGTTGAGTTTGTTAAAAACAAAAACACAACCTTTTACGATGCCGAGAAGCAATTAGGAATACCCAGACGGAACATTGAAAAGAGAGTAAAGATCTACACTCCAATAAACCTGGACCCCGTTTCCGTTTAAATCAAGAAGAGCATAAACTTATTAACGTACTCATTGTAGGGGTGATTTTGGATGGCCGCTATCACGGTTGGACTTAAAGAAAAATATTAAAAATATTCATCCTAATAAAAAATATTCATAAAATAATTGTTTAATTTTATAACTTACCACGAGATTTGACAACCCTTGCAACATTCGCTTGATTCTATGACAATTTCAAAAATCATGGGGCAACTTTACCTGAGTGTTGCTAGGGCTAAAATAAACAGCAAGAAACTTCCATAACAGCAAAATCGTTAATTTAGCTCAAGAAACAATGGTAACTTTATATTGCCTAACCTCTTAGATCATTATTTCACATAAAATGTAGACTAGGTAAAGTTGCCGAAAATGAATCAATTTTAGCTAGCTCCTAATAATGGATATTACAATGATTCTATGTCCGATTTAGATGAATTCGATGGGTTAACTAATTAATACGGGTCTGCTTTACAGATTGAATCAATAAAACTCTAAGTAACTTGCTCTGTGCGGTTATAGTTTCCTAAAATGTCAAAAAATATGGTAATGTTGCCACGGTTGACGGTTGCAGTTATGCACTACCTCGAAGTTTTGGTTCAAACCAATAGAATAAGTAAGGAGCTAAACAACAACAGTGTTTTAGCCTAAGATTAAAAACACCATGAGACATCATATGTTTCCTTTATATTTCACCATTTTTCCTTTATTTTTTAACTAAAAACACGTAAATAAAAAAAAAGAAACAAAAATGCAACTTTGGTAGCTAAAATGTAAAATTTCGGGAAACGAAATCGTAACTTATGACTTTAGGCCCTGGCAACACTGGAGATTACTGCAGCATTTATCTCCTTTTTGTTAAGATGTTGGGATCAAATGTAGTAGTTTTATGCATTTTTAGGATTGAATTTAAAATATATAATTTCCTTACCGTTAAAAGGTCACATAGTTTATAAAGTTCATCTGTGGGAAATCTGTATGGCTTGAAGAACATAGTTTCGAGAAGGGCACGCTGAGATCGTTCAACTCGTTGGTTATTTTTGAGCTAGGACGCGCTGCCGTTACCAAGATACATAATAATATTTGGTAGGTACTAGGTACTTACTTTGGTAGTACCTAATACGAATGTACTATTACTAGGTACTTATTGCATGAAATTGAAATCACACTTGAATCGAATATTACCTTACAATAACTAGGTACCGCTATTCCCGCGGCTCACCTTTTGCACGGTAATAATATCTAACAGTATTGTAACTCCATACAAACGCACGAAACTCGAGTTATACCTACGCGAGCAGAGTACCCATTAGACTGTGCCAAGAGTACCCACAGCCGCGATCGTGCCGCAGCTCGCATGCGGCGCGTCTGGTAGGTATATAACTCACGAAGGCGGCCGAGTTACAATACTGTTAGATTATATTACCGTACCTCTTGTCCCCCGCACGATTTACCTGTCTAGACGCGTTCGTCAAACGACTGTATGGAATATTAGACTGCGCTAGTATTGTATGGTACCGAAGTACAAAAACACTAGTAAAAGTACAGCCGATAAAGTGTTTTTTCGTATTCTAAGCGATGTGAATTTTCGAAACCTTTGGTGTTGAGAAGGGATAATGTATCTCAATTATCGTGTTTATATTGTTGTACCTAAAGGTAATTTTAGCAATCTTAGTATTATATGTTTATGTACAACGACGCGTGAATTAGTAGTTTTGAATCAGCACAATATTCGGTTTAAACCCAACTAAGCCGAGTTCCAAAAAGTTCAAATAAACTTTCTATTAAAACCTTACTAATCTTATTCCTATTAAAGTATTAAAGTATCACACAATTTTTATGACTCATAAACAAGTAAGTAGGTACTTAAGTATTCAAAGATTTTTTTTTTATTTATACAGGGTGTCACAAGACCCCATCACAAAGCCGAAGTCTACTCGTTTTGCACATCATGTCAAGTCATACTACGCGAAAATAATACCTGGGAATCAAAAAAATTGTTTAAGCTTAAAAAAATTTACAACTTTTATTACCAGTAATGTATAGCGCGCGCTTGCAGACATCGTACCTACGCCGGCCGTATCTACCTAGTTACCTACACTGTGCGCCGCGTTGGCGGCAGTTTATGATCACGTGGTCGCGCGGCCGAGGGGAATGACCTCGCAGCTGATTGATGTAGGCATACACTACGCGTCGGGAACTTTAAAGCCGTTTATTTTAGGGAAATATTGAAAATTTTGTTTATGTTTATTTGGCAGAAAGTGTACATTTATCATTCTAAACACGATTTTGGAATAATTCGAAAAAACAAATTCGTGACTTTGAGCCTCAATATCTCCTGAACCAGTAATTTCCCAGGTATGGTGCCGAAGTAAAAAATAATCGTAATAATTGGTACTATATGGGGTTTCAGTTTTCGTTAAGGGTCTTTTTACATCCTGTATAGTAATAGAGACTTATATTATAAGTACTTCAAATCATTGACCATCTCTGTGGTCCTTCGGTAGTGTAAGCGACTCACTGACCTCTATTAACCCTTGATTCACCCGGTGACTTCATACATACACAATTTACCCGGTGGAGTCCCCAGGACTCTCGGATATGTAATTGTAAATTTAATATGATTTAAAAACTTAAAAAAAACTCTAGTTAGATTTGTATATTATTTATTAAGTTTTACAATGAGATAGGTTTTCACTTAAAATTATGGAATCACAGTCTTTCATTGAGGAACTTCTGACATATGGTAATTTTTATCACAAAATTACGAGACCTAACTTTAAGTCTCTAAATTTCAAAAACAAAACATGTTTATAAAATATTTCTTAAAGGAACTTAAAAATAACACAATAAATTTATGAAAAAAACAAAACATGGAAAAAAAATAGAACATGGTTAGACAAAAAAATAAAAACGTGCACGACCTTCTAGTCACGGTTGGTGACATAGTCATATTCCCTTTTTCTTCTACAGCTAAGGCACACATGCTAAACACAAATAAGGAAAATATACGCAGTCTTCGCCTGGACAATCTGAAACTGAGTTGTGGTCAGAAAGCCAACAATCATTCTTGGATTCAGACACTATACCTCATCAGGTTCTAGTCTTCTTGGCTGATTCAACAGTATATTTTGTTGATCCTCATCATCCGCGTCGGCGTGTCTCAACTGTTCGAGCCATTTATCCAACACAGACTCAGCACCTTCATCAAGGACATTATTTATGGTACTAGTAGATGCCATTATATCAACTGAAAACAGAAAAACATGCACAATAACAGTACCGTAAATACATCAAAACTATATTACATTAATACACCGGTGGAGTCCCATGGAATCCACTAGCCTGTTAACTTACCGATCACAGTCGCGCACATCGACTTCCGCTCCACCCCGCGTACGGCACTGTATGAAGGTACTGGAACGCACGACTTGTAATTCCAAAAACTAACGGTTTTATTAACGCTCAAAGTTTTCAATAGAGTCCCAGGGACCTACCGGCTAAATTAAGGATTAAATACGCGTATTTTATAGAGGTCAGTGAAGCGACTGCACAGACTAGGTGTATGGATACTACGTATGCCTGCCACAGAGTCCACAGACTATAGGATACTACAAATGCGACTGCGGATCATAAGGCAGTGTGACCAGATTCAGTATTTTAATACTTTTTGAGTATATTTTAGTAAGTTTTCCAAGAGTCAGTATTTTTAAAGGTATATTGGCGGAAGCCAGTATTTTTGGGTATATTTTGGAAAAAAGTTATGGCAATACCATAGCCATGTCATAAAATTATTTAAAAAAAAACGTACACTGATGTTCAGGGGAATTTCCGGATTTAGTCTATATTTCATTTTGGAGCAAAGATCAGTAAGTTACAGATAGGACATGACAGGTGGGCCCTAGAATTACAAAATAGTATCGAATCATTTAGTCACAAAATGATTTTCTGTTCTGCACTTGGCTTAATTTGAAACTTAGGGAAATTCCCGAATTATTGAAACTTTCAAGTTCAATTCTTTTCCCTAAGTTTATATTGTACGTGGTCGTCGTAATTTCACAGATTAATTTAATAAAAACGGAACAAAGAAACAGATTCATAAACAAAAATGTATCTGCAATTTTAAAAACCAAACAAGGTATAAAAGATGAAGGAGGCTGTGTGAATTTTAACCCATCAAACAGAATGTTAAAATATAATTCTAATATTTATTGCGATGATGATGACGGGACTTGGCGGTGTCAGTTGTCACGCCCCCGTGCCTCAGCAATCTCTCTTCGTTCGTGTCGCTTGTGGCGTCCCATCGGACCACAGAGTGAAAAGAAGAGAGTGCAGTTAGTAGTAGATTTTCGGATTGAGCTCTGACTTAGGTAACCAGATTCAGTCATAGTCCTAGATTTACTACACACTCAGATTCACTAGAAATCACCACAGGAAAACAGGTTTTAAGTATCTATGTCACAAACACCACTAATACACTATAAACACTAAACAATCTGTATGCTAAACACTGAGCATGCCGTGAAATCTGACGTCACTTTTCGTTTCGACCAATGGTGACGCGTTTTGTAAGTTTGAATTGCCCGTCCTTAACTTTTAAAACAATATTTATGGGTTTAAATAATAATTAAATAAAAAAATACCTTTTAATTATAATCTGACGGTAATAAAGATTCGAAAACAAAAATTTGAAACTTATTAAAATTTTATGCATATATTATTTGATTGGTTGTTTATATGAAGCAAATAGGTAATAGATATGTAAATGCGTAGTTAATTATCTCTATACATTTTGTAGACATCTTCTCAAACTGGAAACAGCAGTGGGGCATTTACTATTCTTAAAACAAGGCTGATAATTATTTTACTATTCTTCAAAGTTATTCATTAGTACTTAATGTTTTATTTTCTTGTTTAAATTAATATGTACTATTTACCAACTTATTTAGTTGGTTCTTAATTTTTAGGTAGGTCTTAGTAGTTCAACCGTTTTGGTATGGTAACACCATTAAAAAATGCTATCTTTCTTTGCCAACTTCGCCGTCATCAATATTTTATCGATAATTTATTAGAGCTTTCATTTTGTATAGCTTTGTGCTCAAGATTTTACGGCAATGACAAACACCATGTGCTCCAAAAGAGAAAATTATAATGGTGATTACTTCGAATATATCAAAGTTAGCGAAGATGAAGATGACGCTAACGCTGTTGAAATTCCTTGTGAATTGGATGGCACTCTTCTACTTTCAACCCTCGTGGCCCAGTTTCCCGGTGCTTGTGGGTTAAAATATCGTCACCCAGAAAGCAAATCTATCCGAGGTATTCGTTTAAGTGATGGCAAATTACATCCACCTAGTGAAGTGGGATGGCTGAAACATCTTTACATTTGCGTATTTCCCAAAGAAAACAAACGTAAGATGGAAGATGTGTCGCCTGAAAATTCGGCTGCTAAGACAAAACGCTTGGAAAAGAAACTGACATGCTCGGATCTCATATGCCTTGGCTTGCCTTGGAAGTCAACTGAGGAGTCTATCAAACAATACTTTGAGCAGTTTGGAGAGGTTGTAATGGTCCAGTTAAAAAGAGATAAGAATGGATCCTTTAAAGGTTTTGGTTTTATTCGTTTTGCGACTTATGCATCTCAGATGAGAGCATTGGCTCAAAGACATAACATTGATGGACGTTGGGTAGATGTCCGCATACCCAACTCTAAGGAGGGCGTAGTTCCTCAGATGCCCTGTAAAGTGTTTGTAGGAAGGTGCACAGAAGATATGACTGCTGATGATCTTCGTGAGTATTTCGCTAAGTTTGGCGAAGTAACAGATGTATTTGTACCCCGCCCCTTTAGAGCATTTGGGTTTGTGACTTTCTTGGACCCAGAAGTAGCTCAGAGCCTATGTGGAGAAGATCATGTTATCAAAGGAGCTTCTGTGTCTGTATCTAGTGCTGCACCAAAGATCAAAGCCAAAGCACATCAAAATTGGAAAGATGAATCCTATGGTCCTAATAATTGGGATGGTAATCGTTCAGGCCCTTCTGGTGGCCCAAGTAACAGTGGAGGAAACAGTAACATTGATTCTCTAAACATGCAGAACTTGGGAATAAATCCGAACGGAGGCCCACCTGCTAACTTCAACCTACCTATAAGTTTAGTTGCGGCTGCTCTTAACCAGGCTGGTTGGGGCGGCTTTTTGGGAGGTCCAGGTAATTCTGGACCTAATAACTGGCAAGGTGGCCCACCTCAAGGTAATGCTGGTAAAAATTGGAATGGTAATCAAAACTGGGGTCAGAATGGACCACCTCAGGCTTGGAATCAAGGAGGTGGTGGTGGTGGTAACCAAGGTTGGAATGGTGGCAAAAATGCCAACTGGAACCAGGGCAATTGGCCAAGTGGACAAGGTGGCTGGAACGGTAATGGCAGCGGAGGTGGGTCTAGTTCTGGCTCGGGCAGTGGCTGGAATAACAACAAGCCCCAGACATGAGGTGAGCACAGCGGCAGATGATCAGTACAGAGATGTATGTAACTTTAGATTTTAAAATAGAGAAGTTTTAAGTAAATTTATATTTCTAAGTTGTGTAAAGTTATGATGTGATAGGACTATCACAGGATGATTTTATGGATGAACTAAGATCCAGATGATGATGTAATAGATGTAAGGTGACTAGAGTATTGTGTGTAATATTGTGATGTGTGTGAAGAGGACTTTTGTTCAATAAAGGTGTATGTTATTCTGAGATGGATGTTTAATTTTAGTTAAGTTGGGAGGGTCTTGAACTGCAGAATATTTTTATAGAATCCATGTAATATTATACACTTAAAATAATTTACTGAACTGAGCGATATAATTAATCCAATTTTAATTTAGAATTGGGTGTGAGTGTACATCTGACTGGATGTGATTTATAATGTAATAATGAAGAAAATAGGTTGGGGATGTCAAGATGTCATTGGGTGTGCACAACTGAGTGTGTATCTGGGAGGGTTGACTGTCAGTCCAGTCAGTCTACTTGTAATGAGATGATCTGAGTCCACAGCTGAAGGATCGACGGTAAGTGTTGTGTGTGCAATCATTGGTATGGTATGTTTAACTATGTATGAAATTGTATTTGTTCTTTCTGTGCAGTAGCTATATAGAAAATGGATAAATGGCTTATCAAGAGAGTGCTAATAACCAGTGTGAGTTTGACTGATAAGTCTGTGGTAACTATTTATTATTTTATTTTCTGCAAAATAGGATTATGAAATGCATTTGTGAATTAATTTGAGACATTGCAAGCTCACCTTAGGACTGGCCTAAATAAATTTTGATATTGCAGGTATATTGCCAACAGTTTGATAGAGTTGGAAAAATTGGAAATCTCCATAAGCACATAGAATGTGGAGATGTTCAAAAAGACAATGTCTTGAAAAAATCTATAACAAAAATAATAAGTGAGTATAAAGTGGTGTTTAAATTTTTAATGATTCAAGGTAAATATTTTCCAATATTCTCTAAAGAAAATGTTGACTACAGAAAGTAATGGATAACAGTTGTCTTATAACTTATTTCTAAAGCCCAAATTAACATACATGCAAGTAGGCTGCATCCCCTACATTTCAGAGCTCTAATAGATCTGTATGGTTGGTAGAGCTGGTACTTTTACTAATAAACATCTTGACACATACCATTGGTATGTCAGAAGTTCAGAACTGATATTGGAAGATGCAGCTCATAAATTGTTGTTTCTGTATGTTGTTGTAGTTGTATACAAATGGTTAATCAAGTAAAAATAATTATGAAGTAAAGTTGAAAAAAATGTTTCAGGGTATATTGATATTACAATTAGAAATTTATTAATTTAACATAACTTTCAGGCAAGGAGCAAAGCAGTGTCATCCCAACTGTGTAAACTAATATTGCTCCAAAGAAGATTAATTATAGGTAGTTGACATTTAGAAATTAATTTCTAAATAAATGGTATTCAAGAAAAAGAACGCCTTTTATTTGATTAATGTAACTATACAGATAATATAACTTTCTTGACCTTATTTTATAGAGAATATCTGAAGTAATTCTGTAGACACGGTCACGAAATATCTAGTATTTCCCTGTTTGTTTTGATCAAGGGGCGACGAATGTGAAACGTGCTAGTACCTGAAACAGCGCCACTGACATCACATAATTCACAACGAGGTGATGCTAGGCGCATTGCTTTGTTGAAGAGTAGCGTGTAGAACAAAGAACCTAGAAGCGCTGGTTGCACATCACCCCAACATACTAAATACGGCGTAGACAGTTATAAAGTAGGTACCTATAAAATAACTTAAATAAATAACTCTTATTAGGTATAAATCCTGTGTCGCATATGACCTTACAAATATTGAATCAAGGGACACCAATAAAAACCCAGACTCGAACAATTTTTCGATCACACAAAGTGTTGCCTTGTGTGTGGGAATCGAACCAACAATACCCGGCGCAGCGTTGAACGGCGAGGCGACCGCTTTAACCCCTACGCGTGTGCGTTCGCGCAGCGGAATGTTGTTGAATTTAAAGATTTTAATTATGCAGATATTTAGTGTATGACGTCGTATAATTGTGTATGGTAAAAAAAAAATTGTGCACGCAGCCATTGTGGAGAAATTCACCAAAAACTAATTCCGCTGGGCGAACGTTGTCCTGGCGGAACTTTTTTTAATCCATTGACTTTAGAAGAAAAGAGATGTGTCCAAAAATTAGTGTGTATTTGTGTGTAATTGTGTATGTATGAATAAAATTAGTGCATGCATAAACTTCGGAGAAATTCAAGTTTCCGCTACGCGAACGTTTGGCCATTAGCTAGTTTTCATATAAAGCGCTTACATAGAGAGCTGTAGATTTTTACATACGTTGTTTTGAATTTGTTTATATTTGTTTAAAAAACAGATTTAGAAAAAATCGAAGGGCTTAAAAGATAAAAATATAAACGTAAAATACGCTTATTAGGTCTTAGTTCTTAAAGTATGCACTTTGGGGTCTAGATTTTCACGTTTATACAAACCTTGTAAGTGTCTGCAACATGTTGCCAAGTATCAATGATGTTCCGTTAGTAATTAAAGAGTTATAGGACAATTTACCATGAATAGATCACTGTTTACAAAGCAGTCAAATATCACGACGTTCTAAAGGAATTGCATGGTAAAATGTATGCCAATAATTAGTGTATTCATTCAACTATTCACATGCAAAATTTCATGTCATTAAATTCAGTAATTAAAGAAAAACAATTATAATACTGACGAAGCATCGAAAACCTACATAACCCGACAAAGTTCGGATAGCTACAAAAAAGCGGCCGTGCAATATATTTAGGTAAAATCCCAAAATTTACAGTATAATACCGGTATTGAATTGGTATAGGTGATAACACAATTGTTGTTTCGATATAATTTATAGGTCATTTACTTTTGTACACCTACTTTTTTAAATGAATTTGACTATGACAGAAAGTAGGTAGGTACTATTTACGTAAATAGGTACTTTATTGCATGCGCTTGAGACTTGAGATATATTATTTAAGACAAATAAAATTCATACAGCTAATTTCTATTGAAGATATCACGGATCAGGATTCTAACTATAGACCCCTTAAGGAAATTAAATAATTACCACATGTAAGTACTACTGTTTAGGTAAATATTATCATATTGTAGCTTATTACACTATTTAACCAATGGACTAGGCATGCACGAGCGTTCCCCTTTGCAACTTTAGTGGATCAAACAATCTAATAACTTTAAAAAAAACTATTTCTTGAATCGAGATCTTAATTGATGTATACCGTTGTACTGATAGTGACTTATGTATGTGAGCGTGTTCCCCCTCACCCCACCAAAATATGCAGAATTATTTTGTTCGAAGCGGTACGCTAGTCCTTTGGTTAAATAGTCTAAGTATTGTAGTTATGAATTGATCAAAAATATTCTAGTATGAAAAAATAGACAACGCGCAACGAGCGATAGGCGGCTTCCCGCTTGAAACGGTACTTCCATCCTTGAAGAAAAGAGAGGGCAATATGTTTATTAAACCTATTTTAGTTAAAACACATTTAAGTCCATTGCTGTCGTTGTAAGCGTTTGTTAACGTTATTATAATTACTTACATAATTAAGTATTATATAAGTATTATACGGATATTTAAATAGAGAAGTACTTGTTAATTGAAGATTTATTTTATCGTAGATAGTGGCGTTATTATTAAAAAAAATATTTTTGATTCAAGTAATGCAATTGTTTTATTTTATCCTAACGCTTGTATACGCAACTGTACCATATTAATAAATACTATATTGGAAGGTTAAGAACGTTTCTTAGATATATGGCACGGCCGCTTTTTTGTAGCCATCCGAACTTGGTCGGGTTATGTAGGTTTTCGATGCTTCGTCAGTATTATAATTGTTTTTCTTTAATTACTGAATTTAATGACATGAAATTTTGCATGTGAATAGTTGAATGAATACACTAATTATTGGCATACATTTTACCATGCAATTCCTTTAGAACGTCGTGATATTTGACTGCTTTGTAAACAGTGATCTATTCATGGTAAATTGTCCTATAACTCTTTAATTACTAACGGAACATCATTGATACTTGGCAACATGTTGCAGACACTTACAAGGTTTGTATAAACGTGAAAATCTAGACCCCAAAGTGCATACTTTAAGAACTAAGACCTAATAAGCGTATTTTACGTTTATATTTTTATCTTTTAAGCCCTACGACTTTTTCTAAATCTGTTTTTTAAACAAATATAAACAAATTCAAAACAACGTATGTAAAAATCTACAGCTCTCTATGTAAGCGCTTTATATGAAAACTAGCTAATGGCCAAACGTTCGCGTAGCGGAAACTTGAATTTCTCCGAAGTTTATGCATGCACTAATTTTATTCATACATACACAATTACACACAAATACACACTAATTTTTGGACACATCTCTTTTCTTCTAAAGTCAATGGATTAAAAAAAGTTCCGCCAGGACAACGTTCGCCCAGCGGAATCAGTTTTTGGTGAATTTCTCCACAATGGCTGCGTGCACAAATTTTTTTTTACCATACACAATTATACGACGTCATACACTAAATATCTGCATAATTAAAATCTTTAAATTCAACAACATTCCGCTGCGCGAACGCACACCCCCTACGCCATGCGCGCAGTCTATACCATGCATATAGAATGTCCTTACAATGATGAGCCTTTGAAGAACTTATATCTTCCAATTTAATATTAATTGGAACTACCCGGTGACATTTTGGCGAATAAATGATGGCCACGTCATTTCTCTGCGCTTTTAGCCACTAAACGTAGCCACAAGTGACTGGAATCATTCTTCAAGTAACAACACTTAGTATTTACGCGTAATTTGTCGTTATTCTAAATAATAGCAGCGTCATTTCATTCTAGTTCATATTCAATCCTTTTTTGCTATTAGAGAATGAATGTCACATCACTCACATCGAATGCAAGTCCATCGTACCTAACCGGGTATCGGTAAGGGTGTTGTTATTACAGCCACATTTCGCCAAGTCATGAATTTGTAGGTCCCACGTAATAGGAGGGCGAGCTTATTGCCGATACCCGGGGACTTTGCCAGACTACGTGCTCTTACTGAGAATTTGGAAAACTCAGTAAAAATTACTCACTGCCCGACCCAGGAGCTCTTGATCAGCAGACACATACTCTATCCACTGGATCACGGAGGCAGACCTACCTAATGCCTATTTTACTGTAGTAAGGCAACGGTTAGAAGCAGATGAGGTCAGATATTACGCTAGCTAGGGTACAAGCTAGTTACGACACGCAGCCACTTATCAGGTATGGTAGTAACTCCAGGCATGGAAAATGTGTATGCAAAATTTATCTCATGGGCAGCTTGAATTCTCTACTGCTGGTCCAGTGGCCGGTGACGCCACCCCAGCAAGGCAGCTTTAGTACCTGCAGAGCGATTCCGAAAATGTATTTAGCAAAGTCACAGCGACTTTGGCGGTGAAAACTCTAAATGGTATTCCAAAAAACAGTGAAAACTATAGTGGCGCCCCCCATGTAAGCGTGTCGGCGGATAGAACTAACTTTAGTGAAAAGTTCACTCAACTGACATAAAATAACGAAAAATTGACATTTGGAAGGGTCTATTGATATTCCGAAGCAATGTTTTGGCTCACGTCACAGTTTTCACAGCCAATTTTATCTGTCAAATCAAAAGTTACTTCTTATTCGGTGAAAACTTAGTGAAAACAACACAAGTAGCTCTAAAAATTATAAATTTCTTCCGTAGTAAAGGTAAAAAGTTATTTTGTGGTGTTTATATGTATTAAAAACGTTTTATAATTATATTGTGATAAAATTAAAACTCTACAACGCTAGTTTCAAGTGTAAATAATATTAAACATTTACTTCGTGTTTTAGATGGCTCACACTCTAATTATGTTGGCATTTTTAAAGGAAGCTTACAGCTTAGACCTTTTAAAAAGACAACAACACAGTAAATCTTTGCGGAACATAAATATAAGTTTTCGAGACGATGACTATGTACGTTTGTATCGCCTATCTGAAGAACTAATTAGAACTTTAGAGGACGATATAAAAAGTTTTATTCCGGTGCAAAAGAACCGAAGAGGCTTAAAGCTAAGAACCAAGGTAAGTTTGTAATATTGCATGTACCTCCTTTTTAAAGTGGTCATAATATAATTATTTGGAATGCATATTTTCCAAACAAACTAACTTATTGGATTCTATTAGAGTTTAGTTTTGCAAATCCTTTTTTTACTGTAAAGCTCTACATGTACAATATTTTAGCAAAAATACCTATGTAGGTAATTATTTACTGGTTTACTTTCTGGCAAGGGTACCAATACCAATGGACACAAATAATAATGTATTGTATTTTGCTACCAATTTGTTTCAGATCCTATCTTCACTATCATTTCTGGCATCTGGAAGTTATCAGAAAATAGTTGGTATGAATATAAGCAACTTTGTTTCACAGCCTTCTATATCTCGGTCTCTTCACCAAATAATTAATGCACTATGTCATCAAGATGTAGTGAAGAAATTTATACCATTTCCTCAAAATGCATCTGAACGACAAAAACTTAAAGAAATGTAAGTACATAATTTCTTGTCAAAACTTTGGTGCTTCTCAAATGATCTTACTTAGGAACCTACCTATTAATTAACTGTCTGTTTATATATTATTAATTTCAGATTCTATGAAAAATTTGGCATACCCGGAGTGATTGGTTGCATAGATGGCACATTAGTAGCTATGGTGAGACCCAAAGAT
Source organism: Euclidia mi (assembly GCA_944739405.2). Lineage (NCBI taxonomy): Eukaryota > Metazoa > Arthropoda > Insecta > Lepidoptera > Erebidae > Euclidia > Euclidia mi. The sequence continues at coordinate 45,176,263 of OX123187.2, forward strand.
AATGAGGAACGGTACTTTTGCAGAAAGGGATATCATGCTAGAAATGTTCAGTTGGTAAGCATAAAATAGCACCAGAATCAAATTTTGATTAGTTCAATGTGTTACATAAGTTCTTATTTTTTCAGATAACTGATGCTGATCTAAATATTCTACATGTAGATAGTTCATATGGTGGTGCATCTCATGATAGTTTTATATTTAATCAGTCTATTATACGAACTCATTTGCAAGAATTGTATAATGCTGGAGAAACAGTGTATTTGTTGGGTAAGTAATATTTTGTAGCAATATAAATAGTAAAATCATATATATTTAAAATAAACATTAAATTACTTATTTTCAGGTGATTCTGGATATGCACAGAGGCCATATCTTATGACGCCTATATTAAATGCTGTGGAGAACACCCCTGAAGCACACTACAATAAGCTCCATGCCACCGCCCGCAATAGTGTTGAAAGGACAATAGGCATACTTAAAGGCCGCTTTAGGTGTCTTTTGGTGCACAGGATGCTACATTACCACCCTGATATGGTTGCCAAAATTGTGATAGCATGTTGTGTGCTCCACAATATTTGTAACCGCGCTGGTCTGCCAGCACCAGCCTTGTCACCAGAAGACATTTCAAGTGAGCGAAATCTGGCAGTTGCTTACAACACTAGTTCTATCAATACTGAACTAGAATTAGGTCGTGCAGCTAGAAGCTCTTTAGTGAATGCTTTATGGTCTTCAAGATTGCAATAATCTATTATTGTAATCTTAGCATAGTTGATGGCAATGTAGTGTGGGTTGATTTAAAATTGTTTGTATGTTGGTTTATTTATGCTGTATTAGAGACTTAGAAGTGTATGTTAAATGAAAATTATGTATAGAGATAGATATAGAGAGGGTTTGCTTTAGTGTATATAATTTTATAGGTGTAATATAAAAGAAAGAGAAGATGCTTTATTTAATAGAAAGATATGGGTGGTGTGTTAAGGTTGATTTTTATTATTGTGGTAAAGGATGTTTGTGTCTCAGTCGCACGTCTGAGACAAAAACATCCTTTGTGTTGCGTTAATTTACTTGTTATTTAGGAATCGAACCCACAACACTCGACGCAGTGTCTAGTGGGGTGGGGACCATTTAAACCACTACGCCAACAGTGCAGTTGATACAGTATAAATAGTATAATTACCTTATATTTGCATGATATGCAACTTTAGCGAAACATGTGCTTTATTGAACTTTTATGACATCATTGTACCTACAACATGCTTTTTGGCAAAAAAGTATATTATTATTATATTCGTTTGTACCTATATGTAATATAAGTTCACCAAACTTTTTTCTGTGCTCTAAAGTTAGTCAGGCCATTTATTTTAAGATTAAGTGCTTTGTTATCTTGTTCGATTTTTGTAAACTAAATGAATAGCTGTTAGGGCTAAAATTTGGTTTCTGATAAGTACGAGAAACAAACAAGAGGTTCAAAAAAAAACGTAAGCCACTCAAGCGCCCGCGACATTTTTCTCATAAGGCAGCTATAAATTACCCTCTAAGTATTTTTTGTCGCCGCTCGGGTCGGACTGCAAAGCTTGTGGGAAGAAAAAACTGTAGTTAAGTGCAGTCCTAAAGTTTTGAATAATGTAAATGAAATAATATATTCGAATACATAATGGTGTCTATATGTATGTAATTATGTAAATGGTAGCTTTTATACTCATCACCCTTTCTTTTCTGACTAAAATCCACCCCGTATTCCTCACGTACCCGTATGTCGGAGGGTCGGGTATCGCTGAAGCATTCCTCGCTACCCCCGACGGGTATTGGCCCGCCAGATGGTCAGGCGGGCCCCGAACAAAACCCTCTTGACGGCGGATGAAGGTGTTGGGCTCCGCCGCCAAAACACTCAGTGGCCGCAGAGGATAGGGAGGACGGCAACGCAACACCGCATCTCCTCTTCTGCGGCCCCACCGCGTCGCAACGATGGTGCGCCTCCATTTGGTCGCGGGAAATAGGGCGCGCGGCAACGCAACACCGACACGCCTCTCCTCCCGCGACCGCACCCGACTGCGAGGGACAGAAGAACTGTCCCTCGCACCCGCCCCTTTGGACGCATCCTGCGCAGGCCTCCGTCAAGCCCACGCGGAGCGTCCCCTCCTGGATCCCTCTTAGCTTCACCGCGGGTGACCAATCCACGGTTACTAAGCCCCCCACCACGACAAGGTGGAGATCCCACGGGGGGATACTCCTCACCCTTGTCATCACACGTTATCTATATTTAGGTACATTATCTATTTATATTTTTATTAATTGTTTTATTATTATTAATTCCGATAAGTTAATGGTCACAGGGGTGGTTGTAGTTTGAAAGTTATCATGTTAACACGTTCACTGTGTATGACCCACCGATGGGTCATTTTGAATATTTCGCCGTGCGTGGATGCACACATAACTTCGAAAAGTCATAGATGTGTGACCGGGGTAATTAGGATCGAACCCGAGACCATCGTCTTGGCAGTCAATTACACACTACTGAGCTATCGCCGCTTTTTGAAATAAATAAATAAATTTATTTGCAATGTGAAACAGTTGTAAATATATTTATTTAAAATTTTGTACATTATACAAAGGTCATTTAAGACTTAAGAGTGTCAATGAGTTTTATGTTCCAATCTTACTCACAGTTGTTTGTTACATTACAAATCTGGCACTATATAAGTAATATATAATAGTAAGAAATAGTATGTGAATCTAGAATCATTAAGTGACGCACTTATAAATTATACGTTCATAAGCGTTACATTGCTATCTTAGTGAATAAATGACTTACTTTATTATTTATCTATGTCTTATGTACCTACCTAAAACCCTAAAATTGATACAGCCTAACTTCAAGTTAAATTTAAGAGCTTTGCCTTTTAGTGAAGTACATACGTAAATGTAAATAAAAATAATGAAAAATCAAGTTTATACACAATTTATTTAATTACATTATTAATTACTACGAAAATGTTCTTTTAAAATATTTTCTATTGATTGCATGCTTGCTACAATCTGACGGTCTCTCTCAGCGATTCGTTCATCTCGCCGACGAGCGTATTCAATAAATTTCTCCACCATGGTAAGAAAAAGGGAACGCCTTTGGGACGGAGGTGATGGTCGTCCATTTCTTTGAAAAAGTCGTCGCCGACGACGTCTTGGAGCTGTAAATAATTACCGGAGATATTAGTATTTTGTTTATAAATTAATTTGTTTTAGGTAGATTTATGAACTAAAATATATTTGTAACTCACTTGAGACTGTAGAGTGCTGCGGTTGTTCCACCTCTAAGGGCGAATGTCTGGGTGGCGAAGGTGGCAAGGGGACAGAAACAGCCGGCACGTTATCCTGAAATTTAGACATAGTATAATTAACCATTGTTTAGCGAAGTTATGATTAGCGCGAGTCACATTCCATTTTTGATTGTCTGGTATTCCCATTTATAGTGGTTAAAACTGAATTTTAATATTATTTTAATTTAAACTTAACTTCAACTTTAATGAATGATAATAAATGATGATGATAAAAATCTCTATGATAATAAGAAAATATTTTTACATTCTTCACAATTTCAAATCATTTTACCAAGGTACATAAATGGGTCATAGTATCTACGTTTGTGTTAGTGATGCTAGGGTTAGTAAGCTAGCTTACCCTCAGAGGTGGGTTGGGATTTTCTCTTGATGGGCCTGCTACAGGGTTAGCATATGGAGAGACCTAAAGCAAAAAAATATTTATGAGTAATTCATTTCATCAGTGATTCTATAAGATTTGCATTATAGGTATATTTATGCATCGGTGAATATTAGGTATGTCATTAACTTACAATTGAAAATTCATTTCTTTCTGTTAAGCCCTGTGTTGCTTGTTGCTCTTGAGCCTCATCAATCTAAAACAAGGATTAAAAAATTAAACCTATAAAACAATACAAATTATGTAGGTACCTAATAAATAACTAAGTTCTTCATAAAGTACTTACAATAACTGGCGATATTTGGTACTCAGATGGACAATAGGTGGCTATGTCATCACTTGTATGAATCTGAAACAAAAATTATCAATTTCTTTAAATAGGTACATCACCATATATCTCAAATTTATATTTTACCAATACATTTCAAATCACTTACTGTGGATATCTGCTCATGTGTTGTTTCTAAAACATTAATAATTGAAGGGCTATCCTGCTCCACAGGTTCACTGACGTCCACCTGCAGGAATAGAAAGACATTAATACAAAAGATCTATTAAACAATAAATGAATTCCAATTAACTTAACATTGTTACAAATATCATAATGGTATATCATACTTACAAATGGGTTAATTCTCAAGTGACTGTCACCTGTGGCAAAACTTTGACCACCCATTAGCGTCAATATCCTTTCTTCAATGTGGGAAAGCTCTACAATTTCATCACATTGAATGGCACCACCACCAGTTCGAGTTCTACTGGCAGCTCTTGCAGCAGCCTTCTTCTTGACTGCATTTTTTTTGTCATTCCAATACTGGAAAGATAATAATAGTAAAACATAGTATAACAATGATTATCAATATCACAATACGTAACGAAACACAATAAAATTGACGAAATGTAGGTAATACCTTTATCCATTTTTGTGTTGTTTTAACTGCTCCACCGCCCATGCTGTTAAGCTGCAAGGCAACTTGTGCCCATTCTCTATGAGCTTTCTCTTTGGCTGCTTTCGTTTTTAAGAAGCCCTTTGCTAAATTTGGCCTACTCTCAAGTAAAACTAGTAGAGCCTCTACTTGAGCAGATGATGGATGTGAAACCCTAAAAATATACAATCAAATAGGAAGTTAATGAACATAACATACATAACGTCATGCCTTTTATGCCCGAAGGGGTAGGCAGAGGTGATTTCTACACCCACTTTTCGCCAGATATACTTTAGTCCCACATAATAAGGGGCGAGCCTATTGCACATTTTTAGGCTCCGTGCTGCTACTGAGAATTTCGTGACAGAAAAACCCAATAACACTGCCCGACCCAGGAATCGAACCCGGGACCTCCCGATCCCACGCGCACATTTATGCCGCGACCAATGAGGCAGTCGTATAGGGTTTGATGTCGAGTTTTCCGTCTCTACGCAAAGATGGTATTTGCATCATGTTATCCCTTAGTCGCCTCTTACGACACCCACGGGAAGATAGGGGGTGGTGATACTTATATCCTATGCCGGCAACCACACGGCAAGTTAATGAAATGTAGCTATATTTAAAAACATTAGATGAAATTCTATTAATAACTTACCTTGCCATTGTAGAATAGGATGAAAGATCTCAAAACTTAACACGTTACACACGTCACACTCAACAAGAGAAACCTAACTTATGAAACTTTAAAACAAATATAACGATACTGTTTTAAAAGGGCCTTTGAATAACTCATAGTTCGCTGGGAACCACTTGAAATCCACATCTAGGTACTTAAAATATCACCGCAAAATGATTTTTTATGAAACGCCGTTCTGTTTACACAACAAAAACAATAACAAACCAAAGCAAACTTCAATTTTGACGTTTAAATAAGGAAGCAAAGATAACACGACATGCAGCTTATAGAATTCTATTATGTTATAAAATAATTCTCCAGTTGCTTTACAAAATATTTTACCAATGAAATATTGCTTATCCAGCTTTATGGACATATTTTATATACCTTTTGTAACAAAATAATCTTTAATTAGCTAATTTTATTCTTTGAATTTGTAAACTGTGTAGTTACTAAACTTTTTACAGCCAAGGCGCACCTCTAAAGTTTTCACCAGATATTTTGTTTATAAATTTGCATCACTTGGCCTTGATAGTGACAATGCGTAGTTTCGGAATACGGTGAGAACTTTTCACAACGTAAGCAGTGAAGTGGAGGAGATGTACGAAGCGTATTACGATGTGACTGTTGTCATTTTCGGAATCGCACAGCTGGTCACTGGCACTTTTCGACGCAGCTATCTGTTACCAAGAGTTAACTATCATCATCCACAAGTACATGACATGAACGCTTAACTGCACACCGACTGCAATCGAACTACACGGTTCGTTTGCAGTTCTATTGCAGTCGTGTCAACTGCATTCAAACTGCACGTGAACTGCAATTTTGCAGTTGAAATGCGGTCTGTCTGTGCATTAGTGTTTCTGTTCTGTTTATTCTCCTGTCCTTCCACAACCTACTGAACTATTAGCTATAGCGAGCGCATCGTCACACGAATTCTTGCGCGCAGATTCCAGTGTTGGATATATTGGATCCGAGGTATATGTAGCTCTGAACAACTTCACATTTAGCAAAATTGTAAGGGCTGTTTCAGATTAGCGTATTTTTCTGCGCGTCTACGGTCGTTTCAGCATACCGACTGTGAACTGGCAACCGGTAATATCTCAATTTTGACAACTTTAGAGGAGGAAGAAAAAACATGTTTGCATCATATAATAATATACAACATCTCGTATGTTAAAAAAAAATACGTAGTTAATAATTTTTTTCATTGCACATGTATAGACAACAGTTACATTATACCTATGCTTCCTTCCAATATAAAATCGAGATAGGACAATATAAATCAACACAAGAACAAACATAGGACACTTTACTTGGAACATTATGGGCGATCCCAACAAGATTGTCAGTCCACCTTTCAGGAGGCCTAGCTCTGCTATGACGTCCGGTGCGTGGCCGCCACTCCAGAACCTTTCTGCTCCAACGGCCATCGGTTCTTCTGGCTATGTACCCTACCACTGCCACTTCAGCCTGACTATTCGGAGAACTATGTCGGTGACTTTGGTTCGCCTGCGGATCTCCTAATTTCTGATTCATTCCTCATTTGTGACGACACTGGCTACACTCACTGGTCAAGGCTTTCGTCTTGAGACACTACGGGATATCGGACGTGAAGATATCTATAGGAACAGGTACGACATGGACATTATACATGATTTTCGTCTTGTTTGACCTACTTGTTGGGAGACTCTACAGACGCCACCGAGCATTGTGCCGAGGTCTTCCATGGTCTCAACCTCTCTGGTGAGTGATACAGTAATCGCCGTTGATGTTGATACCGAGTCTTTCCCAGTCCAGAAGCTTGAAGACTTCTTCAAGCGCAGCGGTGAATAGTTTTGGAGATATAACATCTCCCTGCCTCATCCCTCGCTGTAATCGAATAGGTTTCGAGCTCTGGTCCTGGAGGCGGACTGACATGGTGGTGTTTTCGTACAAACGCTTCAGCACTTCGACGTATCGATAGTCGATCTGGCACCGTTGGAGAGACTGGAGCACTGCCCAGGTTTCGATCGAATCGAAGGCTTTCTCATAGTCTACAAACGCCAAGCAAAGAGGCTGGTATTATTTGTCGGGCTGCTATATGAGTTCAGTATGTGGTCTATAGTACTATTAGTCTTTTCGGAAACTGGAAGTCCTGTAGCTTGCAAGCGAGACGATTCGTGATGAACCTTGAAAACAACTTATAGATGTGGCTCAGAAGTGACATGGGCCTGTAATTCTTTAAAAGGATTTTGTCGAACTTTTTGAAGAACAGCACAACCACACTTCTGTGCCACACCTGTGGCGTTTTACTCTCGTGTATGACGGAATTAAAAAGGTTACGAAGCATTTCAAAAGTGGGTATACCGCCAGCTTTTAAAAGCTTTGTTGTAATTTTGTCATCACCCGGTGCCTTGTTGTTTATGAGCTGTTTTAGGACCACACTAATCTCATGCATGCTGACGTCCGGGATGTCTTCGGTATCGTGTCGGGTCAATCTAGCTCTAGGGTCGCGTGTGGTCTCGGGGTCGTTTGTAACTTTCCATAGAACCATTCGATCTCCTTCAAGAACTGAGGTCTGGATGACACAACACTGCCATCCTCACTGTCTTCAGCTTTGTTAGCTGATTTTAATCGATAGACAGATCTCTCTGGAATACATTAGAGCCTTTGTTTCGCTCGATCGCCTCATGAACACATTTGATGTTGTACCGGCGGATATCGGGCGTACAACATCAAATGTGCGCAGAGACTTAGATATCTGCTTATTGAGGCGCCGATATTTTGGCATGTCGCAGCCAATATCAAGACGGATAAATCATTTGAAATCACAAATAATTTCCATTATTATTTATGCTCTATCGAATCCAACCAAGCAATTGGCTAGTAAGTCATGAGGCGGGTAGAATTAGAACATAGTCCTGCAATCTCTAAGCAGCAAGCCTGTGTGACTCGATGGGCTAGAGCATCAAGTCGTAAATGCTGATAACTAAAGGGGGTAAAAGGTGTGAGCCTTTTATTCCTAAAGGGGTAGGCAGAAGTGTATTACACACCCACTTTTCGCCAGTTATATTTCGGTCCCAATGTAATAGGGGGCGAGCCCATTGTCATCTACTGGGCTCATTATTAAATGCGGATAACACTTGAATAATGCGTCAATAACAACTTATAGCGGAATCGTGCAACTTAAAAGCATGTATTTCATCGTAAGTATGTATTGAATAACCTAATGAAAGGTATTTTCGGTTGATGTTATGCTTAGTTCAATGCAACCAAGAAGTACTATCTTTGAATTATTCCAATCTGCCAAAAGTTTGAACGGCATCAACGACAATGCATAATGTACTATCTCGATTTACAAATTATTAACGTAGTAATCTTAAATATTAATAATAAATGTATAACAAAACCTACCATTTTAGCTTCTACAAGTACTCAATAACATCCCTTTATAACTTAGGGCACCGAAACCTAATGAATCCACATAAAACAGTTGTTTGTTTTAAGAGTGCGCGAAATCGCGTTCATGTCCATACATTTTTGGCGAGATAGCATAAAATGCTCGCAGCCACTGCGCGTTGCAGTTAGTACCTACAAGCAGGCCGGGCGCACTTCGCATCTTAGGTACAAACTTACAAGTACCTCGGCCGACCACGTCGACGTGGTTGGATTTAGTAGGTTGCTGCGCGCCGCTCACATTAGACGTCACGCAACGAGTGCGACCGCTCCGTATTCTCACGCGCCGTGTTCATACACTGTTCAAATTATAAACTTAAACGCCTTTAACAACAAAAATGTATCATCACAAGTCTAATGCAAAGTATTGCTTAATTAACTGTGTGTCGAAAGCGACTTGAAAATTTGATTTTATTTATATTACGAGAGCAACTTGAAAATTTGATTTTTTGTTTGTTGAGATATCTCAAAGATTATGGTGTCAAATTAAAGATTTAGTTCAAAAACCATTTTATCTGTTTGAATCATGTGAATCGGTCCACGCGTTTAGGAAATAACTAAGAATTTGTATAGTAAAAATGTAAACGACCAGAATTTTTGTGCTTTTGTTCTACTAGTTCCAATAGTGGGATAGGATACTTATAGGATAATTATTTATTATTAGGTACGTGGTCAAGTAGGTAGATAGACGATGAATAAATATAGTAGCAGTGCCAAGTCGACAACCCTAGCGCGCCACTCCGCGGCAGACAGCGACAGCGTTATGTGTTAGAAAAGAACGGGACCTGTTAGGTAAATATCGTATTAGGCACTGAGTGCTTATGCGAGCTGAATTGAACTTTATCGCTTAGTACCAAGAGTCGTAATTTCAATAAATTGGTTTGAAAAGTGAAGCTTCTGTACGTTAGTACTATTAATTATTCTGTGCTACAAGTTGAATAAAGCGAATTCTGGCGCTAAATTGAAATGTATTTAAGTTAGGATTTCTTCCAACGATGTGGAGTATTGAATGGTATAAATTGCCATTAAAAAGTGAAATCTGCAAAAAAATGAGATAGGACGTGTTGCCAGTTCACAGTCGATACGCGCTTACACGCGCGCTACATTACGCGCTTCGAAGAACCGTACTGGCGTAAAGGGGCGTATTTCGGCGTGCTCGCTCGAAACGGCAGTGACATCGTGGCAGTGTCAACATGGATTCTGACGGCTCGCGCTTATATGAGCTAAGAAGCGCGTCAACGCTCGTACGAGTTGCGCGTGTGCCAAAAGACGCGCCTACATGCGCTTCCAAAAACGAGCTTATACGCGCGTATAAAACGATAGTCTGAAACCGCCCTAAATGGTCCGGCCTGTTTTGTGCCGCTCGGTCCACGATAGTCCTTTTTGTCATAACCATGTTGATAGCAATGCCTTATAAAAGACTAAATACTTCCAGCCGTTATAACAAGTTTTCTATATCGTCTTTTGTTTGTGCAAGAAGAGGGATGTCATCACGACTCATCAGCCGACCACCAATAAAACACCTATAATAATAAAGCCGTCGTCCCTCGATGCGTGGTTTTGCAGGTAGACCCGCACAGCACCTTTAACTTTTTACACCACGCCTCGGGTAATATCGAAAGAGCGGTACACGTACAATGGCCAAATTTGACGCTAGTACACCATAAAGGCGAAAATTGCTCCGCAAGACATAGTCGCGTCCAGTTCCCTGGTCAAATGTAATATGGGGGAATGGTATTGTATTAGTGTGCGTGAGCCTCGACTCTATGAGCGAGCCAAATGAAACTTTTTTTAAACTGATTGACCACGAACTTGTTTGATTGTACCTCCGCGAAACCACGCACCGTAGGCGGCCGGCTTAAAGTAATTATAATATTTAAGAAGCCATTTCAAGATCCTGTTCATAATTATTTTGCACCTATATTTATACTTAAGCAAATTTAACTTCATAACATTACATATTTTCATAAATAATGTTATGAAGGAAATGCGAATACCTAGTTATAATATTCAATTAAAATAAATGTAGTAAAGTGAGATTTCTCAGTATTCAATTTATTTCGTATTACATAAGTTCTGCATTATGTATAGATTCGAACTGTGTGGTATACAATTATGGCCGTCTAAAACACTATTTCACTTTAGAACATCAAAATATTGTTATTATAAAAATTATACTGTTTTAATCTAATTCAACCTTGTCATAAGAATATTTATTACATGTATTTTAAATGAGTGACGATCACAAAATTACTGTTTGCTTACGTAATGATATCGGATAAAAATAAAGGGTTCGTTATTATTTTTCATCAGTATTATAATTGTTTGCAAAGTGTGGAAGCTTCGTTTCATAATAAGATTCAAGAGCACCACATTATAAATACGTACACCTATACATTTTAAACTTAAAATTCTTACATCACAAGTTTAATCACAAGTCATGAGATCCATGGAAAGTCGTTTACGAGCAGACCATGAGAATTATATAAGTATGACTGTACACGTCGCTCGAGAAAACGTTCGCAGCTGTGAGAGACGCTCGTTGTTCACCGACCATCTGGCTACTTGATGAGGTAAGAAACCATATGAAATAAAATATATTTCACAGAGTATATTTTAAACAATACATAAAAATAAGAATTCACAGATTCGTCTTCAGTCAAGAGGTATTTATAACAAGTATGAAAAGCCAATCGCACATATTCCATTTGCTACGATCAGAACCATAGTAATGGACATTCATACTATAGGTACTTCTGTTTCATAGTCCATATGATATTATATCAAGAATCAAAGAATCAGCATATAATTATACGTTACGGTAACCAGAGTGGGCTTAGTGCGATAGTCAGGTTTACAATGTTCAGCATTGTCTGTGGGCTCGGGCTAAGTAAACCGGAACGCCGAACTCTGTTAACTTGACAATCGCTTTTCCTTTATACCTCTTAATAAGCCTACAAGAACACAATACGTATGGAACGTGGAACATGTGCGACCTTATTGCAGCAAATTTCTTATATAAAAATATATAATTCTTATTTTAAATAACAGACCACTTGCGCTGTGAGTTTAACTCATACAAGTGATTTGAACAAGGATTTTTGAAATTTGTTTGAAGACATATGCACTACTGGCTTTTTAAAATAAATTATAACTTCTTGGTATATGCCAAAGCTTTTCTAAATTCTGCTTTAGCCAATTCAATATTTGAAAGGAGTGTATCCTTTCAAATACACTTATTTCTACATTGTACATGTAAAGGTCTTAGCGCACATAAACGCCTCGCCTCAGACCCAACCAAAAGAATATCATTCAAATATGGGCTTTAAGTATTGCACTTTGGGTATGCGGTTTGCGTTTTCGCGGTGTCTGCTAATTTATGTGCCAATGTAAAAAATACCTAAGGAGCAATACTTAAAGCCCATATTTGAATGATATTTTAGCTTGTTGTTTCGTAAGGTAGATTTGTGCAAGATAATTACTCACGAATGGTTTTCTAATGGATTATCGCAGAATAATACAGTGCTCTATAATTGGTTACATTATACCAGAGTCACGTAGTGCGTATGTCTGTAAAATTGAAAGCCTTGAAGTAGTTTGCTATGCAAAATATGTATTTACAATTATAAATAGCCAAACAGCCGGTTGACGAATACACCTCTATTGATAATTATCAGACTCTGTACTGGTAGAGTAAAAGCCTAGTTATAATACTTTAAAAAGGTGACATGTCGACGTCGAGGTAACAATTATAATAAAAACAGAATTACACCATGTTTCCAATGACACTGGCATATTTTATGGCTCAGTCTACATTACGTGAATATTCTCACATTATTAGTAAAACATATTGTTAGTGATTCAATTATCATTGTTCTGAATTACAAATTGTCCAAGCAACTATAATGAGATCGGTAACATATAGATTTTAAATTAAACTTAACCTTTCCTAGGAATACTGTATGTCTTTACTGGAGATTATTTCGATAATTTTCATTATGATGTATGGTTGGTGTAAACTGTACGATGGCTTTGAACTGAGTAACATTGTCGTACTATTTGATACGGGCAAAGAATAACATCTTAACTCGAAAAACAGTTAATTAACAAAAATGTGAAACATTCCAACATTTTGAAATTTTTATAAATATAAATATAACCAAATGTTGGTGAGTACAGAATTGTTTCACATTTTTGTATGTGCACGTGTTTTGTCAGTCACGATGTTAAACAACTCGAAAATACAAATATCTAAAAATTTTAGGCCACAGATCTGAAGTACAGTATTTTTGCAAAATGTTGAGCACAACTCTCGGGTCTAGATAGCACTGAAGGCTGCTTGAATAATCGCGCAATACACGTTGTAAAGCATTTGTTTGTATTCACTAAAAAAGAAGTATAACTAAAATATTGCTTTTCATTTACTTCTCTATATATTCATACAATAATAATCAGAATTTATTCTGAAGAGCTGCCTTGTATAGCGTGTCTAGACTTTATGTAAAACTTTCAAGCTACTTTATTTATTAAACAGAATATCACAACTGAGCTTTCAATAGATAATTGAATAAAATTATTTCACGAATACCAATAAAATGAATATCATTAAGGACATTTGAAATGGCAAGCTAGTCAATATGAATATTTTAAAAGTTTCCGATATCTAATTTCATTTTTAATTCGAATTTCCACTAATTCTTAAGTGGTTCTATTGATCATTATCATTAAAATCATATTTATTTCCATTTAATGCGATTATAATTAGTAGGTAGTGTAACATCTATCTACTCATACATTTACATAAAATTTAATAACATAAAATAATTAATCGGTGAGAAATGTAAGCTGCGCGTTTCAACCAGTCTGAATTGAAAATATCATAAAGCCTTGAGAAGATTGCAGATACAGAATACATAAGAAATATTTAATATTTACCATGCTGCTACTGTTGAAATTTAATGTTAAGCCTAAACACTGGATTGTTAATATTTTAGAGATATTTTAAAACTGCAACCTTCTCCATTGTCATACATATTACAATTGACTAACATTGGCGTCTGTGGGACTGACTACTTTTCCATATAAATGTTTAAAATGTCATAATTTTAGACATGAATATGAAAGTAGTTAATCGAACAGACTTTCCGTACATAAAATAACAAAACAATTAAATAAACAACCACAGTAATTTTCTAAATTAAAAATGCTTCAATATACCTATCAGTTAACTACACCTTAAGTTTTTTGGCGGGCCTGAGAGCGTAGTTGAGAGTGACCTGTCGCTTGATGGAGGAGCGGCGCGGGTGTCGGCGTCCGTTCCACTCGGCCTCCACTTTGCGCGCTAGTTCAAAATCATTCTTTTCCTGTTCAATTAACTTTTCGATCCTAAGCTGCTCTTGCAATATTTTCTTAACATCACAATTCTTCAATGGACTAGACAAATTTTTTACAGCTAAATTGACCTTATTGTTATTGAGTGTCTCTGAAATAAGTGGCGGACTGCTATCTTGGTTTTTGGTAGTTGACTTTTTAGAATCACTTCTTAAATATGGCTTTCTTTCTGACGACACCTTTCTCTGTTTCATCTTACCCTTTTTAGGCGTCGTTTCGTTTTCATCCTTCGATATACTACCCATAGATCTTGTGCGTCTTAGATTAGATTTCCTATTTAATTTGCTAATACCATCAATGTGTACGATATTTTTATTTCTATTAGGGTTTTTCTTGATTGGCAAGGCTGTTGCAACACATGGGCTTGTTGAAGAAGTTTTCTTCACTTTAGACCGGCTTGTATCGCACTTGGCGTGTGAGGAGGTAGGTGTGTCCTAAAAACAAATAATTACGATTAATAGTGCATTGTCAAGTATGTTTGCTGTGGAATGACGACGGCGGTTTATAGTATTTAAACTTACGCTAATGATGTTATCTTTATTAGATATCATCTAAAGGTTAATATCACATTTTAGACAATCCACAAAAAGAAGGTACCCAACAACAAGGAGAGTGGCTGGACCGTGGAAGAACAGAAATATGTTTAATTATCAAAATTGAACTTCATTGTTACAGAAATACAATATTTATTACTTTGTAAAACCAATGTATAAAACTTGGACTGGCTAATAGCAAGTCTAGGCAAGAACCAGTAGTCCCTTTAAGGCAAGCTCTGTAATGCTGTCATGCATCTGCAGGTGGGCAAACCACCAAGCAATTTGGACTAATTCGGCATTATGACAATAACAAACTGCCATTGGGCATTATAAATAATTATACAAATTTACATAACGGGTTTTACTCGCGATAACTAAGATATTTAAAAGGCATAAACACCTCGTTATTTTCCGACGTTTCTGATTATAAATACAAAGATACATTATAGTTACCTTTTTAACTTTCAGAATGTTAATTGCAATAACAAACGCGGATGGTAAGCTTTTCGCTAAGGATAAATTGCGGAGTCGACAGAGTCCTTCTAAATACTGCGCCCGTGTCGGCGATGTGTCACAGGACGGGGACTTTTCGCACTTCTCCAAACGAAGCACTGGAACTCGGATAGGTAGCACCTTGGTTGTAGCAAAACTGAAAATAAAAAATACAATATTTTAATTGTTTATGCTTGCAAGAGCACAAATGGAAAAGTTATCCAGATGCCAAAGCATGGCAAGCAGGGGAGAGACCTATGTCCTTCAGTGGATGTCTTTAGGCTGAGATGATGAACCAGACACAAATTTTATTTGGTTATTAATGAAGCCTACGGGCGGCGCGGCGGTCACGCGCGAACTCACGATGGCAATTTTTAGTGGAAAAGGGTCAGTGCGATTTCAATTCTCTTCTCGCCTAGTCTCGTCTCACCACTCTGGTGGAAAATCACCTTTAGTCCCCGCAAAAATGGGCAACCGATGATCGCTTACCGCCACTAGACGCCGATGACTGCCACTTATTAGTCCGTGATTGCTAAATTTTTTTATACTCTAAGCTGTACAGTCTCACGATGGAGACGATAACGCCTACATTGGGTACAACCACATTAAACATAATTATAGTACATTTCATAATCTGCGATAATCAGATAAGTTTTAAGTAGCAGGTGGCCGACATTGAGCAATGACTGGTCGCCACCAGATGTCACTTGCTACATGTCACATGTCTGTGGTGATTCCTCATGTAACATAAAAAAACATGTAAACATCTTGACGCCAGCCCTTGATGGTTGCTTTTATGCCCAATTACTATTGAATACATACCTTGTTGGAGTTGTGGCTTCAATAGGTTTGAAGTAACATAACTCTTGTCTCATAGAGTCCACACTGCCAGTCTCTATATGTCTATTCTCAGCTACATTAATTTTATGTTGGAGTATCCCTGTGTATGGCAATGGCAGAGATACAAGTAAGGAAGGAACTGAACCCTTTGCTTTCACTTTTTCTTCAGAACTAGCTACTTCTTTTTCAACCTGCTTAGGAGTATCATCTCTCTGAAAAATTGCATAAATAGTGTTTAAAATAGAAAATATTGGAAGAACATGCTTTACTATTTTTTATAGATGGTTGTATTGATGTACGCATTGTATGCTACTTATTGTGCTACTATGTAGCAGAATAAATTCAAAGGAAAGGTGTTATGTAAAATAAGTAATGTAACCAGCAAAATCATGTTAGTATTTAGAAAATAAAGTCATACAAATAAATTAATATTTTTTTATCGGTACTTATTCATATTTTTCTATACAAAACATCTTGACCAATCAAAACATTGACATATTCATCTTACCTTTTCTTTCAAATTGTCTCCATTCTCTTTATTCCATAAACTAGGTGCATTTTTTATTTTTTTATCTATAAAGCTCCTGATTAGTTTGCCATAGCTGGGGACCATTTCAGGAGAGCCTCCATTGACAACTTTAGCAGGTTGAGATTTAGGTGTGGATCCATCAGTACTGGTATTATCATCGGTTAATAATGGACTACTGCAATCATTATTTAGCATGTTAATATTATATTAAAGCTGAGTTTAATTAGGTAACAGTGGACCAATATGTACAATATGTTATAATAATTAAGATGTTGAAAAATAAAGACATACTGATTAAGTAAGGCTCATTATTTGCTGTGCATATATTTTGTACTTCTGTCTGATAAATGTTCTAAAACTTTGTCATGAATTTGTTTTGTGTATATTTTTGCTAGTTTGTGCAGCACTGTATCAAATGTATGCATCTCATAAAGTTTAGTATTTTAGATATAAAGCGGAAAAGCGCATTTTCAAATATTTTGCTTCTTTTTAGGAATCAGTTATTTAGGATACTGATTTGACCCTATTACTAAGTTTTCCTTTTCCATATTTAAATGGGTAGGATATCAATGCAATTTAGGTATAAAGATAGATTTAGATTTCTGAAGTATAAATTAGTTATTATCATGTTTTAAATTATATGTACAACCTCCCAATATGCTGCACTGGCCTACTTTATTGTATCACATTTATAATAAAACTAGAGGATGCCAGCAGCTATGCCTGCATTTTTTTTAAATTTACCCGTTTTGGCCGATCCCGTGGGAATTTCCGGAAATCCCTTCTTAGTGCACCCTTACGGTCCCCAAGGAACATACATGCCAAATTTCAGCTTCCTGCGCCCAATAGTTTCGGCTGTAGCGTGTTTGTCAGTCAGTCAGTAACGCAAGGATTTTATATATTAAGATATTTAAAAATCTGCTTGTATTCTCACTGTTTATAGTAACAAAATCAGTGAAACAGGGATCATAACAAAACTATATTAGTTTTCTGAGACATCAAGCCAAATTATCATCTCTGACAGTAGCATACATAGCATTGGTTTGAGCTAATTCAAAGAGGGTTCAGAGTTTGTATGAAGAACACATAGTAGTAATAATATCCCATTGATATGACATTTTAAACAGAATTTGTTTATGTTATGTACTATTGCTAATATACACAAGTTATATTTTAGGTTACAGCAAAAATTTTAAAATTTTTGCACTAGTTTGACAAGATGTAAGCAAAGCAACATGTTTAAATATATCATTATACATTTACAGCCTGATTTAAATGTAATTATATGAATCCAAAATTAACTAAACAAAGTCGCAATAGCATATAGTAATATCAAAGTTGCACCTACTCTTTAGAAGTAGTTGTTTGTTTCTTAGAGAGATAACTATCAATTTTAGTAGCCTTAAGTTTAGCTTTTGTGACAGTTGCTTTAGGAATTAACCTCCTTGGTGTGTTTGTTGGAGGTACAATATCCTTCACATGTTCTTGGTGCATTTGTTGTGCTAAAATTTCATCTTGTTTTAAACTTTCTAAATACTTTTTGTGTGCCTCTTCCTCTTCTTGCTGGAGTTTCCTACAAAAGAAAACAAGCATAATTCATTATTTTAAAAACTATGTTTGCTGTATATAAATTATAAGTATACTAAGATGACAATCACTGAATCATAATATCACAAAAAGGTTTAGCTATTCTTGTTGGTAATACATGATAGTTTTAAAATTGTCTGGATTTAAAACTTTTTCATAAATTTACAACATTTTAAAGGGTTACAGCTGAAACTTTTATCAGTATGAATTTCGCAATTGGCCAGTGTGTTGGACTATGGCCTAACTCATCTTATATGAGAAGAGGCCTGTATCCAGCAGCGGGACAGATAAACTAGGATGATGAATTTTAAATGGCAAAAGTTAACAACTAATACACACACTTACTTGATAAGTAGCTCAGTCTCTTCTATGTGCTTTTGCTCAATCCTTAGACGTTCAGCTCTTAGTCGTTTTAGTTCAGCCTCATATTCTGACCTAATCTCACCTGGCTCACTTAGTCTGAGTAAAGGTAGTTCTGAAAAGTAATGTGTCTTCTAAAATAACACTAACACCCTTCAGTCTTCGGCCAATCTTGAGTTTTATTATTGGCACCTTAATGTTTATTGCACGGCAGAATTTGGCAAACAAGTTAAATGTCAAAATTAATTTGAATCAGGCACAATAATTTTACGGATACGAACTTGATACATTTCTTTAACATAGTATTATGGTAATCATTGCTGTAACATACTGCAACGATAGGTCAGAATTCATGTCGTGAGTCGATATTTCCTGAATAGATATGTTTACAATACGGATCTTTTAAATATTGTCAACAAATATCGATTGTACAGTATATCATTATAAACAATTTACCTTCTGGTAATAGAATTTCTTCTCCCTTAGTTTTACTTTCAATTTCTTGTGGAAATTTTGATTGAATAGAATTCCAAAATTCAACATTCACCAAATTCTTTTGTTTTGTTGCTGTTCTTAGCCAGGATCCAATTCGTAATCGACATAGAGGACAACACAAAGCATTATTTTCTATGCTACCATTAAAGCAACGTTGGCAAAAAGCATGCAAACACGGTAAGGTTACTGGTTCTATCAAAATAGATTGACATATTGAACAAATTACATCTTTTAATTCTAATTTTTCAAATTTTAATAACTTATTTTCAATTTTAGACAGCCGCTTCTTTGACTTGGCCGCCATTTTTCACTATTGTTTTTTTCGTTTTTTTTATTCAATAGTTGGTGTTCAGTGCTGCGCAATGTTGAAATCTTGAGCATTGACATGTCACGAAGACGTCGTTGAGGAGGGCTACTTTACAAAAACTGCAATCGACCACAGATCACGACGTATTGGCAGGCCTCCTTCACTCGGCCGTACCTACAGCGATAAGTGCCTACACTTTGGCGCGGCTTCCAAGCCGCGTCGTTACCGCTCGCGCGCAGGGCTAGCTAATAACGTGAATTTTAATAGTGAACAACAAAAATGTTCACATCACAAGTCTGGTGCGAAGTATTGCTCATTTAACGGATGTGTGTCGGAAGCAACTTGAAATTTTGATTATATTTATTTTACGAGAGCAACTTGAAAATTGTACTTTTTATTTGTTGAGATATCTCAACGATTATGGTGTCAAATTAAAGGTCTAGTTCAAAAACCATTTTATCTGTTTGAGTCATGTAAATCGGTCTACGCGTTTAGGAAATAACTAAGAATTAGTATAGTGAAAATGTAAACCACCAGAATTTTTGTGGTTTTCGTTCTACGAGCTCAAATAGTGGGATAGGATACTTATAGTATAAATATATTATTATTAGGTACGTGGTCAAGTAGGTAGATAGACGATGAATAAATATTATAGTAGCAGCGGCAAGTCGACAACCCTAGCGCACCGCTCCGCGTCAGACAGCGACAGCGTTATGTGTTAGAAAAGAGCGGGAACAGTTAGGTCAATATCGCGTTAGGTACTGAATGCTCATGCGAGCTGAATTGCACTTTCTTGCTTAGTAGCCAGAGTCGCCATTTCTTTAAATTGGTTTGCGAAGTGGTGCTTCTGTTCGTAAGAACTATCTATTCTGTGGTATTGGCTAGTATGTAGTAGGATCTCGATTACAACTCGCGTACAACGTAATAAAGCATCATTTAGGTTTTGCTCCCTGCAAATACTAAAATAACAATAATGCTACTGCTACATCTGCGTCTTAACGCGCAAATTAGCACATTCATTTAAATTAGATGCAAGGTCAAGGCCAACAATGGAGTCAAAGGCCTTTTCATAGTCCACAAAAGCGAAGCACGGGTGCCGATTTTTACTCTCTTCTATAAATTCTCTGCCGCACTGTGTAAATGTGGTCTATATCCAGTGCTGCCAATAAAAATTTTCGATACCCCGCATCAGAGGCGTCAATTCCCCGAAATTCCCCGCTTATTTTTCATGCCATTTTTTGGTGTAAAAGCGCTGTTTTATACCAAAAATTACTTATACATCTACAGACTACATTAGTAGGTACTACTAAATGCAAAGCATATATATATATATATATATATATATATATATATATATATACGTACAAATTGATATTTGAGTGCAGGTACACAAACCACTCCCCCGTGGAATCTTGGAATCTCCACCTTGTCGTAGTGGGGGGGCTTAGTAACCATGGTTTGGATACCCACGGTGAAGCTAAGCGGGATCCCGGAAGTGGATGCTCCACGTGGGCTTGGTTGAGGCCTGCGTAGAATGCGTCCCAAGGTGCGGGTGCGGGGGACAGTTCTGTCTGTCCCTCGCAGTCGGGTGCGGTCGCGGGAGGAGAGGCGTGTTGGTGTTGCGATGCCATCCTATCTCCCGCGACCAAATGGGAGCGCACCATTTAATGCGTTGCGGTGGGGCCGCAGAGGAAGAGGAGATGCGGTGTTGTCAGGTAGCCGTTCTCCCTATCCTCTGCAGCCGTTTTAGAGCCTGCGGACGGCGAGCGCTGGGGCTGCTCTCCGCTCGCCACCAGGCAAGGAGGCGGCGTAGTGTCCACGCCGCCTCCCAAGTAGCATAACGAGGCGGGGCCTGCCAACACCAACGGTGGGCGAGTCTCGGGCGGGGTCACGGAAAAGTATGCTATCCGCGAATCACGTGACCCCGCCACTACTCATGACCAGTAGGGACACACCTTTGAAAAAAAAAAAGTACACAATCCAAGTTTTTATAAAATCCATTGTGCACCTTATTTTTTATGTTTATTTGCTGTCGAGCTGTATTTTTCAACTCCGATCGTAGCTTTTAGTAGTAAATACAATATTTTCCGATTCCCTGAAATTCCCCGATGTTGATGTTCTCCCCGCGTTAGCCATCAATTCCCCGCAAATCGGGGATTTTACCCGCGATTGCCACACTGTCTATCTATATCACCATATAATATTTTTTCTATTTAGGAAATAAATGCATTTACCGTGCCAATTTCTTCTATAGATGTCCTATGCTCCTATAGATAAGTAAGTATTTCCAACCAACAATGTACTCGCGCACTTTAAAAGTTCTTAAAAATGTGTATATTTACTTTGATGTAATTAAGTACTTAGTTTATGAAAGTGAAAATTATCATCTTGATGTACAGTACTCGCCAATCTTTTTGGCCGCTCTGAATGTAGCCATCGGTACGAAGTTGCGCATGGTACAGTCGGGTGGACATGTAATAACCAAGAAAATATATCTGTAATTATTGAAAATTAAAATCTTCAGTTATGTTGTTAGATTTGCTATATTATATTGTTTAATTACATATTAAATCAAATTCGAGTAATGTAAATTCAGTTAGGTGAAGGGACTTTTAAGCCTAGACTTCTTTCCTTCTTCATAAACGTTAATACGTCATACACTATTTTCCGTGATTGGCGACGTAACACATTAAAACTACCGCAAGGCATGATCAATGATAATGGTAACTATATCAGTACAAATAACAACAAGAAACAACGATAGCAACGAGAAACAATAAATATGTAACACTACGAAACTATTTTAAACGCGACGATACTGTCAGAGCTCAGCGATTATGTGAGTCGTGTACGAACGTAGCACACTCACACTAACGCGCGGTAGGCGAGGACGCTAGCGGGTGGAGGACAGCGCGCGCGGGCGTGCCCTGCCTCCACGCCCCGCGTACGTCCCGCTGATACCTGATTTTGTGTTCTGCGCAGCGCAATGCGGCTAGGTTCGGAGCGGCCATAAAGTTTGTCGAGTACTGTACCTACTTCCTTCATCTTTATGGCGGCTCCACATTAGTGCCATGAATTCACGCGCAAATTCACGGCGCGAATTCACGGCATAAGTCCTGTCCTCCACATTCATGGGATGCTCGCAATCTTTCGTGACCGCCGCGAAACCGACGAAGAAGCTGCTGCCGCAATAACTATGTTTGCTGTTCTTTCTTTCTTCTGTTTCGTGTGAGTGTGTGGCCAACTCTGGTGTCGGAGGTTTCAGTCCGCCCAAAGGCTTCCGAGATACCTAACAATTCTTGTCCTGAGACAAGAACCGGGACCGACAGCTTTACGTGCCCACCGGAGCACGGAAACACTCTGATGCAAATACCACATGTGGTGACCCATCCTAGTGGCAACCTGTGCAAACATTGCTTAACTTTGCCGATCTACTACGAATGGCAAGCCAATTCCGCTATGATCGCTACTATGTGTGCTGTGGCAACATATTACTATTTACACGTACAAAACAAGAGAGTTATTAGAAATAACTGGGCAGCAAAGAGTATTTTTATTTTTTTAATATTGTATTTTACCCCATGTGAAAAAAAATATAATAACGTATATTTAACCTTTTGAGCGCCATGGTCACATATATGTGACAAGCGAAAACTGTCCCTGGACGCCAACGTCACAAATACGTGACAGAAAAAGCGGTATACAAAAACACGAAATAAACAATTTGAACATTACTTGAATGCCTGTTTATTTATATTACCTTAAAATAGAAGTTCTAATGCTTGTTTATTTCTGTTAAACTAGTTAAATAGCATTATAGATATTGAGACATTTTACGTTAAAAAGTAAGAAATCAAATCTTAAAAAAGAATGTTCTCACACGCCACAGTCACAAATATGTGACCGCTAGTGATGTAGCGCAAGTTAGATAATATCAAAAATTTACATCAAAGATCGTTTTAAAACTTCCTTCTACAATGTATAATTTTAGATATAATTCAGTACGAGGATAAAAGAGCATTCGTTTTATAGAATCAGACTTAAAAAAAACATTTTAATAGCTACATAGTCGAAGATAAAATTGGCTGGGTCGAATTTCGATATTCGCTAATCTTGACTCAGGCGCATCCCTAATACAACCCGAATTATCAGTGCCTTATACGCCATGGTCACAAATAGACGACAGCATCGTGACGTCACAAGCGCAGGCGATCAGAAATAGTGAAGAAAGTAAACATTATTAAAATATTTATTATTTATTTTATACTGACTGTTATAATGAGTGCGAATTTAATGACTACGGAGGAACTTCTTCGCATATTAGAAGGAGTTCCTGAATCCTGATGACGAAGGCTTTTCGGAAACAAAATCTTTGGACGGTTATGATTTAAAGGTACCTAAGGAAGTACCTGCAGTAATTTTTTTCTGCTATAATTTTAAACAAAAATAATCTTATTAAAAACCGAGATAATATCAGTAGGTATGTGGCCCAGTATTGGTGCTAGTAGACCAAATGTAACTTATTTTTGTTGAAAATTAGTTAGATAGGTACATTTGGGAATGTTCTTTTTTCGTGAAACAACTATACATTTTTTTTTATGTTTATACGTACCTATACCACATGAGTAAATAAACCGAACAGAGAGACAGCTTCTTAAGAGCTTGTAAATTTGTTACCCATTTTGGTAGGGTTGTCACAATAGGTTAAGACAAATCGCTTGTTCGGTATACAACAGATACTGGATTGGACAGATTCGTGATTTGGCAGATTCCCAACTCGACAGATTCGTGGATTGGGCAGATTCTTGGACTCGATGGATTCGCTATACGGCAGAAGTACAGTTGTAAATAAAATAGCCAGTGGAACCAAAAAAGGCATGCACCTGAAACTTTTAAAAGCACGGAATAAAAATATACATTTGTTACCAGGGACACGACGTGACGACGTGATTTATTTGACATTCCCAACGATACCACTAATTGTATTGAATATTTTCTGGTAATATGATCTATTTTGCTAATAAACATAGGAATCTCCTTTAGCTATTATGGCCACTAGTTTTACCACGGGGATAGGTATCTAAAATAAGTTAAAAAAAAAAATTGTGTAAGACAAATGAACGTCTACAAAACAAATGACTATAAAATGATCAACCATCGATAGGGCTTACAAAAAACAGGTGCATGCGATTTTCGACCTTATTGACAATTCATGACAGACTTTTTTTGGTATTTTCTTGCTTTCTGACATTGATACGTTATTAAAATTATAAATTCTGAGTTACGTCAATAAGGTCGAAAATCACATGCACCTGTTTTTTGTAATCCCTATCGATGGCTGATCACTTTCTGATAGTCATTGGTTTTGTAAACGTTAATTGCTTTAACACAATTTCACAACTAATGAGTTGTTAAGTATTTCGTTGCCAACATTGACAATATTTATTTCAAGATCGAAATATTCGCGAAACTTTTGCTCGAGCAATTTAACAAATGCGACAAAATTATCAGGAGTTATACCTAATTAAAAAACCCAATTGTACGTTACCATTGTTAAAATCTTTATAATGATTTAATTATTTCATCTAGTATTATTCACACACACAGTACAATAAACAACCATTATTAATAATAAAACACCACTTTTTTACATTAAAATATTAAAACTTGCAACGTACAAAACAAACAACGTCGTCAAGCGTCGTAATAACCCTAAGATTGTCAACTGCCTGTGCCTACGTAAACCGGTTCTTTCCACTCTCGCCGCGTACACGTAAAGCGGCCTGTGGTCACGCACACATAAGCCGCGTGCTCGTAGTAGTGCAACCGATTCGCGCTGTTGTATGAAGCTGTGTCTCTGTTCCGTTTATCAACTCATGTGTCTATACTGATACATATACTTAAACTGTTTGAACATTCGGAATTATAAAGATTATAAATGTACCTAATTAAAAAAAAAGCCGTTTTATTTATTTTAAAATAATATGGTACGGGAACACATCGATAAGCGAGATTTACATTGCTACATCCTTATTTCGGAAGCGAAATAGTCATACAAATGGCGGGCCGTCCACGCCATGGTCACAAATAGAAGACAGCAGATAAAGACTAGTGCTGTGCCTATAGTTATTACATTTAATTATACTGTCGTCTCATAACTGTTATTACGGTGTTATACAACTCTGTAAATTATGTATAACTATAACTATAGTAGGAGGAAGTGTAATTAGGAATTAAATTTCAATGTTACAAGGACATTATATTCTGAAATCGGAGACGAAAATAAAAATACAATTGAATAGCGATGTAGTATTGGAATCCCTATTTTCTTCGTAGGTATTTGCGCGAAATTTGTGGCTTGGCGTTGAGGGCAGGTTCATGTGTTTTTGCTCTGGCGTTCAAAAGGTTAAGATAGTATTACCGGAAAACTTACGGAATACATTAGTTACAGCTCATAAAATGAATAAATAGAATTTTAAAACCATTTTAAAGAATTCCGTTTTAGTATCTGTGATTTAATCACGCAAAAGGGCAGCCGCCATGACGAATGTCATTAACGTCAAATGACGTCATAAACTTAGTAGAATTATCAAAGAGGTTGGAGAATTATAAACAACTAAACCACGTGACTGTCAAAAATGCAAGCATTATACGTTGTTTACTAATTATGTTGCGTAAGCAAGATGGCTTCCAGCGTTTTTGTCTGATAAACCGCGAACATTTAAAATGTAAATTTAAAAGTTGTTTAAAAACTACTTATCAACTGAATATATTTTTTGTAATTTTTCTACTACTTTCTTAAAGTTATAGGATCATCTTGAGACACTTTTCAAAAAATGGTGTAATACCCTATTCTTTCATTTCAATATCCATTTGAGTACTAATCCACGTCCAGGCATCATGACACTCCTTTTTATTCTTACGATGCGGGTTTTTGTAGCCCACAGTACGTTCTACGTATGGTATTGCTCTAAAAACCGCATTTCAGGGTGGTTATCCCAAATGTTCAGAAGCGACTCCATTTTATTAGCACGCGCGCAGCGACTGCACACATCCATACGCCTATGAAGTCAGGAGAAAACTGGCACTGGGCCGCGAATGTGGATGTGTACGCGTGAATCCTGCGCGAAGGGGGCTCGAATTCTTTGTCGCGGGACAAAATACCGACTCTGGTCGGGGAACAGGCGCGAACGCGCGTGAACAACGCAAAAACCGTCCACAATTCACGTTCTCGCTTGTTTACGAAGCTTCACGGCACTAAACTGGAGCCGCCATAGAGGTACAAAGGTTACGTTTAAGATACAAATAGTATATAAACATAATGTAATACAAACCCGGTATTGTCATCGTTTTTAAAATGGGGACATCGTCACGCTATCTTGACGCTCACGGAATGTCTGTATAATTCCGAATCTGTTTAGTCTTTTGTTGCTCATGTGCTTCTTCGACATAACTTATAGTAAGGAGCACCATATCGGGGAGTCGCAAATGTTAGTATTGGTAGTTCAATATTTAAAAAGCGTGCAGTAGGAAAGATATTCTATTGCAATTTGACCCTAAAGGAAACGTCTTGCATTAACAGTTCGAAAAACTGAGGTGAGTCGAACATTTGTTTTCTTAAAATCATTCTTTAGAAGATTTAGGGGAAGATATGGGAAGAGGAGAGCGCATTACGTGATTCTTCTTCTTCTTTAAGGGCAGAAGTAGATCTAACTCACTTTTTTATTTATCAATGACTTAGACATACTTCTACTCTCTGCATCTGCGTCCGATGCAGAGTTTGACGAATGGTCATAGGTGTAGCGCAGGTCGTGCAGATCCCTAAGGCAAGGCTGGTGAACTATCCTTCCCGAGGTTGCCGCCCGTTGTTGGTCTGATTCTATAAGAAACAGACGTAACCAAAACCTCCAGCCGCCACACACACACGGCGTGCAGACACACACAAAAACAAGCGCGCAAGCAGACATATTCACCTATATACCCACACACATATACACGCACAGTAACACACATACACACTCTTACATGGACGCACACACACACGCACCTAAACACCACTTCAAACACTTACTTACTCACACACACATACACAAACACATACTCAACACAGACTCATACCAACAAAAATAAACATTATGGAGAAGTGAAACAAAATAGTAGCGTACCCCAGGAGGGTACCAGCGTCCGTGACGCTGGAGAATCCCTCCCTGCACCATCGTGTGCAGGCTGCCCCACGTATTCTGGGAGGGGCAATGTTTCACATTGTCAAGATAGTTTAAATCTGCACGACCTGGCCAACGCCATGCCTCGTGCAATTCACACCTCATCCACTTCCTGGAACATCGCTCCGCGTCGAGCAAACGCACGCCAAAAGGCGGACGTTGGCTCCGCGTTGACTGCGAATCCAGGTAGTCGTAGACGAGGCGGTAAACGCTACCGCTGTTACAAACGCTCACGTGAGCAAACAACACAGTCGGGTGATAGCGCATCGAATAATTCGGCTAGCGCACTTCCGATTGCGACCACGACGGCTGGTAAAAACAACCATCGCGGTGACCAAACCTCGACCGGTGGAGGGTGTCCTGAAGCTATGGTGCGAGAACGAAGACTCCTTAACGTGGCTTAAAACCACTGTAGCCAAAACAAGATCGCTGATTAAGGGAACTAGGCTGGTCGTCATCAGGCAGTCAGACATGACGAAGCACGTACGCGCAGCGCTATGGCTGCCGAAGACGATCACACTGGAGCTACCCAAGATACACCATCTCCTCATTGCCCAAAACCCCTGGTACGCCGTACAAACGTGGCAATTGTACGGTGCATCAGTGCAGGAGCACGGAGTCTACCTCACCTTGGGCATCCCGGAACCCGAGATTCCCAAGATTACGGAACGCGGCCGTCGGGTTCCCTTCTTCGCTGGCAGCGTGTACGTAATGTTCCACGCTTCCAGCGGGGGGGAGAGCTCGGCGGCTGTAGGGCCCAAGGAGACGCCGAGTGAAGGTAAGAACACAGCGGGACAAGCTGTACCAGCCATTCCAAGCACCTCGGGCATAGCCCGCATTACACCGACACCCGCAGCGACTACACAAACACCCACCGCTGCGATGGACGCAAAAGACGAGCATGACTCGTCTGACGGGGAGTCTATGTACAGCAATGTTCTCGACTCTTCGTCAGACTAGAGTCATACAAACTAACCTCCAGCATAAGCAAATTGCAACGGCTACCCTACGCAGGCTGCTGGAGGTTAATCAGCAGACAATAGCCCTAATCCAGGAGCCGTGGATTAGAGGCGACAAAATATGTGGTCTAAACAACATCGGAGGTAAGCTACTGCACAACTGCTCGGTCATTAAACCGCGAACAAGCATATACATTCCCCGAACAATACCAGCACTGCTGCTAACCAACTTCTGTTCTAGAGACCTCACTGCCGTGGGACTCCAAACAGGGCCCAACAAACAGATGTTAGTACTAGCTTCGGTCTACATGCCTGGCGATGAGGACATCCCATCTAAAGAGCTGGCCGAGCTGGTGCAGCACTGTGAGGACCACGGCTGGCGGGTAATCATCTCGGCGGACGCGAACGCGCACCATCCGCTTTGGGGAAGCCCCGATGCGAAGACGAGGTGAGATCTTGACTGAATATTATATCTTTTCAACAAATCTATCTGTAGTTAACAACGGTTCGGAGCCCACCTTTGTCAGCTCCAGATATCAAACCATAGTAGACATCACGCTAGCATCGGATGGGGCCGCGGAACTTGTCACAAACTGGCATGTGTCCGCTGAGCCATCCTTTGCAGACCACAGACGAATCTGCTATGACATACGAGTGCAAGAGAACGTCTCACAACCTAGGCACATCCCTCGCAGAACAAACATCGCGAAATACAATACCTACGCTTCTCGCATCACAGGTTGACAGGACCTATTTCAAGGACATGTCAACCAGCACTGACAACATAGAGCATAACACCAACTTACTAACAGAATGTATACAAAAAAGTTACCAGCAAGCCTGTGCACCCACACTCCCAAAGTCGTCTAGTAAAACCCAGTGGTGGGGAAAAGCAGACTGGCTCAAATACAAAGAAGCCCAGTCACACTACAAGAAATGCATAAGATTCCGCAGAGGCGAGTCCTGGCGGCGTTTCTGCAGCGGTATAAACACCACGAATGAAGCAGCCAGGGTGAAAAAGATCTTGTCTCAGGACAGCAACAAAACCCTTGGCGCCATTAAAAAGCAAGATGGAACCTACGCAACTACGGACGCTGAAATTAGCCAAGTGCTAATTGAAACTCACTTCCCAGGTTGTGAAGTAACCAATGACCGTCTGTGGGACGAGTCAGACTACAGATCACCGACCCAAACAGACTGGCTGGTAGCCAAAAATGTGGTCACGACAGACCGGCTGAAATGGGCAATTGACAGCTTCCAGGCATTCAAATCCGCAGGCCTGGATGAAATCATACCAGCATTCCTTCAATGGGGATGCACAACGATTGTGCCGCACCTGCTCGACATCTACAGGGCCTCAATAGCACATAGATACATACCTTGCAGGTGGAGGGAAGTTAAAGTCATATTCCTCCCAAAACCTGGCAAAACTGACTACTCACAAGCGAAAGCATATAGATCCATCAGCTTGACCTCCTTCTTACTGAAAACGCTAGAGAGACTTACGGACCGATACCTCCGTGAGGGCGCATTACTGCGCAAGCCATTACACCCACATCAACACGCCTACAGAAGTGGCAGGTCAACTGAATCGGCGGCTGCATTCCATTGTGGGAACCATTGAAACAGCGCTTACCAAGAAGTTTATGACACTGAGGGCCTTCATCGACATAGAAGGTGCCTTCGACAAAACTAAGTTCAACAGTATCAGCCGGGCCCTCGAAAAGTTCGGAGTTGAGCAAACCCTTAGTGGCTGGATTGATCAACTGCTGAAACAGAGGGCAATACAATTCACGGTAAACTCCACCACGAGGGGCATAGTTGCAAAAGGCTGCCCTCAGGGAGGTATACTCTCACCCCTGTTGTGGAACATTGTGGTGGACCATCTGTTACGGAACTTAAACGACAGACGATTCTACACGGTCGGCTATGCAGACGACATTACCATCCTGATCAAAGGTGACTCAGAAGACACGATCCGCAATCGGATGCAAGCAGCCATCAGGATCATGGAGGAATGGTGCAACCAACATGAACTGACGGTTAACCCCTACAAAACGGAGCTAGTACTTTTCACCAACAAAAGGAAAACCCATATGTGCAAAACACCAAAACTCTTTGGAACGGAGCTTATCCTATCGAATGAAGTCAAGTACTTGGGCATAATACTTTACCATAAGCTAAACTGGGGTAAGCACATCAGCACTAAAACAACAAAAGCATGCACAATCTTCTGGCAATGTCGGAGAATCATAGGTAAGAAATGGGGTCTCAAACCATCTTTCACCCTGTGGATCTACACTGCCATTATACGCCCCATGCTTACATATAGTGCAGTAGTGTGGTGGCCACGCACGCAACTAAGCACAATCACAAAAAAGCTACAGAGCCTTCAACGCCTAGCCTGCTTGGCCACAACAGGCTGCATGAAGACCACCCCAACAGCCGCCTTGGAGATACTACTGGACCTAAGACCGCTGCACCTAATGATCCAGCAGGAAGCTGGCGCTGCAGCAATCCGTCTAGACAAGCTCGGGCCGTGGAGAAAGGATGATCGAATTACCCACGCACGCCTAAAAGGGACCTTAACCAAAGAGATCCCGATGCTAGAGGCCGCTTGCGATCTCATCCCTAAAACCTTTGTCTTTGACAAAAAATATCGCATCCAATTACAGGAGGAACACAAAGACAGTTCTGGTATACACGAAGTCAGAGTATACACAGACGGCTCAAAAACGAAGCATGGGACAGGTGCAGCCGTATTCTCCCATGACTTAAATATCAACATCTCAACATCCCTTGGCACTCTTAACACCATATTCCAAGCCGAGTGTGTTGGGATAACAAGAGCCGCAACAGCAATCGCGTCTAGGAACGTAAGTGACCTGTCTATACGCATTATCACGGACAGTGTCTCTGTACTACAAGCTCTCGGCAGCAATTGCTTTAACAGCGGCCTCATCATGGAATGCCACCTAGAGCTGCAAAAGATTGCAGAGAAGAATCGGGTTACGCTGCAATGGATTAAAGGCAACTCCGCAGGCAATGACGCCACAGACCAATTGGCACGGCAAGGATTGGACACAATGATAATATGACCCGAACCGATTGTACCGATACCGGCAAGCCAACTCAAAACGTGGCTACGCGAGAGAACCACACATGAACACGAAAAAGAGTGGGCAGACAAAATAATGCAGACAAAGAAAAGATGCGATCCCCTGCTTGAACAAGCGACCCTACGACAAGCTGCTGCACTCTAATAGAAAAACTCTTAAGCATCTGACAGGCATAATAACCGGCCACTGTCCACTCAACAAGCACCTATTCAACATAGGCGTTACGGACAGCCCACTGTGCAGGGGCTGCATGGAAACCGAAAAAACACCCGCTCACGTCATTCTGCACTGCACAAGTGTGAGCGATCAACGGGCAAAGCTGCTGAACAACCTCAGAACCATATTGAGGCTTTGAACGACACCAGGTCATCAGCCAACTAATGGCTTTCTGGATGGAGCTAAGGTGGTATGAGTAGTCGGCGTCAATCAAGTCGCCACTTACGCACAATGGCCCAAATAAGTGGCTAAGTGCGGAAAACCCACGACCCACTAAAACTATAACTACGTTATTCTTCATTTCTTCAAGCTCAGAAAGTTCACTATCACCCATAGAGATATAAAGGATAGAGTGGCAGAGAGGGGCCAATGAGTGTCCGTCGGTGCGAGAGAGAACGCTACAGTTAAAGGCCCCCTGCATCTCTCTTTATCAGTAGTTCAGTACATGTACAACATCAACATTGCGCAATGGCGTGCTACCTGTAGTCCTATAACTATTATTTATATCAGTTTATCAGTAATCAATAGTTTAAAAGTTGTTTTTATTGATACACAAAGATAGTTTGAAATGACAAAAAAGTGTATTATGTAAAAATTTGACCATAATACAAATTCAATGTTTGGGGACACAACGACAACACACTTTGACAGTTGCCAACCCCATTGTAGAATGTAGTGGAATGTAGAGCATGCGTTGTTAAAGAGAGATGCAGGGGGCTTTTAATACCTATATAGTCTAAGGGCCTTTACATGGCCTTTATAACTGTTGCGTTCTCTCTCCCACCGGCGGACACGACACAGTATTGAGTTAGGTACTATTCTGCCACTCTATCCTTTATATCTCTATCCTTTATATCTCTATGCTATCACGAAGGAGCATTCTCAGCAGTTGCTAGGGATTACATTCTGCACATGCTAAAATACAAAAATGAACACAAAAAGCAACCCCATTATTGCAATTTTTTAAACTCTTAAGGGCCCAATACACAATGGTCCATGATGGGCCACTGCAGGCCATCGCCCGCCATTGTGTGAACATGTATCGCCATTACCGTACGCAATGGCGATGGCCTGCAGTGGTCCATGATGGGCCACTGCAGGCCATCGCCACGATCACTTGGTGTTCACACAATGGCGCATGGCTCATTGCTGCCTGGCGAATCACTTGCGATGGACGTGGAAGTAATTGCGGCAACGGCTATCTAATCTTGCGATTAATACAAGAACTACTGGTCCGATTTAAAAAATTCTTTCTCTATTAGATAGCCCATTTATCGAGGGAGGCTATGTAATAGACTATATATTATAACATCACGCTATGAGCCACGATAGCGTACAAAGACTTAAATAACTCGGGTGTAACCGCGGGCTTATCTAGTATATTTATATACTACATACAAGTATTATACATTACATACAATTATTATATACTGCCTCCGTGATCCAGTGCATAGCGTATGTGACTACTGATCGGAGGTCCCGGGTTCGATTCCTGGGTCGGGCAATAGCGTTACTGGTTTTTTCCGAATACTCAATAGCAGCCCGGAGTCTGGTGATGTGCGCGGTAACGGTAATAGGCTCGCCCTCTATTAGTAGGACCTAAAAATTCATGGCGAAATGTGAAAAAACCCCTTCGGGGATACAGGCGTCAGACTATAAATTAAAAAATATATATACTAGCTGTCGCCCGTGGCTCCGCCCGCGTGGGTGTAAGTTGTCGCGATGAAAACTATCCTGTGTCCTTCCTCGAGTCTTTGATTGATCGAATAATTAGTCATAAATATTGATCTTTCAACAGAAAATCCTTGTCATAATTGACAACTACTGCTAAGCCGTCAAGTCTGTATGGAATAGTGGTGCTGATGGATTCATATTGTTCATCACCAGATGTTTCAGATCTTCGATAAGTCAACAAAAAATGCTCATCAGACTGAACAAGTTTTGCTAAAAAGGCAAGCCTGTATGTTATAGTGTAGATGGGCTCTTTAAGTTCCACATCAGATATCCGAAATCTTCAATTTTAATCGCTTATCAATAAATGCTCATCATGTGAAATGTTTTTTGCCACACCGCAATTTTTATGTCTTATAGTTACCCTGGGCTGTTGTGGTTCTGCATCAGAAGTTCCACTTTCCAAAATCAATTTTAGCCTATATGTCGCCTGACCTAATAAAAATATAATAAACAAAGTTTAATTCAAATCCATCCAGTAACTTCCGAGATTAGCGTGTGCAAACAGACAAACAGACAGAATTATTTTTTTAGATTCTTGCTCCATTACTGATTCCTAGCATAACTCTATAATTATTTTGTAAATATATTCAATATACAGTTTCTTTTACTGCCTTCTATATACATAAAACAAAAAGTGCACTATCCTGGTCTGCGGTCGGTGACGAACTAAACAATGGGCCTTTGTGTGAACACCACAGGCCACGCTACGCCACGATTCCTTTGAAGTGTGCCCAAAAAACCGACAACATCCCGATTGCGCGCCACGATTGACAATTGCCCGCCACTGTATACCATCACCCTGTGTACACAATGGTCCATGATGGGCCACTGCAGGCCATCGCCGTACCCCGTGTACACACGGCTACACATCATGTATACATTGTTATACAAAACCAGCGTATCATGGTCTCGCTTTGTATGATCTTTCCGCACATTAAACGATCAGTTTATACTGGTTTAGTATAGTTTGGTGTGTAGCCGTGTGTATACAACGGCGATGGCCTGCGGTGGCCCATCATGGGCCATTGTGTACTGGAGCCTTTACAAAGCCGCTAGAACTAGAAGTGTGAATTGGAATGAATAATATTTAAAAATGAGGTGTTCGCAGCTACGCCGGCACGTTATTTCTTTTTTCCGTGGCAATATCGGGAAGTCGCTTCTTATTATTATATCTTCTCTCGAACATACGGATACATTCCAAATTTCAACTTATCACTTCCCGTAGTTTTGGTTGTACGTTGTCCGTTAGTCAGACAGTCATTGCCGTAAGAATTTTACATATACAGATTTTTTAATCTGTATATATAAGATTATTTAATTGGTTATAATTCAAATTTAAATATTTTATTTTTGCTTGATCTGAGACTTATCATTGATGTAGCACATCGCTAATATACTCTTATGTGCCTGACAACCTAGGTTAGTTTATTATGATACATCTTAATAATATGCCTCCGTGGTCTAGTGGATAGCGTATGCGACTGCTGATCGGAGGTCCCGGGTTCGATTCCCGGGTCGGACAAAAGTGTTACTGGGTTTTCCGAATTCTCAGTAGCAGCACGGAGTCTGGTGATGTGCCCGGTAACGGCAATAGGCTCGCATCCTATTACGTGGGACCTAAAGATTCTTGGCGAAATGTGGGTGTAATATTACACCTCTGCCTATCCCTTCGGGGTACAGGCGTGAGTCCATAAATAAAAAAAATCTTAATAATCTAGGAAGCTAATCTATTTTCACGTCGTCAACGAACATGACAAAACGTCGACAAGTCGGTTAAACCTACGGTGTAAGGATAAGTTAGCGTAATATTTCTGAATGATGGTCTAGCTTTCCAACGCCTTTAAAAACATTGTTAATTATGTTATGATTTAACATGTCTCTGATAATATCTTATTGGTATATATCCAATCTCTTTGACCCGAACATTTTTCAACTATTGGTGTTACTATTTACGCAGAATGAGCTTATCCTTAGGTCTTCTGGTGTCTTTGTCCTTCTTGGGTTTCATTAGCCTGATGACAGGGTCCCAATCAAGAGCAACATTCCAACCATCTTCCGGTGTTTTTAATTTCAATAGCCTCACGGATCATCCTTGGAAGAAAACGGTATGCTTTTGTGAGTATCTGTGGTTCATCAAATCGCAGGTTGTGGTTGGTTCCTTGTTCTACATGATCACACACAGCAGACTTTATCAAGAGTTTATGTGTGTTGATGTTAGCTATATTTTCTTTGAGTTGAATGCCTTTGCTTCTCTTAACGCTGGTGGTAACTCTTGATTTGTCCAATGTCCCATACATTGGACAAATTAAGAGCTACCACCGACCCACATTCACAGTCTATTTTGTAGATCCCAGCCTCTTGAGGGGTAACTGACATTTTACAGATGGTAGGAATTGATATATTGATGATTTATTTTTTTATTACTATTATTTAATACAATGAATAAAAAAATGGCCTAGGAAAAATGGCACAATGAAGATATTTGTAATGCGCGGCACGGCACGTTCGTCTTTAGAACCCCCATATACTTGTATAATCTGTGCTTTTTACTATGATTATGTCAGGGCTGCCAACATTTTGGGCGAAGAAGCCATGTTGATATTTTCTTTCTTTTTTCGTCATGTACCGACTCACATGTATTTGAGAACGAGAAACGAACACGAAAGAAACCACGAGAAATATGGTGGTTGGAAGAGGATTTTAGATGGTGTTCTTTTGTTCTTGAAGTATAGTGGTGGATTTTTGTCAAATGTTTGAGTGTGCTCTTTGAAATCATTCTTAGCACAGGATAAGGCCTTCAAAAATGTCTTCAATGCATTTTGTGGTTCATCCTTTGCCTGGGACAGAAGATCAATTGATAGACAGGTAAACATATTTTATCGTATTGCTTGACTCCATTTCGTTCATATTGTGAAATCCGACATTCCATGATCGTACGATGCTATTGAGTCATTTATTGATGATATAGCATCAAGGGCCACGTTTCCCGTATCATTTTACGCTCATGGGAGATTTACCACCGCTTGACATTTCTTTGTAGGATAGCTTGAAGGTGTTAGCTATAAATCCGTACCGTAAAATATATTGATACGGACCGGATGGCGTAATCTTGTTTGGTTGAAAACGTTGCGTTATTAAAAACCTGCCTGACAATGCTGATACTGAAGTTGTTAATTTTCGTACTGTGACATAATTATTGTTCTATACCTATACATATTTTTCGTATTTTACGAAACCTTAGTACTAAGTCTTCTATTTATTGCCAATGAATGCTGGTATTTGTTACAAACTGCTAGATACTAATAAATCAATAGTTTTCACAATTTATACCATGAGCAAAAATTTGATTACTTCATATTCCTAAATAATTTAGCACTGTAGTGACCAATATGAATTTATTTGTTGTATAAGAAAACTGCTTTCAGTTTAAACACAATTCTAGACTCATTTCTAATCATAGGTAAATAATATTATTCACAAAGAATAATATTATTACCTATGATAATTTGGGATACATTTTGAGTTATATGACATATTTATTTCTCAGAATCAGATGTAAACATTATTCTTATCATGGAACTGATTGCAAAGAAGTGTAATAATTATTCTAGCCATAATAAAAAAAAATTAATGATGTCCTTTTACTCAATCGCCAAAATTATGATATATAAATGTCATTGTCGTCTTAGTATTTTTTTTTTATAGACTCACACCTGTATCCCCGAAGTGGTAGGCAGAGGTGTAATATTACACCAACATAGTATTTAAATATTAATATTTAATTCTTATAGTATTCCCTGAATTTATCAGTTATCTTACATTAACTTCAGTAGGTTGACATGTCAATTTTAATTAGATGAAGAAAGAGTCTTTATACATTTTAAGCATAAATGCATATGGGTGATTACGCCTAATCATACTTCTGTAAATTTTTTATATTTTATCTTTGTAAATAATTTTATATTTTATCTTTGTAAATAATTTTATATTTTATCTTTGTAAATAATTTTGTCTATTATTGGTTTTCCCAATGCAACCAAGCTGATGAGCATTCATGCTAATATAATAGCTTACTTGTTTATATTAGATAAGTCTGGTCAGACATTGATAAGTATAAAATTTGTTTTGGCCTATTTTCTATGTAAAACATAAATTGAACCTATATTATTGTATTGTTCCTTGAAATTATAACTAATGAGCACTAAATAGTGCTTTGATATGTTTGGCCAATGTCATAAAGTGCTTCTACAAAATTGGTAAATATAGGTTAGAAAACTGTTATGACATTTCTTATATCAAAAATTTTAGAATAATGTATTACTTTGTGTTATAATGATAACAATAGGGTTAATAGGCAATTTTAAGGATTACTGTAATAATATATGTATAATACTTTTTACTCTGCGAAAGATTAACATATAGGACTATATTATTATAACCTATACATGTACATAGGATTACAGAGGAATATAACAGTAAATATGTGTTGAAATACCAACAAAAATGCACAATAATTATAGTAATAGTATGTAAAACCAAAATAAAAAATACATGGTGAAATTTTTTTATGTTTTATTATATGGAATATTCTAGAAACTCGATCGTCTAAATATTACACTTCTGCAATACCGTTATAGTGGAACCAACCAAGTGATTTGCCAATAATTTTTATTTTGTACAGTTACTATGTTTCCATTCAGTATTTTTAGTAGATAGGCAAAATATATTTTTTTAAATGTATTTTACCTAATATTCTTGCCCGAGCAAAGCAGGAAGAAGAAGTTTTTTTTTTATAGTTTTGTGGTACAGCATAATTAAAATTGGTTTATAAACAGTTTTTATTTGTGTGATGAGTTTTAAATATGTCTCAACTCATTTTTTACTAGGATACATGCAAATTAGTTATTAAATTATTACCAACATTAGCTGGTGGTTTTAATTAAATAAAATGTAGTGATATTTACTTATATTATTCTAAATTATCATATATCATCATATCAAAGCAACAGTATCTTACTAAATGCACTTTCAAGTGTATACAATACTCACAACTAAACATATATATTTTTTTACTTTATCAGTTTGTTTTCAAACCACTGAAATAGCTCGACTAAATTTTGGCTTCCATTGTAAAACAGTATTCAGTACTATATGTATAACTAGGTTGGTGTAAGGCTAGTGCACATCTCCTTTCTTACAATGATCATCTTTACATAGAAGTGGGTAAATTATGATAATGCACCAAATATAATCTTGCTTCATATCAAATTGTTTAATGCTAGTTGGACTGGGCAAACTTACCTTATAGGTTTGATTTACAAATTGTGCTGAAATAGGTTTTTGCACCTTCTTTATTATTTTATTGGATATGGGATTCATATAGAAATTTCTTTTGGGATTTTGTTTTGGGCAATGGAACCTAAATCAAAATGCTAGTATATTTTTGTACATTAAGTTATGTAATATAAATAAGAACAATAAATCAATATTGGTGTTTATTTATCTGATGACAACCAGAGATGACACAGACAAATAGACAATTTTATATTATAGTGCTGCTTTTATTCTAAACTACCACACCATGAATTATAATACAAATAACAATTATATAAATGGGCATGAAAAATAATTAACAAATTATATTCCTTAACTTGCCTCAGGAATCATACTGTGCTCCAGTGTAAAAATGTTTTGTGTTTAGACAGGCAAATAGAATGACCAGAGGACTTGTTGTTACTATATAATATATAGATATAGATGATATGATAACCATAATAATGTCTTATATTCAAAACATATCTTGCATATTAGCATTTCTTGTTGTGTTAACCTAAGTTTTAAATCATCTGCCTAACTCCTAACTTGACAAGTCCTACTTCTGTTTCCATCTCTTGGTTGTAAAAGGGTGACTAATTTGCTCCACTTATTAATTATTGGATGATGCAACATAAATTCACCCCATCTTAATTTTTTTGGATGTTGTAGGTTTATCTGTGAGATTTGTTTTTCTCCTGAAGTTATGTTTTTTAATTTGCCCATGATTTTTATCCCTAACCTGCTTCTTTTCAATTATTGGATGATGCAACATAAATTCAGCCCATCTTCATTTTTTTGGATGTTGTAGGTTTATGTGTTAGATTTGTTTTTGAATTTGCCCATGATTTTTATCCCTAACCTGCTTCTTTTCAATTATTGGATGATGCAACATAAATTCAGCCCATCTTCATTTTTTTGGATGTTGTAGGTTTATCTGTGAGATTTGTTTTTCTCCTTAAGTTATGTTTTTGAATTTGCCCATGATTTTTATCCTTAACCTGCTTCTTTTCATAGCATTTTGCTAGTCTTTCTCTATCCTGGAGTGTTACTGACCATGTTTCACATCCATATGGTAAGCTGGAAGAATGCTAACCTTGTATATATCCTTTTATTGTTGCCCAG
Source organism: Euclidia mi (assembly GCA_944739405.2). Classification (NCBI taxonomy): domain Eukaryota; kingdom Metazoa; phylum Arthropoda; class Insecta; order Lepidoptera; family Erebidae; genus Euclidia; species Euclidia mi. Next base: position 45,216,242 of record OX123187.2, read on the forward strand.
TTCTTAACTTTTCATTACTTAGTTCACCTAACCCCAGTCTGTCTAAAAATGTATTTGAGTATGGCAGTATATTAATATAGAGAGATAATGAATAATAAAAGTTAATACAGATATAATTTCTCATGGAGGTATAGTTAAAAGTACGAACATGATTTCTAAACACACTTGAATGTTGCTTATACATGTAATAACTCTGTTGCAGGCTTAAAGAGGTTGCAGACCGTTGGAACAGATATGGGACAGGTGCGGGCTCCTCGGCGCTCAGCTCACTGCGCGGCGTGCGCGCGGTGGCCGCCGGGCCCGCACACATCGCATGTCTACTAGAAGACGGCACAATATGCCGTGCCGCCTTCTCCATTATACCCGACAGATTGGACTTGAGTAAAACTGACGCTAGTAAGAATGGGGGTAATGGAGGAGGAGGCGGCGGCGGGGGTGGCACTAGCGGCGGCAAGCAGGGCGGCAGCGGGGGCGGCTGTGGCTCTCGACAGCAGCCGCGTACTAGGGCTCGCATCATGAGGAACTCGATCCGGGCTACTCCTAGCTCACAAGGTAATGAAGTATTTTTATGCTTTACGAATTTGACAGTAAGTTTGAATTCATGTAATTATAGTTTTATCTGTTTATTTTTTGGAAGAGAAACATTATAATCACAATCTTTACAAAAACTTATGAACAGACTAATTGCATTCTAGTTGTAAAATTAGGACAAGATTTTATTATTTAGTTCCTTGAATGGATGATTTTTATATCACTGTAATATTTCAAACTATTTATTTTCTAGTTGCCATAAACATATTATGAGATCCCTCTGTAAAATTTATTTGTTCATGTTTTTTTATTAAAATAACTTTTTAATACAGGATCAACAAGTCGTGCGACTGGCGTGATTATCGGGGCGTCTGGCTCTGGCCGCGTAGTATCAGTCCCGGCGCCGTTCGTACCAGAAGATCTTGTCACTCAGGCGCAAGTGGTCCTGCAGGGCAAGAGTAGGAGCCTCATTATTAGAGAATTACAGGTAAGGAAAATGTTTCTTTTTTTAATGTATTGTATGTAATTATTGACCAACTGATGAAGAGACAGTTTATATATGAGGCTAATGATTATTGACAAAAACTAATTCATCTTATAATTTGGCAGAGAACAAACCTGGACGTGAACCTTGCGGTGAACAACTTGTTATCGCGTGACGACGAGGAGGGCGAGGAGCCGGAGGGCGGCGAGGGAGGCGACGGCTACGTGCCCGAGGACCTCATCTCACTACTGGACGGCGGCTTCCACGCCGCGCAGCAGGACCACTCCGTCATCATCGACGCCGACACCATGTTCTCGGAGGACATCTTCGGGTACGCGGCTATCAGAAGGTATACCTGTCATGCTACGCTCCTCTGCCTCTCAACACTCCTCGCCCGTAATGAACATAGTCCTCAACCCAATCTCTGGCACGCTGACAAGCTTACGCAGTTTCCGTTTATGTTGTGATTGGGTAATCAATGTTTAGTTATGTACATAGAGGACATACTCTAGATAATTAGCATGCCGCTGTAGCACACTGTTGATACCCTGTAATGTTGTGAGTATGGATCTGTGTACAGTAGTAGTAAGTAGCGGTAGGTAGTAAGTAGGAGCAGTAGCGGGAGTGTTTGTAACATGTGTTTGCAATAGTCGCAGTGGTGGCGGCGGCGGCAGCAGCGGCGGGCGCGGCGGCGCCAGTCGCGAGAGCAGCAGCTCGACGCAGGAGCGCCCCTCGGAGTTCAGTCGTTGGCGCGAGCGCCAGTACTTCGGCCCGCGCCGGTGGCTCGAGTCCGCGCTCCGCGACACCTCCTGGGACAAGGACGGAGGTAACAATGATGGAGGTAAATATGTTTCATTCTATTTTCTTGGTGAATTTATTATGGTTTGTGATTATTGTTAAATAGAGATTGCGATTCAAACATAGATGAAGTAATTCTTATGTCATTTATATTGCTATTGAACCACAAACTGGAATCGCCTACTAAAAATACCCCACTTAATGCAAGTTTTATAAAGTAAGAATAGTTATATTCAATACATTTGATCTATCTATAGCTGAAAGTAAGAAGAAAGACTCTTCAATGGCGGCGTCGCCACTGTGGGTGTCGGAGGAGCTAGAGTACTGGGACAGCAACATTCGGTTCACGCACATCGCGGCCACGTACAGCGAGCTCGTGGCCATCTCCACGCAGGGGCAGCTGCACCAGTGGCGCTGGGCTGATGCACACCCCTACCAGCGCAATGACGTAAGTGGCCATTTTGTAGCATAGCTTTTCAGAAATACAACATAGACCTAAAAGAGATGAAGTCAAAACAAGCTATAAGCATCAGTTTCCTCCAAAAACAAACTAAGTGATTTCCTTGATAAAACGTTTTCGCCTAATTCAAGCCAAACCAAAATTACCTATTCCCTCCAAACCAAATTTATGACTCATTTAAATCCTACATCCTATAATATGAGGACTATTTTCAAAATTTTTGCACTTTTTTTGTTAAAGGTGAAAGTATGTTAATACTTAAAAATAAACAATTAGAATGATCAATTTTGCGATCCATTTTCATCTTGTCTAAAGCATTTTATATAATATTCGTTTTTGTTTATAACAGGCATCAGGAACGCCGAGTGCGTACCACCCGCGCGCGACGTGGCTGGGCATGAGCGCCGGCGAGCGCATAATCAACATCAGCGCGGCCGGCATACGCGTGTCCGTGCTCACCGACACCGGCAGGATTGCTACATTCCTTGACGAATCTATAGGTAAACTATGTTATTGCCGTTACATGATTTCATTTATCATTTGAGAGGTTATCATCTTGAGTGATTATGAATACACGGGTGTTCGACTGTTGCAAACCGGCCTGAACACTTTATGAACACCAGCTAAGGCCCACCCCTCGCGGATAAAAAATTCTAAGCTAAAGTATCTTTGCGAAAGACTTTTATTATGGATTCACGCCTGTATCCCCGAAGGGGTAGACAGAGATGTAATAATACACCCACATTTCGCCATGAATTATCGATCCAGCCGATTGCCGTTACCGGGCACATCATCATACTACGGGCAGCTAGTGAGAATTTGCAAAACCCAGTAACACTTGCCCGACCCTGGAATCGAACCCCGAACCTCCGATCAGAAGTCGCATACGCTATCTACTGGACCACGGTGGCAGTCCTGAAAACTCGACATTAAAACTTATATTAACCTATCTGGCCAAAACCTCCCATTGGCTTACAGTGCCAGGCAAAATAGAAGAGGCCTATGACCAGCAGAGGACTGCGAATGGCTGTGTGATGGTGATAAAAATAAGTTAACATCTCATTAATATTTCATGTATTGTTAGGGGAAAATCACGGCATTTCTGCAGTTAAAATTATTCTTCTGATATGTGTAAATGTGATATCTCTTATTATTATTACTTTGCCAACAATAAATCTCTTTGTTTTTAGCCCACGCCCCAGGCGCATCTCGTCTGGAACATCCACTACAGACGTTTATGGAATTTGGATCTGACAAGGCGATTTCGCTGCATGTATGCTCGCTGTATACTGTCGCGAGATTGGAATCTGGTGCACTGTATTGGTGGTAAGTACAGATACAGTAGAATTGATTCTGCTTGGTAATTATTTTTATCAAATATCAACTCTGTTTTGATCTACATTAGTTTTATGCTCATGAGATAATCTTTATATCTGCTTTCGGGAACACCAAATTCAGAGCAAACCATTTAGAACATTTGTAATCATTTAATATCTTGTAAACCTTACAAAAAAAATTAAATTTTATCCGTGTGGTGAAGGATTAAGAATACGAAATGTCACCACCCCATATCATCCCATGGGTGTCGTAAGAGCCGACAGAGGGAGGATATTATGCAGAGAACAGCACTGTAAGTGAAGGAAAACTTGATACAAACCCTATACCAACCCGTTTGGCCAGCGTGGTATAGTAGGTCAGTTCCTCCTTTCAAAGGAGAGGCCTAGTCCAGCAGTGGGCTGTTAAAGGCTGATTATGATGAAACCTTACAAATAACCCGTACTACAGAGTTATTTTACGCTCATGAGATAGTTGTTTTAATAGCTTTCGGGAAGACCAAATTCTGAGCGGAACCAGTCAGGACATTCAAAATTAGTTATAAGTATCTTTTAAAGCTTCTATATAAATATTCTATATAAATTCTTCTATAAAATTTAAGATAGACTTAGAACGGTAGAAAACAATATGTTATATTTTTAAACATGATTATGGTCGTTTTATAGCGCCACTCGTATAATATGTAAGTAATATTTACATGTAAATAGATAAACTCAAATAATGTTATTTGCATATGAGTGGCCTATGTCTTTCACAAAAAGATTGTTTAACCCTAACCTGTTTTGTTACAGGGGTGTGCTCCCGTTGGGCCAGCGCGCTCGTCTGTGGGAGAAGCACCGCGCGCGCTCCCGCAAGCAGCAGCGCGGACACTCGTCGGCCGCGCCGCAGGACCTGCAGGCGGGGCAGAGCGTCACCATGAAGAACGCGCCCATGTACCAACCTGGCGCCGTTGGTAAGTAAACACTGCAAGCAGCAGCGCGGACACTCGTCGGCCGCGCCGCAGGACCTGCAGGCGGGGCAGAGCGTCACCATGAAGAACGCGCCCATGTACCAACCTGGCGCCGTTGGTAAGTAAACACTGCAAGCAGCAGCGCGGACACTCGTCGGCCGCGCCGCAGGACCTGCAGGCGGGGCAGAGCGTCACCATGAAGAACGCGCCCATGTACCAACCTGGCGCCGTTGGTAAGTAAACACTGCAAGCAGCAGCGCGGACACTCGTCGGCCGCGCCGCAGGACCTGCAGGCGGGGCAGAGCGTCACCATGAAGAACGCGCCCATGTACCAACCTGGCGCCGTTGGTAAGTAAACACTGCAAGCAGCAGCGCGGACACTCGTCGGCCGCGCCGCAGGACCTGCAGGCGGGGCAGAGCGTCACCATGAAGAACGCGCCCATGTACCAACCTGGCGCCGTTGGTAAGTAAACACTGCAAGCAGCAGCGCGGACACTCGTCGGCCGCGCCGCAGGACCTGCAGGCGGGGCAGAGCGTCACCATGAAGAACGCGCCCATGTACCAACCTGGCGCCGTTGGTAAGTAAACACTGCAAGCAGCAGCGCGGACACTCGTCGGCCGCGCCGCAGGACCTGCAGGCGGGGCAGAGCGTCACCATGAAGAACGCGCCCATGTACCAACCTGGCGCCGTTGGTAAGTAAACACTGCAAGCAGCAGCGCGGACACTCGTCGGCCGCGCCGCAGGACCTGCAGGCGGGGCAGAGCGTCACCATGAAGAACGCGCCCATGTACCAACCTGGCGCCGTTGGTAAGTAAACACTGCAAGCAGCAGCGCGGACACTCGTCGGCCGCGCCGCAGGACCTGCAGGCGGGGCAGAGCGTCACCATGAAGAACGCGCCCATGTACCAACCTGGCGCCGTTGGTAAGTAAACACTGCAAGCAGCAGCGCGGACACTCGTCGGCCGCGCCGCAGGACCTGCAGGCGGGGCAGAGCGTCACCATGAAGAACGCGCCCATGTACCAACCTGGCGCCGTTGGTAAGTAAACACTGCAAGCAGCAGCGCGGACACTCGTCGGCCGCGCCGCAGGACCTGCAGGCGGGGCAGAGCGTCACCATGAAGAACGCGCCCATGTACCAACCTGGCGCCGTTGGTAAGTAAACACTGCAAGCAGCAGCGCGGACACTCGTCGGCCGCGCCGCAGGACCTGCAGGCGGGGCAGAGCGTCACCATGAAGAACGCGCCCATGTACCAACCTGGCGCCGTTGGTAAGTAAACACTGCAAGCAGCAGCGCGGACACTCGTCGGCCGCGCCGCAGGACCTGCAGGCGGGGCAGAGCGTCACCATGAAGAACGCGCCCATGTACCAACCTGGCGCCGTTGGTAAGTAAACACTGCAAGCAGCAGCGCGGACACTCGTCGGCCGCGCCGCAGGACCTGCAGGCGGGGCAGAGCGTCACCATGAAGAACGCGCCCATGTACCAACCTGGCGCCGTTGGTAAGTAAACACTGCAAGCAGCAGCGCGGACACTCGTCGGCCGCGCCGCAGGACCTGCAGGCGGGGCAGAGCGTCACCATGAAGAACGCGCCCATGTACCAACCTGGCGCCGTTGGTAAGTAAACACTGCAAGCAGCAGCGCGGACACTCGTCGGCCGCGCCGCAGGACCTGCAGGCGGGGCAGAGCGTCACCATGAAGAACGCGCCCATGTACCAACCTGGCGCCGTTGGTAAGTAAACACTGCAAGCAGCAGCGCGGACACTCGTCGGCCGCGCCGCAGGACCTGCAGGCGGGGCAGAGCGTCACCATGAAGAACGCGCCCATGTACCAACCTGGCGCCGTTGGTAAGTAAACACTGCAAGCAGCAGCGCGGACACTCGTCGGCCGCGCCGCAGGACCTGCAGGCGGGGCAGAGCGTCACCATGAAGAACGCGCCCATGTACCAACCTGGCGCCGTTGGTAAGTAAACACTGCAAGCAGCAGCGCGGACACTCGTCGGCCGCGCCGCAGGACCTGCAGGCGGGGCAGAGCGTCACCATGAAGAACGCGCCCATGTACCAACCTGGCGCCGTTGGTAAGTAAACACTGCAAGCAGCAGCGCGGACACTCGTCGGCCGCGCCGCAGGACCTGCAGGCGGGGCAGAGCGTCACCATGAAGAACGCGCCCATGTACCAACCTGGCGCCGTTGGTAAGTAAACACTGCAAGCAGCAGCGCGGACACTCGTCGGCCGCGCCGCAGGACCTGCAGGCGGGGCAGAGCGTCACCATGAAGAACGCGCCCATGTACCAACCTGGCGCCGTTGGTAAGTAAACACTGCAAGCAGCAGCGCGGACACTCGTCGGCCGCGCCGCAGGACCTGCAGGCGGGGCAGAGCGTCACCATGAAGAACGCGCCCATGTACCAACCTGGCGCCGTTGGTAAGTAAACACTGCAAGCAGCAGCGCGGACACTCGTCGGCCGCGCCGCAGGACCTGCAGGCGGGGCAGAGCGTCACCATGAAGAACGCGCCCATGTACCAACCTGGCGCCGTTGGTAAGTAAACACTGCAAGCAGCAGCGCGGACACTCGTCGGCCGCGCCGCAGGACCTGCAGGCGGGGCAGAGCGTCACCATGAAGAACGCGCCCATGTACCAACCTGGCGCCGTTGGTAAGTAAACACTGCAAGCAGCAGCGCGAACACTCGTCGGCCGCGCCGCAGGACCTGCAGGCGGGGCAGAGCGTCACCATGAAGAACGCGCCCATGTACCAACCTGGCGCCGTTGGTAAGTAAACACTGCAAGCAGCAGCGCGGACACTCGTCGGCCGCGCCGCAGGACCTGCAGGCGGGGCAGAGCGTCACCATGAAGAACGCGCCCATGTACCAACCTGGCGCCGTTGGTAAGTAAACACTGCAAGCAGCAGCGCGGACACTCGTCGGCCGCGCCGCAGGACCTGCAGGCGGGGCAGAGCGTCACCATGAAGAACGCGCCCATGTACCAACCTGGCGCCGTTGGTAAGTAAACACTGCAAGCAGCAGCGCGGACACTCGTCGGCCGCGCCGCAGGACCTGCAGGCGGGGCAGAGCGTCACCATGAAGAACGCGCCCATGTACCAACCTGGCGCCGTTGGTAAGTAAACACTGCAAGCAGCAGCGCGGACACTCGTCGGCCGCGCCGCAGGACCTGCAGGCGGGGCAGAGCGTCACCATGAAGAACGCGCCCATGTACCAACCTGGCGCCGTTGGTAAGTAAACACTGCAAGCAGCAGCGCGGACACTCGTCGGCCGCGCCGCAGGACCTGCAGGCGGGGCAGAGCGTCACCATGAAGAACGCGCCCATGTACCAACCTGGCGCCGTTGGTAAGTAAACACTGCAAGCAGCAGCGCGGACACTCGTCGGCCGCGCCGCAGGACCTGCAGGCGGGGCAGAGCGTCACCATGAAGAACGCGCCCATGTACCAACCTGGCGCCGTTGGTAAGTAAACACTGCAAGCAGCAGCGCGGACACTCGTCGGCCGCGCCGCAGGACCTGCAGGCGGGGCAGAGCGTCACCATGAAGAACGCGCCCATGTACCAACCTGGCGCCGTTGGTAAGTAAACACTGCAAGCAGCAGCGCGGACACTCGTCGGCCGCGCCGCAGGACCTGCAGGCGGGGCAGAGCGTCACCATGAAGAACGCGCCCATGTACCAACCTGGCGCCGTTGGTAAGTAAACACTGCAAGCAGCAGCGCGGACACTCGTCGGCCGCGCCGCAGGACCTGCAGGCGGGGCAGAGCGTCACCATGAAGAACGCGCCCATGTACCAACCTGGCGCCGTTGGTAAGTAAACACTGCAAGCAGCAGCGCGGACACTCGTCGGCCGCGCCGCAGGACCTGCAGGCGGGGCAGAGCGTCACCATGAAGAACGCGCCCATGTACCAACCTGGCGCCGTTGGTAAGTAAACACTGCAAGCAGCAGCGCGGACACTCGTCGGCCGCGCCGCAGGACCTGCAGGCGGGGCAGAGCGTCACCATGAAGAACGCGCCCATGTACCAACCTGGCGCCGTTGGTAAGTAAACACTGCAAGCAGCAGCGCGGACACTCGTCGGCCGCGCCGCAGGACCTGCAGGCGGGGCAGAGCGTCACCATGAAGAACGCGCCCATGTTCCAAACTGGCGCCGTTGGTAACTACCATTACTTGTTAATTTGAAGACTGCTAAGCGTGGATGGGTATGTGGGGAGAACCTTGGGGGAGGCTTATGTTCTGCAACGGACATCTCTAAGGCTGACATGTTGAAGCATGCAGCATATTATGCTAAAGGCTATAAATTGCTGTGCATACATGCCCTATCCTTTAAGCCCGCAAATCACTGTCCAAAATATATGACGCCAAATATGTACAAATGTAGACGCAATCGTTATTAGATGCTCTGCTCATTGTACCTGATAATTATAAGTCTAAAAAAGTTTGTCCTTATTACTGTAAGTAAAAATAAACCTTTCTTTATTAATTGTCTTTTCCTTTCAGGATTTAATATGTCGACTGGAGTACCCAAAGTGGGTGTTCTAAAGAATGCAGCATGGAACCTTTCTGACATGTGCAGATTCAAGCTGCTCCCACCGCCTCAACCGGACCGCTCCGTGTCGGATAAAGACAAACGCGATTTACAGGTACGATTTACATAATAAAAGCGAAGCAAAGCGTCAGATATTTAGCCTAAGGCTGTACAACAACGGTCAACCACACGCGATTTTTAGCTGCTTAATGTTTATAGCAAGGAAAGCAGATACGAGAAAAACGCTAGTGCGCGCGCGTGTAGTGAAATTTTAATGTTATACAGTGGAATTAACTAGAAATGATGCGCGGTTAACTGCTTAAAATGTTATATAGGAAGCACATTGATTAATTCATTTTTAGAAAATTGTGTTATCATGTATAATTTATTACAGAATCAGTCACCACTGACAGTGTCGTCAGTGAAAGCTTCGTCTTCAAGCGGCAACAGCAAAGACGGAGCCAAAGACAGCAACAAAGACATGGCTGATCGACTCGACATGCCGCCGCCTCCTAGCCCGGCGTCGTCTACTTGCAGTGACACTAGCACATCACACAGTGAGTTTTTATTCATGAGATTATGCTTGATTGCTTTAAGAGCCTCTTAACACTAGCGTTCGCTGAACGTATATAAAGTGCCCCTTCACATCAGTGGTTTTCGAGCGTAAGACTCGAAAACCACTGATGTGAAAGGGGCACTTTATTAGTAGACTTTCTGCTTGTTGTTAGTAACACTTTATTTATGATTGTCATGCTAAATTATTTGCTTTTTATTTCTAGAACGTGCTAAACGTGTAACAGTCCGCGGCGAAGAAGGATCCTCCAATGACGGATCTAAACGCGACGAAGAAGAATGGCCGCTCAAAGAGGTCGTATTCCTCGAGGATGTAAAGAGCGTGCCACTAGGTCGCGTACTCAAAGTTGACGGCGCATACGCGGCAGTACGGTTCCCTACCATCGGAAAGGACGGCAAAGAAGTAGTACCCTCCACACCCGACGATCTGTCCACTCTGCTGCAAGACTGCAGACTTGTGCGCAAAGATGACCTCGTCGCCGTCAAATGGGGCGTGGGCGGAGCGGCCGGACCCCGCGGGCCTGACTGCTTGCAACGCTCGCCGAGGAAGATTGCATTGCCGCCTGATGTGCAAGTTATTACGATTGCTGTAAGTAATGATGACTTCAAAGAAAAATTAATTTGTGTTCAAGTGTCCTTACCCTCCTTGGTCCAGGGGATACCGCATGCGTCTGCTGAATGGGGAGGTCTCAGATTCGATTCCCGGGTTGAGCAAAAAGAGCAATGGCAGAATTTGGTCTGGAATTGTTGTAGCGACCTTAAACTTCATATGAACAAAACAAATTGTTTATTTTTTCTATGATTTTTAATATTTTCACTTTGTCTCGTTAAAGCTGGAGTATTTTATGACGATAAAAAGCATTCCAATTGATTTACGAATACATTATTATTTGATTGTTGCCATAGACAATAGTGTGACAGGAATAGACGTGAGTGCTATTACCGTATCGATTATTAAATATGTAATCGATACGATCGACCTTTATAGAGTTGGTTTAGTTTAAAATGCAATTATTTAATATATAATCATCATTATATCAATAAGATAATATTTTTTAAGCAAAACAACGTTTGAATCAAATAAAAACGTCACAGAATCGTTTTGATGTTGTATCGATTACACATAAAATCGATTTAAAATGTGCAGCTCTCCTTTTGACTTTGGCTTTGACAGTTAGATGCTACAAAATACTGCCGCGTTTTGATGTCAATCTGACATATATGTCATTTGATAATTCAAAAGTACCTACCTACATTGTTTAGCTTTCATACTATAACTTTCCTTTTACCTATATTGTTCATTCTCAACTAAAAATTCAAACACCGATATCTTCTTTTTCCACCTTTCCTGAGTGAAAATAGAATCATTTATAGACTCTGTTACTTACGCCAAATTTTTTTGATATATTTTTTGTTACTGTTCGCTTCAATTTAATTTCAGACATTTTCATGTATGGAGATCTGCCATTGTCCTTTTTCGCAATCTCAGTAGCAACACGGAGTCTAGCAATAGGGATACCACCTATTACGTGGGACCTAAAATTCATAACATGGTGAAATGTGGATGTACTAGTACACCTTTGAACAACCACCATATTCTTGAAATTAAGCTATAATATTATTACTCGAAAAAGAACCCTTGTGTGAGCGTTTAAAAATAGTGTTCGCGTATAGCGTAAGTAATATTATGTATGATGTGTGTCAGGTGGACAGTCGCGGCGTGCACGCGGTGGTCCGGCGGCCGGGCGGCGCGCTGGCGTACGCCGTGTACGCGGTGGGCACCACGCGCGCGCTCACCGACAGCGCCTTCCCCACAGACAACAGCGCGCTGCTCGGCTTCTCCAACGGCGCTGCTATACAACTCACTACGGCCGCTGAGGTAACTAACTTGATACCATGTTTAAGAGTTTTGTTCAATGACTTAAAATATAAGTAATTTTAAGTGTAATACTTTATATTGTATATGAATATTGATCCGTTATTTTACTAGTATTCTGGTAGTCATCGCAAAGGAACGTTACATTGTGTCTAGAATATGACGAACGCGCTGCTCGCGCGCCGCACGCAAGCGCTGCATGCGCTGTGTGATAATTAAGCTACACCGCGCGCTAAGTGTGCAAGAGAGGCCGCTAGCCGTTCAGGCCGCATCTTGGTCAGATCTGAATAAAGCGCAATTCACACACAAAACGCCAAACGGGTGCGGGCGCGGGTCGTGTTCGTCGCGTAAGCCGCGGTGTTCGTTGTTTTCACACACAATGCGGTCGCGAGTCGTCGGCCGGCCGCCCGCGGTCATGCTATGGCATCTCGGTGACATGCCATAGTCTGTCTTTCAAAACCGCATTTTTAGAGTTATTATCGCTCGGTTCATACAAAAAACTGTTTACGAACACATTCAATATTTTTTTCATTGAGATCCATGGTAACAAGCTATTCTTCCAACTATATTGTGTAAATAAATTCAAAACGAGTCGCGACTCGCACGGCGCACGACCCGCACCCGCGTCAGTGTGTATGGGGAACGCGTGTATTACGAGCAATAGAACAACGCTATACCCGCTCGCGACCCGCTACCACGCGCACTGTAATGGCAGGCGACGGGTGCGGGTCCCGCGCGCCAACCGACCCGCGCTCGACCCGCACACGCGTTCTGTGTGAATTGCGCGGTACTAGTATGTGGCAGGATCTGACCATTGGTACCGCTTGCGCGCAGCACGCGCTTCTGCTGCATCTGACTTCGCGCGCGCAGTCCGTGCGCTGTGCTTGCGAGCGAATAAGTATCTAAACAATACCCAAATTGAAATACTCGAAACTCCTACTCGTAGGTAATTCTGTAAATGACGCTGGGGTTTGACTGTGTTGTATTTTTGTAACAGGGTAGCGAGCCGGTCGTGATGATGCTGGACGGCAACGGCGCCGTGTACCCGGTGTCGCGCGACTGCGTGGGCATGGTGCGCGCGCCGCCGCCGCTCAACCTGCCGCCCGCGCGCGCACTCGCCGCGCATGCGCTGCCGCTGCACCCGCACGCGCACACCGCCGCCGCCGCACAGCACCACCACCCGCACCACACCGCGCTCAAGTCCATGGTACGTACCTACATCATACTCGTCACTCGACCTGCCGCCGCACAGCACCACCACCCGCACCACACCGCGCTCAAGTCCATGGTACGTACCTACATCATACTCGTCACTCAACCTGCCGCCGCACAGCACCACCACCCGCACCACACCGCGCTCAAGTCCATGGTACGTACCTACATCATACTCGTCACTCAACCTGCCGCCGCACAGCACCACCACCCGCACCACACCGCGCTCAAGTCCATGGTACGTACCTACATCATACTCGTCACTCGACCTGCCGCCGCACAGCACCACCACCCGCACCACACCGCGCTCAAGTCCATGGTACGTACCTACATCATACTCGTCACTCGACCTGCCGCCGCACAGCACCACCACCCGCACCACACCGCGCTCAAGTCCATGGTACGTACCTACATCATACTCGTCACTCAACCTGCCGCCGCACAGCACCACCACCCGCACCACACCGCGCTCAAGTCCATGGTACGTACCTACATCATACTCGTCACTCGACCTGCCGCCGCACAGCACCACCACCCGCACCACACCGCGCTCAAGTCCATGGTACGTACCTACATCATACTCGTCACTCAACCTGCCGCCGCACAGCACCACCACCCGCACCACACCGCGCTCAAGTCCATGGTACGTACCTACATCATACTCGTCACTCAACCTGCCGCCGCACAGCACCACCACCCGCACCACACCGCGCTCAAGTCCATGGTACGTACCTACATCATACTCGTCACTCGACCTGCCGCCGCACAGCACCACCACCCGCACCACACCGCGCTCAAGTCCATGGTACGTACCTACATCATACTCGTCACTCGACCTGCCGCCGCACAGCACCACCACCCGCACCACACCGCGCTCAAGTCCATGGTACGTACCTACATCATACTCGTCACTCAACCTGCCGCCGCACAGCACCACCACCCGCACCACACCGCGCTCAAGTCCATGGTACGTACCTACATCATACTCGTCACTCGACCTGCCGCCGCACAGCACCACCACCCGCACCACACCGCGCTCAAGTCCATGGTACGTACCTACATCATACTCGTCACTCGACCTGCCGCCGCACAGCACCACCACCCGCACCACACCGCGCTCAAGTCCATGGTACGTACCTACATCATACTCGTCACTCGACCTGCCGCCGCACAGCACCACCACCCGCACCACACCGCGCTCAAGTCCATGGTACGTACCTACATCATACTCGTCACTCGACCTGCCGCCGCACAGCACCACCACCCGCACCACACCGCGCTCAAGTCCATGGTACGTACCTACATCATACTCGTCACTCGACCTGCCGCCGCACAGCACCACCACCCGCACCACACCGCGCTCAAGTCCATGGTACGTACCTACATCATACTCGTCACTCGACCTGCCGCCGCACAGCACCACCACCCGCACCACACCGCGCTCAAGTCCATGGTACGTACCTACATCATACTCGTCACTCGACCTGCCGCCGCACAGCACCACCACCCGCACCACACCGCGCTCAAGTCCATGGTACGTACCTACATCATACTCGTCACTCGACCTGCCGCCGCACAGCACCACCACCCGCACCACACCGCGCTCAAGTCCATGGTACGTACCTACATCATACTCGTCACTCGACCTGCCGCCGCACAGCACCACCACCCGCACCACACCGCGCTCAAGTCCATGGTACGTACCTACATCATACTCGTCACTCGACCTGCCGCCGCACAGCACCACCACCCGCACCACACCGCGCTCAAGTCCATGGTACGTACCTACATCATACTCGTCACTCAACCTGCCGCCGCACAGCACCACCACCCGCACCACACCGCGCTCAAGTCCATGGTACGTACCTACATCATACTCGTCACTCGACCTGCCGCCGCACAGCACCACCACCCGCACCACACCGCGCTCAAGTCCATGGTACGTACCTACATCATACTCGTCACTCGACCTGCCGCCGCACAGCACCACCACCCGCACCACACCGCGCTCAAGTCCATGGTACGTACCTACATCATACTCGTCACTCGACCTGCCGCCGCACAGCACCACCACCCGCACCACACCGCGCTCAAGTCCATGGTACGTACCTACATCATACTCGTCACTCGACCTGCCGCCGCACAGCACCACCACCCGCACCACACCGCGCTCAAGTCCATGGTACGTACCTACATCATACTCGTCACTCGACCTGCCGCCGCACAGCACCACCACCCGCACCACACCGCGCTCAAGTCCATGGTACGTACCTACATCATACTCGTCACTCGACCTGCCGCCGCACAGCACCACCACCCGCACCACACCGCGCTCAAGTCCATGGTACGTACCTACATCATACTCGTCACTCGACCTGCCGCCGCACAGCACCACCACCCGCACCACACCGCGCTCAAGTCCATGGTACGTACCTACATCATACTCGTCACTCGACCTGCCGCCGCACAGCACCACCACCCGCACCACACCGCGCTCAAGTCCATGGTACGTACCTACATCATACTCGTCACTCGACCTGCCGCCGCACAGCACCACCACCCGCACCACACCGCGCTCAAGTCCATGGTACGTACCTACATCATACTCGTCACTCGACCTGCCGCCGCACAGCACCACCACCCGCACCACACCGCGCTCAAGTCCATGGTACGTACCTACATCATACTCGTCACTCAACCTGCCGCCGCACAGCACCACCACCCGCACCACACCGCGCTCAAGTCCATGGTACGTACCTACATCATAATCGTCACTCAACCTGCCGCCGCACAGCACCACCACCCGCACCACACCGCGCTCAAGTCCATGGTACGTACCTACATCATACTCGTCACTCAACCTGCCTCCGCACAGCACCACCACCCGCACCACACCGCGCTCAAGTCCATGGTACGTACCTACATCATACTCGTCACTCGACCTGCCGCCGCACAGCACCACCACCCGCACCACACCGCGCTCAAGTCCATGGTACGTACCTACATCATACTCGTCACTCAACCTGCCGCCGCACAGCACCACCACCCGCACCACACCGCGCTCAAGTCCATGGTACGTACCTACATCATACTCGTCACTCAACCTGCCGCCGCACAGCACCACCACCCGCACCACACCGCGCTCAAGTCCATGGTACGTACCTACATCATACTCGTCACTCGACCTGCCGCCGCACAGCACCACCACCCGCACCACACCGCGCTCAAGTCCATGGTACGTACCTACATCATACTCGTCACTCAACCTGCCGCCGCACAGCACCACCACCCGCACCACACCGCGCTCAAGTCCATGGTACGTACCTACATCATACTCGTCACTCGACCTGCCGCCGCACAGCACCACCACCCGCACCACACCGCGCTCAAGTCCATGGTACGTACCTACATCATACTCGTCACTCGACCTGCCGCCGCACAGCACCACCACCCGCACCACACCGCGCTCAAGTCCATGGTACGTACCTACATCATACTCGTCACTCGACCTGCCGCCGCACAGCACCACCACCCGCACCACACCGCGCTCAAGTCCATGGTACGTACCTACATCATACTCGTCACTCGACCTGCCGCCGCACAGCACCACCACCCGCACCACACCGCGCTCAAGTCCATGGTACGTACCTACATCATACTCGTCACTCAACCTGCCGCCGCACAGCACCACCACCCGCACCACACCGCGCTCAAGTCCATGGTACGTACCTACATCATACTCGTCACTCAACCTGCCGCCGCACAGCACCACCACCCGCACCACACCGCGCTCAAGTCCATGGTACGTACCTACATCATACTCGTCACTCGACCTGCCGCCGCACAGCACCACCACCCGCACCACACCGCGCTCAAGTCCATGGTACGTACCTACATCATACTCGTCACTCGACCTGCCGCCGCACAGCACCACCACCCGCACCACACCGCGCTCAAGTCCATGGTACGTACCTACATCATACTCGTCACTCGACCTGCCGCCGCGCGCCGCACAGCACCACCACCCGCACCACACCGCGCTCAAGTCCATGGTACGTACCTACATCATACTCGTCACTCGACCTGCCGCCGCACAGCACCACCACCCGCACCACACCGCGCTCAAGTCCATGGTACGTACCTACATCATACTCGTCACTCGACCTGCCGCCGCACAGCACCACCACCCGCACCACACCGCGCTCAAGTCCATGGTACGTACCTACATCATACTCGTCACTCGACCTGCCGCCGCACAGCACCACCACCCGCACCACACCGCGCTCAAGTCCATGGTACGTACCTACATCATACTCGTCACTCGACCTGCCGCCGCACAGCACCACCACCCGCACCACACCGCGCTCAAGTCCATGGTACGTACCTACATCATACTCGTCACTCGACCTGCCGCCGCACAGCACCACCACCCGCACCACACCGCGCTCAAGTCCATGGTACGTACCTACATCATACTCGTCACTCGACCTGCCGCCGCACAGCACCACCACCCGCACCACACCGCGCTCAAGTCCATGGTACGTACCTACATCATACTCGTCACTCGACCTGCCGCCGCACAGCACCACCACCCGCACCACACCGCGCTCAAGTCCATGGTACGTACCTACATCATACTCGTCACTCAACCTGCCGCCGCACAGCACCACCACCCGCACCACACCGCGCTCAAGTCCATGGTACGTACCTACATCATAATCGTCACTCAACCTGCCGCCGCACAGCACCACCACCCGCACCACACCGCGCTCAAGTCCATGGTACGTACCTACATCATACTCGTCACTCAACCTGCCTCCGCACAGCACCACCACCCGCACCACACCGCGCTCAAGTCCATGGTACGTACCTACATCATACTCGTCACTCGACCTGCCGCCGCACAGCACCACCACCCGCACCACACCGCGCTCAAGTCCATGGTACGTACCTACATCATACTCGTCACTCAACCTGCCGCCGCACAGCACCACCACCCGCACCACACCGCGCTCAAGTCCATGGTACGTACCTACATCATACTCGTCACTCAACCTGCCGCCGCACAGCACCACCACCCGCACCACACCGCGCTCAAGTCCATGGTACGTACCTACATCATACTCGTCACTCGACCTGCCGCCGCACAGCACCACCACCCGCACCACACCGCGCTCAAGTCCATGGTACGTACCTACATCATACTCGTCACTCAACCTGCCGCCGCACAGCACCACCACCCGCACCACACCGCGCTCAAGTCCATGGTACGTACCTACATCATACTCGTCACTCGACCTGCCGCCGCACAGCACCACCACCCGCACCACACCGCGCTCAAGTCCATGGTACGTACCTACATCATACTCGTCACTCGACCTGCCGCCGCACAGCACCACCACCCGCACCACACCGCGCTCAAGTCCATGGTACGTACCTACATCATACTCGTCACTCGACCTGCCGCCGCACAGCACCACCACCCGCACCACACCGCGCTCAAGTCCATGGTACGTACCTACATCATACTCGTCACTCGACCTGCCGCCGCACAGCACCACCACCCGCACCACACCGCGCTCAAGTCCATGGTACGTACCTACATCATACTCGTCACTCGACCTGCCGCCGCACAGCACCACCACCCGCACCACACCGCGCTCAAGTCCATGGTACGTACCTACATCATACTCGTCACTCGACCTGCCGCCGCACAGCACCACCACCCGCACCACACCGCGCTCAAGTCCATGGTACGTACCTACATCATACTCGTCACTCAACCTGCCGCCGCACAGCACCACCACCCGCACCACACCGCGCTCAAGTCCATGGTACGTACCTACATCATACTCGTCACTCAACCTGCCGCCGCACAGCACCACCACCCGCACCACACCGCGCTCAAGTCCATGGTACGTACCTACATCATACTCGTCACTCGACCTGCCGCCGCACAGCACCACCACCCGCACCACACCGCGCTCAAGTCCATGGTACGTACCTACATCATACTCGTCACTCGACCTGCCGCCGCACAGCACCACCACCCGCACCACACCGCGCTCAAGTCCATGGTACGTACCTACATCATACTCGTCACTCAACCTGCCGCCGCGCGCCGCACAGCACCACCACCCGCACCACACCGCGCTCAAGTCCATGGTACGTACCTACATCATACTCGTCACTCGACCTGCCGCCGCACAGCACCACCACCCGCACCACACCGCGCTCAAGTCCATGGTACGTACCTACATCATACTCGTCACTCGACCTGCCGCCGCACAGCACCACCACCCGCACCACACCGCGCTCAAGTCCATGGTACGTACCTACATCATACTCGTCACTCAACCTGCCGCCGCACAGCACCACCACCCGCACCACACCGCGCTCAAGTCCATGGTACGTACCTACATCATACTCGTCACTCGACCTGCCGCCGCACAGCACCACCACCCGCACCACACCGCGCTCAAGTCCATGGTACGTACCTACATCATACTCGTCACTCGACCTGCCGCCGCACAGCACCACCACCCGCACCACACCGCGCTCAAGTCCATGGTACGTACCTACATCATACTCGTCACTCGACCTGCCGCCGCACAGCACCACCACCCGCACCACACCGCGCTCAAGTCCATGGTACGTACCTACATCATACTCGTCACTCAACCTGCCGCCGCACAGCACCACCACCCGCACCACACCGCGCTCAAGTCCATGGTACGTACCTACATCATACTCGTCACTCAACCTGCCGCCGCACAGCACCACCACCCGCACCACACCGCGCTCAAGTCCATGGTACGTACCTACATCATACTCGTCACTCGACCTGCCGCCGCACAGCACCACCACCCGCACCACACCGCGCTCAAGTCCATGGTACGTACCTACATCATACTCGTCACTCGACCTGCCGCCGCACAGCACCACCACCCGCACCACACCGCGCTCAAGTCCATGGTACGTACCTACATCATACTCGTCACTCAACCTGCCGCCGCACAGCACCACCACCCGCACCACACCGCGCTCAAGTCCATGGTACGTACCTACATCATACTCGTCACTCGACCTGCCGCCGCGCGCCGCACAGCACCACCACCCGCACCACACCGCGCTCAAGTCCATGGTACGTACCTACATCATACTCGTCACTCAACCTGCCGCCGCACAGCACCACCACCCGCACCACACCGCGCTCAAGTCCATGGTACGTACCTACATCATACTCGTCACTCAACCTGCCGCCGCACAGCACCACCACCCGCACCACACCGCGCTCAAGTCCATGGTACGTACCTACATCATACTCGTCACTCAACCTGCCGCCGCACAGCACCACCACCCGCACCACACCGCGCTCAAGTCCATGGTACGTACCTACATCATACTCGTCACTCGACCTGCCGCCGCACAGCACCACCACCCGCACCACACCGCGCTCAAGTCCATGGTACGTACCTACATCATACTCGTCACTCAACCTGCCGCCGCACAGCACCATCACCCGCACCACACCGCGCTCAAGTCCATGGTACGTACCTACATCATACTCGTCACTCGACCTGCCGCCGCACAGCACCACCACCCGCACCACACCGCGCTCAAGTCCATGGTACGTACCTACATCATACTCGTCACTCAACCTGCCGCCGCACAGCACCACCACCCGCACCACACCGCGCTCAAGTCCATGGTACGTACCTACATCATACTCGTCACTCGACCTGCCGCCGCGCGCCGCACAGCACCACCACCCGCACCACACCGCGCTCAAGTCCATGGTACGTACCTACATCATACTCGTCACTCAACCTGCCGCCGCACAGCACCACCACCCGCACCACACCGCGCTCAAGTCCATGGTACGTACCTACATCATACTCGTCACTCAACCTGCCGCCGCACAGCTCCACCACCCGCACCACACCGCGCTCAAGTCCATGGTACGTACCTACATCATACTCGTCACTCAACCTGCCGCCGCACAGCACCACCACCCGCACCACACCGCGCTCAAGTCCATGGTACGTACCTACATCATACTCGTCACTCGACCTGCCGCCGCACAGCACCACCACCCGCACCACACCGCGCTCAAGTCCATGGTACGTACCTACATCATACTCGTCACTCAACCTGCCGCCGCGCGCCGCACAGCACCACCACCCGCACCACACCGCGCTCAAGTCCATGGTACGTACCTACATCATACTCGTCACTCGACCTGCCGCCGCACAGCACCACCACCCGCACCACACCGCGCTCAAGTCCATGGTACGTACCTACATCATACTCGTCACTCAACCTGCCGCCGCACAGCACCACCACCCGCACCACACCGCGCTCAAGTCCATGGTACGTACCTGCATCATACTCGTCACTCGACCTGCCGCCGCGCGCCGCACAGCACCACCACCCGCACCACACCGCGCTCAAGTCCATGGTACGTACCTACATCATACTCGTCACTCGACCTGCCGCCGCACAGCACCACCACCCGCACCACACCGCGCTCAAGTCCATGGTACGTACCTACATCATACTCGTCACTCGACCTGCCGCCGCACAGCACCACCACCCGCACCACACCGCGCTCAAGTCCATGGTACGTACCTACATCATACTCGTCACTCGACCTGCCGCCGCGCGCCGCACAGCACCACCACCCGCACCACACCGCGCTCAAGTCCATGGTACGTACCTACATCATACTCGTCACTCGACCTGCCGCCGCACAGCACCACCACCCGCACCACACCGCGCTCAAGTCCATGGTACGTACCTACATCATACTCGTCACTCAACCTGCCGCCGCACAGCACCACCACCCGCACCACACCGCGCTCAAGTCCATGGTACGTACCTACATCATACTCGTCACTCAACCTGCCGCCGCACAGCACCACCACCCGCACCACACCGCGCTCAAGTCCATGGTACGTACCTACATCATACTCGTCACTCAACCTGCCGCCGCACAGCACCACCACCCGCACCACACCGCGCTCAAGTCCATGGTACGTACCTACATCATACTCGTCACTCAACCTGCCGCCGCACAGCACCACCACCCGCACCACACCGCGCTCAAGTCCATGGTACGTACCTACATCATACTCGTCACTCGACCTGCCGCCGCACAGCACCACCACCCGCACCACACCGCGCTCAAGTCCATGGTACGTACCTACATCATACTCGTCACTCGACCTGCCGCCGCACAGCACCACCACCCGCACCACACCGCGCTCAAGTCCATGGTACGTACCTACATCATACTCGTCACTCAACCTGCCGCCGCGCGCCGCACAGCACCACCACCCGCACCACACCGCGCTCAAGTCCATGGTACGTACCTACATCATACTCGTCACTCGACCTGCCGCCGCACAGCACCACCACCCGCACCACACCGCGCTCAAGTCCATGGTACGTACCTACATCATACTCGTCACTCAACCTGCCGCCGCGCGCCGCACAGCACCACCACCCGCACCACACCGCGCTCAAGTCCATGGTACGTACCTACATCATACTCGTCACTCAACCTGCCGCCGCACAGCACCACCACCCGCACCACACCGCGCTCAAGTCCATGGTACGTACCTACATCATACTCGTCACTCGACCTGCCGCCGCACAGCACCACCACCCGCACCACACCGCGCTCAAGTCCATGGTACGTACCTACATCATACTCGTCACTCGACCTGCCGCCGCACAGCACCACCACCCGCACCACACCGCGCTCAAGTCCATGGTACGTACCTACATCATACTCGTCACTCAACCTGCCGCCGCGCGCCGCACAGCACCACCACCCGCACCACACCGCGCTCAAGTCCATGGTACGTACCTACATCATACTCGTCACTCGACCTGCCGCCGCACAGCACCACCACCCGCACCACACCGCGCTCAAGTCCATGGTACGTACCTACATCATACTCGTCACTCAACCTGCCGCCGCGCGCCGCACAGCACCACCACCCGCACCACACCGCGCTCAAGTCCATGGTACGTACCTACATCATACTCGTCACTCGACCTGCCGCCGCACAGCACCACCACCCGCACCACACCGCGCTCAAGTCCATGGTACGTACCTACATCATACTCGTCACTCGACCTGCCGCCGCACAGCACCACCACCCGCACCACACCGCGCTCAAGTCCATGGTACGTACCTACATCATACTCGTCACTCGACCTGCCGCCGCACAGCACCACCACCCGCACCACACCGCGCTCAAGTCCATGGTACGTACCTACATCATACTCGTCACTCGACCTGCCGCCGCACAGCACCACCACCCGCACCACACCGCGCTCAAGTCCATGGTACGTACCTACATCATACTCGTCACTCGACCTGCCGCCGCACAGCACCACCACCCGCACCACACCGCGCTCAAGTCCATGGTACGTACCTACATCATACTCGTCACTCAACCTGCCGCCGCACAGCACCACCACCCGCACCACACCGCGCTCAAGTCCATGGTACGTACCTACATCATACTCGTCACTCAACCTGCCGCCGCACAGCACCACCACCCGCACCACACCGCGCTCAAGTCCATGGTACGTACCTACATCATACTCGTCACTCGACCTGCCGCCGCACAGCACCACCACCCGCACCACACCGCGCTCAAGTCCATGGTACGTACCTACATCATACTCGTCACTCGACCTGCCGCCGCACAGCACCACCACCCGCACCACACCGCGCTCAAGTCCATGGTACGTACCTACATCATACTCGTCACTCGACCTGCCGCCGCGCGCCGCACAGCACCACCACCCGCACCACACCGCGCTCAAGTCCATGGTACGTACCTACATCATACTCGTCACTCGACCTGCCGCCGCACAGCACCACCACCCGCACCACACCGCGCTCAAGTCCATGGTACGTACCTACATCATACTCGTCACTCAACCTGCCGCCGCGCGCCGCACAGCACCACCACCCGCACCACACCGCGCTCAAGTCCATGGTACGTACCTACATCATACTCGTCACTCAACCTGCCGCCGCACAGCACCACCACCCGCACCACACCGCGCTCAAGTCCATGGTACGTACCTACATCATACTCATCACTCAACCTGCCGCCGCACAGCACCACCACCCGCACCACACCGCGCTCAAGTCCATGGTACGTACCTACATCATACTCGTCACTCAACCTGCCGCCGCACAGCACCACCACCCGCACCACACCGCGCTCAAGTCCATGGTACGTACCTACATCATACTCGTCACTCAACCTGCCGCTAGGGGTGCCGCCGGTGTAATGTGTAGTAAGTAGCCTTTACGTTCAGAAGCGTAAGTTTATAGAATGGCAACATGGTCAAAATGCCATAGGGTCCGTAATACGAAAGGAGCCAAGCTGGAACTGCACTTAAAATTAGCACTCCAATTTTCAGCTAGGGTGTACCTAGCTCTCAAATCAGAATATGATTATATAGTCACTCTTTGCTTCAAATTCTTGTTACAAAATTGAAATCGCTTGCACTTCTATTGACCAAAAATAATGGTAATTTCGTATGTGTTTTTTCAGGTGGCCCTAATCATCTTGGTGCCGGAGCCGCAACTAATGATGCCGCGAGTTCTGCGATGTGACCTCGATGGAGTGCGACAATTACTTCATCAACTGGAATCTGACACTAGCAGTAAGTTATACTTTAGTTTTGATACCTTTAGTACAACGAAATACTGTACTTTTGCATTTTACTCATTGCGTAAACATGGTTGTTCACAGAGCAACAAATACTGTCAATACTACAGGAGCGTTGCGACGGCAATAGGAACATTCTACATGCTTGCGTGCACATGTGTGCGCCTACGTCGAACAAGGAACCTGATATAGGTAAGAAAGTATTGCAAGAAAATATTAATAAACAGCCTATAGATATAAGTACAGTGTACTTTCTTACTCCCAACATTCGAGCGAAGTGGTTGACCAATCCACGGATAATCTTTCTTTGATGGACAACTAAATAACTAGTGTTAAAACAACTACCGTGTTGAAAGCGAATATGGAAGCCACAGATGGTGCCATCTGCTTACCTGCACGTGGATATACTATATAACTTCGCATGTTACAAGACTGTTTTCTTTTGATATATGTTTGAGACTGGCTATCTACAGAAGCGGTGAAGTTCGGCGGTGGGTCTAAGACAAACAATAGATATGTGTATGAGATTTTCCTTATTTGTATTGGTCGTAAAAAACCACTACGCATCTCGCCGCTCCAATGGAAAGCCAGCCTAATTAGACCTCGTGTAAGCAATCTAACGTGAGCGTATTTACGATCAGTGGAAAACGCTTCGATGCCCAATTTAGCGGGCGGCACCGGCGGCGGCAGCGCCAGCGCCGAGGATCCCGTGCCCGCCATCTCGTGGCCGCCCGAGACCTTCGAGGCGTCCGGCGACGAGGATAGCTTGATGGGACTTACTAATAATGGGTAAGAGTCTTCAAATTGTCATCATACTTACGTATATTTTACGAACATTTGGTGAAAGTTTTTGTTCGGTAATTTACTTTTAATATTATGATAATTGGATAAAGTGCTTTTAAAGGCCTTGCCACACGGCACAATTTTACGTCCAACTTGACTAAATCACTTGATGAAATCGTGACGTGTAGACGCCAGTCGTCCAACTCAAGTTCATCGGGTGGGCGGCGAGACTATAACCAATCGGGTGGACGGAATGAAAATCAGTGATTTGATTGTGTCGTGTAGACGGGCAAAGCCAATTCGATTGAAAATTTGATCAGTGGTAAAATTGTGCCGTGCGGCAAGGCCTTAAAATACATCTAGTTGTATTATTTCTGTGTTTGATGAGGTTGCACTTTAACATTTTTCTTAAAGTTTGACAAGTTACTTTCTACATGAAACTAATCAAGTCGAGATTAACGTTTTACATTAGACCTGAATTTGATAGATAAATAGTCTAGTAGTCTTTGAATATCATATGAGTTACTAGATAGAAATATTTTATTTTAAATTTTAAACTATTTGCAATAACTAGCGCCAGTTTCACCACTGGTATATATATCTGTTTAAATTACTTAGAAAATAATTAAATCCAATTTTAGTTGTAAATTTAAATTGATTTAAGTGATATTGGCCAGTGGTGGTGAAACAGGGCCTTAATGTGTGAAGCTTATGTTTTATGCGCTAAATGATCTGTTATGTAATTGCAGCAAGCTGTCGGGCGGCGGGGCCGGCGCCGTGAGCGCGGACCCGGCCGAGCGGCGCGGCAACGCGCTGGCGGCGCTGCGCGCGCTCTGCGACAGTCCCGCGCTGCAGCCGTACCTCGGACAGCTGCTCACTGCCAAGTTAGTACCTGCTTACGCCTACTCTCCGTACTATTGCCTTGTTCAATTCCTATTATACCCCGTATCATATTTGCGACAAACGACTATACGACAAATTGAAATAAAGATGATTTTTTTTAAGTTCAATTATCCATAATATAAATTCACTCTCTTTTATAAGTCAGTCTTTGGAAACAGACCCTAAGGTTTTGGTGGGCGGTCAAGAGCCAGTATTGTAAAAACAATGCCAATACTGTATACTGACTTATCCTTGGTGATATCATGAATTCAAAAACATTTTATAGCTTACTAAACGTCGCCAGCGGCTTCGCCCGCGTCAATTATACATATAAAACTTTTTTATTAAAAAAAAACCGCATTAAAATCTTATTATATGCTTTTCAGAGGGCACAACAATTATAATGAAGAAAGCGTTGATGATATTACCTTCCTAGAGCAAATTTAACATAAAAGTTTACCTGTTTGTCTATGATTCACCCAAAAGTTACCATAACTGGAAGCAGGGTCGGCTTGTCTATGCGAAGCTAGATCCAGCCGATGACAGTTCTTCATAGCGTTTGTGATTTTTGCCGCGAAAGGAGCAAAAATTTTCCCAACGTTTTTTCTTTCAAAGTTTTAAAGTTTTAGTTTGTATTGAGTGTTTTACAGTGATTGTTGAGTGTTTTTTCAACTGAAATCACATTGTAAAATAGCTGTTTTGGGCCGTTCGCGTGTATTCGGTGAGTCTGCACAATTTTTATATGTCGGATTCTGAGGCGCAAATCGCCGCTCCGGATGGAGGGCGAAGTGCCAGGAGCTCGAGCTCCAGTCAGAGCAGTTCTTCCTCTTCTTCGGAAGAAGAGGAAGGATTCGCATCACCTCTACCGAATAAACGACCAAAAAGGTCAAAACGGCACGGGTCAAAACATGTCGGAACGTGTTCGGACCCACGAATGGACACATTAATTAATCAAGTTAGCTTTCTTTCCGATTGCATGACACAAATACCACATTTGATTTCGACAATGAACTGTTCTAACAACAGTGTTAATTCGCCTGAAGCTTCTCAATCACAATTTTTAATCAGACCTGAAACAGAGTTAGCACCTATCTCTTTAGGCAATATACAAATCAACTTTGATGAAAATAAGATAATACCCACTGCTGATCCAGTTAAGTTAGCTGAGATAAGTAACCTACAAAAATTCAATTCTCCGGCATGGAAGGGCATTAGGTATAAAAAGGATCTACAAAGCCATATAGCTTCTCCAGGTTTTATTGGGCTAAAATTAAATGAAGAGCTCTGTCATCTGAATAGAGGAATAGATTATTTGGCTAATACAGAGAATTTGTTAGCAGGTTTGTCCAATGCCGTCTTAGATCAAAGACAACTTTTAAAGTCTGGTCTACAATCCATAGTGGATTGGGCGTCTCATAATAAATCTGAGCTCAGTGCTACCACACTTTGTGATAAACTAATGGAAACATTTGGTCCAACTTCAAAATCTTATAAGAATACTGAATCCACCATGCAAATTATCTGTGGCAAACGCGCTGAATGCATAGAAATAAGGCGTGAACGCATTTTAAAGGAAGTAGGCAACAATAACCTTAAAATGGCTTTGCAAAATATTCCACCTAGCTCTGAACATTTGTTTAATCGAGAAGCTCTTATACCACTAGTTGATTCTCTAGGTGGTTCTCAAGTGTGGCTCAACACACCTAGTTACATGAAAGAAAAGAAACCTAATACAAGTTTTAACAATAGTAATAAAACATCTCATAAGAAAATCTTTAAACATTCTCATAAAAATAACCCACATAAAACAGACAAGAAAAATAAGCGCAGTTTTAAAAAACAGCCCTTTCGTCACTCAGGTGGCTCTCAGGACAATTTCTCCAATAATAAACAACAACAGTGACAACCACAGCAGTGCCTTCCGGGGTGGGCAGCTGAAAGACCATGTACAGACATGGCAAAAATTGGGAGCGAGCCCACTAATTTTAAAATTAATAGCTCAGGGCCGTATACCCTTCAAACAGAAACCCCCGTTACATTACCCATATCAGAATGTGCTAAAAAAATTTGCAACCAAAGAATCAACCAAAATGACTTGCATGATAAACGACTTACTAGACAAAGGTATTCTAGAGAAGCCGCATCGTATAACACCAGGTTTCCATACCAAAATGTTTTTAGTGAAAAAGCCGGATGGGGGCTCACGCCCCATTTTCAATTTAAAGCGTTTGAATCTTTACGTTACTACACGCCATTTTCAGTTAATTTCCCGTACCGATGTCATCCATTTCCTTCAAGACAAGGATTGGATGACAAAAATAGATCTCCACCAGGCCTACTTTCACCTGAACATAAAGGAGACTCACAGACGTTTCTTGCGGATAATATATCGCAAAGAAATATTACAGTTAACAGCCCTACCCTTTGGCCTCTCTTCGGCCCCTCAAACATTCGCTACTGTGACCAACTGGATTGCGGAAATCCTTCGGAGACAAGGAATTCGAGTCATAGTGTACTTGGACGATTTTCTCTTAGCAAATCAAAACAGATCTCTGCTTATAGATCAAACAAACAAGGCTCTGGAAATTCTGACAAATCTAGGATGGCAAGTGAATTACCAAAAATCACTTGTCATCCCAACCCAAGAGCTGGAGTATCTGGGAATAACCTGGAACACAAAATCAAATATGATGTCTCTCCCTATAAAAAAGGTAAAAAATATAAAAGCACTGCTTTCCAAACTTCTAATGACAAAAATGACTTGTCTCCGAGAGGCACAGAGGCTGTTAGGAATGTTAAATTTTGCCAACCTGACGACCCTGAATGGCCGGCTTCACTGTCGCAGGTCACAAATCTTCCTAAGAAGATTTCAACCAACCAGTCCAAGGCAAAAACGGCTGTTACCTCCACTAGTGACCGCAGAGTTACAGTGGTGGTTAAAAAATATAGACATGAGCACAAAGCCTATGCACAGGCCAAAGGTGACTCATTTTCTCACCACAGACGCGGCGGACGCGGGCTGGGGAGCACACCTGAACAATATGTTATTGTCAGGCAAATGGAGTGCCCAACAGAGATGGCACTCCAACCTGAAGGAGATGTTTGCAGTGTATGCAGCCTTATTGCAACAAGGTGCATATGTAAAAGACGGCCATGTATTAATACAATCCGACAACAAAACTCTGATTGCTTATATACGGAACGAGGGCGGGACCCGTTCCCTGCCACTTTTAAGTCTGACAAACAAACTTCTCCTTCTCACCGAGCAGCTCAATGTAACGCTGTCGGCATCATACCTCCCGGGGAGGTTGAACGGGATTGCAGACCGCCTCTCAAGAGGAAAGGCTGTACCCGAGTGGCAGCTCCTGCCACAGGCCAGACAGGCCATTTTCGAAAAGTGGGGAACACCCGATATAGACCTGTTCGCTTCAAAAAACACTGCAATAGTTCCACAATACGTTACCTGGGACTCCAAAGATGGGTCAGCAACCTTTTGCGACGCATTCAGTCGAAGCTGGAATTATCAGTTGGCTTGGGTGTTTCCTCCTCCCAACCTAATACCTCAAGTGCTGGCGCATTTGAACAATGCCATGGGCACATACATCCTGATAGCTCCTCTTTGGGAGCAATGCTTCTGGCTAGCAGACCTTCAGGCGAGAGCCCTGACAGAGCCATTACAAATACAGGACCTGAGAACAAACCTAGTGGATCGAACAACAGGCATGTGCCCCCCTCAAGTGGACAAGTTGTCCCTCCAGGCTTGGAAAATTGGGGGTGGGCTGATGAGGTCAAAGGTTGGAGGACAAATGAATTAGAATTATTGTGTAGCAGTTGGCGCACAAACACAATTAATACTTATAAAGCTCCAATTAAAAGGTGGCTTGCTTTTTGCCACGCTCATAACATTGACAACAAAAACCCAGATGGCAAAGATGTTGCCAGATTTTTAGCCGATCTTTATTTAAAATA
This sequence comes from Euclidia mi, assembly GCA_944739405.2. Classification (NCBI taxonomy): domain Eukaryota; kingdom Metazoa; phylum Arthropoda; class Insecta; order Lepidoptera; family Erebidae; genus Euclidia; species Euclidia mi. The sequence continues at coordinate 45,246,314 of OX123187.2, forward strand.
CAAATTTGCATATAGTACAATTCTATTACATAAATCCGCAATTTCAACATACTGTGCATTTAGAGTTGAAACACTTTCCAAAAATTTTTTTATACAGCAAATACTGAAAGCAATTGCATTGACCAAGCCACAGGACAGTAAAGCTCCCATTTGGGACACCAAATTGTTATTTGATTGGCTAAATACAGTCCCCTACAATAATTCCCTTTTTCAGTTGTCTAGAAGGACTGCTATTATTTTACTTTTAGCATCAGGCCGCAGAATACATGACCTCACCCTTTTAGATATAGCGTCAGAAAACTTAATAGAAGAGGAAGATCAGATAATTTTGTGGCCTAAATTTGGTTCCAAAACTGATTCATGTAAAAATAGGCAATCAGGCTGGTTACTGTCCAAACATCCAAATGAAAACTTATGTCCTATAAGACATTTAAAGAAATTAATTGAAAGTTCACAAACCAGGCGTATAAATACTGGGTTGACCAGTCTTTTTATTTCACTCAAGGGTGATGTCAAACCAGCCACTAGATCTATTATAGGTGGCTGGGTGAGATCGATATTTAAAGAGGTCAAAATTGAGGCCCCTCCAGGCAGTGTCAGAGCAGCTGTGGCATCTAAGGGCTGGTGGCAGAACATCCCTATTGAAGAAATATTAAGTAGAGGAAATTGGAAGAGTGACAAGACCTTTAGAAAATATTACTGCAAAGAAATTATTAGGGAAGACAGTAATAACTCAGAAGATTTACTTCGTGCTAATTTTGCCTGTGTATGATTTTTAATATTAAATTAATTATCTAATAGTTAAGAATAGTTAATTATATTATAAATGATAATTGGTTGATTATAACAGTATTGCTTGATTATAACAACATTGGTTGATTATAATACTTTTATTAGTCATGTTAAAATTTTGTTTTGAAACTTATTTAGGGTGCATAGATTGTTGTTTAAGGCACATAATTATATCTTCTTGTGTTGTCTTATCTTAATAGTGAATTTTTGATTGTTCATTTTCTAGGATTATTCACTGCAATAAATAGTGTGATTTATAAATTCTTGCATGATTTATAATACCTGCATTATTTTTCACATAGCGTTTTAGTACCATCACCAGCAGATAACAAACAAGTCTTCATTATAATTGTTGTGCCCTCTGAAAAGCATATAATAGAACTGTTTTACACAAAATAAAACAGTTATTATGTGCTGTAAGAGGGCACAACAATACAGCAAGGTCCTTGCTGGTGAAGACACTATGAAGAACTGTCATCGGCTGGATCTAGCTTCGCATAGACAAGCCGACCCTGCTTCCAGTTATGGTAACTTTTGGGTGAATCATAGACAAACAGGTAAACTTTTATGTTAAATTTGCTCTAGGAAGGTAATATCATCAACGCTTTCTTCATTATAATTGTTGTGCCCTCTTACAGCACATAATAACTGTTTTATTTTGTGTAAAACAGTTCTATTATTATTCTTTATTTATTAAAAAAATCCGTTGCGTAGTTTTTTAGATTTAAGCATACATAGGGACAGACAGACAGAAGACGGACTTTTTTTATAATATGGAATGAAAACGAATAAACAGGAAATCTTTATATGTAAAATTCTCGCGTTACTTACTGATTGACACAACGCAACAGCAGAAGAAGCTGACATTTAACATGTATATTCATTGGAGACTGTAGGAGTGCACTAAGACAGGATTTCCCAAAACTCCCTCAGGATCGTGGTTAAAAAAAATTGGTGTGTAGGTGGGGGCACCCTTTTAGTACACTATAAAATGGTTTATGTACGTAGGGACGGCATGGGCCAGACGCCGCTGATGGCGGCGGTGGCGGAGCGCGCGTACCGCGGCGCGCTGGTGCTGCTGGACGCCATCCGCGCGTCGGCGGACGCGGACGAGCAGCGCGCGGCCGCCATCTTCCCGCCCAACGCGCACCCCGACCACTCGCCGCTGCTCGTGCTGTGCTGCAACGACACCTGCAGCTTCACCTGGACCGGGCAGGAGCATATTAATCAGGTTTGACTTATTACAAGTTTTTTCTATTATCAAATCATGTTTCATATTATTATTTGTAACTGTTCTGAATTATAAAAAAAGTATGTATTATATCGGATATTCTATTTTATTTTACTCTATTTGTCTAAGTACACATCTACCACGATCATCTCTGCATCACCTAAAGGTTGACGGGGAGAAAATGCCTGTAGGTATTGAATCCGACTTGTACAATGTATTTTGCAGGAAGTTTTAAATCTATACTAATATAATAAAGCGGAAGAGTTTGTTTGTTTGTTTGTTTGTTTGTTTGAACGCGCTAATCTCAGGAACTACCGGTCGGATCTGAAAAATTCTTTTTGTATACGATAGCCCAGTTATTCCGGAAGGCTATAGGCTATATAACATAACGCTTCGACCCTTTGGGGCCGGGCAAAAGGCTAAAACATAATGTCGGCTTATCTCAGGAACTAGCTGTCGGATTTTAAAAATTGTTATTGCCTATGATAGCCCAATTATTCCGAAAGGCTATAGGCTATATAAAATTAGGCCACAACTTTTAGGGGCCGGACAAAAATAATAAAATAGTCAAACGAGAAGGGGGAGGGTTGGGTCAAAGGCAAAAAAAAGGCTAAACAAATAGGATACAATCTATATGGGTATCGTTTTTGAGATTTTCGGGACGCTGATTAATAATATGAAATTTATTTAGTGATCCAAGATGGCGGACGGGAAATCAAAGATGGCGGATGAGAAAATTTTAAATATCAATATGAGTATCGCCTTCGATATTTTAAGGGGTAGAGAATCGAAATACAACATCTATTTCGTGATCAAAGATGGCGGATGGGCAATCAAAGATGGCGGATGGGAAAATTTAAAAAAAATCAGTATTGGTATCGTCTCCGATGTTTGAAGGGATGGGGAATCCAAATACAACATATATTTCGTGATTCAAGATGGCGGATGGGAAATCAAAAATGGCGGATGGGAAAATTTTAAAAATCAATATAGGTATCGTCTCTGATGATTTAAGGGATGGTGAATCCAAATACAACATCTATTTCGTGATCAAAGATGGCGGATAGGAAATCAAAGATGGCGGATGGGATTTTTTTTCAAAGTCGATATGGGTATCGTCGCCGATATTTAAAGGGATGGGGAATCCAAATCTGACATCTATTTCGTGATCAAAGATGGCGGATGAGGAATCAAAGATGGCGGATGAGAAAGTTTTAAAAAATCAATATGGTTATCGTCTCCGATGTTTTAAGGGATGGCGAATCTAAATACAACATCTATTTCGTGATCAAAGATGGCGGATATGAAATTAAAGATGGCAGACGGGATTTTTTTAAAGTCGATATGGGTATCATCTCCGATATTTTAAGGAATGGGGAATTCAAAACACCATCTATTTCGTGATCAAAGATGGCGGATGGGTTTTTTTTTTAAATCAATATGGGTATCGTCTCCGATGTTTGAAGGGATGGGGAATCCAAATACAACATCTATTTCGTGATTCAAGATGGCGGATGGGAAATCAAAAATGGCGGATGGGAAATTTTTTTAAAATCAATATGGGTATCGTCTCTGATGATTTAAGGGATGGTGAATCCAAATACAACATCTATTTCGTGATCAAAGATGGCGGATAGGAAATCAAAGATGGCGGATGGGATTTTTTTTCAAAGTCGATATGAGTATCGTCGCCGATATTTAAAGGGATGGGGAATCCAAATCCTACATCTATTTCGTGATCAAAGATGGCGGATAGGAAATCAAAGATGGCGGATGGGATTTTTTTTCAAAGTCGATATGGGTATCGTAGCCGATATTTAAAGGGATGGGGAATCCAAATCCGACATCTATTTCGTGATCAAAGATGGCGGATGAGAAATCAAAGATGGCGTATGAGAAAGTTTTAAAAAATCAATATGGTTATCGTCTCCGATGTTTTCAGGGATGGCGAATCTAAATACAACATCTATTTCGTGATCAAAGATGGCGGATATGAAATCAAAGATGGCGGACGGGATTTTTTTAAAGTCGATATGGGTATCGTTTCCGATATTTTAAGGAATGGGGAATTCAAAACACCATCCATTTCGTGATCAAAGATGGCGGATGGGATTTTTTTTAAAAATCAATATGGGTATCGTCTCCGATGTTTGGAGGGATGAGGAATCCAAATACAACATCTATTTTGTGATTCAAGATGGCGGATGGGAAATCAAAAATGGCGGATGGGAAAAATTTTAAAAATCAATATGGGTATCGTCTCTGATGATTTAAGGGATGGTGAATCCAAATACAACATCTATTTCGTGATCAAAGATGGCGGATAGGAAATCAAAGATGGCGGATGGGATTTTTTTTCAAAGTCGATATGAGTATCGTCGCCGTTATTTAAAGGGATGGGGAATCCAAATCCGACATCTATTTCGTGATCAAAGATGGCGGATGAGAAATCAAAGATGGCGGATGAGAAAGTTTTAAAAAATCAATATGGTTATCTTCTCCGATGTTTTAAGGGATGGTGAATCCAAATACAACATCTATTTCGTGATCAAAGATGGCGGATAGGAAATCAAAGATGGTGGACGGGATTTTTTTAAATCGATATGGGTATCGTCTCCGATATTTTAAGGAATGGGGAATTCAAAACACCATCCATTTCGTGATCAAAGATGGCGGATGGGATTTTTTTTTAAAAATCAGTATGGGTATCGTCTCCGATGTTTGGAGGGATGGGGAATCCAAATACAACATCTATTTCGTGATTCAAGATGGCGGATGGGAAATCAAAAATGGCGGATGGGAAAAATTTTAAAAATCAATATGGGTATCGTCTCTGATGATTTAAGGGATGGTGAATCCAAATACAACATCTATTTCGTGATCAAAGATGGCGGATAAGAAATCAAAGATGGCGGATGGGATTTTTTTTCAAAGTCGATATCAGTATCGTCGCCGATATTTAAAGGGATGGGGAATCCAAATCCGACATCTATTTCGTGATCAAAGATGGCGGATGAGAAAGTTTAAAGAAATCAATATGGTTATCGTCTCCGATGTTTTAAGGGATGGTGAATCCAAATACAACATCTATTTCGTGATCAAAGATGGCGGATAGGAAATCAAAGATGGTGGACGGGATTTTTTTTTAAGTCGATATGGGTATCGTCTCCGATATTTTAAGGAATGGGGAATTCAATATTATATAAAAATCTATGTTCGTTTTTGCATCATTTATAGACCCTGGAATGATAAGAGATTAAGCGCTAAGTCAATGGTTACTTTGGAAAAGGAGCTTGGAAAAAAGGGAATTAAATAAAAATTCTTAAAAAGGCGATACGGAGTTCGCTGGGTCAGCTAGTAAGTAAATAAAACTGTGTTTTATATTATTATTTGTTCAGCAAAATTTTGTTTCACAGAAATATCGTCTCATCATCCTTTTCACTACAATTTACATTCCCGATTGATAGCAAACCACACAAGAACAGAAACAGGAAATAATTATTTGAACATAGCAAACCCGCTACTTGCTTTGTTACTACACCTGCAAAATAATTCAGTAGACTCGGATCCAAAATGACAGAAAATCTGCTAAAATCCATCATGTTATAAATATGCTGTTGCCATCACTTTCATCAACTTCACACGCCTTTGTAGTTACTTTCCTTTATAGAGGTTTCATGTTTCTAAATACTTAATTTTTTGTTTGCAGGATATATTCGAATGCAAAACATGTGGTCTTACCGGATCTCTTTGCTGCTGCACAGAATGTGCTAAGGTGTGTTTCAAGACTTAATTAATATTTTAAAAAGTATATTAATTTACTTTTGACTAACAATCCTTGTGTTATTGCAGGTATGCCACAAGGGACACGATTGTAAGTTGAAGCGTACGTCGCCGACCGCGTATTGCGACTGCTGGGAGAAGTGCCGTTGTAAGGCGCTCGTGGGCGGCAACTGGACCGCGCGGTGTGACCTACTGGCTAGACTCGCCAGGGACACCTCGCTCGCCACGCATTTCAACTCAAGGTTTGTATTGCTTGCTACAAATATGCCCTATTTATAGTCAAATCGAAGTGTACAAAATTCACGAAACAAAATGAAAAATAACAACTTAGTTTCGTTGTTCAGATGAGCTGTATGCTAGTTTGTATGCAAATTTTGTTTAGTAATATGAGGTTTAAAGTATCCCTTTATGTTGACAGAGGCGAGTCGATCCTGCTGTTCCTGGTGCAGACGGTGGGGCGACAGACGGTGGAGCAGCGGCAGTTCCGTGCGGGCGGCGGGCGCGGGCGCGGGCCCCGCAAGCAGCCCGGCTCCGACGCCGAGGTGGACGCGCCCGACCACGACCTCGAGCCGCCCAAGTTCGCACGCCGAGCGCTGCTGCATCTATTGGGTAACACTACTGTGCTATGTCCCTCTCAGCGCGGGCGCGGGCCCCGCAAGCAGCCCGGCTCCGACGCCGAGGTGGACGCGCCCGACCACGACCTCGAGCCGCCCAAGTTCGCACGCCGAGCGCTGTTGCATCTATTGGGTAACACTACTGTGCTATGTCCCTCTCAGCGGCCATTAATAACTTACGTAACACGATTTTAATGATATTTTTAAACTTTCCCCATCCTTGTCATAACGTGACCATTTTGTGAGAAAGTTCTGGTGCAATGTCACATCGCCGTATGAGTAATTTTAATTTCGTTTTAAAACCCAGTTGTATTCGATGTTAAATGGAGGGTCAAGAAATTTAAAAACCTCACCTCTTGGCATCAAGTGGCACCTTTCGTCGACTTCCGTATGATGTAATTTGTGGATAGCAGCTGCATTTTTACGACCGGATTCAATATCCGATCTATCCCTGGATTAGGCAAATATCTCGTTTACTTTACTTACCGTTACCGACGACACTTCCGCTCGCAACGCGACCTACACGCTTATCTTGAGCGAAACCTACTTTTTGGCTACCGTAGCGTACCGCTCAAGTCTCACCTTTATCTGGCATGCATTAATTTGTTTAGACTGTCAAGCCTTGTCAAAAATTATTATAAGCCTTTTATTTGTTGATTTGCTTTGGGTATTTCTTATACAAATTTCTCTAATCGATGTAGGCGACTGGCCGGCCGTGGAAGCGGCAGTGATGTGCGGCGCCAGCTGCGGTACGGGCGAGCCCGAGACCCGGCCCGGCAGCCCCGCACCACATCAGTCTGGGACTACACTTCTAGACAAGTTTACACACGCTCTCATCGTCAAGTGTACTAATGAAGTGAGTATATAATCTAACAACCTAATTAATTCGGCTTTCTAAAATTGAAAGAGATATTAAAATCTACTTGATGAGAGTTATGGATGTACTCGGGGCTGGTCATTTGCAATGGCCACCGGTTTGGTAGAGCCAGTTTAGCGACCTATTCTGCCGCGGGTTAGGTCCTTCATAAATATTTTCATGAATACACTTCCTACGCCACGCCTTGCAACTATATAATTAGGAAAAACTATGAGACAAATAAGTCTTTTAGTAATATGTTCGTTATTGTCCTACAGATGCTCGACACTCTTCTGCACACACTGATCCGGGAGCAACAAAACGACACGATCCCCGGGCGCGCGGAGCGTGCGCGCGAAGTAGCGAGGCGCTTTGTGCGCTCTGTCGCCAGGATATTCGTCATATTTAGCGTCGAAATGGCGCCAGGCGCAGCTAAGAAAAAAGGGTAAGCTTTCTATGTAATTTGATACTAATAAGTTTTACACTTTGAATGATAGTAAACGCCTAAAGCCGTAATAATCAAACTTCAGATTACTCGTTAGATGTGAATAAAATCACCTATTTTCAAACTTATTATAGCCAATGTTAGGCAAGTTTCTGCTGTGACATTGCACCATTAGATACAGCATTGTATTTATTGAATTATCGGTTGTTGCAGGCCCCTATCAATAACGTCATCACTGGTCCGTTGCCGTCGAGTATTCGCGGCGTTGGTCGCGCTCGCCGTTGAAGAGTTAGTGGAGGCTGCGGACGCGTTATTGGCCCCCGTTCGTCTGGGCGTCGTCCGACCAACAGCTCCGTTCCCATTAGCGACTACGTACGTTGACCTCGTGAACGGCAGCGAAGACTTGTTTGGAGTGGAGCCACTCTCCACTGGACATTCGCGTCTCGCTCATACGCGCAGGTATGTGTACGTCAATTTGTAAATATCGTTTCTTTACTATTGTTTAATTACGCCACCTAGAACAGTTGTTGGTGTTTATGTGATGTTTTACTACTTAACGTTTTACTACGTTACTTTTTTTTTTTACGATGACGAGGACTTACACCGGCCTTATGCATCGTAGTATAAACTTATTACGTGAAATGTTTGTATCGGGCCCTCTTTGCGCGGAATCCTAAGTCTACATTAGGAGAATACAAGGAATATATAGTTATTTAGCCTAAAAAACTAGATAGTGTGCGGTCGTAGACTAAAGGCATGAATAAATGATGATGTGCTGTGTGTGTGTGTACAGAGAGTCGAGTGCGGGCGGAGGTCGCGGCGCGGCGGCGGGCGGCACGTCGATGGGCTCGTCGACGCTGGTGCCGGACCGCTCGTCCACGCCCGTGGCCACCGAGTACGCGGACGACGGCGCCGCCGAGGCGCTGGGCGGCGACGACGACGCGTCCGAGAGCGACGAGCCCGCGCCGCAGCCGCCGCCCGCGCACGCGCACCAGCACCAGCACCAGCACCAACACCAACACGCGCAGGACGCGCAGCTGCACGACGACAACATGACCGACCGGTAACTACGTCTAACGTCAATATCCGTCAAATATCATTCATTATTACATATGACTGCCTTGTTTGTCTCGTGGCATAAATGTGCTCGTGGGATTGGGAGGTCTCTGGTTCGATCCCCGGGTCGGGAAAGTGTTATTGGATTTTTCCTTTAGGAAGTTCTCAGTAGCAATACGGAGTCTGGTAATGTGCCCAGTTCGGCAATAGGCTCGCCCCCTATTACGTGGGACTAAAATTAATCTGGCGAAAAGTGGGTGTAGCAATATACCTCTGCCTACCTCTTCGGGGATATAGGCGTGAGACTATGTATGTATGTATCAAATATGAGCTTCAAGTATATTTCTCTTCAGGTATTTTTGAAATTTAGCTCTCTGTGTGCTTCTAACCTATTTTTGATTCTTTTTGTTGGGTGGAAGCAGATTCGTGTAAGTAGGCTAAGACCTTACAGCTAAGTCTGTCTATGTTACACAAGCCAAGCACGAGCGTAGGTCCGTCCATCCGCTCGTGTTTAGCTTGTCTACCGAAGACGTTTAACTTTGAGTACTGACTTAACGCCGCTTATATTCCCAGGGGACAAGAACAACACGTGGTGGTAGAGAACGGCACGGAGCGCGCCGAGGGCGGTGAGAGCGAGAGTGAACTGGACTTGCTGGCAGAAGTGGAGACGGAGAGCGACTCTGACGATCAGGACAACGCTGAGTCGGCGCAACGCAGCGTGCAGACCGGCGCCACACAGGGATCAGATGCGGGTATGGCATACAACAATATTATATTGGCTTACTTTATTCATAGCTGTTTATGACAGAAATATTCGTCAGTATATACATACTTATCATCATCAACTCAGATGAAAGACGTCTACTGCTGCACATATGCCTCTCGCAAGGCTCTCCTCATAGGCTTGGATTGTTGACACGGCCATATTATTTCGGTAGAAGGACTACACTAGATGAGAATATCCACCAGTTGATGTTGGGGGTCATCACGTCTATAGGATAAATATCATGTCTCAGATTAATTCTAAACATATTATAAAACGTTCTAAACATATTATAGTAACTTGCCTTCGTTTCTGAATGAACGCGATAAACTGAAAAAGTAACGAACGGCACAGTTTTCATAAATAGTGTTGATTCCCGAGAAAGGTTTTGGTGTATAATCCACCCTGGCGAAGTCTAGTTGTAATAATTTATTTGCCATCCTAAGTAGCAAAGCCAGTCTTCTGGGCACGCTACCAGTTGGACAGGTTGCGGAGGAATTTGGACGCTATATAGTTTTATTTTTCCCGCTTTTGTACCCATTTTTCATCTGTAGAAATCAATAGTTACTACAACTTCATATTGTAACATTTAAGTTTGTTTGCTGCGCGATTTCGTATATAATAAGAATGATGTTGTGCACCGCGACAGGCATAGCCTCGCTGCTGCTGTACCCGGAGGACGAGAGCGGCGATTCGACGCAGCCCGAGGACGAGGACTCGGAGGCCGGCGAGACGGACGAGCAGGACGGAGAGCCGGAGCCGCCGCAACATGATGGAGAGACCTTAGAGAGGAGGGCCGCGCCGCCCGCCAGGCCTAACCTTGCGCCGCATTCTATGCAGTGGGCGATACGGTATGTGTTGCGAGAGAAGCCCTGTTTTTTACGTGTTAGAAAGACGTGATCGACTTTCGAATTATATGAAAGTTTGATCTAGGCACAGTCAAGTACAAAAGTCGCTGAACAATTAATTAAAACTTTTTGATTATTATAAATTATGATTTAATGATAGGTAGGTATTGTTCTTAATTTGACTCGCCGAGTGTTTCTCGAACACTAGTATATTGGTTCGCGCTAGGCGTTCCCGTACACCCATAATATGGGTAACATATTATGTTCGGCAAGCACTAGATAAAGACTAAATAGTGATAATTTATATGTTATCTGTTCGTGTGCGCAGGTCCCGCGAAGCCCGCGGCGGCAGCGGGTCGGGCGGCGGCGCGGGCGGCGCGGGCGGCGTGCGGCTGACGGGCAGCTCGTCGCTGGTGTTCATCGACCCCGCGTCGCTGCGCCGCTCCGCCGCCGCGCACGACCCGCACTCCACCTCCACCACCGCCTCGTGTCTCGCGCGCGCCTTCGGTAACTACACTCATTGTTTTTATTTATCTACTAGATGATTTATCTACTAGTCGCGTGGTGCCGGATTAAGAATACGGAATGTCACCACCCCATATCAACCCATGGGTGTCGTAAGAGCCGACAGAGGGAGCATATTATGCAGATAACAGCACTGTAGAAGAAGAAAAACTTGATACAAACCTTATACCAACCCGTTTGGCCAGCTTGGTATAGTAGGCCAATTCCTCCTTTGAAAGGAGAGGCTAGCCTTTAACAGTCCAGCAGTGGACTGTTAAAGGCTGATGATGATGCCTAGATGATGCCCGCGGTTTCACCCGCGTTATTTAAGGCTACTGCTCCGCTCCCGTGGCTCATAGCGTGATGTTATATAGCTTATAGCCTTCCTCGATAAATGACCTATCTAACACTGAAAGAATTTTTTCAAATCGGACCGGTAGTTCCTGAGATTTGCGCGTTCAACCAAACAAACTCTTCAGCTTTATATAGTAGTATAAGATTACATTAGAGCTATGTAAAAGCCATATGCGATCGCCATCCAAGTGGTGACCTGTGCAAATATTACTTTACATTGCCGAGTTATTACGAGCGGCAACCCAAGTCACGCTATACGCAACACTATACCCGATCAACACCGTCCTCATCATCAGCCTGTCGCAGTTCTCTGCTAGGCCTTTTCGATGGCATGTCACTAAGTTCTGTTTTCGGCTCTGGGTGTCCAGTCTAAGGGCTGACGATACGAAATATGATGTGAAGTGGCAACATACGCAAAGCGTCTGGTAAGTCAGACGCTTTGCGTATATTGCCACTCCACATCATAATTACTATCATACCCGGCAGAAAAGAACTACTGCGCTAATAATATATTTGAAATCACATTATTATTCTTTTTTATAGGCATTGTAATCCGTCAAATCGCGGATCTGCTTTGGGAGTACGAGCGCGTGACGCTGCCGCTGCCGCGCATGGTGCCGCTGGCGTACCGCGAGGCGCTGCGCCTGCAGTGCTACCTCGAGCGGCAGCTCAAGCACACCTGGGACTGGCTCGTCACCGTCATGGACGCCACCGAGGCGCAACTCAGGTATTGTTGTTGTACTACTTATTTATAATGGTACGGCCCAGCCACGGCGCACAACGGCGGCGGCAGCGGCGAGCGTTTTCTATGTACATCGCGCGCTTTACTCCGCCGCCGCGGCCGATGTCGCGTTAGAGTAAACGCGCCATGTACATCGAAAACGCTCGCCGCTGCCGCCGCCGCTGTGCGCCGTGGCTGGGCCGTTACAATAAAAGTACACAGGTAAACCAGTATGAGTCTACATAATATGTATGTATCAAATAACGCAAAGGTTAAAACTAGGATAATGCTAGTAGGAAGAACAAGGTCATCATCCTAGCGTATGTATCTCACTTGCAACCCGCGGATTTGAGTTAGTAGTTAGGTTTTCCACAGAGCGATTGCCTATCTCACCTCGGCAACCCAAAGGGATAGCGATATTCCCCGGTTTAGATTTGTGTCAGTTTATTCAGGAGCTACTGACTCACTATAACGACTGTCAAAGATCTTCAGGACAGTCGAGACCTATGGCTTAACATGCTAGGCACGAGGCAAGCAATAATTAACACATAACGCCGAAAACTCAGTGGTGTGCGCCGTTGATATGAACTCAATACCCTTTACACGGCAGACTCGGTAACTCCACTGATCTATCGCTGCTATTATTTAAACAAATAATTATTAAAAGTACAATATAATGAATGCACGGTTCACGTAGTGGTTGAAGCAGCCGCCTCGCCGTTTGACACTTGGCTCAATGTTGTGGGTTCATTTCGAAATAACACCGTGTGGTCCAAAAATTGTTGTTTTAAGTCGAGCTGTACGTTGTGTCCGTTGGTTGTAAGTTTGTAAAGTCCATCGCGACCCAGGATTTATTATTTTTCCTTGTGCGGTAGGTGTCTTTTTAACAAAATAGATAACTAATGATAATTTGTAACAATTCAATCAGATTCGGCGCGTCTCTGACATCGAACAACGCGGGCACTTCTACTGGCGACACGGGACGTTCCAGCACCACCCGCCGTACCGCCTCACTGACGTCACCGGCCACCAGGATCATCGGCTTCTCGGAGGGACCGAGGGCGCGCGACCGAGAACAAGGTAGTTGTACCTCACATATTTCTGCATTGATGTTGTACGGATAGTATGAGCAGCGTTAACTGGCGCCGGCTCGTAAGACGGGCTTGTACACGCACAACGGGTGGTGGGCGCGTCAAGCGAGAGAACGCGGCGGACACCCGAAGGGATAAGGCTAACATTGTACTAGCAGCGCTAACTGAAGCGGTTTCACGCTTTGCGCACTTTAACATAAAGGTTAGGTTAGCGACGGTCCTAATGACTACCATTTCATCATAAGTGTAACAATCGACAATAAAATTAAATAACAATATTTTACAATTGATTGTCTACTAGGTGTGGAAGCGGGCAGCGCGCGGCGCGAGTTCCTGGCGTACTGCCTGTCGCTGCTGCGCGCGCACAGCGCCGAGCACGCGGAGCAGCTGCCCGTGCTGGACGTGGCGGCGCTCAAGCACGTGGCCTACGTGCTCGACGCGCTCGTGTACTACATGCGCGCCGCGCAGCCGCAGCCGCACCACCACCACCATCTCTGGACGCCGGTACGTACCATCACAATAGTTCCTGGCGTACTGCCTGTCGCTGCTGCGCGCGCACAGCGCCGAGCACGCGGAGCAGCTGCCCGTGCTGGACGTGGCGGCGCTCAAGCACGTGGCCTACGTGCTCGACGCGCTCGTGTACTACATGCGCGCCGCGCAGCCGCAGCCGCACCACCACCACCATCTCTGGACGCCGGTACGTACCATCACAATAGTTCCTGGCGTACTGCCTGTCGCTGCTGCGCGCGCACAGCGCCGAGCACGCGGAGCAGCTGCCCGTGCTGGACGTGGCGGCGCTCAAGCACGTGGCCTACGTGCTCGACGCGCTCGTGTACTACATGCGCGCCGCGCAGCCGCAGCCGCACCACCACCACCATCTCTGGACGCCGGTACGTACCATCACAATAGTTCCTGGCGTACTGCCTGTCGCTGCTGCGCGCGCACAGCGCCGAGCACGCGGAGCAGCTGCCCGTGCTGGACGTGGCGGCGCTCAAGCACGTGGCCTACGTGCTCGACGCGCTCGTGTACTACATGCGCGCCGCGCAGCCGCAGCCGCACCACCACCACCATCTCTGGACGCCGGTACGTACCATCACAATAGTTCCTGGCGTACTGCCTGTCGCTGCTGCGCGCGCACAGCGCCGAGCACGCGGAACAGCTGCCCGTGCTGGACGTGGCGGCGCTCAAGCACGTGGCCTACGTGCTCGACGCGCTCGTGTACTACATGCGCGCCGCGCAGCCGCAGCCGCACCACCACCACCATCTCTGGACGCCGGTACGTACCATCACTATAGTCGACGAGTCTGCCTGCACCAAAGAAAATCGCCTACTTTGCGTTAAGAACTCAATATTTGGCAATTTTCTTTGGTGGAGGCCATTGAAGGAGGCTATTCTTTAGAATACCCAAAATGCAGTCTCGAACAAAAGTGACATATTTTATAACCTATAGAAGCCATACTATAGTTATGATATGATATCATTATTTTGTAAATTTAACCTTACACACTTGTCTTAAAGTTCTGACCTCATCTGTTGTCTTGGCCTGTCTAAAGAGAAACATGTGCCAGTGGCAGTACAATTGACATGAAACTGCAAAGAACTTTTATCTTGCCCTAACAATAACGAAGTCAGTAAAAATAATGTTCTAATTTAATGCAATTGTTCGGGAGCTATACATTTCTGCGATTCATTTTGATTTATTTGGGTCATGCAGCATCGATGAAACACTTATCTGTTTCTACCTAATTCTTATGGTAAACATATGTTGTTGTAGGATGAGAACGAGAACGAGGAAGGAGACGAGGATATGGTAGTAGGCGGCGGAGCGGCCGCCGAGTCTGACGGCGAGGGCGACAGCGTGCGTGGACGGGCGCACGCGTTCTTCCAGCGATCAGACTCCACGCTCTGTCTGGGGTGCCCGCCGCCCGATCCCTTCAACAGTTAGTATATAATTTATATCATAATATCGCCATCTGTCTTTATAATATCGCCCAAACTTGGTCAATATTGCGAGATGTGCAGTGGCGACTAAACACTTACAACTCGCGCATTCCATATTGGCTGACTTAGGGTCGGCGCAAACGGGCCACCGACCACAGCCACCGGTGTCTGTCGCGCGCTTCCGCCACTTCAGAAGTGAGCAGCAGCCACCGATGTTCGGCAGCCGCCACATTTTATAACCCGCTATGAATATGTCAATATCCATTGAGGCGTCATGCATCATGGTGGCGCGTGCGATATCTAGAAGGTCTAACGGTTAAGTGCGCGGGAGGTGCAGCAATGCGACGGTGTCGGGTGTCGGCGTCTTGCGTGGCCAGTGGCGACCACAAGTGGCGAGGCGCGGACGCTTCTGTAGCGAGTGGCCGCCACCGGCCACACGTGTGCGGCACGTCTATACAAAATATATGAAAAATTGTGTTAAGTGGCTGTTGCTGGCCACCGGTGGCTGTGGTCGGTGGCCCGTTTGCGCCGACCCTTAAAGTTAGTCACTATGATATGTTTACGTATGTACAGTACAATAACTTGTCCCCTCCTGATTACCTCCATTACCAAAAAGTTTCTAAATCGTGCATTGCGAAGTCGTCAGTCCAGTCAATTTTAACGAAAATTGCCGCTTAAAATTTTACTTTTAATAGACCTGTACTCGCATTAACCATAAATATTGCTGAAATATTTTTACGGTAATATTACTTTACCAAAATGTAGTCACAGAATTTCATTCGTAATAGAGTACACTAAGGCCGACGAATTATGGCGGGTCTGAAGCTAGCCCTTGCGAATTACCGCGCATGTATACTCGTGTAGATAACTGTTATTGCCAGACTTTATATAATTTATATTCAAGTAGTATTATTTTATGATGACTGCACTTCATCTGACAATAGTGGCAGATATTTTAACCGGAACATACACAATATTAAACTAAGGTCTACAAACAGTACTGGATAAGATGGTGTATGAACTACGATACTGGAAACCGTGTCTAATAAAATATCAAATCCAATGAGCCACATAATTTTCGGTATTATGCAGGGAGTAGTTCCCACGGAATGAAAAAGGACCATAATAAAACGGCTCTTTAAGAAACATGATAAATAAAGTACAGTACCCCCAAATTAATAATGCGCATGCAGATCTTCGTTAATTGTCGTATTCCCGGAAACACCCGAATCATTGAATTGTAAGAGCCCTAAACAATGCACTTGCATTTTGCACCTTGTTCGAAAGAAATAGGAGTGAATATTATGTGTACACAATTTCGTTTATTAATTAATAAATGTACACACATTCGGGCGGTCGGCGGCGGTCGCCGGTCCGTCAAAGGTCCGTCAGTCGTCTTTATATAATGGTGGTGACTGCACGTGTTCTCTCTGTGTGGAATTATATAGAGCTGCTATTACACACCATTCTTGGTTTTGTTTTCAAAGGTGAATTTAATTATGTTATTCAAATTTAAATAGTTTTATTTTGTAAAATCCGCCGTGTGGTTGACGGCATAGAATACAAGTGTCACCACCCCCTATCTTCCCCTGGGTGTCGTAAGAGGCGACTAAGGTATAACACGATGCAAATACCATCTTTGCGTAGAGACGGAAAACTCGACATCAAACCCTATACGATTGCCTCGTTGGTCTCGCGGCATAAATGCGCGCGTGGGATCGGGAGGTCCCGGGTTCGATTCCTGGGTCGGGCAGTGTTATTGGGTTTTTCTGTCACGAAATTCACACTCAGCACGGAGTCTGGAAATGTGCCCGGTACGGCAATAGGCTCGCCCTTATTACGTGAGACTAAAGTATATCTGGCGAAAAGTGGGTGTAGAAATACACCTCTGCCTACCCCTTCGGGGATAAAAGGCGTGACGATATGTATGTATGTATGTGTATTTTGTAAAATAGGTAAATATACTAACATTTTTCACGGCTTGTTAATATAAAAAAATTAAAAATACCTACTTTAAATACATATTAAGTACTAGAAAAAACATTTTTAAAAGATACACACAATAAACAAATAGATAGAGGAATAAATAATATTATAAAGTATATTAGTACATAATGCTGTAAATACTTTTGAACTGAGATGTTATGATTAGATTTCTAAGATTTTAATGTAACCTGTGTTTGAAAACCATATTTCTTCTTCTAATATAAACCTTGTATTACTTAAACCTTCTTTTCTTCCATCATTACGCCAGCTACAGCAAGACACTTAAAAAGTATTATAATCGAAGTAAATCAATTCAACAAAAATTGTAGCATATTCGCTATCGTGTGGTATTCTTCACTATTTACTTATATGGAACTATCGAATCAAATTTCTTTACTGATAAATCAATATTTATTTTTTTTAGCACAAAAAACATAATTTTACTAAATTATGCACTTAACAACTCTATATACATATCGTCTTCCGACGCTCGGGGAATAGGACCGTTGCCGAACAGTGACGAAGATTTCTATGCGCATTATCACTTTGGGAGACCTGTATGACTTGTTACAAACCTATAGCATTGGTTCCAGTCATATCAAAAATATTTTAGAAGGTTATCCATAAGCCTGTTGAACAATCGGAAACAAAAGAAACATACCTAAATGCTACGGTATTTTCTTTTTTTTGAAAATTGCATTGACAAACATAGATCGAACGGATTTTTCTTTAAGTAGACACATCTTTTAAGCCGCAATTAAAAATGCGCGCTTGTTGTATTCCAAATAAGTAGGTAGGTATTTGGAACATGGCACGTATGGTATGCACCCATGAATAAGTATCCATGGGTGCATAAGACCTCTATAGATCATTATCTAAAGATTTTTTATATATTTGCATTAAGGCCCATTTAGACGGAGATAGTTTCTCGACTCGAAGATGCGATTATCGAAAGAATATAAAAAAAATTCTTCGTCTAAACATACACACTTTTCGCTCCTTCACTTTGGCGACAATTGCATTGCAAGGAATATTGATTGTGTCCGTGTAAACGGAATTCCAAAGCAATAATCGTATTTGAGATTTTGTGCCAGTTGCTACCATGCAGTGCGCGAGGGTGTTTTAATTATATCTGCTCTTCTAAGACACGAGTTAATTAAACGGAAACGGAAAAGAAAATGTTTGGTTAAAAATGGATACCGAGAAGAAAGAATTTTGGAGCATCTAACACGTTGTGCCTTGAATTACAATTGGAAAATCAAGTGACATTTAAAATGTTTCGGGTTACGAAAGCCCAATTTTCATATTTACTTCAAAAAGTCGGATCATCTATACAAAGAAAAGATACAAATACTTATGCGTCAAGCTATAGCTGCTCGTACAAAATTGGAAATAACTTTAAAGTTTCTGGCTACAGGAGATTCCTTTCAACCATTATCAGAAATTTTCAGAGTACCCAGGTGTAGCATAAGCTACTTTTTCAATGAACTTAATATTATCGACAGTTCCAAAATTAATCGATTTTTGTGTCACTTTTGAGAACATATACCCTCTCTCTAGTAACACTAAACTCGAATGACTAATCTGGCACTGAAAACGGTTCAAACCGATTTTAACGATGCTCGTATGAACTTGAAAAAATGTCATACGAGATCGTGTTTATACAAGTCGAGAGCCAGAATCTTCTTACTATAATTTCGCTGTGTAAACAGACGCAGGTAATTATCGCCTAGCGATAGGTCATATGCGAATCTCGTATAATATAATCGTAGGCGAGAATTTAGTTCTTGCCTGAATGTAAACATTTAGATACGATAATGTTTTGGCGATTATTGCTTGTGATAGTAGTATACGATTTCTCGTACGAAACGTGCGAGAAACTCTCTCCATCTAAATGGCGCTTTATGATAAAAGTTTTATGGCTAAAGTTGTAGAGAATTTGATTTGCAACAAAAATCTCGTTCACATATTCTTTGTGCGGCCAATAGTTTACCAGATAATCAAGAAAAACTATCTGCACTCTTTCCAAGATGGCGGCCGAGGGACAAGAGGTACCTCCCCACAAATTTGAATCAAGCTTTACAATAGCCCTTCCCATACATCTGTAAAATTAAATTGCATCGTTTGATAAATGCAACCCCAAAATACTTTACAATGGACTATAAATACTTTTGTCATCGTCTGTACTCAAGACAGAGATAGTAAAACGAATACTAAGGTGTGACAATGTGTAATGTGTCTCACATTATATCGCACCGAAAACTTCAAAAGTAAAAAAGGGATGTCTAATGTACATGTTTGACGCTCAATTTAATCGATTTTTATTGATATTGTTACGAGCTGGGGTTCGTGATAAATTATAT
The DNA here is from genome assembly GCA_944739405.2 of Euclidia mi. Classification (NCBI taxonomy): domain Eukaryota; kingdom Metazoa; phylum Arthropoda; class Insecta; order Lepidoptera; family Erebidae; genus Euclidia; species Euclidia mi. The sequence goes on from OX123187.2 coordinate 45,265,662, forward strand.
ACACTATGCCAGAAAAACTGCACTTTATTCACTAACACAATAACACTAGATACACACACTTAATTTTCACTTCACTAATAAAACACACTATTCACACCACTAGAACAACACTAAACGCTTCCGACTTATTTCCTTCGCTTGATGTTGATCGCTTTCCGTATTCAATTGAACTGTGTGAACTCGCTCGCCCGCCGCGTATTTATACCGGCCGGATAGGCAACGAGATCCTTCTGGCATATTCCCGAACATTCTCACTACAGACGAAACATTCTAGTAAGTCGGGAACAGTCGACATAGTCCAACGCCATCTAGTACAGAGTAGCTGAATTACCTTTAACCCACCGATACATTCAATCTCTTCTAGTACACCCATTCACCGATAGATGGCGTAACACTGCCCGCCTCTTAAACGTGTTCGTCTCGAACATCGTTGGACCCATAGTAACGAGCCAACCGGTCCACATGAACTATCTTCGGTGCACCTCGTGACCCCTTCTGGATTCGATAGGTGACGTCGTTCATCCTGATAATTATGCGATATGGCCCGTCCCACCTGGCTTGTAACTTAGGCGATTTACCGTTGCTTCGTACTGGGTTATGAAGCCACACCAATGATTCCTCATCGAAGCCTTTGTTGTTCGCCTTCTGGTCGTAGCGAGTCTTCATCTTCTCAGACATCTGTTGTCCTGACTCCCCTGGAGCTCCTACATTGTACACCTTCAATGCACCTCTGATACGAGTGTGTGGCCTCTTGACAGCCGCACAACTTGTGCATTTGCGGCACCAATTCTCGACGTCATCTCGACAGTGGAGCCAATAAAACCGCTCTCGGACCTTAGTAAGCGTCTTCTTAACACCCATGTGACCTCCCGAAGCACCATTGTGATAGAGCCGCAGTACTTCCGGCACCTTAGTCTTGGGCACTACCATTTGCAGATGGCATTGGTTACCTCGAGCGTTTTCCCATTTGCGGCACAGAACTCCATCCTGGACAACCAAGCTTTCCCACTGTGCCCAATAACCTTTGGTGACAGGGCTCATTGCTGCGATATCACTCCATTTGGGCCTAGGAGCGCCTGATTTCTTCCATTCGAGAATCGGCTGTACGTCCTTGTCTTCTTGCTGAGCACTCTGCAAAGCTTCTTTCCATCCGTCGCTCAGATCAGTCTTCAACATTCTCACTAGCGCTGCCGGCTTCGCTTCCTGTCTTGCACAGTGTTTGCGTTGGTCGGGGTAAGCCCTACCTGTCAGAGCATCTGCGCTACGTTGCTCTTGCCGCCAGACAGGTACGTCAGGTGACCCCTTTGGTGGAGACAGGGTACCAACGTGCCGCTTACGCTTTGGGCAGCTCAAGCGGATACAACTTCCCTGATACGGTAAGGTCGATCCTCGTGACGCGCTGCTTCCACCTCCAGAGCGTAGGCCAAGGCTGCCTTCAGGGACTTGAAGTGCCCAAGTCTTACCGCTGCTCTAACTTCCAGGTCCCGGATCCCATCCGTAAACGCTTGTACGAGGTTCCCGTCAATGAGCGCAGGCGACGACTGGTATGCCTTCCTGACCAGCCTTTCTACCTCTAGAGCCCACTGCTGCAGAGTTTCTCCGGTGCGTTGTGTCCTGTCCTTCAGCTGAGCACGAAACACATGTTCAAGGTGCGCGTCTCCGTACCTCGCCTCCAACGCCTCCAGAAGCTTCTCGTAGGTGACGTCTTGCCCGAGTGCCTCCAACACCGTCAAGGCCTGATCACGAAGGCCCAAGGTTAGGGCGGTGAAGGCCTGTTCTTTGTCCCACCCATTCGCTCGCATTACGGCCTCAAACTGAACCTTGTATGCAACCCACGATGACGAGCCATCAAAGGGTGGAACCTTAAACCAACGAGGCGAGGGCGCCACAGCTGCAGGTGTAACGTCGTTGGTCTCAAGCCCACGCAATTTCTTCTCCAATCTGGCAATACGGGTCTCGAGCTGGTCGTGTACACGCTTCTCAATGTCCCTGATACGGGCCTCGTGCTGCTGGAGCTCCTCCTTTACCACCTTCAGGTCCTTCCCTACAGCGGCGCTGAGGTCTTTCATCACCACCAGCTGTTCCTCCAAACGGCGGGCCTGCTCCTCCTTGTCGCGCTGTAGCTGTTCCTCCAGGCGGCGCGCATGCTCCTGCATGAACGTCATCAGAGCCGCGATGTCGGGCACCGCCACGGAGTGTGCGCTTGTAGGCTCCACTGCATCCGCGGATTCGCCTGGTCCACCAGACGATGGAGAAGGAACGTCTCCGAAGCGTCTCTGGTCCAGGTCTTGCTGGCGCTGGTTCCTGGTACGCACACCTTCAGTTTCTTCCTTCGGCATAACCGGCATAATTTATCCCACTTCTGACACCAATTTGTTACGAGCTGGGGTTCGTGATAAATTATATACACTATGCCAGAAAAACTGCACTTTATTCACTAACACAATAACACTAGATACACACACTTAATTTTCACTTCACTAATAAAACACACTATTCACACCACTAGAACAACACTAAACACTTCCGACTTATTTCCTTCGCTTGATGTTGATCGCTTTCCGTATTCAATTGAACTGTGTGAACTCGCTCGCCCGCCGCGTATTTATACCGGCCGGATAGGCAACGAGATCCTTCTGGCATATTCCCGAACATTCTCACTACAGACGAAACATTCTAGTAAGTCGGGAACAGTCGACATAGTCCAACGCCATCTAGTACAGAGTAGCTGAATTACCTTTAACCCACCGATACATTCAATCTCTTCTAGTACACCCATTCACCGATAGATGGCGTAACAATATCGATTAAAATTAATTGGAAAAGTATATGTGTATTCAATTACAAACAAAGATTTTTTTTTTATATTTGAGATTTTAAATGAGTTCCAACTCTTTTCATTTATGTTATCGTTAATAAATAACTGTTATAAGTAAATCTGGTCTTTCAACCGAGAAAAAAAATTTTATTCGAGTTGTTTTTTTACTAAAAACAAAATCTCACTATATTGCTTGGTTTAATAAATCTATTTCATTATATATCTTATAGTACTTTTATTATTATAACACAAATAAATTCAAAATCAATTATAGAAATAATCGAATTAAATTTTCGATTGAATAAAGTATTAATTTGTATTTACATAACGTGCATCACTACCGCCCCACGCACCCCGCTTCTTGCCACCGCGCTGTTCCTAAAAAGGATTACTGCGCCGCCTTCTGCGCGAATTTCAGACACGCCATCGTAAAACGGCTGTACTGTATCACGTTAGTTGAATACGCGAATAGCAGCTTATGTAAGTGTGTGTTGTGCAGTGACGATGCAGGACGCACTGCCGCTGGCGGAGCAGCCGCAGCTGCTGCAGCCGGCGGCGCGGCGCGAGGAGCTGTTCGGCATGCCGCGCCAGCTCGTCACCGTGCCCGCCACCGGCGACGCGCCGCCTGGCGTCAACAACCCGCTCGAAGGTACCACACCCCCTCCCCCCACCACCTACATATTACACAACACACTTTATACTCCCGACTACTTCTCCAACACCTGAGAAACGCTAGCGTTCCCGTACTCCTGTGTGCAGTGGCGTAGCTAGCTTGGGTGGCACCCGGGGCGGATTTTAGTGGTGTCACCCCATCGCGGGTGTATTGCGGCTCATTGCCCTCTCCAAAGCATCTGAGTCCTCCCATGGCTTTTGAATGATTCTGATCTTGATGATCTTCATATATACATAAATCCTACGACAACCAGGATCAAGCTAGCGATCCAGGGTCGAGCCGACCCTAGACAGCGCCTGTGAGCGAAGTCTATGAAGCGCCTTTTTTGTTCTCCTGTTTCGACAATATTTTTTTAGAAACTAACTGTTGACTGAAAGTATTCCTCAGCTTTATATAGTACCTTATTTTCTAATTTAGTAGAAAGAATCCGCTTGCAATTAGCAATCACGACTAATAAAAAAAGATGCCCAATTGTTAAATAAAATAAACATAGTTAATTTATCATCATCCTAAATTTCTGTATTGTGTAAAATTTATGTGTAAAATTGTTGTGTAAAATTACTGTGTAAAATTGTTGTGTAAAATTTTGTGTTATAATAATTCTTAATGTGCTATTGGCAATGATCTGATATATATTTGTACACCATAATGGTAAGGCATATGAAACTTAATTTTTTTGTACATAACACCTTTGTAAGTATTACCACCTATGTCTAGAAAATAAATAATTCTTATTCTTATCCTTTTTAAGTCAGATTTGATCCAACCCGATGTGATGTGACTCACGTTGTGTATGGATTCAGTCACAAATGTTTTATTTTTGCGAGTGAGAAAGTTAATACTTGTTGTTTTGGCTTCCTCCGGTGAACAAAACAAAAACATTTAAAAATGTGGGTGTAAGGTTCACCCTAAAATGCCAAATATCGATGACGGGCAGCAACGTCACTGGTGCGAGAGCTACGCCTGACATATTTTGGGATTATGTGAAGTTCGCAGCGAGGCGTAGAATACCATTAACCTAGATTCTAGCCATCCTATGTCCTAAATCCTTAGAGAGGGACACCAGCTATCCAAAGGCAGAGCCGGATTCTTGGTATATAAAGTCTTCTCTGGCAACGATATAGCAGTTTCCAGTTAGTCGGCAAGAGTATGAACTTGAGAATTGTCCAAGTATTTAAGATGAAGTGGAGGAAATGTATTTCGACATTTATAGAGTCTTACATAACACCCAAAAGGCGCACTTCAATGTTGTCATGGAGAACTACAACGCCAAAGTGGGAGTGCATATCTACCAATTGTAGTGGGATCGCACGGATTTGGTAGGAGAAGTTGACCACATCTGATGGAAATTCGTCACTTCTAGGTCCGAAATTCTTGAAGTTCAGAGCATTTACAGTGATCTCTACATGTCGGCAGCGTGCTGCCCTCATCTCTACTCGGAGGATCCCCGAACTAATAACGAAACTTCACGGACGAGTTACCAGAATTCAGCCAAGAGCGAAAATCCCCTGTAGAAGTAGAAACAATGTACAGCTCCAATGTATATGTATATCTAGCCTCATCTCGTGGAGTGGCTGACAAAACCCTTTTTAAGTGCTATCGACACGTCACTCTCTTGAGCAACGTATTTAAGCTGTTTTCCAGTGTCATCAGTCACCACCAACCGTTTCGCGTCTCGCTTGACGAGTTTTACGGCCTGGTCACGAGATCGGTCTAAGCGGCGAGCGGCGCGGCAGGGGCGATGGCAGTACATGGCGCGTTTACTCTGAGGCTGCCGCGCGCCGCGTCACAGTAAGCGCACCATGTACATCGAAAACGCCCGCCGCTGCCACCCGCCGTTGTAGGCCGTGACCGGGCCCTTAGACCTCCATATAGTCCGGTTCTCGAGGTTGAGGTGACACCAAAGATGACATTCACATTACGGCAGATTATACATGAGACAGAAGAGTATAATCATCCCCTGTGCTAATAGCATTTACGGACTATGAAAAAGCCTTTAACTTTATTACAACCTAGTAAGTCTATTCTGGAGTCCGTGTAACGGCACCGTTTGCTCAGAGGTATGTCGAATGTCTGCGTCGGGCAAAACTTGTAGTTGGGTAGAGACAATTTTAAGGCTCGCAAAAGAATACAGCTTAACTGGGCAGCGTATAGGAATCACGCCGCTTTTCGTCACGCTTATCGCAAAGACTTAAGACAAAGTGTCCACGTTCTGTAAGTCATGGGTAGAACACCCATGACTTACAGAACGTGGACACACTGACGGAACGTATGGTCCACCGATTTAAGCTCGCTTACCAAGCTATGGAGAGGGCTACGCTTGGAGTTTCTCTGAAGAATTGAATTCGAAATGAAGTACTATAATATATAATAAGTAACTAAAATCAAAATAAAACAGAATAAAACGAAGAAATTACCTGATTAGATTAGATATCAGTAGTGGACTGCGAAAGGCTCAAGATTATATTCTTTAACAATTGATGATTTTTGTACAAAATAGTATAGATTAAGAAAATCAGCTATGTTAAATATAGGTAGGTACCTATGTACAAATTTTAATTGTGCTTAATTTTTGCAGTATTGCCCAACTGGTAGCGAACTTCACGTAATTAGGTAAATAGCCTAGGTATTAAGTATATAAAACTGGAGAACATAATTATTTTAGACAAATCTATTAAAAATAGAATGTCAAAATAGAACGACAAAAAGCGCTTCACAGGTTTCGCACGCAGGCGCCCGCCGTCTTGAATCGGCGCGGCTTTGATACCTACACTTATCATAATGAAATGAAGTTCCCTTTTCGTTTTGTCTGTATGAACCCGATAACGTCCAAACAACATACTTAACGGATTTTTGTACGCTTTTCACCAATAAATAATTAGTGTGATTCCTGAGGAACGTTAAGGTGTAAGTATAATGCACGTGGACGGGACGAATGCTTATATTTACTAAATACTAGAGGCTACTATAGCTACGCCTTGCCGTTTTATTTTAACTGAACCGTTTCTCCCCGACCCCGTGAGAATTTCTTGAAATCCGTTCTTAGTGCACCCCTACGGTCCTCAAGGGACGTGCAAAATTTCAGCTTCTTGTTCCAAATAGTTTTGGGCCAAAACTATTTGGGACAAGAAGCTGAAATTTGGCTGTGCGTTGTGTGTCAGTCGGCCAGTAACGCATTTTTTTTCTATATACATCTGTAACATTACACATCTGTGTAATGTACACGGGTGTCACCCCAAAAATGGTGTCACCCGGGGCGGACCGCCCCCACCGCCCCCACCGCCCCCCCCTAGCTACGCTACTGCCTGTGTGTTCGGCCAGCACTAGGCGGATTATATTGTAAAACACTGCTATACGCATTTTGCATAGTGCTTACTTCAAAACTTGACTGTACATATAGCATAGTGGTTGAAGCGGCCTCCTGGCCTATTTAGAACTACACCAACTTTGTGCGACCCACTAATAAATGTTTGTTTCGACATTGGTACTTCGTTAACAGCGAATTTCTAAACCTATTTTATCCCCTTAGGGTTCCTATAAGTTGCAAAACTTGCCTTAGTGAGTAAATAAAGAAATCCGCTGTCCAAATGTCACATTTCCAGGTTCAGTAATCTCCTAGCTTCTTAAAAATAAGAAATTCAGCATAAAATATAAATGTCACCAAGTTGGCTCGTATAAGTTTTCTTGCTTTGGTCGTTAAGTTATAGAAGTAAGTGAGTGTTTCCGTGCGCAGTGGTCCCGCGGCGGCTGGGCCTGTCGACGCGCGGCACGGAGCGCGGCTGGTCGCCGCCCGCGCGCCCCGCCTCCGCGCCGCCCCCGCACACGCACTCGCTCGCCAGGGACGAGCCGCAGGTACGCGAACACCATTTATATCTAATACTCTCATACAATCACAGCTTAACTTGCAATTTGTACAGTTCAAAAGGCATACACAGTAGGTTTTGTCGAGCGTAGGCGTTCATGAACGTATACGTATGAGCGGTATCACACCGTTTCCTCCGCAGTTAATTGCAACCGAGACGTTAATATCATACGACGTTTGCGTCGCACATACGTTCATCGTAATCTCTCAATCGCCTACATTAGTTAAACGCCAGTGTGAGGAACCCCTTATTGTTTCGATAAGACATAATAGCGCGTGAGAGGCTACTAAACGACCCGAGTGGCGGACACTGGTGCAAACCAAAGTCAGCGATTTTGAAACTCAACGGCGCTCTAAGCTTGATGCCAAGCGTGATAGATAAAAGTACGACCACCTGCGGCAATTTCTTATAATTTTGTCGATGGTGTGCTCGAGCAATGCTCCAGGACATTTTCAGATAAAATTGGCTACATCAGCCACGTGCGGGCTCACCAAAGACAACAGAGATTGTAAAGTGGTCGCCGTGACCGAAACCGGTCGGACCAAATCATTAACTACGGAATTCAATATTCGATCTATAGATAGATCTGTTTTAGATTCGTTTTTGACATAAGCTCCATACAAAATATGTCAAATACGAATCTCGAGTCTCAAAATCCATGTATGGATCGAATATTGAAAATGGCCGTAAATCATCAATAGCGCGTAAATATTTATTTCGTTTTTCGATAATATTCACTGGTTTGTCGCCGTCATAACCTGCGTTTTCATTGTAATAGTTTGTAAAATATAGAAAATATACGAAGACAGGGTTTATTTTACTAAACTGTTGTAATTTTTAGGACCTATCATGCACAAAAGACGCATCAACAAAAATGGACATTGACACCGATGGCGAATACTTATCCGACTCAGACTCCAACGAAGCTAGACAGATACCGAGGAAAAAACATCACAGGTAATGTAATATTTCATAATGTATGTGCTCATTGCACACTTGTTTCATGTCTAATTTCGGCTTTGACCCTAAATGTGATGCGTGTGTGAAGTATAAATAAACGAAATACAAGGCTTGTTATTTACTAATCAGTTCCAATAAAAAATATATGTAGAGGACAGCCATAAGACTTAAGAGTTTATGCATTTTATTGCTTAAATATGTGAACAGTGAATCAGTGTTAGGTGTAAATATTTTAGACATCCACACTCGTTGAACTTATCAGCGGGCAGCAGTTCCATGCACGACGCAATGGCTCAGCCATCAGAATTCCACACACTAGTCGACACGGCGTGCTCCATCATCGAAGCGCCACATCAACAGAATTTGGCTGCGTCTCCTTCTCCTGGTAAGGAAACGAACATTATAATATGAACTATCTTAACGGTAGTATTCAGTGATTATTAGGTTTACGACTTTATACTAGCTGGAAAGATGCCAGTATGTGTTATCTTAGCACTTCAATGAGGGCTGTAAGCAAGTAGCGTCATTTGGCTTGCCGGTCGTAATAGGTTAGCAAGTTAAGCGACACTTGCTCAGGTCACCACATGGATGCGTTATTCCCGGCTCTAGTCTCAGGGCAATAATTTGGGTGGTCTGAAAACTTCGACTTCAGAGTAGGCCACATACACACACGATCCAAAAAATAAAAAAACCAATCGACCTCTTAACAAATTGTTATCAGTGGATACTTCGCAGGTCTGTTCTTTTCTAATAACCTCTTTCCAAAACTTCTATACGTCTCCCCTCTTTCCAAAACTAATTGTTCAATTTTTTATTTTCCATATGTATCTCTGCTAAAATTTATATTATTATTACTAGCTAACAGGTGATTTGAAACTAATGTATATGTATGTTTAGGTCCGAGCGGTTCAAACGCGGGCGTGAGCGAGGTGCGCGCGTCGTCGTCCCGAAGTCCCGGCAAGACCGTTATTGTACGTGCTGTAAGTCACTCCACTTATTTGGGGGACTTTTTCTTTATCAAAATTATACCCTACCCTCCAATTGGACGTAACCGCATAGTTTGATACCTTTCTATTTCCAATAATAGCTTGACGTGGAATCATATATTGCTATTGAATTTCGTGTAGTGTACAGGGTTTAGTAGAATGGTGTGGTTATATTGAAGTCGTAATGTAAGGCCACGCGCAAGTATGGCGAAGCGCAGCGCAGAGCACGCGAACTCAGCTTCGTGGATGCGCGCGGATACGAGCCTAGTCTTTTCGATCCGCTCAGGAATTTTGCCATGTTCCTTTATTTTGGACCCTATTTAAATAGGAAAATGTCGAAAATTGTTAGTAGTGGAAAAAATGCTCTCGTAGCGCTTCACCATATGTGTGCTGGCCCCAACTAGTTATCTTTATTAAACCAAATGTCTTTTTTAATTGCTTGTGTGAAATTCTGTCATTTTCCTGAGCTTATTTATGTAAAATACATGGGGCTTTTCTATCGAATTACAGGATACATCTGCTTTATATAAATGTCGAATCAAATGTTTGTTTGATTCTATTAATTAGACTACTCATGGATACATACATAATTATATTTTATTTTCATGGCCACATCTTCCTTATACACGGTATTACGTAAGTAAATAATATAATTTGTTTATCAGGGTGAGCTGCTAAGCGCGGCAGATCCCCTGGAGTCTCAAGAGATATCGGCGCACGTGACTGTGGAGACCACGGGCTTGCCGCCGCCACCGCTACTGCCCACACTCAATGCACCTGCGCAACCGTGAGTATCTATATGAAACTTATAGATGTATGTAGAAGGTAAGGTGTGTATGCATATACAGAAAACGTTCATGTTATTAAGCTATGTGCAGAGCAATTCGCGACGCCTCCCACGACGAATCATTGTTAACCCCTCACCTGATCTATAGTCATATTATGACCGAAGAAAGTAGGGCGATTTTTGATACGTAGTCATATTATGACCATTTTTTATGTTCGCATTTCAAGTCTGTTTTCTCTGTTTTACCGATTTGTAGCGGCTTGCGATTGCGTTAGGTTGGTAGGACAATAACACGCCTTGCGTATTGTAAACGAAAACAGACATGCTCCAAAAAAAAAAAAAGTTTCGTCTAATCAAAAGAAAGTTCCCGCGTCGCTGTGCGTGTCCTGTCGCAATAATAAATTTTGATACCAAAAAAACGCTGCAGCATCAGTCCGAAGCAATTTAATCATGCCTTAGTAAGTATTTTTTCGTTTTATGTTTAAGTTGATAATATTCGTAGTGTAATTTAAGATTAAAGACACTTTTCCTTAGGTAAGAACCAATTCGCCCCGCACCCGTATATTTCATATGATTTTACGTATTGTTTCTGCACTTGTTGGTATTTTTTTTGTTGTATTGTTTGAATAATTTCATAAATAAATAGTATATAATATGCAGAAGTCCTTAAATTCATGTATTTTCTAAATATTCACGAAAAATATAATGCAGGTAACAGTCGGTCATTTTATGACCGGCTGTCAGGCCGAGTCATTGTCCTTTGTTACTGCAATTTTTATTTAATTAATAATTATTTACAATAACTATAAGATTGTCATTTGTTGAAATTTAAAGCTCCTTTTATATATACTCTTTAAGACTCATAAGTCTTTATTTTGTATTTTGGTTTTATTTTGTTATAATGAGCATAGTTTTAAATATGCCCTGCTTTGGACCGCCTAAAACGAGGGTCTTGTTAATTTACCTTTTGTTTAAAATTAATGCAATTCTGTCGCCTAAATTTATTGTGATTCTTTTAACCATCAAACAAGCTTTCTAAATATATATATATCTCATGAGTTTAATGAAATATGTTGAACAAAGTGAAGGTGCAAAGTTCAGACATTTTTATGCAGTTTTTACGCGTACGGTATGAAAACGACAAAAACCGCTTATGGAATTTGTTGATTTACGTTAGATATTATTATGAAAAGGTGTAAATGTTTTTCAATATGCTTATTCCTTTATAATAGCAGGTTAAATAAAAAGGAAAGAGAAAACTACAATTTGTTTATTTTATTATATATTTCATCAGAAAGTCAGAATTTACCCAATTTCATTACATTTTTATTTTTCTCTTGAATACAGTTCGGTCACAGTACGATATAATGTTACGGTTGTACTGTAACATTGTAGATAATTTATCAAGGATTCCATCAATATATAATGTGTCAGGTATTTATACACAGAAAGGCCATAAAATGCTAAATATGTGACCCACTCAAATCGCGCCGCGGTGCGTCTCAATTCGGCGATCAAATTACGGCAACATAGCCGCCGCGACCGTATCAGGTGAGGGGTTATAGACTCTATCATTATTTTAAGGGAGGCTCTATAATAGAGCATACAATGGAATTTGTTTGTTCTTCCTGACTTATGTCACTTGTATAATGCGCACATTTCACTTTAGGCAAAATACATTCACAGCTGAACATAGGCGGGAGGGCATAAGGTGGATACAGACTTTGCGAGGCATGCGCTACGAACGGCGCACAACGAATGCCTCTGTTTGAGGCGTGCGTGTTGAATAACCATACAAACATATGCTCGCGACGAGCCATCGCGTACGAAGCAAACGCCTCCTTTGTCTGTCTTCATTTTTGTTGCGAGGCATGTGCTACGCACAGACGCGCACGTGCGAGCCGTGCGTGTGCGCCGGCTCATTGCGAGCAGTGCGTTGCGTTTGGACGGTTGTGTCCGCGTCGCTGTGATGTTCGCACGCATTATGGACGACAAAGAAATTTTATTACAGCTTATTTCCGTATTCATAACGCATGCGGAAGAAATTTTTAACCTACCAGCGACGACGACTTTTTTCTTTCCTTTTTTTTCAATAATTGAATTAATAATTATAAAAGCAGCAGCGGATACGCGCACGCGATGCAAAGCCCGAGCATGCGCTGCGCGCTGTTTGGCCCGAACAAACGCAGTTTCATTTTCGCAGTCGAGGCGTACGTGGTTATTTTACGCGGTGCACACCTCGAACGTGCATGCGCGGCACCGTCCTCAACTAATGTAATGCTCGCACTGAGGCACTTTGATCTTGTAGCATTTGCCGACATTCGTTGGCTCGCCCTCGCACGTGCGTAGCGCATGCCTCGCCACGAATATAAAGGTACACACCTTGCGAGGCATGCGCTGTGCGCCGTGCGCAGCGCATGCCTCGCCAAGTCTGTATACGGCTATAGGTTAACCTGCCAAGGTTTTCCGTACAGACCTATTGTAAGGTCTCTCCTAACCCGCCTCCAACAGATTATCCTAAATTCCTAACATTTGACGTATTTATTATTTCAGGCGCGCATGTCCATCTCTAGGTGCCTCTGTATCGCATGACCTATTGCTGGGACGATGGAGACTCTCATTAGACCTGTTCGGTCGGGTATTCACGGAAGACGTGGGATTGGAGCCCGGCTCCGTTGTGGCTGAACTCGGCGGCTTCCCGCTACGGGAGGCCAAGTTCCGAAGAGATATGGAGAAGCTGAGAAACTCACAGCAACGAGATTTGTCCTTACACAAGGTACGATACTGCATATTATTTAAATATACAACAGTAATACTCAGGGTATGAGGGTATACAACCGTCAGTTCTATCTATGAGTTGATCTTCTATGTTAGAATCGTGTACTCATTTATCCATAATTATCCACAATATGTATCTCCTGCAATCCTACAAATGCTTGTTTAGTGTCAGTAGCGCAACTGTGTTATGGCCGGGTTTTTATTGGCATGGTTTATGCATCGGGTAGTAATCTACCCAATGCATAAATATATCCGTATGCAACCACCCCAAGATATTCCGATTAACACATCATAAACCTACCACCGGTTTAAAAGCTAGTAATAACTATTTTCTTTTATTTAGATTACCTGCTAAAGATTGATGTCTTGTTTTTTGTTCAGATGGAAAGAGACCGGGCTAAACTATTACAACAAACATTCGCGGAACTGAACAGCGCATTCGCAGGCCAGAACCGACGAGCTCACAGCGCGCAACCACCGCTAGTAGTCAACAGAGTGAAGGTTACGTTCCGCGATGAACCCGGAGAGGGCAGTGGCGTCGCGCGCTCCTTCTACACGAGTGTTGCTGAGGTAACTTGATATACATATGTTACTTAGCGTCACGTCGTCATATTAATATCTTGGATACCTTCTTGACAAACTTCTAAAAGTCTGTCTGTCCAAAGAACAAGGCCCAGTTTCCACTAAAGTTACCAAGTTTATACATATCCTAGTTATTTACATATTTGTATGTTATGTGATTGACAAATATCTATTATGATATGTACCCTATTTTCTTAGGCTCTGTTAGCAAATGAAAAGTTGCCGCCTTTGGAGCCGACGACCGGCAGTGGACAGAACAATAGCAGTACGAACGGCACGTCGGGATCGGCGGGAACTAACGCTAGCGGAGCGAGCAGTAACAGCGGAGCTCGGTAAGCTCCACTAAACAGATTGACACACTACAGGACACTTACATCTATTCATATAAAATAGACACAAAGACACAGATTATTAAAAAGTTACTTCGTAACAGATACATCACTCCTATCTTTCTCTTATCGTTATCCCAGTTTCAATCTGGGGTCTGCTTACTAGTCTAACCGGATTTGGCTGAATATTAGCTTTTCCCCAGAGCGACCGTCTGTCTGACCTCCACAACCCGAAGGGATAGCGATATTCCATAGTTTAGACTAGTGTCAGTTTATTTAGAAGGTACTGACGCCCTGTAACGACTGTCAAAGATCTTCATTACAACCGGGACGTCGGTCCCGGTTGTAATGAAGATCTTAACGTGCTCTCCGAGGCAAGGGAAAAGCGATAATTAACAATTCAATACGCACATAACTCCGAAAAGTCACTGGTGCGCGCCGTGGATTCGAACCCGATACCCTCTGCATGGCAGTCTGTTGGTATATCCACTCGGCTATCGCTGCCTTTTACATCACTTCCATAAAAAAGCGAAAATACTACCTACAAAATCTTAATAATAATAGCCGTTGTTCGCATTGAAGAGAGATTTACCTTAAGTACGAACGCAAAGAGTTGCAGATTGTGTGACTTGAGTACAAGCGCGTCATCGAACGAAGGCGCTAGTATTGTTCCTATGATGATTTTGGTAATAAAACGAATGTTTTGAGATAATCATATTTTTATTTGTTAAATCTATATACACGAGTCAGCTAGTAAATACACACATATTATTATGTTTAACATAAGTATATAATAAAATTAACAACCTATTGCCTATAGCCGTTCATTGGCCACAATACCAGACAATACAGTAAATACATCATATTCTGACATTAAGTAGATATTATTTAATTTTATTTAAAAACAACACTTATATGTATTTGTTTATAATACCTGAACTTTTCAATTTACGAAGATTTACCATTAATAGATGAGATTTGATATTGTATGTTCTTCTTATCTTTGTTCGTCTTTCGGCAATGGAAAAAACGACAACTTCATTTGTTTTTTAGCTTTGACACACTTTGCACAATAATTACGTGGTTGCGGCATTTCTAAAAGCGGGGGAAACGTGCCGTACGTTAACGACACGACCCTTTTGTTACTAATGCGCGAAAAAGCTCAAATAGTAGCGGTTTCTATAGTTGTTTTACGCCTTCGCGTATAAGTTCGTTTCTGACGCGGACGTGACATGTATTGGGCACACGCGTCATGACATGTATTGAGCACCATTCGAGTGATATTGTTTGTTTGGTCTGTAGTAGTGGAGCAGGTCGAGCTCGATCCAAGGACGCAGCACGACGAACACCCGGCCGACCCGCGCCGCGCCCGCCCGCCGCCAGAGAGCCCCGGAGAGTACTGAGCGTCGACGCTAGACCGTACTCACCACAGGTACGAAATTTTTAATAGTATGCGGACGGCGACTAAGCCGTTTTGACTCCAGAATACAACCTTCTCATTGAATATCGTCGATTATCCAGTCCTTTCCTTATTTGTTATACTCCTTTTCCGCTTCCCCTATCTCCTTGTATACAGCGACGTTATGTCCAATTAAATAATCGTGTCAAAACAAGAAATCTTGAATTCAAACAAATCTTCCAGTATGTTAGAATTATTTGTTTTTGCTTCTGCAATTAACTTCTTATCAATCGGTAATGAGGCTAGCATGGTTTTTGTACAGGCTGCACCTGGGACGGAAGGCGCTGGGTATAGCGGCGACCGGCCCGGCGGACACAATGAACATCTCACTCTCCACCAGGCACAGTTAGGCGAACGACTTTATCCTAGGGTAAGAACATCTTTCTTGTATGAAAATCGTGTGATGTATTGTCATGAGTATACATTTCTTAGGCTAGCTATTCACTGGAGCATAAGTTTTCAATCAATAAAAATGCTTAAAATCGCCGCAGTGGATTTTTTAGGCATTTATTTATATTCGTTGTTTTAGACTCTGCCACAATCCTGTCTGCTCCAGTGGACAGAGACTTAGTATCTCATTATTTTGTATTAGTAGATTTATAGGCACATATTATGTGTTATTAAGGTAGGGACAAACTGAGCCCACGTACGCAACGTATGCTACGTATTATGACTTCTAGACCACGAAAATTCTATGAAAATATATGACTTGGAAACACACTTGTCATACGCAATGCTGTCACACGCGTCCTATGCAACGTTCAAGGTAGGGACAAACTGAGCCCACGTACGCAACGTATGCTACGTATTATGACATCTAGACCACGAAAATTCTATGAAAATATATGACTTGGAAACACACTTGTCATACGCAATGCTGTCACACGCGTCCTATGCAACGTTCCAGATCGGCGTGGGAACGTGGAGGGGATAATCATACCGTCGGGCTACACTACCGGGATATGCCAATAATTATTGCCATAATTTCAACAACGCCTAGGTGTAACCGCGATTTATGGCCATAATTTTACAATACCAATCAATATGGCATATGCCGGTAGGCAATAACTCCGGCGGCGGTCTTTTTCGCACATCAAAAAAGATTACCGCAGTAATTATTGCGTTTGTGGCCACACTACCGTTTGTTCAGTGTGCAACACGAGTTCGACGACGACGCACGTATCTACACTATCTACCGATATGGAGTGGTTAAATGAAAAAGCGCTCGAATTTTTGGAGTTATTTCAATTCGAACCGTCTCTCTGGGATACCCGACAGAAAGCTAAAAATTTAAAAGATTCATGTTAAAATAATTGGCACTCATAAAATACCAAACAGCTGCAGCTTCATCCGCCATCTTGAAAAATGATATTTTTACCGCCTAGTTTATTGGCATATCTCGGTAAACTCTAGTGTAACCACACGACTTCACGCAGTAATTTAACGGTAATTTATTGCCATAATTATGGCGGTAACAGCCCGGTAGACGGTAAGGTAGTGTGGCCCGAGCAATACGCTATTCCTCTCGTACGACTAGTGTGTTTCTAGATCTTTCGTTGATAGCGCGTCAGACACGGATTAGACATTGCGGTAAATACCTTCGTTAAAATGGGAGACGAACAGCTCATTGATTTGGTTAGGCGATATGAAGCCAATTATAATAATAAATGTATTGAATATCGCGATTCTAATTTACTCAATGCAGCATGGGAAGAAATAGCAAAACTGCATGGCATGTCTGGTAGGTACCTACCTACTTATTACTGTCGTTTAGTTATAAGTACTATTTTAGGATTTAATGGCCGATAAATTAAACACAAATTCCATTTATTAAACGGTATTTAATATTTTCAAGTAGGTAAATAGCATATTTTCTTAACTCTTTGTTTTTTTGGTGTGGATATATAGGTACATTTAAAAATAACAAACGTAATAAATCGTCTTCAAATTCACTGTCAGACTCAGAAAACATGACTGTCAGAGGCATTAGTCCATTTTCTATGGAAGAACAACAGCGTCTGACGCCAAATTCGCGTTGCGTACGTGGGATAAGTGTGCACGTTTGCTCTCCCACGTCGCACTGCATACGTTGCGTACGTGGGCTCAGTTTGTCCCTACCTTTATTCTTACTGGGGGTGATACATTATGAGAATATGCTTGCTGTTCGAATATGATAAAGGTAGGGACAAACTGAGCCCACGTACGCAACGTATGCAGTGCGACGTGGGAGAGCAAACGTGCACACTTATCCCACGTACGCAACGCGAATTTGGCGTCAGACGCTGTTGTTCTTCCATAGAAAATGGACTAATGCCTCTTACAGTCATGTTTTCTGAGTCTGACAGTGAATTTGAAGACGATTTATTACGTTAAAAAACAAAAAGAGTTAAGAAAAGATGCTATTTACCTACTTGAAAATATTAAATACCGTTTAATAAATGGAATTTGTGTTTAATTTATCGGCCATTAAATCCTAAAATAATACTTATAACTAAACGACAGTAATAAGTAGGTAGGTACGTACCAGACATGCCATGCAGTTTTGCTATTTCTTCCCATGCTGCATTGCGTAAATTAGAATCGTGATATTCAATACATTTATTATTATAATTGGCTTCATATCGCCTAACCATATCAATGAGCTGTTCGTCTCCCATTTTAACGAAGGTATTTACCGCAATGTCTAATCCGTGTCTGACGCCGCTATCAACGAAAGATCTAGAAACACACTAGTCGTACGCGTGGAATAGCGTATGATTATCCCCTCCACGTTCCCACGCCGATCTGGCGCGACCAGCTGAACGTTGCATAGGACGCGTGTGACAGCATTGCGTATGACAAGTGTGTTTCCAAGTCATATATTTTCATAGAATTTTCGCGGTCTAGATGTCATAATACGTAGCATACGTTGCGTACGTGGGCTCAGTTTGTCCCTACCTTAATTCTTGGATAAAGTCATGACTGTTGTTCCATGATTTGAATATAAACGTCCGTTACAGGTTCACTCGCTGCACCCAACGTTCGCGGGCAAGATCACGGGCATGCTGCTGGAGCTGACGCCGGCGCAGCTGCTGGTGCTGCTGGCCAGCGAGGACGCGCTGCGGCAGAAGGTGCGCGAGGCCATGGACCTCATCGTCATGCACCCTTCCGAGGCGATACTGGGTATGTACTGTGTACTGTACAAGATCACGGGCATGCTGCTGGAGCTGACGCCGGCGAAGCTGCTGGTGCTGCTGGCCAGCGAGGACGCGCTGCGGCAGAAGGTGCGCGAGGCCATGGACCTCATCGTCATGCACCCTTCCGAGGCGATACTGGGTATGTACTGTGTACTGTACAAGATCACGGGCATGCTGCTGGAGCTGACGCCGGCGCAGCTGCTGGTGCTGCTGGCCAGCGAGGACGCGCTGCGGCAGAAGGTGCGCGAGGCCATGGACCTCATCGTCATGCACCCTTCCGAGGCGATACTGGGTATGTACTGTGTACTGTACAAGATCACGGGCATGCTGCTGGAGCTGACGCCGGCGAAGCTGCTGGTGCTGCTGGCCAGCGAGGACGCGCTGCGGCAGAAGGTGCGCGAGGCCATGGACCTCATCGTCATGCACCCTTCCGAGGCGATACTGGGTATGTACTGTGTACTGTACAAGATCACGGGCATGCTGCTGGAGCTGACGCCGGCGCAGCTGCTGGTGCTGCTGGCCAGCGAGGACGCGCTGCGGCAGAAGGTGCGCGAGGCCATGGACCTCATCGTCATGCACCCTTCCGAGGCGATACTGGGTATGTACTGTGTACTGTACAAGATCACGGGCATGCTGCTGGAGCTGACGCCGGCGAAGCTGCTGGTGCTGCTGGCCAGCGAGGACGCGCTGCGGCAGAAGGTGCGCGAGGCCATGGACCTCATCGTCATGCACCCTTCCGAGGCGATACTGGGTATGTACTGTGTACTGTACAAGATCACGGGCATGCTGCTGGAGCTGACGCCGGCGCAGCTGCTGGTGCTGCTGGCCAGCGAGGACGCGCTGCGGCAGAAGGTGCGCGAGGCCATGGACCTCATCGTCATGCACCCTTCTGAGGCGATACTGGGTATGTACTGTGTACTGTACAAGATCACGGGCATGCTGCTGGAGCTGACGCCGGCGCAGCTGCTGGTGCTGCTGGCCAGCGAGGACGCGCTGCGGCAGAAGGTGCGCGAGGCCATGGACCTCATCGTCATGCACCCTTCCGAGGCGATACTGGGTATGTACTGTGTACTGTACAAGATCACGGGCATGCTGCTGGAGCTGACGCCGGCGCAGCTGCTGGTGCTGCTGGCCAGCGAGGACGCGCTGCGGCAGAAGGTGCGCGAGGCCATGGACCTCATCGTCATGCACCCTTCTGAGGCGATACTGGGTATGTACTGTGTACTGTACAAGATCACGGGCATGCTGCTGGAGCTGACGCCGGCGCAGCTGCTGGTGCTGCTGGCCAGCGAGGACGCGCTGCGGCAGAAGGTGCGCGAGGCCATGGACCTCATCGTCATGCACCCTTCCGAGGCGATACTGGGTATGTACTGTGTACTGTACAAGATCACGGGCATGCTGCTGGAGCTGACGCCGGCGCAGCTGCTGGTGCTGCTGGCCAGCGAGGACGCGCTGCGGCAGAAGGTGCGCGAGGCCATGGACCTCATCGTCATGCACCCCTCCGAGGCGATACTGGGTATGTACTGTGTACTGTACAAGATCACGGGCATGCTGCTGGAGCTGACGCCGGCGCAGCTGCTGGTGCTGCTGGCCAGCGAGGACGCGCTGCGGCAGAAGGTGCGCGAGGCCATGGACCTCATCGTCATGCACCCTTCCGAGGCGATACTGGGTATGTACTGTGTACTGTACAAGATCACGGGCATGCTGCTGGAGCTGACGCCGGCGCAGCTGCTGGTGCTGCTGGCCAGCGAGGACGCGCTGCGGCAGAAGGTGCGCCAGGCCATGGACCTCATCGTCATGCACCCCTCCAAGGCGATACTGGGTATGTACTGTGGTATATAAGCAGGTTTGTCGATATTGAGCGTTTCATCACTGGCCGGGCCGGCCTTAGATTTAAAAGATAGAATAGATCATGGTACCTTCGTATTTGTATTATATTTTGATACATACATATTATAAACTTGAACCATGGGCAAAAACTTTCGGGCTTATAGTGCAGTGCCGCCGAACTCGAAACAGCTGGAAGTCAATGTTAATATGTGTGTGTACCGTTGACAGATTTGGACGTGTTCTCTCTATCGGAGCGCGGTGGCGGCGGAGGCGGTAGTGGCGGCGGCGGCGGCGGCAGCGGCTCGGGCTCGAGCGCGGGCGGCGCCGGTGCGGGTGCGGGGGTGGCGGGGGGCGCGGCGGCGGCGCCGGGGGACGACGCGGCGCCGCTGTTCTACTCGCCCGGCAAGCGCGGCTACTACTCGCCGCGCCAGGGACGCGCCACGCCCGAGCGGATCAACGCCTTCAGAAACGTCGGCAGGTATGCATCGCCATTTCTGTTATCGTTTGGTTGCCATATTAACATCAACTAATCGTTCTTCCTCGACTACGTTACGTATTGAGGACCTACGCCAGTACCATACATTTTTCCATTTCCTTACAATACATAATTTGATAAAAATTGTTCATAAGTGTACAATCATACAAATGTACAAAAATACAACTCAGATTCTAAATATTGCCCGCAAGTAAAATTTTGTGCCCACACATATCCATTTTGAAAGGAAACCGTATGCTGCGTATTCCGCTCTTTGATATAAGACTGTATCTCTTATTTACAGGATAATCGGGCTATGTCTGCTACAAAACGAGCTCTGTCCGATGTTCCTAAATAGACACGTACTCAAATACATACTGGGCCGGCCGGTGAGGTTCCACGACCTGGCGTTCTTCGACCCCGTCGTGTATGAGAGTCTTAGACAACTGGTCGTCGACGCTGAAACGGGCGACTCTCATTCCTTGTTTGCTGCTTTAGATCTCAACTTTAGGTAAGTTATAGCATTAAAGTAAAAATTACCACAGCATATTTTGCTACTCAGCCAAATTAAAATATTTTTCATGATTTCTTTTTATAAAAAGCAACTTCCACACTAAACATAAATCTTGTCGCATTAAAATCACTTGACTTTAACTTACACGAAGAACACCCAGAATTGAAACACCAATTTGGAGATCACACAAAGCATTGTCTTTGGAGATATTTGCCCAAAAATGGGATAGTGTATTTCATAACCTGTCTTTTTTTTTTTACAATGACTAGTAATAAAGAACATAATGTTGTTATAGTTTGGAAATGTGCGAGGAGGAAGGCGGTGGTTGCGTGGAGCTGGTGGCGGGCGGGCGTGACATCGAGGTGACCGCGCTCAACGTGTACGACTACGTGCGCAAGTACGCGCAACACAGGATGTTGCTCTCGCAGGAGAAGGCTCTTGAGGTACATGTTTATTACACGAGTAAATAAAATATGCAGTGCCCCTTCGGCGTGTTGCGAGTAATTATTACTATTTTCTTTTTCTGGCGCGTTACTTTATAAACATACAACGAACGGACACTATATACAGGTTGTTTAAAAAATTGTTCCCTCGAACTTAACTCATTGGATTGTCAAGCACATGCAGGGGCATAGGAGGTCGATGGAGTGTGACATGGTATGATGAATGATATAACGATGTATGTATGAGACCAGCCGTGACAAGGGCGGAGGAGGAGTAATTTGTGGAGGGCTAGTTATAATAATGTGTGTGTTGTGATAGGCTATGCGCGTGGGCGTGCTGGACGTGTTGCCGGAGTCGACGCTGGAGGGTCTGACGGCGGAGGACCTGCGGCTGCTGCTGAACGGCGTGGGCGACATCAACGTGGCGGCGCTCGTGTCCTACACCAGCTTCAACGACGAGAGCGGCGAGCGCCCCGAGCGACTCGCGCGCTTCAAGCGCTGGCTCTGGGCCATCGTCGACAAGATGACGCACCTCGAGCGACAGGACTTAGTCAGTATCTAGTTTCACTATCAAATCTTAGTATCGCCACACATCTGTGTCACCTGCCGCGCGGTACGTTCGGTTCAATAAGCTCGCAGTAGTTTTTATTTACCGTATGACATATTTACACAGTATACACAACACAATAGTATTTTATTTTAACTGCATCTAAATACAGTAGGTATTTTCGAATCTGATAATTGATATAAATACACTCCGCAACTTTTTTTTTTTTTTTTTTTTTTTTTTTTTAATCTTTATTTATTTGCGGGGTTTTTTCTTACTAGAAGATGTCACCCCGATGATTGTATACAAAAGTTAAAATTATGAATAATCTAATTTACACGCAACTTCATACCCGTGTCAACAATGTGATATAGCGCTAGAGCCTCGTCCGACGAGGGCGAAGCCAGAACGCTATTATAAAAACCTATATCATAGCTTGTAGGGAAAGCCTGGCGCCTTTGGACTTCATTACGTCTGCACTCAGCGAGGATATGATGTACATCTTCAACTACGCCGCAAACTGTGCAGTTTGGTGTGTGTACCTTGCGCATCATAAAACCAAACTTGTTGAGGGGTACATGGCCGGATCGAAGTCTCAAAGCCGTCACAACTTTTTGCCTGTCCATCCTGCTCACACTGAACCAGGTCATGCGAGGAAGACAAGGTTGAATCGTCTTATACCAAATACCTCTAGTTAAAGACCTCTTGTCAAAATATTCAGACCAAGTATTTAGATGTCTATCTCTAACTACGTATAATAACTCAGTATAAGAAGGTAAGCTAGTGCAAGATATCCCGTCAGACAGGGCTTCATTTGCCAAACGATCCACCACTTCATTGCCCTCCAGTCCAATGTGAGAAGGAATCCATTGTAGTATAATTGTTCTTTGCATGGCAACCAGTTCAAAAATTGATTGTAATATATTATAGGCCAATGGAAGCCCTGTAAACGTCGAACTACATCTGATAAGATGAAGCAATGCACTCTTTGAGTCAGTGAATATGACAAATTGGTCGCTGTCCAAAGATTTAATGTAGGATAAAGTCTCAGCTATGGCAATAAGTTCTAAATGCATAATAGAAATATTGGTCAAAATTTTGAATTTTAGCGATACTTGCAATTGCGGGTCATAAAAAGCTGCGCCACATTGGTTTGTTTGCTTAGAACCGTCCGTATATAATGAATAAAAGCCAGAGTATTGTGTCTTTAGAAAATTACTACATATGGCTTTTAAGTTATAAGTGTTGTAACAACGCTTCGGTTTATTAATAAATTCTAAACTAGGTTTTATTATCCCCGACAGATTGATATTGCTGACCCACGTGTCTAAGGAGAACATGCCACTTTTTGTACCATCACATATTTGTTCATGTTTGAGGGCATTGTGTGACATAGCTAATAAGGGTTTCTTCTTTTTTCTCCAATAAGCGTTGTTGAAAACACCGTTTAATGTATTTAATATGTGTATCAATGGCAACTTGTAATATTTGCATTTAAAATAAAATTTGTCAGCTAGATATTGACGGCGAATGAAAAGTGGGGGCAATGCTAATTCGGATTCCATTACGTGGATTGGCGTACTTTTGATAAACCCACCTATTAACCTAAGACATACATTTTGAAGCTTATCTAATTTAGACAGATGTGTATCGGCACTATTGTGGAATAAATAACTGCCATAGTCAATCCGACTACGAATGAGGGCAATATACAGACGTCTTAAGTGATATGGATGGATTCCCCACCCAGAGCCCACCAAAACTTTAAATATATTAATTATCTTTAGTACTTTTTCACAGAGTTCATTGACGTGCTTCTTCCATCGCAGACCTCTATCGAGCCACAATCCTAAATATTTTACGTTGTCAACTACCTGTAATGAGTTACCGTTCAAACTAATATTTATATCAGGCCTACGAAAACCTCTACTAAATAGACAAATTTTAGTCTTGGTGGGTGAAATATCTAACCCGATGTGTGTAAGCAGGTCGTTGATTAGATTAAGTGAACTCTGGATTTTGTTTTGGCCTTCGCTGATGGATGAGCATTTTACGTACAGAGCGAAATCATCCGCAAACTGGGATATGAATACATTATTTTGCATACTTTTACAGATATCTAACGTCACTATATTAAATAATAAAGGTGATAATGGATCACCTTGCGCTAATCCGATGCCCGATATTCTGCTTATAACATTATTACCTGCTTTTATCTTAAGTATTCTTTTGTGAAGGAAGTTCCATAAATAATTGCAAATGCGTGACCCTACTTGGAGCCTATCCAAAACGTTAATTAAAACAGTGTTGTTTATATTGTTGTAAGCACTATCTATGTCCAAAAAACAACCCATAGTGTAACATCCATGAGTAAAACCAGTTTCTATTGTGGAGACAAGGCAACTTAAACCATACAGGCTTGATCTACCCCTACGAAAGCCTACGGTGTTCAAGGAAAATAAGTTACTTTTTTCAAAAAACCATTCAATTCTACGAAGAAGAATATGGTGAAATATCTTGCATATACAAGACAGCAAGGATATGGGCCGAAGTGAAGAAGTTTTACTGGGGTCCCGACCTGGTTTTGGGATGGGTACAACCCAAATGTCGCGCCATTGCGAGGGAACAAAGCTGTGGCATAAAAAGTTATTATATAACGTTAGTAAATAAGTCTTACCTACATCAGGTAACTGCCTAAGCATAGAATAGGAGATGTCATCGCATCCAGGAGATGTATCCTTAGATTTAATACATATATTTAACTCCTGCATGGAGATCTCACGTTCCAATGTAGGGTTGTTATTGTGAACAGTAGGATTCAAGGGACACACATAGTCTGGGGTTAAAGAATTTAGTAGTTCCGCGGAACTCTGAGCGTCAACGAAATGTCTAGGCGAACGATAACCTTTCAGCCATCGCATTTTGCGCCACATATCGCTAGATGACATCGAATGATCAGCGGAAGAACAAAATTCCTCCCAATTCGCTTTCTTAGCCTGGCGGATTAACCTTTGCGCTGTTTGTATTTTATTTTTAAGGATATCAAGGTTCTGGGGAGTGGGATTGCGTCTAAATTTTGACAAGGCCAATCGCCGCTGAGCAACAATGTGGGAAAGTTCGGCAGTCCAGTACGGCTTTGGGGTAAATTTTGAAGTAGGATTTTGGTTATATTTGAACAACGGAATATATTTATTGGCAGCGTCATTAAGTATATCTAAAAAAAGGTCGTATGCTTGTTGAGGATCATGTGGTATGGTTAAATTTGAAAGAAGGTGATTTAAATGTTCTTTATATGAGTGCCAATCTGCTTTGGAAAAATTTCTTTTAATTACTAAAGGTAAATAAGAAGTGCATACAGTTGAAATTTTAATTATTAAATGATCACTGCCAAGAGTTTCATTAAGAACGGTCCAATTAAAATAGTGTGCAATGTCAGTGGAAACTAGAGATAAATCTGGTGCGGACTGTTGTAAATTATTATCAACTAAACGTATCCGAGTATGGGATCCATTATTTAAACAAAAAAGGTTGCTGTTTATAAGCGTATCGTGAATCAAAGTACCTCTGTAGTCGGTTTTATATGACCAGCTGACATGGTGAGCATTAAAATCCCCTAAAATTAACGTTTTGGATGGCCATGATGATAATAGGTTATCCCAATCTAGGTGAGAAGTAACTATTCTTGACGGACAATACACAGCTACAATATTTTCGCATGGCTTACAATTAAATAACTGAACACAAACTGTCTCAATACCGGTATTATTAATAGGAATGCGCCTCGGGACTGCTTTTATAGATTTATGAACTACGATAGCTACACCGCCGTATGAGTCATCGCGGTCCGCGCGATATACATTATAATTGTTTACTTTAAAATAACTTTCCGGTTCAAGCCACGTCTCGCTAATGACAGCAATATGCACCTTTTCGCGATGTAAACATTCATAAAATGATAGTAGCTTCGGCCTAACGCTTTGGGCATTCCATTGGATTACATTTAGCCTAACTAAATTGTTAGCCATTGCAAGAAACAATTAAACTAAACAACGTTTTAAGCCACGGCCTATCTGCTACAAAACTTGCTGACACTAATGTTAACCACTCAATGCATAATTGTAAGATAAATCTTATTTTATCTGCTACACTTGTTTGTTTTAAAAATATGACTTCTTGTATTCTATACCAAAGGTCACTAAAATGTGGTCGTTGCTCATTTTTAGTCTCACCATCCTCTGATGATTGTTGAAACTCCTTATTTTCTGCGTCTGACTCCCAAAACATCCAGTCTTCTTTGGCAGGGCGTTGCTTACTGTTCGTGGATGGATCTTTAATTTTCGGCGATTTCTGAATGGAAGTAGTAGGGGTCTTCTTTTCATTATGTACAGTGGCCTTCGTTTGGACTATCTCCGCGTAAGTGAGTCGGGAATCTGGTTGTGTAGTCTTTTTACGGCCATCCGTAATGTCATCTACAATGGGTGGGAATGACTCACATCGAAATGAAGGCATTGTAGGTTGCGGCGGGACATTTTCTGAAGCACTGGAATCTTCCGGAGGTACGTAACATTCTAAGGCCTTCCTGTAAGTGCACCCCAACTCAGCCATGATCTCCCTTAACCTTCTCTCCTTCTTATAAGCAGGGCACTGTTTACTAAGAGAAATGTGATTCCCTTTGCAGTTTACACAACAAAAGGATAAGGTTTCACAATTTTCATGAAACCCTCCACACTTGGGGCAAATCAAATTTTTGGACGGACACATTTTCTTTACATGACCCAGTCTCCAACATTGGGAACATTGCGACACTTGGTGTATGTAAGGGAAAACTTTTATATTAATGTCGCATACGCGTACTGCAGGCGGTAGGCGGTCACCATCAAAACAAAGACGTATAGTTTCGCTGGGGCACCAGCCCCCCTCACCTCCATCGCGACGGTTCAACCTTTTCAATGATAGCAGCTTTGCAGGCGATGGACATGAAATATTTTTAAAGATGTCGTCATCGGAAAGTTCAAGGTCGACATCCCTAATTATACCATAGCACACTGACAGCTGCATGGCTTTTTGGAATCTCCATCCTTTTGATAAAAGTTTCTCACATCTTATAAGCTTCTCAGCAGCCGGTTCACTATCAAATTGCAGTCGTAATTTGAAAGGACTTAAATATTTAACGTTGCATACGTTAGATATATTATTTTCATTCAATATACGAGCTAAGGCAAACTGTTTAGGCAGACGTTCTTTTGACGAAACATAGATCTCATAGTTATCATCTTTAATGGATTGATTACTACCGTGCCGTGTCTTCTTCTTGCCTTTTATTTCCGTCCAACCTTCTTCTTCAATACTTCTCTGTCTTTTTGTCGCTCTTAACATCTCCTCCAGGTTTTCACCATCATCATCGACAGCATCCATAGCAGCAGCACGCTCCAGCAAGCTCGGTATAACTTGCCCAAATACGGGTGTGACACAGCGCGGTGAAACGCTCACCTCATTAGTGTCGTTCATAGCGCACACGTAGGTATCAATAGATAGTTGTATAGGCTGCGCAGCCGAGAGGTCCGGCGCACGCCTATAGCGCGTGATAAAACGTAAACAAGACAAGTAGGGATATTAATCGAATGAGCAGCGAAATGCACGGCCACACCGCACGAGTGCCGATACGGAATGACTCCGCAACTTGTTATGCTAAATAAACAACAACTAGGAAATCTTTTACAACGTAAATACATGCTAAACAGTAAGATCTCTGTTGCTAATCGTTGAGAATTGTGTAACATATAATAATGAACTGTTAGGTTTACTTCTGGACGGGGTCGCCGGCGCTGCCGGCGTCGGAGGAAGGGTTCCAGCCGATGCCGTCGGTGACGATCCGGCCGGCGGACGACGCGCACCTGCCCACGGCCAACACGTGCATCTCGCGCCTCTACATCCCGCTCTACTCGTCGCGACACGTGCTCAAGCACAAGCTGCTGCTTGCCATCAAAACTAAGAACTTCGGCTTCGTCTAGACACGACCCACTATTTGTTATCTATCCTTAAGTTTAAGCCCAGTCATGTAAGACTGCCGCTGCGTTCTCACACTAGTTACGGTTTAGAGAAATTATTTGTCCCGTAAACGACTTTAAATAGAGCTAATTTTATTTAAAAACCACAGCTAGTATTAACTACTTCTGGTATGGTCTATACTGGTGTATATCTATTTATTTCTTTTTATATTCGACGAATCTTTAACTTTATATGACTGGGTATTTTGACTGAATAGTAATATTCAATATGCAGTAATTTTTGTTAGAAAAGGCCCGAGAAAGGTCCGCACAAGTACATAGTAAACATTAAACTTTTAAGCTCATAGACCATAAGTATTTAACTGTTATTTAAAAAAAGAAGTATGAAATCGCGACTCAATACATGCAGATATTAGATGAAAGTTGATACCTATGAATCAAAAATCAACATTTTCTACTGATTTTTGTAAATCTTTTTTTTATTATTACTTTCTGGACTTGTTTTCTAATGGCCTAACTTAACATGCAGTTGGTTGCTCTCATCTCTATTGTATTGATTGTAATTATGCTCGATGGCAAGCAAAGGCAGCGTGAGAAAATATTCAAGAATATTTCAATTGTTTATATAGCTTTGTTATATAGTAAAAATTATATAAGAGATAATACAGTACGAAGGGTATACTGCTATAATACTATGGTTAAGCTTGGGTAGAGAGGCGTCGGATCCGAGCAAAGGTGGTATTGTGATATCAGAGGAAGTATTTTGCGCCTCAATCTCTAAATTTAAGATTATAATTAGATTTCCTTTGATTAGTTGTATTAATACGGTTCATAATAAACAATCTCAAAACGCTTATGTTGTTGTTATTATTTACATAATATCCACCTTGACATTCTTCACTATCGTCGACACATTGTCGGAGATGAGCCGATATAACATGATAAAGCATTGTGTATACTTATTATGCTGTTTGTTTACTCAAAACAAGGCCAAGTTGACACGTGCAACCTCCACCAAAAACCATAGGTAAACCGAGAGAGAAAAAACATTGTAAATATGAAAGTACAAGGTACGTAGATAAACATTACAACTACACATTTGAATGCGTGATTTTCGGCCGATTACAGACACCTCCACACTAAGGGCCTATGTATATATAAAAAACGTGGTTTTTTAAACGCGCCGTTGACGCGCGTTTGTAGCGATATAGACGCGATACGTACGCAAGTCAGGCGCAGCATGTAGACCATAGACTAATATATTATAACTGGAAACTGTAGACCTCTGCACACCTGTAAAGGCCGGCGCGCACTGACGTCGTGGCATGGCAAAGGAGTTTATTACTGATTAACCCTTTCACTGGCAGAAGCATTTTTTTATGTCAGAAAAATAAAATGTCGTTTTATGGAATCATTGTGGGTAGTTTAATAATTAATGTTCAAGAAAAAAAAATATACATGTTTACAATAAGAAAAAAACATGGTGGCAATATCCTTGCCAGCACCAGTGAGGGACCAAGAAAATCAATGAACGATTCGTCGTTCATTGATTTTCGTGTGAAATAATTTGAAACATGGATGTATAAATAGTGCCACTTTACTCCGTTCACATTCTATTTTAGACCTCTTATTATTTACTTTAGTGCTGCAGTAGCGACACCTCTTATAAGTCTCTATTTCTATAGGCCAGTGTTCATCTAATCTTTCAAAGCTGATTTCTTCTGGTACACCGTAAATTATTTTTGTCTTTCATGAGTCTCTTCCACTCTATTCTTTTTTTTTAGTTACATATTTTGGCGTTGATTGGAATGATTTTTTTCTAAAGATTTTATTATCCACCAGCTCCCTTGAAAAAGCAATTCTGAATTGTTGGGGTGAATTTGTTAGGCAGGGACTTTCTTGTACTTGTTCCGATGCTGAGCTAATCAGAGCATCTTCACCTAATAACACAGAAAGCAAATCTGAATCTTCAACGCACTCGGTATCTGTCACTACTTCATCATCTTCAGATAAAGAGCCATCTGGTATACCGAATAGATTTTCAAGCTCTTCTTCTATTTGCTTGTCCGCCAATACTTGTCTTCGCTTACTCATTGTCAAAGAAAATATGAAAAGTAAAGATTACTTATATATTTCTATACAAATCTAAAACAAACCGGACAAGTGCAATGGTAAAGGTAACTGGTAATGGTATATATGTTGCCACCATGTTGCCACATGATCGGACCCAATTTTGAGAACAATTAGAAGTTATTGTTAGAAAAATTATAGTATAGCATAATTAGAATACCATTTACTTTACAATAAATATAAAATCGTAACCTGGCTACGTCGCAATATGAAGATATTCTTGGATTTTTATACAGATCGTAAACTGATGATTTTTTTTTAAATACCTCCGTGCAAAAATTTGACTATTGTCAAATGTGTCAATGTTTTATTTTTTTTAATAATCTGTGATAGGTTCATTATCACACAGAATTGGTACTTTTTAAGTAGTAGTATTGTCGTACAAGAAAAAAAATAAAAAAGTTGGTGGCATAAATATTGCCACTACCAGTAAAAGGGTTAAGTCATTTTTATTCTTATTTCAATGAGTTTAGAATTCATATTACTTTATTTCGATACAACCGTACCCCGGCCCGCCGTGGCACGTCGCGGCGCGTCGCGGCTTACTTCGGGATGCCGCGGTATGTCACGGCGGCGGCGTCCCACAGTGTGCATTATTTTGTCGTTGAACGTTTAAAGGATAGGTAGGTCAGATTTACTGTTGATATTCTGTGTATAATTTTTAGGGTTCCGTAGTCCACAAGGAACCCTTATAGTTTCGTCATGTCCGTCCGTCTGTCCGTCCGCAGCCTAGCTCAAAGACGCCTGGTGCTAGAAAGCTGATATTTGACATGAATATAGACATAAGATATTGCAACAAAACTGTAGAATAAAATTTAGGGAAATATTTTTTTAAGGGTATCTCCCCTACATATATAGTGGGGTTGAATTTTTTTTTGGTTGAGTACCCCATCACGTGGGTTATCATTGGATAGGTTTTAAAAAAATATTATTAGTTTGCTCAAATTATTTTTCGATCAAGTGATTGGTTTGTCAAATATCAAGCTTTGAAGTGAAAAAAATTGTTAGAATCAGATGTCCCCCCCCTCTGCCGGCTAAACTATTAATTTGGAAGAGGTGAAAAAAATCACAAATGTAGTACATATAACGAATTTAAAAGGAAAACTATCACGGCTAAGTAGATATCACTAGTTTACGAGTAATCGTCGGTTAACTTATAAATACTTAGTCTTGAGTTTACATTGGGCGCGCTGGCTTAATCTTAAAGATATACGTACTTTGGTATGTAATGTACTACGGTACTACGTAGCTATGTATAGTAGTAGTATATCTTGGAAACCACATTTTATGTTTACAATACATAACTGGATACATACCTAGTATTTTTCTAAACAAAACTTAGGTTCTTATAATAGTGTTATTAAAATTATTTTTTCTGCAAAATAAACAGTCGGATTTGTTGTACGTTAATACCCTTTGCAGCAAGTCATTATGTGCAACTACGGAACCCTACATTGTGCGTGACCCGACACGCACTTGGCCGGTTTTTTGCATGTGGCAGCGACTACCTAGTGGTAAATCCTAATAGACTGTCATCCAGAGGGTATCGGGTTCACGTCCACGGTACGAACCACAGACTTTACGATTAAATAGTATATTTTTGATAATTGCCGTGCGGACTGCCTCCGTGGTCCAGTGGATAGCGTATACGTCTGCAGATCGAAGGTCCTGGAAATCGTAACCCGGGTCGGGCAAAGTGTTACTGGGTTTTTCTGAATTGCCAGTAGCAGCACGGAGTACGGTGATGTGCCCGGTAACGGCAATAGACTCGCCCGCTATTACGCGGGATCTAAAGTGTCATATGTGGGTGTAACATTACACCTCTGCCTACCCTTTCGGGGATACAGTCGTGAGTCTATAAAAAAAATATGATTGCCGTCGGTCTTGTCTGCCATGGGGATCCTTGCCGGACGCCAAGGGAGTCGGTACGCTTGAATAAACCGACACTGGTCGTGAAATAATATTGCAGTCTCGGTAGAAAGGTCTTATCGGGCTAGGCGTTGACCATGGGCTTCTGGCGGAAAGACATGGGTGCAATTGGTACAGGGATAACAAGACGACAATGATGATGATTATTTTTCGTATACCTATTTCAATAGGTCTGTGGGCTGGATTAGCCAATCGGTAAGTGGCGGCACTGTCGCTTAGATCCAAAACTAACTACTGACCTAGTCCGAATTCTGATTGTTAGATTTTTCTCAAAGCGAATAGCTAGCCATACACGCACAGATGTCCCCGGCAGATGAGACCTGAACGGGTAGCTGACGGGTGACTGGTAAATCTGTGTGTCTATGGCGAAAAAAGTCACGGATGTGTCTGCCTGTCGCCTGCCCGCTGCCCCTGCTCAAAACGAACGGATCGGGCACGGGGCGGGCAAATCCGAGCTCTAACCGTGCGTGTGTGTGCGCATCAGATGTACCCACCGGATTTACCTCAGTTACGAGCTAGCGCTAAGTACATTCTGTTACCGATCTGACGTCCGCTTTTAACAAAGTCGTGATTACAACTGATGCCCGAGACTAACACAAGACCGTGTGTGGCGAAGTAACGGATCAGGGGGGCTATTCAGAATCGTTCGATATCTCATTTGACATTCGATTCCGTTAATTGTCAAATGGGCTAGCTCATTTTATGTCAAAACTATCGCAATTCCTATCAATTTTATGCATTCAGTATGTAGTAAATTAATAAATAAACCGAATTCAATGAATATTTGTTCAAAATATCTCTCATAGGCGGCTAAAAGATGAGGACAATAATTTGACATATCGTACGATAACTTATCGTGACATTCTGAATCGGCCTGCAGATCTGAGAGGCGACCGCCGTGCACATCTGTGCGTGTATGGCTGGCTACTGCCGTCTGACGTCCGCAATCCAGAGATTCTGGATTGCGGAGGCCAGAAGGTTAACGCTATTCCATGTACCTATTTAGACCAGTGTTAGTATTGGAGATGCCACGAGTTGCGATTTTGCCGAATACCAAATATTCGGCAATATAAATATGTCTTTCTGTATACTGTGTTTAAAGGCAACACACCAAAGCCGGACCCAGCATTAGCGTATCTGGAGTTATTTTTCAGGGTGGGCCTGTCTCCATAAAACAATGGTGTGAAGGTTCTTTACTTTCTTTAGGTATCTAGCTTATAATTTCGGATCGGTAAACAAATTCTTGGGTGGGTACTAGACCATAGTGTGGTGGGCACGGCTCATCTAGCCCTCCTTTATGCGTCCATAGGACCCAGACCTGGCGGCATTGCCGAACGGGTCAGTGGTCAGAACGAATGTACACAAATTAACCCCGAGCCTGGCCCGCTGGATAAACCCGGCTCGGCGCCCGGCGGTGTGTAGCGGCCTTAAGATTTACTAAGCGCCATCGTTTGCTATCAACAAATTCCTGAAACCATTCTTACCGACGACATAACGGGGTAAGAGATTTGAAAGGTGGCGGATACTGTGGATTCGAATCCAATACCCTCTGCATGATAGTTTATTGTCGTCGTTCCTAGGCCAACGCTGCTTCTGTTATATCAGTATTATCTTATAATACTAAACCTGATTAGGTCTGTATGTTTATGCCACATGTGGAATAACAACAACATTTTAAGTACAAAAGTTTAATTAAACATTATCTATATTTACAATGTCATAAAATACAGTCAAATTGTACAGGTTGAACAAATTTAGAAATATAAAATTCTAATAAGATTTAAAAGTGTCATAAAATATTACGCCATTGCGACTACCCTAACGAGGCTACTCCCTGTAATGAGGCTAAGGTTCTTTTATGATCTTCACAACATATTTTACTGTCTTTTTCTATCTTTTACTTCATTACTTACACATTAAGTTACTGAATTTTTGAAACAATAGACAATTCACCAGATATTTTCCTATAGACTCCAAAAAGGACACTAATGTGACATACATGTAGAAGGGCACTTGTTACGTCTGTACTAGGGTAGGTATTCCAACACATTTCAATTAGGGCTAAAATGAGGAATCTGACTATGATTGAATAATTATTTGACCATAACAAGTAGGGCAGGCTGTGGAAATACCATGTATAGAACTGGTAATGCAGACTTCTGGCACACATTACACCTATAAAGTTTACAATGAACATGGGAAGAATAAACAGTTGAGACAAAATACCAAAATCAATACTGTAATGTGCATTCTCAACAGTTTCAACAGGTTTTATTGCAGCTTTTTTGCCACCTTTTTGAGAAGATTTTTGTAACATACTTTCAAATGAATTTATGAAATCTTCTTGTTCTTTTGTCAGCTTTTCTTGGTCATCACCCTTTTTATTTAACTTTCGCTTCATTTCTTTCTTTAATTTATTTTTCTTTTTATTTTCTAAATTTTTGGCATCAATCTGTGGCTGCACTGTATGCTGAACATACTTGAGACGACAATAACTTTTAAAATATTTCACACACATCGGAATAAATACAATCAGTAAGAGAACATGTATAGCCAGCAATGACAAATGAAAGCAATTATTTTCAAATATTTCTACATCTAAAAATCTATAATTTACAGTCCAGGTGTGATTGAAAACTCTGCCCAAGTCAAAGCTTCCCTTTAAGTATGCTACGGGACTGGTTATCAAAAATGGCAAACCTAATACCACTTGAATAAGTCCACAAATAAACAACTGAATAATAGTTCCTTTTAAGCCTAAGTTGATGAGATAAAAAAAGAATAAAGCGGGAGCATATAACAGAATATTCATTTTTACAGATACCCCCAAGCTATAAAAGATACTTCCTAGGTGCCATTTAGATTCCATGAAAAAATTTAATGCAATGTAAAGAAAGAGTACAGCGATTGGGTCATTAAATAATCTTAATACATAAATAGAATGTATTCTGTAAGATGTTAATATTGTTATAACAAGAACATAAGGAGGTACTTTTTTCGTTTTGATGTAAATCCTGAGAACTAAACACAGCTGTAATAAATAAATACCAATAAATATATACTGTGCAAGTCTAATATTTTCACCTTGACTTGTGAGGAAGTAAAATAATGAATATATGTATACGAATCCTGCCGGATACACGAGAGGTCCAGTGTCACCGCGAAGCTGGCTGTAGTCGAAGGTGCCGTTCAAGAAGCCCTCACATTCTTGCATATAAGCCTTCCAGTCGATTTCAGTGTATGGTACGCGCTCCACCACCAATATATTAATGATCAGTTCAGCCACGAGGATGAGCAGACTGGC
Organism: Euclidia mi; assembly: GCA_944739405.2. Taxonomy (NCBI): domain Eukaryota; kingdom Metazoa; phylum Arthropoda; class Insecta; order Lepidoptera; family Erebidae; genus Euclidia; species Euclidia mi. The sequence goes on from OX123187.2 coordinate 45,301,253, forward strand.
AAATTTTAATCGTGCAGGGTTAACTACCAAGTCTTTCATATAAGACCACGTAAACATTTTTGATAATTCGTGCTGGAACTCTTGAAACTTGCTCCGGCCGCCCATGGTGGCCGTTGAGATATCTTAATAGAAAGATGTAGATGTCCCGAAAATATAGAAAGAGCTTGACAGATTCCCTGTATTATTTCTATTTTAGGATTAGGTCACCGCACCGGTCCCCGGCGGCAGGACAGGAGACGTGATAACGCACATGAATAATCAGCTGTCATTGACAATTCTGACAACTAGCAGTTGACAGCTGCTGTCTTGAGCTGAGTTTAGTAATCGTTTAATAATCAAAATCTACACTTAAAACCTGCTAAAACCTGATTATAAACCAACCGTACTGTTCGCCTTGATCGCGCAAAGTATTATGTGACTAGGGATGGTGCGTATATACTGGTACAGGTATAAATACCCAGTATGAACATGGCAGTACGCATACCGGGTATGTACGGCAAATATATTAGTCTATGATGTACGGTAGAGACCCGGACCGCACCCGATAGGTATTGTACGAAACGAACTGCGCGCCGAACGAAGTCGCATGACCACCGGCCCGTACGTACCTATACCTGATCATAAGTTGTACCCGGTCTCCGTTCGACACCGCGCCGCGCCCCGTACCGCTAGCGCCCGACTCGTCGGATACGGCGCGGCGGGGCGACGGCGGGTGCAGTAGTTCATTCATGATAAAGAAGTTAATTGCGTAATAATGTTAGAGAGCAGTGTTTGAATGACTTTTCACGAAAAAGGATTCTGTACGCTTAAGAAGATAGAGGTGATTTTAGAGTGATGAAAATATAAGATGATATTAGGTGTTTGTACTTTGGTCGACAATTTTATTTTGAACTGTTTTGATGTTTGATAAAATGCTTACAATTTAAGAAATTATCATTCCGACGATCTCGTTACGATCGCCGGAATCGGTTGGGGATGTGGGTTGCTCAAGATCGGTCTGTGTGGAAAACCTTGAGGGAAGCATATGTCCAGCTTTTGGCTGATATTAAAAATAATAACAACAAACGTCTTATACACGGAACCATAATATGACAGCGCGGTGGCGAGTCTACTGATTTACAATTTCGAGTATTTCTACAATAATAATAAGTACCTGGTGCGACCGAGATTCGCTCGGCGATTCTTTTTTTTTGTGTCGTTTTACCGGGAAATCTAACTATGTAGATAAACTTACCAAGCCAAACTCTATCTAAATATATAGGTATGTATTCCTCGTTTAAAGTAATAAAGTATAGTCTGAAAACCTAAATAACTGGAAAAAGCGGGTCCCACGTGTCAATTAGACCTGGGTGAGCCGAAAGAGTCATCAAACTGATGAAAAAGTCTGTAAGAGCCTCAAAAAGGAAGCCGTCAAACACCTGCCCTGAAAATACCTATAGGTATTTTGACGTGACAACGTCTTATAAATTGGTTTGCCGGGTGACACTTCAAGAAACTGCGTTACGCTCCGCTCACGTTATGCGCTCACAATGAGAGCGAGTGAGAGGCACGCGTCCCGCCTAAGAGCGAGAGAGACAGACATAAAAAGTGAAAGGCACGCGTCTTTCATCCTTCTTCCTACTATACGAATGAATATTCACATTAAAATTATTTTACCACTCAAAGTCGTTGTCACGTAAAACTTTCGCCCGTATACCGACTTTACAGGCAACCAATTTTTTTAATACTGGGTTTCTGTACTGGGTGCATGGCCATACCCGTACCCGTGAGGCCGGGTATGGAATGTTGCAGGTATATCTCATGCCTATATGTGACTAACTAATCTAGTCTACGTGTGGGTATAGTCGCGTCTGTTCTTTCAGTATCTTCTAATTACCGAAAAAAAATCAAAGATCATACAATAAAAATAAAACCCGGTACACATATTTACAGTTTTATTTTGACGCATGGTGGTAAACAACTATTTACGGGCTAACCCTCCCAGACCGGGACCGAGATCTCAGCTTAGGGAGAGTGTGGAGCCTCCCCGACGAGAAGCGCCGGGACTACACACTGAAACCACCATGGTGTTCCTCTATCCGATCCACAGAGTACTTTTGTATACAGAGAGGTTGGACTTGTTTGTATAACTATAATAGAGACCTATCTTAACTGTCAAACCGAGGAATAGATAATAAGCGCCATCTATATGTTGAAGTCACCGAGCTTAAAACGATATGCTATAGATACTTATGTAGTTATTGATGTGAATGTTATAGGTATTATACATACTGAATACTCATAGCCATTCTCATAGGTAGTTATTTTAGTATTACAAATTCTAAAAACATAGTTCTCTTCATTGCATTGCATTTAATCTACTCTTGTAAAAAAACAGGAGTAGATTAAATGAAATGCTAAAATTAGACAACCATCAAACGTAAAAATGTAGTTACTTAGAATTTGTAATACTGCATGTGTTTTTAGACAAACAAATAAATAAAACTGCAATCATGTTATTTTCTAATCCTTTTATTAAATTTGATAAATAGCTGTTTCGCCTTTAATTGGAATATGTCCTCATAATCTTCACAATCTTTTCTTCCGTTTCATATTCTATTTAAATTCTTGCAATGGTTGTGACATGCGTCTTCTCCCAGATCATGCGGTGTAGGAACCACCGGCCGAAATAACCATGGCCGGTTATCGTGTTAGCCAAAAGGTGATGACGACGCCGTGTCGTCTCTCCAGCCACTCGTCGAATATGGTCCTCACTGCCTCGAAGCAGCGAAACCCCACGCTGAGGACACATTGATATTATGACCTAATTATAAAGTTACTTAAATCAAATTCAACCTTATGAGCTTGATTATACGACCAAAATTAGTACACAGACATAAAATCACGATGCGTGCCGTGAGGCTCAGAGATCTAGTTCCACTTTCATTACGAATTTGAGTCGTAGGTATATAAACGCCATTGAGGTATAAAGACGGTATACACCGTCTTTTGTATTTGTAGTTGTAAGTATAGATGACGAACTCAAAAGATCCTAAAAGAAACACACTGATAGATACACGCCTTATATATACATATTTGTATAAATCAGCTGTGAATATTATAATCAACGTATATTACTCAAATCAATATTACTAGAACTGTTTTACATAATAAATGTTCCACTTTTACAACATAAGAATATTATTTTGAATTATGAATATTAAGTAGGTAGTAACCTTTATTATTTTATAACAAATTACACTGCAAGTTCAAATTGGAACGACACTCCAGCACTAACCGAATAACCGTGTTGTCTCGACGAAGTCAGGAGCAAAAGTGAAGGCGGCCGTTTTCGTTTTTGTTCAAATCTTTGAGAAAAGAATATAAAGCACGCTCTACACTACTCGCGAAGTTACTTCGACGAAGTACTCGTCGAAGTTGACCGAAAGTTCGAACTATGTGACTACACACTCGTGCAACCTCGCGAGGAGCTCAGTCGTCCGGCCACAGAATACTATACTCTCACGAGATGAACGAAAGGTTCGTATTGGCCATAGGTTACTGAATACACTGATCATAGTGATTTTTTATCAGAAATGTCAATCGTGCCAGTGTCGCCATATTGCTTGCCAAGTGTTTTTGGTACATCTGCTGTCAAATCGTTGTGTATCGAACATAATAATTTTGATTTTGTGCATAAATATGTCTAAAAACCAGATGAATCAGTGCTTCAGGCTTTCCTAGAGATCTTAAAAGCATCCCTAAGTGTTGATTTGAACTGTGCAGTGCAAGATAAAGCTATAATCAACACAAATGTACTCTTCACAAGTAAGTAACAAGTCATGATTTATATTGTTAAATAGGATTAGTATTTGTACAAAATATTGTTACAAGAGGTTCTTTTTATAGTTAATTTAACAGGTTTTAGCTTCTTTATGGCCTAAATGTTGTTATTTTCGTAGTTTGGAATTTTCCATATTTAGGTATTAGAGGTTAGTAGTGATGTTACTGCTAATGTCGATATGGGTTATCGATATATAGATAATGTATAGAGACTTCCACAAACGATAACATTGTTAAAACTATCTCGTGTCTGTAAATGGAAATAAATTAAACATTAAACTAATTTTGTCTGTACCTAGTAAAGGAAAAGCGATATTTGACAAACTTACTTAGACCTGATTACATAAAACCCAAAACCGCTGCATCCTGCTCTATGTTGAGGAAAATAAGCAGTTAAAATAAGTATATTATGTTTTTTGCCAACAGATAAAATGAACAGCAACTGTATGCGAGAATTCCTAGCAATAAAACGTTGAAGAAAATAATTTTATTTATAAACAAGAGGACGCCCGCTGCTACACCTGCACATTTTTCAACTGTTTCTGTCCGATCCCGTGGGAATTTCAAGAAAGTCCTTAGTGTACTCCTGCGATCCCCAAAGAACATTCATGCCAAATTTCAGCTTCCTGCACCTTATAATTTTGGCTGTAGCTTATCTGTCAGGCAATCAGTAACGCAAGGATTTTATATATTATACAGATAAAAAACAAATAAATAACATGTATTAATCAATTATGATTTTTCTTACCCCCTTATGATATTTCAGTGTAGCTGTGTGTTTCATTACGGTATGTATGGTGCAAATCAGAAATCGCCGACATAAGGCCGGCGCGCACTGACGTCGCGGCATGGCAAAGGATTTTATTACTGATCAAGTCATTTTCATTCTTATTTCAATGAGTTTAGAATTCATATTACTTTATTTCGATACAATCGTCTCGCAGCTCGCCGTGGCATGCCGCGGGACGTTTGGGGCGCGTCGCGGCACGTCGCGGCATCGGCGGCTCACTTGGACGCCGTGGCATGCCATGGCGTCTTGCAGTGTGCCACGACGTAATCAGTAGGTAAATAAGTTCCTGAATTCACCGTTAGTAAATCTTGTTCTCATAAATAATGTATCCAGAATTGTTTTCTCTTCGACAGATCAGTTTGTATTTGTCGTTCTTCATCTTCAGCAAGAAGTGCTATTGATACTAAATTCCAGTCAATTGGACGCCTCGGTATGACGCGGCATGCTGCGAGGTGCCGAAGCGTCTTTCGGGCTAACGAAACACGTTCCGCGCCGTGCCATGCCATGCCGTCAGTCGGCGCCGGCCATTAGCTATCCGGATAGCCAAGCTGAAGGGGCAGTGGCCAGAGGACATAGCTCGAAGAAGCGATGGCCGTTGGGCAGAAAGGTTCTGGAATGGCGGCCTCGTACCGGACGACGCAGCAGAGGTAGGCCTCCCGCAAGGTGGACCGACGATCTAGTCAAGATCGCGGGAGGCAGTTGGATGCGGGCGGTTCAAGACCGGTCTGTGTGGAGAACCTTGGGGGAGGCCTATGTCCAGCAGTGGATGTCGTTTGGCTGATATGATGATAATGATGATGTATGGTGCCATTCATGTCCGGTACTTTCATTCACAGCGACACAGTATCGATATTGGCTACCAGAGAATATTTTGTTATATGATACAAGGGACATTTTCCGCTTTACCATGTTCGCCCGCATTTGCATTATGGAATAAACTAATTTGGCCAAAAATCTAAAGTAACTTACTACAAAATATCAATTTATTTTTTTTCTAAATCTACAGTAATGTATTATTTACCTCTAACCGGCTCAATGTCGATATCGATTATATTCTGGAGTCCAACCCATTGAGATATAAAGGATAGAGTGGCAGAACAGTACCTAACTCAATACTGTGTCGTGTCCGTCGGTGCGAGAGAGAACGTTACAGGTTAAAGGCCCCCTGCATCTCTCTCTAACAGTACATGCACAACATCAACATTGCGCAATGGTGTGCTACCTGTAACTATTATTTCTATCAGTTTATCAGTAATCAATAGTTTAAAAATATATAAACTTTTTTGTCACTTCAAACTATCTTCGTGTATCAATAAAAACAAACTTTAAACTATTGATTACTAATAAACTGATTTAAATAATAGTTACAGGTAGCACGCCACTGCGTAATGTTGATGTTGTGCATGTATTGTTAGAGAGAAATGCAGGGGGCCTTTAATGTTGCGTTCTCTCTCCCACCGGCGGACACGAATAGGCCCCACTCTGCCACTCTATTCTTAATAGCTCTATGGTCTAACCCAACGGCAGTCATTTTATTTTCCACATAATTTCTTAGGTATGCGCGCTAATTTCGTAGGTACGTCCAATCCATGTTATTCACAGATCTGTGGTTTATTACTAGAAAAAGTAAGAACCCTTCAAAAACTTAAAAAATATAGGTAGTTTTCTTTTTCGTCTTTTAGCAACACAAATCGCATTCGCTAGTACGTTAGCTTTAATAATTTCGACTTCTTACTGAACCGAGGCAACAGTGATTTTAGTGCTGGTATGAACGCTCTCATCGCAAGCTTTTAAAAGTGCTTACGCCAGAGTTCAACGCAATAGTTTTTTAAATCCTCGTGCGAATGATGCCTAAAGGTGCTATACTTTGTCGATAACAAAAAAACTTGTCGATATATGCTTTGCGTTGCCTAATATGCGCCCAGCCCTAATGGACGCCATTTTATTTGCATACGTTTCGTAGGTATGCACGCTAACTTCGTAGGTACGTCCAATCCATGTTATTCACACATCTATGGTTCAAATAAACCACTGTCGTACGATGTGACGTCACGTCCGTCCTGATTTTAATATTTTATTTTGCGGAGTCAATTGAGTGCGACAACATCCGGCCGTCCTGCTGACGCGTTCGCCCTCGAACAGCGTTCTGTCTAATGTAGGAGCTGTATACTTTACTAGCTTACATCCGGACAACATCCGGTCTTACTCGTCAATGCGGATCCAGGGTTTCATGTTTTCCACACACGCTATGCCGTCGTATCGTTTTGAAGACCTTTCAGCTCCTCTCATGTCAGCCACCTGATATCTATCGTGACCCAAGACCTTTGTCACTTGGAATGGCCCCTTATAACGTGGCAGTAATTTAGTACTCTGTCCGTCGTTAGAGTTACCTGGATTCTTCAGTACCACAAGGTCTCCAACAGCATAATTGGGAGCATCCTTTCTTTTGGCCTCAAAAGAGGCCTTTTGCTTCAACGCATCCTTTTTAGGGTTCCGTACCTCGAAAGGAAAAAACGGAACCCTTATAGGATCACTTTGTTGTCCGTCCGTTTGTCAAGACCCTTTTTCTCCGGAATGCGTGAAGGTATCAAACTGAAATTTATACTAAATACTCGAATCTACGGTTCCATAGAGCTGTAAAAAAATCAAACTTCTAATCCAACGCAATCAAAGATACAGCCGTATATGCTGCAAATTGCAGCATATTTTCAAACTCGCATTGGAATCAAAACCTACAAGGTACTTCCCATGAACTCAGAATCTTGAAATTTGGTACGAAGCAACGTCTTATATCACTCATATAGGAAAAATTGTGAAAACCGTACATTTTTAGTGACAGCATATAAAAAAAATATTTTTAATAAATTTTAAGTTACTACCCCTGTCTCTTGAACGCGTGGAGGTATTTAATTGAAATTCATATCAAATAATCAGGTATATAACACCGTAAGGCTGCAACAAAATCAAGCATCTATGTCAACGCAATCAAAAGAAAGAGCAATGTAAGCATATTTTCAAACTCGCGCCTACTCGCAAGTGAATCAAAACCTACAGGGTACTTACCGTGAACTCATCATAATCTTGAATTTTGGTACGAAGTAACGTCTTATATCACATATGAAGGAAAAATTGCGAAAACCGTACATTTTTTGTTACAGCATATAAAAAGTATTTTTTATAAATTTAAAGTTACTACCCCTTTCTCTTGAACGCGTGGAGGTATTAAATTGAAATTCATATCAAATACTCAGGTATATAACACCGTTAAGCTGCAACAAAATCAAGCTTCTATGTCAACGCAATCAAAAGAAAGAGCAATATAAGCATATTTTCAAACTCGCGCCTACTTGCAAGTGAATTAAAACCTACAGGGTACTTTCCGTGAGCTCAGAATCTTGAAATTTGGTACGAAGCAACGCCTTATAACACATATAAAGGAAAAATTGCGAAAACCATAAATTTTTAGTTACATCATAAAAGAAAAATATTTTAAATAAATTTAAAGGTACTACCCCTTTCTCTTGAACGCGTGGAGGTATTAAATTGAAATTCATATCAAATACTCAAGTATATAACACCGTTAGGCTGCAACAAAATCAAACTTCTATGTCAACACAATCAAAAGAAAGAGCAATATAAGCATATTTTCAAACTCGCGTCTACTCGCAAGGGAATCGAAACCTACAGGGTACTTCCCGTGAACTCAAAATCTTGAAATTTGGTACAAAGTAACTTCTTATATCACTTATAAAGGAAAAATTGCGAAAGCCGTATTTTTTTAGTTACAGCATATAAGAAAATATTTTTAATAAATTTAAAGTTACTACCCCTTTCTCATGATCGCGTAGAGGTATTAAATTGAAATTCATATCAAATACTCAGGTATATAACACCGTTAGGCTGTAACAAAATCAAACTTATATGTCTACGCAATCAAAAGAAAAAGCAATATAATCATATTATCAAACTCGCGACTACAAGGGAATCAAAACCTACAGGGTACTTCCCGTGAACTCAAAATCTTGAAATTTGGTACGAAGCAACGTCTTATAGCCCAGATAAAGGATGCGGAAGGCTGAGGACCGTGTGCTGTGGTGCGTGTTGGGAGAGGTCTATGTCCAGCAGTGGACTGCGATAGGCTGATTGAGATTGAGATTTCAAATAATTACATAGTCTTCAAACCTTTTTGCTAATTATTCTGTACTTTATATGTATTTTTGTAACAGATTTCTAATAGTCACTAAAAATTTTGTAAATCAATAACTTTGATAAAAAATCTTACCATCATTCATCAGCAGACTTTTGCAAGGTTGCTGCAAGGCTGGTATAGGTATTTAAGTTATATTATAAAATAAGCGATATATGTTAATATAAAATAAAGGATGACTGATTACAAACGTCAAAGACCCTTTTTTCTTTAATTTATGCTCCTCCAGCTTTCCATGCTGTAATGTTATGGATTTCATTTGGCAATAAAAATAACGTAACTATGACCGGTGAACTTTTACTTTATTACCTACAGGTTTGTACGGAACCCTCGGTGCGCGAGTCCGACTCGCACTTGACCGGGTTTTTTTATGTTTGCATCAACCTTATTTCTCAAAACAGTGACGTCAATAGAGCCCTCCGTGTTATCGTCATCAGTGATCATATCGTTTGTCCGAATTCTATACCCGAAAAACACCTCACTTGGCACAGCAGAGGTAGTTTTATTGATAGTACTATTTATACCTTGCTGAATATTTGTAACATGCTGATCCCATTTATTGCTATCAGTATCAGCACCTAAACTACGTAACGCTTCTAGTATTGTTTGATTATAGCGCTCTACTTGCCCATTTGAGCGCGGCACAGCGGTGGCAATAATATGTGCTCTAATGTTTTGGTCTTTACAATAACTCGTAAAAAGTTTGGATGTAAAAGCGCTATCAGCATCACATACCAAACGTTTTGGATTCCCAAATACCTTGAATATTTTATTCAATTCGTTAACAACTACTTTGCTCTTAGTATTTTTAACAGCAGAAATAAATACAAATTTTGTAAATGAGTCAACTAATACTAACAGATAACTGTTTTGTTGGGTAGTTTTGAAGAACGGGCCAAGGTGATCTACATGGAGTGTGTGAAATGGCCTAGCGTATTTTGGAATAGGATATAATTTACCTGGTTTCTTGCCATGAATATTTTTATACTAAATACAATTTAAACAATTCTTAATATATTTGCTAACAGTTTTCTTTAAATGAGGAAACCAATACTTTGATTTAATACGTTCAATCGTTTTGTCAACAGCAAAATGCCCTACATCATCATGATTTTGATTGGCCCTAATAATGTACCATATGCATTGCTTAGGTACCAACCAACGTCTCCCGAATTCTGTTCTACGGTACACTTTATTTCCTAACAACTCATACTCGTTAAATATCTGTTTGTTCGTCTCGGCCTCACCTGACTGCAATATATCTTTAATGCTACATATACCAGGATCTTGCAATTGAACAGATAACAACCAATCACCTTCAGATATGGTGTTAACGGTCTCATTGATTTGTGACAAGCGCTGTTATATACGGGATTTCTGCTTAATGCGTCCACATGCTGCATTTGAGAGCCTGCTCTGTGGACTACTTCAAAAGAAAAATCCTGAGTATACAGAACCCATCTACTGATACGAGGTATAATTTCCTTTTTATTTAAAGCGTAACGTACAGCATTGCAATCAGTAGTTATTTTAAAATTTGTACCTAATAAAAATGCCAAAATTTTTGCAAGCCGGCAACAATTGCCAGAAGCTCGAGTTCGAAAGAATGATACTTCTTTTCGTCGTTGTTGGTTTGGCGACTGTAAAAGTATACAGGCTTTTCAGTGTTCTGGGTCAACTGTGTCAGAATACATCCTATGCCATCGCGACTGGCATCGGTGTATAAATTTATTGGTAACTTTGGGTCAAAGACATTAAGTACTGCATTATTAATTAAAGTATTTTTCAAATCGTTCACTGCTTGTTCTTGTTGAGGACCCCATTGCCAAACAGCTCCATTTTTTAATAAATTAGTCAATGGTTTACAAATAAGTGCACAATTATATATAAATTTTCTAAAATAATTAATCAAACCCAAAAACTGCCTTAATTGGTGTACCGTTTTTGGAATCGGATATTTTGAAATAGCGTCAAGTTTACTGGGGCTCGGGCGTACCCCTTGTTCAGATATATCATATCCCAAAAATGTTATTTGATCCTTAAGGAAATGACATTTATCTAAATTAATAGTTAAGCCATTTTTGACAAAAAGATCCAACACCATTTCTAAGCAAATTAAATTTTCTTCAAAAGATTTTGTGGCTATTAGTATATCGTCCATGTAACATACTACCCGTCCAAAACGAAGATTGCCCAGAACTGTGTCCATCAATCTTTGAAATACGGCTGGACCATTACATATTCCGAAGGGCATTCTCAAATATTCAAAGTGGCCATCGTTTGTAATGAACGCAGTTTTGTGCACATCCTCAGATTTAATAGAAATTTGGTGGTACCCACTTTTTAAATCTAATGAGCTATAGAACTTACACCCCTGTAATCTGTCAATTAAGTCTTCAATCATTGGCATTGGATATTTTTCTTTCACGGTTATTTTATTTAACTGTCGGTAGTCAACACATAACCTCTTAGACCCACATGCTTTATCAACTAGCAACGCGGGGCTTGCATAAGCGGAATTACTATTTTGAATAATCCCATTCTTTATAAGATCATCTATTATTTCGCGCGTGGTCGCCCTTTCCGACTCAGACATTCTGTACGGCCTTTGAAAAATTGGTTTATTCGATATTAGTTGTATTTCTAATTCTACGCATGAAGTTTTCCCTAAACATGACATGTCTTCGGAAAAAGCCTGTGGAAATTTCGCTAAAAGATTGTTTTGGGGTGGGTACCTTCATGTTGACAAGGTACATTCTTAACTTCAATAGTAGTACACACATTTAAACAATGAACCGGTTGAAATATCAAACTATCTCCCATACGCACATACATAATACTTCCATCTTCAGTAAAATTTCTTCCGATCAGAATGTCACAGTCAGATAATACATCAATAATATAGAGAGTCACAACCAACTCTACAGAATCGACTCTAACTTTAGCTGCTATAGCCTCAGTTACTTGAGCAGATAATTCATTTGTAAAACCAACCAGATTAATAGGATTATTCAAAACGAAAGGTTTAAAGCTATATCTATTCAAAAGGTCGGTTGTTATTAATGAGCACTCGCTACCCATATCGAAAAACGCATCACATTTGATATCGTTCAGTAATACAGATTTAAAGAACTTTTGTTTGGTTTTAATATCAGAAATCATTTTCACTTCTGCCGCCTTTTCGGCTTTAAGTTTCGGTTTAGATTTACAAGCTGCTTCCAAATGACCTAGTTTATTGCATGAAGAGCATTTGACATTGTCTCTGACAGTGCAATAATTTCTCCTATGTCCTACTTCACCGCAACGATAACATGTGACAATCGTAGTCGTTAAATTATTATTAGCGCTAGTAGAAGGTTCTAATCTGCTATCCTATTTGTTAACTGTATTTGACTGACTAGGATGCGATTGACGAGACATTTTCGGTTGTAGCTGATGTTTTAAATCACAATTCTTTTCGTTAGAAGAGTAAATTTTACCGTGTAAAAACGCAGCTAAATCGTCACAATATCGAAAACTACCTGCTTCGGCAGTGACACTAATATTTGCATCCCCGATAGATCCTATTACCGATATAATATCTTGTTCCGGAAAACTTAACTGCAAACGGTCCATTTTTGCTTTTTGTTGGAAATAGAATCCGTACAACGATTGATTAACCGTCGGTCTGGCATTAATTAACTCTTTAAGACAGCTAAACATATTACGTTTCACTTGAAAGGTATCTGATAACATATCACGCCATTGTTTCCACTTCCATGCAGTCCCACCTAGTCTCATTTTTTTGGAACGAGTCTAACCACGTTTTGGCCGTATTACGCAATTTTTGAAGTGCCTGATATTTAACCATATTATCAGACCAACCGAACGCACGAGCGTTAGCTTCTATTACATTAAGCCACATATCTATATTATCTCTTTATACTGTGTCTATATTATCGAGAAGCGGGTCGAATTCAGGAATCACTGATGATAATATCACATTTTGACTCACGGTTGAGGATCCTTTACGACGTCGTTTGCTTTTCTTTTGCCGTCGGTTGCGTTCACTACTGTCATTGGAACTGCTACTTGTCGTAGAAGAGCTCGAACTGGTTGAAAGTTCCCGTCTACTTCTTCGCCTTTGACTACGTGGCATCGTCCTTAGCGTGAGTACAATCGCACTTCTGATAAAAGAAACACATTGTTAGATACACGCCTTATATTTGTATAAATCAGCTGTGAATATTATAATCAACGTATATTACTCAAATCAATATTTCTAGAACTGTTTTACATAATAAATGTTCCACTTTTACAACATAAGAATATTATTTTGAATTATGAATATTAAGTAGGTTTATTATTTTATAACAAATTACACTGCAAGTTCAAATTGGAACGACACTCCAGCACTAACCGAATAACCGTGTTGTCTCGACGAAGTCAGGAGCAAAAGTGAAGGCGGCCGTTTTGTTTTTTGTTCAAATAAACCACTGTCGTACGATGTGACGTCACGTCCGTCCTGATTTTAATATTTTATTTTGCGGAGTCAATTGAGTGCGACAACATCCCTACACCCTTCAATTATTAAAAAATAAATATCTATATTTTTTTAAAGACTACTGCCTCATTAGGATTAAATCCTGTGTCGCGGGGGACTTTACATACATACAACTAACGGACATAATGAACACCCAGACTCGAAACAATAATTTGTGGATCACACAAAATGTTATTTGTGTGTGGGAATCGATTTCTAATGGTGTGGTTATTTATGGGAGGGTTTTAGCCGTAATCGCCACGCTTGCCCAACGGTGGAAGTCTTTCTTGATGCTACACGTTGCGGCTCATAATGGATTGACTGCCATGTTACGGTTGATTTGATATTGACTGCACTCGAAAAGATATCCATTAGAAGACGGTGGGTCGTTAAATTCCTGCATCGCTATGCTTAGATACTTTTTGAAGTGCCTGGCGTTAAATCTCAAATCGCACATTATGAGGCCAGACGGCTCCTCTAAACGCGAGGACTACCAACCTCTTTCACAAAGTTATGAAATGAAAAATAATTTATTGCTGCCACAACCAGACATAAGTAGGTACCTATATAATAAAACCTACATACAAAATGCAGAATAAGAAAAATAAAAAAAACATCGTTAACAGCTACAATTATAACATGCTCGGCCTTATTACAAAAAACTGAATAAACCTTAGCTTGAACCAGCACTATAAAGGCCAAGTTTTATAGCTGAGCAATGGTGTAAACTTGTTCTTATTACAAAACATATTTGAGCCTCGGCTTTTATGATACCACGTTATAAACTTAGCTCAAGATATCAACCACAGATAAAAACAATTCTTATTCGTTCATCATTACATCATTCACTCTTTACGTTCCGTATTTTTATAATAAAATATGTTTACTTTAATTGATAATGATTAGGAATTATATAGAGGGTACAAAAGCCCTGGAAATTTGATTATTTACAATAAATATCAATAATCACTACTCTCTTGGTGCCAATTTTTTTTCGAGGCTTATATTTTGTAATGTCACCTAAACAACTGCGAAGAGCGCGTAACGAAACGGAGTTCACTCTCGCGAAAGTACTTACGCTACATCAAAGTTTAGTTTGCCAAGACGTGAAACTTCTATTTAAATTATCTATTAAAATATTTTGTTGAAGTACTGCTACGATGGAAGAACAAAAACAAAAAAAAGGCAGGTTCAGACATGTCGACAATTTTCATTGCAAAAGTTTTTGTGAATCTATTTTGCCTAAATAGCTCCAAATCTGCAATATCTTCGATAACGACTGAGTCAATCATATCTATGTTTATTTCAGCAAGCTATTTCACCGAAAACAGATACAATATAAACAAAATATTTGTCATTAGTGATAGTAGCAACTTTGGTTTATCGTAATAAACTAGGGGTCGCGATGGTTTAGGTTTATATCGTATAGTGATCCATAGTTTTGCGATAAACCTCATTTTGTAATAACATTGTGGTCTAAACTATCGTTTTTGCTGCTTTAAGCTTGGTATTAGCCTTAAACCGTCTTTTGTAATAAGGCCGGCTAAGTTTAGGTTAGACCTAGCCCCCCTGTGGTATCTCCACCTTGTCGTGCGGGGGGAGGGGGGGCCGGACGACGGTGGACGGCGCGCACCACTGACATCATAGAATATACAGATATACTAACTGACATTTCGAAGTTATGTGCGTATTCTAAATTTAATTGTTGGTTATCGCTTGCCCCTTGCCTCGGAGAGCACATTATGCCTTCGCCTTCGGTCCCGGTGGTCATAAAGATCTATGACATCGTCGTTATGGGAATTAATTATCTCTTAATAAACTGACGCTAGTCTAGTCCTAATTTGTATCAGTTGCTTGATTGGCTACGAATGTTTGTAAAATCTGTATGTATAAAATTATTAAGTTACTGACTTACTGGCTGACAGACAGCGCAGGGCCAAAACTATTGGGTGCAAGAAGCTTTAATTCGGCATGCGTGTTCCCAGGGGTGCCGTGAGATGACTGAGAAGGGATTGCCTGAGTGAAGAAACGGTTAACGTAGCTGCGGGCATCCACTAGTTAGAAATATAAAAGGGTTAAAATAGATAAGAAACTGAAACTAAATATCATCATCATCATCAGCCTTAAGCAGTCCGCTGCTGGACTAGACCTCTCCTTTGAAAGGAGGAATTGGGCTACTATACCACGCTGGCCAAACGGGTTGGTATAGGGTTTGTATCAAGTTATCCTTCTCTTACAGTGTTGTTCTCTGCATAATATGCTCCCTCTAACTAAATATGAATAAGCCTAATTAACACTGTTATATGTGATAATGATAACAATTTTAAGGTAAGGTTTGATAGCATGAACTCACTCGGGACAGTCGGGACCCTAGAAGGCCGGTCCAGTTGAAATGACAGTTATACTATAGAGATTCATCATTAGACAATTTAGACATGCCCATTGCCCAGACATGGCAGTGAGACGTGATACGAACACGAGAACAGAAGAAGAAGCAACAGGTAAAAGAGCCGCGAAGTACTAGAGGAGACCGGGTATGGTTGTCACACTGGTTGGTTGTCACAGAGGCCACAACAGACAATTAAACGGCGTGGTAGGAGCAAGGGAGTAGCACATCCATTTGTACCTACCTCATGTCAGCGTACTCCGACATGCCGTTTAATGGACTTATTCGACCACTCGATATTCTATTATAACCTCTGTGACAACCAACCCGTGTGACAATCATACCCGGTCTCCCATACCCTCTCACAGAATATCGACGTAAAATTTCAATATCTTTATTGTTGCGTTTCGGACGGTGAGGGAGAGTTCCGGAGACAACATCCCCTTATCCTTCTCCCTCATCCTGCTCCTAAATCTATTACTTTCACATTCCAAATGGCAGCAACGCACTTGTGACTTCTTTGGAGTTGCCGATCGGTAATCGGTAATTGTTACCATCAGGCGATCCGTCTGCTCGTTTGCCGCATATCATATTTAGGAACAAAAGTCTGCGTGTCATGTCGTGCGGAGTTCGATACGCGGAAGGACCGCATTCGTAGCAGCCTTCATGTCCGTGAGATAGCAGATACGCTGCAAGAGCGTCGCCTTCGCTGGTACACTTACGTCTTATGACAACCGGCATGCAGGGCCGAGCCGTCCCTTTGTGCGATGCTTGCGGCGCACAGGCGCCAGGGTGAATTTAAGTAATTATTGAAATAATGTTTGACTTGCTACAAAGTATAACATAATCTTTTACTAAACTTGTTGAATAGGTAAGAAAGCAGGTACAAGTCCCCCAAGACAATTAATAGTCATGCCTGTGGTTTAACTTTATTAGAATTTTTGAACCAAATACTGTTTAGTTATATCACTATATATTTATTTTAGTTCTGAACAAAGGTATACCAAATACTTATGAAAGTCGATACATCATTCGCATACATAACTTATTAGAAAAGTCATCTGTGCATTTTTGGACGCAACCCGATAAAACTCACAAATTTCTCCTCAATACCTACTCTACTTATTTTTTCGAAACGATTAGGTAAACTTTTTTTATACTTATTGTATTTCTTTTATATCTTAATATGTTCAAACACAATGTGAAAATTGTTCATGAATAAAAATTGAAATTGAAAACAATAAACAAAAATTTTAATGAATGAATTATGCAAATTTCCATGCTCGCGCACAATATTGATAGTAGCACCACTCCATCTCAGTGCTCCTAGCCAACCTCAAGCACCCGTTGTTCATCCTGTCGACCAGCAAACGAGGCTCTGGCGACCTACTAACGGTGGTAACCGTAGCAAATAGGCATGGACCCGTGACTGGCAGCAGCATCACATATGCGAGAAGCTACTCTCTGTGACCATCAACCCATGCTTAGCATTGTGATGATTACGAGCAAAACCTCTATGGTGCTCACTCCCTGCTGTTCCAGGCCAAGGCGCCAGGACATGTTTGTGGCGGGCCAGAAGTTGCAAAGAATCCCGAAGTTACTGTAGGCCGTCTACACTGACTGACCATGGCTACAAATAACGAACGCGCGCTACGGGTCAACGAAATTCTGCCACAACTAGAGGAGAAACCGTAGTGTATAAGTTGCCATATTTTGGAATTATTTAAATTCCGAGGAGAGCAGCAGGACGAACCCTAGATTCAGGCTATGTTATCTATTTAGAGAGAGAGAGAGAGAGAGAGACCGGCCATCCCAAGGCGGAGTCGCACGCATTTGGTAGATAAACCGAGCGTTTGAGGGACTGTTCTAAATGAACTCGCTTTTTAAGAAGCAACCTCAACGCACGTGGATGTTGCAGAGCCCGCCCCCGCCCCTGGTATGACTGATAATGAAGCCTATAGCATGATATGCTTCATTACGGCGGAAAAAAAGCGAATATTTAGGAATGTCTCCTTGATTACTAGATTCAACACCGGAAGTTATCACCGTTTTGTACGAGGCATTATAAATATTGCATATAAACTTGAACGTTTTCTTTTTTGTTTTTAAAAAGACAACTATCGCACTAAGAGTAAATCCTGTCGCGGGGATGTGTCGCTTTACAAACATACAGCCAACAGACACAATGAACACCCGGGCTCGAAACAACAGTTTATTTATAAATCACAAAAAGTGTTGTCTCGTGTGGGAATCAAACAACACGCGATGCACTGTCAAGCGGCGAGGCGGCCACTTAAACCACTACGCCAACCGTGCAGTCGCAGTCAGCGTGGGGCCAAAACTCCTTCAGTCCGTGGTTGGGTTTGAAACGCTGCTGAAACTGGAAACCAGGTTTGCTGCCTTGAAAAGATTTTCATGCGGACCAGGAACTCAACCAAGTGGTGGCAATTCTCCGGAATGATTCTACCAAAATTCTGTCAGACTCATTACACCGGTAAGAGGCCTGTAACGGCGCGAGAATCTCTGTAGCTAACTCTTTGTCTCAGAAACGACGTGAAAACCCAACAGTCAGTTTGTCAGATCTAAACAAAAATATCTTTAAGCTGGTAAGACGCGACCTCCGCAGCTCCAATATACACTTCCCTTCCAGTGAGAGTGTCAAATCTGATGGCAACGACGTCACTTCTAACCAGTCACTTGTACAGTGTTCTCTACACTTCGCAGCGTCCCGTTTTCAACTCGAATCAAAGGGTAAGGGGAACTTCTCAGAAGAGTTGCCAGAAATCAGCACTACTTAATCCCTGACACAAAACATTAAGGTGATAAGATAAAATGTGATGATGGCAATGATGATGTTCGGGCAGTCAGACACACGTTAGTCAACGTCTTGGGGAAATCTTCATATAACAAATCTGACCTTGACCGATGATATCAGAGCGTCATAATAAAGACAATGCCTTTATTTAAATAATCTTATGAAGCAATTAACGCGAGTCATAAAAGGGCTTGTGTTTATTGCCCATGTTATTTACAAAATTATAGTTAAATGTAATTATAGTTAAAGTTCGTAGGTACTAAATCAACATCACAATCGCTGTATAAATATGGATTTTACCGGTAAATTAATTTCAGTTTAGAATATTAAACACGGGTAATATGAAGTGCGTAGCAAATAATTTGATTGGAGTAGTTATTTTCATTGGAATATGGCATTGTTCTCTAGGAGCGGACGCGCCGCGTAAGTAACATCACATAAATTTTAAATTATGTACCTATATACTTCTTTTTAAATATACGAGTTTAAAAGAGGAGGTTCAGCATTTGGTTGATTGTTTGCGGTTCTGTGTGGAACAGCGGTACTTAGCCCAGCGACGAAGAAGTACCGTCTGTGCCGTTGCACTACTCCAGAAAGGGTGTTTGTGATCAATTGTATACAACCTAAATTTGTAGGGAGTCAGGAATTGAGCACCTAAAAAAACCCACACAAATGCGGTGGTGGTTGGTACCACCGCATTTGTGTGGGTTTTTTCAGGTGCTCAATTCCTGTTACGGCGCTATAAGGTGCTCGTGGTTCTATCGTGTTGTTCTTATGGTAGCAGCATGGCCAGGGCAATATTTTTCTCGTCTAAGGATGGGTAGGAGCAGTAACATGATTTTACAATATTGGCGTTGAACTGAATCATCAAAGAGAATAGTCAGCGTTAGTAATAATATTAATAACCTGCCAGGCAGACGGATCAGGCAGGTGCCGTTTGTAATCTATAGTTTTTATTATCAGTCCATCAAATACCCATCCTCATAGCCTAATTCTATTAGATTCCACATTAAGACAATAGTCCTACATCTGCTGCGACTAGTCCATAGCTGTACATGGTGGAGGCTCCGCTGCACGTGTCCCATCACATTTTAGATTATAACTCTCTCCGGGTCTCTGCGCGTTGGACCTATGTATCCATGTAAGTCTCCCAAAGAGCCGGTTATTCTTCTAATGTCGTTGTTTGAAGAACAGCGGTGATAATATAAAGAGAACCATAATTATATTAATAATAAGGAATACCTATTGGTTTCGTACAGTATTCGGAGAATTATACGGATGTATATAAATAATATAAAATTACTGAACGTCTGTATGAACGCGAAAAACTCAAAAACAAGCGAACAAATATTTTACAGATTTCACCAATAATAGATAGATAATGTTTAGGTGTTTACTTCATAATCAACTATACTCTGATTTTTATTTTACTTGCATTTTTCTCTCTACTTTCTGATCACTTACGACGAAAATATTGGAACTCTCATCTAAACCATCAGCCAAACGAAACAGAAATATTTTCTATATTACCGTTTCCTAGGCGCCTGACCAATAAGGGATAAGTGCACGATGAGTGACATAAGCTCACCACAAAAACATCAGAGTCTATCCACGAAAAATGCCTCTAAAGGGCTTCTTGCCATATAATATCTAAGAGACAGATCGCAGGCTGTAACTGTCAAACGGTTCTGTTCCCCGTTTCTTCCCATTACCTCCGGCGTGCCACATCACCTCCGGCGTGCCACAGGGCTCGCACCTGGGACCTCTGTTGTTCAATTTATATACAGGGTGTTTGGCACATGGTTGTCCAAATGAAGTAGGGATCTGGTTTGGACCATTGCCAATGCGTTGGACTCAGACAAATTAAATTCTGTCTCACAGTTTGAGCGATATGTTTTTTTTTTATATTTTAAAGAAAAACCCAGATATTTGGACTAATATTGAAAAAAAGTTAAACGAATATTGGTTAAGCTATCGTAGTGATATTTTTTATTTTAGTTAACTATTGCAACATTTTATTAAAATAATTATTTCCTGTAGAAACCCTGTAAAAAAATAATAACAGGCTGTCAAAGTTTCGAAAAGAGCTCATAACGGAACAAAGTTCATTTTTTTTTTTTTTTTTTTATTAGATACTATTTAATTTCAATTTAAGTAGTTGGTACTCTGTTTTATGAAATAATGATATTACAATGAGGCATCTTTTATTTTCTCATAGTGAGAGATGAAAACTAGGGTGTATCACTTGGGAGCAAAATATTACTTTTCCCTCAATAAAATAAAAAAAAAAATTGTATGGCAACAAAAGGTATTCAACGGTAAAAAAAAGATTTTGTGCTGCGCAAGAGTGAAATAGCATATTAAGTTGTTTCACGTAATTTTAATTCCCTAAATAGGTGCAATGTAGGTAAAATCATCTTCTAATGTTTCGGCCGGTCGGAAATAATTGGCATTTTTTTTTATTTAGTGAATGCTTTTATAGGCTTATGATGCATCATTTTAAAGGGTATGAACTGATGAAGTTTTTAAAGAAATTGAAAACCTCCATCACTATTATTACCTTTTTTTTTAATCATACAAAATTGAACTTTGTTCCGTTATGAGCTCTTTTCGAAACTTTGACAGCCTGTTATTATTTTTTTACAGGGTTTCTACAGGAAATAATTATTTTAATAAAATGTTGCAATAGTAAACTAAAATAAAATATATCACTACGATAGCTAAACCCATATTTGTTTAACTTTTTTTCAATATTAGTCCAAATTTCTGGGTTTTTCTTTAAAATATTAAAAAAAATCATATCGCTGAAACTGTGAGACAGAATTTAATTTGCCTGAGTCCAACGCATTGGCAATGGCCCAAACCACATCCCTACTTCATTTGGACAACCATGTGCCAAACACCCTGTATATAGGTACGATATATTCAAAGGTTTCAATAAATCAAAATTCATTTTTTACGTAGATGATAGTAAAATATATAAGATTATAAACGAAACCACAGATAATCAATCAAAAAAAATTAAATAATTTATATTGTTACTGCAGAGAGAACTCTTTGTTCCTTAATGTAAATAAATGTAATGTTATATCTTTTACCAAAAAGAAAAATCCAGTGACCATTATAATTCTATTATATTAATCATGTAGAACTAAATAGAGTATCTGAGGTGCGAGATCTTGGTGTGCTAATCGACAGTAAATTAATTTTTGATTCGCATATTTCAAACATTATTGGCAAAGCATTTCGTTTGTTGGGATTTGTGCTTAGAATTGGTAAAGAAATTTATCCACATAAGTGCTTCTGTATAAATCACTTGTGAGACCAATAATTGAATACGCCTCAACAGTTTGGAACCCACAGTATAATATTTACATCAATCAACTTCAGAGAGAGCAAAATAAATTTTGTAGTTATATTAAATGGCGATTTAGAATAAGCTCTGACATGCATTTCTTGGAAACTCTGGAGGCGCGTCGTGCGGAGCGTGATATAATATTTCTTTATCTTAATATATAAAATCCTTGCGTTACTGACTGACTGACAGACAAGCTACAGCCAAAACTATTGGGCGCAGGAAGCTGAAATTTGGCATGCGTGTTCCTTGGGGACCGTAGGGGCGCACTAAGAAGGGATTTCCCGAAATACCCACGGGATTGGTCAAAACAGATAAATTAAAAAAATGTGCAGGCGTAGCTGCTGGCGTCCTCTAGTAAAATAATAAGAGGCCAAATAATTCCCCGTATTTGCTAAGGAAGATTTATTTCGAATGTCCACGAAGTAGTAGAAGAGGAAATTTCTTTTTCATGTTAGATTTTCACGAATCAATTGTGGTAAAAATATGTTTATTAAAATAACCCTTAGTTTGTACAACAAGATCGCTGTAAACAACAATATAGACATCCTTCACCTTTCTTTACATAAATTCAAAACGAATGTACACAATTGTCAGATGTTACCATACTTAAGTAAGCATAAGTAACTTGTGGAAACTGTACTAGATTAAGTTGAAACTATGTATCTTTAACTGTATTCTCTTTTTGTGATAACTATTTGTTTCTTAAATAAATACCTAAGGCCTACTCTTAACAGTGTCCAAGCCGTTCGAAACATTTGTGTGATAGAAGCTTTCGTGGCTTTTGGAATATGAACCAAGTATCCAATTATTTCAAGTAGGTAGCTGATATTTCGGAAGTATTGCAAGATCTTGGGAAGTCAAAGATTCTACCACAAATCACGAATTAAATCTGGGTGATTTACATATAGCAACATCACGTAAATCCTTATAACCTAATCTACCTAGATGAATGTGCTACCGGGCGCGTTACTATCACCGTGTTGACATGTATGGCAAACAGGGGGTTATAGCAGAATAATCAGTACCTTTGCAAACGTAGCTCAATGTAACAAGAATTCATCTGTGCGACTTGGAAGTGTTCTCGTTTAAGTCGGTAAGTACGCCTTCAGCAATCATTTTTTTGCCATGAACCTGTGGGGTTTGGGGTAAATTACCGGGGCGCCCGATCGCTATAACTTGTTCTTTTTCAAACGAGCTTAAAAGAGAGCATAACTTTCACGGTAGGCGCCGGCTCGGCTTTGCTCTGTATATCCGCGACATTAACGAAGTCCACGAACTGAGGTTAGGTATAAAATGTTTCCCTTAGCTCGTATGCCATTATCAGCAATAAAATCGAAAGATCTAGTGAAATTTATATAATTATGTGTGTTTTGTTTTTCAAGTGACTGTGTGGCCAACTCTAGTGTTTCCGACGGAGCTTTCCGACCGCTCGAATGCCTCCGACATGGCCTAACGATTCTTACCCTGAGACCAGAACCGGGGCCGACAGCTTTACGTACCCTGCGAAGCACGGTAGCGCTCAGATGTAAATGTGGTCACCCATCCAAGTGGCGACCTGTGCAAGCGTTGCTTAACTTTGCGCGAACTATGAGCGCTACGAGCTAATTTATACAATAGAGTTAGGTACTCTAAGCCGAACTAGTCGGCGATAAAAAGGCAATGATTTAAATGTTTATGATTTATTAATTAATACTATTATGCAGTATTGTATGAACTAATTAAGACTAAATAATTATACCTACTACAGCAAAGCGGCAAATTGTTCACATAATTATACCTACTTAGGTACATATCATTTACCTAAATAGGAATTCACTCTAAACAAAATTAATTAATGTTTGCTAAATTGTAATTATTAGGATGTAAACTAATGTATAGAGGTACCATAATTAAAATACCTGTTCGTTGTTAGTAATTAAGGTGTAGGTAACACTTATTTAGGTAAAACTTAAAAGGTTTAGCTTGAACCTATATGCGGCAGGTAAAACATTGGTAAAACCGTATGCAATTGCGTCAACGCCGCAAAATCAATATCATAACACGCCATTTTTGGAGTAAGCCACAGAATTGTACCTATACCTAAGTATAGCTGCTTACCTCATGTCCTATCAGGCTAGGTACGGGAAAATGAATAAGTGGTTTGTTAGTAGCTTAATTGTTATCCAGTTCTAGCAAATAAACATGTTTTGAAAAGGACAGGTTGTAAAATTGATTTCGCTTTTTATTAAAACTTTAAACAAGTCATGGTGAGATTTAGTGGCAATGCCTACTGCATTATCATACCGATAGAAAACGGCTATATTATGGTTACTTGGTAGTTGCAACGAGAAAGCAGTGCTCCGTGCTCTCTGGGAAGTTTTGGGCCGACATAGGAGAAACTGATGGAAATAACGAGTAAGCAGTCGTGCTCCGGAAGAGCGGGGCAAGCTGTAGAGCGAGAATTGGACGTGAAACGCTATAGAAACGGGCTAATTATAATAACAATCTCAAGCGATGAAAAACGTCTAAAATCAAAGAAACCAGCGAATCAAAGAATCCGTGAGATGTCGGCCCCGATAAAGTCCTCAATTAGGCCAGCTATGTTCACAGCTTTATCCAACAAAGCCGCCGTTGAGGCAGCATATAGCGCTGATTAAGCCGCTTCGAAATCATATCATTATTCGTTATAAAATGCACCAGGCAGTGAGCCTAGAGTTGTGCTATCTCTTTGTGTTTTGCGTCGTGATTCACGGAATCATTAATATCGTTTTCGCCAAGGGTAAAATGCAAAAAATATTAATGTGTGCCGGTTACCAAAAAGTCTTCACTGTGTCCCGCCGGTCACATCGTGTCTGAGAATTTAGTAGGAGACACTGGTTTTTCAGCAGGACTGCCATTTTAAAATGTTAAGATTTGTACTTGATCTAGCTAGGGTCTTCGGAATATACAAAAATGTACGGGGGTAAAAACACAGAAGGTAAAAACGTCAAAATGGTTTTCCCATGACTTGCTACTGACTACTGACACGTCGTTGGGGAAAAATACAGTACCTAACTAGCTATTGTTAGTGGTCGAGTACGTGATTTCGTTAAAATTAGTGATTTCACCATTTCATGGTTATTTACAAATAAATTATAACTTCTTTTCAAATATGCTAACACCATAAATTAAGTAGGTATAGTTAACGTGGTAGTTAGTTGTTAGTAGGCGGTATGTGGTATACAGTGGTAGAAGTTGTCAGCCATTTACATTATAACGTAATTTAAAGACTTAACGTCTGGCCAATACGAAATAAATAACCTATATGTATACTCATTCTATAGATAACTTGTTCTGTGGTGTCACAATGGCAAATAGCAGACTTGAGTCTCGGGTTCATAAATCTACATATAAAATCACTTGTTTTATCTCCTGATAGAGCTGTGAAGTCTGGCGTAAGTCCTCATTTGAAGACCTATTCGTATCCTCGAAGTCTCGACCTAGGACTGTATAATAATGTCTATCACATACTTAACACTTTGAAGGACAGTAAACGCCTATAGACGTGATAACAATAAAACTTCAATTGTGTCTCGTTTACTGTCCGTGAAGGTGTTAATAAACAAGATGCACGACTGTAGCCTTCGTACGGCCACGTCTTTCTACTACCACTAGATTGTCCCAGCCCGGTATCAGATGCCTCATGGTAAAGCTTCCTTCCACCCAAATCGGAGAAAAAGGAGACGGCTCAAGTTTCTGTTCCTCGAAGTTATACCAACTTAGGCTAGTATTTCAATAATATTAGAGACAGTCCACTGTCCAATCTATTTCGAATCATATCGTAGCCTTTCGCAGCTCACTGCAGGACATATCATTATAGAATCACGAGTCAATAGAGGATTTGACTGACTATACCACGCTGACCAGATCGGTATAGAGTTTCATGGCAAGTTTGCCCTCTTTTCGCAAATATACTATTCACTTCGCATTTTTTTTAGTCGCCTCTTACCCACAGAACGAAATGGGGTATTGCCACTTTGTTTTCTTGATCAGTCATTTCGAGGAAAATTCGTATTACATAATTAGCGCAAATCATCAATAATTACGTGGCTTCCGTCGTAATAAGTACTAATTTAGATAAGTAGTTGTGTTATCATAGTTGGCAGGCAAATCAGGAAGACTAATTAAGATTTTCTACTTATTTTTGTGGATGTTTGATGATTTCGTTGATGTCTAGGCCATGAAGATGAGGGCCAGCATGGGCATCATGCCATAATTATTGATATGATATTGGGATCATTATATAGGACTCCACGACTGCTTAAGTCTAAGGGACATTGCAATTTGATAGGCAACAATAAAAAAAGACAATAGCCTTATTGTTGCAGTTCTCTAGTCAATCAAGTCAATGTTATCAGATTTACCACGAGCAACTGCCGTATCACCTTTACAAATCAAAGCATAGCGGTATTGTATAGTCAGATCAATAGATGTACATAATACGTATACCTAATTACCTAATGCATTATTTACTCTCTGAACTGATATGAAACCTTTTTATAATAATTAGCCAGGCTCATAGCTTAATATGTTCAAGGTTACACGGGCCAACTTAGAACGATTTAGAACGTTCTTACAGTAAAATATAAGAAAAATGAGAGATTTTTGATAGCCTCAAGTTTTGTAAAGTTATTGGTCTTTCCACTGGGCCATTGTTGCTCGCTATGCTTCAAGATGTGTTGTAATCTAGGCAATAAGTATGATTTAATTTTTTTTATCAACAGCAACCTCTTGTGCTGGAAAGCAACTGCTGGATCTATTATCAAAATGGCGGCAAGGTGATACACTACCGTTGCCACTCCCACCCATCGGAGAAATAAATATACAATCGTTTGAAGGCCAGTATGCTGGCTATGGAATAAAGTAAGTGTACAGGTAGTGTTTGGCCAAATTATATATAATATGCCCTTTTGTATGGATAAGTTTAAGAATAATTTTAGCACCATCTTATTTCCAACCTAGGCAAGCCCTATGAAAATATATTTACTTGAAAAATAAATGGTTGAAAGACTATATTATAATGAATCATATCATCGTTTCTATCATAATGGGGAATTATAAAACGAGCGCATTAAAAAAAAACTAAGCGACTGATGATGAGATACTGTTTTAATAACTTGAGCGGCATGAATTTGAGTAAGCGAAAAATTAACTAAACTAACGAAGAATATTGATTAATAATAAAATCTAGAACGAGCTTTCTAAAAGCGGGTTCTGATTAATCTATTTCAGAAAGTTAAAATTCTAACTGTGCGACTAAACTACTAAGTGGGCGACTAGAAATACAGAGAAGGCGGAGACGATTTTTCTATTTGAGCTTTTACATAACGAACTGCTAAAAATTTCAATTTGTAAGCTGCTTTATTAATTATTGTTGGTTACTTAACTCTATTTGAGGTCTAATGTTTATTAATTTGATATGATTTTTTTTATGAAAACTTCAGATTGTTTGTGCGCGCGAATTTGAATGGGCGGTGGACTCTTGGGCGGTCGACAAATCGATCCAGTCAGATGAGCAGAGTCAGAGCTGACGAAGGTGACGAAACTGAATGAAGCCAGCCTTCATATAAAAACTCACGCTCTATTTATTTATGAAAATAATCTCGTTTACTCGGGAAATTTAATAGATTATGTTAGGTTTTCTCGTGACCCTATGCCCGAAAATAGGAGCCCTGCGAAGCAGGGCTTCGTCAAGCTTAGCTTAAAAGACTGAAGCGTCTTATTTCATTTTGTTTTTTGTTCATTTGATTTAAGTAAATTGACATTGCTTAATTTTTTCCGAATACATTGTTTTTAACTTACTTTTTTTTTTAACTGGCGAATAGTGGGCGTTTAATATGCCTCTGCCTGCCTCTTCGGGGAAACAGGCGTGAGTCTATGTATGTATGTATGTACATTGTTTTTACTCTGCTCATTATAGTATTTTACAAAGTGGTTTTTCTATTCGAAACATTATATTTAAGATTAAATGCCGCTCAGTATAAATAAAACATTAGCTAAATATTGCAAAAAACTTCAGGACGTAACGTTGACACTCAAACAAATATTAGGTCGCTCAAATATTATGAAGCTTCTCATTTTGTATTTTAAGTAACTCAAATTAATGTTAGTAAGTTGCTGTTCTGTTGATTTCTCATCACTCGCAGTCAGTCGCTCACTTAGTAACTCTATAACCTAAATTAATTATTTTGTCACTCGACTAAACTTTAATTTACAGTCACTCGTTTGAATATTACCCTATCAAAATGAATCATACCCGAAAGTCACCGAATTCCATGTCCAATCGGTCCGGTTTACGGAGAATTGACTAGGAAAATGCATTTAACTTTTTTAAACTTTTTCCTCTCTTCACAGAATGACCTTCGAAACTGGTGAGATGAAATTGTCCGGCGTCAATAACTTTGCTGTGGAAGAGCTATTCGTTTCTGCCTCTGATTCCTTACAAGCAGCTGGATCTTTTATTTTTCCGGTGCTAAATGTGACTACAAGTAAAGTATTACACTTTGTTTAAAAAGTTTATTCTAATCTATTTGAACGTTGGACTATTCTAACTCAGTTTGCTTCAATGACACGTCATAGTTATGTAGAAGCTAGGGCTTCCGCTCGCCAGCAGGGTGCCTCTAGCTCGTCTGCTAATGATGGTAAATTGAAAAATTGAAGTGAAAACATTCATTATAAGAGCGTCCCAGCACGCAAGGCATAACTTGGCTAGTGCAAGGTGGACTTGTTGATTCGTAAAAGAGGAACATGGAAATTTATGAAGGTTCTAAATATTTTTTTAAAAGGAACAATTTAAAGTATTGCTTGTCGTCCGTTTTGAAAATGACCACCTAGATTTTGTAAAGTGTTTTTATAGGTACAATATAATTAGATATGCACTGTGCATACGGAACCCTAAACACAAAGTTTTCAAAAATACTAATCATATTGTTTTTACTTGCAGAGAATTATAATTTAAAAGGACGTGCCTATATGGTTTATTCTTTATCGGGGTCAGGACCTATGTAGTAAGTATATTATGCTTATTCATCATCCTCCTAGCATTATTCCAGTTTCAACCTGGGGTCCGCCTTCTAGTCTAACCAGATTTGGCTGAATATTAGCTTTTCCACAGACTCTGTGGAAAAGCTAATATTTACTGCCAGTGTGACCTATGCAACCCGAAGGGATAGCGATATCCCATGATTTAGACTTAGACTATCAAACATTTTCATGACAGCCGGGACCAACGGCTTTACGTGCTCTCCGAGGCACGGGACAAGCGATAATTTACAATTCAATAAGCACACAAATCCGAAAATTCAGTGGTGCGCGCCGTGCAATCGAACCCGATACCCTTTGCATGGCAGTCTGTTGGTATCTCCACAAGGCTATCGCTGCCTTCTGGTGTATTATGTAGCAAGTATATTATGCTTATAGCTCTTACGTATATTTAAATGGTAATAAAATATAATACGTACGGGACTGTTTTATGCATCAACATGCAACTATTCTATTGTGAGAACCGTTTCCCATTCGATAACTGACCAAAAAATCTATATATTCCTGAACGATATTAGGAAACCAATATATAAACATAATCTTCTTTTCGAGTGAGTGTGTGGTCAACTCTGGTGTCGGAGTTTTCAGGCCGCCTTAAGGCCTTCGACATGGCCTAACGATCCTTGTGCTGAAACAAGAACCGGGACCGTCAGGTTTACGTGCCCTTCGAAGCACGGTAACGCTCTGATGTAAATACCACACGCGGTCCGCCATTTGGATGGGTGACCGCGTGTGGCGACCCGTGCACGCGTTTCTTAACTTTGCCGATCTACTACGAACGGTAAGCCAAGTGTGATATAGCTGTACATGAAGCCATCCACTAAACGTTGACAAAGGCGATTAAAATTCATGAGAATTGCATTTTATCAGGGACTCTTCAGACATACGTTTAATAACTCAAATTATAGCTGCAGCTCTCTTCTCATTTTAATCTTTTCGAAAACATTATTTAAATTAAACCTGTACTTAATGAACATTATTGTTTTTACAGCGCCACTTTTAATAATGTTAAGCTGCTGTTTAAGATAACATTGGCCCCAAAAGGCGATGGAACTCAAATTAAAGACATCGGTCTTAACTTTAATGTGGATCGTGTCAAGGTAAGAACAAAAAGACGAACTTTGAAAATTGACAAATAATATGCATCATGATCTCTGACACTCTATATAGGTACAGGGTGTAAGGGACGGTGTACCGAAAACTGATACGAGTGATTTAGTACATTTTACTGAGACCCTAGGCGGTCGAACTTTCCGTAAAAAATCTAAGAACTCGACAATTTTCCAAAAATTGCGATGTAAATAGGAACACGCAAACTCGCACTATCAGTTGTTACGGCCCTACAGCAGTGGTAGCGGCAGTGATTACGATACGAATGTACTGGTGCGCTTACTGTGCTGCGGCCGCGCGCCGCGCCCGATGTCACGTCAGAGTAAACACACCATGTACATGTTTGATGCTTAGAAATTACAAAAATATTAATGCCGGTCGACTATAGTTACTATTTCATTACAGTATATGGCAAAAATAAGGTAATATACAAACCTAAATTGAAAGTTCCATATTTTTCTTTTGTCGGTGTTTGAGTTGAAATTGTCGATCATTTCAT
Organism: Euclidia mi; assembly: GCA_944739405.2. NCBI lineage: Eukaryota > Metazoa > Arthropoda > Insecta > Lepidoptera > Erebidae > Euclidia > Euclidia mi. Next base: position 45,331,821 of record OX123187.2, read on the forward strand.
TTACCAAACTTACCAAGACCCTAAACTAGTCTTAAACTAATTTAATGTACGGTTCCATGTACTTAATGTTATCTTTTATCTAACTTATCAAGCTCTACTTATTCATTTCAGATTGATTTAGCGAGCAGTTCTTGGCCAATCAACAAGGTGTTGAATGCTGAAGGCAGAAATATAATAGACAGTTACCATGACACAGTAATCGACGCTGCGACGGAAGGCTTGAAGAACTCACTCAACAGATATCTGGCGACAGAACCTTTCCTAAAAATTATGGCTACATTTGTTGGCCATTGTGTATTGTAGATTATTAATGTTTTTACACTTGTCAATGTTCGGAAATATTTAAGTATTGTGCTAATTTGCTTTTCTTTGCTATTTTTGTTGAATTCTGAGTTTATTTTGGTTTGACCAAGGAAATTTAACCTTCTCATACGATTTTGTGTCGTCGGGGGCCGAGTTTCGTTAGGCATTTCGTTAGACCTCAGAGCGTCGGAGGTTTCATATTCCTCTCCTTCCCAATCACGATAATTCTTTCCCCCTATTCTTTACGCTACCTCCTTCTATTTTTCTTCTTAGCTGTTCCCAACTTTCAGCTGACCATCTAGCAAGATCTTGCACCACCTCAATCTATTTCAATAAGTTAGAATTTCTGTGATAGCTTCTGTAGTGCTAGAACAGCTTTTTCTGATGATTATTCCGGACTATCAATAAAAGCTAACCAGATAGGACTTTGGTACTCTATATAGCTTTTATATAGCGATTCCCATCAGGATTTATTTGGCTTTGCTTCTCATACGCATAAGTATTTTAATCGGATATCTGTTTTTGTGCCTCCGACAAGAGGACATATTATGTACGGTATACATTTTCTAAAGAAATTTTCATGAAGTTCTGATATGCAGATCCAAGAATATGTATCTTTGTCTTTTAATATATTTTTATTTAATGATCGCCGTAGTTGTATCTTTGACAAATATAAGTACAATTGTAATATTACAGAGTGCGTTTTATTTTTACTAGGTAGGTATGACTTGCCTAGAATTTGGCAATCGACAACTTCTTGTCTACAGTACTGCCAAATCTAGTAGGTATGTTACAATCAGCACCTGGTAAGGTTAGCATTTTGAGAAAATATACCATAGCATTGGTTTCCTTAATTTATTGTCTATTCCCAATAATAATCCACGCGAGCTCTGAACAGCTGAAGATAGCTCGTGAGATATTAAACTATTTTGTGATTGTGGCCTTATTAGATTATAGAATTTTGTCTATTAATTCACGATCTACTTTCATAATTTGACGACCAGTTGGCGCAGCGGGAGTGTAAGCGACTGCTACGCCGAAGGTCGCGGGTTCGATTCGCTCAAGTCAAACATTTGTGTGCATGAACATGGATGTTTGTCTTGGTCTGGGTGTTTCTATGTATAATATTATGTATTTACAAAAAAGAAGTATATATGTATGTTTATCCATCACCTAGTACCCATTACACAAGCTCTGCTTAGCTTGGGACTCGATGGTGAAGTGTGTATGTGGACTATGTGGTAGAATATTATATTATTATTATTATAATCTTAGCCGTATCCCGGCTGCAACCATGACTTTCTCTTTAGAAGCTCCATTTAATAGTCTGACCAGATTTGCTAAACTATTATAGCCCTCCGCAATCTAAAGAGTTAACGATAAAAACCTCTAACGACTTCAGCACCTACTTACTTATCATAAAGATAATAAAAAAAATTCGGGCAAGTGCGAGTCAGACTCGCGCACCGAGGGTTCCGTACGCATTTTACCTTATTTGAGGTTGAATTAAGCTAGTCCTCTAAATCTGTATGAGCGCCCATACAACTTAGAGGACTATCTTAAATGAAGTCTACTATGTATGTATGGGGACACCCTTAAATTTTCCACTTTTTTATTTTTTGTAATTTTTCCTTTATTTGTGCTGTAAGACCCTGCTTTTGGCCAAATTTCGTGATTCTAGTTAAACGGGAACTACCATATAGGTTTTCGACCCAAAACCTATAGGGTACTTACGGCTGACCTAGAATTGTCAATTTTGGTCAAAACCAAGGTCTTATAGCACAAGTAAAGGAAAAATGCCCAAAATTTAAAAAAGTTGAAAATTAAGGTTAATTTTGGTACTTACAAGTTTTCGCAAAAATCTAATTTTGACCATATCTTTTTATTGGGTTGACCCAGGACCCTGATTTTCATACACCTAATAGCAACCATAGACCTCAATATCTGGTATAAATTTCAATTTGCTAGGTCCATCCGTTCCTGAGAAAATCGGTGGTGACACACGGACAGACAGACAGACAGACAGACAGACGGACAGACAGACAGACAGGCAGACGGACAAGAAAGTGATCTTATAAGGGTTCCTTTTTTTACCTTGAGGTACGGAACCCTAAAAATGATAAAAAAGTAAAAAAAACTACATTAGGAGTATTCGTGTCAGTGCAAGGAACGCGAATAACCAATCAAAATAAAAGAACATCAGACAACACTAAAAGCCAGTTTCACCGCTCTCGGATAAGTTCCTGCTAAATTATTTTCATCAATAACTCTTACATATAACGTTCCATTCTCCTTTATCTCTAAGATAATGTATGATAAGGCCTACCCAAAGGTGTATGTGGCGGTACCTGCAGTATTTGTTTGCTGACTCCAAGGCTAAGTTCATCGCCTTTAGATTAGCATCATAATCCAGATAAATTCAAATATAGAGCGGAATTTCTGTCTGACAATAAATATATCTGTTACTTATCGAGCAGTGGTGACACTGGCTCCAAGTCTTCAAGTATAACACTAAAATTAAAATGAAATAGTCTTTATTGCCTAATACAAGAAAGGGTAACAGCGAAGCACTCATAATATAAAATTTACTTAATTTGTTTTATTGAAACTTGCGACAAACAAGCGGGCAGTGTCGAGAATGAGAATTATGAAAGAAAACGGTAAAAATGTGACTGTGCACTTCGATTTTTGCTCAGATTTGTTATGAAGACAATAAATCTCTTCGTCACAAAACAAAAAAAATTTCGTGATGGTCTATCAATTGAGTGTCATTGAGATTCCTTAAGTGCCTTGTTACATTTTGAGGTTGTAAATACGTAATAACTTAATAACTATGCTGCTTCAAGAATGAGTCCATCTCCTGCGCAGGTATTTTCGCTAGTTCTTTGTTGACTTCTTTGAGAATAGCGTCGACCACTATTGATGCAACTTCGTCTTTAACTTCTTCAAGAACCTCGGCCTTCATTGTGTCCATGTCTGCATCCACTTCACCGCCATTCGTTATGTCAATCTGAAATTACAGATATGATTTAGGGTTTGGTTTATTTTATATCTAAGTTTTATGTTATGGTGCAGTTAGAGTTAGACAGTGTAGTCGAATAATTATATGTGCGTTTTACTCAATCAACGAATTTGTTAAATTAATTATTAATTTCATAAATTAAGTACATCAAAGTTTTGAGCAGTGGCATAAATCGTAGGTAAAGATTGTATCCATGATTGTAGGTATCTATTAGTCAAGTTTATGTTGCCATCAATATTGTTATATTATTGTTGCCATTGTATGAAAATGGTAACTGGGTAGTCTCGTGTCTTCATTCAGTCAGATGCAGTATAAAGTTTGACGTAGGTAATCATAATATTAAGGGGGATAGGCCTACCAGTGGTATAGACAGACTATTTCTATAGGTGTAGTAGTAAACTTTCACATATTCTGAAAAGTCGCTAATCCAGTACGAGTCGCTTGTTAATACAGAATGCTAGTGAAAAGTAAGAGTGTGAACGCCGTTTTTAGACGTTATCTTTCGACGACGACACTTGTTTTTACGTAGCTATAGTATGCATTCTCTGGTGGCCGGGCGGTCTCTATCAGCCAGGTGCCCTTTGTATGCCAATATTGGCTGGTGCACCTCAAATAGTATGATCCATCTGCATCATTATGAATCGGTAAAGTGTCTGAAGGATAGAACTGCCTTTATGATCCGTAGAACAGTAGGTAGATCTAAGTAGCTTGTATATTTCATTGTTAGTTATCATCCATGATTTTAGAACAAAGCACTTACTACAATAGATTGCACATCTAAGTAGATGTCAGCTGCGACACACTTGTACACCTCACCGACTCCTGGTTCTGTTGTTCTTATGAAGCTGATAGCACCTGTAGGAGTCAAGTCTTGCGCGGCTAAACTGGAAATCGAATGATTTTACTAATTAGTGACTCCAATATTTTATCTGTATTCTTGTGAACATAGATCAGATTTTTTATTAATAAAATGAGTACTTATACCTAGTGCTCACGCATGTCCACTTACCTTACTTTTCCACTTAGGTACAGTGGAATAACGCCCAAGTGACCCTCGACACCGAAGTTCACTAGAAAAGAATATTTCGTTGTTATATATTATCTATATACGTAAGTAGTTACAAACGAATTGGTAAAACATTGGCTTTAGCGAAGCAAAAGTTTGGTGCGATAAAAACGTAATAAGCCAGTAAGTTATTGGATTATTCTGTTTTATGCTCGTACATGCACAGTGCACAGACAAGTTATATGCCGATTGATAATGGACATAAGCTTTTCTATCTACACTTATTATATAGTACTAGACGATGCCCACGGCAACGTGTGCAAAATTTTTTAAGTTACCCGTATTGCACGATCCCGTGGGTATTTCGGGAAATCCCTTCTTAGTGCGCCTCTACGGTTCCCACGGAACATACATGCCAAATTTCAGTTTCTTGTGCCCAGTACTTTTGGCTGTAGCTTGTCTGTCAGTCAGTCAGTAACGCAAGGATTTTATATATTATACAGATAATTAAGTACTGAATGCCTCATTGGTGTCGCGGCATAAATGTGCGCGTGAGATTGGGTGGTCTCGGGTTCGATCCCCGAGTCAGGCTAAGTGTTATTGGGTTTTTCCGTTTGGAAATTCTTAGTAGCTGCACGGAGTCTGGTAATGTGCCTAGTACGGCAATAGGCTCGCCCCCTATTACGTGGGACTAAAATAAAGCTGGCAAAAGTGGGTGTAGCAATATACCTCTGCCTACCTTTTCGGGCCATAGGCGTGAGACTATGTATATCTTTCTTTCTTTTAAAAAGACAACTCCCGCATTAGGACTAAATCCTGTGTCGCGGGGGACTTTACAAACATACAACTAACGAGGACAATGTATATAATTATGTATGTATAATTAAGTCCCGTTTTCTTCATGTTGACAGGGCCGTTAATCTACCGACCGTATTTTTGTACGGTTTTTACCTATAGATAGTGTGATTCCTGATGAAGGTTTAGGTTTATCATTTACGCCGGCGGAGCATCGGAAAAAGTCTAGTAAATTATAGAAGTAAAGAAGACATTTATATTACATATTCAGGAGCATTACCTTCTACAGATATATGTGGAGCGACGAACTTGAAGTCTAGTAAATTATAGAAGTAAAGAAGACATTTATATTACATATTCAGGAGCATTACCTTCTACAGATATATGTGGAGCGACGAACTTGAAGTCCAATCTATTGTTTCTCGTGCGAAGTTCGAGGTGTTGCACTTGCGCCCGATTTACTCCTATGAGTGTTATATCGTGCAAGTACAGTTTACCGCTAAAATAAAAATAACAGACATGTATATTAAATGGCGTCTAATCTGGTACGTGTATAAAATACTGCAGGTTTTGTCATTCGGAGCTCCTGGCAGGATCGTTGCAAAGTATATTAACTTAGATTTTTCGGTCACCACTATACGGGCCATTGATGGACACCGCGCGCGGTAGGTTTCGAAAGTAAGCTGTAAGGGAGCATCACACGCAGTCTTTCTGCCTGCTCAGGAGGCGGAGGATGAACTAATAAGTTTCCACCATAAAGTTAAGAAAAAAAAAAGAAAAAAGAGACTGGCAGTTTCATAATGCACGTTTTTAAATTATTCGAAATAAATAAACCTCTAATTTTAAATTGTCATTCGAGATGTAGGTATACCACGTACCTTTTGTACCTTTGTTTCGATAGTTTGGCACTGTTGCAAGTGAATGTAAAGAAAATAGAGTCTTACCTCAACCAGAATTCGGGTAAATCGAGATTGATAGTTTCAATTTGTGTGATCACGAAGACGTTTGGGATGGATTTTATTACGTCCGTTAGTCCAGCTGCGAGCTTGTAGCTGCTAAATTCGTCATCTTTAGACAGAGGCATGTACTTTTGTGGTAGCTGGCCGATGACTCCATGGAAGCGGATGGGCCCGAGCGGTCGATTTGCTAAAAGTGTCAAAAAGTTTCTATCAACAGCTGCAAACTTCTAAATCGGTTTATGATGTCTTTCTTCATTGCTTCACAAAGCTGGTACAGGCCACATATGAAGAATCATAATCATTATAATTATGTACCTACTTACTTTAGCAGAACTACAACTGTGGAAAAGCTAATATTCAGTTAAATCTGATAAGGTATACTTAGTAGTAAGGGGATGCAACTGGGTTATCTCTAGGATAATGATGATTCAGATAATAGGTATAATTGTGTAAATACGTGTGCACATATTGTATATCTATCCATTTCATGGTTGAAATTATATATGGTTTAGTTGTTATCAATTAGCATACCGTAACATGGGGTAATTTAAGAACCGCGGGGTTATTTAGGAAATAAAAATATTTTTGAACGCATCCATAAAAATAAGATATTGTAACTTTGAACGCAACCATTTGTTGTTTAGCAGTTGGTAGCATTGTTTGACTTTGACGTCAAAATCAACCAATCAGACTCGAGTAAGGTCGGACGTGTGATGTTTATGACTCAGAGAATGACATTGGGTCAACGGCGGTAAAAATTTTAGCTGGAAACTTTCTGTTTAAACAGTAGTTTTATACAAGTTTTTGTGATTGTGATAAGTTAAGTTGTTTTCTTGACTATTCAAATAGTTGTGTAGTGTCGTTTTATAAAGGCTTGTTGTTTTATGTCAAAAATTACAAAAAAATACTTTAGATTACATTATAATATGTTAAAATATAGTTTTTCCGTGTGGTGACGGAGTAAGAATACGATAGGTCACCATCCCACTCTGTCTCGAGGTTGTCATACGAGGCGACTATGGGAAAACACGAGCAGTGTAACAGCTCCAGCCAAGGTGTGCTTTCGCTCTACACTTCTGTCCGATCGTAGAGAAGAAGCATCGGGTACGCGACCCCGGCTTCCTCGAGCTGCCGCAATTATTACCAATATCCCTTCCGTGATTGCGGTATCCTTTGTTACCTTTGACTTCCGTTCCAAACACCAACCTCCTTTAAAACTCACATACCCTATCCTAAATTTCCTTTCCCTTCCCAATCCGAAGTACAGGTGTAGACGATGGCAGTATGAGTTTTAGGGGATTAAATATTACTTTACCCCAGGAGGGTACCGGAACTACCGGACCTACCGGAGAATCCCTCTCTGAGCATCGTCGCTCAGACTGCCCCATCGTATCTGGAGGGGGCAAAATTCCCAACGGCGACGCGCTTTGCCACACGTCACGTTTTGTCTCCCCGTCAAACAGAGGCAAAAGGAGGGCTAGGGAATGCCTGTTTGCAACGGTGAATGTTTGTGGAGGAGTGGATGGTAAGATTGATGAATTGTTTGATATGATGGATGTAAGACATATTGATTTACTAGGAGTGGGTGAAACTAAAAAGAAAGGTTGTTCAACAACTACTGATGGCCGATATAGTGCATATTGGTCTGGAGTTGTTGATTCTGAGAGAGCTAGCTAGTTTTTTTTTATGGTATAAGGCGGCAAACGAGCAGACGGATTGCCTGATGGTAAGCAATTACCGCCGCCCATGGACACAAGCAATACCACAGAAGTCACAAGTGCGTTGCCGCCCCTTGGGCTTGGGAAATGGGATAGGATGAGGAGTGGGGATGAGGGAGTAGGAAGAGGGAATAGGGCCTCCGGCACTCTCACTCACCGAACGAAACACAACAGTTTTGGTACTGTTACTTTACGTCGATTTTCTGTGAGAGGGTAGTACTTCCCCGGCCGAGCCGGCCCATTCATGCTGAAATCAGCAAGGCTCTACTACCGTTAAAGGATTTGGAATGATTCTATCAGATAGGATGAGTGAGTGTGTAAAAGAATATGAATTTGTTAACTCCAGGCTTCTTTGGGTGTGACTTAAACTCGGCTTAACTAAAGTCTTTGTTATGTCTGTGTACGCTCCAGACATGTCCAAACCGTCAAATGTAAGACAGGAATTCTGGGATAATGTAAGAGAGGTGCTTGCTAGGTGTGAGAATAATGAAAGAATAATTATGTTAGGCGACTTTAATGGTTGGGTAGGTGTGTAGTGATGGCTATGAAAGGGTTCTAGGGCGATTCGGTGACGAGAGGGTGAATGAAAATGGTGAAAGTTTACTGGATATATGTATGGAGAGAAAGCTTGTGGTGACAAACACTATGTTTAGTCACAAGATGATTCATATGTATACATGGCAAAGGCAGACAGAACGAAGTAGGTATGATAGATTTTGTTGTGATAGACGAACGTTTGAAAGCAAAAGTGAAAGATACGAGAGTGTACCGAGGTGTGGTCGCGGAAAAGCGCAAAGCATGGATGGACTTGCTGGCCATAAGAGCCAACAAAAGGATACAAGGTAGTGTGACTGTCAATGAGAGGATAGTAAAAGAAAAGCATGACAGGTTGAAATATAAAGTAAATGAGACAGTGAGAAGAAAGAAAGAAGAATGTAAGGATAGATTTGATAGAAAGTTTTCTCAGCATTTTCGGGCCAATATCAAATTATTCTGGCATTTGGTTAGAACAGCCCGAGGCAAAGCAGGAGACTCGAAAGTTGGTGTGATAAGGGATGTAAATGGAAATATTATAAGAGAGCATGGGGAAGTTTTGGATCAGTGGAAGATGTATTTTGAGAATTTGTTTGAACGAGGAGAAAGTGACACTAGGAATATAGTAGCGAATGAGGAAGATCATTGTGAAAGTAATATAAGTATGGAAGAGATACGGTGTGCAATGAAAACGGGTTAAGCTACGGGATATGACACGATATCTGCTGAAATACTCAAGGTAGGCGAAGGCGTCACCGCAAGCCTGCTGTACCTACTTTTTAATAAATGTTGGCGGTCCGGTCGTGTATCAGGTGACTGGAACAAGGCCGTAATTGTGCCACTGTACAAGGGAAATGGGTCACAGCAGGAATGCAAAAATTATCGCGGTATAAGCCTCCTGACTGTTGTTGGCAAATTGTATGCAAAGATACTGATTGAAAAAGTGATCTCTGAAACGGACAGTAAGATTTGGGATGTGTAAGCGGGATTTAGAAAGGGAATGGGATGTACGGATCAAGTCTTTTCCTTAAGGTGCATTTCAGAGAAAATCTTAAGTAAACACCAGAAGGTTTTCTGCGCCTTTATTGACGTGGAAAAGGCTTACGATCGAGTGGTGAGGGATGAACTTTGGTCAACACTTTTTGTGTATGGAGTAAGCAGCAGTCTGATACGGGCACTTGAATCCTTATAGGGATTCAAGTGCCTGTGTTAGAATAAACGCGGCCCACACGGACTGGTTTAACATTGATCGTGGTGTTAGACAGGGATATGTAGCGTCTCCTTGGCTGTTCAATCTATTCATGGACAGTTATTTGACCGATCTGAAAGAGTCTGAATGTGGATTAAGAATGGGTGAATCTGTGTTTAAGACCCTGCTATACGCTGACGATCAGGTTCTTTTTGCGTCGTCAGCGTCTGATTTACAGCAGATGGTCACTGTAATAAATGAGGCGCATAAGAAGAAGGGCATGAAAGTGAATGTAAGCAAGACTAAGGTCATGATCATAGAGAGGGAAGACAGTATAACTGAATGTAACATAATGCTAGGAGATGAAAAAGTGGAACAAGTGAATGAGTTTGTGTATTTAGGGTATTTGTTTACGAGAGATGGAAAATGTGAGGGTGATGTTGAAAGGAGAGTGAAAGCAAGAAATAGTGTGAATGGCGCCTTACAGTCTATCATCAGTAACGAAATTATCCCAAGTAAGGCTCGCCTTGCTGTACTGCAGGGAGTTTTGGCGCCTACGCTGATGTATGGTAGCGAATCATGGGTATGCCAGAAGAAGCATGAAAGTAGAATCAATGCTGTGGAGATGAGAGTTTTGAGGAGTATGTGCGGAGTAAGATTGATAGATAAAGTAAAAAACAGTGTGATACGAGAGAAGTGTGGTCTAAAAGAAGATGTAGTGATAAAGATTGAAAAAGGAATGTTGCGATGGTTTGGACATTTGGAACGGATGGATGAAAGAAGAAATACGAAATTCCGGTTTACTAATATGAGAATACTTACTTAATCCCGATTTTTAATTTTAACCAATTTCAAAATCGATTTGATGGACCGTCACCATTTTTTTAAATTCACTCCACAACGCATATCTTTGAAGTCCCAGAAACTGGTAAAATTAAGTCAGAAATAACGATACCACGAAATATTACCCTATTGATGTCAGAATTGCTGCATAACTTGCAGAAAACGTTCAAATTCATGTTCATCCACACTCCATCCCTCAACCAATTTTGGTCCTAGATGTAGCCCTCAAAATTGTCCAGGAATACATATACTTGGGCATAAATTGCAGTTAGGCAAAGCCAACTTTGGCGGTGAAAATCACCAAAAGAGTGCAGCATGGCTTTTGGGAAGTTGCATCATTTCGTCGAGCCATTTTTGCTACAATGTGACTTACGGAGCTAAGACGTGGAACATAACGGTGAAGCTAACCACACACATCATGTCATTCATGCCACTCACAGAGCAATGGAAAGGTCAGGGATCTCGCTGAGGGGCCCCTAGGTTAATCTTAAATATCGTTTAAAATGTTGACGCCGTTGACGCCGATGAAAAGGTTGGCGGCGGTGGCGTTGGCCACGCCGCCGCCGCCAAATACAGTAGGCGCATGGTAATCCGGCAGGAATTTTTTTCGCCTTTGCCGGACCATCGCAAATGCCGGATTATCGAATTTGTATGGGATGTAAAAGCTTAATACATAAAACGTAAAATAAATTCTACATCTCATAAATAGGTATCCACTATAAAAGACTAGACCGCTCTGTAATCCGGCATTCCGCTGTATAAAATGATTATCAAGCGGGTTACCTCAGTCGCTGATTGCCGGATTACTGAGCGTGCCGGATTGACGAGCTTTGGATTACCAAGCGCCTACTGTAAATAGTTTTAAATTGCATGCAAATCAATGCAAAAATTGTATTCACGTATACGCATTTTTTAAATATTTATTATTTAATACTTAATAATAAATATTAAAAATTAATATTTTAATTTGAAGTTGGCTTTTAATTTCTATCACATATTTTAATATATGTTTTATTAAATTTATTTCTTATTTTATAGATATTAAATCACCAATAATAAATATTTAACATTAATAATATTTAGTATTAATTATATTAAATAATATAATTTTAATTTATATCAATAAATAATACATACGGATAGTTAACCTCATTAATATAATTATATTGGAGCACTTGAAAAAGTATATAAGCACAATTTTTTCACTAATATTTACCAATAGTAAATAATATCAATCAAAATTTTCAGTTTAAATCACTACCTACTGAATATGATCGATTTATTCGCACATATATAATTCGCACATGTACGAAACTAAAACACGTGTTGTGAATGTAGAAACTAAAAACTTCTCCCGTGAGAATTTTGTGTCACACATGCGCGCGTATCTTAAAATTTCACTCTCATAATTTTTTCATAACGCGCTTAAAGAAGTATAACAATAAATTTTTGGACAGGTATGATGCTTCTCCATCCTACAAGAAGTAGTGACGATTGGACCATTCATTGCAAATGTTGTTAAACTTACTGTCAGAATGTCGTACCGCAACCACATGTCTCATTCGTAGGGCGTTGAGTGGACGCCGTCCTGTACACAATAAAAAAAAATATATTTATATGAAAAATTATAGGATCAATTTTCATATGGTTCCCAGCAAGAACTTAGGGTCCCAAGCCAACCTCACCTGCAAGTGGTGCACCTGCCGATCAACGGACGAGGCTCTGGCAATCAAAATATCCCGAAAAGCGGCAATAGGTTCGCTATTACGTGGGATCAAAACACTGGCGAAAAGTGGGCGTTTAATATGCCTCTGCCTACCCCTTCGTGGAAACAGGCGTGAGTCTATGTATGTATGCAATTTACAGGTTAGATGTAAAACGGCACAACAACACATCCACCACACTACAACAACAGCGTCGCGCGGCAATTCGGACAAAAGTTAATTCAAATTCAGATGGACTACATTTTGCAATAATTATCGACCGCTTATGATATCGACCACATCGCAGCCACAATGTTGCATAGAAGCGACGACATTGCGCAACTACAATCCATTTTGTAGGTACCACAACCCAACCGCAAGAAGTTGCAGCGACACTATACACGCGTCATCACAGATTGACCACATTTTGTCGTGACAGTAACGTAACAGTAAGAGATTCAGCAAAAACCAAGCATGGGGTACTAAATACCCCTTTTAATTATGTTCGCAATAATGTGCTTTGAATCGAATATAAAGCCTCGGTCTGACACGCATTTGTCCGGTTTTTTGAGAGACGCCCAGACCCTAAACAACACTTTTAATTTACATCCCACATAATTTTTCAGTGTAGAACCTTACCACCCGAAGCACTATTAGTCAATCGAAATGTAATTTTTTTTTGGGCTTGCATTTGTCAGAGCACGTATTATTATTATTTATTATTATTTGTTTATCCTGCAAACTACTGGCCGTATAGAAAAAATTAAGTCACGTTTCGTAAAAATTTTTTTGTTCAATTAAATTCTCTACAACTTTTGGTCCCGTAGTATTTAGTCGTAAAATAAAAAATAACAAAGTTACAAACGAAAATCTAAATTTTTATCGTCGTCAGTAACAAAGAATACATTTAATTTGTCTTTAAAGCTTCCAAAACAAGACCCAGTCCTCTAACTTGGGATTCCGCAGCCACGAAGAGTGCCATAAGGTCCAATTTTCACTCATTACATTGACTCTGAAAACATAGGTTGGCAAAATTGGACAAAATTCTAAAACTAAATCGCTCCATGGGCTTCTAAACTTGATATTCTGCCCATGCAAAGGAAACTGAAATGTTCTGCAGCCCCTTAATTTTATGGGGAGAGATGCAGCAAAGTAATAGGAAAAATCAAGGAGGAATTTATGATTTTACGATAGAATGCGATTATTCTATAGTTATTTTATCAAAAATTGAATATTGACGCGTTTTTAGATCATAAGCTGAAGCCTGGGTCATAAAAAAGACGAACAACACCGTAATAATGAAGAGACCCTATAACTTTTTTGTTTTTGGTATTACGACAAAAAGTATCAGAACCAAAGTTGTTAAGAATTTAATTTTCAACCAAAAATACTTGAACACATTCTTTGTGCGATCAATAGTTTACAAAATAAATAAGAAAGCCATCCGCACCACCACTTTTTCCAAGATGGCGCGGGACAAGAGGTACGATCCCACAAATTTGGATTAAGCTAGACGTTGGCTCTCCCTAGACATCTAAAAAATAAAATTCCATCCTCTGACAAATGCAACCCCAAATGTAACTATTCAGTGGACTATGTTAAGCGAGAAGGCAGCCTATGAAATCACTTCAGAAATAAAATACTCAAAGAGGTCTAATTATGACATCTACATGTTAACACATGCATGTTATGGCGCTTTCAAACCACAGGTTAGAAGGCAGGTAAACTGTAAGGGTCGTTTTCCTTTATAAAATCGGCATTAATATGACAAATAGATATAACCATACAATATTATTTAGCGGGTCTTAGTCGCGATAATTTTATATTTCAAGGCATAAATACCTCTGTTATTCTCCTAAGTTTCGCGTTTTGTGGTCGCGGAGGGACTCTATTAAATAGATATAATTGGCGTATTAAAAACGTGCACTCACTTTGAGATTGTATAACTGGTACGCTTACAGCACAGCATAATACAACAAACTGAATAACACGCATGTTTGCTTCTGTGGCTCCGTCCAAATGAAACATGTTTTAACTCATTGTTATATATGTTTATGGTACCTACACAATTACGTGTTCCATTTGTCTTCCTTGTGCACATTAGTTACATAAAAATTGATTTTACAGTGCTCAAAATAAAAAGAAACCTATTAAAGTGTATTTTATTTAAACTTAAACAGTTTGCTGAGAATTATGTTATTTATATTATTAACCCTTGTTTCTGCAAGTGGACAAATATCTTAAATTATTAACGCCACTTAATAAAGTAGGTGTGACACGTTACCCTTGCGATTATCGTAAACAGAAAATAATTAATATGTGCGTTGTAGTGCCTTGCTAGCCTCGTAGTAATTGGAACAGGAAGCCAAAGCATAAAATCGATGATATAGCCTTTCTATTAGTTGCCCTACTGTTGCTTTGACGGGTTCTCCTAAGAGAAGCTAGTCCTGGTGACGTCGCGTATGCCACGGTAGATTCCCTTAATCCCGCTACTAAGGGAAGTCGAGGATACCGCAGTGGCATTTGATGCGTTAGGTGAACTGTTTTCCAGAGTTGCACCATACTTCCTGCACCAGGCTCCTAATACAATTGGAGATGTACTCGTGTTTTAGTGGTGAAGGGAGACCATACCTATAGCTTTTCCACCGCAACACAAACAAAACTCTTCCTTTCAGAAAATGAGAGGGATGATCGGTCTCATCGTCGCGACTCAATCTTTTTTTTAGTTTTTATTTTCTAGCCTAACTAACCCTCTTCGTTCACTATCTACCTGCTACTGGCTTCTTCTGACTGCAGTAGGTAATAGAACAGTAAGTCAAGTTTGTTATTTTGGTAGTTTGTACCATAAATCTTTAAATATATTTTCTTTTGGACCTTTATGTTTGGCTTCGAAATATTGACCAGATCTCCGCTACTTAAGATCCAAAAATATATGTGTGATAAACTTTAATTCAATTATTAATCTGCGACAAATTGGAGTTCGTTGACTAATAAGCTATTCTGACAAGCCCGTTCTATTTTTAGGTACAGGGTTAACATACCTAACATAGCCAATCGCGATCTAGTTTTTTGTAGGTCATATAGGTAGTCGCACTAACGTTTGTCGAACTCATCTTTGCGCAGATAAAATTATAGCGCACTAATGATCATCGCACATCCATTTTACCAACTTGAACAGCGGAATGATTGGTCAGTGAGTGGCGATAATTTACCTACATTTCCGCGCGACGAAGTCAAAGATTAATAGGATGTAATGGTCAGTTATAGTGCTTTTAGTGGGCTACCATTAGTGTTCATCATGTTTTTTGCATGCCGTAGAAAAACCGTTACTTTATCAAATCGCTATTGATTTCATGTTTTTGCTATAGAAGTTTGTCTGCGTTTTTATCATAACAATAAAAATCTGTACGTTATTTAAAGTTTTATGAATCCCGGAGCGGATCCCGGATTTGGGTTTGGGGGAGGCTTATACCTATTGGTTTTGGGAGGGGCTTGACCCTATTGCGGGCAGGCTTTATCAAGAAAACCACAATAAAAATCGTTTGTCATGGAAGAACTAAAATGCTTTTAGGCTCTTCGCCTTGAGCTATGAATATAATATATTGCCGAAGCAGTCGCAACTTTGTAGAGCATTTCCCCCATATTTTTACAGATACGTCTTTCCACTTCAGTGTCTATATAATATAAAATCATGACGTATATCGTGGTGACTTTATATAATATACAATATCATCATAACTATAATTTCAATAAAATTGTTTTACTGAAACTGGGATGCGCTAATAGCTTCTAGAATTTTGGAAACGTAATTCTAAAAACTACTTCATACTTTGATGTAAATTTCAACCGTTTCAAAAAAGATCTGCGGGAAACATGGGAATTTAAAAAGGCAATATTAACAAATCACGACTTAGCTGCAATTATTTATTACTAATTTCTGAGGACTATATAATTATCTCCACTACTAACTATAATAAATAAATACTTTGATAATGTTGGTTAGGATTATGCAAAACTAAACCAGCAGGCTCTTCTTCAGACTGACATGACGGCAGCGAATTGTTAATGTATTAAACTCTGTCTTGCATCTGGTGTTTTCTTAGACATCTTTAAAAAAGGTCTTGTGCAGGGTGCACAAAGGTGGTCACGGAGACTGTATTAATAATTACATGCGCAACTCAGCTCTTTTGCCACCACTTTTGTCCAGTTTTAGAAATATATTAAACGCTGGACTGAAGTTAGTCAATCGGCAAAAAAAGAATATTCAGGAGTAGTAAGTTAACAGAAGATGCTGTTTTTTATTTAACTAACTCTGTTATCAAAAACTGTAACTGTGCCCTCTAAAACTCTAGCTATATTTTTTTGCTTACCCAGGGCCTTTGATACTGTCGCTGTACCCTGCTTGCTGGAGAAACTAGAATGTAATGGGATTAAACGATGTATGATCTTTTAAGGAGTTAACTTAAACAGATCCCAAAGTGTTAAGGTGGACTGTGTTATTAGTAGAAACGGTGGAATTTCGTGTTCCTCAAGGCACTGTACTTGGTTCTGCCCTCTTGTTTATTTTTTAAGATGATCTATGTTAAATGTCTTTACCAAACTGGAAGATAATAACATACTGCATCGGGTGGTATTACTTCCTGGCTATCTCAAAACATTGAGTGAGGAGAGCACAAATTTTATTGCATTTGCCTTAAACCTAACATCTCTTTCTACTTCCTTCAGTTTAAGAGCTCACATGGTTTCCTTTTGCTACCATTCTTCATGTTCTTATACTCAGATCTTCAATCCGACTAAGACATAAACATTTAAACATATAAATCATACCACTTCAGAAAGCTAGCGTTTATTTAAATTCAAATTCAAACTCATTTATTCGTATAGGTTACAAAAGCAACACTTATGAACGTCAATTCTTTTTTTACAACCAGGTTCGGGATGAGAGGAGGCTATGAGAAGAGCCTGGAAGAAACTCTTACACTTTGTGGTACCATGATTGCTGACACAGCCAAAACACTTTGCGTCACTGATTGGAAATAAATGAAAGAAAAAATAAATTAAACAAACATGCGAATACTACAATAATAAAACACTATAGCTCAGTAGTATAGATGTATCAGCAACCAATAGGTTAAAGAATTTTGTGAAGGTGACAAGTAAACAATGATATGATCAGGGATAAATAATGTTAAACTACATTCAACAAATCATAAAAATATCCAAATCCTGCATAATCATGTGTTCACGAGGCACCTCATAACAATTATATTAAATGCTCAGAAAAGAAAATAATCGTGAGTTAAACAAGCCTAAGCCTATCCCCATGGTGTCCTACATATATCATTTAAAAATTCTTTAATAGTGCAATAACCCCTCTGTAAAAGGGGCCAATCACTATTTTTGCCGTATAGAATTAAGTTTTTATTAATGTACACTAAATTAGCATATATATATATATATTGCAATACAACTGTCAATATATCTACTTCAAGAGAAATAAGAATTTCTAGCACCTAACTTATAAATTGCACGTATGGCCCTCTTTTGAATGACAAAAAGAGTCTGTATATCAGCAGCCGTACCCCATAACATTATACCATAAGACATTACGCTGTGAAAATAACTAAAATAAACTAGTCTAGCAGTATCTATATCTGTAAATTCCCTAACTTTTCTAACTGCAAACGCTGCAGATCTAAGTTTTACTGCGAGACAGGATATTTGGGCGCCCCACTGAGGCTTACAATCTAAAGTTACACCTAAGAATACGGTTGATTCGACTAGTTGAATGGTTTCCTTATATTAAATTATATTAGTAGGAACACTTTTGACATTAGGCAAAGATAATTTAACACATTTGGTTTTGCTAGGGTTGAGTACCAAATTATTTGTCGAAAACCAATCTAACACATGTGCAAGAGTGTTATTGACGGTATCAAAGTTACTTGAATTGCGATCAACTTTAAAAATTAGTAACGTATCGTCGGCAAACAAAGCAATATCACATACATTTTGAAGAAAGAACGGCAAATCATTAATATATATTAATAAAAGAAATGGACCGAGAATAGAGCCCTGTGGAACGCCCATTCCCACTGGCAAACCTAGAGACCCACTCCCATTAGCATCTACATACTGAATTCTATCTCTAAGGAATCTGGCAACAAGATTGAGTGCGGTATCGCTAATACCATAAAGTTTCAATTTACGTAAAAGTGTATTATGTTCCACTCAATCAAACGCCTTTGACAGGTCACAAAAAACACCAATCAAAAGCATCCTTAGAGTTTTCCCAAGCATTAAAAATATGCTTTAACAAAGTTACACCGACATCAACGGAGGAGCGACCCTTAGTGAAGCCATACTGCTCACTGTGAAATGAATTATTTGTGTGAAAATGGCTCTCTAATTGATGCAAAATAATCTTTTTAAAAATTTTACTAATACCAGGCAAGATAAAAATTGGCCGATAATTACTAGGGTCACTCTTGGATCCCTTTTTAGGGTTCCGTAGTCCACAAGGAACCCTTATAGTTTCGTCATGTCCGTCCGTCTGTCCGTCCGCAGTCTAGCTCAAAGACGCCTGGTGCTAGAAAGCTGATATTTGACATGAATATAGACATAATATATTGCAACAAAACTGTAGAATAAAATTTAGGAAAATATTTTTTTTAAGGGTATCTCCCCTACATATATAGTGGGGTTGAATTTTTTTTTGGTTGAGTACCCCATCATGTGGGGCATCATTGGATAGGTTTTAAAAAAATATAATTAGTTTGCTCAAATCATTTTTCGATCAAGTGATTGGTTTGTCAAATATCAAGCTTTGAAGTGAAAAAAATTGTTAGACTCAAGTGTACTCCCCCCTCTGCCGGCTAAACTATTAATTTGGAAGAGGTGAAAAAAATCACATATAACGAATTTAAAAGGAAAACTGTCACGGCAAAGTAGATATCACTAGTTTACGAGTAATCGTCGGTTAACTTATAAATACCTATTTCTGTGAGTTAACATTGGGCGCGCTGGCTTAATCTTAAAGATATACGAACTTTGGTATGTAATGTACTACGGCACTACGTATGTATAGTTACTACTATACATACGTAGTATATCTTGGAAACCACATTTTATGTTTACAATACATAACTGGATACATACCTAGTATTTTTCTAAACAAAGCTTAGGTTCTTATAATAGTGTTATTAAAATTATTTTTTCAGCAAAATAAACAGTCGGATTTGTTGTACTTTAATACCCTTTGCAGCAACTCATTATGGGCAACTACGGAACCCTACATTGCGCGTGGCCCGATACGCACTTGGCCGGTTTTTTGAATAATGGTATCACTTTATTGTGTTTCATTAGATCAGGAAATACTCCTGTATCTATGCATCTGTTGAATATTGCAGCTAAATATGGAGCTAAGCTAGAAATAATTTGTTGAACAAGTTTAAAAGAAATGCCCCATAAGTCAAAGTCAAGTCAAGATTTTTTATTGTTGAGCGTCTTGAATACCTTCAGTATGTCATTGGTGTCAATATATTTAAAATTAAAAAGCACATCACACTCATTCACATTGCCCCTAACCAACATTTCTGCTTTGCTTGGACATGAATCTAGGTAGCTGGTTGTGTTCACTGGTATGTTTATGAAGAAATTGATATATATATGTCTGAGCAACATCAGTTTTCCTAGTAATAATTTCACCATTAAATTTTAATGCATAATTGTTATCTAACAATTTAGCTCGACCAGTCTCATTGTTAATAATGTTCCAAGTAGTTTTAATTTAGTTCTTGGATTCTTTGATTTTATTGCTTAAATATAAGGATTTGGCTAAAGCACATGTCCTCTTGAAACCTTTGAATAATTTCTAACATATTTAATAAATTCAGGATTAAAATTGTATTTCTCCATATAGTTGTATGATATATACAGGGTGTAAAAAGACCCTTAACGAAAACTGAAATCCCATGTTGTGCCAATCACTACGATAATTTTTTACTTCGTCACCATACCATCAAATCGCTGGTTCATGAGATATTGAGGCTCTAAGTTAGTATGGAGTTTTTCTAATTAGGTACAAAATGGATGCATTTACCCCGTCAATATGTTCCTTAGATGTCCTCTGACCCCATGGATAAGTAGGTATGTCGAGCATGGCACGCGCGCGCTTTTAATTACGGTTTAAAAAATGTGAAACCTAAAAAAAATTCGTTTCCCAGGTATTATTTTTGGTTAGTATGATTTGGCATGATGTCCACAACGAGTAGACTTCGGCTTGGTGATGGGTCTTGTGACACCCTGTATATATCATACAACCTAGCTCTACTGTTGTATATACCTACTATGGCCCAATCACAAAAATTTACTTTAATGCTCCTTGCAAACGTCTTCTGTTTAAAACTTTTATTGTACTCATCATTAAAATGTTAAATAAGCATTTATATAATTCATCAGGATCATCAACGGTTAGGTCAATACTGGCGATCTTGGCAGCAACATCATTACTAAAGTGTTTGAGGCGAGCAGAGGTCATTGGCCTACATGTAATGTCTTGTACGTAACGGGTTGTATTAGTTGGAATTACAACCTTTTGTCCGCAGTGATCCGATGTCAAGTCAGTAATAACAGTCTTACTTAAATAAAGACAATTTCAAAAAACATTATCTAAGCATGTAGAAGAATGTGAGGTTATTCTGGTTGGTTCAGAGAACAAAACATTAAATTGAGGGGCGGCACATATCTGACCGAAGATGCGTCGAACGTATCTTCGGTCGCGTCTATTCCGTCAAATGAATCGGTACACATCTGACGGAAAATGCGTCGAGCGTATCTGCACACATTCGCTGAAAGCGTGGCTATTATGCACACATATAAGTTTGTTTGTGCAGGGCCGTATTCAGGGCAGCTCAATATTTTACTGTCATATTCTTTTACCTAATTATTTTTCGTGTTCCCTGATGTTATGTAGTCACTGAAGTCCTGCAGTTAATTATATTGCAATTCGAGTTTGACTATTAAAAATATGTCGGACTTCGAAGATTTTTGATAGTAGCCAACAAGCGTTATTTCAATATATATCCTATTTAGGTATGGAGGTTCAAAAATAAAAGACGATAATACGATTTGGTTACGGTTTTTCACAAAACTTATACAAATGATATAGAAGGGGTTACAGACTACGGTTGCAGAGCAAGACACAAAATGTTTTCTATATAGGTATGTATGGAAATTGTTCCCGTGGACCTTTAGCACCTCATACCCAAAAATTGGCCCTCGATCCAAGCTAGCAAATATGCGTACACTCATAGCACATACTAACACTACGTTATTCTACACATTTCGTTTCTGAAAAAATAAGTAAGGTCTGGCGGCCCTGGAATCTTACGATCTTAAAATCACCGATATGGGAATGACATGGATATGGTATGTCCAATACCTATGAATTTAGCGTGCACACCTACGAAATTAGCGTGCACACCTACGAAACGTTGGGCAAATAAAATGGCTGCCATTTGGGTTGTTCTCCAAAATGTAATCGATATCGATATGGAGCCGGTTAGAGGAGAATAATACATTTTTGTAGTAAGTTACCTTTGTTAGTTTAAATCTTTTGCCAGATTAGTTTATTCCATAATGCAAACCACGAACATGGCAAAGCGAAAGACGACCCTTGTATGAAACATGTAACAAAATATTATCTGAGAGCCAATATCGGTTTTTTAGACATATTGATGCACAAAAACAAAATTACTATGTTCGATAGACAACGATTTCACAGCAGATGTACCACAAACCTTGGCGAAAAATATGGCGATAGTGGCACAAATGACATTTCTAATAAAATATCGTCATGATTAATAATTTATTCAGTAAACTATGGCTATCTCTTTTTTTTGACAGAGATATCCCTAAGACAAAACGAGACAACACTATGTTTGGTGGCTTTATGACGATTTCCTATATATGTGTATAAAAAAAATCATGGCGAAATGTGGGTGTAATATTACACCTCTGCCTACCCCTCCGGGGATACAGCCATGAGTCTATAAAAATATAATAATATATGTGAATAATGTAATTTTTCTATATGTACCTACTATTTGCCCTCTCCATTTATATTCCTTACTCAAAGGTCAAAATTCACGTGGTGCATGGTGCGCGCGACGTCGACGGAAAATCCGTTAGTACGCTCGACGTACTAACGGATTATCGGTCAGGTGTGAATGGTTGAACGTTTTTCTATACATTTGTATGTATTGGCGTTACGCGACCGATAAAAGGCGACGGATCTTCCGTCAGATATGTTCCGGCCCTAAATGACATAAATAAGCTAACTAACCTAATACAAATTGGTGATTTTTGTAACAAATTGACATTAAAATCGCCACATACGATTATAGACTTACTACTATGAATTATGTGTTTTAAGACATCCTCTATAATGCTTTCAAACTAAGTAAAGTCACTTTGTGGTGGTCGATACACACACACTATAATATGTTGTTCAAGCTACCTAAATCTGTTGGTATCTCCACTAGGTTTTCAGTAGGCATTCATATACAGAAAACTTTTTGTCCTATGACAGACAATATCAATAAAAGTTCTATGGTGACAGATTTCATGCTGCTATTACACTTTCACCGTGTAGGTAATAACTTGATATCGCAGTTGGCCATAGTCTGTAATGTCACTAAAGAGCGTGAACGCACTAGTGGCTGGCCGCAATTCGGCACTCCGCATGCGGCTGACTGAAGTACAGTCGCACTTCGATTTTTTCTTATATGAAAACGCTCGATCTCAACGCAATGTTGTACGCCGCATTGTGGCTGACGCTAGTGCGTTCAGGCTCATAAATACGATTGCTGCTGACCGCAATAGAACTGGGACGGTGCAATAAACCTATGCGGCGTGCCGTTGTGGTTGACCACAGTGCGTCCACGCGCTAAAATATTCAGCCGCTAAGCCACTCATTGTATTGCATTGCTCATAGCAACCAACTGAACGGTTAAGTGAAGCTCAAAAATCGACCAGTGCATCGTTGCCACGGAATATTCAGCCAGATAGTCAGCAACCATGGTCATTAGTCCTGCCAGATTCACAAACGAAGGAACGTAAATTAAAATTTAACTTCGAAAGTTGTTTCGTCGATGATCATATAAGTAAGCAATTTATGATTTATTTGGCTGAACGAAAAATAGTCTGTGGTCACAATTTAAATGTGGACCAAAATAATGTGAAGACAAGGGACCTTGGCGATGACATGAAAATCAAATGTGGAGTCAATAAAATATGACTGCTTTCACATTTATAATAGAACACTGATTTAGTCCTCTCCTAATTTGAAAAAGCCAGTTTTCAATAAGGAGATGAGAAAACAGTGTCGTGTCGTGTCCAACCAAGTGTTTTGGCGGCAAATCGCCATGAAAAGTTCAAATCCGATATATAGAGCAGCTTCTCCCAAACTTTATCAAATCTAAATTAGTGTTTTTACTCGTTCGGTAAATGAGCCATCATCATCAGCCCTTTGTATAAACTGTCTCACTGCTGGGCACGGGCCACTTCTCACTATGAGAAGGGTAAGGCCATAGGCCCACCACGCTGGCCAAGTGCGGGTTGGCAGACTTCGCATGTCTTTCAAGAACATTATGGAGAACTCTCAGATGTACAGGTTTCCTCACAATGTTTCCTTCACCATTTAGCAAGCGATAATTAACAATTTAATAAGCACATAACTTCGAAAAGTCATAGGTGTGCGCCGTGGATTCGATCCCGAGATCCACTGCGTGGCAGTCCATCGGTCTCTCTACTAGGCTATCGCTGCCATTGGCGAGCAATCCATCATAGTATTCTTATTTTTTACGTATAAAATTCAGTTTCCTGCCGTTGACCTGGAACTACTTAAGGCAAATTCTTTATTTAGTTCATCAAAAGTATGTACCTACGAGTATTATTGGTACATAATATGGATACTATTTTATGGTAAGATTATTGATTCCCCTTGTAGAAACAATCACATTACCGAAATCCATAAATTATACTTAAAAGGTATGACTGCCTAAACGGATTTAATTTTTGCCCTGCAAAGTTGCAAGAAGATGGTTTTAAATCAGGAAAGAAGAAATTTGCAGTTCAACAAGGTCTAATCTAAGTTGACGGAGTTAAATCGGAGTTGACGCACATTAATTAGGATTGACCATTGTAGGAATAATAGGTAAAATAATGATTTATAGTCACAGCATGTTGTATTCAATTTCCTTGTAAATACCTGTATTATGGCAGTACTCATGCATTTATATAATTAAGTATATTAAAATTAAATTATATACCAAACAAAAGGACCATTAACAACTTCATTGATTGTCATGACATACTCATGAGTTTGAACATCAGAGTGCCAGCTAGATATCCGCGCTCCCAAATAACTCCTTTCTACCCACCTCTCCGTAGAACCGTGCATGGTGCCAACTCTCCTATCCCACGTAGGTATGTGTAGGCTAGCTAATGAATGTAGTAGCAGTACCGATGTATTTTCAAATACTATGTCTGGTAAAGATATAAAAATGTTCTTGTTAGGTAAGCATCAAACAATGTAAATTATCCAGTAACGTAACCACACTTAAAAAGTGGGTATTTATAATATAATAATATTCTACCACATTCACACAACACCATCTAGTCCCAAACTCAAACTCAAACTCAAACTCAAAATCATTTATTCATTTAGGCCACAAAGTGACGCTTATGAACGTCAAAAGTTAAAGTTAATTACTAGATGATTCTACATTTACATTTACTGCCACGTTCGCAATGCAATAGGTAGAACCACGAGAAAGAACGGGCAATAAAACTCGTGGCGACTCTTTTTAACTGCCAGTATAATGGTTTTACATGTTATATTTGTAAGGAGCTGCAACTGTTTCACATTGTGAGTTATCTACTATTGCAAAAGTTAATAGTTATTGATATCATACTCAAGCAATAAATTATGTTCATTTATTAAGCCTCCCAAAGTGAATATGGTGAAACAGGAGCATCCACTTACGTCTTTTGATGTAAGCAACTCGCGAACATGACTGTTCTGATCTATGGTGGAACAGTTTGTTCCGAAAAGTAATGCAGCAATTTACAATCTATTAGTTAGCAGTTCATGACCACGAGTTACCCTCACCTTACAAATCCAATAAATTATAATAAAAAGAGTAGAACAAGAATGCAAATGTAGCATAAAAAGAGAATACGGTAATTAACTACACTATAAAACTGCCTATTGACCTAATAATAAAAATAAATTGACCTAATAAAAGAATATTTATTTCCAAGCGTACTTGTCGTCAAAATACTCATTTAAACTATAATATGCCTTTAGTAAAAGATTATTTTTAACAATTGTCTGAAACGACCTTAAAGGCAAGTCTAAAATATTACTCGGTATTTTATTATAGATTCTTATACTAAGACCAATAAAAGAGCTATGCGTTTTGTGTAAACGGAAATATGGTACACATAATTTGTGCCTGTTCCTAGTATTAATATTGTGTATGTCACTATTCATTTTGTAAGAATTTATATGTAGTCGTACATGCATAACACTGGCATAAATATATTGTGATGCTACAGTAAGAATACCAATAGTTTTAAATTTTTCTTTAAGCAGAGCTTGTACTATGGGTACTAGATAATGGATTTAAACATACATATATACAATTTTTTTTGTAAATATATAGTTACATATTATACATAGAAACACCCAGACCAAGACAAACATCCATGTTCATGCACACAAATGTTTGACTTGAGCGGGAATCGAACCCGCGACCTTCGGCGTAGCAGTCGGTTACACTCCCGCTACACCAACCAGTCGTCAAATTACTTATTGTTTACAGAATAATTATTATGGTTTAATACAGCTACTCATGAATTTTCCACTAATATTAGTGCATGAGGTGTTTGCTTATAATCGGTTGTATATAAGTCTAGTAGGTATCTAAGTTAATTTTAAGACAAAACTGTATGAAATGTATGGACTGTTAGCAAACCTAATAAATAAATAAATAAAGGATGCCCGCGGCTACGCCCACACATTTTATTTAAATTTAACCGTTTCTTCCCGATCCTTTGAATTTTCGAGAAATCCCTTAAGTACCTCAATGCACCCTCTTACCTTCCCAAAGGAACGAACATGCCAATTCAGCTTATTGCGCCCAATAAATAGTCTTGGCTGTGCGTTGTCTGTCAGTCAGTCGGTAACGCTAGAATTGTGTATGTGTATAACCAGTATAGACAGATAACAACAACAGTGTAAGTAAAGATAATTTTATTCCAAAAGTTTGGTGATGAACTCAGGTATCAACATTGCCAGTATTTGAGCTTTGCTGTAGTGATCCAAGAGTTTATTTAACTCGGTAACGATGGATACAGCTGAGGTGTACGATAGCTTTTCAGAAATTTCAAGAGCTATCTCTTTGATGAGCAGCGATGACGTAGCTTTAAGACAACTTTGCAACCTTCGGTGTACCGCTGCTTTTGTATGTTTTTCAGGTAGTTGCTGGCAGTTTCTGAGGTTATACTGTCGACAAAATGAAAACATTGAGGAACTCTGTATTAATGCATTATCACGGTAATAATATCTAACAGTATTGTAACTCCATACAAACGCACGAAACTCGAGTTATACCTACGCGCCTCGAGCAGAGTACCCATTAGACTGGGCGGACTGTGCCTACAGTACCCGCAGCCGCTATCGTGCCGCAGCTCGCATGCGGCGCGTCTGGTAGGTATATAACTCACGAAGACGGCAGAGTTACAATACTGTTAGATTAAATTACCGTGGCATTATTTATTTATATTATTATATTGCAATATTTTAAAAGATCCTATCAGTCTAGTGTAATTCCGACTCGAGCAGTTTTTGAAAGTTAGGTAGAAACACATTTCTTTATCTCGGTAGGTAAAAGTGAACTTATGATTTTTTTATACAATTTATTGCTACCTACATACCTCAAAGTCGTATGAACTATAGGTTAAAGATTTCAAAAGTTTTGAAAATCTTTCACTTTGTTGTTCACATTAAGATTAACATAGACCAGATTCCGTCACTACTATTACTAAGGCTTTCATCCCGGGAGTCTCGGTCTCGAAAATTTCGAGTGTCGACGATTTTGCAGTGTTTCCGAGACTCGAGACTTCTGCCTCCAGTTTTTGAGACTTTTGAGACTTAAGTCAAATAATAACCATTATTAAAAAATCTCGTGAATTACCGTGGTTGGCAAAAAACCCCGTCCAGGCTAAAAAAGAACTTGCCAACAGCTTTTCCTGACAGGGTTTTCGCAAACAACCCTATATCATCGTGTTCGCAGTGAAGTAGCGATCATTTGTAAGTATATAAGATTTGACTATTAAACAAATTGATAAAATAATATAACTAGTATCAAATTAACTGTCGAAGTGTTTATAGGGTTGGCAGGCAACCCTATAAATACGCCAGAAAAATAGACAACCCAATGTTTACGTACCCTTTAGGGTTCATACATTCGGTTAGTACTAAAGGAGAATACCTATTCTAGTATGGACTGTATACCTAATGTTTTATTCATTAAACTCGTACCTATGTTAAATGAAAAGTCTTTTTTTTTTTTTATTCTTTTCCTAGTCTAGACAGGATTTTTTTGCCAACTCTTTCGCTATATATGTTTTACATGCAAAATTTGATATAAAAAACTTTTCATCCGTTATCCGTTCAGCCAGATCAGTGAATGTCGCTCTTCTACGGATCTTAGGCTATCATCAGAGGGTCTAGTACGAGTTTGCACTCGATTGTCACAGTGGACGATAGCCTAGTCGACGGGAACAAATTCCATACATTTTCTAAATGCGACCCCTAGCAGTTTCTATCGATGGCTACTCTCCGGTAGGGGCGCTTTTACAAAATGTATGGAAATTGTTCCCGTCGACTAGGCTATCGTCCACCGTGACGATTGAGTGCAAACTCGTACTAGACCCTCAGATCCTTTCTATCTAAAACATATTGGATGTATTTTGCTTCCTACGTGGCTATTACAAAAATAATATTTGTATGTATTTACATTATTTAAACTCATTGTATTAACGACCTAAATGCCTAACCTTTAAGTTTAAAACCGTTTTTCTAAAGAGTCTCGAAAGTCTCATTTTCCCGGGAATTTCGAGACCGGGCTGAGTCTCGAATTTTTCTCCCGGGACTCGAAAATGTATCAAGACTGAAAGCCTTAGTCACTACCTAGGTACACAATAAATATGAATATTTACATGCTCTACAAACATAGAGAAATATCGTCATATTTTAACACTTAGCTCCTAAAATGATGATGATGATGAATAGGGTTGTTTCCAACTAGTCAAATCAAGCACTTTTAATGAAATGTAAAAAACGACCTTTGCCAAGGATTTTGTATGGTATATGACATAGTGACGTCATAGTGTTTTGCTGTCAAATAGAATACTTATTATCAATAAATTGACGATAAAAATGTTAAATAAAGTTTTAACATTAATGAACGAATAAAACTACTATTATTTTGACATGTCTCACTAGATAAAAATACTTGTATAATTTATTTCACTTGCAGGAAACTTCCCTATTGCTGATACACATACTAAACGAATATAGATATTCGTAGCGTGAGACAGATTAAGTGATGGTTTAGGAATGTTAATCCCCTAATTATTCCATTACTTATACTTCTGGATATAACTTTGAAAAAGGTAAGTAGACCACCATTTGAATACGTTACATGACTCTGAACATGTTACCGATGTGGGTCTTTCCTTTCTTTTTCCTACATATGAGTGCGTGGCCAACTCCGGCGACGGAGTTTTCAGGCCGTCCGAAGGCCTCCGACATGGCCTGCCGATTCTTGTCGTGAGATAAGAAACGGGACCAACAGCTTAAAACATGGCCAGTCTAGGTACGTACCTGCACATTGGTAGACTTCAATTCGTATTTGAGAGCGTTAATCGACAGCTTTTGGTCTTGTATCTTGGCGTCCGGAGGAAGGCTTTCCACTTCGATGGCTGTTATTATTCTGACATTGTTGAACGTTACACTAAAAACAGAACATATGGTTAAAGTAGTTTAAAATATTTAATTATGAATAAAATGTTGTTATACATTTACAAAAAACAAAAAACGGTGTATACGTATCCATTGTCTAGTACCCATAGTATAAGCTCTGCTTAGTTTGGAAGTAAGTAGATGTTGTTGTGTGAATGTAGATAAAAAATAAAACATTAAAGCTCCATGCATTAGTTCTGTGTCCAAAGCGCTGCTTGATATCGCTGGAGGTAGGAGGAGGACAAGTGTACTAAGTATACGTCTAAATCCAGTACAGTTCCCATCTCCTCTCCGTTGCTGTGCTATTTTTGGCTTGGTTATAGAGAGTACCTATACTATACCAACCCGTTTGGCC
The DNA here is from genome assembly GCA_944739405.2 of Euclidia mi. Lineage (NCBI taxonomy): Eukaryota > Metazoa > Arthropoda > Insecta > Lepidoptera > Erebidae > Euclidia > Euclidia mi. The sequence continues at coordinate 45,361,343 of OX123187.2, forward strand.
AGCGTGGTACAGTAGGCCAATTCCTCCTTTCAAAGGAGAGGCCTAGTCCAGCAATGGACTGTTAAAGGCTGTTGATGATATAGAGAGTAAGTAAAAGGAAAAGATGTATAAAACCCATCTGCACAAAAGGTCTGCTCCTCCTCGGATGGTGTCACGAGGTAATAGTGAATTTAGTAAATCGTAAGTCAAGTTAGCGCTAAGAATATTTTGCCTACAATTTGACTCTAAATTATAGGTACCTATATGTTAGGTATATAACGGACATCATCATCATCATCAGCCTGCCGTAGTCCACTGCTGGATATAGGCCTTTCCAATGGTACGCCACTGAGCACGATTTTCGGCTCTTCGTGTCCAGCCGCTGCCAGCCTCTTTGCGTATATCGTCATTCCACGTAGCCGGAGGGCGTCCTACACTACGTTTGCCAAGGAGCGGTCTCCACTCTAGAACACGACTACTCCAACTGTTAAGGGTTCTGCGACAGATGTGACTAGCCCACTGCCACTTCAACTTGCTATATAATGGACATGCACTGGTAAAAAGGGGTAATTTCATCATCATCATCAGCCATAGACCACTATTGGCTATGTACCTACTCTGGTCTATGGCCTCTCCCATGGCACATCCACTGAGTCTGATTTTCTGCTTTTCGTATCCAGCCGCTGCCAGTCACATTGGGTATATCGTCACTCCTCCTACCCAGTGAGCGTCCTACGCTACGTTTGCAAAGGCGCGGTCTCAACTCTAGAGCACGACTAATCAAAGGGTTCTGCCAAAAATGTGACCAGCCAACTTAAGCTTATTAATTCTTTGTCCATGTCGATTACTCAAAAGGCTAACTTAGCAACTGTCTTTATATCCCAAATAGTTACTTAGTATATCTTTGGTATATCTTCTTAATATATTTACATGGTTCTGAAATGTAATTTGCATCGGAATGTACCTACTCACTTAGCATGTCCAAGTACGTTGTTGGAAAATTCGTCCACTTTCACATCCGAGCAAAAATCAACTGTAACAATAAAAAATGTTAGGTCTCCTTCGCTACATAAATAAAGCGATGTGTTGTACCTAATTCATAAAAGCGTAGTGTATGTGGAAGACAGACGTTATCCAAGCAGGATTACCAGAAAGTAGTAAATGCTTCAAAATTTATCAAGCATTTTAATCGTTCACACGTTTTTGGCAAAAGAAAGGAAAGAGGAATTACATTCTGGTTTGTTAAGATCAGAGGCCCTAGTCAATGAATACAGATTTATATAGAAGCGCAGTTCTTAAGGATTTCGTGTGCCGATTCCAAGTGGAGCCTGTCTCCAGTTTAGTTCGTAGAAGGCGCCGTTGGCGGCGCTGGCGTCGTTCTCCGTCTCTCTTGCTCTCGTAGTTAGCCAACTAGGTAGACGAACGTTCCTCCTGTGTATCCATACAGGAGGAACGTTCGTCTCTCTTACTGTCGTAGAGACAGCTGCCACAGCGCGACTGCCACACCGCCAAGCGGCAATTTGGGTAACAGAAAGTCTGTCTTCAGAGCGCCCATAAGAAATGCGCCTCTATGTAAATATCTGAACTCTTTGCCCTAGCCAAATGGCATTCACTTGTGCTATCTACTTTCGCTAACGCTTGGTTGCCATGGCAACATAAGGAATTCCTTCTTCGTTGACCACGTGATACCTATATCGAAGGCTTATGTCAGTTCCATACATTTTTGCACTTAGCGATTAGCGATATCGTTAATCGAATGCCATTTGGCTAAAGGGGCTGATACAATTAGCCATTTAAGAAATTACTTCGGTACATAACATCTTTAATTTATATTAATTAATTTAATTATATTTATTTTTATTAAATCAATAACTGTTTAATTACCATGTACAGTCAATTTCGGCACATCTAGGGATATGTCGACCCTGCCTGGCAGGACGCGCACTTCAACAGAATTTATAATGAATTGTTGAGCTCCTGTCAAGTGGAAATTAGCGAGATGTATCGCGCCTCTGAAACACAGAACGTAAATTGCAGACATATTACAAAATTTATGTTTTCCAATTCCACCCAGATCCAGACAAGTGATTTTGATTAACAGTCCCCTGAATATATATCTATACGGGAATTAACGCGAACATGCATTAGGTATTTACATACCTTATTTTTGCTTGACGTTTCGAGACGGTTGCACGTCCCGTGGTCGCAAGCTGACTGGCGTAGCGATGTCACGTCTCCGAGTGCGAGGTAGAAGATTCTATTTCTACCCCCGCGTTGTTGATTTTCGAGGTACCGGCGCAAAACACACTAACCGTATCTGTATATTGAACATTCGCCGACTGCGCATGAAAGTAGGGTGTTGCTAACCGGATCACTGGATTCCACGCCGATGACATGGCGAATGTTCAATATACAGATACGGTTAGTGTGTTTTGCGCCGGTACCTCGAAAATCAACAACGCGGTGGTAGAAATGGAATCTTCTACCTCGCACTCGGAGACGTGACATCGCTACACCAGTCAGCTTGCGACCACGGGACGTGCAACCGTCTCAAAACGTCAAGCAAAAAATAAGGTATGTAAATACCTAATGCATGTTCGCGTTAATTCCCGTATAGATATATATTCTTAAACATGCAACGCGAGTGTTTAAAAGTTTCTAACAGTCCACTGCTGGTGAAAGGAGGAAGCTTGTGAAAGGCTTCTTTCATTTGCCCCACAATAGCATTGAGATGCAACAGAGGATTTGGCCTACTATAACACGCTGACCAAAGACACTATTTGTTTCGTGTATTTTCCTTAGTCACCTCATATGAATATGAAACCCACCAAATGAAGTAGTTACACTTTGTACTTATTCTTAATCCGTCACAAATAGTCTGCGAGTGGCGCTGATACACCTGAGCATTCACTTGTAACAGAACAGCGAACATTCGCCGTTTTCTGTTTTGTCGAACCGAACATTTTCATGATCATTCTAGCGAACACTCTAAATTTAAATAGTCCGTAGAATATAGAAAAAATATAGAAATCGCACTACAACAGCAGTTTTACCCAATATATTTACTTCAATTTCACTTATGAATTATTTCTAGAGAAAGAGTAAGATACATAAACAAATAGTAAAATGCAGATTTTAATTTGAACAGGTTTAATAAATCACACAAGTGTTTGTTCCTTCGTTCAAATTTATTAATCGATATCGAGAGTTTATCAACATTCTATTGAAATTAACTCTGAGTACCTAAACCAAATCTAAGGATCTATTGTAAACATTATCAATATTATATCGATATTTATTCTCAGTAATCCCATCACTAGTCCAGTTAAAATTAGTGACAAACTACGAAAATTCTTCCCTAGATTAAAATCATAAGTCAAAGTAATTTTAACCGCCATTGTAGCGCTAATTCTATGTATTATCTATATTATGAGGCTCGCCCGAATGTTCGTGAGAATGCTCGCTAGAACACACTCATTTGTTTTGTAACATTCGCGAGAATGCTCATTACAGGTGAATGCTCAAGTGTATCAGCGCTTATCTCATATGAATATGAAACCCACCAAATTAAATGAAGTGGTTACACTGTGTACTTATTCTCAATCCGTCACAATATAGTTTGCGAGTACTCATTAGGATTTTTTCTATTCGTCCGTAGTTTTGAAATGTCAATGACGCGTGCCGTCTACCCAATTTATAAACGATTGCTTAGCAATATTAATTATGTAAGTACATAAAATTATAACTTACTGTATTTCGTAGTCCTCAATACGGGTAGTAAACGTTTTAGGATTGTAATAAGGATCCAACGGTGGAATACTACCGAGGCCTGTCTTGAAGAAGATGCGGAACTTCTCGAAGAAGTACTTCAAGTTGTCGGAGGCTTGCTCGTCTATGATGGAAAGAGGCTCGTGCTTCGGGGTTAACTCGCCATATTTACCATAAATGTGCATCGGCCCCAAATCTTGAGGTGTGTCTGGAAATTACATTTAGTATGTAGTAGCTATAACCTTAGTCATCATCATCAGCTGCTTGTCGCAGTTGATTGCTGGATATAGGCCTCTTCAATGGCACGCCACACATATAAATTTTTGGCTCTTCATGTCTAGCCTGAAGCATAATCATAGTACTTTTTCATATTATTAATTTCATAATGCTAAAATTGAATACAATAAAAGGCGATTGATTTGTTTAACAACTAAATTTCGCCAGACAGAATTACAGAATTTTAATGAATCCTGCTGTAACTCTTACAGCAGTATTAAATATACCATACTTAGGAGTTTTGATTTGATTTATGGCTAACCCATCTTCTTTTACACCCGCGGAAATGATGACGAAAACGACGATATAAATGGAATTCGCTCCATCCGCCATGAATCGGTTCAGAGCTCTTGCCAATAAGAATATGGGAATGAATAAACAAAAAATAGGACTATTTGCACTTAATGGTTTTAATATACTCGTAGCTATACATACGATTTTAAAACGTCCAGCAATAGAAGAAATATCTGAGTAACACTTACAGGTAAACACTCCAAAATTGCCCACTACAACACAAAACATTAACCGAAGCCAATGCATGTTCAGCAATTCGCTGTTTTATCGTCGGCGTACTTAATACTATTACTTTTACTTATAAAATATACGCTTTATAAAGACTAATTAAACTTATATTTAAATCGTAGCTATTATACGCTCATTATGTTGATTAGTTAGGATCAGTCAATTTCTCATTGATTGTGGAATTTCCATGAAAATAGGTTTAAATTGCACCATATTGTTGGTAAGGCTTACAGTTACTGAGCGCTGGCAGAATTATATTCAGGTTGAAAGCAGGTAGGTATTTATTTGAAAGGAGTAAAGTGAGCTGTAGAACTTCAGGGAGAGAGAAAAGTTTAGTTAGCCAAAATAATCATGTCCACCAAGCCAGACAGATATTTAACGCTGGTGGGTTACTTACTTGGTTCTTGTCTTTGAGTTGTCATTTTTGTCAAAAAGTTGCATGTATTACAGAGTCTGACAGTATAACTCCGTAAGCACTCATGCCTTGGAGAGTCTATAGTATTATCAGATTAGGATGGACGGTTAAAGGCTTAAAACGTGTACACAGTAACTTCAATTTGCGTCTATTCGAGGATTTTAACTTTAGTGTCGACTGCGTCATTGCGACGTAGTAGCTCGAATGTTAATAGGTAGATGAAATTGGTATCTGGATTTGCGCGCGGCATTTGGATTATTATAATGGCAGGTGCACATTAGCTATACAATAGAAATCTACGTTATATAAAATCAAGTGGTTTTCCTGCGATTTGTGAAGTCGATTGAGTCCAATTTGGTTTATCTCCAGCAGTGCCGAAAAAAGTAAGAACTCTGGAGGAATATCACATTACTCTACGAAATAACACGATCATATCTAATAAGATAAATCTACACAAACGGTTAAGTACCATCCTTGACAATCTTGCACACGATTCACATAAAATATTTCGCTAAACAGTTTTTTTTTCCTCATACACACAACATCATCTAGTCCCAAACTAAGCTTGTACTATGGGTACTAGATAATGGATAAACATACATAGGTACTTATACTTTTTTTTGTAAATACATACATATTATTCATAGAAACACCCAGACCAAGACAAACATCCATGTTAATGCACAAAAATGTTTGACTTGAACGGGAATCGAACCCGCGACCTTCGGCGTAGCAGTCGCTTACACTCCCGCTGCGCCAACCGGTCGTCAAGTTAGATTTGATGACTTTAAAATACTTCGATTTGGATTAGGAAGAGGATCAGTTACCGCCGGATTAATATACGATCTATCCATGGGTTTGGAGATTAGAGATCATATATTGGGCCGGCCGATAGTTAGGACTTTATGACTTGGGTGAGGTACTCTTAGAATTGGTAATAGCGAAGGTACAACTTAATATTTAGGAGGAACTGTGACTTCTAAATATTTAATATGAAATTACTTTTCAGATGCATTATGGATAAGCAGCTAATTGGCAGTCAAATCATAATAATCTGATTCGTCATAGTGATAATAATTATGCGCAGTTTATAAAACTGAGGATAAAGAATAGCTGTACAATAGCTGGGCCAAGATGTATATAGGGTGTATTAAACAATTTGTATCGCTTGAATATGTTTTTAACGAGACATTTGTTTTATGTAGCACTTACCTCTAGGGTCCCAAGCCAACCTCACCTGCAAGTGGTGCACCTGCCAATCAACGGACGAGGCTCTGGCAAACAAAATATCCCGATAAGCGGGGAAACAGGCGTGAGTGTATGTATTACCTATAGGTATACTTAAAAGTTAAAACATAGTAAAGCTGCAGAGTTTATGCTGTTAAACGCGCTAACCTCAGGTTCGACTTAATATAATTATTTTTGTGATGCCACGCTATTTAACATTACATGATGAGCTACTGGTGCGAAGCAGTAGCCCAAAATAACGCGGGTGTGTATATAAGTGCAGCTAGTGCAAATATAATAAATATTTCGTATCGACATTGTTACGTAATCATTTATTATTAAGAACCATAATCGTTCCTTAGAACGATAAGCAAATAAATCTTTATGAACTAGCTATCCAACAAATAACATGAACATTTGAAAAGCACGCGGTAAAAGTAAGGAGTGAATAGAATAAACAAAGCATGATGTGGAGATAGAGCCTAGACGTAGAGCATTTAAAGAGAATAATATCCCACCAAAAACATTTTCATCTAAAATATTGCCAAGATGAGCATGTGCATACTGCACATGCTCATGTGGCTTACCCTGTGCAGTATGCAAAAGACATCAGACGTCATGTAGAGCCAAGCTTCTGAATGTACACGCCCTAACTCTACCAACCGTGATTTCGCAAACTCTACATCTCAGGCCAAATATGCATTTGCCTTTGGCTTCGCCGTTTCGTATTTTTGAACTGTTACAAAAGTGGACTACATAAATGTTACTGTAAAAGCCCGAAGTACGTAGGGTAAATCTTAAGAGGAAACAAGACGGCCGTTTTTCCATACAAACGTAGTCTCCTGTTTTCTCCTCCTCTTCCTCCTGGATAACGCCAGTAGAGCAATTATTTTTTTCCAAAAGATGTATGGCCCCGATTGGCATGTCCCTGTGTTTTCCTTTTTCTCATAAATTAAATATTAAAAAAGATATGAACCTTCAAATACCTCAAATATTGGCCAGATTTTCCGCTGTGTTCAAACATCCAAAAAAACAAATTTGGCTAAATTATTTAAAAAAAGGAAAACATAGGAACACGGCCGAAGCCTTTCTTTAATTTTATATGAAAAACTAGTTAAATCGATGAAGTTCTGGAGAAGAAATCAGGGGAATACGAAACGTTGATTTTGTGTACATTTAATAGGTATTTTTGGTCCAGCAGTAGCGTTGTCTCTATCGCGCTCTGCGGGGGCAGGCTTGAGGCTGCAATAGCTTTTACAAATACCTATTTTTCAATTCTCTTGCCCGTCGTGTCTCCTCTTAAGATTTACCATCATGAGGTGGTAAATGTCCAACTTTTTTTATAAAAGTTAAAAAAAATTGTTGACGGAGCCCTGCTTCGCAAGGCTCCTATTTTTGATTTAAGGGTCACAAGAGAACCTATCATAATCTAACATGGCAATTTGGCTTTTTTTATGCAAAATGTGTCAAATATTAGTATTATCGTATATATGTTACTGTAAAAGTCCGTAAGGTTAGTTGAGATTGTAACTCAAGTAACTAGGACATGTTAGGTTCTCTTGTTGCGTCTCTTGCGTAGTGTCCGCGCCGCCTCCTAAGTAGCATAACGAGGCGGGGCCTGCCAACACCAACGGCGGGCCAGTCCCGAGAGAGGTCACGGAAAGGTATGCCATCAGAGAATCGCGTGACCCCACCACTACACGGGACCCGTAGGGACGACGCGGTAGTTTTAGTGGGTATGCCCCGAACGCCTAGGGAGAGCCTCCACACACCTCCTCCGCTGTTCCCAAGCTCGGTCGATCACACGCTGGCCGGGTTGGCGTCGAGTTGAGATGGCTCATAAGGAGAGTTTCCACCGTAGTCAACAAAAAAATCTGCAAAGCAGGGCCTCGTCAACTTAGTGTTTTGCTTTTTTTTTTAAATTCGGGCATTTACCAACTCATGCTGAAAATCTTAGGATTTACTGGGAAATCTTTAGATTTACCGTACTTAGGTAAGTATATATTAATGAACATTTGATGCTTTTTGATTTATTTGTACGTTATGGCGCTGATACACTTGAGCATTCACCTGTAATGAGCATTCTCGTGAATAATAATAATAATAATATTCTACCACATTCATACAACACCATCTAGTCCCAAACTAAGCAAAGCTTGTACTATGGGTTACTATATAATGGATAAACATACATATATCCTTTTTTTTTGTAAATACATACATATTATACATAGAAACACCCAGACCAAGACAAACATCCATGTTCTTGCACACAAATGTTTGACTTGAGCGGGAATCGAACCCGCGACCTTTGGCGTAGCAGTCGCTTACACTCCCGCTGCGCCAACCGGTCGTCGAATGTTTCAAAACAAATGAGTGTGTTTAGCGAGCATTCTCACGAACATTCGGGCGAGCCTTAGAATATAGAAAATACATAGAATTCGCGCTACAATGGCGGTAAAACCCAATAGGTACATTTACTTCACTTTGACTTATGTAGGGAAGAATCTTCGTATTTTGTCACTAATTTTAACTTGCCTAGTGATGGGACTCAGAATAAATATCGATAAAATATCGAAAATGTTTACAATAGATCCTTAGATTTGGTTTACTCAGAGTTAATTTCAATAGAATGTTGATAAAATCTCGATATCGATTAATGAATTTGAACGTAGAAACTGACACTTGTCTGATTTATTAAACCTGTTCAAATTAAAATCTGCATTTTATTATTTAGAAACGTCATTTGTTTATGTATCTTACTTTTACTTTAGAAATAATAAATTTACTTTAGAAATTCATAAATGAAACTGAATAAACATATTGGATAAAACTGCTGTTGTAGTGCGATTTCTATATTTTTTCTATATTCTACGCTTGAATGATCGTGAAAATGTTCGGTTCGACAGAATAGAAAACAGCAAATGCTCGCTGTTCTGTTACAAGTGAATGCACAGGTGTGTCAGCGCCATTAGGTATAGAACATATTATTTGTATAAATTCATTTCAATTTTAGAAAATCGTCGAAAGAAAGAAAGAAGAAAATAGAAGCCTTTGTGTCTACGCATCCTTCATTTTAAAAAGGTTGAAATATTTTAATCAAATGTTTGTTCTAAAGTTCTCTAAATTTTCTCTTGGAGTGCGTCCAATAGAGTAGTTTTACAGAAGAACCCGTTGTCTGACCTTTCGCTTCCTATCAAATATGACCTGAGTACAGAATACAAATAACAATATCTTATCTGTCAATGCCTAGGTTATTAAAGGCACATGCGTCTTTTGATATCATTAAAAAGATTAGTATTATCGTATAGCGAAGCGATGAAAACATTTAAAGTTCTAGATTACAAGTAAATTAAGGAATCCGAATCATAGAATGTTTTAAAACTGCACGGTTGGCGCGGCGGCCTCGCCACTTGACATTGCGTGTTGAGGGTTCGATTCTTTCTTTTCATTCGAACACTTTGTGTGATCCATAAAATGTTGTTTCAAGTCTGGGTGTTCATTATGTCCGTTGGTTGTATCTTTGTAAAGGCCCCGCGACACAGGATTTATTTCTAGTGCGGGAGTTGTCTTAAAAAAAAGGTAGATACGTAGGTTAGTACATCAGTCAATACAGGAAGCCGGCAATTCAGCACACCACTTGTTTTTTAATACCTAACTGAACCATATACTACAAGCCACACGAGACTTGACGAGACACACACAGGTTCGATTCCCACACTAGATAACACTTTCTGTAACCCACAAATAGTTTTTTCGAGACTTGGTGACCTTTGTGTCCGTTATTAGAATATTTGTAAAGTTTCCGCGACTCACGATTTATTCCTAAAGCGGGAGTCATCATATAAAAAATATTTACTGAAATCTCAGTGTAGATTGAAAAACGAGATAGGTTGTATTATTTGTTATTCGTGGTGACGTAAAATTGTAATTACAATGAATTAAATAAATTATATAATCGTGGACATCGTTAGCTGTAATCCATTAATATTACATCGTGTATTATCTGATACCAACATGACACAGGACGCTTGCATTGACTAGCGTCCTATGCTTAGGTGTCGGATAGAATAATACTATATAAAATGGCTGATAAAAATTGTATCGTACCACGTGGTCATATTTTTATTGTGATGATTATCTTGTTACCGCTTGCCCCGCGCCTCGAAGAGCACGTTAAGCCGTCGGCGTCGGCCGTCATGAAGATCTCTAACAATCGTTATATGGCGTCAGTAGATACCTTCTAAAGACACTAGTCTAAACCATGGAATATCGCTATCCCTTCGAGTTCCTCTATTCCTTAAGCCGTGAGTGGCGTTCGAGGCGACAAAGAATTTTGCGTTATTCCATTGTTCTGTTAATTTTTATGTCCATACATTCCACTGCGTTCCAAGAATTTTTAGCAACAAAATATATTTCGTAAATTAAGGCGCTGTCCTAAGCGACTGTTTTGGTAAATGAGGGGGTGAAGCAGGGGAGGTGAAGGGAGCTTAGCTCCGTCTACTGCGGGGCGCCCCCCTTCATTCTTTTCGCGTGCGGCCGTATTCTGGCGACATCCGTATTCCAATATTTCAAAATCGCAAGCAAAACGTTTTAGCATATTGAATTGAGATACTGATATTAAAATTTATATTACATACATCAATCTGTTTGTACAAAATTGGCATAGCGCAATTTTTGTTCTCAGTGCAGCCATGAGCAAAACTGGTTTACATTAGACATTATAGGTATTAAATGTTGACGAAAGTAGGTAAATACCTACGTGCCGTAAGATGATAAAAATAATTAAGTCAGTTCCATGTATGGAGAGGCCATTATTATGTTTGTTTTGTTTTTGTATAAAAATAGTGAAGCAGTTCATAGAATACCTACATCTAATTCCATTCCTTCCAGTTTTCAAATCTGTTTTGCAATAAATTGTCTGTGACATACGGGCGGACAGACAGACAGACATTGCGAATCTATAAGGGTTCCGTTTTTTAAATTTTTGGCTACGGTACCCTAAAAAACAGAATACTGCTCTACTAAGCGCAAAAGCCGTATCTCAACTAAAGCGAGTTACGAGATAATTGAAGTTTAGTAAAAGTTGATTTCTTTTATTTATTTATGGATGTTTATTGTTATTATAGGTATAATTATTATGGCAAAGGTTTCGAAATACTTCGCCGTTTTTAGGGGTTGTGAGTGATTGGAGAGGGAGCAGGGGAGGTCTTGAAACCCCCCTCACCATGTTCACTTGCCGGAAATACTTGGTTTCCTCTGAAAAAAAAAATCTCCAAACATCGGTGTGTATGGTACTGCCAACTTCCACATTCATCACACTAGTTTAATAAACTAAGGTTGTCGGAGCCCTGCGAAGGGCTCCTATTTTCGGATTAATTGTCAAAAGAGAACCTAACATAACCTATTTATTTACTTATTACAGTCGCAACTAACCCAAGGCACTCGAAAGCAATGAAGCACAAATTTGACATTAGCTGTCAATATGATCATACCAAGATGGCAGTTTTGCGTTTCGTTTCACGTTTTTCACATAAAACCTAAAAATTACATTTGTAAAACTGTACTAAAGTATAAAAACTATGTTCCGTTTTGCATAATTGCCGAAGTATTTATGAAATTTTGGAAATTGTTTAAAAATATTTAGACGCAACTCCGGCAGCCAAAATTACTTTTAGGGGATTAAAACGAACTACTTAAGTCCCCTACACTACCAATACCCTCAAATTCAGGCGACTCGTTTCGAAACCCAACCCATTATTATTTTTCAAAATAGATGAAACATCAAAAATATATGTGGATATACCTTATTCATGAGATACTGCTATGTCGCTTAGAAAATTATAGAATTAGAATTTGAGTTACTGCTTTTTCGTTAGCTCTCGTCATACATGTTTGTATGGAAAAATATAAAAAAAATCTTTCGCTTCAAATATGTGTTGTTTCAAAGAAAATACATATTAAAAGATATTTATTTATATTCATTTATAATTTATTAACGAAATGCAGAGTTTACAGCTCATCAAAAGTTAGCTGTCTGCTACAACCCGGCAGGTTTTCTTTATTCTCATCGAATGCTAAAGGCAGTGTGTGAGGTGATAAGGCTTCAATACTTATTATTTGCTGATGTTCACGAGGCACAGTTTCATTTACTTTCCTTTTACGGCTTGGTATTGTAGAAATTTCAAGCACTGATGAAACATTTTCCTCTCCGTGATCTCGCAATGCCATCCCTTGAGCTTCATGAGAATCAACAATTTCAGGCAACTGCCAATTCATATAAAACGCCACAAGCTTCTCCCAGAAAACATTATCTATTTCTATGATTTCTATTTTTAGTGGTATACTTTCACCACTCCACACAGCAAATAAACACCTTTGTTTGCGTGTAACGTGGTGTTGCCCCTGAATTTGGTAATAACAATTACAATATTTGTTTAAACTAGTCAGTTCACTTTTTTATCATGTTTCCATATTTGTATTTTATTTGTTCTTATACTATTCTCCAGGCCATTTTTATAGGCAACTTTTAATTAAATTTCCACAATCGTATTAATCCATCTGGCGTGGCACCAATAATCGAATAATCCACAAGGCTCGATTGTTACATTTTCTTGCTTCGCCAGTTGTTGCAAAGCCAGTTGTTCATTTTAGATTCCATGCGCAACTGATTTTACATTGCAAATATTTTATTTGTACAAAATATGTTTTACTAAGTTGGCTTTACTGCTGTTATCTCTTCTTTTTACCACTATACAAAAATTTCAATCTGTCAACATATTCTTACGCAATTCGAACCAGTCACTACTACCCCTTTTGTAATTTTTGCTTATCACTACGGAATTTGAGTCAAATTTGTTAAAAAATTGTTTGGCATTTCTTGGCTAGCTCTTGAACAGATCGTGTTAGGAATGACTGAAGTCAAATGTGTGTAAGACGTCGCAGAACTGTTATCTTTAACTTCACTGTAATTACAATAATGATAATTAGTTACGTGCTTTATTATTAAAAAAATACTATATCTTGTGTTATAGCAAACAGAGAAGTCACCTTCTTACTTATAAATGATTGATTTTAGAAATTAAAAAGATATTAGATGTACTGAGACATACCTAATAGTTTATGAATAATCAAAGTTTTACCCGATGTACCTAAAAAGGTTTATGTTCAAAACACAATAATACAACATTCGTTACCGCTTGTGTGCGGATTGCGGAGCGCCATATTAGCGCTGTCATCATTATTGTTCGCCGTGGCGGCATCTTAGCGCTCCAGGCGCTCTGACAAGCTAATGAATTTGAAATATAGGTACATAAAATGATTCGATTTTATGTTATTACTCTTTCAAAAATTGAAAACTGTGGCAGCTATGTATTGTGAGAATAATTTATATAATTATATTATGCATAATCGATAATATATAAGTAACATAGTTAGTCATAAAAGATTCTTATGAAAATAATTTGTGTAAATATGTTACATATTTCATAATCACTTGGCCATGGATGAATTTCTATTTTATTACGACGCTTTCTTGTACAAATCCTTCGTAGAACTTCATTTCTCTAATTGTCCATATTTTATTCTTCTAATTATATATTTATAAGCACAGAAACAATAACACATTAAACGCAACAAGAGTATAATCTTAGGTCCTAATTATATGTGCCCATTACATGAAAAGCCTATTTAATTCAAAGTATTCAGTCTATAACATAAAACATGAAATTACGACCTCAAATCGGCGTATTATAATAACAAACAGGTTTACGTAAAATTTCGTGCAGCGGAGACGCAAGCGACATGACCTATCTCTCACAGGGCTCATAGCCGAATGATGAGGTCTGGGCGGGGCGTAAACTAGCAACTGACACTCAGTACACCGCTTATGCTAATAAGGTTTAAATTGCTGAAGCGTTTGATATTGATGGGATCTACCGAGCATCAAAATCATAGACGTTTGGCAGATTTTATTTAATTTTACAAAATATACACGTATAATATGAAAATAAATAGGGTAATTCTTTAGTTCATTAGATTTCCTACAATATTATCAAAAAAAATATGACAGCTTACGATCAAAATATTGCAAACAGTGAGACGAAAGATTATTTTCTGCCTCGATTTTGTGATTTTTTTACCGTGATTCTATTTTACGTACATAAAAATTCTTTCAAAAGTCTTTTGTTCAGACTTTTGACTTTAAGCTCTAATTTTTGCTAGTTTGTAATATGTACCGTTATGGCTAGATGCGTGACGAAAAATTAGGTGTTTCACGGCTTCTGAGGTATAACAGCGCCTTAAGCGCTCCAAGAATGTTTTGAGTAGAGTAAACAAAAAAATAATTTAGAATAGAACATTATAAAGCAGCAGGCTTAGCCAAGACGTCTTTCTGCAAACGCTAACGCAAAAAAATGTATGGAGTGAACGCAAAGTCACGTGATATAATCAAACAAATAGAAAAGTCGTAGCCAAATACACAACGCATAAAAAGCATTCGCATCGATAGATTAAACTCATCGTTTCTGCGATGTCAACCGCAAAATGGTAGCCAAGTTGCCAATTTCGGCCAAAACTAACGCTATTAGCGTCGATTGCGTACGGATAACAATCGAATGATAGAACCCTGCAGAAAACGCAAAAAAGAATCCCATAGACGGTCAGCCTGTACTCGGCCTAGAGCTCCTTGTTAGGGCCTCGCTAAATCACTATGCCTAAAACATTGTTTAGCTATTTCAGACGCAAAGGGCCCATTTAATAGAGCAAGGGGCCACTTAAGTGTTCTCCAAGTAAGTTGAATATCGCGATTCACGTCATTGTTTATGTTTCAAATTCCTTAGAGGGTCAAAGTTTTTAAGTAATAAATATTATTTAAGCTTTAAAAAACTCTAAATGTTTAAGACTATATATGATTATATAAAACTTTAAACGAATACACAAATGTTCTGGTTCGAACGTTTGTTTCACTCGCATAAATATTTACATTACCTTGATATTTGACGCGCTTGACGCTTCAAACAACGCAAGGCATGTACTAATAACCATGTTGTGTCGCAGAATGTGCGTATGACACTAACGCGTGGTGTTGGCTACCAATTTTGCGTTTTCTTCGATTGCAAACGCGTTTGCGTTTGAAATCGGAGAAAGGCGATGGAAACGATACGTTTGAGTTTTGGCTAAGCCGGCAGATCTGCTAGTTGAACTTAAAGGCAAGCTACAAAAATTATGCTGACTTTACTTATTTTATTTTTGAGGGCTGTGGCACTGTTTTGGTACTCATTATTTTAAATAATATTAGGTACTAAAACGTGGAACGCAGTGGAATGGATTTTTGGAGCGCAGTGGAATATTCCACTGCGCTCGAATCGAAATCAAAATCAAAATCGAAAACGTGCTGACGAACATCAGTCATCCCGTGACCACGGCTGGTATAACCCATGCCGAAACGTCGGGAAAAATAGAAAGGTATTTCATCTTTCTTTTCGTTCATTAACACGATTCAGACCCGTTGCATAATCTTTAGTATGTGTCCAAATCGTGGTAGTTTAAAAGTAGTTATTACAAACCGCTACGGGCCGGAGTTTGTAAATAAAGTCAAACATCTAGAATTCCTTCGCGTTAAACGTTTGCGTTTAGAATCATCGTTAGTATTCTTGATAAAATGTCGCGATGCCGGTGTAGTACCCTCGGGAGTGCGTATTAAACCGCGAAAAGACATACCACACTCAGAAGGAATTCTAAAAAACGCGAGTATTCGTCTCCTGAGACAATTAATTCGGAACTGTAGGTACAATATAAATAGTGTGCAGTGTGAACTATACAGTTTACATGTGGAGTGTGGTGCTGTGTTATCACGCGATGATTTTGATCTGTGCGACCGTGTAACATACAACCAATCGAGCCGTATCCATGAATTGTGTAGCATCAAACATGAGGCGAAATACACAAAATTGCTACGTCAGCGCGACAGGTATGTTCACAAAAGTGGAGTGCGTAACCAAAGCGACACAGTTATTAATCTATCGAGCACAAACATAGACACAGCCACACAGAACATATTGGCTAAAGGATTTAAAAATTACGCTATGACACCCAAACGGATTCCGTATGAAAATATCATAAGTGGCATCGAAGAAGTTATAATGCGCAACAAATTACCACACAACGACGCGGACACACTGAGACAGGATGTTGCAGTTATCTTGCGAAGGTGGAAGCTACCGAGACCGAATGTTACTACGGAAGAGCGTCAAGCACTGAAAGCGCTACGTGAAAACACGGATATTTTAGTGCTTAAGGCCGATAAGGGAAACGCCACCGTAGTAATGAATTCTGGTGATTATGATTATAAAGTGTGGGATCTATTAAGCAAAGTGTCCACATACAAGCCGGTGTCATATAATCCCACTGCCAGAGTCACAAAACGTATACGAGCGCTTGTCAAGGACCACCAAGACCTGTTCACGGACGATGTTTTTGAACGCCTCTATAGACCTAAGACCGTTCAACCGCCGAAAATATATGGTTTGCCGAAAATTCACAAGAATAACGTGCCTCTACGCCCGATCGTAAGTCAGATCAATTCACCCACTTACGACCTAGCGAAACACATTGCAGCGGTACTGCAACCATTAGTAGGTAAGACATCGTCGTTTGTAAAGGATTCTCGCCATTTTGTAGACGTCATCAAGAGCATGAAAGTAGAACCCGATGAAGTGATGGTGAGCTTTGATGTCGAGTCACTATTCACAAGCGTTCCAATTCAAGACTGCCTTGATGTGGTCGAGAGTAAACTGAGGTTAAACGGTCTGTCTGATAAATACATTGTTCTACAAGCGTTCCACGTAAAGATATGGAAAAGATACGTCGATGACGTGTTCTGTATTATAAAGGGTAACAGACATGTTGTAGAACAATTAGTAGATCACTTGAACTCCATACACCCTTACTTATGAAATGGAGACAGACAGATCGTTGGCTTTCCTCGATGTTAAGATCAAGGTGAGAGAAAATGGAAACCTGTCACACACTGTTTACAGGAAGCCCACACACACGGACAGGTACTTACACGCAAATTCACATCATCACCCGCGACATTTGCAATCCGTTATTGCTTCATTGACAAACAGAGCATATGATCTTTGCGACCCCGAACACTTAGATAATGAGCTCACACATGTTCGGGAGGTACTAGCAAAACGGTTACAAACACAATATGCGAAGGTCAAGGAAAAGGTTGAGACTGACTGAAGTGAACAGAGCGCCAGCGTTCATGCCCTACATAAAAGGAGTAACGGATAAAGTTGGAACAGTACTACAAAAATACTCCATCAAGACTGTATATAGTCCGTACTCCAAAGTAGCAAATCACCTGCGTACTCCAAAGGATGTCATCCCTTTTCAAACACCAGGCGTGTACAAGGTGGATTGCAGCTGTGGTAGTGCCTACATCGGGCAAACAAAAAGGACCATCGCCGAACGAGTTAAGAAACACATCACGGCCATCAAAAACCGACAAACCACCAAGTCGGCTATAGCTGAGCATTTGTTTTAGTCAGGATCCAATCACTGGATTGAGCTACATCGGCCCCAGGTTCTCTCCACAGACCGTCACTATTTTTCAAGAATAGCACGAAATCAAAAAGCACACAAATTTCAACCGGGAGGATGGTTACCGTTTATCTACATCTTGGAATCCTGTCATCAGCAAATGTAGACACCGACGAGGTGACGTTACGCGCCAGTGTGTAGATACCATTAGTGTTGTGTGTCGAAGTACCGACAGTTCCGAACATATAAATGTTAATTATTGTGAAAACCAAGTGAGGATAGTTGCCAAAACCCGCACTTCTCGGAGGCAGCGCTTACGAACATCAGTCATCCCGTGACCACGGCTGGTGTAACCCATGCCGAAACGTTGGGAAAAATAGAAAGGTATTTCATCTTTCTTTTCGTTCATTAACACGATTCAGACCCGTTGCATAATCTTTAACTCCGATTTTTTTACATATAAGGTAGCAAGATTGGGGTCCGCTAACTGTCTAACAGGATTTGGCTGAATATTAACTTTTCCACTGAGCGACTGCCTGTCTGACCTTCGCAACGCAAAGGAATAGCAATATTCCATGGTAGCCATCTTGACTGACGGGACCGAGGACTACCTAACTTGTTTTCCGAGGCATGGGGTAAGCGATAATTCGAAAAGTCTGTGCTACGGGACATGAGTATGAATCAGTTACCTTCTGCATGACAGCCTGTGGGCATCACAATTAAGCATTGCCAGTCAAGATAGCTGGGTCTGGGTGTTCATTGTGTCCGTTAGTTGTATGTTTGTAAAGTCCCCCGCGACACAGGATTTAGTCCTAATGCGGGAGCTGTCTTTTAAAAAAAACTAAAAAAATCGTTGTTACGTAATTTAATTACAATAGATGTCCGTTTTCAGTTGTCATTATGGAGACACCTGCTTATCAACGTATTAAAAATGCACGTCGTTTAAATCACAAACGATAAACAAAGCTTATTTTTAATCTTACAGCGTTCATTAATCCCTCCAAATGGACATTAATTATGATGGATGAATAGATAAGTAAATCCATAATGGATATATATTGGAGGCAGAAACTAATCTTCTATAATAGCCATAAAGCTAGAGGTAGATATACCTTTTGATTTTTTATTTAAATAATTTACATTTTAAGTGTTTTTAATTTCTATATATTTTTATTATATATTTCTATATAGTTTCAGAATATGAAAGTGCTGTGTCTATTTGCGTTAGCCGTATGTGCACTTGCGCACGGCGCAAATCTCCAGGATGAGATCTTACCCCCAGGTTAGTTTAAACTGTCGTTATAACGAATGAGGGAATAAATATCTTAGATGTTCCATGCAATAAATCAAATATCATGCAGTCTATAGTCAAAGTAGATAAAATGAGAAATTGCATCTGCGTTTCTAAATTTAATAATAAAGTACTTACATACTTTATTTATACGATATCCACATCGATATCGATCTCTGAGCAAGCGACAATTAACACTTTTATATGACCACTTTGGATTAGTATCCGAGTCGCTCAGAGTGGCATTGAAATAGTCTCCTACTGAGCTAGCGCCGCGCTGTTTACAAAAAATAATGACAACTTTCTTTACTAAATAAAAAATAGGTTTTGTATGAATGAATTCTTACAATATTGTCGTTTTCAGGTATCAGTGTCACCAAGGATTTGGAGGCGACCCAATACCACTTGAGTTTACAGGCACCCAACTACGAAGACATTCAAGAGATCCCTGAATCTGAAATAAAAGGTGTAGCAGATAACAGACTTATTTCTGGAGCTATCGAAGAACTCCTTGAAAATTTCAGAGATGTTGTTATCAATGGCAATGACGATGTGCCACCGCTAGACCCACTGGTTATACCTGTATTGGGACCTTTTGAATACCGCTCTGTAACGTAAGTAATATACTACATAATACAGTTTTTTGATTATAGATATTTTTTGACTGCCTCGTTGGTCGAGACCAACGAGGCAGTCAAAAAATGGCGGCTTAAATCTACGCATGGGATTGGGAGGTCTCGGGTTCGAATCCCAGGTCGGGCAAAGTGTTATTGGGTTTTTCCGTTAGGAAATTCTCAGTAGCAGCACGGAGTCTGGAAATGGGCCCGGTACGGCAATAGGCTCGCCCCCTATTACGTGGGACCTAAAAATTCATGGCGAAATGTGGGTGTAATATTACACCTCTGCCTGCCCCTTCGGGGATACAGGCGTGAGTCTATAAATAAAAATAAATAAATAAATATGAATATAAATAAAAAATATATTTATATTTTGCGTGAGACAAATGAAATGATGTGCTGATGACAGGCAAATGTTTAGCTTTGGAAATACATTCCTGTTAAATTCCTTTTCTCCTTGCACTTACAGTGTGAAATTTTGCCCAACTTTTTAAATAGGATATATTAAATTTATCTTTCCATATTACAGCTGATATTCTGTCATATCTGGTTAGACTTAGTAAGCGGAACTCGGGCTCCAGGGCGCGTAAGTCTTGGATGCCACCAGGATATCGCTAGGACGATGATGATGAATATATTTACATATAAGTATACAAGAATATAATATATATGTTTTTTCTGTAGTGCTTCAGGCGAGGTTACTGTAAACAACTTGCGTATGGAAGGTTTGCGCTGGTTTGTGGCCGACCGGATCAACATCAACCCTGTTCGTCTCACCGTTGGCATGACCCTCACTGTCCCTTGGATAACAATCACAGGTAATTCAATATATATCAGACAGTTCAACAATACCTAAACTTTACAGCTGCCATACTGTTCCTCCGATTGTTTTACAAGCCTGTCAAGTAATTTAGCACTTTTGCGAAGACATCATGAGTGATGTTATAGCCAACTAAAAAGATTGTATTTCAAAACTTATTGCCTAAATGATTTCTTCAGCTGTAGCTTGCTAGGAAAGTACAAAATGTGTCAAATAATCACGCTTTTTTCCGGTTGGAGTTAGTGAATAGGTTAAATTAAATATGCACCAAACACTGTGGTTTTTTTTTATTCACAGGCAGTTATGACGCGCGCGCCAGAGTGGCTTTGATCACTCATAGAGCCGGCGGAAACTTCAGGTAAACTTCAATTAGCATTACAATTTTATTTGCTAGTGATGCACGGCTAAACCAAATTAAGTAAGTAGAGAAGGAAAGAAATAAGATTAGTTTTATTTTCTGCATAGTTTTTGGTGGTAGGTACGACGCGTCGTCACTTCGTCAAATTAGTAAATTATTGTCACCGCTCTAAAGTATCAACTTGTATCACATAGTGTGTTGGTAAAACAGAACAAAAAGTTTTGATCGAAGTAGTTTTAAAAGAAAACAAGAGTCTTATTTGTTTTATTTTATTTATTTTATGCTTTATTGTACACCAGAAATATTACATAGGATATCATCGAGTCTTAGTGCTACTACTTACCTTTACGACCAGCTGGACTACAAATTACTTCTTCTCCCACGCAAGACTATAAACGTCCACGCCTGATGTGTAAAACAAAATATATTACAATTATTTTCACCACTGCAGCTCAAGCATGCCGCTTTTGCTGTGAGACAACAGTGAACAAAACGCGATTTTGATTCGAGCGTGAGTAAAAGTAGCTTTTTAATTTTTCAATCTTCAGTGTCACGAATTAACATTGTTCAGCCATAAATTTGAAACATTCGAATTTTACTGTGCTCTGTCTCTTTCACATGCATATAAAAAGTGAGTGAAAAAACAAACCCCTTCGAATTCGAAATTCGATTTTGGAATTCGACCTCAAAGAAAACACCTACGGCAACGCAAAAAAAAAAGATATTTGTAATAAAGAAATTACTTTTTTTATATGTTATTGTTTACATGTTTAATTTATTATTGGATTTTAATAAAAATAAGTCTAATTAACAGTATAAAATTAGTATTTAACCAATACATTTTTATTTAGAATTACAACAATAATACATTTGAAAAATAAACATCAGGGACGCGGTATTAAAACGTGATTTAAAAAATTAGCGGGAATAAAAATTTCGCTGATGCTGATACAGGAGGTATAGCGTAACGTGTTAAATTATATTAATATATAAAATAATCTAAAAAGATGAGTGAAACTAGCGATGATGACTGTACTTTAACACCAGAAGAGTTAAAAATCAACAAGTGATTATGCAGAATTTAATCTATTCCTGTTCATTTCTATGTCTCCTAAGTAATATGTGTACTCACTGCTGTGGTGAAAAGTTATGTGTGCTACACGAGAGCAAAGTTTTTTGTATCTCGTGCTGTTGAGTCCCTCACCACGCTCAGGATTCTAACTTTAATTCACTCGCTACGCTCGTGAATCAATCATAGAATCCTTCGCTTGCTCGGGACTCAAAATCAGCACTCGAAACAAAAAACAACTTTGCTCTCTTGTTGCACAAATAACTATTCTTATTTTAATTTCAGGGTTTTCGCTCACCGCATCGAAGTTGGTTTTGACATGAGGATGGGCACCAACTTGTTTGGTGGACACTTGATTCTGCGTCAATTGGATATCCACATCGACATCCACGACACCCAGGTAAAATATGTTCAGGCTTTGATTGCAGTAGGTAAATAGTTTGCTTTATTAGTTTAACTCAATAGAAACAAGAGCAGCAAGACTATTTATTCAGGAAAGTTCTATGCGCCGCCACGCTGAGTCAAAATACTTTTATTATCTACGTTTAATTTATAGTCCTGGTTGTTTTTTATCCTTAGTTTGTATATGTGTAAAAACACTAGCGATTTAAAGTCCTAGCGCGACAGTTGTTTTTCAATTAAAGAAAACTAACCATCGCGTTTCTTGCCATTAGCTCAGATTATTCCTTTTAGAGTGCTCTACATTTTCTTGTATTGAAAATAAACGTTATTAATTAGGAGCTTGAAGGTGATAAATGCATGGTGATTTATAATCACCGTCAGTTATACAATCTGCTATACCGATTGCTGCCGATGTGTACTTACTTTTGTATAGAATGTTTAGATATTAAAATCTACGATTTGATAAGTATATAAGCAGTTTACAATCAAACAGCTATTACGCTGGATCGGTTCTATTCTAATCGATGGAAGAAGCATCAGTACATACACTATTCGCAACTTCTATCAAACTATGTACTTACACATTTTTTGGCGATGTACATTCGTAATTCAGAACTAAGTACATGTTAAAAATAAGATCATTGGTTTCCAGATCTCTATCACCGGTATGACTGGATCCACCCTCATCAATACGTTCATCAGTGCCACAATTCAGAACATATCGCAAGAATTGATCCAGAATGAGATGCAGAACGTCAGTGCTAAACTCAGCGAAGAGTTGTTCGATGTCATTAACGAAGTACTTAAGGACTACAGCGTCAGCGATATTTTTGGTTAAAACGTTGAGTCCAAATGCCGACCAAAAGATCGCGTGGAAATAAGATGATCAGACTGAAGAATGTAAATACAAATTACGAACTTAATCAGATTATATTTACTTAGTCATATTTTGTTATCAAACTTGTCAAAATATTTTATGAGTAGGTATTCTTCGTAAATAAAACCTAAAAACAAGGCTTATGAAATACAAGTATTACATTTATTTTTGATACCATTGGAATTACAAAAATTGAAAAGAGTACTCTGTGATTCTGATTTTTTATCGATAAGTTATACAATAGATAAAATCTCTGTAATTAAGGTACGCATATGTTTATAAATTAATATAAAGAAATTATGTGATAACGCCGAGTTTTACTAAGTATGTGGTCATGTTTTAACATTAGTGTAGATTCACTGAACCTACTATGTTATAATAATAAAGCTTTGCTGCCTCTACTTGTTTATTACGTGGAGGAGTCTCAGTAGAGTCAGAATGTTCGGTAGCAGCTAGCAGCTCTTTGTCTGACAAAACTAACCTCTATTTGCAGTTTCTTCAGAATATCGCTTGCTATGGCTCGTTAAGAATATCGTTGTAGCTTATGACATGCACAGTGGTTAATTTTATAGATAACTACCTGTGCCCGCGACTTCGTTCGCGTAAATGTTGGAATTAAATTAGCACGACATTTATGCCAAAAGTATATAATATTTATAACTTTTATGTGTATATTATATACCTAATTTACATCTTTGGAGAATTTATTTATACACAACATTAACTGTTTTACTACCTTCACATAGAACATTTAAATTATTTTTACCGCTCACTCGTGAACATACCACATATAGGGTAGACCGAGGCGAATCGGATCAGGGGGTAAATCGGATCAAAATAAGAAATTTGTGAATATTTTTAATACAGCTTTGATAAGGAATACCAGCTACTGACATCTCACAAGCCACTTTCACGGCCCTGTCACGACCTTGCCGCTCTGAGCGGCGGCTTAGCGCGGGGCGGCAAGCGGTAAGATCAAATGTATGAAGACGTTCGAAGCACGCCACGAGCCGCCGCGCACAGCGACAACGCGCGCGTTTTTTTTGGCGCGAATGGCTGCGCGGCGAGCGGCGCGGCGCGCGGTGCGTCGAGCGGCGGGAACAAATGTACTGCGACCGAGTCCGACGCCACGACTCCGAGCGGCACAGACAGCGTTACGCGAGGGACGAACTAGGCGGTTAAACTATTTGTTAAATATTTTGTGGCGGTAATGATTAATGAATACGGAGACATTTAAAGTCGAAATTTTTAAACGGTCGCGTGTGTGGATAGCAACACATCCGCTGTATTAATACAAAAATGTTAATAAAACGTTGCGAGATGTAATGAAACAATGTTTTACAGAATGTAATGGTAGGTTTTAATATAAATCGCAAACATTAAAACATTGTTTAATGTACATATGTACATATTTAGGTACAGACACAGCTACTATGAAAGTTAAAAGGTGATTTACCTACCTACTTAACGTAATCTACGTTGTGTAGGTACCTATTCAACGCCTCATTAATTGCGAATATGCATTATTCCTTTGATATAAAATAATTGTAAGAAATGAAGATCCAGTGTCGACAATTTTGTAGGTATACCGTATAGTTACACAAAGATATTTTGGTTATCGCCATATTTATGGGTAAATCCGTCGGCCCAAATATGTCCACATTTGCCGCTGCGTTTGCCGCTGCTGTAGGGTCGTGGCGTGCACGACGCTCTGCCGCGCCGCCCGCCGCGACGCGCGCCGCTTAGACCGATCTCGTGAACAGGCCCTCACCCCGCACCTCCTGCCATCGGTGGCGGTTCGATCCGACCAGTACTTGAGCGTCAGCGCCGCTAGCCAGAGAGTAACTTATTGTGTGCGTTACAATTTTCACGCTCATCTAAAGTACATGCTTACTATTTGTTGGTGTTAATGTAAGAATTTGTGTTAAAACTTTGAGTTATATAGCTTAAACGGTTTGGGAATAGGTCTATTTTAGAAAACATTTTAATTTTTAAGCACAGTATTATAGGTTTATATGTGAAATGTTTATTTCAAAAGTCTTCAAAATGGGGTGATTCGGATCGCGTCATCGGGGGCGAATTGGATCACTTATTTAAAATGATTTATTTTACTTTTGAGAATAATTAAGCATGTTTATTCAATTAAAGTTGGTTCACACATATAAAAGACAAACAATAAGGAGAACAAGCAGGAAAATGGTCCCCAAAAATTATAGCCCCAAGTGAAGTACTGGCCTAAGAATTAATCTTGGGTCGGGCTGCTGAGATTAAAAAAAAACGACACACAATTTTACAAAGAATAGTTTCTCTCTCCAATGATGTCATTAAGACACGTGGTAGACAATAAAAGTAATATAGCATTTGTCTCCACCTCAGTGTAAGATTAATCTTGACGAAAGAGATGCTAAGAAGAAACTTAAAACTGCCAAAAAAGCTGTGAAAAAAGTAGAAACAGACTGATACCAAAGAAAATATTAAGACAAAGAATAATAAAAGAACACCTTGAATAAGAATCGAATGCGAAGCACAAAGATTTGCTTTGTATTTACTGATAAAAAAAATTATTCATCCACCATCACGTAAAGAATGGTGCCATGAAAAAGTGCTGGTCTGAACATAAATCACATGGATACGGGCCTTCTTTCCCAAGAAGGCCCGTATCCATGTGATTTATATTTTAGTAATTAATATTGTCCTGATTATTTAATATTTTAATATTGCCATTGATGCAAAAGCTTATAATGTTGAGAAAACCTTAATTTTATGTATGATCCTATTCGCCCCGATAATTGGGGCGAATCGGATATTTCTCTTTTTTTAAATTTTGAATAATATTTTGCAAAATGTATGAGTTTTTTGAAATGTTTAATATGTAGCTAAATAATTACTGCTTACCGTTATGCCCAATAAAGTTACATATATTACACTTTTGTATGATTTTTATGTCCTCAAATAAAAAGTGATCTGATTCGCCTCGGTCTACCCTAACTGACCATGTGAAAAACAACATGGTCGGAGGTCGATTTCAGCTGTTACAAGTGTCTGTCCCTGCGATTTATTTAGAAAATACACACAGGACTACGAATATCCAGCCCTGCCGAAGGTAAGATAGCCCCGTTGAGTAACTCAAGAGGAATCTGAATTTAGGCCTCAGTCTCCCGCTCAAAGATTCCTACTTCGTCAAAATATCTTTGATGTACAGACTTTTTCACCTCTACAGTTTTATTATAGTATAGATAGATTAATAATAAACTGCATTACTTTCGTTATTTATTTAAAATCTGCTGGTTTTTGTATAAACGTACCTATATTTTCATAACAAGTTAGCTCCTTTAATAAGAAACGTAAAAAAAAAATTATTTTTTATTTTTTTACGAGGTGTACAATCCCTTCGGATCTCCGACTTTTGGGGAAATGAGAGCCGGAGTATTTGGTGTTACCACTAAAAACCACCTCGACTTTCTCATTTACCCGTGTGTCGGAGGGTAGGGTATCGCCGAAGCATTTGTCGCTACGCCCCGACGGGTATTGGCCCGCCAGATGATCAGGCGGGCCCCGAACAAAACCCCCTTGGCGGCGGATTAAGGTGTTGGGCTCCGCCGCCAAAACACCCAGCGGCCGCAGAGGATAGGGAGGACGGCAACGCAACACCGCATCTCCTCTTCCTCTGCGGCCCCACAGCAACGCATCGAATGGTGCGACCCCATTTGGTCGCGGGAGATAGGGCGCGCGGCAACGCGGCAACGCAACACCGACACGCCTCTCCTCCCGCGACCGCGCCAGATTGCGAAAGACAGATAGAACTGTCCCCCGCACTCGCACGTTGGACGCATCCTACGCAGGCCCCTCTAAGCCCACGCGGAGCGTCCACTCCCGGGATCTCTCTTAGCTTCACCGCGGGTGTCCAATCCACGGTTACTGAGGTGTCCCACCACGACAAGGTGGAGACCCCACGGGGGGCAAGAAACATCAAACATGCTGTGTGGCGGTCTTGAGGACGCTGACTATGGGCTACCTCAGGGGGCAATGGTAGGACCATTTTAGTAGAACTAGGAATGACATAGGACTTGGGTAGGGATTATTGCCATTGGGACCGAATAGGTAGGTGGCAAATTCGCTAAATCCAAAGAAACATTCAGATTTTTGGAGTCTTAGAGCTTACAAACATTTTGTTTTAATTGGGCACGAAAAATCCAAAATATGCAGAGACCCAAAATCTAAATATGATAGAGTTATTTTCATATCACAAAACGTTACGTTAAGTGACAAATGACAATAAATTTACTTTTTACTAGTGTTAACCACGCGACGGTTACCAGAGAACCTTTGCCAATGTGTTGCCAGAGAACCTTCTTCCCAAAAATAGACATAAGACAAGAACTTCTATTGTTTCATTTTTATTTCTGAATATCGAATGAAACGACTAACATCGTTAAGATACTACCAAGTGTACCGATAGTGCATAAGAAGTATGCCATCAATTTATTAAATGTACGACTGATGGCACAAGTCCCGAATGAACTCTTATATAGCAAGACGACATGATAGCCAGCGCGTTGAAGACCCAATAGTTATTTTCACCACAGCAGCAGTTCAAACATGCCGCTTTTGCTGCGAGGCAACAGTGATCAAAACGCGATTTTGATTCGAGCGTGAGGCAAAGTAGCTTTTTATTTTTTCAATCTTCAGTGTCACGAATTGACATTGTTCAGCCATAAATTTAAAAACATTCGAATTTTACTGTGCTCTGTCTCTTTCACATGCATATAAAAAGTGAGTCAAAAACAAACCCCTTCGAATTCGAAATTCGATTTTGGAATTCGACCTCAAAGAAAACACCTTCGGAAACGCAAATAAAAAAAGATATTTACTTTTTTTATATGTTATTGTTTATATGTTTAATTTATCATTTGATTATAATAAAAATAGGTCTAATTAATAGTATAAAATTGGTATTTAACCAATACATTTTTATTTGGAATTACAACAATGATACATTATCTAATTGAAAAATAAGCATCAGGGACGCGGTATTAAAACGCGATACAGTATAGAGTATATGAATATATAAAATAATCTATAAAGATGAGTGAAACTAGCGATGATGACTGTACTTTAACACCAGAAGAGTTAAATCAACAATTAACACAGAATTTAATCTATTCCTGTTCATTTCTATGTGATATGTGTTCTCACTGCTATGGTGAAAAATTATGTGTGCTACACGAGAGCAAAGTTTTTTGTATCTCGTGCTGTTGAGTCCCTCACTACGCTCAGGATTCTAACTTTGATTCACTCGCTACGCTCGTGAATCAATCATAGAATCCTTCGCTTGCTCGGGACTCAAAATCAGCACTCGAAACAAAAAACAACTTTGCTCTCTTGTTGCACAAATAACTATTTCACCACAGCAGCTCAAACATGCCGCTTTTGCTGCGAGACAACAGTGAACAAAACGCGATTTTGATTCGAGCGTGAGTTAGCTTTTTAATTTTTCAATCTTCAGTGTCACGAATTGACATTGTTCAGCCATAAATTTGAAACATTCGAATTTTACTGTGCTCTGTCTCTTTCACATGCATATAAAAAGTGAAAAAGCAAACCCCTTCGAATTCGAAATTCGATTTTAGAATTCGACCTCAAAGAAAACACCTACGGCACCACTATGGTTCGTCTAGAACAAGCTAGCTAGACAAAATTATTTTATTTGATTTTTATGTCTAGATGCGGTTAATAAGCAAAGATATAAGGTTTTTGGTACTTTTTTCAAGGCAGTTTGTCATTTGAGCTGGTATCATGAAAAAAAAAACATTTATCGGGCATATGTGTATAATATATTTTTTGAACATTTTATAAAGTGATTTATCCCTCGACGTCGCTATAAAATCTAATAACAGATGCATAAAATATCTAAGAACTAAATCTATTACTCATTATCATCACTATCATCAGATGAATCATCCATTGAATAGTCATGATCGTGAGGGGCAGAACTATGAAAAGTAGAAATCATATTAACATTTTGTTCCTTACAGCTAGGTGGGACAATTAAATCTAATACTTCAGTTGGAAGCGTACCTATTTTCTTCCGAGGAACTTCTCGTAAACCGTTTATTACAGGGTCAGATGTTATCAATAACATATTAAGTAAATCTCTATTCGTAGCCTCCCGTGATCGCTTTCGTGTGTTGTGCTCACGAAATCTTCTGCAGTCCTTATTCCGAGCTTCCTGTGCTTCCTCGGAAAGCTGGCCTATAGGTAGAAGGGACGATCTAATTACTTCGCCACTGTGCAAAAGTATTTT
This sequence comes from Euclidia mi, assembly GCA_944739405.2. Lineage (NCBI taxonomy): Eukaryota > Metazoa > Arthropoda > Insecta > Lepidoptera > Erebidae > Euclidia > Euclidia mi. The sequence continues at coordinate 45,390,818 of OX123187.2, forward strand.
GTGGACAGTAGCGGGCATGTAATACCATGAATAGAGATTTACATAAAGTTGTCTAGTTTCTTGAGCTAAGTTAACGAATTTTTCAATATTTATATCATATCCCGATGATAAAGTGCGAAGTAGTATGCCAAATTTTTGTATTAGTGAAACATCTAACCCTGTAATATCGGCACTAGCCTCGGGATTTCCAAAAAATCTTCGCGCGGTGTTCCCGTCATTAGTGTTACCGAACCCTGGTTTTGGTTTGTCTACAATCAAGCCCATTTCGCTTTTAAATCGTTTTTTAATGTCATCTGAACGTTGTTTCACACTAGCTTTGTCTTCGGCTGTTCTTAACTGCCATTTTTTTATATTTAGTCGATAGCTAATGTGAAGCAAGCATTCAAAGCACCTTATCCAAGCGTGCAACGTAGACAAACCAAAACCAAGATTATCTTTGTCCGCAGCAAACTCTTTTGACAGATCATTCATCATTGTTGGAGTTGCCCCACAAATAAAACATTTTTGTGAGGAAGAAGTTTCGGTCAGAGCATTGCAAACTTTTCCGTCAATCATTGTTAAAAGCATAACATGTGTGACAGATACTTCGGTCTCCATCACCTTGCAGGTTGTCGGCAATAAAGCGTTTATCTCTTCTAAAACCTTATTGGTTTCCGAAATCGTAAAATCTTTCGTTTCCTTAGAAAAGATAAACTTTATTGGCCGACAATACATTGTAGAACAGGGCCGAGGATTCTGCCACACAATATTACCACTTTCATCTTTCAATTGAAGAGGAACGAAAGAAAATACAAATAAAAACTCGTCACTATCGTCACAATTAGTGAATTTTTGTTTGTACATACTATGACCGGAACTTCCATCACAACCCCATTTACTGATTAATGTGAATGACGTGCAAGGTAACAGACTATGAACAACTTCTTGTTGTGCTGAAACTAAACGTTCGGCAGTCTTATCAAGAATTGCCTGAACTTTGATTTCAGCATGCGTTTCATTGACTGTAATTTGTTCACCTGACGGGTAGCAGGCTATTTTAGCCTTTCTAACACTGTACATTGACGGAAACACCTTATGTCCAGCTTTAATACTCCACTTCCGAGTCTGCTTATAGCTATGGCTACTTGATTTACTATCAACGTAGTACGCTAAAGCTTCCTCACTTGTTAAACTCCTGGGGGCACTTTCTTCACTCGTGGTCTTGGTTATTGAAGGATCACTAGTCACATCTTTAATTTGACGTGCTACACTTCTCTGACCCGAGATTCGAGCTGACACTTCAGCGGCGTAAATTAATTCACTAGCACTTCTGGACTGTAATAGATCGTCTACACGTCGTCTCTTCGTTTTGAGACTAGAATGTTCAAAATCTTTAGTAGGTCTTCCGGGTCCCGGTTCTCCAGATGTAGTTGGCAGAGATAAATAAACGGACACATCGAAAGATATGTCAAGACCCTCCAGCCACGTCGAATACTTTTGTAGGAATCGCTCTCGATTTCTTCCACAGCTGCTCCACTTTTCAGCAAATTTCGTTGAATATCTTGAGATTAGTACTTTAATATCTCGCAGAGACTGCTCCGTAACACCATCAAAATTATATCTCAAAGATATAAACCGAAAGAGCTCCTCATTCCGCGTTTCCTTCGGGTGTTTCAGCCATTCTTCGAAAAAATCCATTCTTGAGACGGTAAAAACTGTTGAAAGAAAAAAATAAATAAAAATTAGTTGTGCAAATATATCGCAATGAATTTTTTTACGTATAACTACTAGACACTTATGAAAATCGTATATGATAGGTTCTACGGTGGGGACAAGTGGGGACATGTTATTATTTGACCGATGAATTTGAAAAAATGAGTAAAAAAGTGGGTGAAAATTCAAACATTTCATTTTATAAGACTAAAGAATGAAGTTCCCATGTTGAAAATGAAATAAAATATAACTACTTACCCTTACGTATACAATCCATCACAAAAACACTTTCACAAATTTCTTTTAGTGACATAAACAATGCTATCAAATATGATGTAAAAATGCAAATGAATGCCCTTTAAATAGTCAACATCTTATAAACATACCTTAATGACGCTCTTAATGAGGGTAGTATTGATAATTAATAGGTGTAATCCTCAATGTATAGGGGTAATGAGTTCGTAATAGTAATTAACTTCCAGGAATTTAAGAGTTGTTTTTGTCTAGCTAGCTTGTTCTAGACGAACCATAGTGGGCACGCAAAAAAAAAAAGATATTTGTACCTAATAAAGAAATTACTTTTTTTATATGTTATTGTTTACATGTTTAATTTATTATTGCATTTTAATTTAAAATAAGTCTAATTAATAGTAAAAAAATAAAATTAGTATTTAACCAATACATTTTTATTTAGAATTACAACAATGATACATTTGAAAAACAAACATCAGGGACGCGGTATTAAAACGCGATTTAAAAAAGTAGCGGGAATAAAAATTTCGCTGATGTTGATACAGTATAGCGTAACGTGTTAAATTATATTAATATGTAAAATAATCTAAAAAGATGAGTGAAACTAGCGATGATGACTGTACTTTAACACCAGAAGAGTTAAATCAACAAGTGATTATGCAGAATTCAATCTATTCCTGTTCATTTCTATGTCTCCTAAGTAATATGTGTTCTCACTGCTATGGTGAAAAGTTATGTGTGCTACACGAGAGCAAAGTTTTTTGCATCTCGTGCTGTTGAGTCCCTCACTACGCTCAGGATTCTAACTTTGATTCACTCGCTACGCTCGTGAATCAATCATAGAATCCTTCGCTTGCTCGGGACTCAAAATCAGCACTCGAAACAAAAAACAACTTTGCTCTCTTGTTGCACAATAGTTATTTGTGAATTCTGCATAATCACTTGTTGATTTAACTCTTCTGGTGTTAAAGTACAGTCATCATCGCTAGTTTCACTCATCTTTTTAGATTTATAATTTAACACGTTACGCTATACCTACTGTATCAGCATGAGCGAAATTTTTATTCCCGCTACTTTTTTAAATCGCGTTTTAATACCGCGTCCCTGATGTTTATTTTTCAAATGTATCATTGTTGTAATTCTAAATAAAAATGTATTGGTTAAATACTAATTTTATACTATTAATTAGACTTATTTTTATTAAAATCCAATAATAAATTAAACATGTAAACAATAACTCCTCCTTTCAAAGGAGAGGCCTAGTCCAGCAGTGGACTGTTAAAGGCTGATGATGATGATATCAGTGCTTTCTGTATAGCCTGCAGAGCCTGCGTCATTAAAAGATATGGTGGCATTAAAGTAACAGATAGTATCGTTACAAGTAATATGTATACCCTATTGCAATGCTTAACCTGATCATTGATGTGATTTATTCGAATCTGAACATATCAGACTGATGTTGCTTGTGAGGTGGGCACCACCTTTCTCAGCACAGACTATAACTGATCCAGTGCTGAAACTGTTAATTCTTGCAGATAAAAAGAACTGTTGTTATGAAGTTGATATGACAATAGCCGTGCCACAAAGTCCATTCTGATGGGCGCCCCTGACCATTCTAGCATTTTTATTTGTGCCTATTCAACAATGAGGGTCTTCTGAAATTACGCTCACTACGAGGCAGCACTGAGGCAACAGGTCCAGAAACCTGTCAAAACTGTCAAAGCCTTTATATTTTCATACGTCTGTGTCTGTATGTATTAGGTATGTGTGTGTACGCGTCTGTACATATCTGACGTCAGTTTGGACCTGACGCATACTAAGCGCCGTCTGGTGGTAGAAGAAATATCAAACACCCTTCATTAACTTCAAATTCCTTGTCAGTACTGAAAGCTTTTAAAACTGCTTAACCAATGCTTAACTTCTTTAGGTTAGATAAATAGTACTTAGTTGAAGTTATTAGTTAGCCTATCTGCACTAAGAAAATAATGATCTAAAATTGATGAAGATAAATACAGTAAATTATGTTTTCAAGTTCTTCTTTCCTGAAATAAACATCACGTATACGACTGCTATTTTATTTTTTTTGTGTGCCTCACGTACCCGTGTGTCGGAGGGTCGGGTATCGCTGAAGCATTCCTCGCTACCCCCCGACGGGTATTGGCCCGCCAGATGGTCAGGCGGGCCCCGAACAAAACCCCTTGGCGGCGGATGAAGGTGTTGGGCTCCGCCGCCAAAACACTCAGCGGCTGCAGAGGATAGGGAGGACGGCAACGCAACACCGCATCTCCACTTCCTCTGCGGCCCCACCGCGACGCAACGATGGTGTGCCCACATTTGGTCGCGGGAAATAGGGCGCGCGGCAACGCAACACCGAAACGCCTCTCCTCCCGCGACCGCACCCGACTGCGAGGGACAGAAGAACTGTCCCTCGCAGCCGCGCCATTGGACGCATCCTGCGCAGGCCTTCGTCAAGCCCACGCGGAGCGTCCCCTCCTGGATCCCTTTTAGCTTTACCACGAGTGACCAATCCACGGTTACTGAGCCTCCCCCACCACGACAAGGTGGAGATCCCACGGGGGGGACGTATACGACTGCCTGGCAACAAATGCCTTTATTATAATATTCCAAATATTTGCGATTGTGTTAATTATCAACGATAACACATTATTAGATAATAATATTAACGTGTCTCAATCTCCAAGTGCTTATCACCGTGTTTTGAATTTTGTTGAATCTAAAGTATATCATGAACGATAAACAAAGCTAATTTAATCTTAAAACGATATTTAAGTCTCGCAAATGCAGAGATTGAGTGTTAATTATGATGGATTGTGCGATAGGTGTATTCAAAAGGGATATAAAACTTTGCGAGAAAAGAAAATTCAATAATAGACATAAAGGTAGTGTTAATTACTCTTTTTTTTAATATTTGAATTTTGAGTGCATTTTATTATTCTAATTATTTTTATGTTACAGAATATGAAGTTGCTGTGTCTAGTCGCATTAGCCTTATGCGCACCTGCGCACGATGCAAATCTCCAGGATGAGATTTTACCTCCAGGTCAGTTTTCTTTAATCATTCTGAAAGGGAGGAAATATTATTTTCACCACAGCAGCTCAAACATGCCGCTTTTGCTGCGAGACAACAGTGAACAAAACGCGATTTTGATTCGAGCGTGAGGCAAAGTAGCTTTTTAATTTTTCAATCTTCAGTGCCACGAATTGACATTGTTCAGCCACAAATTTGAAACATTCGAATTTTACTGTGCTCTGTCTCTTTCACATGCATATAAAAAGTGAGTGAAAAAACAAACCCCTTCAAATTCGAAATTCGATTTTGGAATTCGACCTCAAAGAAAACACCTACGGCAACGCAAAAAAAAAGATATTTGTTTTTTTTTTTATATGTTATTTTTTACATGTTTAATTTATTATTGGATTTTAATAAAAATAAGTCTAATTAATAGTATAAAATTAGTATTTAACCAATACATTTTTATTTAGAATTACAACAATGATACATTTGAAAAATAAACATCAGAGACGCGGTATTAAAACGCGATTTAAAAAAGTAGCGGGAATAAAAATTTCGCTGATGCTGATACAGTAGGTACCTATAGCGTAACGTGTTAAATTATAATAAAATATAAAATAATCTAAATCAACAAGTGATTATGCAGAATTCAATCTATTCCTGTTCATTTCTATGTCTCGTGAGTAATATGTGTTCTCACTGCTGTGGTGAAAAGCTATGTGTGCTACACGAGAGCAAAGTTTTTTGTATCTCGTGCTGTTGAGTCCCTCACCACGCTCAGGATTCTAACTTTGATTCACTCGCTACGCTCGTGAATCAATCATAGAATACTTCGCTTGCTCGGGACTCAAAATAAGCACTCGAAACAAAAAACAACTTTGCTCTCTTGTTGCACAAATAACTATTTTACATTGTAACCATTATAAATTCTTTGATATTTTTGGCAGATTTGAAGAAGATTTTTTTCAAAACCGAATTTACGCTTTAACATTGACGTCTGTCCAACCATGATGATAGCAATGATCCATAGAGTTTAGATTTACAGTAACATAAAGTTGGAAAACCTCTTGAATCAACATAATTTAATTTGGACATCTCCTTATTATATTTCCTTTCAGGAATCAGTGTGGATAAGAATTTGGAGGAAAGCCAATATCACTTGAACTTGCAGGCACCGAACTACGATGAAATTAATGAAGAGGCTGTCCTGTTGGAGAATGAAGCAGCCGATGTAGGAGAGGATCGAATCGTCTCTGGTGCTATTGAAGAGATCCTGGAGCAATTCAGACACGTTGTTATTCATGGCAACGACGACGTCCCGCCACTCGACCCACTGGTTGTACCTGTATTGGGTCCTTATGAATACCGCTCCGTTACGTAAGTATATAACGAAGAAGGTATTTATGATTATCTGAAAATGACTTTTGATTGTAAACTACCAATCTGAAGACTTGTAATGAAGGGCACCATCCAAATTGATGGCAATACTAAGTAATGGAGAATAACAGTCATCAAGTTGAGTAATTTTGTAATTCATGTATGTAATTGTTTATACAAGGAAGGGAAAGGGGTCTCTCGTCTAAACACCTCAAGTGGGAGAGCCAAAAGAGTCTAAGACTTCTCGTGATAAATAACTTTTTGTGTTACTCTTAACTAAAAAAACCCTCAGCAGGGCTGAGCCCCTCGTAAAACCAAAATTATACCTACACGAAATACCTGTGGATGTATGGCCGCTAGCGAGCTACTTTATTATGCCTGCCTTATGTTTTTCTGCAGTGCCTCCGGCCAAATAACTATTCTCAACTTGCGCGCGGAAGGTCTCCGCTGGTTCGTTGCCGACCGAATCCTCATCAACCCCGTTCGGCTGACCGTAGGCATGACTCTTACCATCCCTTGGCTGACTGTCACAGGTATCTAATTGAAAAAATGTTTATCAGATAAAAGCTAGAGGTGGGATAGAATAATTTGAATATACCAGCCTTTAAGAATCCTGATACTTCATAATATGTAATCCAGATAGCAAGTGCAGCTTTACATAGCTTTTAATAATTTATTTAGCTAATCAAAAATAACAATGTAAGTAGTATATGCTCCTAAGTACATAAATTATAAAGATCTGTTGTTGATAAACACTGAAGCACAGATAAGACAATACCAGTACTGAAGTAACATCAAACTTACTTACTTAATTTGACTAGGCACTTATTGAATTGTTTTCATTTACAGGCAGTTATGATGCTCGCGCACGAGTTGCATTGATTTCCCACACAGCAGGCGGTAATTTCAGGTAAACTCAAAAATAATAATAATCCTTTGTTGTATCGCTTTTTTTCCGAGTTACGGTAGTAATCAGCAGTGGTTCTACGCTTTCGATATTTGAGCAAATGAACCAGCAGTTCTTGAGATTAGCGCGTTTAAACAAACAAACTTTTCAGATTTGTAATGTTAGTAGGTGTTAACAATGAGTTTGTGCTTTTGTCAGGGTTTTCGCTCACCGCATCGAAGTTGGTTTCGACATGAGGATGGGCACTAACTTGTTCGGTGGACACTTGGTCCTCCGCGAGCTGGACATTCACATCGACATTCACGACACTCAGGTAAGGATAAGCTATAGGTAATCCATAAAGCTGTCATGAAGTAAGTAGGTAGGTACCTATATAGTATTTGCTTAGATTGTTGATGTACCTATTGAATATTTGTTGAAATATTGAAGACATTTTATTAGGAAGTATTAAAAGTCTGCCTAGTTCAAGTTCGCTTCAATGGGTTTTGCAGATTAGGGTCTAATAATTTATAAGCTGCCAAGCTGGTCAGTCGGACGCCAAAACGAAGTTGACAGAAGTTTGCAGTCAATCTATGATCTGTACTTGTAAGAATTATTTCCAGTATCGCGGGACTGAAAATACTTAAATCTGAAGCTTAGAGTTTTCTCTTAAAAAATAACAAATCTGAAAGTGCTTTTTTATTTTCAGATCTCTATCACCGGTATGACCGGGTCCACTCTCATCAACTCGTTCATCAGTGCCACCATTCAGAACATAACGCAAGATGTCATCCAAAACGAGATGGAGAACGTCAGCGCTAAACTCAGTGAAGAGTTGTTCGATGTCATCAATGAAGTGCTTAAGGACTACAGCGTCAGCGATATCTTTGGTTAAAATAATGTATGAAAGAATAACGATTATCAAAAGACTGCATAATGTAAAGAAGATTGTAAAATGAAATAAAATACAAATTGCGAGATTATTCATTATTTTTCTATTTTGTTTGGTAGGTTTTAATAACGGGAATTATAAAACGAGCGAATAAAAAAAAATGGGCAAGTGCAAGTCGGACTCGCGCACGAAGGGTTCCGTACCATCATCTATAAAAGAAAATCACGTTAGTTGTATGTATACTTAAATATTTTTTTAAATTTCTACCTGTTTAATAAAATCGAGTAACAAATTGCTTAAAAATTACGTTTGTTGTATGGGATAAATTAATAAAACCCTTTATTATTATTTTTTTTAATTAATTATTTATTTTAAAAGATAATATACACCTAGATATTCAGTGAAAATTTGTGTGCAAAAAATACGAAAAAAAACACGTTTATTGTATGGATATTGATAATTTCATTTTTTTATTTTTAGTATTTGTTGTTATAGCGGCAACCGAAATACATAATTTGTGAAAATTTCAGCTTTCTAGCTATCACGGTTTATGAGATACAGCCTGGTGACAGACAGACAGAAAGACACAGACAGCGGAGGTTTAGTAATAGGGTCCCGTTTTTACCTTTTAGGTACGGAACCCTAAAAAACTAAGCGGCTGATGATGAGGTTTTATGAACTTGAGCGGCATGAATTTGAGTTAACCGTCAACTTGGCTTAAAAGATTGAATAAGCGTCTTATTTTATTTTGCTATTTGTTGGTTTGATTTAAGTAAATCCATATTGCATATTAGGTCGCTCAAATATTAAGAAGCTTCTCAATTTGGATTTTAAGTAACTCAAAGTAATGTTTGTAAGTTGCTGTTCTGTTGATTTCTCATCACTCGCAGTCAATCGCTCACTTAGTAATTCTATAACCCAAATTAATTATTTTTGTCACTCAAAACTAATTTACAGTCACTCGTTTAAATACTACCCTTTTAATATTTTTTTTAGAAGGCACGAGACACTAAGATACCAACAGACTGCTATTCAGAAAGTATCGGGTTTGAATCCACAGCGTCGGCGCGCACCTCTTACTTTTCAGAATTATGTGCGTATTAAATTGTTAATTGTCGCTTCCCGTACCTTGGGGAGCACGCCATGAAGATCTTTGACAGTCGTTGTAGGTATTCAGTACTTCTGAATAAACTGACACTAGTTTAAACCATGGAATATGGCTATCCCTTTGAGTTGCTGAGATTCGCTCGGTGGGAATGCTAATATTCAGTCAAGTAGGTATAGACCCCGGGTTGCAACTGGTATAGCGCAAGGAGGACGAGGTAGGTAGGTAGGTAAGTATTTATTAGGTAGGTACATAGATGAGAGAATTAGTATCAGATGGAACGCACGGCACAGTTGCGTGCGGCCACTAAAGCAAATACAAAATTGAAAAGCGAATACAAACTCGTCTCAGTGCGCTACGACGCATCGTACAGTTCACGCGTCACGATCACTTCAACTTTTAAATTCTCAAAATGCCGTCTTGTGTTCTTAAACACTGTAAAAGTTGTTCCTAAAAACAAAAACAGGAAAATGGAATATCTTTTCACAGGTAACTATTGATAATTTGACTGTTTCCTAATTTAATTTCGATAAAATTCGTATTTGTGCAAGAAATATGTAAGTGTTGCCAGTTTTTGTCGACGCCGTTCTGCCTGAATTAGGGAAAATGCACTTGTCAATTGATTATGTGATAATGATTGTCATGTTAATGAAAAATACATTACCGTATTATAAAAGTATATTGTAGATATATCTTCTTTCTCATAAATATAGTAATAGAATTTCAATTTCCATTAGTATATACCTTACATAATATTGTTTTGAGTTCGATCCCCAAACGATCCAAATATTCGTGTACACCCTGCTACTCGTCAAGCTTATACACTTTGACCTTCGCACCGTTCTTATGGCGTAAAGAATAAGTATCAAAATCGTACAGCAAATGTTTAGCTTGACTTGGCGCCGTGTGTACATACATACTTATGGCGTAGGGAATAAGTATCAAAATCGTACAGCAACTGTTTAGCTTGACTTGGTGCCGTGTGTACATACATACTTATGGCTTAGGGAATAAGTATCAAAATCGTACAGCAACTGTGTAGCTTGACTTGGCGCCGTGTGTACATACATACTTATGGCGTAGGGAATAAGTATCAAAATCGTACAGCAACTGTTTAGCTTGACTTGGCGCCGTATGTACATACATACTTATGGCGTAGGGAATAAGTATCAAAATCGTACAGCAACTGTTTAGCTTGACTTGGCGCCGTGTGTACATACATACTATTTATTTCTCAACTAATCGACGCCAGCGGCTTCGCACGCACATATTTTCGTATTTCTCGTTTTGCCCGATCCCGTGGGAATTTCGAGAAATCCCGTCTTAGTGCACCCCTACGGTTCCCAAGAAACATACATGCTAAATTTCAGCTTCATGCGCCGAGTAGTTTCGGCTGTAGCTTATCTGTCAGTCAGTCAGTAACGCAAGGATTTTATACATATATACAGATTTAAGATTTACGAAGTAGTTAAAACTTAACTCGTTACCTACATTTAAGAAATGTATTTATAAAAGCATTAATTAAATCCATGGTAAATTCTTCAAAACCGCAAATGAATATAAGAATATTACATAACTATATGCAAAATACTGGGAGATTATTCATAATCTGGCAACTTTACACACACATAGACGCGCGTGTCCGTACAGTGCCAGTCGCCAAGCCAAAGGTCACGCACACATAGCTGTCAACGTGCCACGCTTAGTTGGACGAATGCGCTCTATCTGAGACTAATTTTCTCTCATCTGTGGGTAGGTATATGAAAATACTAGAGGAAGCCCGTACATATTTTTTATTTAACCGTTTCTTCCCAAGTCAGTTTTTAAGCCTTAATATATAATTATATAATATATAACCAACATTTCTTTTTTTTTTAAGTAGGTATATTAGACTACCTCCGTGGTCCAGTGGAAAGCGTATGCGTCTGCTTATCAGCGATCCCGAGTTCGATTTCCGGGTCGGGCAAGTGTTACTGGGTTTTTCAGAATTCTCATTAGCAGAACGGAGTCTGGCAATGTAAAAATGTATAGCGAAATGTGGGTGCAATATTACATCTCTGCCTACCCCTTCGGGATACAGGCTTGAGTTTATAAATAAAAAATAAAAAGCTTATGATTATGCCCTCGAAATTAATACATTCGCTGAACCATTGCAAAAAGCAGTTTTAATAGTCTTCAACAGCTTCATAGAACGCATTCACCGCTGATTCAAGGCTCGTAAAACGTGTGGCTCTAAGTTGTCTTTAATTTTCTTATACAAAAGGAAGTCGCAAGGTGCGAGGTTGCAGCTCGATGGCGTCGTTAGCTTCACATTTGAAGCCTTGAAATAAATGGCAGGTAGGTACCTGAATTAGCGTACTTAGACGATGTATATCCTAGTGAGAATTGACATTGCTTAGGAAACTTTTGCCGCGACCTTTTTCTAAATCTCTGGACAAGCAAGTGTTGACAAACCAATCTGCGTTAACTGTCTTTTGATCTTCAAGCAACACTGCAGGGTAACGTCCTAATGTACTGATTTTTAATCGTTTTCTTACCAGTACCTCGAGTTTTCTTAACTTTTGTCGGCAGATGGCTCTTTGAGATTTGTCGATTTGAACGATCTCCTAAGATTGAGAATTAAAAAATCCATACACATTTAAATTTCAATTGGTAAGTAATATTAATACCAGGGCATAATACAGGGCAAACAGAAAAATTTAAATCAGTGAATTATGGTTCTGGGGATAAACATAAAAAGAGAATCTCCATTTTCAGTGGCGGATCTAGGGATAGGAGCACTTGGCCCAGGCGGCAGCGTCACGGGGGCGGGGCGCCAAAATCATGTATAGGTATCGTTCATGAGATAGAGGCATAAATTCACACTAGGACAAAAATAGAAACATGTTTTACATACAGTAATCTTGACACAGCCTGGGTACTAATATGGACCAGACTAGGTTTATGTTCAAGGAAGACATGATTCCCGCAACAAGGTTTATCGAAATTGTCCAGGTTTAAGGCTGCTACACACAGTGCCGGCGGCACGGCCGACGACCTAGCCAGCGGCCGTGCCGCCGGCCAAGCCGCGTGCGCCCGCCGGCATGCGGAGCCGCCGGCATGGCCACCCGGGTAGGTCGGCGGGCCGCGAGGGTTGCGACTTAGGGATGCTCGATCCAAGTGCTTTGTATCGATATTTTGGATCGCAATGGATCGTAACACAATGTATCGACCCAAGTATCAATCCTCTCCATTTGATACGATCCAGTGGATCGATCCGGTATCAAGTACAGTTCAGCTTCAATTTTATTACCTAAACAAAAAATTATTAGTTCCAAAGAGAAACATAACGTACAAAAGAAACTTGCATTAAATTCTGCCATAAAATAAATCAATTGTGGTGTGGAAAATAAGAGATGACCATGCTCCAGATCAAATCGATTCCAAGTTGCATTTAACAGAATCAACCACCAAAGAAAAGCATTTACAGTAATTTTGTTACATTTGCAATTAATGTAGGAGAGATTCTTTATATTTCAACTGTATGGTTGGCCTAGTGGCTTAAGCGACCGCCTGACGTTGCGCCGAGTGTTATGGATTCGATCCCCACAGAAATTAGTGTGAATTTTGTGTCTGTTAATTGTGAGTTTATTTGTTCTTCTTCTTTAAATTTTTTTTACATAATAAAATGAAAGCTACAGCTGCTATGGTAATGTTGACGACTTCGTTATTCATCGTAATCGATAACCAATATCAAAGTGTCACCTCACTAGCGTTCTACACGATTGTCACAACTGGAATGATGCGCGGCTTTCTGCGGCCAATGCCGCACGGTGGGCTGAAAAAGTTCGCTAGTGGACTTAGGGATTTCGAAAAAACTAAAGTGGAATATAAATAAACTAATTCCATTTTTGGATTCTATGATCAAATACAACTCAACATTATTATAAAATTTTTTTGATTAAACGCGTGTTTTTTGAGTTATTTAATTTTAAATAATTTTTTGTATGGAAGAAAACTATAAAATGAGAATTGTTCGTAATTCTTAAACTATCTTAAGAAAACAATGAAAGTTTATGATAGAAGATATTTTTTGGCTATTTATGCACTATATCGCGAACTGCGTTTTTTTGCGTTTTGGCAGTAATAATTTTTTTTATCTTTTATTCGACACCACCCAGAGAGGTTAAATATTAGGCGCGTGTTTTTATCTGGTATCCCCAGTAGGCCTAATCCACTTGCTACACTTGAAAAAAATCATCATTAGTCATATATCTGAAACTTAAAAACAATATTAGTTTACCTGATTTTGTCAGAATTCCGAGAAAGCATAATATGTCGTGACCTGTAATGGGTGGTGTGGATATTTTATTGTTTAATTTTTGTTGTATTGACTTGTTAACAGTGGTAGTATTAAAAAATAGATTTCGTTTTTTTATTTTCCACTAGTTTCATACAAACTTCAAACAATTTTATCTCGATAAGTATGTACTTGATCAGAAAAAGTCAAAGAATAAAAAAATATTGTTTTCATTAGTAGAATCCAAAAACAAGTCTTTTAGCCCCTAAGTCCACATTTTGATTTTTCAGCCCACCGTGTGCCGGCGGCACAGACGACCGCCAAAAGCCTGCAGCATGAGCCGCGCAACAAAAGTGACGGCTCGCGCCGCCGGCAGCCCGGCACTGTGTGTAGCAGCCTTTATGTATTAGTTGTCGCAAAATTTGCCGTTAAATTCAAACAACTTAGTGGGCGAAATTACCAGAAGAGTGCAGGAAGGCATTTGCGGAGTCATGTAGTATTTTTTAGTCATCTTTGCCACAATCTAATCATGTACGAAGCCGAGACTTGGATCATGACGGTGAAGCCGAAACGGGAAACACGAGGGTGAAGCTATCCCACCATTTCACGCAGAGCTGCAGCACAGCAGCTATATTGAGGATCTCAGCTGAGAGACAAAAAGGGCTGGAACGAGATTATCCGGTAGGCGACCAAAGTAACTAACATTATTCTGGGTCTTAGTCGGTATCGTAACTTGAGCTGTGCTTGCGGTGACCAGGCAGAAGGCGTAGTGGAAGGGCGCTAAAATGTCCTAATTATCGTATATAATTTTATTTTGACGTTATTAATTTCTTCGGCCGCTGTTATATGGAGCTTGCACCGGGCGCATAAGAGTCATGTCAAACTGAAATGGCAGTAGGCTGGGCATATCTGTCTCAGTACTTATGGTCAATGGAGTAAGAATTTGGCGAGCTTTGTTGACGCCCTCTGGTTAGATTGACTGGTGACCTGAGGAGGATGGCTGGTAGGGAGTGTGGGTATTGTGTCCTATATTATTGCGGGTCTCGCTTTGCCAGGTCCCAAACTAAAACCAACGTGGAATTTGGAGACAGTGGATGGAGTATGTACGACTCTCGAAAGATGTTCGTCCTGCGCTCTGATCCCCCTTTTGATCTCATTAATCCACCAAAGTGCGGTATAGCATGCGCTATCTCATCGGGATTTTGGCCGCGTAAGCGGACCTCATTTCACGACAAGCGAACATACGCACACTGGTCTGTCTCTATGATCTCTTACTGGTCCAACGGCTGCCTGGCCTCATTGGCTCACCATCTGTAGGTAAGGGGTAAGCAGAGGTGTAATATTACATTCACATTTTGCCATGTTGTGAATTTTAGGTCCAACGTAATACTATTGCAGTTACCGGGCACATTGCCAGACTCCGCGCTGCTACTGAGAATTCGGAAAACTCAGTAACACTTTTGCCTGCCCAGGGGAATCGACCCCGATCACCAGACGCACACCCTATCCACTGAAAAAAATCCGGTCCCGGTTACTCAAAATAGGTTCTTAATGCCCTAATTCCGACCATAGAGATATAAAGGATAGAGTGGCAGAATAGTAACTTACTCAATACTGTGTCGTGTCCGCCGGTGGGAGAGAGAACGCAACAGTTATAGGCCCCCTTCATCTCTCTCTAACAGTACATGCACAACATCAACATTGCGCAATGGCGTGCTACCTGTAACGATAATTTATATCCGTTTATCAGTAATCAATAGTTTAAAAATATATACACTTTTTTGTCATTTCAAACTATTGATTAGAGAGAGATGCAGGGGGCCTTTAACTGTAGCGTTCTCTCTCGCACCGACGGACACTCATTGGCCCCTCTCTGCCACTCTATCCTTTATATCTCTATGGTTCCGACCAGAGAGGTTGGACGTTTAGACTAGAGAGAACATGCTCGCCATATTTCCTTATACCGAACGTGCAACTTGTAATGTCAGTTGGTCTTAGTTGGTTAATCATAACGTCAAATTACGCGTCTCATTTAAAGAGGCATAGACTCCTTACAGACTCATATCTTTGACTGCATTCTCTAAATAGCCGTGCTGTCAAATCTCATCATTAAGGAGTGATGGGATTTGACAGTGAAAGGAGATATCGATGTTTTTTGAATGAGGGATAAATACGGAAACAAACTATCGGACATGAATGTAAAACTGAATCGTACCCGTAAGCTTCGGCGTGGCAGTCGGTTGCACCACGCCAAATGGGTTGTCAAAGTAGTTCACTGCTGTACTAATATTTACATAAAGGTGAATCATTTGTGCTGGCGGATCACAAATCGGATTACCTACAACTCAAAAAAAATCGAGCAGTGTCCAACGTAAGCGATAGCAAGCAACGTGATATGATGCGACGCACACAAATTGCCAAAGCCTGCCGCATTAGCCAATCTGGTATAATTCGTACAATACATAACCTAAGTGACAGTTTCTTAGCATCGCATCGTAACGCATCGCTCATTAGTTTATGAATACTTTTTGTCAATAGATTTTATGGCTAAAACGAACAATTAAACACGTGAAATTTTTTAGTACTGTCTGTCTGGCAAGTCTTTGCAAAGCACTGTCCAGCGTCGACAGCAAAAACTACAATTTCAATATTTTAGTTGTTTGCTTCTACGGCTTAAATATATCGACACATACCAAAGTTAGACATTTGACCAAAAATATGTATCGATAAATCATCATTGTTACGAACAACACTCGGTTTCCTAACTCTATGTTTTGTCTACTGTTTGGCTACCACGAGGCTGCTATAAGAGCGTGCTGCTAAACCTATCGACAGCTCTTTCTATCATACTGCATGTGCCATTATAAAGAAGATATCAATCATAGTAACCGCTGTTGTTATTAAGTGTTACTTCTATGACTTAAAGTTATATTTCTTTGGTTCCGACACTTCCGACATACAAAAGATTAAAAGCATTTTTATATTATCTGACATTTCACTTTTTTTATTTGACATTTGTAATTTTATTTATTTTCTTTTGACATTTTTTGATTTGATATAGTAATTTTATTTATTTTCTTTAGACATTTAAAATTAGGTACTTTTTAAGTAAATATTTTTTTTTGACATTCTTAAATTGCCATTAAATAATGGGTGTAAAAAGACCTGTAACGAAAACTGAAATCCCATGTTGTACAGTCAACAGCAAAAGTAGATGATCAAAATCAGAAATCAAATATTAATGCGTCAAAGTAAATCAAAAGTACCTATGTGATTGTAAATTGTATCAATCATTTGCTACTAGTACAGCTGCCTTATATTCGTGATCAGTAAAATTCATCAATATTGTATTCTAAATGCAAATTTATATTACTGTACTTACGTGACATCCGAATTACAGATTGACATTAAAGAGTTTCGATACCTGGATTTTTGCACTATTCCAACAGAACAGTGGGACAAAAGCGCGAAGTCAATTTAAATAATGCCCTAAACATAAAATTATCAATCTACCTTCCGGTTTTTATACATACCTATAGTTGGATCCACGAGAAGATAGACTTTTTGTAAACAAACATTCAGGGCATCACAACCTTTTTTCAAACAGTTGTGTTTTAGATTTTATACTTTTTGAACAGTTTTTTTTTCAATGCCTAATTATGCCACTATGTTTTTAAATTTATATTGTTAAATTTTACCGAAATAAAAATATTTGATTTTGTCTTTGAATGGTCGAATGTTCATAAATTTGCCGACTTTTTGTCAATTTACACGTAATTTATTCTATAAATTAAGGAAAATTAGAGTACCATGTATGTAAATGATAGGGTACATAAATGTTACTCTATTATTGACATGATTTTTTTTAAATCATAGACAATTAATCATTTGCAAAGTAGCCTACCTCTCCTAAAATATTAAATTATTGACCAACAGTGAACAATATTACAGATAACTAGATAGTACATTTCATTAAAATTCCTAGGCATGGAGATTTTAGGTTGTCTGTGAATGAAATCGTCAGATCCGGCAGCGGGAAGAGCGTTGCGATCCTATAAACTTGTATTTTACTTTACATTTACCCCTTCTTGATAACTAAAAAAAAATATTTTATCCTCTGATAAATGCATGTTAAGCCCAAGAATGTAACATTTCAATGAACTAACGCCAAATGTTGACATTCTAGGCTTGAGCACCTCAAAACATCAAAAGATCCTGTTGACAGCGCATAATATCGATAAAAACCCGATCCATTGACATATTAGTTTCCAATGACACGTATCTATGTACCGTTGCGCTCATTGGATTTGACATTATTTGTTTTTGACAGAACTATCGCTAAGTCACTTAGTAAAAATTCTTTGTTTACAAAAAGTCTATGTTCTCGTGGCACGGACTATATAGAAAAACTATTTATCACAGACACAGAAAGAGTACAACATAAAAAAAGAAACAAAACGCAAGGCATAGCATTAGCACAGTCTAATAATATCTTTATACTGTGGCATTAGTCTGTGACAGATAAGTACACTGTGTACTGTGACAGATATATTGTAGCCGACTAGGCAAAAGCAATCATTGAGTTATAATTTTGTATCGCATCAGCTACTTTTGAACATTTACATAAATGCACAAACATGCAAAGATAATAATATTTATTGAATTATCGTTTTGTATCACATCAGTTACTTTTAAACATTTGACAGAAGTTACGAAAAACAAAATACATGAGAGATGAAATTTGGCATAATGGGGATGTCCACTGCGCTTTTATCCCTATAGAGGGCGTATCGTCGCAATGGCTAATGTTAGCTGTCATCTCCATACTTATTATTGTTTACCTGACTGTTTTTTAAGATTTTAAGCTATCATGCCGCTTTGTGCTGTACCAGAATGTAATGTTAGTGGAGTACATTTATTTCCGAAAAATGCAGAGTTAAAAAAACAGTGGGAGAAAGCTATACGGCGAAAATTAAATAAACAAAGACTGCCTCTGTGGTCCAGTGGTTAGCGTATGGGTCTGCTGATCGGAAGTCTCGGGTTCGATTCCCGGGTCGGGCAAAAGTGTTACTGGGTATTTCCAAATTCTCAGTAGCAGCACGGAGTCTGGTAATGTGCCCGGTAGCGGTAATAGGCTCGCCCTATATTACGTGGGACCTAAAAGTTCATGTCGAAATATGAGTGTAATATTACACCACTGCCTGGCGTAAAGGCATAAAGGCGTAAGTCTAAGAAAATTACATTTGTGGCGTACTACGTGCACATACCTACTTGCACAGTACGCACAACCCTACGCAGCGTAATCAACAGATAAGTGTGATAGCTGATAACTGATAAGAGCTGATAACGCTTCGTCGCGTCGCATACGCGACCGCGAAAGCCGTCCACCTGCCTCGCCAACGCATTACATCTGACTGGCGACGAATATCGCGGCCACCGAGTTTTGTTCAGTGTGCCACTTTATTATAAAGTGTGCGTGAAGGACAGAGCGCTAGTTAGAGTGAGTTGACCGATGTGAATCAAATTGTGTTTATAGCTAGTTATAATATTATGTAGTCATGTAAGAACCGTTAGTTGTAAGTCTCCTTTTATTGGTCAATATCGATATTGTGCTCATCGCCACCAGTAACCTCTCTGAATGTAAATGAATGATTACCACTTACCGATTACCGATCTTCAAGAATAGTTTTATTATACTCGTCACGTCGTCAGTCTGAACAAGTACCTCGTCACTCTGCCAGTACCTAGTAACCCAGTAACCCACAGTAACCCAGTAAGAGTAACCCAGTGCCATTACTTACCTTACTATCCCGAATCCAGGAAATTGGTGACCCTCGACCCCGAAATTATACTTAACTTTTTGACTTAACGCCGTGACTATCCCCGCCCGATCGGTACCCCATACCTAGAATTCAAGATTTTACATACCAACTACCTACACGGGAAGAAAATATTTTCAAAGTTAGACATGAAGATGGCCTACTTCAGTATGGAAGACGCACCGAAGACAGCTATAATAACGCCCTTCGGTCTCTTCGAATTCAACTGCATGACGTTTGGCTTACGCAACTCAGGCCAAACGTTTCAACGCTTTATGCATGAAGTTCTACGCGGGCTAGATGACATCGTATTCTGTTTCGTCGACGATCTACTTATCCATTCAGCAACGCCATTGGAACACGAGCGCCATCTACATCAAGTACTCGAGCGACTCAACATCTACGGAGTAACGCTAAACATCGACAAATGCGAATTCGGCAAGGATAAAATACAATTTCTTGGCTACGAAGTTACACCCGAAGGAATCAAACCCACGGAAGAACGCATTCAAGCCATACTCAATTACCCGAAACCTACCACAGTACAAGAACTTAGAAGATTCTTAGGTATGATCAACTTCTACCG
The DNA here is from genome assembly GCA_944739405.2 of Euclidia mi. Taxonomy (NCBI): domain Eukaryota; kingdom Metazoa; phylum Arthropoda; class Insecta; order Lepidoptera; family Erebidae; genus Euclidia; species Euclidia mi. The sequence goes on from OX123187.2 coordinate 45,410,740, forward strand.
CAGCTGCCTACCTCATCAAGCCGATCATCAATACCTACTCAACAAATATCTACACAACAGCAAGAAAAACGACAAGTCGCCTATAGAATGGACACCCGACTCAGAGAAAGCTTTCGAGCATTGCCGCCAAAGCATACTCGACGCTACTATTCTGTCTCACCCGATTCCGTCCGCTCGCTCCCTTATGTCTACTCACCGATGCGTCTGATACAAGTCTCGGCGCAGTGCTGCAACAAAAGATCGACGACACGTGGAAACCTCTTGCCTTCTATTCAAAAGCAATGAGTGAGACGCAACGAAGATACAGTGTGTACGATCGCGAACTCTTAGCAATGTACACAGCTGTTAAAAGCCTACGCCGACTCATAGAGAGCAATGAACTCACCATATGTACAGATCACAAACCGCTTACATACGCGCTGACTAGAACACCAAGTAGCAGTGATACACCGAGGAGAGAACGCCAGCTTCACTACATAAGTCAATTCTGCAATAACATCAAGTTCATACACGGTGATAAGAATGAAGCCGCGGACGCCTTATCACGTATAGCGGAGATCGACGTATTACATTCAACGATAGATTACAACAAATTAGCAGAAGAACAAGAGATCGACACTGAGCTACAATCCTGTATGAAACAACCCACCCTTAAGTTTACTAAAATTAACCTACCCGGAGTTCAACGACCGATTTGGTGCGAAACATCGACTGATAACATACGACCTTACCTACCAGAGACTTATCGTGTCTTAGCATTCAACAAGGCTCAACACGACTTATGTCATTCCGGAGTACGAACAACAAGGAAAAATATGTCAAGCAAATTCTTTTGGCCGGCGATAAACAAGGACGTCGCTGATTGGGCGCGAGCGCGCATCGGCTGTCAGCGCGCGAAAATTCAGAGGCACGTTATCAGCCCGCTCGGCCAGTTCCAACAATCATCACGTTTTGAACATCTACAGACTACACGTCGACATAGTTGGACCACTCGTACCGTCTAACGAGTATACTTACATAGTGACGATGATTGACAGATGTACCAAATGGCCTAAAGTAGTACCTACACGTGATATCACTGCAGAAACAGTAGCGAAGGCAGTGTACGATGGATGGATATCAAGATTTGGGTGCCCTCTACGACTGACTACGGATCAAGGTAGACAGTTCGAGTCTTCACTGTTCAACGCGCTTATGAAGAAACTCGGCGTCACTCGCATACGTACAACTGCATTCCACCCGCAAGCAAACGGACAAGTAGAACGATGGCACCGAACACTGAAAGCTGCATTGATGGCTAGAGCCGCCGGCAATAGATGGAGTGAAGAACTATCTACTGTGCTACTAGGTCTCCGTACAGCCCTGCGTCAAGATACAAATGTCAGCCCAGCCTTGATGACATATGGATCACCGCTACGCGAGTACCATCTGATTTTTTCGTGCCTACAAAGCCAAACATTGAAGACGCAGTATTCGTTCGTCAGCTGATGGATACAATGAACTCGCTCACCCCAACAAAGACATCGCATCGTTCACAGACAAACACATTCGTCTACAATGTTCTCGCTACGTGTTCGCATGTGTTTGTGCGCAATGACACAGTAAGAAAACCGCTCATTCCACCTTATGATGGGCCTTATCAAGTACTACAGCGCAGCGCATACAGCAAACATTTTACGTTACAACTTCCACTTCGCACTTCAGTAGTGTCTATAGATAGACTGAAGCCAGCTCATCTATGCAACGACAGCGGCGAAGTTTCAGACAGCAGAGGAATTCAAGCAAGCACTTCACCCGCACAGGCTTCGAACATGACACCGGACGAAGCAGAGACATCGGCACCTCAAGCACGGAGCACATACGTCACCAGATCCAGTTGGAAGGTGAAACAGAACCTACGCTTCGCTTGAGGGGGGATAATGTGGCGTACTACGTGCACATACCTACTTGCACAGTACGCACAACCCTACGCAGCGTAATCAACAGATAAGTGTGATAGCTGATAACTGATAAGAGCTGATAACACTTCGTCGCATCGCATACGCGAGCTCGAAAGCCGTCCACCTGCCTCGCCAACGCATTACATCTGACTGGCGACGAATATCGCGGCCACCGAGTTTTGTTCAGTGTGCCACTTTATTATAAAGTGTGCGTGAAGGACAGAGCGCTAGTTAGAGTGAGTTGACCGATGTAAATCAAATTGTGTTTATAGCTAGTTATAATATGTAGTCATGTAATGCCGCGTTTCCACGCTTGCCAAGCCTCGACAAGCTTCCACAAGCACAAGCGTGTAAACAGGCCGTTTGGCTTGGCTTGCGTGAGCTTGTGGACGCTTGTACAGGATCCGGTCTAGTGTCGGTTTTTGGACACAGATCAAAGGGCGCTTGCGGCAAGCGCTTGCGACGCGTTCACACGTTGGCGCGTGCTTAGTAGTCGCTGTGATCTCGAAACGAACGCACGTCTAGTTCTGTCTCAAAATGAGTGGCTGGTCGAACTTCTTTTGCTTGTTTGTATGATTATGCACTATATCGCTCCCAGAGGAATGTCACGAGGGAACATATTAATAATTAGCAGGTGTATTGACATACCTAATGCCGTGACCTATATGGCACCAGTAATATTTCGAGGCTATGTAGGTAAGGTTTTCCGTAGAGGGTAAGTAAGAGGCCCTGGCAATCTACATCACACAAAATAATTGGTTTTGCTTCTCTTTAAGTGTATTTCAAATAAAAGTAGGTTAAACCAAAGGTTATAGTCGATACAAGTTCGGTGTCCGCCATGCTTGGATGTACGTAGCATACTGACTATTACTGACGCATTCACAAGCGTGTAAACGGCTCCCAAACGCCAAGCGAGATTTGTGGACGCTTGGAGCTTGTGGAAGCTTGTCGAGGCTTGGCAAGCGTGGAAACGCGGCATAAGAACCGTTAGTTGTAAGTCTCCTTTTATTCATGATGATATTGTGCTCATCGCCACCAGTAACCTCTCTGAATGTCAATTTTTGTATATAGCTTGCCACTATTTGTAAATAAATTATTACCACTTACCGATTACCGATCTTCAAGAATAGTTTTATTATACTCGTCACGTCGTCAGTCTGAACAAGTACCTCGTCACACTGCCAGTACCTAGTAACCCACAGTAACCCAGTAAGAGTAACCAAGTGCCATTACCTACCTTACTATCCTAACATCCAGGAAACATTAAATATGCAATTTTTTATCCAATTCAGTTGCTTTGCCGTAAAACATAACAAATTAAATTACTGGGGTAATTCAAAAATAAGTATGGATACATTATTTGCCTCATGATTACGTGGCCTCAGTTTCATCATTTATATTTGATTTTAACTGTTGACTAGTTTTGAACATTATTTTCACTTCTTAGTTCCGATGTGAATTGAGTTTATAACTTTTAGAATCAAAACTGATCACGAATATATGGCAGCTGTACTAGTAGTAAATGATTGGTATAATTTACAATCACATACTTTTGAATCACTTCGACGCCACATAGTTTTGGCGCGAACTCCGTTCATTAGTATTGAATTTCTGATTTTGATCATCTACTTTTGCTGTTGACTGTACCAATCAGTACGAACATTTGTTACTTCGGCACCATACCTGGGAAATTACTGGTTCAGGAGATATTGAGGCTCAAAGTTAATATGGAATTTTTCTAATTAGATACAAAATCGATGCATTTACCCCGCCAATATGTTCTTTAGATGCCCTATAACCCCATGAATAAGTAGGTATTTCGAGCATTGCACGCACGCGGATCAAAAAATGTGAAACCTCTAAAAGAAAATTAGTTTCCCAGGTATTATTTTTGTTTAGTATAAAATCAGGGTGGCAAATTAAAAAAAATGTGTATAAATAAGTAGTTCAGTATATTTTCAGTACCGTAGCTACACTTGCATAACAAAAGCTCTGTCCCAATTTCCCGTCATACGGGGTCTGTTCTACTTAGAAACTATTACAATGCATTATCACTATTATCAGTAAGTACTTTTTATTTAACAAAACAAAGTCAACTCAAAATACGTTAAAATATTCATTTAAATATTCTTCTTAGAATCGTAAGCCTTTGTAACGATAAAGTTATTTAATATACCTATTTAGATTCACTTTCAATTGTAGTCAAATTAGATACTTTTACATGTCTCCTTTCGTCTAGGTCTAGGACAAGGCCTTTCGTTATAGGGTTACAACTCTAATTATTGTAGCAGTATAGTAGTATGTATAGTAGAAAATAGGAGTGTACAAATGTATGTTATTATGGACAACAAAGAACCAACTAAAATCTTTGTACAAATACATCTGGATACAGGAGGGCAAAATACTTATAAGAAAGAATGATGAGCAAAATAAAATATTTTCGATTCGCTCCGAGAGTGATATTGAGCGATTTATTGATAAAAATGATTAGCCGCGCGACGCGGGCGCAACCCAATCGCACACATAGTGCGGAGTACACACCGCGTACTCGTAACTACAATAAAAAATGGATCGTTTTGATGCAATTACTACACTGGATTGTGAATTTAATAGGTTTCAAAATATAACTACTTGGAGACAGAACACATTATCTAATAATACAAAATTACATATAATTCACTTAAATATTCGGTCGCTCAGGAAGCATTTCGATGAATTACAAATTTTAATGAAAAACTGTTCTTATGATATACACATATTAGTACTGACAGAGGTAAATATTAAAGAGGAGGAGCTGCCATTATACAATATAGAGGGTTATTATTTATTTTCAAACACAAGGAAAACTCAGAGAGTAGGAGGAATTATAATTTTTGTTAAGGAATATCTTGATTTCCGAGCTGAAAAACTACAGACTGGAGCATTAGAAGCTATGCATGGCACACTCATCACAAACCAATCGACATTAAATATTACTGCGGCCTACAGACCCCCTAGAACGAATAAGACAGTATTTGTATCTGAAATCGAACAAATAATCAAGAAAATTCCACGAACCGAAGATACAATATTTTTAGGTGATGTTAACATAAACCTATCAGAAACAAACCATAACCGGCAGGTGTCGAACTATGCAGACTGCATGTGTGCACTAGGCCTACAATGCGTCATACCGGCCAACGAAGTTACGCGCGAAGCTATCGTCGCGGGTGTGAAAGAGACGTCGTGCATTGATCATGTGTGGTTGCGAGCGAGATGGCTGCGTAACTGCGCATCGTTTGTGATTGAGTGCGATATCTCTGATCATTTTATGGTTGGTGTTTCAGTGCAATTAAATAATAGAATTCAATCTCAATGTGATGTTATTGCGGATTTGGACACTCGGTATGTAATTAGCAATAAGTTAGTAAGTAAACAAATCTGTGATTATGATTGGTCTCAGTTGTTAAGTTTAGATAATCCATTAATTATTTATGATAGGTTACATTTAATTTTTGAAGATATTTATAGCGAGTGTAAAATACCTGCGAAACCAAAGACTAACAACAAACGAGTTTCTCAGCCGTGGATAGGTCAAACTCTTAAAAATATGTTGGTGCGTAGGGACCAGCTGTTTAGGGAATGGAAGGACTCGCCCAGAGACTACACTAAACGACTGCACTATACAAGATTTCGTAATAAGGTTAATAAATTAATATTTAAAGACAAAAATAAATACATACCTACAGGAAGAAATAAAAAAGTGTAGCGGTGACCCTAGGAAGATATGGGCAACAATAAATAGCTGGATAGGTCGAAAGAAGGCTAACATAGACGATATAATTAAAAGATACTTAGGAAATAAAGAAACAATGTTTAATATATGTAATAAATTCACAGATATATTTACAAGAGAAATTATTAATATTAAGCATAATTGTCGTATAACATTTTTAGATAGAAATACATATGTAAATGCCAGTAATGTTTCATTTCGGTTTAAGCCAGTTTGCAGTAATACAGTTTGTAAAGTAATAGACCAGTTAAGCAGCGATAAGGCGCCAGGGGTGGATGGTATTCGAGTTATAGATTTGAAAATAATAAAAAAACACATTTCACCAGTATTGGCACACTTTATTAATACATCATTGACTACAGGAGAGTACCCAAACCTCCTAAAGAAGGCTATGATACGCCCTATATACAAGTCAGGAGAACACACTGAATACGCTAATTACAGGCCGATTGCCATCTTATCAGTAATTAACAAAATAATAGAAAAGATAGTGGTCGGGCAGGTCAGTGCTTTTCTTGAACAACACAGGATACTATCAGACGCGCAGCACGGGTTCAGACGTGGCCGCAGTACCGCCACGGCATTGTCTGAGTTCTCAGATGACATAAATAGCAGCCTAGATCAGGGTCATCAGGTCTTGGCTCTATTTATTGACTATAAAAAGGCGTTTGACACTCTAGAACATGAGACGTTGCTTAGAGCCATGGATGAGTGTGGGATACGAGGTCCGACTAACAGGTGGTTCCGTAATTATCTGAGCGACAGAACCCTGCAGACTTGCATTGCAGGAGTGGCCGGACAAGAAGCAGTGTCGAACCTCGGTGTGCCAACCGGCTCGGTATTCGGACCCGTCGGCTACATTATGCACGTCAATAGTGTAAGTAATGTGGTAGATAAATGCCGTGTGTATATGTATGCAGATGACATGTGTCTGCTGTACTCGTCAACGAATATTCAAGAGGCTAGAACTGTGCTGCAGGCAGACTTTGACAACATAACGAAGTGGGCTCACGACAATGGCATTATTCTCAACCTAAATAAGACTAAGGTTATGCATATTTATTCACCATATAATAGAATAGCTAGGAACATCAATAACTCAGAAATTAGTATTGTAGGACACACGTATGAATGCATGCACGTAAATAATACGAATTGTAATTGCCAAAAATTAGAACTAGTTCAAAAATTCAAATACCTGGGTCTATGGGTGGACGCTAATATGAACTGGAGTTTGCATGTAGAGTCAGTGTGCACCAGGCTCAGAGCGGTGTTAAGTAAGTTCTACGTTCTAAATGCGCCGTTGAGTAAGAAAACGCTGCGTGTCATTTACTTTGCTCTCGCTGATTCGTTGCTTAACTATGGATTAAGTACGTATGGGCGTACATTTAAGTCGTATTTATTTAGGATTAAATCACTGCAAATTCGCTTCATGAAATACTTAGTTGACAAAAAAACAAAACTTAAACACAAAGACAACTATGAGAAATTGTTGTATGTATGTAAAGTACTGCCCATACATAAAAGGGTCGAATACTTAGTGGTTACGGATCAATTGCATGAGGATAAGTTCAAAATATGTGTGGCAAATACATATAATACCAAGAGCGTTAGAGAGCATAAATTTGTAATACCCTCAGTAAGAAACTATTATGGAAAAAGAACTAGTAAATATTTGACCCCTTTATTCTATAACAAACATAACTGGCTGAGAACAAATGATAATAAAATGAGAAAAGCAACTCTGAAAAAACTGAAAAATGTATTGCTGCGTGAAACAGATTTCAACTTGTGAATTATTGTTAGTACTTTATTATTTATGTTTAATTTTATTTGATATTATTGTAAGGTATTCTATATCGCCTATAAAGTCACTGTGTCATTTATAATTATATGTAAAAACATTCGAGCGCTAATCCCACCGACAAACTGTTATGCAGTTTGGTGGGTTTTTTAAATTGTACCATGTTTTTATTTCAATAAAAATACTTAATTATTATTATTATTATTATGATTATGCCTAATTCTAACATTAGTATGATTTGGTATGATATCCACAACGAGTAGACTTCGGCTTGGTGATGTACACCCTGTATATGACATTTTATTGTTTAAATTTTTATTATTTTAACATATTGTTTACAACATGTATTTTATCATGTATTAGCATGTAAAGTTGTGAGTACGATGTGTACAATTATTAAACATTTAAACAAATACACTCGCGTGCAAGTAAATCGACTCATGTCTCAAGTGCGCATAAAAAGTGATATAACTTAAAAATGGCTTATTTTACCTCTATATAATGTTTTACATAATTAAATCCTAGTAATTAGGCTTTAAAATGGTAGCATAATTTCAGTAATTTAAATAAACACATGTCCTTAGAATGCAACTGAACGCAACCTCCCATAAACTGCTCTGCGCTCTATACACAACTTGCGCGACACAACCCGCTATAAAAACCCCCTGTAATCGTTTTTTCTTATAAGTCGCTCACTAGACGTTGACCTGAACACATCTCTGCAAATTGAAGCCGTCATTTGAAGAAAATTATGGATACAACACCTGAAGAAGCCGCTCAAGTCGTTGCCCTGTTGCAAGAAGGGTTGAACCAGCGAGAAGTTGCTCGTCGGTTGCATATGAGTCAGCCTGCTGTCTCGAGAGTGTACAGGAGGTTTCAAGAGAGTGATCCCTTCACTCGGCGGCCTAATACCAGCCGACGCCGGTGCACCTCGGAGCGTGACGACCGGTTTTTGGTCTCGACCTCTCTCCGAAATCGACACCTTACCGGCGTGGATGTGCAGCAGGAGCTACGTCAAGTTCGCGGAGTAACTGTCAGTCAGTGGACAGTTAGAAGAAAGTTGAAGGAAGCTAACCTTACTCCGAAAAGACCCGCTACAGGCCCGAAGTTGACCACAGCCCATCGTCAAGCATGCCTTCACTTTGCTCGAGAGCACTTGGATTGGAGCATAGAGCAATTGCAGTCGGTCCTGTTCACAGATGAGACGAGGATGTGTCTCCATGGCAGCGACAGGAGAGGTCGGGTGTACCGGCGTCCTGGTGAACGGTTTTCACAGTGCTGCTTTGTTGAAACCGTTGCATATGGTGGCGGTTCTTGCATGATGTAGGCTGGAATTTCCTTAGAAGCAAAAACCGACCTTGTTTTCGTTCCTGGAGGAGGCCGGGGAGGAGGTCTGACTAGTGATCGTTACATTGAAAATGTTCTACTGGATCAAATTGTCCCTTATCAAGGCTTTATTGGGGATAATTTCATCTTGATGCATGACAATGCCCGATGTCACACTGCTCGGGCCACACGTGAGTTCCTGAGTGAAGTTGGAATTCACACTATGGATTGGCCAGCGATCAGCCCCGATTTAAATCCCATTGAGCACACATGGGACGAGCTCAAAAGAAAAGTTAGGGCGAGGAATCCAGCTCCGACAAACATCAATGAGCTCAAGACTGCGTTGGTAGAAGAGTGGGGCCGAATACCACAATCATCAATTAAAAAGTTGATAAGGTCGATGAAGAATCGCTTGAGAGCAGTGGTCAGGGCTAGAGGAGGGAACACCAAATATTGACACGAATAATTTTTTTATCTTATGTACATTTTGTTTCATTTATACCCAATAATAATACTGTGAAATTGTATTAATTTTCAATTTTTTTTACAATATCTTTGACATTCAACTTTTTTACTAACCTACTGAATCGATTTTCATGCAACTTACATCATTTTACAGCTCAATTACTAGGCTTTAATTTATGTAAAACATTTTAAAGAGGTAAAATAAGGCATTTTTAAGTTATATCACTTTTTATGCGCACTTGAGGCTTGAGTCGATTTACTTGCACGCGAGTGTAGTTGTGGCAACCTGTCTGCTGGCTTAGGCTGACATGCTTATGCATACACCTTCTGATGGCGTGGAGGCATGGTGAGACAGGTCGTGCTGGCTCCCTCAATCAAGGTTGAGCCGTACGATTGCTTTTGAATGCGGGCCATCAGTAGGCCGAGTCAGTCAAAAGCGTCAGATGATATCCTGGACTTTACTTTAAAAGATCAAGAAAAGATTAAAGAAATTGAAGTGACAAAAAAAAGCAATGACTCTGAGTTTGTTTCGGCCTTTCTTCTCAAGAAGTCATTTAGCTAGGAAATGCCGGCATCATCTAGAATAAGGTTTTGACTTGTATAAGTGTTGTAAACAACTATAATGCAGAAATAAATATGTCTTTATGTCTTTACTGAGTTAGGAAGGGGCGCCATTCTCAAGATTTGCCCCGGTTCGAAAACATCCTAGATCCGCTACTGTCCATTTTACCAGTCAGTGGTAAAGAAATGCTATGCGGTTATCTTTCAAACAGTAAGTTTCAGAAGATGCAGCAGGTAGGTACGAGATATATACCAACACTTGGCAGATACAAACATTTGGCCGCGCTGTTACATTCGCAATAACGCCAAATGATTAACGCTCGTGCGCTCTATTAACAGGTAATTATACGACTAGCCACATAAGGGCAATTCAATTTATTAAAAATGAAAGGCATCGAATAAAATCGTAATTATGAATTCAGTCATAGACTAATGATTGATCTAGCTCTGTATAGCGAAGCGATACCAATCATTTGTCTAAGATTTCAGTGTTAAAATACGAAGAAAAAGCCTTATAGACATTAAAGTTTAGACACTAGACCAATCTCTTTGCACTAGATACATCATTGTCTATGAAAAATCCACGAAAAACCCAAAGAAATCGGATATTCTTCTGTGGAAAAACCTAAGCCACAGATCTGTGAATAACATGGATTGGACGTACCTACGAAATTAGCGTGCATACCTACGAAATGATGTTGCAAATAAAATGGCTGCCGTTGGGTTGGACTCCAGAACATAATCGATATCGACATTGAGCCGGTTAGAGGTAAATAATACATTACTGTAGATTTAGAAAAAATATATAAATTGATATTTGTAGTAAGTTGCTTTAGATCTTATGCCAAATTAGTTTATTCCGTAATGCAAATGCGGGCGAACATGGTAAAGCGAAAAACGTCCCTTGTATCATGTAACAAAATATTCTCTGGTAGCCAATATCGATATTGTGTCGCTGTGAATGAACGATCATGAATGGCACCATACATCATCATATCAGCCAAACGACGTCCACTGCTGGACATAGGCCTCCCCAAAGTTCTCCTCACAGACCGGTCTTGAACCGCCCGCATCCAACCGCCTCCCGCGATCTTGACTAGATCGTCGGCCCACCTTGCGGGGAGCCTACCTCTGCTGCGTCGTCCGGTACGTGGCCGCCATTCCAGAACATTTCTGCCCCAAACGGCCATCGCTTCTTCGAGCTATGTCCCCTGCCCACTGCCACTTCAGCTTGGCTATCCGGATAGCTAATGGCCGGCGCCGACTGACGGCATGGCATGGCACGGCGCGGAACGGCGTGGCACGGCATGTTTCGTTAGCCCGAAGGACGCTTCGCTTCGCTTCTTTCAAATCAACACTTAGGCATGATTTTACGATCACTAGGAAAACCTGAAGCACTGATTCATCTGGTTTTTAGACATATTTATGCACAATTGCACAAAAATAAAATTATTATGTTCGATACACAACGATTTGACAGCAGATGTACCAAAAACACTTGGAAAACAATATGGCGACACTGGCACGATTGACATTTCTGATAAAAAATCACTATGATCAGTGTATTCAGTAACCTATGGCTATCTCTTTTTTCTAACAGAGATATCGCTAAGTAAAACCGAGACAACACTATGTTTGGTGGCTTTATGTCGATTTCATATATGTTTCTATAATGTAAAGTATCCATATGTACTATTTGTCCACTCCATATTATATTCTTTTCTCAAAGACCTAAGCTATCTTTTGTCTTTGGTCTTTGAAGTAAACTGTCAAACCTGCCAACTGCCAACACTGTCAACCGTCTGTCAGAAATTGATAAAAGTTGTAGCTGTATTGTATTTCTAAACACTGAAATCCATTTGATTTTATTCAAAAGCGTCTGTACTATAAGTTATTACCATGGCAGGAAATTTTTGGCAAAGCTCTCATCACCAGCAATGGATACTAGACAAACAAGACCTGGTCCGTGACCGTCAATACGATTTGGGAATACTAACAGAAGAAGAATACCAGAAAATATTCAATTTCTTCGCAAGCATCATACAAGTTTTAGGCGAGCAGTTAAAGCTTCGTCAGCAGGTGATCGCAACAGCAACAGTGTACTTCAAAAGGTTCTACGCTAGGAATTCTTTGAAATGTATTGACCCGTTACTTTTGGCACCTACCTGCGTTTTCCTTGCGTCAAAAGTCGAAGAATTTGGTGTAATATCCAATTCTAGACTAATAACAACTTGTCAGACCGTAATTAAGAATAAATTTAGCTATGCTTATGGACAACAAGAGTTTCCATACAGAACTAATCATATTCTTGAATGTGAGTTTTACTTGTTGGAAAATCTCGACTGCTGTCTGATTGTGTACCAGCCTTACAGACCGCTGTTGCTGTTTGTGCAAGACATTGGTCAAGATGACCAGTTGTTAACCTATGCTTGGAGAATTGTAAATGACTCTTTGAGGACTGATGTTAGTTTACTTTACCCACCATATCAGGTAAATATTGATAAGTATCTATTTATTTTTGGTGTTACAAGTAACTTGTAGTGTTGTTTTATGTGTACAACTAATATATAAATTAATTTTGTTGTTACAGATAGCAATAGCTGCACTTCATATTGCTTGTGTGATGCTTGGCAAAGAAAACCATAAACCTTGGTTCGCTGAGCTAAATGTAGACATGGATAAGGTGAGATTAATTTAAAATCTACTATGTACTTATGACTTAAATACCTCAACAGTGTTGTATCAATAAGTGAGGTTAGGAGTAGTTAGAAATTTTGATCTGACCGTTTTGCCATACCTAACCTCTATACTTAGTCAATATACTTTATCTTATAAAGTAAAATTTAAAATAATCTCAGCACAGTGATATTGCGTCCCAGATGTAGTACAACATTTCTTCAAAGGGTCTGCAGTACCTCCACAATGAAGCCAAGCGCCACATTACATCAATCAAATGGTTTATGTAGTCTCGTTTCAGGATGTTTAAAAGTACTGACTCTATAAAGACTCTCATGGATATTCATGACAATCTGCTTTGTTAATTTTTTTTAAGTATATAAAATATAAATAAAATAAACAACATGCATATCTCTCCAAAGATATTTAGATGTTACTTTATACAATTCTTGTAACTTTTGTTTCAGATTCAAGAGATAGTAAGATCCATAATAAACTTATATGAAATGTGGAAAAGTTATGACGAAAAGAAAGATATACAAGCCTTATTGGGCAAGATGCCTAAGCCAAAGCCTGCACCCCAAAGATAATAGTAGGTCTGACTGTATCTTAGTATTAAGATTTAAAGTATAATTGTACTTCGTTTGAAACGTCTGCCACTGGTGACATTGATGAAATATGTTAAAAAGTAGTTTAATTATTTTTGTTCTGAGCCAGATGACCTGAGATATTGTCCTGTCATGCTAATGGCAATTCCCATACAGAATAAACATGTTACAGTCCTTTGCAAGCACCCCAAAAAAAACCTTGTGTCTATGTTGGCCACTGGTCCAATAGAAAATACTATTTTGACAAGTCAATGATCCAAGGGTCAATAGAGTAATACAACATTTGCCTTATACATAAAGCACTTAGAATAATTGTGTTCCAAATAATTTTATTATAGTGAACCGGATTGTTAATGTGTTAAGCATTTTGAACTTTTCCATTTTCAAGTATAGGTGTGTATTTCTACATTACAAACGCTTATAGATCATCACTATACATGAGGGCAGAATATCTATTTAAAAAAAATTATCACTTAATAAAAGTTATCTGCCTCGTTGGTCTCGCGGCATAAATGTGCGCGTGGGATTGGGAGGTCTCGGGTTCGATTCCCGGGTCGGGCAAAGTGTTATTGGATTTTTCCGTTACATAATTCTCAGTAGCAGCACGGAGTCTGGTAATGTGCCCGGTACGGCAAGAGGCTGGCCCCCTATAATTGGTACCTAAAAATTCATGGCGAAATGTGGGTGTAATATTACACCTCTGCCTATCCTAAAAAAATGTGATGAAGCTCATAACACCATAATAATACAATCTAAACTAATACATCGTCATGTAGATTTATTACACATTTTATAAAAGTAGAGAAGAGTATTTTGAAATAAGTACAAAATGTATTTCTAAGATAGGTTTGCAATAGTATGGTAATATCATTATAAAATAGAATTGTTCCTAACAAAGCCTATATGACATCTGGATAAAAAATTAAACTGTAGATTGTGAATATTGTAATGTATACTACCAATAGTACCAATGAATTCATCTATGTATTTTTATAGACAACTTAGATGCACTAACCTGAATGAATTGCTTGCCAAGGTAAAAAATAGTAATTATCAGGCCTGTGTTAAGAGAGCTTCGTTGTTCAATAGATTAACAATTGCATAGATATTTTGTATGGAAACAATTTACTTTATGTCTGCAAGTCTCTATGCTGACTAGGCAGATATAATGGGTTCAAGTGTAATGCACTATGGCACAGCAGATTGGATGGTTGGTGCGAGACTCAAGACTGACACTACCGCTCGACTACTAGCAGGGTATTGTACGGTGTCGTACGAGGTACTGGATGTTATGTGCGATTTCTATTGGCGGCCGGTGTAAAGCCCATATTAGGTAGTTCAGAAGCCTGAATTTCCTTTGGCACAGTATAAAATGCGTTTCAAAGCGCTCCGGTTGGCGGAAATCGAACATTAAAGTTTTACCAATATGAGAGCAATGCTCTGTACAATCACAGATTACATAATTTACAATTCTTTGTGTACGATGAATACGGCCGGGCAGCATTTCCGCACCAACCGTCTTATTTAAGAACGCCGTCACTCTGCGCCATTTCTATGTAATAAATAATAAGACTGTCGATATTTTTATCTGTAAACATGTTAATAAAAACTTATCAATATAAATCTTGTCTTATTTTTGCTTCTGCATCATTTGTACCTAATTTATTATAATAATTCAGGTTTGCTAAAGGCTGTTACACACAGTGCCGGCGGCACATGCCGCTGGCTTTTTCCTGGGGTTTGTGCTGCCGCAATCTGACGCAGAAACTTGCACAATGCCGCTCTGCTTACAACCAACACAACATTACCTCGTGAATGCCGGGAGCGAAATAAGCTTGCAAGTTGTAACCCGCGTGGTACGTCGGTATACACGGTCGTCCATGCCGGCGGCTTTGCTTGCCGCCGGGTGCACCGCGGCTTGGCCGGTGACAAGATGTGCAATGGACATTTTAGGGACCCTGCATACTAGCGTCTTTTGACGTCCGATGAACGTAAATGCGACAAGCATTAAGTACGTTGTTGCGGCGTTTCCTCTAGGTAGGATCCTACAGTTATGCCAGCGTAACCCAGACGCCACAGAATTCGCAGCGTACTCGTGTGTTCCAGCTGAGACGGCTCGAAATTCTAATACTCAGTCGCTCTGTTTGCATTGAACATACTTACGTGCATCGGACGCCCACGCTCGACGAAACGAGCTAAAAACTCCCAGACTGAGGCCTCGTAGTTAGTAGAGAGGCCGAGGCGAAACAGGATAGTAATAGAATATGCGCTGGAGCCTGCCAGCAAAATCAAAATGAAATGAAAAAAAACAAATACAATACCGACGTGGACACGTTTAACATCTCGTAAGCAGGCAGGTCCAGAAATCATGAATTTGTCACGGGTCCTCAATAGCGTAGTTACGCCACTGACGGCTTAGTGGCTCCATAGTGCACGGTGTACCGGGTAGTATGACCTGTTCTGATAGCATAGCAAAGAAGAGGTCAGTGGAAACGCGTATTGTTGGGCATGAGTGACGTAACGTGAGCGGAGGCGGGAGGGCCATGGCCCCTGGCGGCACATTTAAGGGGGCGGCAAAAGAGGCCGCGAAGATAAAAATAAATATAAACTATGCGTGCGCACTAACTCGATCCAAGTAGGACCGCGCGGCAGCGCAGTTGCTGTAGGAACTAGCAGGGAAAGAGTGAAGTTGAGTCCTGTCGAAGAGAGCAAGCGCAGAGTCTGAACAGAACAACAATCGAAAACAAAATCATCCTCATTTTCATTAAGCGAAGACTTGTTTCGGATATGGGTGTGTTTTTTAATTTTGCCACGGTAATCCGTAGTTTTGTTTATCAATTCTTTAACCGTTAACGAGTTGCAATATTCCGGTGTACCATGTGTGCGTACACAGGCGCCAGGGCCACAGAGATGGCAGGGCAATAAGGCCGCCGCGTGTCGATGAAATGCCAGCGTTAATTATTGAAACACACAAACTTTACCTATTGTTGAATAGGGAAGAAGGCAGGTGCAAGTCTCCCTAGACAATAGTCACACCTGCGGTTTAACTTTAAGCTAAGCTAGGTAAGTATTTGAATTTGGAATTCAATATTTCTGAGCTTGGCGTTGAATTCAAAGCCGATTATTTCACATATTACAAACGCCTTCTGCGAATTTTGGACGCAATAGGACGTAGAGCGGGTTTTGTCCATAAACCGCCTCTCAACTCCTTATTTTTGCGAAAATAAGGAGTAGGAGTAGGTAAATGCTATTAACCAGTGACGGGTAGCAACGTCACCGGTGCGAGAAGCTACGCCCTGCGCCCTTCATGGCGCTCACGAACACAACAACAGCATCAGTTCTCGGTCGCCCCGCTATTCGGAGGAGGATACCATTACCCTAGATTCAGGCCAACTTGTGTACATATATGAGACAAATCAAAGCCATTCCAAGGCGACATAATTTTATTTTGAAAAGATGCTTATTGTACCTATAATATCAATTTACACATTATTTTAAATAGTTTGGTGTTTATCTTCGACTACAGACTACGACTCTAAAATTAAGTGACATAATAAGACCTCCATTTCCCGGCTGCTTCCTTATTCCCGGCCAACGACGTGGTTGCGGGTACGGTGGTGCATGTGGTCACATAAAAAGTGGCAAGTGGCACATACCTACTGGGGTTATCAGAAGTCCGAAGACAAGGAGAGGACATAATTATTAACTCTAGTCAGTCAGGTGACTTTTGCTACCATCGAGAAGGCGACCTACTCTTTGGGGTGGCGTCGGTTTCTTGGTCAGGAGGAACAGTTTGTGGAAGTCTATAGTGTGTCGACTCTGGTAGCGTAACTGGTATTTAAACTCACCAATAAGGGCAGCCGGTGACGATACAAGTAGGTACTTATATGCGCCGAACTCAACTAACCCTGACGAGATGGCTGAGGCCATGTACCAGGACACTGTTAAACCAATGCCTAGTAAGACCAAAGCTCAGTACTTCAACGCGAAAGTGGAAGTACAAGAACGCAGCAAAACGAAAATCGGAGCCCACGGCGTGGGGCACGAGAATCATAGGAGGGCCAAACGCTAGTTAACTTCCTCGTAGCAGAGGGACTTTTCTTAATGAACTCCTTTTGTAATAAGAAGCCTCACAGGCAGTGGATTTGTCGATTACGTGACAAGCAAGGAGAAAGATTACATCACGACGGACCGTACCTAAGCACATATTTAAAGACGGTGATCAATGCGATAGACACCTGAAGCGATCACCAACGAGTACGAGGCTCTCTTAATATAAACCTCAGAACTGAAAGAGCCGTCAATGAAGTCTACTCTCAGACCTACATTGCCTCTCCCACCGACAGCACAAAGCAGAAGAATCGTCTCGAAAGATCTGTTCCGCATAAAGAAAAACACAAGGAGTCTAAACTGCCAGCAGAGACTCTCGAAATGATGAGGAAAAGACGCGAGATGCCATCCTGTCGGCTGTCTTCGCCGGAAAGACGGACCGTAAAGCGACAAATACGAAAGCTTACGCGACGTCGACGAGACCTCCGACGCTTTAACACTCGGGCCATAGAGGCTGCGATTGAGAGAACCTCGGGGATCATACGTCTTCGCTCTGCAGTTGAGGCGACACAATCAAAAGACACAACGATCACGGATGGCCACATCGTCAAATCAAAGTTCGAGATTCTTGAAGACGTTGAAAGGTTTTATCAACACTTGTTTACCGCGGGCAGACTGAACAATTGGACCTAGTACCGACGACCACAGTGTTCTATTGACGCACACTACTCACAATGAAGCCATCCCGAATGTCGAATAGAGTAAGGTGCGGGCGGCTCTTACAAACTAAAAACCGGCCAGGTGCGTGTCGGGCCACGCGCAATATAGGGTTCCGTAGTTGCCCATAATGACTTGCTGCATAGGGTATTAATGTACAACAAATCCAACTGTTTATTTTGCTGAAAAAACAATTTTAATAACACTATTATAAGAACCTAAGTTTTGTTTAGAAAAATACTAGGTATGTATCCAGTTATGTATTGTAAACATAAAATGTGGTTTCCAAGATATACTACTACTAAACATACGTAATAGTATCGTAGTACATTACATACCAAAGTACGTTTATCTTTAAGATTAAGCCAGCGCGCCCAATGTAAACTCACAGACATAGGTATTTATAAGTTAACCGAAGATTACTCGTAAACTAGTGACATCTACTTAGCCGTGATAGTTTTCCTTTTAAATTCGTTATATGTACCTACTACATTTGTGATTTTTTTCACCTCTTCCAAATTAATAGTTTAGCCGGCAGAAGGAGGGGACACTTGAGTCTAACAATTTTTTTCATTTCAAAACTTGATATTTGACAAACATTGGTTTGTCACTTGATCGAAAAATGATGATGGGGTACTCAACCAAAAAAAAATCAACCCCACTATATATTATGTAGGAGAGATACCCTTAAAAAAATATTTTCCTAAATTTTATTCTACAGTTTTGTTGCAATATCTTATGTCTATATTCTTGTCAAATATCAGCTTTCTAGCACCAGGCGTCTTTGAGCTAGGCTGCGGACGGACAGACGGACGGACATGACGAAACTATAAGGGTTCCTTGTGGACTACGGAACCCTAAAAATCAGGAAATCCATCGAAATTTAAATTATTAAAATCCTTTAAGCCGTCTAGGCCTAGACTAAGCCATAGATAAATATAATACTTTATAAGCTATATATTGCAGCAGAGAAACGGCCGCTGCCGCTGCCGTGCGCGACCCATTAACACCGCTGAGAGCTACGACGTCTTGCCGTAAAATAATTATACCCTAGAGTGATCGGAGTAGGTAGATTGAAATGACTTCATTGATCCGAAACGTATATATATTAATATGGACATTTCTCCGGAAATTGTTGATTATATTAAAAAAAAACGGAACTTAGGTAGGAATTGCATTCTGCCAGGGTTGCGGAATTTACGAAGAGTTACTGCGGCCCTGGATCGCAATGCGGGTTGCAGACCAGGAGCTAAGCTAAGTTAGTTTAGCTTAGCTCGCATAGCTGACGTAGTTTTCCATACTTGTGTGCAGACCGCAAACTATGCAAACAAGTATGGAAAACTGCGTCAGCTATGCGAGCTAAGCTAAACTAACTTAGCTTAGCTCTTGGTCTGCAACCCGCACAAAGGTCACTTGATGGAACACGGGTGGGTTTTAGTCAGTAAGAGTCCGACACTCCCTTTAGCTCCGCCCAGAGTGGAAGGAGTCATTTGATGATTTCCCATCCTTACAAAAAAAAGGAGGAATTGTATTAAAATGAGCAATATTATATTCTTCATATTTTTTTTAACGGCACACAGTCACGATTATTAATTATGGAACGCAATCCAGATTTAGACACACTTAGAGAATATAGTGAGGCTATTGAAAAAATGAAGCCCATAATTTAATACCTTTTTTAAAGCTCCTTTGACATCGTCAGATGTAGAACGGTCTTTTTCCATTTATAAATGGACTTTAGATGTTAAAAAAATAAAGGTTGAAAATCTACACTAATATTATAAAGAGGAAAAATTTGTATTTTTGTCTGTTTGTTTGTTTGTAATGGATAAACTCAAAAACTATTGACCCATTTTAAAAATTCTTTCACCAGTAGAAAGCTACATTATCTGCGAGTAACATAGGTTATATTTTATTTTAGAAAAAATAGGGATCCGTAAGATATTTGGGTTTTTCGGGTACGCGAAGTAGTTCCCTCAGTACGCGGGTGAAACCGCGGGAAACGGCAGGTAGAAAATATAGAGAAACTCGTAGTTATATATTTTAATTGTAAAGATCAAGATTACCAGGATAGTAACATTGTAATCGATGAAGATTAAAAATACATACATACATATACTCACGCCTTTTTCCCGTCGGGGTAGGCAGAGACAACAAAACGCCACTTGCTCCTATCCTTACAAACCTCACGCGCTTCCTCTACACTCATTACATGCTCGCCGGTTTCGGGTACTTCGGAGCTTTCCGTTTCTTAGTATGTCTCCAATTTGGTCGACGATTGTCCGCCGAGGTCTGCCGCGACCGACTTTACCACACACATTTGCCTTATATATCTGATTCGTCATTCTGTCTTCACTCATTCGCTCCACGTGTCCAAACCACCTAAGCATTCCTTTCTCAATCCTTGTCACCACATCTTCTTTCAGTCCACTGCTCTTTCGTATAGCTGCTTTCGGAATTCTATCAATCAGTCTTACCCCACACGTACTACGCAGTGATCGCATCTCAACTGCGTTAATTCAACTTGCATGCTTTTCCTGCCATATCCAGCTCTCACTTCCATACATCAACGTGGGGACAAGCACTCCATTGTGAACCGCCAATCGCGCCTCTTTTGGCACCATCTGACCGTTCATAAACGCCCACAGTGCTCCATTTACACGATTGATTTTTAAAATATGAATTTTATTTTTCATAAAAAAAGACGTGTGGCACTCGGAGACTGCCGCGGTAAAGCTATTGCATAGCATTTTTTATCAACTTATGCAATTATAATTATATATTTATTTTATTTATGCAGTATTTTTTTTTCTTTGATATTAATTTAAGTTAGGTACACTTTGAGCGTGGTGACTGATAAGAAAACAAATTTTTAGCTCTTTATGCTTTTCTTCTCTATAAAAAGAAAATATCTAGTTATAAATAATAGGTATAAATAATTAGGTATTAATAGTGTAATTACACACCAAAATAATTATTCATTCAAAAAATTTGAAAAATAATAACGATATTAAGAGTTTGATCATCGAATTTCGCGCAATGTACATTTATATAGATATAAATTATCATATATACTTTCTCTGCGCGGCATTAATGTGTATTACCTATACATAATAAAACAGAAAGCATGAAAACCTCAAAAATGATACCCATATTAATTTTATTAAAAATGACCCGTCCACCATCTTGGATTCCCAAAAAGATGTCATTTTCGTGATCAGAATACATGAAAACCCCGAAAATGATACCCATATTAATTTTATTAAAAATGTCCCGTCCGCCATCTTGGATTCCCAAATAGATGTCATTTTCGTGATCAGAATGCATGAAAACCCCGAAAATGATACCCATATTAATATTATTAAAGATGTCCCGACCGCCATCTTGGTTTCCCAAATAGATGTCATTTTCGTGATCAGAATGCATGAAAACCCCGAAAATGATACCCATATTAATTTTATGAAAAAGTCCCATCCGCCATCTTGGATTCCCAAAAAGATGTCATTTTCGTGACCAGAATCCATAAAAACCCCGAAAATTATACCCATATTAATTTTATTAAAAATGTCCCGTCCGCCATCTTGGATTCCCAAATAGATGTCATTTTCGTGATCAGAATGCATGAAAACCCCGAAAATGATACCCATATTAATTTTATTAAAAATGTCCCGTCCGCCATCTTGGATTCCCAAATAGATGTCATTTTCGTGATCAGAATGCATGAAAACCCCGAAAATGATACCCATATTAATTTTATTAAAAATGTCCCGTCCACCATCTTGGTTTCCCAAATAGATGTCATTTTCGTGATCAGAATGCATGAAAACCCCGAAAATGATACCCATATAAATTTTATGAAAAAGTCCCATCCGCCATCTTGGATTCCCAAAAAGATGTCATTTTCGTGACCAGAATCCATAAAAAAACCCCAAAAAGGATACCCATATTAATTTTATTAAAAATGTCCCGTCCGCCATCTTAGATTCCCAAATAGATGTCATTTTCGTGATCAGAAAGCATGAAAACGCCAAAACTGATATCCATATTAATTTAATTAAAAATGTCCCGTCCGCTATCTTGTGAATGTAGAAACTAATTCATCATCATCATCATCATCAGCCTTTACCAGTCCACTGCTGGACTAGGCCTCTCCTTTGAAAGGAGGAATTGACCTACTATACCACGCTGGCCAAACGGGTTAGTATAGGGTTTGTATCAAGTTTTCCTTCTCTTACAGTGCTGTTCTCTGCATAATATGCTCCCTTTGTCGGCTCCTACGACACCCATGGGATGATATGGGGTGGTGACATTCCGTATTCTTAATCCGTCACCACACGGACTAGAAACTAATTATTCTAAACTAAACCTTAATTAGTAAGCAGTAAAGTTCATAATACTTGATTAATATGTGAAGGGTGTCAGGTTTTTTTCGTTACGGAATTTCTGGATTCGGTCGCTGCGCTCAAGCCCGCGATAAAAGCTATGCAATAGCTTAAAAAATTGTCATTTGATTCGTTCAATTGCACGACTATCAATGATATTGATTGAGTAGGTACCTAGATTGATTTTTGGTACTTGTATCATAAATGCACACAGAAAGAATAACATGGATAATAATTTTTCCCGAAAGTAATTCCGGTATTTCCAGATTCAATTAAATATTGTTAATGTTGGTTGTGATATTATTACTAGGTACTCGATTCAAAATTTAAAGGAAGCAAAACCAAAATTACCACCTTTATCAAAAGTACCATTTCTACCAAAGTTACCATTCCTACCAAAATTTAAGCAAAGTTTACCAAAATTAAATAAAAAAATGAATATCAAAGAAAAAGAAAATACTGCATAAATAAAATAAATATATGTATAATTTGATCAAAACACTGGCGAAAAGTGGGCGTTTAATATGCCTCTGCCTACCCCTTCGGGGAAACAGGCGTGATTCTATGTATGTATGTATATGTATAATTATAATTGCATAAGTTGATAAAAAATGCTATGCAATAGCTTTACCGCGGCAGTCTCCGAGTGCCACACGTCTTTTTTTTATCCGTTTAGCTGTTTAGGGTGTAACGCCAAACTAAAGAACATGCTTAAAAGCATACAAACATACCAAAACCCGTAAAACGTTACACTTCTGCAGAAACAGGAGGTAGTTGGTTGGGGTAAAAGGGGGGTGGCGTATTGCTGAACGGCCCCGGGCGGATGAAACCCACGCTACGCCACTGGGGCATGGCATGATGCCGTGATTGGTAACGCTGCTAACGCTCGCACTAAGCTAACTAATTATAGTAGGTAATCCCCTCTGGATCCCCAGTGACATTGATATTAAAACAATGACGGTATAGAATATTTTCGTCGTACAAACTTGTATTCCTTAAGAGGAACGAAACCACGTTACACGGCGGGGTGGTGTGGCGTGGCTTTGTGTGAGGCACGCTGATCTACGGCGCGGCGGCGGGGGCGGGATAGGATATAGGTGCGACTTTTTCTCAACCGCAGATCCGGGCTGAACACTGGCGGAGTAGCGTTAGAGTATGCTAACTGTGCTTCGCGTGGCCACGCCATCGGCAGAAGTAGAAGTCACCGCAGTGGTTTTAGTGACTTCACTCACCACCGCCACCGGTAACGGAGTGTAGACGGCTCAAAGAGAGTCTCTACCGAGTCAACAAAAAAGGCATACCTAGGTACTTTACCTATAAGCGAAAAATATAGATATACTCCCCAGTTATATGAATAATTCTAACTCAACACCGATCAGCTTAGCAAATATGTAGGTAGGTCACATAAAGCACCTACGTGTTAGTTATACAAATATGGATTTTCAGACAAATAAGTATGTGTCAGACATTTAAATAAATGGCTAAGTACCGAGTAGTCTGTGGAATACAATATTATTATTGTTTTCCTGTCAGGTAGCTAGTTTCGAATATACCTATATTCGAAATAACTGACTAGTGACTCCATTTTGCTTCTGGGAAAACTTATCGTACTGGGAACAAACTCGCACTTGAAGAAGTCATACAAGATATTTTACCCGTACCTATTGTTTCGCAGCATTAAACATAATATATAATTATTACCTACAGGTTCGACTGGAGTCGGAATCAAACCGTCGCGGGTTTGTGGCGCAACCTAAGACGCGGCGGCGGCGTAGCTCCTCTGGCCGGGGCCCGTGCCCGTGATATAATTTCGTCCTTAGCGTTATCCCAGTTTCAATCTGGGGCCCAATTCTGCTAATTATATTTGTTCAAAATGCAGTTTCGATATGATGTCAGTGTCATATTTACGTCATAATGGTATTCTCCTAAATTAAGAGACATTGAAATGATATTGCGAATATATTGAGAGTTGAACAATACATAAACGGTATTCTGCTAAATATATTTTTGTACAAAGACAAACGTCAAACTGTAAATACACATATTCAAAACACCCATATTTTAAATGTTCGATTTCAAATCGTACGTAACATTATTGATTATGTATCAAAAAATCTCTCACAATCTAACGAATAAATTCATTTACTAAAATGGTACTGGTTAGTATTATAGACTGCCATATTGCACTGCTAGGTAGTATCATCAGTATATATAAAATTCATTCACAATTCCCTGATTAACAGCAATGCACAGCCGAATCTACTGGGCACAAGATGCTAAAAATTGACATGTACGTTCCTCGAGGACCGTATGCTGCACCCTTACGGTCCCTGACTAAGAAGAGATTTCCCGAAACATCTACCAGATCGTAAGGAACTGTTAAATTGAAATAAAATGTGAGAGCGTACTTGCATACATAAAAAACATGTCAACACACATACAACATTACATAAAAAACAAATCATAGGCAACGCTAATAACAACGTAACATCAAATTACCAGCAATAAACTTAATTATTTCATTAATGGCAATACCTACTCATGTCAGGATATTTGACATAAAATTGAATATATCGAAATTAGAATAGAATGACATTGTGTAGCAGAATACCGATTTTGAGTCAATTCAAAATATAATCTCATTCCATTCAAAATATGATGTCGATGTCATCTAAAATAGCAGAATTGGGCCCCTGGGGTCCGCTCACTAGTCTAACCGGATTTGGCTGAATATTAGCTTTTCCACGGAGCGACTGCCTCTCTGACCTCCGCAACCCGAAGGGATAGCGATATTCCATGGTTTAGACTGGTGTCTCGTTTATTTAGAAGGTACGTACCTACTGACACCCTGTAACGACTGTCAAAGGCCTTTGTGTCAACCGGGACCGACGCCTTAACGTGCTCTCCGAGGCACGGGACAAGCGATTATTTACAATTTAATACGCACATAACTTCGAAAAGTCATTGGTGCGCGCGGTGGATTCGAACCCGATACCCTACTGCATGGCAGTCTGTTGGTATCTCCACTAGGCTATCGCTGCCTTAATGCCGTGATAAAATTTCATAGCATTTTTAGGGTTCCGTAGTCCACAAGGAACCCTTATAGTTTCGTCATGTCCGTCCGTCTGTCCGTCCGCAGCCTAGCTCAAAGACGCCTGGTGCTAGAAAGCTGATATTTGACATGAATATAGACATACGATATTGCAACAAAACTGTAGAATAAAATTTAGGAAAATATTTTTTTAAGGGTATCCCCTACATATATGTATAATGGGGTTTTTTAGACTCAAGTGTCCCCCCCCCCTCTCCTCTGCCGGCTAAACTATTAATTTGGAAGAGGTGAAAAAAATCACAAATGTAGTACATACATATAACGAATTTAAAAGGAAAACTACCACGGCTAAGTAGACATCACTAGTTTACGAGTAATCGTCGTTTAACTTATAACATTGGGAGCGCTGGCTTAATCTTAAAGATGCCCGTTTTTAGTCCCATGTGAAACAGAAGTTACTATCAATAATGGCCATTATGGGCAACTACGGAACCCTACATTGCGCGTGGCCGGACACGCACTTGGCCGGTTTTAATAACTGCACTGTTGGCGTAGTGGCGGTGTGTGTCGATGTGTCGAAGTTCGATCCCAACACGAGGCAACACCTTATGTGATCCATAAATTACCTATTGTGGCCTCGGTAGACGTTCAATGTATCTGTTGGGTTTATATTTGTAAAGTCTTTCATCAGTATTCCTAGTGGGGCAGTAGTGTTAAAAACAAAAAAAAACATTACCTAAGGGATACTTTTAATCACAGACCACCTAGGTGGTCTGTGCTTTTAATGGTATGCATAATTATGAAATTAGGTAGGTATATGATTCTGCTAAATGATCAAACCCACACCCCATATCATCCCATGGGTGTCGTAAGAGCCGACAGAGGGAGCATATTATGCAGAGAACACCACTGTAAGAGAAGGAAAACTTGATACAAACCCTATACCAACCCGTTTGGCCAGCGTGGTATAGTAGGCCAATTCTTCCTTTCAAAGGAGAGGCCTAGTCCAGCAGTGGACTGTTAATGGCTGATGACAAAATGATCAAACACTTTTATTCAGTGGGTTGGCGAATCGTTTAACCTCATCATTCTCATAGAGTCATCTCAGTCACATCGCAACCAGGGGTCCGTTACCTACCTTCAAACTGGATTTGACTGAACTTTGCAAGGCAGTCTGTTTATATATTACTAGAGGACGCCAGCAGCTACGCCTGCATTTTTTAAATCTACTCGTTTTGGCCGATCCCGTGGGCATTTCAGGAAATCCCTTCTTAGTGCACCCCTACGGTCCCCAAGGAATATACATGCCAAAT
This sequence comes from Euclidia mi, assembly GCA_944739405.2. Taxonomy (NCBI): domain Eukaryota; kingdom Metazoa; phylum Arthropoda; class Insecta; order Lepidoptera; family Erebidae; genus Euclidia; species Euclidia mi. Next base: position 45,437,409 of record OX123187.2, read on the forward strand.
TTCAGCTTCCTGCGCCCAATAGTTTCGGCTGTAGCGTGTCTGTCAGTCAGTCAGTAACGCAAGGATTTTATATATTAAGATTATCTCTACCAGGCTATCGTTACTAATAATAGGTGTCTAACTGTCTTGGGAGGAAGACTGCACAGCTCCTGTTCCCTGTCTTCTGCCCGTAGGGTGTTTCTGGTCGGCAGTCGAGGTGGTATTTAGTGGAAATACCACATACCTACTCCGGCTCTCATTTCCCTAGGAGCCGGACATCCGAAGGGATTTTCCAACTCGTAAAAAAAGGTGTCTAACAGTCTACACAAGAGCCCATTGACGTTATTAACTAGGTAACTACGCCTATTTTGTTAAGTAGGTAATAAAAATATTGAATGCATCTGTTGAAACAGGAATATAAATGCGGCATATTAATTACCCTGCTGCCTTAAACTATTTCGACCGTGTATTACGAGCTTGACAGGAGGCGAATTACTTGGAATAATATGCTGCCTTACTTTAGAGAGACGAATTAGGTACTTGGCTAGATACCTCCGCCATGGAAGCGAAATTCGCTTCCATGTTGTAAGTTCTTAGAAAAGCGGGCGTGGCCTAACATTGCGTACCAACTGTGCTAATTTTCAGAATACTTGCTGTTATATAAAATTCCAAAAGTGCTATGTTTATGTTACCCACTAACAGAGTAAGTAGGTAGGTAGGTAACTATGTTAAATTATTATATTGTTGTCGAATGATTTCCGTCCATACCAAGTGTCGAAGTGTTGGTGCATAATTACAAGTGCCGGCAGTCCAGTAACGGCTTATTGTATAAGAGAACATTCATAACAAATCCGATCAGCTCATATCAAAACAATAGTTAGCAGTAGGTAATGCACTGTGGCTATATGGCAGTAAATTTACAGGACAGTCCTAAAGTGCGGGTCCGAACATAAATGTATATTTTAGATACAATCATTTGCTTTTGTGTAATTTATTTAATTTGGCTGTTTTTATCTGACTTTGCCCGCGCCTTCACTCGCGAAAAAAGACACGGGTTGCATATTGCGACTAAAGACAGCTCTGGTCTCTGAGCTTTTCTGATGTTTATGCTTTGGGTACGTTTATCTGCAAAATTAGATCAAAATCCGTTGAAATGTATTTTCGTGAAATAGTAACAAACATCCACATATCCTTATTCTATACCCTATTCCTCCATCCAATCCGCCCAAAAGTCTGAATTTTGGTATAGTAGTAGGTATAGCACCTACCTACTAATAAATTCACAGACGGATACCGAATATCAAAGCGTTTTTAGAGTTCCGTAGTCCACAAGGAACCCTTATAGTTTCGTCATGTCCGTCCGTCTGTCCGTCCGCAGCCTAGCTCAAAGTCGCCTGGTGCTAGAAAGCTGATATTTGACATGAATATAGACATAAGATATTGCAACAAAACTGTAGAATAAAATTTAGGAAAATATTTTTTTTAAGGGTATCTCCCCTACATATATAGTGGGGTTGAATTTTTTTTTGGTTGAGTACCCCATTGTGTAGGGTATCATTGGATAGGTTTTAAAAAAATATTATTAGTTTGCTCCCATCATTTTTCGGTCAAGTGATTGGTTTGTCAAATATCAAGCTTTGAAGTGAAAAAAAAATTATATTCAAGTGTCCCCCCCATCTGCCGGCTAAACTATTAATTTGGAAGAGGTGAAAAAAATCACAAATGTAGTACATATAACGAATTTAAAAGGAAAACTATCACGGCTAAGTAGACATCACTAGTTTACGAGTAATCGTCGTTTAACTTATAAATACCTATTTCTGTGAGTTTACATTGGGAGCGCTGGCTTAATCTTAAAGATATACGTACTTTGGTATGTAATGTACTGCGGGGTACAATGTGGGCGCATTTTTAGTCCCATGTGAAACAGAAGTTATTATTAATAATGGCCATTATGGGCAACTACGGAACCCTACATTGCGCGTGGCCCGACACGCACTTGGCCGGTTTTTAGTTTTGCAAACGTTAGTCCATAGAATGTTGCTAGGGTTGATCTTATGACCGCTATGATTGGCCCAGCGTAGCTACTAGTTGACGATCCTAGTCATGGTCCTATCCATATATCATGACTAGGATCGTACGTGTAAATTTTACTGAGAACAGGAAAATGTCTGTCCTGAGACTCCCATAAATTTAGCCATCCTACATTCATGAAATTCTTGCATATACCTGGCTATATAAACAGTAGGTATGCACCTTGGCATTCATTCAGTCGAGTAGTCTCCGCCGCAGTCGACATGTCATCATCACGAGTTCTCCTGTGCGACCTCTGCGTCATCCTGTTGTTTGGACTCAGCTTTGTACTCGCCGAAGATCATCCTCAAGCGTACGTGATGAGTTAACTTTTTTATAATATTTTTTATGTTAGACATATTTTTAACAGTGAAATCTTTTGCAATATCCTGCAATAGGTAGATAGGTACTTAGGTGACTTAATGGCCAGATTTAGGTATTTTCGGATCCGATGCACTTTTCCTGTTTATTGTTTCTATTTATTCCAGAACAATTCATTACCAATTTTCGCACAGACTGTAATTAATTTTAAAACTAAAGTATTTTGCCTAGAATTCTTTCTTTGCAAACAGATTGCTTCACAGAGTCACGAGCAAAATCGGTCGATAATAATTTAGGGAAGAAGCTTAAATTAAAGTGCAAATTATTTTTCAGTGTTACAGATACCGAGCCAAAAGGAAACTGTTCTTGTGGTGGATTCGCTACAAAAACTATAGATGCAAATGATACACCACTGCTGTCCCAAACGCCTGGATTGATTGTCAAATGCGATGCGGATGGAGAAAATACTTGCAAGAGTCTGTGCAACGCACTGGCTACAGCTACTAAGGCCAAAGGACCAGAGGTGTTGTGCAATAGGCTTATTACTGCAGTGGAACTAAAGGTAAGATTACCCAACTTTTCTTTTTTTGACGGCCAGCAGGCAGACTTTTCTAAATGCTTCTCCAATTATTGTACGGTAGCCGACCTACGTGGACAGTGTTTGCGATATTTGCTTTAAACTATCTACTAAAATAGTACCTATAGTAGCAAGCAATTTTACTTTTCAATCTTGCTAGTGCAAATAGCGATACGTTGACGATTATACTTATGTAGATAGGTACTAGCAGTGCCGTCTAAAGCCCAGATTTAGTTTAGAGCGAAAGTCTAGTTACCTAGAGTCTTTTCCCTGCGCTCATTAACTCACCTTAAAAGAACCTGCATTGCGCTCAGCTTTAGCGCCCCCCCGACCCTCGATTCCTGGTGCGACTGTTCAGTTTGCCGTATGCATGGGCCGTCCCTGGGTACTAGCACCTACTCTTTGGCCTCTTTGGTAACTATGAAGCACTCTTCATACCTACCAGTACGCGTGAAATTAATCTTATATCTATTTGTTGCAGTTATCTGCATTTTCCAAGTCGTGTGATCGCCCATGGATCTACGCCGACCTGACGGCAGACGAGCCGTTGTGCTGTGAAGAAGGAAAGGTGAAGCAGTGCCCCTCCATGGAGAAGAATAACGCTACAGACGCCGCGGTCATAGATGTCAAGACTGTCGTATAAAACGCCTAGGTACTCAAGTGTATTAGACTATAGGATTTGTAGGTCCAATATGCATTTATAGTAAATTATTAAATTGATATTACGCGTTCATATGTATTTTATTGCGGTGTACGTTTTTAAACAATCATACGTCGGCTTTCCATCAGGACTCATCATTTTCTTGCCCTGATCCCAATTTATTTGAGTCGGCGCAGTAAGTCCTTCGCTTCCATACTTCTCTCCCACCAGTCATCCGATCGTTTATCCCTTTCTCTTTCATATCCATCCTCACACAGTCCATCCATCTTTTCCTTGGCCACCCTCTCCCTTTTCGACCTTCTACGTGCATATTCATCACTTTCTTACCTACGTACATCTCATCTCTTCACATAACATGTCCATACCAGGCCAATCGACTCCCTTTTTCCTTTTCATCAATGGGCGCCACCTTCATACTACCTCTAATGTAATCATTCCTAATTCTGTCCATTCTTGTCACTCCACACATCCATCGTTACATTCTCTCTCAGCAACATGCAATCGTTTATTCTCATCCATCTTCTTTGTAGCCCAACACTAAGCTCCATACAGTACGACAGGCCTTATAACCGCCTTATACATGCGGCCTTTTAACTTCACAGGCATTTTGTGATCGCATATTGTGCCTGAGACCTGTCGCCATTTCATCCATCCTGCGTTGATTCGTTGCCTAACATCCCGGTCAATTTCGCCGTCATCTTGCAGGAGTGAACTTGGGTACCGGTATAGGACTGGAGAGACCGCCAAAGTCACAGAACATATACTCTGTCTTGGTTCTGCTTATTCTCAGGCCTACATTCTCCAATCTCTGCCGCCACTCCTCCAGCTTGCTCTGCACCTTTTGTCCACTCTCTGCTACCAGAACGATGTCATCGGCAAACAGCTTGCACCAGGGTGCCTCCATAATTAACAGGAAGAGGTAGGGGCCAAGGGCCGACCCCTGGTGCAAGCCTACGGCCACATCGAATCTGGCTGTGATACCGGCTGCGGATCGGACTTGCGTTCTGCATTCAGCGTACATGGCTTGAATCAACGTCAGGTATTTTCCAGGTACTCCTTTCTTCTTAAGGGCCCACCACAAGACTTCACGAGGCACTCGGTCATATGCCTTTTCAAGGTCGATGAATACCATGTGCAAGTTTTTATGTGCCTCCCTGTATTTTTCGCACATTAAAATTTGGCGAAGTGCAAAAATGGCATCCACCGTACCTCGACCAGGCATAAAACCGAATTGGTTTCGTGAAATCTCACTCTCGTCTCGCAGGCGTCGTTCAATTACTCTCTCTCATACTTTCATACTATGAGACATTAACTTTATTCCCCGATAATTGTTGCACTCTTGGATATCACCCTTATTTTTTAAAATGGGCACCAGGTACCTAACTGTTGCACCATTCGGGTATGGTCTCATAAAGCCAGCCACGTCCATCCATTATCTCCTAACGCTTTCCATGCTTCCACTGGTATTCCATCTGGTCCTAACGCTTTCCCATTCTTCATCCCACTAACAGCCTTTTTTAGGGTTCCGTAGTCCACGAGGAAGCCTTATAGTTTCGTCATGTCCGTCCGTCTGTCCGTCCGCAGCCTAGCTCAAAGACGCCTGGTGCTAGAAAGCTGATATTTGACATGAATATAGACATAAGATATTGCAACAAAACTGTAGAATAAAATTTAGGAAAATATTTTTTTTAAGGGTATCTCCCCTACATATATAGCGGGGTTGAACTTTTTTTGGTTGAGTACCCCATCATGTGGGGTATCATTGGATAGGTTTTAAAAAAATATTATTAGTTTGCTCAAATCATTTTTCGATCAAGTGATTGGTTTGTCAAATATCAAGCTTTGAAGTGACAAAAATTGTTAGACTCAAGTGTCCCCCCCCTCTGCCGGCTAAACCATTAATTTGGAAGAAGTGAAAAAAATCACAAATGTAGTACATATAACGAATTTAAAAGGAAAACTATCACGGCTAAGTAGATATCACTAGTTTACGAGTAATCGTCGGTTAACTTATAAATACCTATTTCTGTGAGTTTACATTGGGCGGGCTGGCTTAATCTTAAAGATATACGTACTACAGATATATGTAATGTACTACGGTACTACGTATGTATAGTAGTAGTATATCTTGGAAACCACATTTTATGTTTACAATAAATAACTGGATACATACTTAGTATTTTTCTAAACAAAACTTAGGTTCTTATAATAGTGTTATTAAAATTATTTTTTCAGCAAAATAAACAGTCGGATTTGTTGTACATTAATACCCTTTGCAGCAAGTCATTATGGGCAACTACGGAACCCTACATTGCGCGTGGCCCGACACGCACTTGGCCGGTTTTTTTAACCTCATCTTTACTTATTTCCTTCACTAAACCAATATTCATCAACTCACTTTCAAGTTTTCCGCTCCAATCTTCATTCATTAACTTTTCAAAGTATGTCCTCCATCTTTCTTTTGTTCTATCGTCGTCCATAAGAATCGCTCCTGTTTCGTCTTTCAATCTTCGGTTGTCCTTTTTTCATGTCGCAATGTTAGGGCCGGCGCAGGTATGACGAAGCACAGTGCAGAGCATATTCACTGCCGGCCCTTATGGTGTGATTTTTGTGTGTGTAGCAGACAGGCTTTTTTGAAGCCCTGTTAGACAATAAAACATCAAAAATAAGGGTAAAATCCGTATATTTACAACTAATTTCAGCTATGTATGTATACTTTTGTACATTATACCAATTGTACCTGTAATATGCTTTAACTCTTGGAAGTGGACAAGGCAAGCACACGATATACAAAATTAGCTCAGCAACAAAGATACAGGTCAAACAACTACATACATAGTTCATATTACTTCACAGTAAACATTATTGCTTTTGGTAGAGAAGACAATCTTAAGATAAAGGGGTAAAGAATACCACGTTTGTAATTCAGAGATCTGATATTCAAGGACAAACAAGCATACTCTATAACGGAACCGTTCCAAGATTGAATTTTTATTTCCCAGTACAGACAGATTCTTGATAGGAAAATTATGGGTATTTATGAAAATGCACCTATAGTCTAGTAATAGTAAGGCTAGAACAAAATCGCGATTTATATTTACTTAGACCATGTTTTAAAATAAGGCAGATTATGACATTTAGCCAGGAATGCAATGATACACCAGACCTAGTTCGAGTTTGGATTCGACACATCGATCGATCACAAATTTATTGGATTCAAGTTGATTGATAAGAAAATTGCCATACATTTTAAAGAGCGATCACTATTGTCTATCAAAGGCCATTTTCCTCGGACTAGATCCTCATTATACAAATGTTTGACAATGCATTTTGTCGCAATTTTGGAGCATAGGTACATAACGAATCGTGAGGATATTATATTCGTACCTGGTCTATTAAATTATTTTCCACAGGACTATGAGACTACGGCTCATATAAATTAAAAAAAAGTTTTGAAAAGCTTTAGATTTTTTTTTTAATATTGGAATAAAATGTAAACTGAAGTACCTATACGACGATATACCTACTGCAAAGCTGCGCAGTTGTCGTATTCGTTCCATGGCATAGAGATCTTGCGAATATATTGCACATGATTACATTTTTCATAATTTTGTCCCTTACGAAATCCACTGGACCATGCACGCAGTCCGTGGTCCTGCGTCCGTGGTCCAGTATGCGACTGCTGATCGGAGGTGCCGGGTTCGATTCCCGGGTCGGACAAAAGTGATACTGGGTTTTTCCGAATTCTCAGTAGCAGCACGGAGTCTGGTGATGTGCCCGGTAACGGCAATAGGCTCGCCCCCTGGGCTTAAAAATTCTGGGATCTAAAAATTCATGGCGAAATGTGGGTGTAATATTACACCTCTGCCTATCCCTTCGGGGATAGAGTCGTGAATCTATAAAAAAATATATAAATAAAATATCCACGGTAAATTAGGACTTGCTTCAAATTCCGTTTTCGACTTCCAATTTAATTACTTACCAACGAATTGAAAAAATATATGATTATTGCTTCTTTCCATGAGAAAAGGGCAAGGGATATAATTAGTCATTCAGTGTCAATATATGCCCGATTTTAGTATAAATACGCTGATTTTGAAAGAAATAAATACATATTAAAAACTATGACCTTTTACATACAAAGCTCAAGATAGACATTTAAAATAATACAGTGATGGGCTGTTTTTTCTCGAGAAGCCATTACAGTTTTAACTTTTAGGTCAGCAAAAAGAGATAGTGATACGCAACCCTGAAGCAAACAAGGGCTTAAGGTCACTATAGGATGAAATATCTCTCATAGATGGATGGCATCGCGGTGCTAACTAAAATGAACTATCATGACAAAAATGGATATAAAAAATCAGTCATTTCAATGCTAAAGACAGAATTAAATTTCAACATTTCCCATACTTAGATACATACATTGACATGTTCTAGCGCCTTAAATATTATAAAAACAAATTGATTCATTTCATATTTTGAGTTGTATGACTTTATTGCATATATAGTGATGTCAGTTACCTTTCCTTTCTGTACCCTGGTAGGTACTTTGACATGAATTAGAGATCAAACTGATATCTGGTAACTATCTGGCGGATACCGGATAATATGTGAGTGTTTAGTGTCCAGCTGGATAACTGGAATAGGTAAAAGCTCATAGGACAACAGACGGTTTTCAATGTTTCTATATGTCGGAGGCAAACTGATTTAATAACTGCCATATGGCAAATTGATTTAGTAACCCGTTAATAAATAAATTCATAGCAAAGTATAATTTTATTTTATCACAAATAAGACTCGCATAGTTTTAGACTTTTCTCATAATGTCCGAAAATTCGTGCACAGGACAAAAATTATTTAAAACAGGGCAATTTTTTACACAGTTTTGAACTACATGGGCTTGACAAAATGGAAGTGCGATTGACGTTCGCATGCACGCTTGTGGGACACACTGAAATTCGTCATGGTTATGTTGGGTTTTGCGACCCTAGAGCCGAAAATATTCGTCAATCTAGCTTAGAAGAACGAAAGTTATACTAAAATCATACATGATCAAGTATTCGCTAATCAATACTGCATGTCCCTTTAGTGTGCTGCATAAGCATGCATTCGGACTATGGTGAGTCGCAGTACAGACAGTATAGTGTCATCGCACAAGCGTTAATGCCACTTATATTTGTCGAGTTGTCGAAGTACACTCGGCTAGATAGCGTAGTATGTACAGTTAAAATTAATTTTCAATATTTTGCTACAATCAAACGGAAATAATCTGCAGTAATAAAATAAGGGTTCAAAAGTATTAAGATGATATTAAACGGATTGCACGGTTGTTGAAATGGCTTAGCCACCGCCGTCTAATTTCTAGTTTCCTCCACCATATTACTTGATGGTATACATACATTTCAACTTCTAATTTCATTATGGACCTTAAAATTATTTTTGTCTACGATTATTTTCACAAATATTTAGCTTCGCCTCTGCCGAACCTCGAGTTTAAGTCTTGGGCCTTCTTAATGATAGATTTCTTCTGTGCCTCGTCGAAGCGATTCACTTGTAGGTCGACGTCGCGGCTGAATGGGCGACGCTCCTTTTTACCACCTTCCTCTTTTTCTTCCTTCTGAAAAAAGAAAAGCCATATTCAATACGGCAATAGAAACACAAACTTCAAAGCAATCGTTCATATTAATTATTCCCTTAAAACATGATCGACATATTCCTTTGTGAAAATAATATTAAATACATTACACTTGACACTTATGCATATGTATAGCTGTTATGCTGATATATGTTTAAAATTGGCCTTCTAGTCAAAATATAAAATGGCAGATAACAACATATATTTTTTTAAATTTCAGATCATCAAATGTCCGAAAATTAAATAAGAAAGTTTCAAAGATTAAGCTGGAGAAATTATAACTTAAGGCGCTGTGCTAAGCGACTGTTTTGGTAAATGAGGGGGTGAAGCAGGGGAGGTGAAGGGAGCTTAGCTTTGCTACTGCGGGGCGCCCCCCTTCATTCTCGTCGTGTGCGGCCGTATTCTGGCGACATCCGTATTCCAATATTTCAAAATCGCAAGCAAAACGTTTTAGCATATTGAATTGAGATACTGATATTAAAATTTATATTACATACATCAATCTGTTTGTACAATATAGGTATAGCGCAATTTTTGTTCTCAGTGCAGCCATGAGCAAAACTGGTTTACATTAGACGTTACAGGTATTAATAGTTGACGAAAGTAGGTAAATACCTACGTGCCGTAAGATGTTCAAAATAATTAAATCAGTTCCATATATGGAGAGGCCATTATTATGTTTGTTTTGTTTTTGTATAAAAATAGTGAAGCAGTTCATAGAATACCTACATCTAATTCCATTCCTGTCAGTTTTCAAATCTGTTTTGCAATAAATTGGCTGTGACATACTGGCGGACAGGCAAACAGACATTGCGAATCTATAAGGGTTCCGTTTTTACAATTTTTGGCTACGGTACCCTAAAAAACACAATACTGCTCTACTAAGCGCAAAAGCCGTATCTCAACTAAAGCGAGTTACGAGATTATTGAAGTTTAGTAAAAGTTGATTTCTTTTATTTATTTATGGATGTTTATTGTTATTATAGGTATAATTATTATGGTAAAGGTTTCGAAATACGTCGCCATTTTTAGGGGTTGTGAGTGATTGGAGAGAGAGGAGGGGAGGTCTTGAAACCCCCCTCACAATTTTCACTTGCCGGAAATACTTGGTTTCCTCTGAAAAAAAAAAATCTCCAAACATCGGTGTCATAGCACTGCCAACTTCCACATTCATCACACTAGTTTAATAAACTAAGGTTGACGGAGCCCTGCGAAGGGCTCCTATTTTCGGTTTAAGGGTCAAAAGAGAACCTAACATAACCTATTTGGTTACTTATTACAGTCGCACCTAACCCTAGGCACTCGAAAGCAATGACGCACAAATTTGACATTAGCTGTCAATATGATCATTCCAAGATGGCAGTTTTGCGTTTCGTTTAACGTTTTTCACATAAAACATAAAATAGACATTTGTAAAACTGTACTAAAGTATTAAAACTACGTTCCGTTTTGCATAATTGCCGAAGTATTAATGAAATTTTGGAAATTGTTTAAAAATATTTAGACGCAACTCCGGCAGCCAAAATTACTATTAGGTGATTAAAACAAACTCCCTTAAGCCCCCTACACTACCAATACCCTCAAATTCAGGCGACTTGTTTCGAAACCCAACCCATTATTATTTTTCAAAATAGATGAAACATCAAAAATATATGTGGATATACCTTATTCATGAGATACTGCTATGTCGCTTAGAAAATTATAGAATTAGAATTTGAGTTACTGCTTTTTCGTTAGCTGTCGTCATACATGTTTGTATGGAAAAATATAAAAAAATTCTTTCGCTTCAAATATGTGTTGTTTCAAAGAAAATAAATATTAAAAGATATTTATTTATATTCATTTATAATTTACTAACGAAATACAGAGTTTACAGCTCATCAAAAGTTAGCTGTCTGCTACAACCCGGCAGATTTTCTTTATTCTCATCGAATGTTAACTGCCTTTAACATTCGATGAGAATAAAGAAAATCTGCCGGGTGTGAGGTGTGTGAGGTGATAAGACTTATTATTTGCTGTTGCTCACGAGGCACAGTTTCATTCAGGCAACTGCCAATTCATATAAAACGCCACAAGCTTCTCCCAGAAAACATCATCTCTTTCTATAATTTCTATTTTTAGTGGTATACTTTCGCCACTCCACACAGCAAATAAACACTTTTGTTTGCGTGTAACGTGGCGTTGCCCCTGAATTTGGTAATAACAATTACAATATTTGTTTAGACTAGTCAGTTCACTTTTTTATCATGTTTGCATATTTGTATTTTATTTGCTCTTATACTATTCTCCAGGCCATTCTTATATGCAACTTTAGAACATTAAATTTCCACAATCGTGTTTGGACCTATTAATCCATCTGGCGTGGCACCAATAATCGAATAATCCACAAGGCTCGATTGTTACATTTTCTTGCTTCACCAGTTGTTGCAAAGCCAGTTGTTTATTTTAGATTCCATGCGCAACTGATTTTACATTGCAAATATTTTATTTGTACAAAATATTTTTTACTAAGTTGGCTTTACTGCTGTTATCTCTTCTTTTTACCACTATACAAAAATTTCTATCTGCCAACATATTCTTACGCAATTCGAACTAGTCACTGCTATCCCTCTTGTAATTTTTGCTTATCACTACGGAATTTGAGTCAAATTTGTTAAAAAAATTGTTTGGCATTTCTTGGCTAGCTCTTGAACAGATCGTGTCAGGAATGACTGAAGTCAAATGTGTGTAAGACGTTGCAGAACTGTTATCTTTAACTTCACTGTAATTACAATAATGATAATTAGTTACGTACTTTATTATTAAAAAAATACTATATCTTGTGTTATAGCAAACAGAGAAGTCACCTTCTTACTTATAAATGATTGATTTTAGAAATTAAAAAGATATTAGATGTACTGAAACATACCTAATAGTTTACGAATAATCAAAGTTTTACCCGATGTACCTAAAAAGGTTTATGTTCAAAACACAATAATACAACATTCGTTACCGCTTGTGTGCGGATTGCGGAGCGCCATTTTAGCGCTGTCATCATTATTGTTCGCCGTGGCGGCATCTTAGCGCTCCAGGCGCTCTGACAAGCTAATGAATTTGAAATATAGGTACATAAAATGATTCGATTTTATGTTATTACTCTTTCAAAAATTGAAAACTGTGGCAGCTATGTATTGTGAGAATAATTTAAATAATTATATTATGCATAATCGATAATATATAAGTAACATAGTTAGTCATAAAAGACTCTTATGAAAATAATTTGTGTAAAAATGTTACATATTTCATAATCACTTGGCCATGGATGAATTTTTATTTTATTACGACGCTTTCTTGTACAAATCCTTCGTAGAACGTCATTTCTCTAATTGTCCATATTTTATACTTCTAATTATATATTTATAAGCACAGAAACAATAACACATTAAACGCAACAAGAATATAAACTTAGGTCCTAATTATATGTGCCCATAGTTACATGAAAAGCCTATTTGATTCAAAGTATTCAGTCCATAACATAAAACATGAAATTACGAACTCAAATCGGCGTATTATAATAACAAACAGGTTTACGTAAAATTTCGTGCAGCGGAGACGCGAGCGACATGACCTATCTCTCACAGGGCTCATAGCCGAATGAAGAGGTCTGGGCGGGGCGTAAACTAGCAACTGACACTCAGTACACCGCTTATGCTAATAAGGTTTAAATTACTGAAGCGTTTGATATTGATGGGATCTACCGAGCATCAAAATCATAGACGTTTGGCAGACTTTATTTAATTTTACAAAATATACAGGTATAATATGAAAATAAATAGGGTAATTCTTTAGTTCATTAGATTTCCTACAATATTATCAAAAAAAATACGACAGCTTACGATCAAAATATTGCAAACAGTGAGACGATAGATTATTTTCTGCCTCGATTTTGTGATTTTTTTACCGTGATTCTATTTTACGTACATGAAAAATTCTTTCAAAAGTCTTTTGTTCAGACTTTTGACTTTAAGCTCTAATTTTTGCTAGTTTGTAATATGTACCGTTATGGCTAGATGCGCGACGAAAAATTAGGAGTTTCACGGCTTCTGAGGTATAACAGCGCCTTAACAAATAAAATTTGTCAGTTTGCATTTTATCTGTTTTAATAAGTTACGATATGGTATAATTGGCTCTTTTTAAAATATGACTAAACTTACTTGTATATCTCTATATGTTGTACAAGAACTAAGTATAATGATTACATGGATATTACCAAGAAACCCATAATAATAACATATAGTAACCATTAAAAATAAATACTGTAAATAGAGGTATTAAAATAATTAAAAGACAATTTAGCTGTACAAAGTGACTACCATTAATTTAAGACAGAAAGATAAAATCGTGATAATAATAAAAATTGCATGTTTTATAATGTAAATAAATGTTGTCTGCGCAAAGATTTAAGGGACAGAGTAAAGAATTGTATGATAAGATGATAACTTAAGAGAGTGTTGTGGGGTAAAAGAAGATGTAGTGACAACCATTAAGAAAGGTATGCTACTGATGGTTTGAACACATGGAGAGGATGGAATGACGAAAGACTGACCAATAAGTTATTTAAGTCAAGTGTGAATGGGACAGGAGGAAGGGGAAGACCTAGACGGACGTTCTCTGACCAGCAGGCCGATTCAGAATGTCACGACAAGTAATCGTACGATATGTCAAATTATTGTCCTCGTATTTTAGCCGCCTATCTATACTAATATAATAAAGCGGAAGAGTTTGTTTGTTTGAACGCGCTAATCTCAGGAACTACCGGTCGGATCTGAAAAATTATTTTTGTATACGATAGCCCAGTTATTCCGGCAGGCTATAGGCTATATAACATAACGCTTCGACCCTTTGGGCCGGGCAAAAGGCTAATAAGGCTAAAAGATAATGTCGGCTAATCTCAGGAACTAGCAGACGGATTTAAAAAAAAATTATTGCCTATGATAGCCCAATTATTCGGAAAGGCTATAGCTATATAAAATAACGCCACAACTTTTAGGGGCCAGACAAAAATAATAAAATGGTCAAACGAGAAGGGGGAGGGTTGGGTCAAAGGCAAAAAAAGGCTTAACGAATAGGATACAATCTATATGGGTATCGTTTTCGAGATTTTCAGGACGCTGAGTAATAATATGAAATTTATTTAGTGATCCAAGATGGCGGACGGGAAATCAAAGATGGCGGATGATAAAATTTTAAAAATCAATATGGGTATCGCCTTCGATATTTTAAGGGGTGAGGAATCCTAATACAACATCTATTTCGTGATCAAAGATGGCGGATAGGAAATCAAAGATGGCGGACGGGATTTTTTTAAAGTCGGTATGGATATCGTGTCCGATATTTTAAGGAATGGGGAATTCAAAAACATCACCTATTTCGTGATCAAAGATGGCGGATGGGATTTTTTTTTTAAATCAATATGGGTATCGTCTCCGATGTTTAAAGGGATGGGGAATCCAAATACAACATCTATTTCGTGATTCAAGATGGCGGATGGGAAATATTAAAAAATCAATATGGGTATCGTCTCTGATGATTTAAGGGATGGTGAATCCAAATACAATATCTATTTCATGATCAAAGATGGCGGATAGGAAATCAAAGATGGCGGACGGCTTTTTTTTAAAGTCGATATGGGTATCGTCTCCGATATTTTAAGGAATGGGGAATTCAAAAACACCATCTATTTCGTGATCAAAGATGGCGGACGGGAAATTTTTAAAAATCAATATGGGTATCGTCTCCAATATTTAAAGGGATGGGGAATCCAAATCCAACATCTATTTCGTGATCAAAGATGGCGGATGGGAAATCAAAGGTGGCGGATGGGAAAGTTTTAAAAAATCAATATGGTTATCGTCTCAGATGTTTTAAGGGATGGCAAATCCGAATACAACATCTATCGATGGCAAATGGGAAATCGAAGATGGCGGATGGAAAATCAAAGGTGGCGGATGGGAAAATTCTATACATTATATATAAAAATCAATGTTCGTTTGTTTTTACTCCTCTATAAACTCTGAAATTTTAGATTAAGCACTGATGGCTTTGATAACTTTGTTAAGAATTTCCTGGAAAAGAAGTTGGAAAAAAAAGGAACTAGAAAAAAATCCTTAAAAAGGCGATACGGAGTTCGCTGGGTCAGCTGGTCAGCGATATTTTGAACAAATATTCATTGAATTCGGTTTATTTATTAATTTACTTCATACTGAATGCATACAATTGATAGGAAATGCGATAGTTTTGACAAAAAATGAGGTAGCCCGTTTGACAATTAACGCAATCGAATATCAAATGAGATATCGAAAAATTCTGAATCGCCCCCCTGATTGCAGACATCCTAAAAAAAGGACAGGTTAGAAGTACCCTCAACTGAAGAGCATGCATGAGAAATTTGATGCGAGTGAATGAAGCAAGAGAGATATGTCAGGATCGTTGCAAATGGCGTTCCGTAGTTTCTGCCTACCCCTCCGGCAAAAAAAGGCGTGAGTGTATGCATGTATGGGTCGATCTCTGGAGGCATTTTTTTCGTGTCGGGCAGGATAAAACCATTTTAAAATCGAAAAACGTTTCCAAAATATTTTTTTATAGACAGTTCGGTGTCTAATAACTATAGAGGAATAAAGCTAATTTCACATAGTATGAAAGCGTGGGAGAAAGTGATTGAACGACGATTGAGAGAAGAGAGTGTAATTTCACAAAACCAATTCGGTTTTATGCCTGGTCGAGGTACAACAGATGCCATTTTCGCGATTCGTTAACTATGCGAAAAGTACAGAAGTGCACACAAAAACTTGCACATGGTTTTTGTGGATCTCGAAAAGGCATATGACCGAGTACCGCTTGAGGTTTTGTGGTGGGCCCTTAAGAAGAAAGGAGTGCCTGGGAAGTATGTACAGTTGGTCCGTGCGATGTACAGTAGATGTACAACTCATGTCCGGTCCACAGCGGGCAATACCGGCAACTTCAATGTGGCTGTAGGCTTGCACCAAGGGTCGGCTCTTAGCCCTTACCTCTTCCTGCTAATAATGGACGCCCTTACGGCGGACATACAGGAGGAGGCTCCCTGATGTATGCTATTCGCCGATGACATTGTGTTAATTGCCGAGAGTGGCCTTGAGGTCCAGAGCAGACTGACAAATTGGTGGCAAAGACTGGAGAGTGTAGGCCTGAAAGTCAGCAAAAGCAAAACTGAATACATGTTTTGCGACTTCGGCGGTCTCTCCAGTCCTGTGTCTATATCCCTTGTTGGTGAGCCCATATCAGTCTGCGCCGACTTCCGGTACCTCGGGTCACTTATCCAAGGGGACGGTGAAATAGACCGCGATAACACGCACCGGATCAACTCAGGTTGGATGAAATGGCGACAGGTCACAGGAACGACTTGCGACCCACGGATGCCCCTTAAACTAAAGGGTAAAATATACAAATCCGTTATAAGACCTGTCGCACTGTATGGATCGGAATGCTGGGCTATGAAGAAGACGGATGAAAGGAGATTACATGTAGCAGAGATGAGGATGTTGAGATGGATGTGTGGAGTGAAAAGGATGGATAAAATTAGAAATGAGTATATTAGGGGAAGTTTGAAAGTTGCACTGGTGCAAGAAAAGCTCAGAGGAAATCGTCTAGCGTGGTATGGGCATGTAATAAGGAGGGATGAAAAGCATGTGACTAGAAAGGTGATGAATATAAGAGTTGACGGATATAAGGCAAGAGGAAGACCAAAGAAAATATGGATAGATTGTGTGAAGGAGGATATGAGTGAAAAGGGAGTGAATATGAATAAGTTTATTTTGATTATTAAAAAAAATCTTAAACCCGAAAGTCCTGATCGCTCTGGGTTGACCCAACTCCCGATTGAATGAAAAAAATATTTTTTAACTTTTTAATGAGAAGGATCACATCAATCAATTATTTAAATTACATAACGAATAGTTAATTTTCAAAGTAATTAAATATTTTTAGTTATATTAACAATAATTTTGCGACAATTTGAATTTAAAATCGTGACTGGGCATTTTATCTCATCGCTCTGCGCTGAGGTAAAACATCGCGCTCATCCCTAGATACGCGTTATAGACACTCTATTCCCCTCCCGCGCCCGCGGAGCAACATCAGTAGTGGTCTAACCGCCGAGGAGGATACTCCGTGTGCCACGTTCCCGCGTTCCAACATTACGAAGGTAAGTTTATGATTGCTCTGGATTTGGTTCTCGAATTTTATGATTGCTATGGCATGTTATTTAAATTCAGTAGTAAGCCTGTGAATGTGTTTGTTATGTGAATTAAGTGATCGTTATAATGTTTTTATGAGACAAAATCATAACTTTCTATTGCTTTTAAATTCGGCTATATTTATGATTTTGTGACTTTTTCTGATCGCTATGGCTCTGATTGCTCTGTCCAAAAAGACCAGAGCGATGATATTTTGCATTACTTGTGCGTTATAAATCTATTTTAAGTAGTAGTACCCGACTGTAACAATGACAAACGATGAACTATGCATATAACATTTAATTTATAACCTTTCCTGGGTTTCTTCGGAAAACCTAAACCCAAAAACAGATTTTGACGTATAAAATTATTTTTTATAAAAGATTCTTTTTTTTTATATGTATGACGGATAATATTCCTTGAATTTTCTAAAATAATACTTTTCTCTTACTGATCTTGTTACACGTACACTGAATATGACTGAAAACGGTAAAATAAATAATATTTTATCAATATTTATATTTTTGTTTCAATGATTTCACCATTTATGATCGCTGTGACACCAATTATGATTGCTCTGGTCGAATTGAAGGCCAATAGTAAACATCTACCACTTGAATATCATTGTTTTAAATGAGATACATAATTACCATTAAATATCAATATCTGAAAAGCACCAGAGCGATCACACAAATACGCTCGTTTTGGAGATTGATCCGTATGATATTGGCCCTATAATATGCCAAGTTAATATTTAACAGATTATAATGAAACTGCAGTAATACCAATACATAATATAAAATGAAGTCTCCTTTTTGTCCTGTCTGTCTGTATGAACGGGATAAACTCAAAAATGGATGAATTTTTCTAAGGTTAACTCTTTGAATGCCGGCACGCGGATCCACGCGAGACACACGCGTTTTAATTGTGTCTGGCATTTCGGCATACAAGAGGTTAAGGGTAAGGCACCAATAGATAAGTGTGATGCCCGAGGAAGGTTAAAGTGCATAATTTTGGCGGGCGGAGCCCCGGAGAAGGGTAGTAGCTTATACATTAGAATAACACATAGGACAGCTTTTATCACGATCACTGACACAAACAGACGCGAATGGTAATTGCTAAGTGTAACAATATTACTTACCTTTTTCTTCTTTTT
Organism: Euclidia mi; assembly: GCA_944739405.2. Lineage (NCBI taxonomy): Eukaryota > Metazoa > Arthropoda > Insecta > Lepidoptera > Erebidae > Euclidia > Euclidia mi. The sequence continues at coordinate 45,456,060 of OX123187.2, forward strand.
CAATTTCTTCTGATGAATCTCTAATAAACTTTCCTCTCTCTTGTGTTTCTTTTTGTGCTTTCTGTAAAATAAACATAAGAATTGAAAAATATCCCACTTTGATGACCATTTGCCCGTTTTTAGAGAAAATAATGCGTGTGAAATCGCGGGGGGCATTTAGTGTTAATATTATAATATGTACTTCTTTTATCTACAAAATTATTTTTATACTAGCTACTAGATTGTGGCCTTCATTTTAAGCTGAATAAACATGTAATTCATTTACAGGTTGTCACTGTTGTCAGAGCGAGGTCGTACTTACTACTTTGATATTAGTTTTGCTGTGTCAACACGTGACAGCCATATGTTTATGTGTGTTCTTTTTCAGTCTAATATTTTTCAATCAATAACTGAGCTGTTTAAAATAATTTATGACGTAATAAATGAGTCACTTTGGCGTCCCACCCATAGAGGTATTATAGATAGAGCAGGAGAGCGAAGCCCCAAACTGTCCTTCTATTAAAAAGAGAGAGAAAATCACGGTACATTAGAATTAGTATACAAACATATCAACTTGAAACAATTTTCAAAACTAATACTTGACGTCGCGTCGGAGGTTTTCAGGCGACGTCGTGTATAGGTAGCTGTATTTCAACTCTGATTTATTATCTGCGCTCTGTGCCTGCTTGTCTGGGTACCGCTTGCACAGCCCTAGTTACGGGGGTTATTGACAAAACACTACATTCACCTTACAACTACTATTACTCACTTGACAGCCGACTCTTGTTCGTCGTCCCTGTTGGCGATATGACGCATTCTAGCTTCTTGCTTCAACTGAGTGTCCATGTCTTCTTCTTTCACCACGCCGGCCGCTTTCCGCGCCTTCTCCTCTGGTGTGTCGGTCCAACTTGATCTGAAAAGGCAAATTAATAGTAGTGTAGTTGACCATGTATCAAAGTCTTGGCATACGTAACGGGTAAATTCCTCGGGCGGCATGAGGATGTGATGGGTATTATTTACTAACAAAATTTACAGCAAATAAGAAGAGGTTTGCGTCCAGCAGTGGAGTGCGAAAGGCTGTAAAGGAATTATAGAGTGATTGACTTGCTACAACTTACCTGTCTGACATATCGGGACCTTCCTTAGCCCTAAAACTCCTTGCTTCCAAGCCTATGTACTTCGCTTTACCCTCAGGTAGTTCCAACATCCATTTTTCTCGTGATTTTACTTTCGTTTCCACCTGTCCATCCAGGTTCCTTATCTTTATGTCTAAAGCCCGTTCCTCGAGACGCCTATGTGCATCCGACCATTTCTCTTCAGATCCGGCAGGTAAGGGACCAATTCCACTGTCTTCATCTGAACTTTTGGATTCGATCACCTCATGTTCCCTTTCGGCTAATACCTTTCGCATATCTTCTGGAATTGCGGGGCCTGGAAATAAATATGATCATTTGTATAGACTTGGCGTTCTTTAACGCGTCTTTATTCCACGTTTGACGAATATTTGGTGGCCTAAAATGCGTGCTAGCAGCACTGCTCAATGAAATTATGAATTGTTTGAAAAGTCTGTAGTGGATTTTACAATCTTGCGCTTCAAACGGCGCAGGCTATTTATTAGTTAACCGGAAAATGGAGCGATAAAGTGATGACGCAACTTTTTAAAATTGAAAATTGCACCGCAATTAATTGTGTGGCTACAATGCTCGACTTAGTGCGGACGAATACTTGCATGTTGATGAAATAAGTACATCCTTAATTTGAACTAGGTATTTTCCATTACTATTTTAAAAACCAGAAACTAGTACATCCAGATATGCCATATGGCATTTTAAATATAATAATTTAGGCTTATGAGTATTTTAACGATTGGGTAAATAAGGAGTTTAAATTTATAACTATTTGCATATATAGTATACTAGAGGACGCCAGCAGCTACGCCTGCATTTTTTTTAATTTACCCGTTTTGGCCGATCCCGTGGGAATTTCGGGAAAACCCTTCTTAGTGCACCCCTACCCTCCCCAAGGAACATACATGCCAAATTTCAGCTTCCTGCACCCAATAGTTTCGGCTGTAGCGTGTCTGTCAGTCAGTCAGTAATGCAAGGATTTTATATATTAAGATTATGCAAGTCTATACTACTTAGTATTAAAAAGCTGAAAAATGTTTAAAGAGGTCTGAGTACATACCTATGTTTTTACTTCTTTGAAGATGCGGTGGTAAAGCTGGTCCCTCAATGTTGGGAGAAGAGGCACTTGGTTTGTACTGTTTTTCAAGATGTGGTGGTAAGGCAGGCCCACACACATCGATTTTGCTCTTATCTTCAGGTTTCTGCACCGTTCGCCGTAATTTATGTCTCAAGTCTGTAGGATCAATATCAATCTGACTTTGAGAATCATCACTTGAGATCTCACCTTCTTCACAGCTCTCCTTCTGAGCATTTTTTTGAGTAGAAGATACTTCCTCCACATCTGGCTGTGCCTCAGGCACATCAGGTTTCACCTTTATATCAGTTGTGCTGCTAACTTCCACTGACACTGAACTATCATTTAGCTCCCTATCTTTACTAGACTTTGCGCTTTTTCTTTTGTGTTTCTTTTTATGTTTCTTCTGTTTCTTAGTCTTATGTAACTCTTTTTCCAAGTTTAGAAGTTTCGCTCGCAGTCTCTCATCATCAGAAGAATCAATTTCGCTTGACTCATCTGATTTCTCTTTCACCACAGCAGGTATCATCTTATAATAAGAACCCAGCTGCACTTCTTCTTTATCACTGTGATCATTCTCATCAATTATAATTGGACTCTCACTCTTTTTGCGTTCAGCAACTCTCTCTCTCTTCTCTGCCTGTAATGGTGGTGGTCGATATATTTCAGATCTTTTTGCTCTATGACCAGGTGATAACGACTTTTCTACAGATTTCTTAGCTGGTTTATCTGAACTTCTTTCGCGAGTACTACGCCGAGTTTCTTCCTTAGGCTCTCTCCTATTGTCATGTGATATGTAAGGTCTCGATGAATGTTTATGCCTATCTTTACTATTACTTCTATGCTCTCTATACTTAGCTCTATCACTAGACTCTCGATGTCTGCTTCTTTCATGTGATCTCCTATTTGGACTTCTTTCTCTAGAGTGTCTCTTTCTAATCACTGGCGAATGCCTAGAAAACCTGTGTCTATCTCTATCTCTATCCCTAGCATGTTTATCAAAGTGATCTCTTTCTTCTCTCCTTTTATCAAAACTTCTCTGAAATCGATCACTGCCAGATTGTCTACTTCTACCAGCAGCTCTGGAGTGATCTCTATCTGACTTTTGATTTGATGAATGATCTTCTTGTGTTTTAGTTCGACATTTGAATCTACCTGTTTCCGAATCACTGCTGGACTCATCTGAGAGCATATTGGTACCTAAAACCAAACAAAAAAAGGGTTAAAATAAAGAAAAAAGGACTTTTAATTACTAACTAACTTTATTGTTTATACATATATACATAAAATATATGACTAGAAGTTAAAACATTTTTGCTATTTTCTTTGCACTGTAACGGATTGATTTCATGAAACCAGCTGTAAGTATGCCTTTCAGTGACTGTCTCACACTGGACTGCCACACAATATCTTTCAATATTTGTCTCAATATGATGGAACTATCAATATCATAAGCCACAGCTCTAAGGACATCCTCCATGTCTTGCTGTGGTCCACCATGGTTCCAAAACTTCACAATCTTTTGCTGGGGAACCATAGGCAATTGCATAAAATGGTGCAGCTTTGTTTCTGGATGTGTATCTTGATGGCATTGAGCATCTCCAGTGGGGATGTCTACATAGTTACTAAATTGTTGTAATATTGGCCTGTACAATTCTCGGAAACTTAATAATTGTGGCTGAACAATATTCCTCACTTTGTTTTTATTTTCGCCAAAAGTCATTCTAAAGTCACCAGCATAACTTATATTAGATATAGCAAAATAAAAGTCATACTCAGTAAATGTCTCGGGCAGAGTAAGGAGAGCTGTGTGCACAGCAGAGCAGAGGTTGGACTGCACAGCACTTTGTAACTGGGAACTATTGGTCTGCTTTATAATCTCTACTGGTTTGTGAAGTCTACCAGCGAGATATAAATCATTCCAATCTAACAGATCAGCTATTAGATCCTTCTGTGATACAACACCATACTTTATTAACACGTTTTCTTCTTTTATTTCCACCAGAGTATTGAAGTACACTTTGGCACCCCAGTTTTCCTGGAACCTAGCAACAAATCCTTTGCCCAAAAATCTTAGTGCAGAATAATGTGACGGATTCTGGGCAATGTTAGCTCCGTGCCATCGATACGAGTTGTCGACGCAGTATATTAGATCGATCATATTCTGGTTGTTTTGGTTGCCCATCTGGGGCTTCACAGCAGACCCGTACGCGAAGCAGAACGTAAAATTCTGTGGGAATTTTGACAATATCCTGTAGTACAATGGGGATATATCCCTCGCCGCGCTCGCCACAACTTTAGCAGCTGCTGATGCCATTTTTGTATTATTGAGTAGTTAGGGAGTTCTGCTGACCTGAGAACAACAGTAGCTTCCCGAAGACACGATGACAGGTCGAAGTTCTGTTAAAGTCTTGACGTTTCCTTAGTGAAAGCTTGTATTCTCACAACAATTAGATAGTCCTTCGTTGCAAACAAATACAATGACTGGCTTTTGGTTCTACAAAGTCATTTGTTTTAAATTTCTTCGTAATTCTAACCAAAATTACCACAACAACTTATCACTAGCCTGGCACCATAGAGGATAGAGAGTAGCAGGCACAGATAATACAATGATACCCTTATTTTGATTCTCTACACTATGGTCACTGAGATAATCAAAGAGGTTGGACGTTTAGACTATATTTCTTTGGAGATAATTGGAGATAATCCAAAGAAATATAACCTTATTAAACCTAGTACAACCTCTCTGGAGATAATCAAAGAAATATAACCTAAACCTAGTCCAACCTCTCTGGAGATAATAGAAGATGTTACTGCTCAACTCTTAGACTACCTTTATATTCCATACTTTATGGCTCAACCAAGGAACTTATACCTACTAACTTAGTAGGTATAAGTTCCTTGGGCTCAACTCATCTGAAGCTGATGAGCAGAGAGGTTCCACTAGTAAGGTTATATTTCTTTGCTGGTGAGCGTTCCAAACCACTGTAACTGTATAATCTATGAAACCATTCATTCCAAAATTCATTCACATGTCAAATATGTCAATTGTCATTTGTCAGTATTGTCACATTTGTCAATTTGACAAATATAATAAAAACTGCAGACTGTTTTTCGCTTCTACTCTATTTATTTATGTGCATTGGTATTGCGAAGTTTGTAACGATAACTTGCAAAGTGTGTTTCAAATTCAATCATGTCCAGTGCCGATCGAATTGACTTCGAAATGGAAGTGGAGGTAGAGAGTGCATCATCTGGACCGGCGGTAGATCCCCCTAACCCGACTTCACCTGCACCTCCAACACCCGGGGGCACAAAGAGCGTGGTGGTTACGACTGCTACTGCTGGCTCTGTCACAGTATCGCTGCACCCACTTGTTATTATGAATGTTTCTGAGCACTGGACTAGGCTGCGGGCGCAAGAAGGATCACCACAAACTGGTAAATATACCATGCTGTTGATAACAACTTCTAAACAAGCGACACTAACATAGACCAGTGTCTCAAATTATCTGTATTTTTCAGTTGTTGGTGCTCTCATTGGCAAGCAGAAAGGTCGAAATATAGAAGTAATGAATTCCTTTGAATTAGTGTTTAGTGTGATTGATGGTGATATAATAATTGATAGAGATTATTACAACATGAAAGAAGAACAATGTGAGTATTTTATATGTGTTGTTTATAGAAATATATTAGATTTAAATTCAGTATATTCATCAAAAAAGTGTGTTATCTCTTATGATACTGTCTAAATCATCTGCTATAGATGTAATGAGGTCTATGATAATGATGTTAGGTTTATACTCAATATTTCTGTGAGACAACTGTCCATTTTATGTTGTTGATGTTTTCTACATAATTGTTACAAAGTCACTTACTATTCTAGTAACTGTTTTCAATAAATGTTATTATTTCAAATCACTCATGTAAATTTATATCTTACATGAGAGTATTAATAAGTAAGTACAATTTTAAAATAAACTAGAAATAAAATTCCTGGGATATATTTAAATATATTAACTGCTCAAGTAGCTATGTATTCAATGTGTATTTCTTGATGCTAAATATAATTTTATTGTGGTATGAACCTGTATCTAGTAAACAATAAAGAATAACACAAGTACTTGGGCTATTCATACAAAGATAATGACTCAACTATCATGGTTTTGAGAAGTATGCATGTGAATTATAGTACCACATAATATGTGGATTCTTGCACATGGACATAGCCAGGATTCAGGTAAGAGGGGTCAGGTGAAAGTAATCAAGATCAATAACACTTATATAAAAAAATACATTTTACATAATTATGGACCATTCAAAGAATGCTGTCACAAAAAGTATTGTGCAGAGAACTACATGTAGTGTATTTCTTCTTACTATCACTTAAGGCTATTAGGTTCTTGTTAGAGGAGGTGGCTGCCCCTTTCTGTCTGTACCTCAGCCCAAGTACTTGTGTTATTCTTTATTGTTTACTAGATACAGGTTCATACCACAATAAAATGATATTTAGCATCAAGAAATACATGTTGAATGGCATGACTAATGACCAGTTTCAGTAATCAATCTGTCTATGAATTGGGCTCAATAGCCAAATTCAACATACATATTATTATGTGATGTAAGCTATAGATATGTCATATTTGAATCTCTAGTATCCAAAACCACAGATACCTAGATGATTGAATTTTGCAACTGGTCACAAATGAGAATCTCTGTCATCTATATAAAATTTTCTTTAAAATAATAAATTATCTTTCATCCTAAATCCTTCCTACTACAGGCACTGGTTTGGGCTTGCATGTGATAGTCCAGGGGGCCAGTTCTCCTATTTTTATATGACATTGATATTATATTTTGAATAGACTCAGAAGCGGTATTCTGATAACCTAATGTCATTATTGTATAATTTGTAAACAGTTCGTTGTTGACACATATTATGACACTTTTTTCAATTTACAATCTTGTACAACTTCTTTCAATTATCAGATAATTTAGAAGAATAGGCTTTATGTGACGTAAGTATGATACTGACATGATATCGAAACTATATTTATTTAGGAGAATTGGACCCCTGTTTAGTCATGAGCCTTTGCCCAGGAGTGAAAAGGTGCTGGCTTTAGTGGCAAAACATCTCCATATTTATGGTTTAATTCCTTATCATATCTTTCTTTTTCAGTCAAACAAGTATTCTCAGACATGGACTTCCTAGGCTGGTATACTACTGGCGACACTCCCACGGAGAGAGACATTGCAGTCCATAGACAAATATGTGATATAAATGAATGCCCCGTCATGCTTATGCTCAACCCCGCTGGAAGAAATGGAGATGTGAGTGGAGTACCTGTATAGTTATCTTGTTTTGATGTATTATATTATACTTAGTGTCTCAATTAGACATTTTTGAGGTCTAGATTGATTTCATAGCAGGTTGGAAAGCCTGTTAATGTGGAGATTTTATTTATTGTGCTACAAAAAATCTTATAACCATTGCTATTCTAGAAATTTGAGTAATATGATTCAGAGTTTAGTGTCTGAAGTAGATAAAGTTGTGTAGCTTAATGCACAAAGGTTATATAGATGTGTGGATTGGGCTAAGAGGAGCCTATTTCAGGCTAGCATAGTTCCATAGACAAAGTGCACCACTATATTTTCTAAAAAGTCATGACTAGACTAATTTCGTCATCATAATTATAACAGTTTTCAGTCTATTGCTGGATGATGACGAACTTTCGTCACAATAGCTGTCAGGCAAAAGGAGGATTTAGTTTACTATACCGCGTTAGCCGGACAGGTTGGCTTGGATATTGAATTTTGCCAAAGATAATACTTGCTTTGTGTATTTTCTCCTCCTCCTTCGTCCTACCTAAATAATAAGATGGAGTCATGACACTTTGGATTCTGTTTTGTCACAACAGGTAGTCAGAGTCAAAATCATTTACTCATTTAAACCACAATGTGATGCTTATGAACGTCAAAATTGAAGTTTATTTCTTAATGATTAGCATGAAAATAATTCAAATGATTAGCATTGGTACTATTTAGCTTGTGTAATTTCCAGCAACTGCCCGTGGTACTGTACGAGTCAGTGATAGATGTGGTGAACGGTAGAGCGACGATGTTGCTAGCGCCACTTACATACACCCTGGCGGCGGAAGAGGCAGAGAGGATCGGTGTCGACCACGTTGCTCGAGTGTCGTCTGGTGAAGCCGCACTGAACAGTTTAGGTAAGGATTCATATGCCACCCGATCTTGTAACGGACAATGTTCATCGGTCTGAATCGAATCCAGTGCCATCAGCAAAAATCTTATTGTTAAGACCACAGCTATTGACCTCTCCAGAATCCTTATTTTGCCCAAATCTCTCATATAATTTGACAACATACCGTAATGTCACCATGTAAATTGCCTTGAGGTAGTGTTTTGGAAGTAAGGAGGATTAGGCCTACGGCCTACTGTATTAAACTGGCCATATGAGTTGGCATAGGGTTTGATTTCGAGTTTTACGTCTCTTCCCAAAGATACTATTTACCTCATGTATTACCTTAGACTCTTTCATCACTCACGGACTGAAATAGGGTAGTCATACATTAGCTTCTTATTATTACGACATCACTTTGCTGCAATATTGGTGGCCCTACAGTTATATCCACGAAGACTCTACCCAGTGCTAGTACCTATACCTATAGCTCGAGTAGACTTTTTGAACACTTCTCTTAAATTTATTTTGCTGTTTGTCAAAATAATTTTTTGATTAATTTATAATACATTTTTGTATTAAAACAGTGGCAGAACACCTGACAGCGCAGCGCTCCGCCATCAAGATGTTAGTATCTAGAGTGCGGGCGGTGTTAGCAACAGTGCGCGCCATCCGGGACGGCACGCTGCCTCCGCGGCCCGCGCTACTGCGCGAGGCACGAGCCCTCTCCAACAGACTGCCGCTGCTCACCTCGCAGCAGTTCCGCACACACTTCTACAATGTAAGTACCTATACATTATCAAAGTAAACTCATTTACTCACTTTGGTCAAAGTGTGACGATGATGAACTTCAGATTGACATAACAGAACTTACTACTACTACTTCTATGGTTGCACGGGCTGTTGCCGCAACTTCACTTTCTGGCGTGTATTTTGCGTACGGGTTGGGGGGATAACTGTTGTCACTCGAGCCACCCCAGCTCTTTAAGAAAGGCCAGCAGACTCTTGATGTGTACTTACTACTTCTGGATTTGCACATAGTGCACACTTTAAGTGGGGCGTGAAAAAGCATCTCTCAATGCCGTCAAAGTGAGGGCCGTCATGTCACATTGCTAAATGAGCCAGCAATTGGGGATGGTGGCCGTCCCAATAGGACTTCACTGTCAGCTTACCATCAGGCAGCGTGAAGTCAATTTGACAGGTTTTTTTTAATAAAAAAAAAATGGTACGTTACGTACGTAAGACAGTGAGAAAGAACGTGCAGTAAATCTTAGGTCCACTCTTTAATTGGGTAATTTGCCAAAATAGGTTCCTTAAAAATCGTCCGCGACGAATAAGTTAATATTCAAACGTTTTTTTTATGACGGCGCGCCGTCATAAAAAAAACGTTTGAATATTAACTTGCTACATAAATAGCTTATCTTATACCGTAAATATATTACATTTTAAGTATAGATTGAATTCACTTTTATTTTAAGGACGCGTTTACAAAATTAGTAGGTACAAAATCGCGTCACTACAGCGACACGGCGGCAACAGTACGTACTACGTACGGTAATTTGCGGAAATGTAGTTCAACTAAATAACTTTGAGACTTAGAATTTTTTGTGATATGTATCTATGTGTTATAGGCCTGGCTGTGCAAATTACGTACAAATAAGTTTCTTATTTTTATATACCTAAATGGACATTATTACATTATTTTTTCCATTATGTTGATTCAGGATATATTTCGGTATTTAGATATTATTTTGTTTCTTGCGTTGAAATCTAGTAAGATTATGTGGACTGATGGTATACCATCCCCTTCAAGTGTTGCGACTGGAACTCATAAAAGAGTAGACCTAGTTATGCCAGGTTGGGGCTCATTTTATTTGTTTTAGTGAGACCCTACCACTGGTACTAGTGAAGTAACCTTCCAAGGTTATTCGATGAGTCTTACTGGTACTCTTATGTGAGTAGAGCTAGGCATGCCGAGTTTGGGCTCATTTTGTTTGTACATAAAAGACCCTACCACTGGAACTTATGAAGTAACCTTCCAGGGTTATTCGATGACTCTTGCTGGTTCTTATATGTGAGTAGAGCTAGGCATGCCGAGTTTGGGCTCATTTTGTTTGTACATAAGAGACCCAACCACTGCAACTTATGAAGTAACCTTCCAGGGTTATTCAATGACTCTTGCTGGTACTCATATGTGAGTAGAGCTAGGCATGCCGAGTTTGGGCTAATTTTGTTTATACATAAGAGACCCTACCACTGAAACTTATGAAATAAACTTCCAGGGTTATTAGATGACACTTGCTGGTACTCATATGTGAGTAGAGCTCGGCATGCCGAGTTTGGGCTCATTTTGTTTGTACATGAGATACCCTACCACTGAAACTTATGAAGTAACCTTCCAGGGTTATTCGATGACTTTTGCTGGTTATTATATGTGAGTAGAGCTAGGCATGCCGAGTTTGGGCTCATTTTGTTTGTACATAAGAGACCCAACCACTGAAACTCATGAAGTAACCTTCCAGGGTTATTCGATGACTATTGCTGGTTCTTATATGTGAGTAGAGCTCGGCATGCCGAGTTTGGGCTCATTTTGTTTGTACATAAGAGACCCAACCACTGAAACTTATGAAGTAACCTTCCAGGGTTATTCGATGACTATTGCTGGTTCTGATATGTGAGTAGAGCTCGGCATGCCGAGTTTGGGCTCATTTTGTTTGTACATAAGAGACCCAACCACTGAAACTTATAAAGTAACCTTCCTGGGTTATTCGATGACTCTTGCTGGTTCTCATATGTGAGTAGAGCTAGGCATGCCGAGTTTGGGCTCATTTTGTTTGTACATAAGTGACCCTACCACTGGAACTTATGAAGTAACCTTCCAGGGTTATTCGATGACTCTTGCTGGTACTCATATGGAAGTAAAGCTAGGCATGCCGAGTTTGGGCTCATTTTGTTTGTACATAAGAGACCCTACCACTGGAACTTATGAAGTAACCTTCCAGAGTTATTCGATCACTCTTGCTGGTACTCATATGTGAGTAGAGCTAGGCATACCGAGTTTGGGCTCATTTTGTATGAACATCAGAGACCCTACCACTGGAACATACCTAGCTCTACTCACATATGAGTACCACTAAGAGTCTTCGAATAAACCTGACAAACCTGAAAGGTTACTTCATAAGTTCCAGTGGTAAGGTCTCTTATGTACAAACAAAATGAGGCCAAACTCGGCCTGCCTAGCTCTACTCACATATGAGTACCAGCAAGAGTCATCGAATAACCCTGGAAGGTTACTTCATAAGTTCCAGTGGTAGGGTCACTTATGTACAAACAAAATGAACCCAAACTCGGCATGCCTAGCTCTACTGACATATGAGTACCAGTAAGAGTCATTGAATAACCCTGGAAGGTTACATCATAAAATGCAGTGGTAGGGCCCTTATGTACAAACAAAATGAGCCCAAACTCGGTATGCCTAGCTCTACTCACACACGAGTACCAGCAAGAGTCATTGAATGACCATAGAAGGTTACTTCATAAGTTCCAGTGGTAGGGTCTCTTATGTACAAACAAAATGAGCCCAAACTCGGCATGCCTAGCTCTACTCACACATGAGTACCAGCAAGAGTCATTGAATGATCATGGAAGGTTACTTCATAAGTTCCAGTGGTAGGGTCTCTTATGTACAAACAAAATGAGCCCAAACTCGGCATGCCTAGCTCTACTCACACATGAGTACCAGCAAGAGTCATTGAATAACCCTGGAACGTTACGTCATAAGTTCCAGTGGTAGAGTCAGTTATGTACAAACAAAATGAACCCAAACTCGGCATGCCTAGCTCTACTGACATATGAGTACCAGTAAGAGTCATTGAATAACCCTGGAAGGTTACATCATAAAATGCAGTGGTAGGGTCACTTATGTACAAACAAAATGAACCCAAACTCGGCATGCCTAGCTCTACTGACATATGAGTACCAATAAGAGTAATTGAATAACCCTGGAAGGTTACATCATAAAATGCAGTGGTAGGGTCTCTTATGTACAAACAAAATGAGCCCAAACTCGGTATGCCTAGCTCTACTCACACATGAGTACCAGCAAGAGTCATTGAATGACCATGGAAGGTTACTTCATAAGTTCCAGTGGTAGGGTCTCTTATGTACAAACAAAATGAGCCCAAACTCGGCATGCCTAGCTCTACTCACACATGAGTACCAGCAAGAGTCATTGAATAACCCTGGAAGGTTACCTCATAAGTTCCAGTGGTAGGGTCTCTTATGTACAAACAAAATGAGCCCAAACTCGGCATGCCTAGCTCTACTCACACATGAGTACCAGCAAGAGTCATTGAATGATCATGGAAGGTTACTTCATAAGTTCCAGTGGTAGGGTCTCTTATGTACAAACAAAATGAGCCCAAACTCGGCATGCCTAGCTCTACTCACACATGAGTACCAGCAAGAGTCATTCAATAACCCTGGAAGGTTACCTCATAAGTTCCAGTGGTAGGGTCTCTTATGTACAAACAAAATGAGCCCAAACTCGGCATGTCTAGCTCTACTCACACATGAGTACCAGCAAGAGTCATTGAATAACCCTGGAAGGTTACTTCATAAGTTCCAGTGGTAGGGTCTCTTATGTACAAACAAAATGAGCCCAAACTCGGCATGCCTAACTCTACTCACATATGAGTACCAGCAAGAGTCATCGAATAACCCTGGAAGGTTACTTCATAAGTTCCAGTGGTAGGGTCACTTATGTACAAACAAAATGAACCCAAACTCGGCATGCCTAGCTGTACTGACATATGAGTACCAGTAAGAGTCATTGAATAACCCTGGAAGGTTACTTCATAAAATGCAGTGGTAGGGTCTCTTATGTACAAACAAAATAAGCCCAAACTCGGCATGCCTAGCTCTACTCACACATGAGTACCAGCAAGAGTCATTGAATAACCCTGGAAGGTTACTTCATAAGTTCCAGTGGTAGGGTCTCTTATGTACAAACAAAATAAGCCCAAACTCGGCATGCCTAGCTCTACTCACATATGAGTACCAGCACGACTCATCGAATAACCTAGGAAGGTTACTTCACTAGTACCAGTGATAGGGTCTCACCAAAACAAATAAAATGAGCCCCAACCTGGCATAACTAGGTCTACTCTTTTATGAGTTCCAGTCGCAACACTTGAACGGGATGGTATACCATCAGTCCAGATAATCATACCAGATTTCAACGCAAGAAACAAAATAATATCTAAATACCGAAATATATCCTGACTCAACATAATGGAGAAAATAAAGTAATAATATTCTAGCTCGTCTCTGCTTGTACGTAATTCGCACAGAATACGAGAAGTATCAAATTGATTTTAGCGAATATTTTGTATTCGTATATTGCTTTTTTCGTCTTCGGGCTGCAGCGACAAGCGACATAGAGTCCACTCCCGACGGCGCTCAAGCGCAGACTGAGATCTCATTGCAGAATTTGGATATATAAATCAAGAAAGTGGATAAATAAAACGAACCTTATTGCCACATATTAAGACACACGTATGCGAGCAAAATAGAAGAAAAATGTAAGATTATTTTTTGCTTTTTTTGAGTCAATTTACAATATTTTGAAAAAAAATAATCAAATTGTTTTTGAGTTGACTATATTTACTACCCTATTCTATCTTTGAAAATCTAAATAAATGTAAAAATAGAGAGAAAATTGTACCCAAAAATAGCAGTATATGCCTATTTTTGATTTAAGAGGCCGTTTCGAATCGATTTTACATTAATATTAATTAAATATTTTTTATTTATTTTCAAATTGATTTATAGATAAAAAAGTAATCAATTTATCGTAATCATTAGTTTTATTAGTTATTATCTAAAATTGTCGTAAAACGTACCGGAAATATGTGGTTTTTTGATACAAGCGTAAACGCGTCCTTAATGCTTTACTAATTTCCTTCTTTTTAATAAAGAGGATAGCTATAGTTGCCAAAAATGGATATACGACCTATACAGATTTTTTTAAGTGCATTTTCATGGAGTGTATTAACCAGGAATAGATTTTTCCTTAGACGTAAATCCAAGCTAACTTTAAAACTAAAGAAGATAGATAGGTTTTGATTTTTTATAACTTCAAAAAGAAAACAGTTATGAATTTTTATGTAAAAAAAATAGTTTTTCTGCTCTCCTGAAAAGTCGGGTATTGGTTTATACGACCTTTCAACCCAAAGGTATCGATATATATCGAAATCATACCTGTTTATACCTGGCTGCGAAGAGGTGCGGCCAAGTGACAAACGGCAACCGTGATTTTTCAGAATCTTTATATATATATTGCCGTGATGTAGACGATATTTTAGATATTTAAAAAAAACAAGTGAACGAAACTTTTTCCCAAAAATCAATTACCAAAAAATTTGTTTAAAAATACTTGCGGCCACATTTTCATAGGCAACCTAGTAAATATATTGTTACGAGCTGGGGTTCGACGATAAATTAAAACTGACTATGCCAGAAAAACTGCACTTAATTCACACACAATAACACTAGATACACACACTTAATTTTCACTTCATTAATAAAACACACTATTCACACCACTAGAACAACACTAAACACTTCCGACTTATTTCCTTCGCTTCTTGTTGATCGCTTTCCGTATTCAATTGAACTGTGTTGTCTCACGCGCTCTCGCTCTATTTATACTGGCCGGATAACATCACTAGCACATTCTAGACTCTTCCACAAAACTGTCGAATAATCGCGAACAGTCCGATGCTCGATACAGCAACGCCATCTAGTACAGAGTAGCTGAATTACCTTTAAACCACCGATACATTCAATCTCTTCTATTCACCGATAGATGGCGTAACACTGCCCCCCTCTTAAACGTGTTCGTCTCGAACATCGTTGGACCCATGGTAACGAGCCAACCGGTCCACATGAACTATCTTCGGTGCACCTCGCGACCCCTTCTGGATTCGATAGGTGACGTCGTTCATCCTGGTAACTATGCGATATGGCCCGTCCCATCTGGCTTGTAACTTAGGCGATTTGCCTTTGCTTCGTACTGGGCCATGAAGCCACACCAATGACCCTTCATCGAAGCCCTTGTTGTTCGCCCTCCGGTCGCAGCGAGTCCTCATCCTCCCAGACATCCGCCGTCCCGACTCCCATGGAGCTCCTACATTGCACACCTTGAATGCACCTCTGCTACGAGTGGGTGGCCTTTTGACAGCCGCACAACTTCTGCATTTGCGGCACCAATCCTCGACGTCGTTCCGACAGTGGAGCCAATAAAACCGCTCTCGGACCTTAGTAAGCGTCTTCTTAACACCCATGTGACCTCCCGAAGCACCATTGTGATAGAGCCGCAGTACTTGCGGCACCTTAGTCTTGGGCACTACCATTTGCAGATGGCATTGGTTACCTCGAGCGTTTTCCCATTTGCGGCACAGAACTCCATCCTGGACAACCAAGCTTTCCCACTGTGCCCAATAACCTTTGGTGACAGGGCTCATTGCTGCGATATCACTCCATTTGGGCCTAGGAGCGCCTGATATCTTCCATTCAAGAATCGGCTGTACGTCCTTGTCTTCTTGCTGAGCACGCTGCAAAGCTTCTTTCCATCCGTCGCTCAGATCTGTCTTCAACATTCTCACTAGTGCTGCCGGCTTCGCTTCCTGTCTTGCACAGTGTTTGCGTTGGTTGGGGTAAGCCCTACCTGTCAGAGCATCTGCGCTACGTTGCTCTTGCCGCCAGACAGGTACGTCAGGTGACCCCTTTGGTGGAGACAGGGTACCAACGTGCCGCTTACGCTTTGGGCAGCTCAAGCGGATATGGCCTCTTTCCCCGCAGTTGTAGCACCGTGGTGAAGAAACAACTTCCCTGATACGGTAAGTTCGATCCTCGTGACGCGCTGCTTCCACCTCCAGAGCGTAGGCCAAGGCTGCCTTCAGGGACTTGAAGTGCCCAAGTCTTACCGCTGCCCTAACTTCCAGGTCCCGGATCCCATCCGTAAACGCTTGTACGAGGTTCCCGTCAATGAGCGCAGGCGACGACTGGTATGCCTTCCTGACCAGCCTTTCCACCTCTAGAGCCCACTGCTGCAGAGTTTCTCCGGTGCGTTGTGTCCTGTCCTTCAGCTGAGCACGATACACATGTTCGAGGTGCACGTCTCCGTACCTCGCCTCCAGCGCCTCCAGAAGCTTCTCGTAGGTCACGTCTTGCCCGAGTGCCTCCAACACCGTCAAGGCCTGATCACGAAGGCCCAAGGTTAGGGCGGTGAAGGCCTGTTGTTTGTCCCACCCATTCGCTCGCATTACGGCCTCAAACTGAACCTTGTATGCAATCCACGATGACGAGCCATCAAAGGGTGGAACCTTAAACCAACGAGGCGAGGGCGCCACAGCCGCAGGTGTAACGTCGTTGGTTTCAAGCCCACGCAATTTCTTCTCCAATCTGGCAATACGGGTCTCGAGCTGGTCGTGTACACGCTTCTCAATGTCGCTGATACGGGCCTCGTGCTGCTGGAGTTCCTCCTTGACCGCCTTCAAGTCCTTGCGGCGCTGAGGTCCTTCATGAACACCAGCTGTTCCTCCAGACGGTGGGCGTGCTCCTCCTTGTCGCGCGGCAGCTGCTCCTCCAGGCGGCGAGCCTGCTCCTCCTGACGGCGGGCCTGCTCCTCTTAAAGGCGAGCCCGCTCCTCCTTGTTGGGCTGTAGCTGTTCCTCCATGCGGCGCGCGTGCTCCTCTTGACGGCGAGCCCGCTCCTCCTTGTTGCGCTGTAGCTGTTCCTCCAGGCGGCGCGCGTGCTCCTCTTGACGGCGAGTCCGCTCCTCCTTGTTGCGCTGTAGCTGTTTCTCCAGGCGGCGCGCGTGCTCCTCTTGACGGCGAGCCTGCTCCTCCTTGTCGCGCTGAAGCTGTTCCTCCAGGCGACGCGCGTGCTCCTCTTGACGGCGAGCCTGCTCCTCTTGACGACGAGCCTGCTCCTGTTGACGGCGGTCCTGCTCCTCTTGACGGCGGGCCTGCTCCTCCTTGTCGCGCTGTCGCTGTTCTTCCATGCGGCGCGCGTGCTCCTCTTGACGGCGGGCCTGCTCCTCCTTGTCGCGCTGTAGCTGTTCTTCCATGCGGCGCGCGTGCTCTTCTTGACGGCGGGCCTGCTCCTGCATGAACGCCATCAGTGCCGCGATATCGGGCACCGCCATGGAGTGTGCGCTTGCAGGCTCCACTGTAGCCGCGGAGTCGCCTGATCCACCAGACGATGGAGAAGGAACGTCTCCGAAGCGTCTCTGGTCCATGTCTTGCTGGCGCTGGTTCCTGGTACGCACTCCGTCAGTTTCTTCCTTCGGCATAACCGGCATAATTTTTCCCTTTCTTCTGACACCAATTTGTTACGAGCTGGGGTTCGACGATAAATTAAAACTGACTATGCCAGAAAAACTGCACTTTATTCACACACAATAACACTAGATACACACACTTAATTTTCACTTCACTAATAAAACACACTATTCACACCACTAGAAAAACACTAAACACTTCCGACTTATTTCCTTCGCTTCTTGTTGATCGCTTTCCGTATTCAATTGAACTGTGTTGTCTCACGCGCTCTCGCTCTATTTATACTGGCCGGATAACATCACTAGCACATTCTAGACTCTTCCACAAAACTGTCGAATAATCGCGAACAGTCCGATGCTCGATACAGCAACGCCATCTAGTACAGAGTAGCTGAATTACCTTTAAACCACCGATACATTCAATCTCTTCTATTCACCGATAGATGGCGTAACAATATATTCTCCTAATCATACATTTATACAAAAACTTGGTTTTTAGCGAAAACTCGATGAGTGCACCAAGTCGTCGCGGGATCTTAGACTACTAGTAGCATGGCAAGCAAGCAAGCATAGCGAGGTCATTCTTAGGGCAAAATTGACAACAAACAATTGACTTACTGAATAACGTTGTTTTTTTTTTCAGCAATGCAACGACGTAGCGCTGATGACGTATTTGGGCACAATCACAAAAGGCTGCAACGCTATCAATCAATTAGTGAACAGATTCAACGTTCTTTACGACAGACAAGGCATGGGACGCAGAATGCGAGGCCTCTTCTTTTAGGGTGGACGCTAATATTACAACTTTGTACAGCAAAACAGCATAGAGTTACTGGAAAAATGCATTCTTTTTTATTTTCTAACTTCCATGGCATTTCTTTTTTCCATTGATTCTATACTTACCACTATGTTAAAGATTTTTTTATGGGCAACACTGGCCGGTTTTTGTAATATTTCTTCCACATTAAAGTTTGAGGTGTCTAAATCTGAAATGAAAATGGATTGTTTGAGCTAAAATTATCATGAATGCGACCTTGGTTAAGATCTTATTCAAATGTATTTCGGCAATGCTTAAAAGCTGGTTGTCACATTTTACAGCCAAGTATGTTGGTTATAATTTTTAGCTGTATAATATTGTATTGATTGTCGAAATGAAATCCATTGTAAACACTAACGTTACCCAAGTTGTACAGTCAGTCAAGAAAGTGGTCTATCGATTATAAATAAACTTCCAGTGTAATCAAAATAATTGTAGAGTCGATTAAGTACTGTCAGAATATTATTTCAACGAAAAATCAACCTTGTTGTTTAATGACGTGCAAATAATCTTCGACCGGTGGTAGAACACTTTTTTGGCCGACTGTACATGACCAAGGGACTGATTAAGAGTGTAAAGAGCTACTTAAAATAAATATGTACCTATTAAATTGAAACGGTGTTTCATTCACGTAGTTTTAAATACCAGCGTCTTTATAAACGAGACCACATGCCTAAGTATGAAAGGATTCGTGTTTTTGCGTATTACGCCGCTACAACATTTGCAAAATTCAGGCACCCGCAAATAAAGCAGACCCGCTTAATTTAGGGCTTGTGCTAATCGCCCGTTCCTGGATTAATGGGCTATCCAGTGCCCTCATAATTATTCAAATTAGATCAGTAGTTCTTGAGATTAACGCGTTCATCCTACAAAAAAAAATCTTCAGCATTATAATATTAGTATATAGATTCAGTGTCACACGATGCACCACTGGTTTTAGACGCTTAGCCGTGGAGGGATGACGAAAAAGGTTCTTCTATCGCATACCTCATTGTTTTGGAGTTCTACGCATACAGACGTGTTCATTAAAAATTACTTAAAATAACAATTAAAATAAAGTGACCTAGTTTTAGTGATATAGCGTACTATGCACATTCTAGTTACAGTGATGACTTAAGAAAACGGACAAAGTAATAGTGTTTGTATACACGTGTATGTATATAAATAAAAAAAATTCGGGCAAGTGCGAGTCTGACTCGCGCACCGAGGGTTCCGTACGCATTTTACCTTATTTGAGGTTGAATTACGCTAGTCCTCTAAATCTGTATGAGCGCCCATACAACTTAGAGGACTATCTTAAATGGAGTCTACTATGTATGTATGGGGACACCCTTAAATTTTCCACTTTTTTTATTTTTTGTAATTTTTCCTTTATTTGTGCTGTAAGACCTTGCTTTTGGCCAAATTTCGTGATTCTAGTTCAACGGGAGTACCATATAGGTTTTCGACCCAAAACCTATAGGGTACTTACGGTTGACCTAGAATTGTCAATTTTGGTCAAAACCATGGTCTTACAGCACAAGTAAAGGAAAAAATCCGAAAATTAAAAAAGTTGAAAATTAAGGTTAATTTTGGTACTTACAAGTTTTCGCAAAAATCTAATTTTGACCATATCTTTTTATTGGGTTGACCCAGGAACCTGATTTTCATACACCTAATAGCAACCATAGAACTCAGTATCTGGTATAAATTTCAATTTGCTAGGTCCACCCGTTCCTGAGAAAATCGGTGGTGACACACGGACAGACAGACAGACAGACTGACAAGAAAGTGATCTTATAATATACTTTTTTACCTTGAGGTACGGAACCCTAAAAATGGATAGCAGCCCCTTTAACAGGAGTAGTAAAACGTGCCGCTCTCCGCCACCGATGTCGTCGCAGATGCCCAGGGGTGAGCAAACTGAAAAGATGGAAATCGTGTCGACACCCGATATGCACAATTGGTTGGACCTTATTGACCAGTATTTAAATGAGATCTGTTCCATTACATCAGACGGAAAACTTAACACAGACCAAAAAATTAAAATCAATTCCTTGTGCCGTAAGGTGACACAGCAAACTGCCCACATGTCTGTTCACTACCAGTCCTTAAAACAAAAAGCAATTCAGACGCATTTCTCCCTCCAAGCACTAGCCGAAAAAGAAACATTAAGCAACAGCTTGAGTGACCTTAAGGTAGCAGTACAGCAGTCTACCATAAAACAAACTACGCCTAGCACATCTTTTGCGGACATGGTCAAGAAGGGTACCAATAACTTTATTCGCCCAAGCACTTTGAGTTCCGTTGCGATTTATCCTAGCGATAGTTCTAAGACGAGTGATGAGACCAAAAACTTAGTTCAAAATATAATATGTCCTGAGGAATTGAACTTAAAAGTACGAGGCGTCCGCAAAACAAGAAATGGCGGTGTGATAATTAGCACTGAGTCCATGCAAGACATAGTAAAACTGCAGGAAACGGTTCAGCTTGCTTCAAAAGCCCTTACTGTTGATGAACCACAGAAGCGCAAGCCTCGCATTATAGTTTTAGGTGTGCCTTCTACCATGGATGAGAGTGAGGTCTTTAAATGCATCTACGAGCAAAATGTGGTTGAAAAAATTCCGTCTTTGACACGAGAAGTATTTCTGACCTCTACAAGACTGAGTCACAAGTCCGGTCAGAGAAATGCGGCTACGTGCAACTATATCATCGAGCTACCCGCAAACATACGTAAAGCCCTTATTACGCAGGACAGAGTATATATAAACTGGATCTCCTGCCCTGTGAGAGACTTCACTTTCGTCACAAAAATTTGCAAGTGTCAGCAGTATGGGCATGCATCTAAAACGTGCAAATCTACGTCATCTACTTGTGGGCATTGCGGAGAAGAGGGTCATTCAATCCAGGACTGCACGAAGAAAGCAGAGTCTTCCAAATGTGGAACATGCCTGCGCTTTAAGAAGCCTCATGAACACAAAACTGGAGACGCCGAATGCTCAGCTAAAAAAGCAGTCGAACACAGGTACATTAACTCCATAGATTATGTTGGCGCCTAAGAGCGCCACTCACTTAATTGTTTATAAGCACTTTAACTATAAGATTTTGATATGGATGTAAATTTAAATTTAATAAAGGAATTAGGTAATATATTTGTACCTCAAGCACAATCATGTGAGGTCGAGGAGTGCAAAAAGTCTCTTTTATAGCTACCAAAACTCGCTAACAAAACTAACACAAAATATTCGCAGTATTTCCAAGAATATAGACAGCTTTAATATTTTCCTAAGTAGACTAGACTTTGCATGAGACATACTAGTGCTTACGGAATGCTGGATATTAAATCGACATAGCAACTTACCAGAAATTCAGGGATATAATACATATTACACTACAATAAACCACAATCAGAATGATGGAATTGTTATCTATGCCAAATCTTCGTTAAAAATGACAATCGAACAACCAACTCTACAGGATTGTAATTGCTTAGTGATTAAAATTGGCTCCAACACGCCAA
This sequence comes from Euclidia mi, assembly GCA_944739405.2. Taxonomy (NCBI): domain Eukaryota; kingdom Metazoa; phylum Arthropoda; class Insecta; order Lepidoptera; family Erebidae; genus Euclidia; species Euclidia mi. The sequence continues at coordinate 45,478,101 of OX123187.2, forward strand.
TTATTGCTATGTAGATCGCCAGCGCAGAGAAATTTAGACGTATTCCAAACTTCCCTTAATAATACACTTCAGGCTCTGTGCTCTATCAAAAATTTGATACTAACAGGCGATATAAATGTTAATATTGGATCTGCATTTCATGATACAGGTACCCAAGACTATCTTAATATCTGCGCATACCATGGTCTACTACCCGCTCACACACTGCCTACACATAATAGGACCGAGTTGTGCCAAAATGTTCCAACCCACAAAGAGCAATGGCAGAATTTGGTCTGGATTTGTTGTGGCGACCTTAAACTTCATATGTACAAAAGAAATTGTTTTTTTTTTCTGCGATTTTTAATATTTTCACTTTGTCTCGTTAAAGCTGGAGTATTTCATGATGATTAAAAGCATTCCAATTGATGACGAATACTGTATTATTTGATTGTTGCCATAGACAATGGTGTGACAGAAATAGACGTGAGTGCTATATGCATATCGATTATTAAATAAGTAATCGATACGATCGACCTTTATACAGTTGGTTTGGTTTAAAATGCAGTTATTTAATATTTAATCAACATTATATCAATTAGCTAATATTTTTGAAGCAAAACAACGTTTAAATCAAATAAAAACGTCACAGCATCGGTTTAAAGTTGTATCGATTTCACATAAAATCGATTTAAAATGTGCAGCTCTGCTTTTGTATTTGGTTGTGACAGTTAGATGCTACAAAATACTTCCGCGTTTTGATGTCAATCTGACATATGTCATTTGATAATTCAAACGTACCTACCTACATTGTTTAACTTTCATACTACACACATCAACAAAGTCTAGGGATATCTTAATCCTAAATTATTTACGAGTTTATAGTTTAGAACCTTGTTAGTTTCCACAAAAAGTTTATATACAGATTAAAACCTCTTTTATTCTATTTTCAAAATTTGAACATGGAAAGAAAAAAAACAAAATAATAAACAAAATATGGCGGCAAATTTGCTAGTAATTCGTTACATTAAAGAAAGTTAAAACTGTTTTATTATAATTATTAATGAAAAGGGTTTTTAATTGTTTTTCTTTTTTAATTTAACGTGACGTACGAACTTTAAAAGTCATGTCACGTCGTCATTTGAGTCGAGATGAAATGTTACGAGCCGTGGGCATGTTAGAAAATGGTGCAATTCAACGCGTCGTTGCTGAGGCCCTACATACCAGTCAAAATGTGATATCAAGGTTGTGGTCACGTTATCGCAGTACTGGAGATGTGGCCGAACAGCACACAGGTAGATATCGTGTTACTACGCAGAGACAGGATCGATTTCTCCAAATGACCGCCAGAAGACAACCCAATATCACAGCGCTGCAACTAGTGCAAAGGCTCCAGGAGGACCACCAGCTGCTGGTAAGCGACCAAACCGTGCGAAGAAGGTTACATGAAGTTGATCTTCATGCTCGAAGACCATTGCGTGTTCCAGCATTGCGACGTGGCAATCGCGGTCGGCGGCTTTCGTGGGCTCGGGAGCATTTACCATGGAGTGACGAACAATGGTCTTTGGTGCTGTTCACCGATGAGTCCCGGTTTGGGTTTCACCCGGATTCACGAAGAACACGCGTTTGGAGAGCTCCAGGGAGAGTTAGCCGTCTACGGCACCCTCAGGAGGTCCACCCATACCAAGGCGGGACAATCATGGTGTGGGCAGGAATTCGTCTTGGCGGACGAACCCAACTCGTTTGGATCCAAGGCAGCATGACTGCACAAAAATACCACGAGGAGGTAGTAGAGCCCGTTATTGTCCCACACAGAACTCAAATAGGCCATGAATTTCTACTCATGCACGATAATGCTCCTTGCCATACGGCGCGGCTGGTATCGACCGCTCTCCGAGAGCACGATATTCAAGTTTTGGATTGGCCTGCACAGTCGCCCGACTTAAATCCTATCGAGCATGCCTGGGACATGTTACAACGAAAAGCTTTGAGAGATTTTCCACCAAATTTGACGACTGAACAACAACTTTACGAACACTTGCAAAGGACATGGGACCTCATACCGCAGCAAGACATTGACAATTTAATTTTAAGTATTAACAATCGATGTCGATGTGTAATCAATGTAAGAGGTGGCAACACTGATTATTAATGATTAGATTTTACAAGATTTTTTCCATTTTTATTAAAATTAATAGTTTTTTAAGAAGAAATGTTTGTTGTTATCATACTAATTTTCCATGATGATTAAAAAAAATATTTTTTTTATTTAAAACAAAAAAAAACACGAAATGTTTTTTATTTTTATTAAAGACCTTAAAATAATCTATGATTCTTCTATTTACTGTATCAGAAAATTCTTCATAGATTTTTAGATATTTGATGAAATATAAAATATCCCTAGACTTTGTTGATGTGTGTATAACTTTCCTTTTACCTACATTGTTCATTCTTAACTAAAGATTCAAACACTGATATCTTCTTTTTCCACCTTTCGTGAGTGAAAATAGAATCATTTATAGACTCTGTTACTTACGCCAAATTTTTTGATATATTTTTTATTACTGTTCGCTTCAATTTAATTTCAGACATTTTGTTGTATGGAGATCTGCCATTGTCCTTTATCGAAATTGAGTTATCTATAGTAACCAATCTAAAATGAGCCTTATTTTCATGTGGCAAAGACTAATTTAATTATCTGCTCCCTAGGAAAAGATATACTGAAAGTATACCACTCCACATCTATGGGACTTTAGGAAAATAAATTGCGGAAATGATTCATGTCATTTGGAACAAAATGTTTCTGGTAAATTAATACAAATCGGTTTTGCCACAATGATCCAGGTACACTTGAATCGTTGTTGCAAAACTGTTTTTTATTAATTTACCAGAAACATTTTGTTCCAAATGGCTTGAATCATTGTTGCAAATTAGGAATTGAAATTAATTGGGGTCCACGCTACTTAAAACAATTGTGCTAAATTATACTAGCGAATAGCAATAACTTCAGAAATTATCTATGTAACTTGAAATGTGTACCTAGGCTTTCAATACATATCAAAATTATTTTTTATGAGGCTTGAACCATACATAGACTCACGCCTGTTTTCCAAAGGGTAGGTAGACACTACGGAACGCCATTTGCAACGCTCCTGACATATCTCTTTTGCTTCATTCACTCCAATCTTTCTGGTCTTTTTTAGGATGTCGCCAATCGGGGCCCAATTCCGCTAAATAAATATAGTCGCAATATCATGTCAGTGTCATACTTACGTCACAAAAAGCGTATTCTTCTAAATTATATGATATTTGAATGAAATTGTAACGAGATCGTATGTGTCAACGACGATCTGTTTATTTTAAATTATACGATGATGACATAAGGTTATCAGAATACCGCTTTTAAATCCATTCAAAATATGATATCAATGTCATATAAAAATAGCAGAATTGACCCCGAGAACGTCCGTCTAGGTCTTCCCCTTCCTTCTGTGCCATTCATTGCCTTATATAACTTCTTGGTCAGTCTTTCGTCATCCATCCTCTCCATGTGGCCAAATCATGTTAGCATACCTTTCTCAATAGTTGTCACTACATCTTCTTTTACCTCACAACACGCTCTTATCACACTATTCTTTACTATGTCGTTCAAAGACACTCCACAGATACTTCTCAGTGCTCTTTTCTACAGCATTTATTCTACTTTCATATCTATTCTGCCACACCCAACTTTCACGATACGATGTACAAGCGGGAGCTTGTACATCCCATATTTTCTTGTCTGTTACTTCCATAACTTTTTCAATCAGTACCTTCGCATACAATTTGCCAACAATGCTGAGAAGGCTAATGCCTCTACAGTTCTTGCAGTCTTGTTGCGAGCCTTTTCCCTTAAGAGGCACAACCACCGCTGTGGCCCAGTCGTCAGGTACTCGGCCGGTACTCCAGCACAAGTTAAGTAAGCGTTGCAGCTGACCAACTATGATGCCCTATCCAGCCTTCAGCATTTCAACTGTAATCCTATCATATTCTGCAGCTCTACCTAATTTCATACTTCCCAGCGCCTTTACAATCTCATCCACCCAATATCGCTTTCATCATTGCTATTATTACCATTAATTTCGGCGATCGATGTCGCTAGCGCCGTTCTTTCAAATAAACCTTCAAAATACGCCTTCCATCTCTTCAGCACGCACAATTCACCATTCAGTATATTTCCATTCTTTTCTCTGATTGACGTGTATTCTGAGGATTGAGTTCTTCCTCGAACTCCACGAACGGATTTCCAGAAAAACTTTGTTTCTCCGGCAATCTTCAGATAATCTGCTATCAAACTCATCTTTTTTTCCTCATTTTTCCTTTTAACAATTTCTTTCACTTTTATTTTTGACCTAACAAACTCCTTTCTTGCTTCATCTATGTCATCACTCGTTGCCTTTCCCAGACTTTTATTTGCTCTAGCAGCCAACCAATCTAACCAAGCTATCTTCTTCTCTAGCACTGCTGATTGTACATACTTGTCCCACCATGTATTCTTAACCTTTCGTATTTTCCTTCTCTTGATCATACCACATACTCCAGACACTACACATACTATCTCTTCTTTAAAAGATTGCCATAATTCTCCCATATCATTTATGCCATCGAACCTCTCAAATCTTGCTATCAATCTTTGCTTATACTCTATCTATATCTTTCACATCCTCTTGCAGATTTCCTACTTTTATTCTTTCCAAGACCCTATTAAGCTCTCGGTGTCGCCATCCTTTAAAGAGCCCACTTATCCAGTTCATCACCAAGAAGTGGTCTGTGTGGATGCCGATCCCTCGATACACCCTTGTATCTAACACATTCTTTCTCAAATGTTCTTCTATAATTACGAAATCAATCGTACTTCTGACATTTTAGCCTCACGCGTATACATGTTTCTCCTTTTGTGATCAAACATGGTGTTCGACACACAAAGGCTCCACTCTAAACTTAACTTCAAGCAATACTTTTCCATTTTCATTCACACTCTCATCACCTAATCCACCTAAAACCCATTCAAATCCATCTCGTTTTACTCCCCACCCATCCGTTAAAAACGCCTAACAATCAATCATCAATCAATCTTTCGTTATCCTTACATTTTCTCAAAATCTCTCTTAAATTCTCCCAAAATTCCTGCCTTTCGTCTTGTTCTCACTGTGACATACCCGCTACTATATTGACCGGGGCGTAAACCCCTACAATAAAGAGACGAGCAAGTCCTACTTTCATTCTCATTCATAGTAGCCTAGCATTTACTCCTTCAAATAACTTAACACACTCATTCATTCGCGCACACAGTATTACACCAACTTCTTTGCAGGCTCTGGTGTTACTGTCTACCCCAGATCAATAAGCCATGTAGCTGCCATGCTTGGTCGGGCCACAACCTTTCCTTTTTGTCTCATTCACACAAAGAAAAACTATCTTTCTATCGACCATCATCTGGCATACTTCTTTCAATTTGCCGTCTATTCCTCCTCCAACATTTAATGTCGCAAACCGGCTTGCCATAGGCCACTTTTCGCTCTCGCGGGAAACGAGACGTGATGGGTTGCGAACTGCGTTGCCGCCGTATGGGGAAATATATTTTTTAGTTCCAATAGCGTTCCCACTAGCATTAGGGATTTAAAATGTAGGCCAACGTAACGCAGAGCCCTTTACTGGGATAAGCTGGAATCCCAGCTGAGCCCCGTGACCACCAACACAGGCACCCTCCGTTAGCGACCAGCTTACCCTCTGGCTACGAATCCCTCGGCGCGGGTCGGTTGACACCTTGGATTAGGGTTTGTTTTCGGGTATGCTCCCTGAATGTTGGTTTAATTTCGAAGTGTTCCTGCTCCTAGACGGGTTGCCGTCCAAAGCGGACGAGGCCCATCCCTCCGAAAAGAGTGGTTTAATTTCGGAGTTTTCCTTCTCCTAGACGGGTTGCCGACCAAAGCTAAGGAGGCCCATGCCCCGAATAACAGCTTTTTGGAACGTATTTACTACAACAAAAAATAATAAATAAAACTACGGAATAAAAAATGGGATATTTTTAACAGTGCATCAAATATCTTAAGTAACACACTGAAGTGCGTTACGCTAAGAAACTTTATTATTTCACTAAAATACTGACTTGCACACTATAATACTATTTGCACACCAAATATGACGATGTTTCTACAAAATATCATTTGATATGAAGAGTCTCATCCGCTCGGGCAACTTATCCACTCAGAAAACTTAATAGGTTATGTTTGGTTCTCTTTTGACCCTTAACCCAAAAATAGGAGCCCTGCGAAGCAGGGCTCCGTCAACTTAGCTTATTAATTTATTTGGTTGTTAAAAGTAAAAAAAAAATGATATGCTTCTGTAATTGAAAGGTTTATTTTTATTATTAGAGATTTGCAACGGTCAATAAACAGGTGTTCGTTATGAAATATTTTGTGAGTATATTTTGTGGTGCAATTAGTATTTTAGTGTGCAAGTCAGTATTTTTTAGTATTTGCAATCAGAGATAAATTGAGTAACAGTTAAATACAACCCATAAAAAATCAATAATGCATGAAATAAACGCACCTTTGTCACAGAGCAAATTATTATCTATGTCTAAAAAACTTACGTAGATATTAAACTGTTTAAGGAAGTGATTTGGATCATTATTCCAAAATTAATTTTGACTAAGTCTCATACAAATTTATTTTTAGCTGATATGATCCAGACGATATTTCTCTCAATATTTTAAGAAGTAGCAGCTGCTGTATATTATAAAACATACTATTAGAAACCATATTCATTATTCCAAATATTGAAATCTTCATACGTAAGAAAATCGGAATCTTTAAATGGAAAAACTTCGTCTGAATGTTTAAACTGAAATAACTCAAAATGTGTTCATTGTGGGGTGGAACATTTTGGCACAACTCGGTCCAATAGTGGTTCATGTATCGATCATATGTTTGTAAAATCTATTCATCAATATAATACGCTTGTTACAAATTTGACTATCACTGATCATCACGCTGTCCTACTCACCATAAATTTAACACTGCCTAAGCAAATTCGTCCCCGGACGAAGCCTTATAAGATTTATGCAATATTGACTGTAGTATAGTTTATAATACTGCCGACCCAAATGAGCGTATTTTATAAAATTTGTCCAACAAGTCATTTTAAATAACACAACAGAAAAACTACAACATTAAGCCATGGATTACACCCGGGCTTATTAGATGCATAAGAAACAGAGATATACTACACCAAAAGACTAAGAAATACCCTAATAACTTAATTCTTCAATTAACTTATAAGAGATACAGAAATTTCTGCAATAATCTCCTCAAAAAAATTAAATCTAATTATGATAAAGAAAAATTAAATAGGGCTGGTAAAACACTTAACTTATCTGGGAACATATAAAAAACGTCACTTTATCACTTATAGCTCAAAACAACAAATATCACATTCGAGTTATTTATTAACAAACACCTCACCGCTTTCTTCTGCCAATGACGTCAATGAATACTTTGTTAACGTGGGCAAAAACTTGGCTGAAATTAAAACTAACCAAAGTGGCTACCAGACTGCACCGTTGCAGAAATCGAGTAGTCATCTTTTGTACTGTTGGACACTGACGAACACGAAATAGAGAGTATAATTTATTACAGGATTAAAGGACAACAGTGCTGTTGGCTGGGATAGTATAAGTAATAAGATTCTTAAAAGTTTTATGCACATTTTTATACCCCCTCTAACGTAAATTTTCCAAACATGCCTATCCAAGGGTACCTTTCCTAAATGTAGTTATTCCGATTTATAAATCTGGAGAAAAGGACCTAATTATTAATTATAGACCAATATCATTACTTCCCGCACTATCAAAAATACTTGAAAAGATTATTAATAGCCGATTATTAATAGCCGAATAGAGATAGTGTCTTTTCGAGGAAGTTAACACTTCCTCGAAAAGACACACTATCTCTCTTCTTCCCAATTCGGCTTCCGAGCAAAATTATCAACGTCTGACGCCGTGCATAGCCTGACTGACTATATTACACAGGAACTTGGAAAAGGCAACTACACCTTAGGGATCTTTATTGACCTAGCCAAAGCATTCGATACTGTATGTATTTCTTCACTTCTACACAAATTGGAGTTCCTTGGTGTAAGAGGAACGCAGCTTAAACTGTTTGCGGACTACTTAAATGATCGGCATCAGTGTGTTTATTTATTTATTTAATTATTCGGAAGACCAACAGCTGAAAATACATAGTGGCAACAATAATAAACATCACAGAGCCAATGATAGGTCTCCACGACTAACTCTAGATTACAAGATGTAGACAGTTATTATAAGTTTCAGTATAAAAAACAAAACAAAGAATACAACATTACCTAATAAGCATTAAACCCTGCAAAAAAGTCAAGACTCGGCATGCGCCTCAACGTGTCCCGTTTAGTGTTAAACACGTCAATGTCGAACTTCATTACTTGTTCGTTTAAACAATCACTCGCTCGCCAGAGGAACGCGTTCTGTCTGTAATTTGTGGATACTAAAGGCAGGTGAAAGGTCTTTTGACGTCTCGTGCCTATCCTAGGTACGTTAAAGTGTACTTTGGAAAGAAGGTCTGGGCAATCAATAATGCCGGATATTAATTCATTAAGTATACGACATCTGCTATCATACGACGTTGCTTTAAAGGCAAAATATGTAACTTAGCACATAGATTAAGATAATGATCAGACTTGTATTTTATATTTAGCTTGTAACATAGGAATCTCATGAATTTGCGTTGTATATTTTCGATCCTACCTGCATGTATTTCATATCGCGGATTCCAGCCTTGACTTCCGTATTCCAATATACTACGCACAAAAGTACAGTACAAGATTTTGAAAGTTTTTGCCTCCTTAAAACTGTTAGATGCTCGCATCGTGTTAAGATAGATAATATTACGAGCAATTATCAAAAAAACACTAAATTTGGTTTGCCCCAAGGAAGTATTTTGGGCCCCACACTGTTCCTAATTTATATTAACGACTTGTGTAACATTCAGTTAGATCACGGCAAATTAATATCATACGCTGACGATACGGCACTTGTTTTCACCGCCTCAACTGTCAATGAACTTTATGAAAAAGCGCATCGTAACTTACTCACATTAAATGCGGACAAAACAAAATATATTCATTTTGTCATGCGCAAGAGTAAACAAATTGTTACTAAACCTCACCTATACGCACACGAATGCACAAACAAACACTGTATGTAACTGTCCTACTATCCTCCGTACTAACAACATAAAATATCTCGGAATTAGGTACTATTGATGAAACACTTTCCTTCCGTGAACATATAACAAACTTAGTGAATCGTGTCCGGAAATTAATTTATGTATTTAAAAAACTAAGGACATTTGCGGACTCAAAATTAATCACACAAGTGTATCTGGCTCTATGTCAATCTATAATCCAATATTGTATAACTTCTTGGGGTGGTGCTCTGAAAACAATCTTATTGCCCCTTGAGCGAGCACAGAGAACGATCTTAAAAGTAGCACACTCTCGCCCTTTTCTCTTTCCCACAACCCTATTATATAAATCCTGTCATGTGTTAACTGTTCGTCAACTCTTCATCATGCACATATTTTTAAAACAACATGCCATGCTTACCTATAATACACACAATACTAACAAGAGGCGGCAAGATATAGTCTGCATTTCACACCCGATCTCAAAATTTACTTTTACAAATAGATTTTTCACATTTATGGGTCCATATTTATATAGCAAATTAAATAGATTAATAAGTTTATATACCTCAAACTATTATAATTGTAAAAAAAAACACTCTGTAATTATTTACAAGACATGCCATATGAACCGACAGAAGAGTTATTGCAATGGGTGATTCTTCGAGCAAGGCATTATTTGGTGATTTGCGTGGCAATTTTTAAATCTAATATTTTTTTTTAATCGACATGTGTTTCTTAAAATATAGGTAAAAGTAATATTTTTTATAGAAGAGGCACCTCAGAGAGCGATATACTTACAGAGATAATCAAGGTTAAAAATTTGGAGGCCACGCAAACCACGAAACACCCCACGAAAATGATTTTTTTAAATTTAACTTTCTCAAATAACTTATTGAGTTATCAGGTAAAAGAATAAGAAAGTAACTTACACAGAAAAAGTTTTTTTAAAAGCTTTTATTTATAAAGAAGAAAAGGCTCGCAACAAGAATAGCTATAGAGGCATTAGCCTTCTCAGCATTGTTGGCAAATTGTATGCAAAGGTACTGATTGAAAGAGTTTTGAAAGTAGCCGACAAAAAAAATGGGATGTGCAAGCGGGATTCCGAAAGGGATGGGATGTTCAGATCAGGGTTTTTCCCTGCGAAACTTAGTCGAAAGTCTTTGGCCAAAGGTCAAAAGGTCTATTGCGTATTCGTGGATTTGGAAAAGGCTTACGATAAAGTGGTGAGGAATGAAATGTGGTCGGTGCTGTCAATGAAGAGAGTGGACAGCAGCCTCATTCGAGCTCTGAAATCCCTTTATGAGGATTCTAGAGCTTGTGTGAGGATGAACGGGGCATACACTGACTGGTTTACCATCGAAACAGGTTTTAGACAGGGATGTGTAGCGTCGTCATGGCTGTTTAACCTCTTCATGGACAGTTGTTTGCAAGATCTAAAACATAGTGAATGCGGATTAAGAATGAATGGGTTACTTTTCAAATACCTCCTTTATGCTGATGATCAGGTAACACTTGCGTCTTCAGCGGAGGAGTTGCAGGAGATGGTAACAATCATGCATGGTGCGTTAAAGAGGAAAGGAATGAAAGTGAATGTAAGTAAAACGTTAGCTATGGTATTTGAAAAGGAGGAATGCGTTACGGCTTGTAATGTTTTGATCGATGGACAACGTGGAGCGGAGTGGAGCAAGTGGATGAGTTTGGATACTTAGGTACGTTGCTTACAAGAGATTATAAGAATGAAGAACTTGGGAGTGATAGAAGCAAGAGAGGTATGTTGGAATCGTTGCAAATGGCGTTCCGTTGTCTTTGCCTACCCCTCTGGGAAACAGGCGTGAGTCTATGTATGTTTTTTTTTGTTTATAGTATCAGTCAACATTATTTATTTTGAATTTTCGGTTCTTGTATAAGTTTTTCATGAAGACAACGTTGAGCTTGTTTTTTTTTTTCTTCAAGTTATATTTCTGGTAACTTATTAGACTTTTCTCTCGTCTAGGTTTTTGTTCGCGGCGGTTTAAGTCATAATTGCTAAGTATTTTTCCATCAGCTTTTCTTTTATATTATCTTGCTCGGTTTTTGACCTTGAATTCTTTATGATTTTTAAGCCTCTCTCTTCTTCTTTTTTCAGATAACTTCTTTCTTTATAATTTTTCCTCTCTTCTTAGTGGCATTTAGGTGTAAAAAATAATTCATTACAATTTTAGCTAATCTGACATAATTTTTATTATTATTAGGTAAGTTTGATTTAAACGAATTTACATTTAACGAAAGTAATAAAAATATTATCATACAGTACTATTACAAAACTCAAAGTTATTCATTTGCATGGCCAATAATTGATTTGCGTGGGTCAAAACTACCACGTAAACCACGCAAATCACGACCACGTAAATCAAAATAAATCCTTTATTCTAAAAATATATAAAAACCCTTTAAGCAAATATACTGTGTTTTGAATATAGAGTTGCGTTATCTTATATTTGTCCGCTACAATATTTTCTTCAATAAACAAACTCACAGACACTGGAGAAAATTGAACCATGCTAATCAAGCTTTTGAGAAACCATACCCACGAAACGAAGTTCTTACATTATTTTTTCGGAAACCAGCCGCGTCATCACAAAAGCACTCTGCCCGGCTGTTGGAGTGCGACTAGTTGTAACGTGAATTAGGATGACACAACATTGGGCCGCGAAGTTAAGGATGTGCAAGTGAATTTACAATGATCCACGCAAATCAGTAACTACCCCGGGACAGTTACATTTTTTTTTTTTAGATAATGTAATTCATTTAGAACTATGATCTAATTTTTCATAGCATTGTCAACTTCTTAGGACTTAAAGTTTTTTTTTTGGTAAGCATGTAGCGTTTAGTTTAACACTTTCACTGCCAAGTCATTATACTATAAGTCAATACATATGCCCAGTAATTTGTGGGAGTAATACATAACGACTCGGATCCGAGTCCATCGGCACGACGACGTCGTAACTGGACCGCTATGCTCGTGGTCCCGTATCCGAGTTCACAAGCGCGAGCGCAGGGCTGTCCAAAATGACCTGTGTTATTTTTGTTCTAGTGAAATAAATGGCAAGTGATTAATGTTTTTATTTATAAAAGTATATTTTAAAATCAAATACTTTCGTCTTCATTTACTCCTAGTTTTAGGGTAACAAATCTTATAACAAAGCTTGTCGGTATTGATTGAGATCGTTCGCCGAACATCTGTTTCCTCGACAATTATAACGATGTTCTTGATTTCATTGAAAATATCGGAGAAGGATTTACAACGTTTAGATAAAATAGAAATCATAGGACAAAGCTTGTCGGTATTTATTGAGATCGTTCATATCTACTCCCTTCTGAGACCAAGACAAATGTTCATGCACGAGTAGTAAGTAATTAATAAAAAAATCTTTGTGACTCTCAGTTGTCTATAATAATAGCAAGATGTTAATACCTGTTTACAAAACTATTGTCTGAAGTACCTAATATTATTGATTAAGTATTCTATGCCAAGCTGGAGTATCAGCCTATAAGTATAGTCACAAATTTCTTATATCTGAGACTCTGCTGCCTTGGAGATCACAATGAACTTACATTCCTTCTTTCACTGTACATCGAGAGGTTATGTTAGTGATAATCACAGATTACATTAATTAATTTACGATTCTGTGGTGATAATGTGTATTCAGCGTTTTGTTTCAATCCTAGTTGAAGAGGTTAGTTAATATTACTGCTCATTCACACTTTTGTTGAACATTTTACATTACCTACTATGAACGAACGCCACAAATAGCCACACATGTAAGAAATGCATGCAAACCAAGTTAGTGAACAATGCAAACAAGCATCCTGTGTTCCCACATGTAATATTTTTGGTATTATATTATTTTTGTATGTACCTAGTAATTTCAAATATATTCTAAAATCATAAATACAGATGCAATTATTTAAAAAAGATATGAATTTAAGTATGTATCAATGTAAGTACCTACCTCATAAAATGCAAATCTAATACGAACACTCAAATAATCATGATATTATTATACTACCTTTCGCTAGTCGTAACTAAGTTTTATGCGTGTAGGTTATGGATCTACATAATTATATTTTATCGACGCAAAACAACATCAAATAATTCAAATGTTTAATGATGAACGTTCAAGTGAAATATTTGTGCGTAGGTACCTATTTACGTGTGAACGATGTGTAGATACACACTTATAATCATAAACTTCGCTTATAGGTAAATTATTTCGGAAGATTAGGTACGAATGATATAACAACTGGTAAAGAAGTTGGCCGCATGGTTTGGATTTGACAACCCTAAGTTAACAATGACGCGTATCTCTATTGTTCGACTTGCACCCGGATCCGAGTCCTTGGCATTGTTAGAAGTCGGCCATAACTACTTATAGACACAACTCGGATCCGAGTTCTGGGCATGGGAATATATGAATTGTTGAACTCGGATCCGAGTCGTGAGCACTGAATGTGTTAAAATATATAATTTACTAAGTGACTAGATCGGGGTTTGGGACACTCCACGAAAATCAAAGAATGGGGATGTTTTATTTTTTTTATGATATTAAATATATAGATAATTGAATAATAATCAATAACCCAAATAAAAGAGGATTAAAGGTTTGCCCGAAAAAAAGTGGCTTGCTAACTTTTAGATTTCTATTTTTTTAAAGTGATGCCGCTTAAAAATCGTGTCTAGAAGAATGACCCCAATATTAAAATAGAAGCCCGCCGAGGCTGCGGTTGATCGCGGCCCGCACGATTCCACTAGTTGCCCGCCGGTGCAGCGGGAACCGCAAACAACCGCGCACACCGCGGGCGTAAAACGCGTCGTGAGTTGTGCTTTAATTTTTTACATATATATCTGCATTCTACAGAAGCTGCGGGCCTGCAACCCCCGTGAAAATCGCTCCGTGAGTTCTTAGCCTAAAACTTTTAAAATGAGTGGACGATCTGCTTTATATTAAATTATTTTAGGCAGTTCGTTCGCTCGTTTTATAAAGCAGCTTCGGTTGCGACGACATTATTGAACAGTACACTATCACTAGAAAAAGAAGTTGGAGGCATAAATATAATTATCCCCTTTTGATGAGACCTTTACGGCGCTTGTAGCCTTGTACCTACACGGTAAGAAAATACGCCGGGCCTACACAAGAATTCGTGTCGTAACTAGAAAATAACTGTGTACACTGCTCGCAGCGGTGCACGAAAAAAAATCTTGTCTCTGCGCAAGACACGACGCGGCGAACGTTGTTGCGGAGCGGTGGGGGGCGGAGTAGTAGGGTTCAGCCTCATTTTTCTCTTGTATAATTGGATGGCCCCAGTAAAGTCTCTTGTTTTTGTTTCCTTTTTCATTTTGTTATAATAATAATATGCAATTATCATTCTCTTTTGCTTTGTAGTTAACATTTTTATAAATTACCTAACGAAAATGATTATCAGACTTGTTATTACTTGCGCGCCCTACGCCCGATTGACGACTGCACGAAAAAAATCGTGTCGTGTAATCGTTCCGATTGGTCTTGTCTGCGGGAGACATGAAAAGTTTTCGTGTGTAGAACAGACAAAATTCTTGTCGTGTACACGAAGAATTTGTCTTGTCTGCCGCAGACACGGTAAATTTTCTTACCGTGTACAAGCGCCCTTACTCGTTCTGTCTCGAACGACTGAACCACGGTAATATAAATCTTATATTAGTCTATGGGCCTACATTCGCGCCGGACGCAAACAAGCGATAGGGCCGCCCGCCCCAAGTATTTTAATTACGTCTACCTACTCGAAAATTTCTGGTTTTGTGACTGTTCATATTAATTATATTATTTTATTCAAACAAATAAAAATCATGTAGGTATGTTAGTACCCTAGAAATGACCAGTTGGTTACACTAAGTAGGTAGAATAAGGAGTTACATTAAGCAGATTCATATCCGCTTTTTTTTTTTTTTTTTTTATTCATCTTTTTTTATTATCAAGGTATTTAATTTTATAATCTATATGTAGCTTAATCTAATCTTAATGTCTAAATAGTATATGTACAAAAAACCGTAAAAACAAATAAAAAATTTAAAATATTTACAAGGTTTAGGCGTCGTAAAATGCCTCCGCATCAATGTCATCGGGTAACGTGCCCAGAAGGCTGGCAGCATTGCCACGCTGGATGGCAATGCTGATTCTCTGAGCAAGGAATAAACCAGCCTTCTGGTCACGTGAGACGTCGATTAAACGTTTAGAAATTTCCCGGAATAGTGAACGAGCGCTCGGACCCCATGAGCCTAGCGTTTCAACCCCAAACGGCTCAAACACGTAATTACTCACTAAATTACTGTATTTGCGCCGTTTGAGGGTTTCCGCAGTTGCAGCAGCAGCGCCAGCATGGCCTCCGGTGCTTGGAACATGTGATGGCGCGAGGGTGTCTACGCAGGTTGCGTCCCACACCAAGGGCCTACCCATTTTCCAAGGCAACAATGACATACCATCAGGTCTCTTACCGTCGTCGCGTACCAAACCATTTGGTTCAAGTACAGCTGGTACGCCAGACGCGACAAGAGCACGACGAATTATGTCATTCAGATGGGCGTGACGGGGAATTCTACCAGCGCTTCTGCTGCAAGATAGCCCATGGTGTCCGAGGCTATCGACGTCTTCTCCACAATGACATCGATGCGGAGAAACACACGGAGCACCTAAACGAAGACAAGTGGCGATACGGAACGTCTCATCGTCCAACATGGTTCCAGTGTTGGACGATGGTAGTGCCTGAAGCCACAGACCCGATTCCCATTCTCCCACAGCCAGCAAGCGAGCACGCTCTGCAACACTAAAAGATGCATCTAAAAGACTTTTCCTTACAATGTCACAAAGCGGCGCATCCCACTGTCTTTGGGAGAATAGGTTGGTAGGCAAAACAGTGCTTGGACAAGCCATTTTCCAGGCGTTTACAGCTTCGGATTTGCACAGCACTTCTGAGTTAACTAGTGTAGGTGATAAAATTTTCCTAGTTAACTCTTCCGTGCTGTGAACCGAAGACAGAAACGCCGGTAAACTGACACTAGAAATTTTGCGTATACCGAGCCCACCCAGACGTATAGGCAATGACGCTTGTAGCCAGGCTCGGTCGTCCAAGTCCACATTTAGTATTCTCTTTAAAGTAGTTTGGATAATTTTGTCGACTTGTTCTAAAAGTGCATATTTTTTCCAAAGTTGGGAAGATCTTAAAGCATGTGTGAATTTTGGGACGAAAAGACAATATCGAATAATAGTATAGGCCGAATGTACATTAATTTTGAATAGGCGATCTGAAATATCACAAAAATTTTGAATTTTTTCCTCTATGAAAGAATCGAAAGATTCTTCAAAAACTGGAGAACCTAGGAGGCGAAGAGAACTCTTATCAACAATTTTGATGTCTGAAGCCAAATGATTAAATTTAGATATAATCGAATGTTTTTTTGAAGAGTCTGTTGTATTTATAAACAGCTCACATTTACTAGAATTTAGTTCCAAGCCAATAGATGCGAATTTATTTTTAAGAAGAGCTAAATCTTGTAATACAATGTCTGGATCCCCTCCTAGGGTCCCGTCATCTAAAAACCATACATTAAATTTAGAATTTACTTGCCGAATTATGGGGTGTATTGCTAAACTAAAAATGACTGGTCCAAGAGGGTCACCTTGTTGACACCCAACTGCGGATTCCAATAGCTTATCCTGATATAATAATTTTGTGGGGTACCTGTAACATTGCCAAAGAAATTTAAAAATTTTAGGGGTTTCTAATTTTGCTTGTGCCAACAAAGTGTCCCTATTCACTGAATTGAAGGCGTTTTTTAAGTCAACCTTCAAAATGACCTCTCCATCACCACTTCCAAGGTACGTAGAAAGGGCATGTATAGCAGCCTCGCAACCCCCTTTGGAACCAAAACCTAGTTGGAGGGGTTGGAATTTTTCCGATAGCTCCCTGCTGTAAAATTTACAGCATATCTTGGCTGCTATACGCCGATATGTGCAACCCACGGCAATGGGACGTATGCCACCATCCCTCTTGTTAAGGGCGCACAAGTTCGCCCCATACAAGATGTCAACGATGGCGTCGTCCACATTACCGGAGAGCATCATATTTATTAGCGCAGTCAACTCCCTCAGAAGTGTATCGCCAGCCACCCCAGCACTGGCACACACAAGGTCTTTCAGGTGCTGGGGCGTCAGTGCATCGAGGCCCCCGGCCGAGCCACTCCGGAAGGAGCCAACCGCTGCTAACACGTCCTTGGCTGTGGTGATCAGATGTTCTGATTCCCTGTCGGGAGCTTCAGGGAAGGAGAGATCATTAATAGGCGCTGGATGCTTGCTCTTCAGACCCGCAAGCGTGTCTGGAGAGCAAGGCGCCACCACATCGCTACTGAAAAGGAGCCTAGAAGCGCCCCGTATATCGCCCTCCCTTAATTTAGATTCTACATATTGATACAGCGACTTCTGCTTGTTAAACGTAAATTTTGAATCTAAAGAGTGTGCCGAAACTTGACAATTATATTTAATTTGGGATGTCAACGAATTTTGGCCTGCCTGATTTTTATCAACATGTAGAATCCTATAAGGGAAAGTCAGTAATTGCTCCCAGGCTGTTCTCGAGTTCTCCCTGACGACAAGACCAATACATTCCGCTAATTTTTTGGATACTGATGGTCTTGCCCCACGGGGAACTCTTTTCACAACCGGGATCGAATGTTTAAATTTTGATAGCGTTTGCCAAAAAGGAATTTGTGTGGTGTCTCCTAATACAGGTTGTGAAGATATTGTGGAGCCAGAAAGTGCATTTTGGGATTTATGTACTTTACCAAAATGCACTTTCAGGCCCCGCTTACCTTTGAAAAAGCGGTCCTGGGAGCAATCCGGACAGCGCACCAGACCAGTCAACGATGTGGTAGGTTGACTAGCACTCACGTCCACATCGCCAGTGCCATCACAACATTGCATTCGTTATATTACTACCTATATATAATATTTACAAAAAAAAATCACAAAAATAAATTCACATTTTAACAATATTTACAAAACAAACTGTCACACTATGTCAAGAACTGTCACTATTCGCTTTCATTTTGAAAATAACTCATAAGGTACCTACTATGCTACTACTACGAATCATAGACTTCAATGAAATAATAGTACATTGTCCATAACGCAGGTAAAAGTGTTCTGCTAGTATACATTATTACTACAATCATACCAATATGTTTTAAAAAATATCAACATAATAATAGATTAAGCTAATCAAATTTCGACTTAATCACGCATAAGTTAAGGATTAAACATTGCAACGTAGTAGGTACATTTTGAATTTGAAAAATCTTATCTTTAGGTGACTTAACGAAGAATT
Source organism: Euclidia mi (assembly GCA_944739405.2). Classification (NCBI taxonomy): domain Eukaryota; kingdom Metazoa; phylum Arthropoda; class Insecta; order Lepidoptera; family Erebidae; genus Euclidia; species Euclidia mi. The sequence goes on from OX123187.2 coordinate 45,496,739, forward strand.
CAAACAGCACAATATACAGGTTGTAAAAAGACCCTTAACTAAAACTGAAACCCCATATTGTACCAATCATTAGGAACATTTTTTTACTTCGGCACCATACCTGGGAAGGAGATATTGAGGCTCAAAGTGACGACATTTTTTTTTAATTATTCCAAAATCGTGTTTTGAATGATAAATGTAAACTTTCTTCCAAATAAACATACACAACATTTTCAATATTTCCCTGAAATAAACGGCTTTAAAGTTCCCTCGACGCAGTGTATGCGCTTTGTGAATCTTAGCATGCTAAATGCTATGCTATTTGCTAATTATGACGATAATTAATAATAGCTTTGTATGTGGTTCGGCGTTACACCGAAACCGTATGTTTTAGGTGATTTGGGAAAATACTAATATTGTGGACTGTATGCGGGCGAGTTCTGATCGCCTAGGTTAGGAAAAGGGAGTGGAAGTTGGGAGTTATAGATACTGGGAGGAATGGGATTTGCAGCACACCTACCTTCGTTCTCTCGGCTCGACAAGATTGCTGTCGTCGGCTTCTACATCAGCGAGGAGTCGGGCTGTAAGCTGATCACTCCATCCAGACGATCCAACCCAGAACTACACAAATCACTTCACTTCACCCGCGGGCGGTTTTGTTGCGTTTATAGTATAGAAGCGGTAAAATATGGCGGTATCAGGTACACGTGTTCGGCGCGACACGGATGATTCTTGACTGTCTCGCGCGTCGATGAACTCGGCGACGAATCAGCGATAGGCGTGCTTTTTGGGAGAAAGGGAGGGAATAAAAAGGATCGCTCGTATTGGACAAGCAAGCGAGGAACGATTGACGTTGATGTAATTAATTATCAATAGAAAGGTAGATGGCGCTACCGTATCCCATCGGCCCAAAAGGGTTGCCTTTAAAAAAAAAATTGAACTTAGCTATGTTGGATGTACTACCGTATAACCCATCAATAGGCTAAGACAGCGATATCATATTAAAATTAATCTAAATTAACTTTAGCGAACAATTATGACGAAAACTACAAACTAAATACTTAAACTAAGAAGTAGATCCAACTTCAGGCTAGATCTCACTGAGTTGGAAGCGGACAGAGACGTACAACAGGGCGCACGTAGCTCCCCTTCGCGGTTCTCACGGTAACAACGTGGGTTGTACCGTCTTTGGAAGTATGCAGTTTCTCTACGATGGCTAACGGCCATGAAAGCGGCGGAGCATTACCATGTATTATGACGACCAACGTACCCTCCTGTATAGGGGAGGCAGGACTATTCCATTTGGATCTAGCCTGAAGCTGGTGGAGATATTCCGCACGCCAGCGCCGCCAGAACGACTGCACGAGTTTATCCAGCAGAGTATGTCTCTGGAGCAAGCTTGAAGACTCTGCTTCAGGAGCCGGAAATGACGATAATGGCACTGTGTTCAGAAAATGTGCAGGGCTTAACGCGGATGGTTCTGCAGGGTCACTACTCAATGCCGTGAGCGGACGCGAGTTGATCAGCGCCTCGATTTGTGCAAGGACAGTTAAAAGCTCTTCGTAAGAGAGGATCTGTTGACCTATAACTTTGAAGAGATGCGTTTTAATTACTTTGACCATGCTTTCCCAACATCCACCGAAATGTGGTGATGCTGGCGGAATAAACTTCCAGTCAATATGATTTATGGAAAGTTCTTCCTGAAGACGTGTACGATATTCTTCCCTGAGAAACTTATAAAGGTCGCGTAAATAAGAGCTTGCGCCCACGAAACAAGTGCCGTTATCCGTATACAAACACTGTATAGGGCCGCGCCGTGAAAGAAATCGTTTAAGGGCTGCAAGGAATGACACCGTGCTTAAATCTGTCGCAACTTCAATATGCGTAGCGCGCGTCGTTAAGCATGTAAAAATACATAGCCAAGCTTTACGGCTTTTAATACCTCGACCACGCACTGGCGTATACTGCAGTGGTCCTGCGTAATCACAACCGGTATGTGTAAACGCTTTATCAACTTGATTGACGCGCTGGCTAGGAAGATCTGCCATGGCAGGGAAAGTCGGACGCGGACGAAATTTGAAACAGACGTTACATTTATGTATTCTGTGACGAATTATTCGTCGAGCGGCTAAAACCCAATATTTATGCCTAAGTAAGGACATAAGCTACTCTGGACCAGCATGGAGATGCTTCTTGTGATAAAAATCAACAAGAAGGTCGACAACATGATCATGACGCGGTAGAATGCAAGGATGTTTGTAGTTATAAGGTTCATCCGAATTTGACAGACGACCCCCAACGCGTATGACGCCGTGCTCATCGAGAAACGGCTTGAGCCTAAGAATTGCGGGAGAACAGGGTACATTGTTTTTAAAATTTTGAATGTCGTTACTAAAATGAACAGCCTGTACAGCTCGTAGTAACTTACATTCTGCAATTTCAAGATCAGTACTTGAAACAAAAGTCCCATTAGGTAGGTGCCTAAGAAACCTACAGACATAAACGATGGCGCGGAGTAACTTAGACCACGACGACATGCGTAGTGCGAGTGCATAGATCGGAGATTCCGCAACCTCAGCAATCACGGGATGAGAAACAGACTTCCGTTCGGGTACATCTTCGTCTTCTGCACTGTGGTCAAAGGGTTGCATGGGCCACTCTGACGGATCATGGGAAATCCAAGAAGGTCCACGATGCCACAATGGATGATGCAGAAGATTAAGTGGAGTAACACCACGAGACAGGCAATCAGCGGGGTTCTCAATACCCACGACGTGATTGAAACAAGTAGCGGGAACAAGTTCAATCAATTTACTAACGCGGTTGGCGACAAAAGTCTGCCAGCGGTGAGGAGATGAATAAATCCAAGCGAGCACTACTTTGGAGTCACAAAATGCGTATATTTTATTAATAGGGTAGTGGGGCAAAACTGTGTCTTGAACCTTGCGGAGCAACTGAGACAGCAGAAGGGCCGCGCACAACTCCAGTCTCGCAACCGAAATGGTTTTAATAGGCGAGACCTTGGACTTGGCACAAACTAACTGCACCGAGTAGTTAGAAACAATGCGGACTTGCAGATATACGACTCCGCCGTAAGCACGCTCGCTGGCGTCAGCGAAACCTATTAAGTTGATGGTACATCCATCTACCAACCCAAGATGACGCGGAATAGTAATTTGATTAAGCGCGGTAAGCTCAATACAAAACTGGCCCCAAGCGGTGACAATATGGTCAGGGGGTGTTTCATCCCACTCACACTTTGATAGCCAAAGTTCTTTGATCAAGAGCTTGGCGTAAAAAATTGTGGGAGCCACAAAACCCATTATGTCCCATAGTCGAACCACTGTGGACAGCATAGTGCGTTTGGTGCACTTATCATCTGGCGGTGAGACGTCAAACCGAAAACTATCACAGGATTTGTCCCAGCGTAAACCGAGAACTTTATGCGGTACAGACTTCTCAAACTCAATGTCCGGAGAAGCTTTATGAGAATCAGGTATGCGTGCGAGAACCTCCTTAGAGTTGCTTGTCCATTTGACAAGATCAAACTGGCCTCGCTTGAAAAGCTGAATAAGCTCTTCACAAAGCGAAATTGCTAGCGGAACGGATATGACACTACAGGCAATGTCATCCATATACAAAGCGGAAGTAGCAACAGCTGCTGCGGCGGGAAAGTGATCGCCTTCATCAGCGATCAACTGGCGAACAACTCGTAACGCGTGGTATGGGCTAGACTTGAGTCCAAAACAAACACGATTGAACTGATACACGGATAAAGGTTCCTTATTGTTAAAACGATAAAAAATCCGTTGAAATCTACGGTCAGATTCGCAAACGCCGATATTGAGGAACATTTGGCGGCAATCAGCTGACAGAGCGATTTGAAAAAGACGAAACTTGGCATGCAAAATGTCATTAATCGACTGACCCGATGTAGTCTTACAACTAGCATCTAAAACCACACGAAGTTTAGTAGAGGTTTTATCTTCGCGAACTACGCCGTGATGCGGGATATAATATGAGGGAAGAGAGTTACTCTCGTTGTTTACAACTACACTCCGTGTAAGCGCAGCAGCGTACGAGTCGCCTAACGAATAAGGGTCACCATAGAATGGCAACGCCACTACATATCTGCCACTGTCGTCACGAACAGTGGTACCGCGGAAATGTTCTTCACACTCGAGATCCTTACGGCTCATCGAGGGCGGTGCGGTAATCTCTTCAAGCTCCCAAAATCGCTTCAGAAGAGAATCAATATTATTCTCTTGAAGAACAGAACAACAACAAGACGTAATATACTGAGAAGTATGTAACGTAGGTACGGTACCCATAATCACATACCCAAATACCGTCTCAATAGCGGCCGGTAAATCATATCGCTCACTACGCACTACTTTAGTTAGTAGCAAGTGCGGAAATATTGAAGCTCCGATCAAAACATCAATATCTGCCGAATTCGCAAACTCCGCGTCTGCCAGCGGCAGTGTCTCGAGGTGGGTGAGTAATGATACGTCCACATTAGCGTTCGGCAATGTGTCTGTAATACGCTCCACGATAAGCGAAGAAATGTTAAAATTAATATTCCTATCAAAACGCGAATGTATTTTAACATCTACGGAACCCTTGCAATGTTTTTCTGAACCCCCGATCCTTTGACTACTTAGTTACTATTTCTAAAGTTACCCCACAGTCCAAGGCGTTTGAAACAATCAGAAGTAATAAAATTACTCTGTGACGCACTGTCGAGTAGACATCGTACCATGTGAGGCGCTCCATTAATATCATAAACGATAGCTTGCGCTGTCGCTAACAGAACAGTCTTGGACGCCGTACACCGCGGCTTAGCACTGCGCTGATCACTACAAGCGCGCGAGGGCCGTCCGCGCGTGTACACCGCCCGCGCAATGGACGTCGTACACAATGATACTTCGCCCTGAGACGTGGAGGGGGAAGTCACCGTGGCCTGCACCTGCGACGTAAGCGTGTCAAGGTTACCGGCTTGGCTCGACGACGGATAACTTTTATCGAAGTTTAATAATGAGTGGTGTCGTTGATTACAGGAACGACATCTCGTCTTACTAGAACAATCACTCGTTTTATGCTTTATACTTAAGCAATTAATGCAAGGTTTGTTATCGTTCACACGTTTGAAACGAGCAGTCGGATTTAAATTATTAAAGGCGGGACATTTATAGAAATGGTCGTGTACTATATTACTGCACAGACACTTCTGTGAATTATTATTATTAGATTCCGAGCATGCTACGTAAGATTGCGGATTAGGGACCGAGTTATTATTGCTATTTCGCGCTTCATTCGACCTTAGTTTGCTATTATTATTATTAGACGAGCTAGATGAACTAGACTGCGTATTATGATAATTATATTCGACACTGATCTTTGATGAAAGAAATAAAACTATCTAGTGTAGGTATTTTATGATTGCATTCCGTCATCTCAAATGCGCGAATTGTTTCAGTGTCAAACTTTTTTAAAGCGAGTTGAAGAAACATAAAGTCGGAAAGATCTTCTAATTTTAAGTTTTTAAGGGAATTCACTGCGGTAACAAAGTTGTCTATAAACAGCTGGAAATTCGAAACAGACGCGGCACCGGACAATTTAAGATTTAAAGCTTGATCAAAGTAAGTAGATGCTAGAACACGAGTATCTTGATACCTATCAAGTAGTGACTGAAATATGACCTGATAATTCTCAGCACTGGGTGTGACACCTGCAAATACGGATTGGGCCTTCGGTGACAGTTTACCTATTAAATAGTACAACCTGTCAGCATCTGTCAGAGAACCATTATCGTGCACTGTAGACTTAAAACTCGCATAGAATAACGGCCAATTTCGTATATCGCCATCAAATGACATGAGCTCAATTGGCGGTAATCTCGGCGTTCGAATCGCAGAAACGGGCTGTGCTGAATATTTACCCTCCAATTGTGATTGTATACGCTTGATGATACAATAAAGATCTTCGAATGAGGTGTACGCCTGATAATTCGGCTGTTTATCAGGATAAATAGAAAGCAATCTTGCGTTATAATCGTCTAACAACTTATGAAAATCTGTTCGAATACTATCTACTGTCATACAATAACTAAGAAATGATTCCCTATTAATGTCGGAAGTACTTAGTGGCAGTTTTTGAGCGCTCGTAAATGTTTTGAATACGCTCAAATAAAATATTGCGTTTTGCTTCTAAGATTGTCAGCTCTTTTTCTTCCGACATGCGTGGCTTCTTTTGTTGTGCCATGTTTGCGTAAATATAAGCTCGGCGAGGAATCAGCGATAGGCGTGCTTTTTGGGAGAAAGGGAGGGAATAAAAAGGATCGCTCGTATTGGACAAGCAAGCGAGGAATGATTGACGTTGATGTAATTAATTATCAATAGAAAGGTAGATGGCGCTACCAGTATGTGAAGTGTGAAATTTATTAATATGCGAATTAAAAAGCGCGTTCGCCTTTGATTATTTACGTACTTTTTTAATTAGTTCAGGTACATCAATAAACATTATACGAAAGAAAGTTTATCAAATTCGTAAACAAAACTTCTACTATCATATTATGCCAATTCGTACTAACTAACCTTTGACATAATACGTAGCGCTTCAAACGCGTGCTACACACATTTTTATTAGGTATATTAACAAACATTCGTACACACATTTACTCAATATACGACCCTAAATAATTGCTTAAATTAAAATCATCGTTCACATTCGCACGATTTGCTAATAACTTCACTTATCGTGTCACGTGAAACGGATATATTGAGTATTCCTATGAGTGAGACAGAGAAAGCGTGTCCCGCGTTAGCGCAAGAAACTATGAACGAACCGAATCGCGCACGAAGCGATGAATTCACACTTCACGAAATTTCGCAACTATATTTCATTAGCTAAATGCTAAATGAAAATTCGCATGCTAAAATTAATATGATTGCTAATAAGTATATCCATCACTATGCGCTACTATCAATCAGCTGGGGCATTACCCTCGGCCGCGCGAGCGCGACCACGTGATCATAAACTGCCGCCGTTAGGGCGTATAAGCTCGTTTTTGGAAGCGCATGTAGGCATGTATAGGCGCGCCTTTTTGGCACACGCGTATCTCGTACGAGCGTTGATGCGCTTCTAAGCTCGCATAAGCTTGAGCCGTCAGAGTCCATGTTGATACTGACACGATTTCACTACTATTTCGAGCGAACATTCCGAAATATGCCCGTATACGCGAGTTTGGTTTTTTGAAGCGCGTAATGTAGCGCGCGTGTAAGCGCGTATGCTGAAATCACCGTATACACGCAGAAAAATACGCTAATCTGTAACCGCCCTTAGGTACCAGCCCACGTTCACGATGTAGGTACATACGGCCGGTGTAGGCACGATGCATTTCGCGCGCTATACATTGCGGCGTATAAAATTTGCCTATATTTTTTAAGCTTAAAAAATAATTTCGTTTCCCAGGTATTATTTTCGCGTAGTACCTATGACTTGGCATGATGTGCAGAACGAGAAGACTTCGGCTTGGTGATGGGTCTTGTGACACCCTACTCCGTCCGTTCGTAACTGTGGCACGATCGCGGCTGTTGTGTACTTTAGGGTATACTGCGCGTGGGTATAACTCGAGTTTCGTGCGTTTGTATGGATTTAGAATACTGTTAGATATTATTACCGTGACTGAACTATGGAGCGGACTATTTGGGGATTCTAATTCGCGTAGCTTATCTGTGGGAGCGACTCTTTCGAACTAGTTCGTTCGCGACTACACAAGACTAGCACGTACACATTTTATTACAACGTAACTAAACGTGTACGTGTTCGTCTACGCGTACGCATCTCATGTGTTTTAGACATTAGGCGGGTCCACACAGAGCGAGCAGGCTCGTGCGGCAAATGCCTCGCGAGGCTGCTCGGTCTATGTGGACGTGCCTATTGGCGTATCTAAAGTTGTTTTTCAGGTTGACTAGACCAGAACTTCAAATCGTTTACCAAAATTGGGTGGGCACAAGACCATACCAGGGCCAACGAATTCAGAAAATAATGGATGTGGAGACCTTTACGATTTCGTGTGTCGATTCCAAGTGGGGTCTGCCCCATAGAGAAAAGTAATAGAGTTGGCTCTCGTGGTTAGGATACACTGGAGGAACGACCGTGTCTCTTGCTCTCGTAGTTAAGATACACTGGGGGAACGACTGCCACGGTGCCAAGCGGCAATTTGGGTCGCAGAAAGTTTGTCTTCAGAGCGGCTACAAGAAATGTGCTTCTATTCTTTTCTGAGTCCGTTGCTGGGGCAGGCACGGCCCATCTGGTACATACGCCCATGATTTAACCTTTAGGTAGGTTTGGCTGTAAATAATACACAAATAATAATGTGACGCATTATTTTTATTTCGCATCCCGTTTGAAATAGTTTCACTTCAAAATTAACAACTTTGGACACATTGAGATTCATTCTATGGAAGACCTTTTCAAATCGAGTCTTTACAACTGTTTATGTGGGAACGGAAACTATAACGGCTCACAGGAATATAACGGTAAGCTACAAACAATATTATGTGGTGTTTTTAGGGATAACACTTAATCCAATATTTACAAATACATAGTTACTAACTTCGTTAGAATGAATATTGTGAGTAAAAAACTTGAAGTTCGCAAATTGGAAACCTTAATAAACAGTACACAGTCTTAATATTAGCACTGCCCTATAAATTATGTAAATTTTATTCATAATTATTAAAAATCACGTTTACATTTTTTTATTCAATTTTATTAACAATGAGTTGACAAAACTTACACTAGGTAAACTTTATATGTACTTGTACTTTAATCGATAGTTTTGTATAAAAATATTTTTTTTAATGTTTGTATTTTATATTTTTTTATTTTAAATCGAATCAAACGCTAATATTGCTTTTATGTAATTATTTGGTAAAAAATATCTAAAAAGTTGACAAACGTTATTTAAAATAAGACACATTGAACCACCTATTGTTTATGATGAGTATGACGGAATAACATAAATGCATAGTGAATGATGTGCCGAGTGACCGAAGCTAAAGTCTTTTGGTAAACAAACTAGTGGCAAGCATCGGCGTAACCGGGTCAATGAATACAGATTACATAGGAGCGCAGTTCCTAAGGATTTCGCGTGCCGATTCCAAGTGGAGACTGTCTCTAGTTTAGTTCGTAGTAGACGCCGTTGGCGGCGCTGGCGTCGTTCTCCGTCTCTCTTGCTCTCGTAGAGACAGCTGTCACAGTGCGACTGCCACGCCGCCAAGCGGCAATTTGGGACACAGAAAGTTTGTCTTTAGAGCTTCCATAGGAAATGCGCCTCTATGTAAATGTCGCAGCTCTTTGACCGGGTGTAGCTGACAATTATAACTTGACATTAGAAAGCACATTCAAATATGTACCCTTTAAAAATAAATGCCTGGCTTCAAGATTTTAAGTTGTATTTACGCATAAGCTGGCTGCCCACTGTGCGACTACTCAGTACCCCATTAACAACGGCTAAGCACGCACCTTGGGACGCCAGCTTTACGTGAGCCAACAACTCTTGTTACAAAATGCTGACCGTAAATCGATCTACTTTCATTAGCCTCCCGTTCAATCAAACCCGTTACATACGCGTGCACGTACACGCGAACTTATCTGGTAGGTTTAAGCCTGAAGAGCCACAATTATATAGGTAGGTATCTACCTATTGCATAACCGATTGCAGACATAATGAAACCCATAGTACTCTTAAGTACCAAGTCGCCACATCAGTAGAAAATCTTGCTACTGCGATGAAACCTACCATTCTGGTAACAATTCGTTAACATTTTCGCGTTCAATAGGCGAAGGAAACACGTATTCTGCCAAGTTATAACTGTCAGATTGTAATATAGACTTTATGTGACGGGCGTGTTGGTGTGCCGCTATGTGTCGTCCGGTATTTTCTCGATGCCTATGAGTTCGTCGAACAGTGAGTGGTTCTCTGGTATCACGTGTGGCTCGAGGAGAGTTTGACGTGCGAACTTGAGCACTGCCCGCGCGAGTTGACCCACCGTCCACTTTCTATCGACTAGAACTCTGACTAGGGTGTCCAGCTGGAACAAAAAGTATTTTATGTTAGATGATGTAAGTCATTTTACGAACGTATAGAGCTGATAGATCTGAGATTGTATGCAGTAGGAAGACAATAGCTCTACATGTTTGAACTGTGTCTGTCCGATAGATTAGTTATAAAGCGACCCTCCTTTACGTTTTGACTGTCCTGAGCACACCATCACAGGTGTAGGTAATGTAGGTATATCAGATGAGCGCCAAGGTTTTTGTTTCTACCAAAAATCGCAAATACATTTTACTAACAGAATCGAAAGAAGTAGATTCTCTTGTTATTTACAGTGAGTTACTTAACTTTTGCTACTTGATCTAAGCCCAATAAATTATTATTTCGTAACGGTATTACTTCATCATCAATCATCATCATCATCAGCCTGCCATAGTCCTCTGCTGGTTATAGGCCTCTCCAATGGCAGCCACTGAGCCCGATTTTCAGCTTTTTGTGTCCAGGCGCTGCCAGCCACTTTACGTATAGCTAGCCGCACTCCACCAAGCCGGAGGGCGTCCTACACAATTTTTACTTACCTTAAACAATTTCTCATTGCCGAACGTATAATAAATAAGCGCGGGCACGCCAGCCACGCTGGAGGCGAGCCACTGCAGCAGCAGCTTCAGCTGCGGGTGACCCCGGTGTCTCGTACCGCAGCCCCAGTTGCCCGTCGCCACCGGCCGGCACGACCCGCCTGACACGATCTTGTGCGCCAACTGGTTTATCTGAGGAGACCATGACGATTATACTCTTACAAGAAGTGTTGTTTTTTACGTTCTGAGAATGAGGTGTTTGCGGTGTATTGGTTTTTAGACTATGTCCTATGGGCTATGCCATGGAGGGCCTTATTACACCCTCTCGAGTGTCAAAAGCTTGCCAATGTGATACTCTGATGTATATTATTCTTAGCTATATTACTGAAATGTTCATCCGTACGGTAGTTTTATGGCGTTGTTGCTGTTTGGATATAGTGCGATCTTCACTTTACGATCCCGGCCTCCTGACATTAATATTCTTTAAAAATCTCAGCCAAAAAACCTTTTCTTTTGTAAGTTGTTCAGGTTGTATTTGTAGAGCTTATTAATCTTCATTAATAACAGGATCTACTAATCGGAACAGTCTTGCTCTGACGGGTCAATGCTTTTTAACGTATTTTGGATGTATCTTCTTTGCATCAGCTATATATTATCTATTGAACGGCTTTGATGACTAACTACGGAATTCAATATTCGGTCTATAGATAGATCTGTAGATTTTAGATTCGTTTTTGACATAAGCTCCATACAAAATAATTATGTCAAACACGAATCTCGAATCTCAAAATCCATGTATGGATCGAATATTGAAAATGGCCGTAAACCAAATGACTGTATGGACTACCGACACCGTATAGTGTAGACTTCAGAAAGCAATCGATACGTTTAAATTTAGTTTCAGTAAATTTCCAAAATTTTCTGCGAAGGCAGTTAATTGGTTCATGATTCTATAAAATGGTTCGATTTTATACTTTGTTAGGTTTACCATCATAAGTATCATAACACATAAAAATTAAAAGCTCTTGAAGTAGGTAGAAGACACACTTGGGTATGGTAACAACATTTTAGTACACCGTTATTTATAGTAAGTATTGTTTTTAAGACAGTCATCACTTGAGTCTTTGGATATCATGACCATATCTTAGGGGTTTTATTATAAATAGGTGTCCAGATAGGATTTTAGTAATCATCTCTGAAGGTTTTTCAAGTAGTTTGTTGGTCAGTATGGACAGTAGATAAGGGTATTAATCACAAGGTACACGAGTGACTGGATGAAGTGGAATATTGGTACACATATCCAATGCTTGAACATCAATGTTACTATATAACATGCGTTCACAGAAGTATATGTTTCGACAGAAAGCAAAGACGACAATAAATAAATATAATATTATTGTATGTTTGTTAGTATATTGAGTAGGTATTGAGAGTTAGCGACAGCCGGGTACACGTCTACCTTCGGTTTCTTTAGTTTAAGAGTGACCGGTTCGCATTCGACGGTCTCCTCAATGGTTTCTACGATCATGTTTATCATCCAGTTCAACTTTTTCTTCCTAGCGCTGGGGTTGAAGGTGCCTTGGGTGGCTGACTTGCTTTCACCCCCGTCATCCCTCTCATTCCCTTTGTCGTTCGCTCTTGTGCTGTCTAATATCGCCTCCGGTATAGACTCTTTTACTTTACGTTTCTGTCAAAACATATAGTACTTTAAGTTAAGATTTCTTAAACACGCTATGTGTCTTTAGCTTTGCTTTGTGAGTATTTTTGATGATGCATGATGCTATTCCAATTACCAAGATTCCAAGAATTGCATTAGTTATTTGTTCGTTTTTTAATTTTGACCAAGCAGGACATGACATCGTTACATTAGCTATTTTATTATAATGTCCGTGAAGTTGTAAGTTCTATTACAGTTTTGAAAAAAAAAGCCGTATGTTCCAGCGTCAAAAAGCTTCTTGTACACCCTCATAGGGTTGCAGCCTATGAAAAAAATAGATATAATAGGTATACCTACGTATAATTAGGTTTATTAAGTAGCAGTGACTAAGAAGCAGGCTACAGTATAACTTTATAAAACATGATATAGCTAAACATAATTTGGAGAATGTTCTTGAAGCCTACGCACCACGGCAGGCGAAAAAGCTGTTTTTGCGGCACTAGTGCGTGACTATATACCGTAGGCATAGCTTTTAATATAGTTATATGTGTGTAGTGTACATACTGAGTTGTTACGTACAAGATGCGCGGCGAGCCTGTGCCGGTGTCGCGCGAGCTCCAGCGAGAGTGACCGCGCGGCGAGGGCTAGAGGCTTGTGCGGCACAGAGCGCGGCTCCCTGCCGTACAGCTCCGCCGCGTCGGCGCCACCGCCCGCGCTAACTGGACCCACTGCTAAAGACTCACTTAGAGTACGCTTTAATAGGGATCCTGCGAACCTGCGGGAACAAAAATAATGTTCAGTCATATAAAACAGATACCTATCTCGAGTTCTTGCTCACACGTCTTCCTGTCAAAGAAACATCGTTACGCGGTCTACTGCTCATCTTATGTACCAAAATATTGCTCTTTTAGTCAGGGCCCTGACCTAGCTTTGTATATGTAGTGTTACCGAATCGATTTTCTCTAGATTTTTAAGCCAGTTCTACTGCTGGACCAAGGATTCTCCTTTGAACTTCTAAATTGTCAATGTCATTTCGCCTTTGCCATTTGGACCTTACTCATTGCCCTGGACTGTTTCAATGGCAGCTGCTTGATTTTATATTTCTGGGTATTTGTTTGAAACATTTTCTTCCTCGTGGAATTTTCCTCTAAATAAAGCGTGCTTTGGAATAAGGTACTGATAACTATGAAAATATTATGAATGTGTCACCTAATCACAGCCAAGTCTCGAGAGTCTAACTCTCTGTTCTTGTGTTCGCCGGAGTCAGCGTCGACGATGGGGTCGTTCAGCCACTGGTTGAACTGCTCGTATACTTCTTCCAGCTCTGACCTGCGAACAATAAGACAAACCATGCAGTTGTGAAGAACACGTACTATTAGTGTATTTATTGAAGGACCAGGTACTTGTGCAGGTGTTCAAGCGGCCATTTGTGGTAGATAATTTCACCAAAATCAGTATCAGCATTTTACTGGCTAATTAATTCAGTGATGGATATTTCATGTACCTAGTACACAATCAGCGGCGTCGGCAGCCGATTGCCTAAGGACGCAGGAGGACGGGGAGGGGCAAATTGATATGGAAAATGAGAAAAGTACTGACAAAAGTATGAATTGTAGGGTTTTTTGCGTCTCTATCAGCTGTCCCCTTCTGCCCCCCCTTGGCGACGCCCTTGTACACAATTCTGTGGGCTAAATACCGGATGTAAAGGACGGTGTACCAAAAACGGATACCAGTGATTCAGTACATTATACTGAGACCCTTGGCGGTCGAATTTTCCGGAAAAATCTAAGAACCCGTCAATTTTCCAAAAAAATGCGATGTAAATAGGAACACGCAAACTCGCACTATCAGCTGTTACGGCCCTACAGCAACAGGTGGTAGCGGCAGTGATTACGGAAAATTCGATCGACAATGGCCTCAGTATCATGTACTGAATCACTGGTATCGGTTTTCGGTACACCTTCCCTTAAAACCTGTATAGGTTGATATCAAAGCAGGGGCGACATCCAAAGATTCGATGTTTGCAATGGAAGTTGACTGAAGCCAAAACACCTAAGAGAGTCAAAATGTACAATTTGGTACGTTAAGTTTCTTAGTCTACTACTAACTACGTCACTACTAAAAGTAGTACTACTCCAATAAAAGTATTACTCACGTATATTCCGTGCTGAAGCTGTACCGAGAGCTGTTGCCAGATTCTTTCCTGCCGAGCGGCCTGTGTCTTGGTGAAGGATCACCGTTGCTTAGCGTCTCCTTCTCTGTCAGTACGAAGCCCACTGAGCCACCGCGCTTTACCCTGTTGTGATGACCTTAGTTAGATATTGTTGCATACGCTTTTTGGTACCGGATTTTGGTACGGTTTTCACAATAATGAAGTACGTATTGCCGTTTAAAATTTGAAATAAATATCTATCTGCGGTAAATACATAAGTACATAACATTTATCCGCACTCTCATTCTCGAAAAACTAAATTGATTTAAATTTCCATAAGATGATCATTGGTGCAGCTGGTGATCAAATACTCCAGTTTTATCTGTATATTTTTTTTCAGTTTGAACTGAGATTCAACTTTTCAGTAGCCGCTGCTATAAGGGGGGGTATAAGGGGTGTAAAAAGACGCTTAACGAAAACTGAAATCTCATATATTGTACCAATCATGACAATATTTTTTTACCTCGGCACCATACCTGGGAAATTACTGGTTCAGGAGATATTGAGGCTCAAAGTCACTATATAATTTTTCTAATTATGTACAAAATCGATGCATTTACCCCGCCGATATGTTCTATAGGTGTCCTATACACCTATAAATAAGTAGGTAATCGATTTTAAACTTTCGCGATTTGTATACATCATTCAGTATTATTTAGCGGGTCTTAGTCGCGACGATTGACTTTATTAAAGGCATAAATACCTCTGTTATTCTCCTACGTTTCTACCGGCTTGCAACGCTCGTGGTCGCTAAATAATATTGAATAAGTAGGTAGTTATTTCGAACATTACACGCGCGCACATTTAATTGCGGCTTATTAAATTTGCCAACTTAAAAAAAAATCGTTTCCGTTAGGTATTATTTTTGCTTAGTATGACTTGGTATGATGTCCAAAACGAGTAGACTTCGCCTTAGTGATGGGTCCTTGTGACACCCTGTATATGCCACTGACCTTATATCAGGGTCGTGGACTTCAGCGCCCGATATGCTGATGCCGACGGCGTAACTAGAGCTGTCAGTAGACCAATCACCGGTGCTGGTGGTGGTCGAATGCTCCGCTTCTCTTCGCAATGCTTCCCTCAGTCTGTCCGCGAAGCTCTGCCGCCGGTCTTCAGTAGACAGTTCTTTGAGGTACTGGAATGAATTTGGACGCGCACTCTCACCGCGACCCTCGTCTTCACTGCCTGTTAAGCATTTGAAAGAGGGATTAGAGAACGACCGCTCGAGGAGAGGAAGATATAATTGTCTTAAAATTTCAATTATATTAAGGTTAGAGCTTTAGCTTTAGGCTTTGGCCCTCAGCTTGTTACTTGAGTTTATTTAATGCGTCCATTATGAAATGAATGGAATCAGGTATATGCGGCCTCATAAGTCTAAGTGCCGTCGCGATTCCAAGACAGTTCACCACCGGATTTAGCAAATATCTAAACTCTGTGTATTTAATTACTGATACCGTGCTTCCCTTTACAAGTGATTCAGCCGTGGGATAAACAAGTCCTAAAAGTACTAGTGAGAACAAATTAATCTTGATCTGAGTGCGGTACAGACCATAGTCGTTGGTTTCATTCGCGCTGTGGTACTCCTCAGTGTCCGAAGAGTTGCAGCTAGAATAAAGGCTGTCTTCCTGTAGATCTTCGAGAGTATTTGGCGAACGCGTCACCGGCAAGCATTCGCCCGAAGAACCCAGCACTATGAACCGGCCACGACGGTTGTTCAACATGTCCCCGTCTGGGGATAGCCAGCATTTCTTCTTTGTTAGTTCTACACCTGAAAATTAATACATGTCTATTAGACTTGTGTAGAAATGAAATACCTAACGGAACTTTACAGACAAGCCGCATCATTATTTTTTAATTTTGGCTTTTACGGGTTTCTGGCAGAAATTGCTTTTAGCATTTTGGCCGTCTATTGTAGGTAAATTTCTTACATCGTCTTTGTATCTTGAACTTGTGTCTGGTGTACTATAAAGCAATAGGGAAGTACCTACTTATAATTTTTTCTAGTGCCATACTGCAGGTATTGCTACCGTTACTTTATGGTGATAGTCATGTCCAGATGGCGTTATGGAGCTGCTGCCAAGGCAACTATTATTATGAATTTGTGCAATACCGTTAAGCGTCCTAACCTACTCTTAACCGTCCAAAACTGACGAGAAAACTTATAATTTTACGAGTACAAGTGCAAAAGCCACTAGGTGGAGACCTTCTATAAATGCTAAATTTATATGAATTAACTAATACATAGAGCTTAGGTATATCAACAATATGAACCAGTTTTCCGACAGCGTTTCTGGCAACAATTGGAAAAATTCATTTAAAAAACAATTTGGATGTTGCTTAGTAGACTTGATCTGAGGATTAATACCTAAGTCTTTTTTTCGGTGAAAGACTGTTAATATGGAGTACCATTATCAATTTACCATTTATTGAGTAGGCAAGTCAGCAATCGTGATGCATTGCCGTAATTAGCTTTCTATATGAGATAATGGGACCCTTTTCTCCTGCTACAGGGTCTGCACCCTGTGCCATTACATCACTGGCACAGCCCTTGTTACGTGCGGCAACATTAAAGTCGTTTAAACTTTTCCAAAATAAAACCATGCTGTGCAGGTTTCATTTTGGCAAAATTGAGACGATTTCTACTTTCATATCGGCCTATCATGTAGACGACATCAAAACCAAAAAGTATAAATAAATGTGACTCACTAGGGTCGTTGAGGTTGAGTGTGGCGGCGCAGTAGTTGTGGGGCGAGGGGCTGCGGCTGTTGTAGCTGTTGAGCGTGCTGCACGACGACGCCTGCTTTATCACCACGCTCGCCTCCACCTCGGGGGGCGTGTGCCCGCATGATTCACCTACGTTATCGGATAAATTAGTTTTTATTTTTCATTGACCTTTCGACGTAATCGACAGTAGTACTTAGTAATGTTTCACTGACACATAAATATGCCTTTAGTTAACGTAGAGTTATAATAATAATAATAAAAACGTTTATTTACACACTGGGATTGTAGGGTTTTCACAAGTTGTATTCATGAGTTGTTAAATTACAAATTACAATAAAAATGGGTGAAGTACTGTATTTCTAAATAGGCTACAGATTAGCCTGTGATAAGGAAAAACAGAGCCGATCCCCTTTTTGTTATTTATCTAAAAACAAAGGTTCGTATGAATACAGATTCTAAAATTTAAAAATAATAAGGATTAATTTAGTATTAGTGTGTGCGTGTGTGCGCATGTGTCTGTCTGTGAGTGTATGTGTGTGTGTGTGCGCGCGCGTGTGCGTATGTGTGTGTATTTGTTACTGTGTGTCAATATGGTGTACCTGATTATATGGTAAGGTATATTTCGGTGCCATCATAATCCAGCTCTAGGAGAAAAGCCTGAACAGTTTTCTTGCAGTTGTAGAGCGAGAGTCCGAAGATTGGAATTTTTTTATTCACTTTATTATATATGGATGGGGCAAGATAGACAGAGAATCTTTTTAAAATGCAAATGCAAATTTTTGGTTTTCCGCCGGTTGGTAATTTGACGATGTGGTGTTTTAGAGTGTTGGAGTAGAGTTATATGTAATAAATACTGTTGCCGTATATTTAGATCTTTCCAGGATTTATACGGTTCGGCGGTTGGAAAAAGGATCGGTTTAAATGTGGCTACTTTAAGTATGGCTCTATGAGCGATCTCTAATGGTTTCATCACTGTTTTTGCAGCTCCACCCCAACAGGAGATACAATAAGTAATGAGTAATTGACAAAGAGCAAAATATACCCTCCGAATAATGGATGCGTTAGTTACATGTCGCAGTGTTTTAAAAATGTATATGAGATTTCTTACTCGGCCTGGTAGATTACTGATGTGTGCTTTGAAGTTTAAGTACTTATCTCGGCGTAGTAATTGACTACGCCGAGATATTTAATTTGGTCAACAGGTGTAAGTGACGGACACTGGCAGATGAATTGAGGCATTAGGGAGCATGAGTGAGCTAGGAAGGAGATTGGAACTACAGGCTGCGAAATAGGGCTCAGAGAATAGGTGACAAAGTGTGTTTTATCAGTATTTAGTGTCATGGTGTGTGTGTGTGTAAAGCCATTTTAGTACCAAATTAAAGCCACTTTGTGCCTTCGACTGTAGTTCGAACCAAGAGTTGGCTGTAAATGTTATTGCGGTGTCATTAGCGTAAGATGTGGTTTTCGCCTGAGGTATATCGAGGTTGCAGAGGTCGTTGATAAACACGAGGAAGATTGTAGGCCCTAAAATACTGCCTTGTAGGACTCCATATTGAATGTAGTCTACGTCGCTATTGTGACCACCCATAGTAACAAATTGGGTTCGGTTTGTTAAATAGCTTTTAAAAAGCTCTTATGGAGTGCCCCTAACATCTATACGTTCAAGCTTGAGTAGAAAGGTTGGAATAGGAACCGTGTCCAAGGCTTTGGCGAGATCTAAAAATATGGTCATAACCTTTTTGTTATTATCTAAATTTCCCACAATTTGATCCACCATTTCGTGTACGGTTTTATTTGTAGATTTGTTTTTACGAAATCCAAATTGATGAGGAGATAAAAGGTTGTAGTGCACCAGATAACAAGTGAGTCTCTTGTTAATTAAACGTTCGGCTATCTTTGAGAAAGTAGAGAGTACCGCAATAGGACGGTAATTATTGACTTGGCTCCCGTCACCACCCTTGAAAATAGGATGAATGGCTGCCTTCTTAAAGGAAGTAGGGAAAATAGCTGTATCAAAGCAAAGGTTAAATATGTGGCATAGTATAGCTGCAAGGATATAGGCATATCGTTTTAAGAACACGACAGAAATTCCGTCCCAGCCGACAGAGTTACTGTCGTAGTATCTTTTATTACTAGTTGAGTTGCATCTTCCTTTTTATACTATAAAAGTAGAATAGCCAAACGCATTTTGTAGCGGGTGCTTACATTACGAAATAACCCTATCGGCAGAAGGCAATTTTGAGGCTTCAAAATTTCCATATACGTTGAAATAGGCAGCAAGCCTTGTTCTCGTTGCTGCTTTTCAGAGCTGCTGATTGGCAGTCAACCTAGTGGTCAACTAATATCAAGTGACAACTGGCGCTACCTACCGAAAATATTACTGTTGGCAGCTGATAGAAATGAACAATGCATATGTACCGTGCTGGATGAGAACGCTTCCAGGTGGAATTAACGAACTTGGTTGCGGTATGGATTGTAACATTGTTCTGCTTTAAAAGAAGGCCTTACCAATCGGTGATAGTCTTCTCTCATGCCGTGTGCCGTCCCTCGACTTCATAGGCGTCTGCTGGAAGGCGAGCAGGCATTTGTTGAGCTCACGGAGCACGTTGTCTTCTTCCCACTGACCGAGGGGTAGCTTGCTGTAATCTTCGGCATCCATTAGACATACTGTTACCTGTATATAAAAATAGATATATATATATATATATATATATATATATATATATATATATATATAGACGGGGATTAACGCGAACATGCAAATTAGGTATTAGCATACCTTATTTTGCTTGACGTTTCGAGACGGTTGCACGTCCCGTATATATATTCTTAAAATTGCAACGCGAGTGTTTAAAAGTTTCTAAAAATAGATATGTTAAGAAGTTAGGCATGACATATCTTATAGAATATTGTGGATGTCCTTATGAAGTCAAATGGGTATGTTGGAATACTTAAAATCAATAAAAGAATACTGTAAATTACTTTGCACTATCTCTGCAATGAATGTATAGATTGCGTGATTTACCAATAGGTAGGTCGGGAGCTGCTGGTAATCTGACCCGTGGAGGTTGCTTCAGATCACGTCGGGGTCACCAATGTGGAGGATAAAGGTGTGGTGTTCCTCCAACTAGAGGGAGGAGCCTCTAACCAAGCTGGGTGGTTATGTTTGGTGGCCTACAGGCCGACTGACATACTTTCGAAGTTGTATTTATGCCGCTTGGCTTGCGAAAGTTGATATCGCGGTTCATGATGATTTGAATTTTTCCCGTCTTATAAGTAGTCGTAGTAGTAGTGTGTCTTAGTAGTTCCGTCGTCATTAGGTAGATGGCGCTGTGATATGTGCTATATAGCTGATCGCTACATTATATTTAAAATAAATAATTTTGGGAATAAGCTTAAGATCGAATAAATACTAGGCTGTAGCATAAAGTTTACCACGATTGCTAAAAAGTAACATTACCTACCGTTTTAGGTTCATCTAGCAGTTCGATTTTGGTCTTCTGTCGCTTGTCGCAGATTCTACTGAACATTCTAACGCCTTCCACCTTCAGCACCTCGTTGTCTTCTAGCGATTCTACCGACAGCATAGCTGGCAGCAGCTCAGGCATCATGAACATTGATAAACATTCCTGGAAATAAAGATTTTGGGTATTATTTTTTCATTCTCGACAAAGTACAGGAGGTACCTACTTCAGCTAATTTGGTACACTTTCTTGGACCTTTTGACATTGTGAATGAGTAGGTACCTAGGTACAAGTGTCGATCCAAAGGCTTAAAATGCCTCTCGTTTCCCAAAAACAACTAAGTCCTCCTATTACAAGTAAACAGAGATACGCAATAGGCCCTCCAATCTCTAACCAAAATCATGAATCCGCTACTACCTAAAACACCCTACGTTTGTTTCGTCATCAAAGGCCATACTTTGAGAAGTAAGTATTTGTCCATTTTATTTTTTGCCGTTACTGGGCACGTAATGTTGCCAGACTCAGTCCTGATACAGAGAATTCGGAAATACTCAGCAACAATTTTGTCCGACTCGGGAATCGAACCCGAGATATCTCCGTCAGCATAGAGACCCCAGAGGCAGTCAGAGCCAGCACAGCTAGCCTCGAAACGAATGCTTTATTGGTTGTTACTGTAGTGCAGAAAATTGTAGTGTTTCTTTTGCATTTACCTGTGACTCTCCATCTAAAAGTGCATCGCCGCCCACTCTACTGGAAGCGAAGCACACCCTGATGGCTTCGTCGTTCTCGCAGCGCTCCGGCCGACCCTCGTGCCGCACCAGCAGCTTGCACAGTGGTAGCGTACATTCTAACCAGTCCTCTATCGTTAACCACTGCTTGGAAGTCATCACCTGGAACGAACAAACCATTCTATATTAAAATTTCCATATACTTAGATACTTATATATTTTTCTATATTTATTATTCCTTACTAAGCATTTTTGAGTACACCTAACATTCAAAATTCTTGGTAAGGACTCAATCAGGTAGGTATACATTCTAAATGAGTAATTATTTTTTCGATATTACTACGTTCAAATATAAAATAGACTTGAATTGATATTGATATAGATTTAAATTTTATTTTGCTTTGATATTTTGGCCAAGTTGGAAAATTGCATTTATTATTGTTGGTAGAATTTCTTTATTACTTTGCGTAAAATTGGAAAATGAATCAAAATAAGCTTTGACTGAGAACATACCCAAGGAAAAGAAATTGACATCTTTAAAATCGGTGGTAACCAAATTCTTATAAAATCAAGACTAAGGTAGGTACGTGATCTTATAAAATTAAGTTATTTTTACTACCTATAGATAAGTTATTTACACTCCTTGTGAACTTCACCACCGAAAATAGAATGCTTCGAGTAGTTTTCAAGGTATAAATAGTTAGCCGAGTCCGTCCGAGCTAAATCCCAATTAAGAGGCACCGAGGTACTCCATGTACTCAAAGTACGTGCGCAATTCTTGCGTGGGTGTAATCTCGTTAAAGTCAACTAGTTTCGCCCCCCCGACTTACCTGTCTGCTTAACTTAATAGATCCCTCGTTGCTACTCTTATCTAACCACTCGAAGTAGTGTAGTAAACTTTTTAATTTGTTCCGTTGCGATTTTCTGGAAATGAAAACACATTTGTCAATTATCGTTATAAAATATTGCGAAAATATTGGGTGAGATATAAAAAAAGTGTGTCAAAACTAAGATTCTGGTAAATGGACCGGGGATACAAGGCAAAACTCTTGAATGTAACCAAGATAACGCTATAAAGGCCCGGTCACGGCCTACAGCGGCGGGCAGCAGTGGCGACCGTTTTCGTGTACATGGCGCGTTTACTGTGACGCGGCGCACGGCAGCCCTAGAGTAAACGCGCCATGTACATCGTCCCTGCCGCGCCGCTCGCCGCTTAGACCGATCTCGTGACCAGGCCGCTATCCCGTTTACATCGGATTGAATGAGAAATTACCTGTGTAAATTCTTAAAAAAATGTGTAAAGTTGAAGTCTTGCAAGGTGGGATGTGTCTTCTGCGTCCGTTTAGGATACGTAGAGAAAAACGCGTGCGCGACCATTGAAGACACGAAGTTGTACTCTAGTTCTGTCACATCACCTGAAAGGAATTATCAAGTCATTTATTGTTTGACTGGCGATGCTTGTGACCAATGTATTCTTAGTTACTCGTCAGGTAAAACAAAAATAGCTGTATAATATAATAATTTGCAAATTGAGCAAGTGGTCGTCCAGAAGGTTTACTTAGAATCATTAGACTAATTATCGAACAGCCGTTTGTCCGGCCCACACGCGTCTAACTTCTGACGTTAATCCAGGCAATTAGCTAGAGTCTTAACAGGTACCTAATTCGTTCCCTAATTGCTTGTACCTTAAAAAGCTTAATTACCAGAGTAACGAAATAGCTCTCGTTCGTCTACGTCAAAGTCTCTTGAAGTCCTACTTAATCACTATCCTTTTGAGAGGACTATAGCGATATTATTACGATAAAAATAGCCTTTATTTTCTGACGTAATATGAATAAGCCTTCTTAAGAGACTGGTAATCATAAAGTAGGTACTTATATATTATATCGATAACAAAGGAATTCACTGGCTCAGTGCTTTGACGTAGGTAATCATAAGTTCTATTCAGTAATTCAGACGTAGATAAAATATATTTTGGCAATGATGTGTTTTGACGTTGGGAAGTGTGAGAGTAGCTAAATAATTACGTCTTTCAATGGATTAGTTATGTATTCACTTAAATAAAGCTTGGAGATGATTGAGATGAAAGATTTCATTTTTATTTTTTGATGTTATTAAGCTTCCTGTGGAGGGGAAAATGCACCAAATTAATAATAAAATATTTTACTATGCATTTGAAAAATAAATAATAATTAATGCTCTAGTGTTTATCTATCTGTTTTAACGCGCTAATAACAGGGATCATGATTATTTAGTAACGCTATAGGCTTAAAGCAACGTCTCCTGCAGGCTGCATACGAAAGAAATAATAGACATCTATACGTGTGGACTGGTGGAGCAGGGGCAAAATCTGGTCGTTAACCAAGAATGAATGCTATGGACATCCCCATCAGACTTTAAGACCCAAGATAGGTACTTGTACAATATCAGATTGGTACGTACTTTGCTGCTGTAAACTGAACATGAGTCCTTTAGGCGGCCGCCAGCGCTTGAGGTGCAGTGCCTTGTTCACCATGATCCTGATAGTGTTGTCAAGGAAGTGCCGCCTCTCCTCCTCCGTCATCTCTTCCTCTAGGAACTGCTCCAGGCCTTTCATCAGATCAGGGTCTTTGACGTCATCGTCTGGATCTATACCTATGCTGTTGAGACAGTAAAAACGTTATGATAAGGTAGTAGACATTTTGTGAAGACAATATTGTAAGACCCAATGACTAGGAGACTAGATGGAATTGTGATCTTCAATTTATGAATAGTGCCTCTACCATGAGATTAGCTATCGAATTTCTCGTGTTCGATTTGAAAAGCGTTAGTCGCACTGACTGAAGACCGTTCAACTGTGTCTTTAGGTAGGTACTATGAGTTATGTCTCACGTAGATTCGAAAGGCGTTCGGCGCACTGATAAAAGACCTTATTGTCTTGTGTATTGTGTAGGTATTGACTGCCTCGTTGGTCTCGCGACATAAATGTGCGCGTGGGATTAGGTGGCCTCGGGCTCGATGCCCGGGTCGGGCAAAGTGTTATTGGGTTTTTCCGTTAGGAAATTCTCAGTAGCAGCACGGAGTCTGGTAATGTGCCCGATACGGTAATAGGCTCGCATACAGCGGGATACTGCAAGTCAGGTATCTGCATGGAACCCACCATTTCTATATCCCTTATCCTTTTAGAGGAGTTCGGTATTGTCCACCTTTTTCTATTGCAATACTTGGGTTGGTCAATCCGAGGGTGCGTGGTGGGTTCCTCTTTCCTTCCATTAGGTTCGATTGGAGACATCCTAAAACAGGACAGGTCCTCATGCATGCTCTTCTGTTCAGGGTACTTCTACCCTGAACAGAAGAGCATGCATGAGGAATCTGATGGGAGTGAATGAAGCAAGAGAGATATGTCAGGATCGTTGCAAATGGCGTTCCGTATTCTCTGCCTACCCCTCCGGGAAACAGGCGTGAGTCTATGTATGTATAAGTACTTGCCTTTTCCGCCCAGTGCTGAGTACTCATCGAAGATATTCAGGAACAAAAGGTAGGTTACCTTACCTGCTGCTTATTTATATTGTAATTCTAATAATTATTCCTTTTAACACTTTGATGGATATTAAACGCCTATAAAGGCGTTATAACAATATAACCTCTATTGTGTCTTGTTTACTGTCTTTCAAAATGTAGTCCTAGTAAATGCTTCTAGAACTTACTTGCACATGTCGTGAATTTTCATCATACTAGCGGTGAGCTTTGTAGGCGACGACGCAAGTAGTAGGTGCTTCAAGTGCCGCTGCACTGAAGTCCACCAGGGAAGGTCGCAGGGTAACATTACAAGGGCCATCTCGACTGAAACAACAACAATGTTCATATTAATAAAGATATTTCGAACTTACTAAGTATTTAATTCATTCTTAAACTAGACGTCGTCGCCAGCGGCTTCGCCCGCTGCCGACGCCGGTACAAATAAACCTTCCTCTTGAATCATTATATCTACTTATTAAAAAAAAACCGCATTGCAATCCGTTGCTTAGTTTTTAAGATTACCTAAGCTTAATCTTAAAAACTAAGCAACGGATTTCAATGCGGTTTTTTTAACGGATAATTCAACGGATTTCAAATTCAAGTGTGGCGTAAGGCCTTCGCCGCCTTCGGAAATTACGTCGCGGATCTTCCGTTACGGTAAACGCTGAGAGTGATCAGAGCGACGGGTCATCCGCATAGTGTGCCTGGTATTAGTTATTTATATACAATAACTTGTATGGGCGGACCGCCGTGGAAGATCCGCGACGGAATTTCCGTCAAGTGTGGCGAAGGCCTTAAGCATACATAGGGACAGACAGACAGAAGACAGACTTTGTTTTATAGGTACTACGTAGTGATAGTGAAGACGTCTCCCACGTCAATATTTATAAAAATCTTGCGTTACTGACTGACTTACAGATAATGCCTAGCCGAAACTAGGGAAGATAGGAAAGAAGCTGAAATTTGGCATGTACCTATCTTTGTTCCTTAGGGAGTGCAGGAGAGAACTAAGAGAGGACTTTTGGAAATTTTGACCTTAAAAGGTTAAAATAGTCCCACGAGGGCAGAGCTTTGGGCGAAGTCTGGTATAAATCCTTATTAGATACGAGGAACGCTATAAATATTATATCAGAATACATAAAAAAGTCCATACTCGAAACAACAATTTGTTGACTACCAAAATGTTGTTTCGGGGTCTCCCTTGTTTGACCAAAAGAAATTTGACAAAAATTTCACTTCCCAAAAAATGTTTCGCATAATTTCATTTGTCAAATTATTACTTAGCAAAAAATCTATTCACAAAAAATTATAACGCAAACCTAATGTTTGGGAAATGGACGTTTAATCTATAAATTATTTACCAACTAGTTAGTACTTTTAACATTTTTTATTTAGTCAAATATTTCAGTTGGAATAACAGTTTTTACGCAAAATCAATAATTATCCTAATCTAAATAGTTCAGTTCCTAGTAACCTACTAAATACAATCTCTTTTTTCTATTGATACAAGTTGTTTCTGGCACTCGCCGGCCGCTACCGCGGCACCGCTCGCTTCGCTCGCTCGGCTCGTGCGTAGGAGGTCACAGTTCTAACCTAACCTAACCATTTTTTTAATCATTAACCTACTCTAACTACTTCCATAAATAAACTAATATCACCAAACGTTTATTGTCTGAAGATTGTTTGCTGTAATAAATCATTTGATTAAAGACCAAATGCCACATTATACTTGGTAAAATTTTGCCAAGTAAAAATTTGACTAAATAAAAATATGCGTAATAAAATTATTCGAAATATTGCAATGGTATAAAAAAAAGTTGCTAAAATTTGTTTGGGTAATGAAATTTTGTCAAAATCTTTTCGGCAAAACGGCAGGATGCCGTTGTTTCGTGTGCGGATCGAACCCAACCACTTGGCACAGTGCTAAATTGCGAGGCGATCGCTGAAACCACTACGCCACCCGTCGGTGGAGTTACTATAGGTACCTTTTGTAACTAGATAAGTTAGGTATGGGTAAGTAGGTATGTGTAGAATGTTAACAGGCACCTACATAAAAAAGTAATAAGTTTAAAAAAATATGTTACGTAGTAGGTATGTAATTATCATTAGCTATCAGGTGTCGCATCTTAGATGCGACATCTGATAGCTTGACTTCGTGTATCTATGAACCCTCGAAATCAACAGTATCGTACCTACCTAAGTACCTACTTATACAGTAGGCAGTAGGTAGGTACATATTATCTACATAAACTAGGTACAAATATCAATAAAATGTTTATAAGTTTGACAGGTATACAAAATATTGTTTGCTTTTAGGTATGCGGTATTATTACGACTTTACGACTGCGACTGCGCCAGATGTTATAACTACATTGTTCTAGTGTTATTCTTTTACGCTAACGGCTAAAGCAATCGTCCCCGTTTGTCATTGCTGGAGAATACAGAGCAAGCTGGAATTAATGCCTGTTGTGGTGGCTTCATAATTGCCGTTCTGTGTGCCACCAGTGCTACCACCCATAATTACCGATGAAATTACTAATAATATATAGTCTAAGGATAAAATACCTTCTCTAAGCATGCCACGTAAACGTATAGCGATTAGAGGGTAACGCGAAAAATTCCGTGACATGACATAACATTACATACTTGTAACATTATTATTTTTAGAATGCGTTCATAATTATCTTATTCTGTTAATCAAAGTTCTAAACATAATCTAAATAAAATTTGGTAATATTTTGCATTAATAAAGCCGAACACTAGACTCATAACAGTATATTAATACTAAAATGAATCCTCTTGGCACCAAATCGATAGCGAACACGGTGGACGCTTTTAAACTTGCGCTCTACCGTCGTCGGTTGTCTTAGAACGCTTCCAATACCATTTGACATTTTGACTTCAATTTGAAGTTTCATGTGGTGTGGAATAAACAGTGCTGCAGTGGTTTCAATAGGTTTATTTTTGTTTTGTTTTATGTTAAATAGTTATGGTATTTAGCCACAGTGAACTACAAAAGAAACAACACAGCAATATTAAATACGGTTTCATACATCAAACGGATAAATATTACGAAATAATTTGGATTGTTGCGTGTGATATAAAATCATTTTATCGTTCTATCAAATGTTGATAATCTTTGATGCCGAATATTATATTTGTTTTTAATATATTTAGCATTGAATTCAAACAAGGTCGCAATGAGTGCTATCTGATTTGTTGTATCTATGCACATGTGATAAAGTAACGATAGCGGATGCGACGCGGCGCACTAAACAGTAGTACATAGCGAAGTATCAAAGTACAAAGGTCAGTTATTAAAATGAGTGCGAAGAGTAAATTACTTAAAGCGTTAATTCTCGGCGCCCCTGCGTCAGGGAAAGGCACGATATCTTCGCGAATAGTGAAGAAATACAATATCGCACATGTGTCGAGTGGTGACAAGTTAAGAGATCACATTGAGAAACAAACTGATTTGGGTAAGGAAGTGAAAAAGTACTTAAACGAAGGGAAACTAGTGCCTGACGATGTTATGATAAAGTTTATGATAACTGAACTGAGGAAGGTTGAAAATCAACCATGGTTATTAGATGGGTTCCCAAGGACTGTGGGCCAAGCAAATGCTTTGTGGAAGGTTCAGCCTGTAGATGTGGTCCTAAACTTAGTAGTGCCATTTGAGGTTATCATTGACAGGGTTAAGAACCGTTGGGTGCATCTAGCTTCCGGTAGAGTGTACAACATAGGATTTAACACTCCTAAAGTTGAAGGGAAAGATGATGACACTGGTGATGACTTAGTCCAAAGACCAGATGACAAGCCTGAGGCTGTACAGAAACGACTAGAGATCTACGAGAGTGTAACAAGGCCTGTCATAGAATTTTATAAAGACAAAGGAATTCTTAAAGAGTTTCACGGACGCACTTCAGATGAAATCTGGCCAAAAGTAACAGCATATTTAGATCCTATATTTTCTAAGTAGTAGTTTTATTATTAAGAATCATACTGGTGCTTCGATCAATAGAAATAAGAGTAGCAAAATGATAATCAGAATTTATATAATATAAATTATATAATTTTCAGATTGTTCTAAATTTATTGACAATGAATACTGACGAAACCGATGGTATGTTTATATTTACCTTTAAATGAATTTATTTGTATTTAGAAATTATTGAAATGAATTTATTTTTTAACAACCCAACTATGAGTATATGTTATAGGTGAATCAGGGTTGTATTCTGATTCAAATCATATCCAACTAACCCTTCCCGCCTATGAAATAGTATTTTAGTCACAAGTAAGGAGGCAACTGAATTTTGTAGTGTGTGAATTTATAGTGATAAAGACAAGTAGAAAAATTAGTAGATTGTTTGGATTGTATAGAATTTATAATAATTTTACCAGTAGTTTTCCTAGTCTTCCCATTGGAAATGTACTTATATAGTGTAGCGGTTATAAAATGTATATCGAATATAGTGCCTTAGGAAGGCTAAAACGTAGCATAATGTACCTTTAAGTGTAAATTCAGTTCAAGTTCCTGAATTACATATTATGTCACATAGCTCAAATGAATCACAATGGTTTTAAAATTTTAGATTTTTATTATCATTATTAAGTATACCTATTATTTTGTTATACTCAGTCTTTTACACTTGTTTGTTGGTTTTCTGATGGTTTTATGTGATAATAAATGTTATTGTAGTTTATTTAATTGTTTCATTGATAACTAGATCTCGCTGGCGGCTTTGCCCGCGTGAATTGTACACCTAAACCTTCTCAGACATCACACTTTCTATTGGTCACTTTCTATCACCAGACACAAATTCGTTTGATCGTTTTTGAGTTTATCGTGTTGATACAGACATTCTGCCTGACTGGTGTGGGTCTTCATTTTATAATATGTACAGTCAACTACAAAAGTCGTTGCACACCTCAAACATTTCGTCTAGATTTTTCATGAATTAAACTCCTCCAGTATTATTCGTTATTCATAAAATATGATCAAAGTCAGTTTTCTTTACCTAAAAATCACAAAACATATTGAGAATCATAATTAGTTGGGACGAAACAAACATCAAAAACCACGTAAGTGTGTATAGTTTTATGTAGCTGACTGTACTATAATTATGTAGTTTTCTTCTTTTTTTGTTGCATTTTAAATTAAATCTATCATAATATGCTCGCGGCAGCGCCCGCGTAGGTGTCGCTTATCGCGGCAAAAAGTAGTCCACGTGCTATTCAGACGTACAATTAATAAGCTATATTGCAGCAAAGTTTAATCAAAGTAGGTTTTGCTTTAAACAGTTACAAAATACATCCAGCCTTCAACTTTCATAAGTTTTATATCTATAGCAGAATAGTTACTAATGACGAGATGAAATAAATGATATTTATATCATCTGTCAAGTTTTGACTTACGCTTGTCATAGAAAGCGTAATACGCCGGTATCTTGCTTAGGTATAAATATATTTTTGTCGTATGCTACATCTATCTTTTTATTATTTTCAAGGCACTTAACAGTGGCCATTTAATTTGATTACAAAGTACTGTATTACTAATCTAATTATGACGTAGGTTTCATAATCGTATGAAAAAATTGCACATTAAAGTAGGTAATAGATTTTTTTTAAAGTTGGCTAATGTGACGTCAATGAAGTCAAGATGATAGGAACCTATGTTCCTATCAATAATCGTATCTGTTGTTGTAAAATCAACTTTACGGTCCAATTTTAATGTCCATTTTCCAGCTGCAATGGAAATTCCTTGTCTACGTTGTACGTTAGCATATAGTAAGGCAGACTATTGTTTATTTACATTAACTTACGTTGGTGTGATTAGAATTGGAACAGGTGAGAAATGATCTACCAACTCCCATATGTATCAACTGCAATAGAGACCGCACAGCTGTTTAACCGATTTCTTTAAGTTTACGACAAAGGAGGTACAACAACCGCAGTAATATAATCGGTCGTTAAGTCGAAAGGAAAGACAAAAACGCTTCTAGACACGAAAATATCGGCCGCAGTAAAGTTTACCGTAGGGACGATATTGCATGACGAAGGCAATAAATTAGTTGCGCTCCAAATATTATCCATTGCGCATATCATAACGAAGAAACACTCATTTATCAATACAAAGTAGTAAACTAGTAATACAAAGATTTAATTACCTTATATCGAATGCGTTGTAATGAGGCACAATATATTTGGTAAACACTACAATAACACCATGAGTCACTGCCGCACCGCGACTACCGGTTTCTTTTTACGCACTTTTCTCATTATCTACAAGGGAGCCGTCCACTGGTATTCTTTTGCATGTAGAATATCTTATTGCTTTTCTATAAGACAGAAATAGTGTAGGGAGAAACGCGGGCCGGCTGCGGGCAGACACGAGCGCGCAAACCCCAGCTATTTTTAGCTGCTTTCGTGCATCGGTGCTGAAATTAGATTGTAAATAAAAAGTTTGGGTTAACAGGAGTCGAAGGCCTCATTATTCGTTCTGGTAGGTCAACAGTTACTTCAGCACCCAGGATACCGGCTTATAACTATTTCGCTAAACTTTACGCACTTGTGTTGTTTTAAAAGCAACGCGCTTCACAATCGTCAAAAGTTTCAAGATACATTCCGATTCATGGTCACTTTAACTGGGTTATACGCAAATATTTATAGTGTTTTGCTGTTTTGCAGGGTTACGAATAATTCATTTACTTAGTCGAACTGCACATGAAAATATTAAACTATCACGGCTAGACTACAACACGTACCTACCTAAAACGCCCACTGCTCTTACTTAGTTCGCCACTGAATTAATTACGCGTAAGATAAATCCTAAAGCTGATAGATCCGATTTTAGTAATTGCCAAAACAATCAAGCGCGAAAGCGGTACGCACAAAACTTTAACAACTTTTCACTCACTGTTCCGATTTAGATCACCGATGTCTCATGCAGTATAGGTACTGAATTCATAATTCCTAGAATTTATATCAAATTGTGATGCGCGATTCATAGGTTTGGAGGTTATGTGATCGGTGTAAATAGAAGTGCGAGGAGCGAGGTGTACGAGCCGTATGACGAGCCGGGCTGTACTGAGTACTGACGCCGTCGAGGCGACTTTCACTGGGGGGCGACTACCCTTGCCCTGGCGGCTGTCGCACCCTCCACCCTCGCGAGTGACGTCACCGTAGCGCGTCACGACCTACGACGCCGTACGACGCCGTCGCCGCCCGATGCTCGATACCCCGCTCCCTCACAGCACGCCTCGTGAAATGTCGCTGCTGCTCCCGAAACGTTACGTAAAATGAAATATGAAAGTACCAGCGATCTGCGTCAGCACAGTACATCATTTTCATACGGTTAAGGTCGCCGGGCTCAAATGAAAGGGCTTAGCGGCTGAATGCATACATCTACGTACGTTTGTATAGCTCGCTATGACGTACAACTTGATTAGCCAAACAAAGATCTCGTGCTTCGGATTCATGATTTTAGCTTAAGTCGGTATATACTTATTTACAAATACTGCTAGGTACTTCTCAATATAGAACATAATATGCCAATTTTAAGTACCTATTAGAGATTGCCAAATAAATCCACATGGACACATGAATACGTTTTAGGTGAAGAAATGCCTTCTTGTTACTGTTAATATGCATAGCATGCAGTCGCAGTCTCTAGATAATTATGTTGTCTCTTTACAGTTGGCTGTCTAAGCCTAAGCCTCTAAGCAATTAGGGACCTAATTAAATACCTGCCTAAGTCAAATGATTCATTTGTCTGTATTTGCTCAATCTCAATGTTTGTAAAGCCTAGCATTCGCTGTCGCTCTTTGATTGCAGAGCTTCAAAATGAAAAAAGGCACAAAAATCATCAATGAGTACCTAATATTATTTTGAGAAACATCCCAAAGCATTTGATGCGTGCCCATTAACTGCCTACGTACCACCTTACAATCAGCGAGTAATTACTAGTTAATTAGTATTACCATAGCTATAAATATATCCCAAATGTCTTTTTCAGGGTCATAAAGTTGATTGTCAGGCCACACCGCCTCCTTTGATTCCACGCGTTTTTTTGTAAAATAAACAGAATCTAGGCGAAACAAATTGGTACAAATACAATTCATGCAGATAGTGTTCCTGCGATGCCTTGGATGTCTCTATGCGTGCCATATAACGAATATTCAATAGCTGTCACAGACTCAGGCACTCAGTAGACAAGAGAATTTATTTGTAAACATTGTCATAATGTTGCGACGATCATGTTTTCGCCATTTCTACGGCGCCGTGTCGCAGTCCTCGTTCGGCAAAAGCCTATCGGAGTATGGGAACATTTGACCTTTTACTTTTCTGCGCATGCGTACAACTGTTGTCCTATCTCTTTCTCCTAACAGAGCAAATGTTTTCAATTCGATCTTCTTCAGGCATCTGCTATCCTAGTAGAAGAATCGCCCGTGGAAAACTGGTTCCGCCCTACATGCACGGCGCTGGGCGGGCCAGGGCGGAGCTGCTATTTTCCGCCTTCAATACTTCCGTAACGTGAACTAACGTGTTTGAAACTGTTTCAGATGTTGTAGAAACTATTTACGTTTACGCGTTTTCAGTATTATTTGTAAGTTATGTAAAAAATTACGTTTTAATCCTAAATATTTTAAAATTATATTATAGTAAACAAAGTGGAAATGATTGACTATATACTGATTTATTTAAATACACCAATATTTTTTCATGATTAGATTCATTATGCGTTGTCAATATTTACAAAGTCTATTTACGCTTGCAGAGCAAAATATAACAGGTATTTAATATTTTTGCATTATTTTATTTCAAGTATTTTTAAGAAATTTGAAAAATAATTAATTACCACAAAATTAATAGGTAAATTTCATAATGGTGCAGCCCATTTCAATTAGGTTTTGGCGTATTGAAAATATACGTTTCCACATCGTTTCCAACAAACCTAACATATTAAAATACCTTGTGAAATATTAACTAAAGTAGTTTATCTGGCATAGTAGTTGCCAATGTAAGTAGTTTCTTGGCACGGTACATATCCACTAAACGCGTATGTCTAAATTATCTCAACCGTGTATCAAACATTAAAAGCTCCATTAAAATATCGACATGCCCGTTTATTTAAAGAACGTGTTTAATTAAAAGTCAATCAATGTATTAAGTGACGGAAAAGGAAACCCTGTAATCTTTTAAACAAGGCTTTCTACCCTACCTGTTGTGTGTTATGAAACCTTAGTAACTATGCCACGTGCCGCCGTCAGACGCCGTCCTCCAAGGAGGCGGTCCTTTATACAACTACCCTGAAAACCTCTTTTACTTAGTCGAAACTTTTTGGATTAAAATATTCCACACCCGAAAATAAAATATCTATTTTATAACCGTTTCTGGATATGTTTATGCTGTAAAGTTTAATGTTTATTTTGAGGCTTTATGTTGTTTAGGGCGCTAAGAAAATATTGTTTTAACTTTCAAGTTCGTTACTGAACAAAGTTGATTAAGTTGTGATAGTTACGTATACCGGCGTATACTTCAGCTTGGCGCGATGTGAGCAAGTTTGTTAAATTGATAATATGAACAAAACTAACCATGTTTACATTATTTTTTTTTTTTTATTTATTTATAGTCTCACGCTTTTATCCCCGATGGGGTAGGCAGAGGTGTAATATTACACCCACATTTCGCCATGAATTTTTTAGGTCCCACGTAATAAGGAGCGAGCCTATTGCCTTACCGGGCACATTACCAGACTCCGTGCTGCTACTGAGAATTTCCTAACGGAAAATCCCAATAACACTTTGCCCGACCCGTGAATCGAACCCAAGACCTCCCAATCCCACGCGCACATTTATGCCGCGAGACCAACGAGGCAGTCAAGTACATTATTATGTAAAAACAATGCGTGTTTATACTCAGTTTTAAGTTTTTACATTACAGGGGATTTTATATAAGATAAGAAATGAATACAAAGTAAACCAACAGAATTGAACAGAAAAGTGAAAAATATGTGTAAAGTTTGTAGGTATACCTAACATAAAATTATTCATTTTAACAAAAAAATCTTTAGTACCCAAATCAGATCTCTCAATTGTACTTAGTTTAAGTGAGCACTTCCACCACATTTTCGTCGGTTATATAAAAAAAACATAAGTCTTGATAACCCCATCGAGCCGTACCTACTTGAATTATATTATAATTTCTGTCTAGTTTTTCGGGTGGTGTTATGAATAGTTTTCAAGGAATTCCTATTTACGTGCATATAGGAGATAGGTACAAATGCGACTATAGATAAACGAGGGCTAGAGAGATAGTATGTCGACGGTACCTACCTATTTAGTTCGCTGCACAGCACTTACTCGAAGCTTTTTCACCAGACAGCCATTCAAGTACCTACTGGAAGAATTTTAGAAATTGTTGATATTCAGCTCCTGCATTAAATCCCTGATCCCTATACAATAGGCTAAAAAACGATAAAGCATTTTGCTTACTAACTTTTTGGTCCCTTCGTCCAATTTTCCGAAGCATGTGTTTTGTGTGAATGAACACATTCCAAATAGGGTGATTATGCGCACATAAATATTCAGATCAGGTCCTTTCATAAATATGATAAACTGCCTCTCGGAAAAAGTAATTCGTTTTTGAAGACAATACACACCTATCTACTTAACATATAACTGCACATAATATGTGCAGTAAGATTATTTAAGGTATCTATTGTGTAGTGGTCTAAGCGTGCGCCATGCCGCTTAGCACTGCACCGAGTTTTGTGGGTTCAATCCTCACACGAGACAACACTGTGTGATCCGAATTGTAGTAGTAGGTATCGAGTTCCTTTGTTGATGGAATGTTTGTAAAGTTACTACTACTACTATTACTATTACTGCTAGATTACTATGAGTACTTAGTGCGTGAGTTGTCTTTTTTAAAAGAAATAAAGGTATAATTTCCGTCTGCTTCTCTGCTGCAATGTGATATCTCACCACTCATTAACTAGAGCTCCAAGAACATTAGGTAGGTACCGTGGTGTTAATGGTGGTATTAAGTATTTATTTCTTTTGCACGATTTTGCAATGAACTTGAAGCCTTTGATTTTAAAACATCTTTATTACTAAAAATATTTGCAGTCGAAAGGAATGATAAATACGCTTGATAGCTCCAAAATAAATAATAAAGATAAATTTGAATTGCCACTGATTTGGATCAAATACAAATATTATTAACCCTCAACATCTACCTTAAATTAATGTTGATTGAGTTCTTTCTATAAAATCATAATTTATTCGAGAAACTTCCTGAATCAATCATCCATTCAATTAGGTTCACCGTTTCAATCAAAGTCTTTTGGAATTAAATAAGAAAGATTAAATCCGTATTTGTTGAAAACTTGAAGATACATCTTGTGAAGTCCTGTTATCCTGGTAAATTCGACCTCTAGTGCGGACACAGTTCTCTTACAAGAGTCGTCATCCTTGGGGTAAAGGTCACGTGAAATGGCAAAGGTACCCTAGTTTTGGCACGTATTGCGACTTTGCAAGGTCCCGGCGACTCTGATAGTTATATAACTAATACAATTATTTTAGTTCTTTTTCACAAGTAACTTTGACAAAGACATGACATAGGATTTCTGTAGACAGACAGTGATATTAATAAGATTTTTTCATTTTATTATTAAGAATTATGTATAAATAAAAGGGTTGAGATTAAACGGATACTTTACAACTTTGCTACGACTAATCTTATTTTCTTTAGCAATCCAATAAAAATACGTCGGTTCTAATTAATTAATTTACGTCAAACATCTTGAGACACTGAACAATTTTTTAGTAGAGACTGCGTTGAGACCTAAATAAAGTTGAACTAAGATATCTCTAGTATACAATTTCACATATCAAAAGAGCCTTTTGCATCGTTTACCATGGTATTAAAATAAACATTGTTTCTGCTACCCCACTCATTTAATTTAATCAAAGTATTTATGTGACAGTATTGTGTACAAAAATACGAGCTCTGCAAACGCACACACGTATATCATATTTTATCTCTATTATATCCATATAAATGCAGGCTATTATCGGCGTCACAGTCATTGTGTATGCGAATCCACCCCTCGGCAAGTCACCCTATTGCATGCGCCGGTACACGTCAGTGGCGGTTCGTGACCCTTTGTACTAGGGCATCATAACAGTGGCGTAGTAAATCTACCCCTACACTCGCCTTGAACGTACACGTAGTTTATTGATCAATGTTTGCTCACTACGGCGCGACGTCGTCTGCTGTCTATAAAAATTGGCGGTTACTGCATACCTACCCTCATTTTTACTGTAGTCTTGAACATATTATGATAATTGAATGTTTGCGCTGAGCTGGGTTTGTTGAGTTAGAGTAATCTCAGATAATTAGACAAAAAAATTTTTTAGTCAAATAATCTATCTGTAAAATCTCGGAAAGATGTAGCTACCTACTTAATTAACATTTCGGCTTATATTAAACGTTCATTTCACTACTATGCTGATAAACCAACCACTTAGTCAACTTTATCTATAATTATTTCAATAGACAGTGCGCCCAAATGTTATCTTACTTTTATTGGCCGTTAAATTCGTATAAAATTTATCTTATTGACTTAATGATAGGATATTTAACCCCACGCGTTAATATTGATATTGAATCGAATTATGAGTATCAAAACTAAATATTGTTATCGTTATCTATTATGTGGGTTACCCCTTGCGAATCTCCCCCTCGTGATATCGTAGTGATACGTCACCACCTGCCACCCCTCACGACCCACCGGCCGATAGTTAGACGAAACTATTCATACCTATTCACAGTTCTGCTACCCTATTGTATCGCACTATCAAACGCGGGGCGCCCGCGTTAGTTGTCAACTTGTGGCGTTTTGTTACCCTCCTTTGATGTTATGGTACCCTGGTACCGTCGTAGTCTAAGCGTTACGTCACTACGCTACATGGCAAAGGGGTTGGATTTTAGGGGCGCTTTCGTAGAGCGTCGTACTATCTCGCTCAGCTACGTGTCGTAGCGGTACGCGAAGTTAGTGGAAAAGTTGGTCGCTACGGCTGTAGACGTCAACAAATAAATATAATTTACAAAATATGTATTCACAATGGTCAACAAACGCATTACTTCGTCCAATCAAGTTTAATCACTGCGAGTCACGACATTTTATTGTATACTTTTTCTTTAATTTTATAAACAACGATAACGTTTATTGTTTGTACAGTCGTGAGTAGTTTTTGTTGTTTCTTTGCTTTTTAATATTAGTTGAACAACTCCATTAAAAAGCTAACTATGAAGTCATTGCCGACATGTTTAGACAGCCAATCTCCCGTAGTGCGAGGCAATTATAAACATTAAATTTCGTAGAGAGCGTAGCACGTAAAGGAACAAAAATATTAATTTGAGATGTTTTCAGTTATGCAAACAGTGGATATTCGGAGTGTAAATGACGACTGACTTTTCAGAGTAAAAATTAGGATACTTGGAATGATATTGATGACTATTCTTACTAAGCGATAGTACGCAAGAGAGATAATACCTATGGTGTATCTTAAACAAATGTTGAGAATAAAATACATTACATATCTACATACATTAGTGAAAGAGCGGTCGGAGTATCTTAAGCGTGATATCATCATACACCTTTCGTAGACCACCGCTGGATATGCATACAGGGTGTAAAAAGACCCTTAACGAAAACTGAAACCCCATATTGTACCAATCATTACGAACATTTTTACTTCAGCACCATACCTGGGAAATTACAGGTTCAGGAGATATTGAGGCTCAAAGTTACCATGGAATTTTTGTATAATTATCATATATTACATCGATTTTGTACCTAATGGTACAAAATCGATGCATTTACCCCGCCAACCGGTTCTGCACCTACGGATTAGTAGGTATTTCGAAAATTGCACGCGCGCATTTTTTATAGCGGCTTGAAAAAAGTGAATACTTAAAAGAAAAAGTTGTTTCCCGGGTTTTATTTTTCCTTAGTATGACTTGGCATGATGTCCAAAATGAGTAGACTTTGGCTTGGTGATGGGTCTTGTGACAGCCTGTATAGGCCTCTACATTTTTTGTCTAAATAAAATAATGACTTCCTCCTCCTAGCGTTATCCCAGTTATAACCCGCGGTCCGCTTTCTAGTTTTACCGGATTTGACTGAATAAGCTTTGCCACGAAGCGACTGCCTGTCTGACCTCCGCAACCCAAAGGGAAAGCTATATTCCACGGTTTAGACTAGTGTCAATTTATTTAGAAGGTACTGACGCCCTGTAACGACTGTCAAAGATCTTTATGACAACCGGGACCGACCGACGGCTTAACGTGCTCTCCGAGTCACGGGACAAGCGATAGGTAATTAACAATTTAATACGCGCGTAACTCCCAAAAGTCATTGGTGCGCGCCGTGGATTCGAACCCGATACCTTCTGCATGGCAGTCTGTTGGTATCTCCACTAAGCTATCGCTGCCTTTTTGAGACAAAATAACATAATGACTATTATGAGTTAATAGGAGGGTTTGACCTGCTATACAACTAGTCTAGAGTTGGTATAGAGTTGGATGTTAAGTTTTCTTTCTCTTCCCAAAGATACTTGGCTTCGAGTATTTTTCTTAGTCACCTCTTACGACACTCAGGGAATGAAATGTTAATCCATCAATCAATCAATCAGCCTATCGCAGTCCACTGCTGGACATAGGCCTCTCCCAACACGCGCCACAGTACACGGTCGTCAGCCTTCCGCACCCAGTCCGTCTCAGCCACCCTTTTCAGGTCGTCGGTCCACCTAGCCGGGGGCCGCCCTACCTTACGCTTACCTAGTCGTGGTCTCCACTCTAGGATACGCTTGCTCCATCACCACACGGAAAAACACCAAGCTAAAATTATATAGTCGCTATCCTAATTCTTCGCATACTTAATCATAATGTTTTATTTGCATAAAATGTAGGTTACATAAGTTGTTAAATTAATCTATGTATAATATGTATATATTTACAAAAAATAGTATATATGTATGTTTATCCATTATCTAGTACCCATAACACAAGCTCTGCTTAGCTTGGGACTAGATGATGATGTGTGTGTGTGGTAGAATATTATATTATTATTATTATAATTTAATAACATAGTGCCAGATAAATTTTGTCGCCTAGCGAAGTGCAATTCCAGGACATAATTACAAGTTAGCTTCTCGTAATGACAAATTGATAATAACAGATACACACATTAACTACTAATTTGTTGTACAAAATATTATTATAATATGATGTCCAACTTTAAGCGCGAAGCTTAGCATAATCTGGGTTTACTCCCTGTTTTATCTGAAATCCTACAAATATATTACTAGTTAATGCGTCTATTTCTACTTTTTGTATAGTCAACAAATCACAGTACTTAGTAGTTAATAGTTTTGTTTGGAAAGTTCGAGTAGGCTGCTTTACGTAGAGCCGTATAACGGCGGCTGAAAATGAACTCCTCGGCTCTCTAAGACCCTGGTGCTAATAACCTCTGAACGCTAGTTTCATGCCCCTTCCGCACAGACAATAAAATGGAGAATAAAAAAGATATTAATAGGTTTGCCATAGATAAGATACAAATAAATTTGGTAAAATATCATCGTGCATTTGCATCTAATGAAATGAAATGAATTTCATTTCATTTCATTTAATGAAGGGCGTAGTACTCGATAGTGGTAGAGGTGTTTATTAGAAAAATACTGAAAAACGATGACTTACAGTTTTATTGTAGGCAAAGTGTGGTATGTCTCTAGTCATTCTTTAATTAATTAATAATTGCGCTTGCACTTGTCGGGTACAACAAAGTTTATAAGCCGAAATGAACAAAACTCCCTTACAAACCGTCTTCAAAACCTCCCCATCAAAGGTAAAATTAAAAGCAAAGAAATAACTAAACCAGGATGAAAAAAAACTATCCACTGAAAGGTTTGAAGTTAGTGCCAGGCCATGGTATACTCGCAACTTTTAAACAGATATTTCATTTATAACCAGTATTCATTTCATTGAACTATTTATATCCATAAGTAATATTATGTCTCTTGTTCACGATTGAATTGGTGGCAAAAAAACTAGTTCACAAATTACGGAGCAATCGAGAGGTACATAAAAATATAGTCATCCAACATTGAACTGCCTCCTATTTTTTTAAGAAGGAGATCTCGTACCTTTCCAACTGTCATCTAATCATATTTATATAATACGAATCTTTATACACTTATTACATTATACAGTATCTTAACAGTGCTGAAATCAGTAGATATGTAGGTATGTCATATTTTGTCAAAAGATCAATAGATGGGGATTAGATATTAAGTCGATAACTAAAAGAGTTTTACTTAATATGTAAGAAATATTATTTGGGTGTAGAAATACACCTCTGCCTACCCCTTCGGGGATAAAAGGCGTGACGATATGTATGTATGTATTATTTCATAGTGATAACACAAACTTATTTTGTTTATTAGAATTCTCACTTAAATACAGACATATTGCAGTTAATAAAATGCTAATTAAATGTAGTAAATTAACCAATATAACGAAAAGCGTCGATTATCTTCGACAGCGCATTATATTACATAAATTATGAAAGTTGCCTATCTATCTGCCACTTGATTTAACCTGCGTTTTACTTGCGTATAAGCCAACAACAATATGTGTAGCTCTACTAAAATGTTGTTAATTATAGTAAGCAGTAACACGAACACGAAATACGATAAACAATATTACATATGTACCAACAGTTAGTGAAGAAATCTTTTTTAAAGTTTTTGTAGTAATATACCTTTGTATGTTTTACCCTAATGTTTGTATTACGTAGTGGGTTTTTATGTAAGTACTAAGGAGGTAGATAAAAAAGTATTTTTTTCGCCACATAATCTCAAGTTACATTATGCCATTGCACGAAAACTATGTTCATTATATTTGTGATACACCAAAATACTTTCTATTTGTATCGATAGTTCCAGCAAACAACTACTCAAAATATGTAAACACTACTACGTAACAAAACGCTACGAGCAACCCGTGAGTATTTCGCAGTGCGTTGAAGCGTAGCGGCGATTCGTGTAGGCGTTCGTAGCGATCGCGGGGCATGTAGACTCTATGCTACGCAGCCTGAAAGGGCACCCCTTGTCGGTTATGTAGTCCACAATGGTCAACAAACGCATTACTTCGTCCAATCAAGTTTAATCACAGCGAGTCACGACATTTTATTGTATACTTTTTCTTTAATTTTATAAACAACGATAAAGTTTATTGTTTGTACAGTCGTGAGTAGCTTTTATTGTTTCTTTGCTTTTTAATATTAGTTGAACAACTCCATTTAAAAGCTAACTAAGTAGTCATTGCCGACATGTTTAGACAGCCAATCTCCCGTAGTGCGAGGCAATTATAAACATTATATTTTCGTAGAGAGCGTAGCACGTAAAGGAACAAAAATATTAATTTGAAATGTTTTCAGTTATGCAAACAGTGGGTATTCGGAGTGTAAATGCCGACTGACTTTTCAGAGTAAAAATTAGGATACTTGGAATGACATTGATGACTATTCTTATTAAGCGATAGTACGCAAGAGAGATCCACGATAATACCTATGGTGTATCTTAAACTAATGTTGAGAATAAAATACATTACATACATATATTAGTGAAAGACTGGTCGGAGTATCTAAAGCGTAATATCATCATACACCTTTCGTAGACCACCGCTGGATATACATATAGGCCTCTACATTTTTTGTCAAAATAGCATAATGACTATTATGAGTTAATAGGAGGGTTTGACCTGCTATACAACTAGTCTAGAGTTGGTATAGAGTTGGATGTTAAGGTTTCTTTCTCTTTCCAAAGATACTTGGCTTCGAGTATTTTTCTTAGTCGCCTCTTACAACACCCACGGAATGAAATGCTTATAAATAATAATAAATATTCTACCACATTCACACAACACCATCTAGTCCCAAACTAAGCAGAGCTTGTACTATGGGTACTAGACAATGGATAAACATACATATATACTTTACTTTTTTGTAAATACACACATATTATACACAGAAACACCCAGACCAAGACAAACATCCATGATCATGTATACAAATGTTTGACTAGAGCGGGAATCGTACCCGCGACCTTCGGCGTAGCAGTCGCTTACACTCCCGCGGCGCCAACCGGTCGTCAAATCCATCTTATCCATCACCACATGGAAAAATACCAAGCTAAAATTATATAGTAGCTATCCTAATTCTTCGCATACTTCTAATTTGTTGTACAAAATATTATTATGATGTCCAAATTGAAGCGCAAACTTAGCATAATCTGGTTTTCTATATTTATCTGAAATCCTACAAATATATTACTAGTTAATGCATCTATTTCGCCTTTTTGTATAGTCAACAAATCACGGTACTCCGTAGTTAATAGTTTTGTTTGGAAAGTTCGAGTAGGCTGCTTTACGTAAAGCCGTATTGCGGGCTGAAAATGAACTTCTTGACTCTCTGATATCCTGGTACGAATAACCTCTGAACGCTAGTTTCATGCCCCTTCCGCGCAGGCAGTAAAATGGAGAGAATAAAAAAGATATTAAAAGGTTTGCCATAGATAAGATACAAATAATTTTGGTATAATATCATCATGCATTTGAATCTAATGAAGTGCGTAGTACTCGATAGTGGTAGAGGTGTTTATTAGAAATTTTTAAATTATTAAATACTGATAAGCGATGACTTACAGTTTTATTGTAGGCAAAGCGTAGTATGTCTCTAGTCATTCTTTAATTATTAATAATTGCGCTTGCACTTGTCGGGTACAATAAAGTTAATAAGCCGAAATGAACAAAAACTTCCATGCAAACCGTCCTCAAAACCTCCCCGACAAAGGTAAAATTAAAAGCAAAGAAATTACTAAACCAGGATGAAAAAAATACTATCCACTGAAAGGTTTGAAGTTAGTGCCAGGCCATGGTATAATCGCAAGTTTTATACAGATATTTCATTTATAACCAGTATTCATTTCATTGTACTATTTATATCCATAAGTAATATTATTAGCACACTTAAAATCTTACCTGTACCGTGCCTTTATATAATGGAGATATGCCTACTCATAAAAAGAAATACGACAGTCTTTACAAAATTCGACGAATCGTCCAGACACAAACACAAATTTAAATTGCCTCACATACATTTAGAACTGTTCAGAAGAAACGCATCATCATCATCATCAGCCCTTAACAGTCCACTACTGGACAAGGCCTCTCCTTTAAAAGAAGGAATTGGCCTTCTATACCACGCTGGCCAAACGGGTTGGTATAGGGTTTGTATCAAGTTTTCCTTCTCTTACAGTGGTGTTCTCTGCATAATATGCTCCCTCTGTCGGCTCTTACGAAACCTATGGGATGATATGGGGTGGTGACAATCCGTATTCTTAATCCATCAACCACCCGGACAGACATGCATACTGCATGGCAATTAAATTATATAACCATCTCCCCCAATCTATAAAAGAACTACCCATAAGTGTTTAAAAAGAAATTGTTTGAATTATAACTTAGTAAAACATACTATAGCATTAAGGAATATTTTGAAGACAGATTCATACCCTAATTATAAAACTGTTTAATTATCTAAGAATGTATAAATTTTCTTTTGTAATGCCATTATGATATTTTTAGTACCATTTGCACGTCCCATTGGACAGACTATGCCGAAAGCAATATTATGTAAATTATGACATCTGTAACACCATATTCAAGCAAATAAATAATTTCATTTCATTTCATATGTCTCTTGTTCACGATTGAATTGGTGGCAAAAAAACTAGTTCAA
The DNA here is from genome assembly GCA_944739405.2 of Euclidia mi. NCBI lineage: Eukaryota > Metazoa > Arthropoda > Insecta > Lepidoptera > Erebidae > Euclidia > Euclidia mi. The sequence continues at coordinate 45,541,509 of OX123187.2, forward strand.
AAATTACGGAGCAATCGAGAGGTACATAAAAAATATAGTCATCCAACAGAGAACTGCCTCCTATTTTTTTAAGAAGGAGATCTCATTCCTTTGTAACTGTCATCTAATCATATTGATATAATACGAATCTTTATACACTTATTACATTAGATATACAGTATCTTAACAGTACTGAAATCAGTAGATATGTAGGTATGTCATATTTTGTCAAAAGATCGATAGATGGAGATTAGATATTGAGTCGATAACTAAAAGAGTTTGACTTAATATGTAATGTTATTTCATAGTGACAACAGAAACTTATTTCGTTTATTAGAATTTTCACTTAATACATACCTATTGCAGTTAATAAAATGACAATTAAATGTAGTAAATTAACCAATATTATGAAAAGCGTCGATTATCTTGGACAGCGCATTATATTACATAAATGATAAAAGCGGCCTAAGATCTATCTGCCACTTGATTTAACCTGCGTTTTACTTGCGTGTAAGCCAACAACAATAATAATATGTGTAGCTCTACTAAATGTTGCTAATTGTAGTAAGCAGTAACACGAAATACGATAAACGATATTACATATGTACCAACAGTTGGTGAAGAAATCTTTTTTAAAGTTTTTGTAGTAATAGACCTTTGTATGTTTTACCCTAATCTTTGTATTGCGTAGTGGATTTTTATGTAAGTACTAAGGAGGTAGATAAAAAAGTATTTTTTTCGCCACATAATCTCAAGTTACATTATGCCATTGCACGAAAACTATGTTCATATATTTGTGACACACCAAAATAAATTAATTAAATACATGTGAAAGTTACGTTAACTTTGTGATAAAGATTATGTGAAGAGATCGTGAAATCCATACTAGTTGTATATGTATATAAACTAAGTATACTTGTGTAGGTATTTTTATAATAAATATATTATTGTTATAGCTACTAGCCAGGTGGGTTTAGTCATATCACGGTTTCATAAAGACGAGTTAAGTATTATTAATGAAATTGATTACCTAGTAAGTCAATAGTCAGCCTATTACCCATTTTAGAAATAAATATGTTAAGATTAAATAGATTTTACTGTCTGCCAGCAATATTATAAAATACGATCAAGGATCGCCACTATTACCTATACAGTAGAATCGAATGGCTAAAAGCTATGAAAACTAGACACAAAATAGTTTTTCGAAGCAGAAAATATATCGTTACCTTGTACACTTGTATTACTTATATTATTTTATAAAACGGTATTTGAAAATAAAAGTGAAATATGATGAGAAGACTGATATCGTGACTACGTCACGGCATGTGTACAGCCTGGCATGTCATACCACACTGTACTGTTAATGATAATTCGGCAGCTTTTAGCATTTAGGCTGAACACCCTTTTCTTCGGGATTCGCTCATATTCCTTCCACCACCCTCCAAACTCATTTTTGAGTGGTTGAGAAAGACCCAGGCAAATTGAGGTTCCCATCCCAGTGATACAAAAAAAAATCTATAAAAATACTGTTACGATCTAATCTAGTTTTTCGTATAATAATATTCAGATATTCGTAGTTGTAAAAATTTAATTAATTTTTAGGAAAACTATTAAAATGCCTTTGGTACAGACTCATTTCGTCTGCAAACTGCAAATGACTTTACGGATACTCTATTAGTAATCTATCACTGTTTTGTCCTTTCATTTTCGTAAATATTAATATCACTTTACATTATTTTTGATTCGTGTGTATCCATACTGGCCTTCTTATACTTATTAATAATGATCCCATTCATATTCTCGAGCTTAGCGATGATACAAACTATAACAATAGTGCACATGACACGAGTAGCGGGTACTTTACGCAAACATTTCGTAGGCTCTTTGGCGGTCGGTTTTAGATGTAACCCGACCATCGCCACCGCTCTCTCTAATTCGCTGCTACCCAGTGCCTAAGTACTAAGGGCCCAGCGGCCGCTGGAAGCTGTTACAGATTTAGATCTAGACTGAAGAGTCCTTACGCACATATGTTGTCCCGGTATTTAGGTACATTACGTACCGAAGCGGTACATGTCTACGAATTTAACCGTTTATTGGACAGTTTTGGAAAGGTACTAAAACTATAATTGCGCGGATGCTAGCGCACTATAGATTATTAAGCGGACACTTTGCTGTCTAGCACTATGCCGAGTGTCGTGGGTTCGATTCCCATACGAGACAATACTTGATGTGATTTGTGACCAAAATTACTTTTCTGATCTAGGTGTCTTTGTGTCAGTATATTGAATGTTAGTGATGTCCACAGTAAATTTTCTTGCTTTCTTCTTTTAAAAAAATCTACTTATTGCAAATACATAACACGGACTTGCCGCAAATATAGGTAAAACTGAATATGGAAGAATTATTGGACGCATCTCAGTTATATTGGTTGAAATTTTAGTCTTATTTTGGACTGAATCCTCAATGAAGCCTGCGGCGACTGTGCTGGATTTCCAGCCTCCATGTCTTTTTAACGTTGTCATGTTTGCCCCAGAATCGGCTAAAGGTGTTACTGACGTTCGTCTATCACAATGGCTGGTATACTGATCACAGTTTGGTTAATTCAAATATATTGCTATCTGCTTCGGCATACCTGAGATTTTATTTTTACCTATCACTTGTTTATAGCATTTTCCCTTCTGGTAGTTGAGAAAAAAACGGTCCGTTTTTACATCAATAGGTCACATTTTTTGATATTTCTTTACTATTTGTGTAAACTCTTCTTATACTACAAACCAGCGCTCAATATTTGTTTTTGTTTTAGTCAGTTTTACTAGTAATAATTAATAATTGGCCTTGACTTTCAAATTTATGAGTTCACTGCTTCTGCAAGCGCCGCTTATACCGAGTAGGTATAAATACCACCTGTGAAAACAGGTAATTTTTTTGTATTTGTGTAATAAATACGTTCATTTTTAGAATAAATCCATAAATACTTAGATAAACTTATCTTTACTGCCAAATATATCTCTTCAGGAGCATCATTTAAAATTCTTTCCACTTTATGACAGGTGGAAACCTTTGATTTCCTACTCTTGAACCCCTGAGACTGTCTTTTCAAAAATGATGTTAAATTGTTTTTTTTTTCAAATTTACATTGTGTTTTACACTAAGTGTGCTCTTGAGCATTGAATATCGGCTCCATAGCGTAGAAGGCTGTAGTTTTCTAGTCCATTAAAATATGTAAGAAATACACTTTCGGAAAACGATTTTATATTCTTCTCTGCTCGCCACTTCATAAAATCATTGTATGTGTTTATATATCTTTCTTTTGAGATTTCTGGCAAAAGATTTTCGCTTACACAATTTGTCAACATTTCATAATCGCTTGAACTCATTTTTAATAGGTATTCAAATCTTAGCATAAAAGATTAATAGGGTAAACTATAGTAATGCTGGCACCCCCCAATGATTGGCACTCTGCTGAATTATCCTGAATATTAGGAAAATCTTATATTATTATGTCACAGAAATACATTCATAAGCAGGATTAACCTATTTCTTATACACAGAACAAATATTTAAATCTTAACTATGAACCATTTTTCTTTAACAACTGTTGTAAAAAAATGTTAGAAAAATTGCCTAAAAAATGAATGAAATGTTTAGGTTAGGTAGTTACTTTCCGAAGCGAAAAAATATATGTTTAATTCATTTTACACAATAGTACCTATTTATTTGTATCTGTTATCTTCATTAAAGCTTAATAAACGTTAGTTTTGCGCTATTACATATTATATGGATCGTCTTTTCCGATAGTGCCAATGACTATACTTAAAAATTGTTCAACAACATAGTCATTGGCACATTTTAGAACCATGTTTTTTTCAGATTTTTGTTTGTTTTCCGTCAAATTCGCATACAAACAGCTTTAGATTGTATATTTCTTCGCATTTTACACCCAACTTACCATAGTAAGGTCGTACAGAGATGGCAACCTTTCTCTACAAAGTACCCAGAAATCAGGACAGATATCGCTTAAAACAAAGAACTTAGAATAGACAAAAATATTACGAATAAAATGCTTGAGAGAAACTGAAACAGGGCTCATTTGCTACAATGTATCTAAGAGACAAGATGAGCTACATTAGAAAAATATGCCGAAAGAAAGATAAAACGTGGTAAATGTATATGGAAATAAATATGGAACTCACCGCGTAATTGTTGCGGCTTATTCCGCTCAAAGAAGTTTGCGCTAAGTTCACACTGGCTGTTTAGAAACTCACATGGCCGCAGATTTTATATATATTAGTTTTTTTACATAAAACTATTCACAGCTGACAGCAGTTCTATTTTTAAAGTTCATTCCGGCCCTAAGTTGGAGAGTAATTTGTATGAGTTTTCTCTATGGAGAGAAGCAGCATTTTCCACCCAATAATCAGATTAAAACAACACTACTTTCCGAGTATGAGAAATTAAAAGATATTAAAAGGTTAGCCAAAGATAAGATATAAATAAATTTGGTAAAATATCATCGTGAATTTGCATTTAATGAAGGGCTTAGTACTCGATAGTGCGTCGTTGGTTGTAATTGCTCTTGCACTTGTCGGGTACAACAAAGTTTATAAGCCGAAATGAACAAAAATTTCCATAAAAACCGTGTTCAAAATCTCTGTGACAAAGGTAAAATAAAAAGCAAATAAATAAGTTAACCAGGATGAATTTGCATATAATAGGTATTATAAAATATTATACACCGCTATTACTCTTATTTACTATCCACTGAAAGGTTTGAAGTTGGTGCCAGGCCAAGTATGGTATACTCGTAACTTTTATACAGATATTTCATTTATTGCCTCCGTGGTCCAGTGGATAGCGTATGCGACCGCTGATCGGAGGTCCCGGGTTCGATTCCCGGGTCGAGCAAAAGTGTTACTGGGTTTTTCCGAAAACTCAGTAGCAGCCCGGAGTCTGGTGATGTGCCCGGTAACGGCAATAGGCTCGCCCCCCTATTGCGTGGGACCTAAAAAATCATGGCGAAATGTGGGTGTAATAAACAAAACACCTTTGCCTACTCCTTCGGCGTTACAGGCGTGAGTCTATAAATAAAAAAATAAAAAAAAATCATTTACAACCAGTATTCATTTGAACTATTTATATCCATAAGTAATATTATGTCTCTTGTTCACGATTGAATTGGTGGCAAAAAGAGTAAGTTCACAAATTACGGATCAATTGAGAGGTACATACATAAAAATATAGTCATCCAACATTGAACTGCCTCCTATTTTTCTAAGAAGGAGATCTCATACCTTTGCAACTGTCATCTAATCTTATTGATATAATAAGAATCTTTATACACTTATTACATTAGATATACAGTATCTTAACAGTACTGAAATCAATAGATATGTAGGTATGTCATATTTTGTCAAAAGATTGATAGATGGAAATTAGATAGTAAAGTCGATAACTAAAAGAGTTTGATTTAATATGTAAGAAATGTTATTTCATAGTGATAACACTAAACTTATTTTGTTTATTAGAATTCTCACTTAAATACAGACCTATTGCAGTTAATAAAATGCCAATTAAATGTAGTAAATTAACCAATATAACGAAAAGCTTCGATTATCTTCGACAGCGCATTATTTTACATAAATTATAAAAGTTGCCTATCTATTGATTTAACCTGCGTTTTACTTGCGTATATACGCCAACAACAATATGTGTAGCTCTACTAAAATGTTGTTAATTATAATAAGCAGTAATACGACCTACGATAAACAATATTACCTATGTTACCTTTTAAAGTTTTTAAAGTTTCAAGACCTTTGAATTTTGTATCTGTATCTTTGTATTAGGTAGTGGGCTTTTTTTTCAAATTACATTAGACCATTACACGTAAAATATATACATCATGCACCAAAATAAATTATATTTGTATCGATAGTTCCAGCAAACAACTACTCAAATTATGTAAACACTGCTACGTAACAAAACGCTACGAGCAATCCGTGAGTATTTCGCAGTGCGGTGAAATCGTAGCGGCGATTCGTGTAGGCGTTCGTAGCGATCGCGGGGCATGTAGACTCGACGCTACGCAGCCTGAAAGGGCACCCCTTGTCAGTTATGTAGTCTTAGTACCCGTAACCACAAAGCCTTTGGGTGATAATATCTGAATTCCACACATGTGAAAGTTACGTTAACTGTGTGATAAAGATTATTTGAAGAGAATAAAATTAAGCTTAGAAGTATTTCTTGATATTATTATACCTATTTATAACATCTTAAAATCGTGAAATCCATACTAGTTATATATGTATATAAACTAAGTATACTTGTGTAGGTATTTCTATAATAAATATATTATTGTTATAGCTACTAGCCAGGTGGGTGTAGTCATATCACACGGTTTCATAAAGACGAGCCAAGTATTAATGAAATTAATTAGTAAGTCAATAGTCAGAGCCTATTACCCATTTTAGAAATAAATATGTTAAGATTAAATCTTTGTTAATAGATTTTACTGTCTGCCAGCAAAATTATAAAATACGACCAAGGATTGCCACTATTATTAAACTACAGTAGAGTCGAATGGCTAAAAGCTATGAAAACTAGACACAAAATAGTTTTTCAAAGCAGAAAATATAAAGTTACCTTGTACACCAATGACTTATAAATATGAAACGGTATTTGAAAATAAAAGTGAAATATGACGAGATGGCTGATATTGAGAACGCCATAGTATGTGTACAGCCTGGCATGCCATACCACACGGTACTGTTAATGATGTCTTGGTAGTTTTTAGCACTTAGGCTGAACACCCTTTTCTTCGGGAATCGCTCATAGTTCTTCCACCAGCCTCCAAACTCAACTTTGAGTGGTCGAGGAAGACCGAGGAAATTTGATTTTCTTCGATACAAAAAGAAAAAAGAGTTGCAAGAATAAATCTAGTTGAACGCGGTGACACCGCGACATCTTTAGTACCTAGTCGTAAAAATGTGGTTATTTGTTACAAAAACTATCAGAATGCTTTCTGTACAGACTGATTTCGTCTCCAAACTGCAAATCACTTTACGGATACTCTATCACTGTTTTGTCCTTTCATTTTCGAACATATTTTTATCACTTCATATAATTTTTTATTCGTGTATATCTTTACTGGCCCTCTCTATACTTATAAATAATCATCCCATTAATTTTGTCGAGCTTAGCGATGCTACAAACTATAACAGTAGTGCACATGACACGAGTAGCGGGTATTTTACGCAAACATTTCCCGCAGGCTCTTTGTCCGTCGGTTTTAGGTGTAAACCAACCATCGCCGCGGCTCTCTCTAATTCGGTGCTACCCAGTACCTAAGTACTAAGAGCCCAGCGGACGCTGCAAGCTGTTACAGACCGAGATCTAGACTGAAGAGTCCTTACGTACATATGTTGTCCCGGTATTTAGGTACATTACGTACCGAAGCTTACGTCTACGAATTTCACCGTATGGTGGAACGTTTTGCGAAAGTACTAAAACTATAACTGCGCGGATGTTAGAGGACATTATTTAGCAGGCACTTCGCTGTTTAGTACTATGCTGAGTATCGTGGGTTCGATTCCCATATAAGACAATACTTGATGTGACCTACAAATTGCTTTTCTGACCTGGGTGTCTTTGTGCCAGTAGATTGAATGTAGCTACGTGAAGTCCTTCGCGATGTCCATTTATTTCGTGAATTGCCTGTTTTAAAAAATACATTAGGTACATGCAAATACATTACATGGACTTGCATCGAAAAAAAAACTTAAATAACTGAATATGGATGAATTACTGGATGCATTGCCACGCCACTCTATATAGTATATTTTTATTTATATTTTATAGACTCTCGCCTGTATCCCCGAAGGGGTTGGCAGAGGTGTAGTAAATACTACACCCACATTTCGCCATGAATTTTTAGGTCCCACGTAAAAGGGGTATAGGGTAATAGGGGGCGAGCCTATTGCTGTTACCGGGCACATCACCAGACTCCAGGCTGCTAGTGCTACTGAGTATTCGGAAAAACCCAGTAACACTTTTGCCCGACCCGGGAATCGAACCCGGGACCTCCGATCAGCAGTCGCATACGCTGCTACGCATACTGGACCACGGAGGCAGTCTGTATAATTATTATACAGTTAAAATATTTATTTTCTGCAGTATTTTACTGCATGATTTTGAATTTAAAATACACGATTAAACACCATATAAAATTAAAGAAGGCAAGAGTGGAAAAATAATTATTGATTTCGCCAATTTATGATTATAGTGTTTTAGTATAAATACGACGCCTATCACATTTTTGTGAAACATCTTTGCCTATTAAAATATAAATAAAACAAGATATAAAATGGGAGCTTGGTTTCAATTTCGGAACATTAACTTAGTGGAATAATCCGCTTTAAATCAATTTTCAAGGTTTACATATTGATTTGTTTTCGCGTAGGTAGCTACCCCAACAGACGCCTACGTCATTGTTCTCCACCCACCTCCTGCATGTGTATGTGTGCCTAGTAGCTACAACCCCGAGTTAAACCATGGCGCAATACGTCACGGATTGCGCACCAATCCCGTAATGCTACGTCACCGGAGGCAACGTACGAACATCGGTCTAGTCCAGGGCCACGCTGAATTTGTAACGCTTCATGAGATGCTTCTATTTTAGGGTAGGTACTCGTCCCTAACTAAACTGGGACCTCTAACTTCCATTCCAGTCTAAATTAAAGGCCCTTATGTCAATGTAAATTAGGTAAGAAATCTTATTGTTTTCGTTCAATTCTTACAAAAAAGCAGAGCACTTTTTGCTAACATAAGTACATATTTTACGAATAAAATCACGACCATTTAATAAAGCAGACCTCACTGTAGATAGGTATACAAAAGTGTTATAAAATCAATCTAGACAGACACGCACACATTGTCAGAACACGCGACGTACCGTGACGCGATCGATAGCCACCCTTCATGACGTCAGAGGGTTGTATTGATTTTCTTCAACAGAATACCCTAACGTTTCTGTCGCCCTGGCATCTAAGTATGCCGAGAAAAGCGTCAGCTCGCGGAAAACTTGAGAAACCGCTGGAAAATCTTAAGGAAAAGACTTGTTTTCTTTCAGTACTTTGTAGTCTTTGATTTATCGTCGTAAATGAATCGGATCCATTTTCTATGTTTACGATTCATATTATATACGAAGTGAAGATGTCCTATATCCTCACTAGTGTGTAGTTGCACTACACACTAGTGGGGATACAGCATACAGCAGATAAGTACATGTGTCCTTATGTAGTTAGTTACGTGCATGTATCTGACTTACGTGAGGGGACTGTCAACGTGTTCATAAAGTTTATTAAGGAAGTATTCCCGCATAACTAGTAAATTACCACCAGTGAGGCATCGCCAGTCGAGTGTTGATCATTTCGGAGCCCGCCCACGTGCTAGGACCACTTCGCCTTCACTTTATCCGCCGGGCTAATCTGTCGAACATCTCCTTTCGCGTCTTACTCCCTAGTACTCCCGGTTGAGTTTATCCGAAATATTATCCCTTAATATCCGGGTTATCCCTACGTTTAATGCGATGGCGTATTATGCTGTTGTATTGGTAACTTTGGCTTGGGGTCTAGTGCAATGTTACAGTCAATACAGTTTCGAAAGTCACAAGTATTGCGACGATTTGTCGCCATTTTATGGTAATTTAAGTTTGGATCAAATAACCGGTGTCTGGTACGGTGTAGAAAAAATACCGCATTCGAGAGGTGAATATAAAATCGAATATACGCAGGAGTGCTTTTATATTGACATCAAGGAGAGATACATTGAGGTTTGTGATATTTTGTTTTCTTTATAGTCTTATTAGTCTTATGAATTGTAATCAATTAGTTTACTCTTGTAGTGTACTCAAACTACTAACCATTAATAATATACCGGTATGTTTTAAACAACATACTAGTGTATTAGTGGTTAAAATAATACGTCTCCTAAAATATAGGTCCGACATAAAAAATATTCAGTACAATGAAACCATTATTTTTGTTGTTTATACAGAAAAGGTAAATTTAATATTTTTCAAGTTTTTGACAATTTAGGTATAGATATGCCTACTGAAGTACCTATTGAATTTTGTAAAATGGTAATCATTCTGATAAGTTTGTTATTGCTTGCTACAAATGTTTAAAAAATGCCACATTTATGGAAGCAAGTCGTTTAACACCTAAGTAATGAGTTATGTAGTTTAATGAAGATAAAGTCACAACAAGTCATAAACATAATCACAAGCGTCTGAATTGCATTCGTTAGCAGAGATTCCCGGGTCGGGCAAAGTGTTATTGGGTTTTTCCGTTAGGAAATTCTCAGTAGCAGCACGGAGTCTGGTAATGTTCCCGGTACGGCAATAGGCTCGCCTCCTATTATGTGGGACCTAAAAATTCCTGGCGAAATGTGGGTGTAATCTTACACCTCTGCCTACCCCTTCGGGGATACAGGCGTGAGTCTATATAAAATAAATAAAATAAAAATATATTATCAACCATGAATAAGTAGGTCTAGATTGAAGCATAATAACCAATAATTTTATCCAGATATCAACAATAAAATTATTGTAAACATTTTTTATCGTTTATTTAATTTATTACTACCAGCAATCAAATGTTATTGATAAAATGTCGAATAAAAAAATGGATGATTATTATTTGGGATCGTATGTTTATATTCCTCTTCGCGCTAGTTATATAATAAAAAATGGACGACTAGAGAAGAGTGTTTGTGCTTAGCATGTGTAAAAGTTTAGATTGTGTGTGTTAATGGAATATATTTATACGTTTGCATACATTAGGTAGGTATGAATAAAAGCTATATTTGTAAGGTAAAGGATATTCATCATAATCAGCCTGGTTTGATTTGATTTGAAAATTTTCCATTTTTAGATAGCCCATTTATGGAGGAAGGCTATAGGCTACATAACATCACGCTATGAGCTACGGGAGCGGAGCAGTAGTCTTAAATAACGCGGGTGTAACCGCGGGGTCATCTAGTTATGAATATACCTACTAGGTACATAAGTACTTCGCATATTGTTAGAGAACATTATGGAGAACTCTCAGACATGCAGCTTCCCTAAAGATGTTTTACTTCACCGCTAAGCACCCGATAAAATTAATAAAATGTGCGCCGTGGATTAGCACTCGTGGGTCTTGAGACCATTTGCGTGGCGGTCTGTTGGTCTCCCTACTAGGGTATTTCTCCCTTAGGGGGAGACTATATTTGATTAAACATCAATATAATTACGAGTAGATCAATTAGGTACACTGTATCTCATTGAGAACGTATGTATATTAATATATCGCAATCATCCTATAGTTGGCAAGGTTGCATCCGAGACTTTCTCCTTGGAAACATCGCGTCTGTTTTCTAGTTTAAATAATCCATAGTGATACATACATATAATACGTATTTAGTATTCTATAATTTATATCAGTGTCGAGGTATTTGAGGGCCGATACCGGCTGTATGTCCTTGCCGATACACAGAACGGGGAAACTTTTGGTAACCGGCCATCTCTAGACCAAATGGCGATGGCGTTGCTTATCTCGTGAGGTTCGCACTTCGTAAAGAATCCTACGAGCCTACGTACCACAGAAATAAACGCTATTTATTTCTGTGCTACGTACACCATACTTAGACATAGTAAACTTCGCCCGCGGGTTTGCCGGCGTGACACATTCTTACTTCTTCACCGTAAAAAAAATCAAACATTCTCTATTAGTGCTCTCCCACACTCTCCAAGGAACATCCATGCTAGACGTCAGCTTCTTAGGCCCAGTAGTTTCGCCTGTGTTGTCAGATATTTAATTATCATGAATTTTACATATATTGACATGGATTGACCATTGATTGAATACCTTAGTACGCAGATCACGCTACAAGGTCTCAGCAAAATGTTCCTACAATAACCCATATAAGGTTCTTTACTAACGGTATGGTAAACCTTTATGTATGTGAGCATTAAACTGCGTAGTCTAACTAACGAGTAGGGAAAAATCTTATCAGAACTTTTTATTATCGGCACATTACAAAAATCTTTGCATTATAAGTTGGTCTGAGAAAAGTCTTTGGCCAACTCTGGTGTCGGAGTGTTCAGACCGCCCGAAGGCCTCCGACATGGCCTAACGACCCTTATCCTTAGACAAGAACCGGGGCCGACAGCTTTACGTGTTCGCCGAAGCACGGTAGCGCTCAGATGTAAATGCCTCACACGATCACCCATCCAAATAGCGACCAGTGCAAGCGTTGCTTAACTTTGCCGATCTGTTACGAACCGCAAGCCAAATCTCGCTATGAGCGCTACTAAAAGTTATGTTGTCAGTAGGTGTGTATTATGTAACTGTGTAAAACTTATTACGTTGGCTAATGCAAAATGTTTGTGAAAATGTCTCTAAATCTTTAAAAACAAATTCCATATTGAAATAAATTATTTCTTTTTATGATTTATGGACCAAAATAATGTGAATCTAGGTCCAAGCCTTTGTACCTAGTATACATTTAGAAATTGTTCTGTAATAAGATCTTAATAAGATAATTATAAAGAAAATAGGCCAAAATCTTCCCGTTAGTCATCCAACAACAGGATATGGAGATCGTTGTGCCAATTAATAGGTTAATCACGCTCACCTAAGTGCATAACGAGACATAATGTGTGATGTAGACAAGTGGGCTATCATTGGGGCTTCAATTAGCCATTGTGTATACTAACCTTAAAGTGTCAAATGGTGACAATGTTACTCATAGCGTTGCCCATATTATATTTCACAACAAGTGTGCGTGCGAATGTCAATTTTTGTGAGAACTTGGGCCCAACTCATGACTTTGATGAAGAGGCGTTGCTAGGCATGTGGTATGTGCATGAGTACGTGTTTCATAAGGAGAAGGTGACGTCCACTGAATATAACCCGTACTGTCCCATCGTACAGTTGAGGAAGTTTGAGGATTATGTGCACGGTGGTCTTCTGAATCATAACTTAGTGAGTGCTTTTGATTTTTTGGTATCGTTGGTTTGGTTCAAGTTTATTGAACGTTGTTTGTTGAGGTGGTTCATTTATTACGTAAATAGAGTTTAAGATTAAGTTTGCAAGGCAATCAAATTAAAATTAGAGCCTTTGAAGTTTTATTAATTCAGTTTAGGTACGACTTATTTATGTGATAGAGTTTGATTCGTTTTTAATTAACTTGGGTATAATATGTTTCAGTGATCTTAAAATATTTACCTTTTATTTAAACTTAATTACCTATTTGTAAAGGGGTTTACATATCGATACATTTAGAAACAATGGAAATATACTCTTTTATCAAGATTAATATAATATTTACGATTGAGTTTGTTTATAGATTAATAATAACATTCATCTTGAAGTTAGTTTCTTCTTCTTAGGAGCTCTCCAAATCGGTTTCAAATATACTTTCTTGCTGACATTAAACACAAACGCTCGACGAAGTCTGCTGTGTGTGAACATGTACAATAATAGGAACCAACCATTACCTGCGATTTGATGAACCACAGATACTCGCAAAAGAACACCGCTTTATTCCAAGAATGATACGTAAATCCAATCGTAAATGAATGAATCTGTAAACCGTAGTTTGATTTCAATGTGTAACATTCGCGTAAACCCAAGAAGATACTATACTTTCTTGCGTTTGATATTCCAATTATTATGTATATGTATGTACCTATACTACAACTACAACTTACTATAAAAAGACATTTACTGGATCTCGATGTCATCAACACTGCATATCAGGTCCAACTATAGCTGTAAGTAAACGAGCCTGCCTCCCTCAAGCAAACCGTTTTACAACATAACCGATCAAACAGCAAACTGTTTAGGAGGAGCTGAACAACGAAGGCCGCGTCTTGGCAAGCGTAGTGTTGGAGTGATGAGTGGCAAAAAGAAGAGTGGCAGCCAGTCGTGGGATGGCAAAAACGAGCGAGGCCCAACCCCTATTGCTTTTACCCCATCCCAATCTTACTCCTACTTTCCTTTTCTCATCCCAAAAGCGGCAACGCACTTGTGACTTCCTGTTCGTTTGCCATCTGTTTCATAAACATCAAATAGTCTTATGGTATACTCTGGCCTGATGAGATGAGCTACGAAGTCTAAGATGAGACGTACCTATACCTCTTTAAGATTTCTGCTAAATATTGCTGGTTGTTCTATTGCAGCCTACCCCGCCGACGCCGTACCCTCAGCTGACGAACAGTCCGTACGCGCACAATCGTCCGTTCGGCGCGCCGGAGCACTACCGCGTGAGGTACTTCGTGCTGGAGTGGCACGAGGGCTTGTGGCAGGACGACTACCACATCAAGGTCAACACTTCGCACAAAGGCTTCTGGGCGACTGACGTACCTAGCAGATGTAAGTATATCACACATACCATCTCAGTCTATGTCCTGCATTAGACGTCTGTAACGTCCACTGCAGGTCATAGGTGTCCCGTACTGGTGTGGGCCGTGTATAAGGTTCAAAATTCTCCCTCGAAACAGAAGCAAATATAATATGAATGCTGTAAGTTCACGTGAATGAACTCTCGAGCAAAAACTGGTAACATATCTAATACTCATATATAAAGCTGAAGAGTGTGTTTGTTTGTTTGCTTGAACGCGCTAATCTCAGGAGCTACTGGTCCGATTCTTTCAGTGTTAGATGGGCCTTTTATCGAGGAAGGCTAGCTATATATAAAGTCACGCTATGAGCCACGGAAGTTAAATTGTTAATTATCGCTTGCTAAACGGTGAAGGAAAACATGGTGAGGAAACCTGCATGTCTGATAGTTCTCCATAATGTTCTCGAAAGACATGTGAAGTCTGCCAACCCGCACTTGGCCAGCGTGGAGGACTATGGCCTTACCCTTCTTATAGTGAGAAGAGGCCCGTGCCCAGCTGTGGGACAGTATAAAGCGCTGATGATGATGATGAGCCACGGAAGCGAAGCCACAGTAGCCTTAAATAGCGCGAGTGTAAACGCGGCCTCATCTAGTCTATAATATTACCTTTCAACAAAGTTTTTCTGGTGAGGTACTCTTGTAGTAAGGTATAATAAGATTAGATATATTGGGTCTCCCTTGTTTGACCGAAAGGAATTTGACAAATTTTTACTTTCCAAAAACTTTTTCGCGTAATGTCATTTGCCAAATTATTACTTAGCAAAAATCTATTCACAAAAAATTTTAACGCAAAACTTATGTTTGGGAAATGAACGGTTAAACAATAACTTGTTTACCAACTAGTCCTTTTAACAGTTGGAATAACAGTTTTTACGCAAAATCAATAATTATCCTAATCTAAATTGTTCAGTTCCGGGTAACCTACTAAAAACAATTTCTTTTTTATATTACCTAATGCAAGTCATTTCTGGCACTCGCCGGCCGCTACCGCGGCACCGCTCGCTTCGCTCGCTCGGCTCGTGCGTAGGAGGTCACAGTTCTAACCTAACCTAACCTTACCATTTTTTTTTAATAATTAACCTACTCTAACTACTCCCATAATACCAATATAATAAACTAATATCACCAAACGTTTATTGTCTGAAGATTGTTTGCTGTGATAATTCATTTGATTAACCCCTTGTATGCCGGAACGCAGATCTACGCGAAACACAATAGCTTTTTAATTGTGTCTGGCATTCCGGCATACAAGAGGTTAAAGACCAAATGCCATACCTAATGACATTATACTTGGTAATATTTTGCCAAGTAAAAATGTGACCAAATAAAAATATGCGTACTAAAATCATTCAAAATATTGCAATGGTATAAAAAAAGGTTGCTAAAATTTGTTTGGGTAATGAAATTTTGTCAAATTCTTTTCGGCAAAACGGCAGGATCCCGATATATTAAGTAGTAACTGTAGTTAACGTTTTAGGAAATTGTACTTTAACAGTAAAATTAACAAGCAAATATTTTCACGATCTTTTTGTGACTTCAATTTATGAATTATTTTAAACTGAAATGCTGTTTATAATTTACTGAATTGTCTTTTGTAATTTACTGAATTGTCGTTCAGAACTAAGTACAGAATACAATGGCGTACAAGGTTAGCGCCAGGAATATCGTTGTCTTATACTTCTGTATACCTACCTACGACAAGAATATTAGTGGCGCTAGCATTGAACCTTCACACTAATTTAAAGAATGGTTTTAGGAATTAGAGACAATCATTGGTTACTACCAATGATTGTCTAATTCCTAAAACCATTCTTTAAATTCTCTTCTAAAAACACATTCTACTGGATGTGTTTGTAGTTTTCTTTTTAAGTATCATTATTAAGATCATAATGCTCCACGGAGATCTTTGTAAATGCTGCTTTCATAACGATTTTGTTAAGGTAGTTGCAGTAGGTTCGAAGATACTTAATAAATTTTTCTACTCCTTTCAGCCGTGGATCCACAATACCGCTTCTTCGGTGGAGTCATCCAAGTCCTGAAAGTCGCCAACACACATCTAGTACTGAATTTTTGTATGAGGCTCCCGAACTCACAACTCTTCAGTGTAGTTCTATCAAGGAATGAGAACCAGCTCACTTCAGAAGACCTGGCTAGCATACACAACGTGTTTACAATGAAACGACTCTCCACCTCAGCTTTGAAAAGAGTTTGTGATAGTTCTGCTTCGACGATAAGTCTATCGATGTTCTTAATTCTACTTGTAACTTTTTCTTTTTGGAATTCTCGAATTTAAAGAATTGATTTGTAATATGTGTTGATATTTATTAATAAAAGATTTGCTGTATTTTTGTATGATGAAAGACAATAAATTATTTACACTTTATTATACTGATGTTTTATTGTATTAATTGTAATAAATTCAGTATTGATGTAACATAAAATTGCGTCTATTAACTGAGCCATATAAATAAACAATTCATCTAGAAAATTAAACTAAAAGCTTTTTTTAGAAAGTTACCTATTTGCAGAGATATATATAGATTTATAGTTTTCTGTAAGTAGAATGATTTCACTGATAGTATGGTGGCTAAGCAGACCTCGACTTTAAGAGGAAAATTCTTGGCTGCCAAAGGGATAACGGCAGGACGACGATGATAATATAGCCCATTAATTAACTAAAATATACAAACAATCCCAACGTATAACACTGGAGCATTCTGCGTACTTAATGTACAAACAAGCCACTTACTTCTTCACCAGGCTTAGCAGACATCCGAGCACGTTTTAGTGTGTGACACACCGTGTGACACCCAACCGCTAGAGTGCTATCTTGCCTAGCTATAAATAAATTTAATAAATAGGTATATAGACTTGCCTATCTATTCCTATATCTTCACGCCTGTTGCCGTCTACCCCAATGGTAGGCAAAGAGCATGGAACGCCAAATGCTCCGGTTCAAAGTTCAAACACACTTCTTTCGCTTCCTCGACATTCATTAACATCATCATGCATGTTCGTCGGTTATGAGTACTTTTAATTTGGCCCTTTTTCAGTACGTCACCTACTTGGTCGATGTACGTCCGCCTTGAGTGTACCGACATCTCCATTCATTCTTACTTAATACACTTCTTTTGTTTTTCTTCTTTCATCCATCCGTTCCACATGTCCAAACCAACATGCCCTTCTCAATCTTTACATCTTCTTTTAAAAACCACACTTCTCTCGGATCATACTGTTTCTCACTTTATCTATCAGACTTACTCCGCACATATCTACTTCTCAAAGCTGTCATATCTATATCATTGATATTTCTTTCATGCTTCTTTTGCCGTACCCATGATTTACAACTCTACATCAGTGTTAGCGCTAAAACTCCCAGCAGTATAGCAAGCCGAGCCTTAAATACAGTCTATAGAGTACATATATGTACTCTATAGACTAGACTGCCTCCGTGGTCTAGTGGATAGCGTATGCGACTGCTGATGGGAGGTCCCGGGTTCGATTCCCGGGTCGGGCAAGTTTTACTGGGTTTTTCCGAATTCTCAGTAGCAGTATGGAGTCTGGTGATGTGCCCGGTAACAGCAATAGGCTCGCCCCCTATTACGTGGGACCTAAAAATTCTTAGCGAAATGTGGGTGTAATATTACACCTCTGCCTACCCCTTCGATGATACAGGCGTGAGAGTATAAGATAAAAAAAGAAACGTACCTACTCTATAACGACAAAATAATGTAAGTTGACAAACCGACTTGAGTATATATAAATAGTCGAGTCATCGATACAGACCTAAATCATTTGTCAATTTGAGTAAAATTTATAAATTTTAATGGCAAATGTTTTCAAAAGACCTCAACAACTGTATATTTCTGTCAGTCACAATTTTTTGTAACATGTTGAACCCATATTAAAAAGTTTCTGAAGTATTTCTTAATACATCATCTATAAACTTATCCTCTCCAATCTCTGTCTACTATTTATCTAAAATCTCATCTCCTGTAACGTTCAATATGGATTAGAGTAAGCCATCTGTAAAGTCTGATGCGACCCGCGTTCCTTGTAACAATATACATAGAACCGAGGCTGTCTGCCCATCCAGATATAGCTTAAATCTTTGATGTAGATTATGAACATTTAGGATTACATGTATTTTAGAGAGGCTTTACCTACGGCTAAAATATGGCTAGTAAAATTGAGTTACAAATGGCAGCCTTGTTTGGTGTGTACTTCTGTGTGTCTTAATTACACGGTAATGATATCTATCTCATCATCATCAGCCTTTGATAGTCCACTGCTGGACTAGGCCTCTCCTTTGAAAGGAGGAATTGGCCTACTATACCACGCTGGCCAAGCGGGTTGGTATAGGGTTTGTATCAAGTTTTCCGTCTCTTGCAGTGCTGTTCTCTGCATACTATGCTCCCTCTGTCGGCTCTTACGACACCCATGGGATGATATGGGGTGGTGACAATTCGTATTCTTAATCCGTCACCACACGGACAATATCTACATATAACTGTTTGTATAAAGTTGAAATAAATACTATATAGGTATATCTACCTATATAGTATTTATTTCAACTTTATACAAACAGTTGGAACGCGAATCATATGCAATCATCATGCGTCGAGCTCGGTACGCACTCGGTACCGTGCTCGAAGGGCGTATGTAGGTGTAACTTGCGTTCTGACCGTTTGTATGAAGTTAAAATTCTGTTTTTCAGTAGTGCTGGTGTGCACTCCTCAGCTGACAGCGATTATTCAAAAGTTTGACATCAAGAAGCAATTATTGACATACTTATGTAACTGGCATAATTATTGTCTGTGAAAACTTATAGTAGCTTTAGAAAGAAGCAAAAACAACATACCCTTAGTCTAAGAACATACTTAGGTACCTATTTAAATGATATCATATCATTGCTTCGATTATAGTAGGTATTCAAGGCTCAGACTAGAGTTTTTCAGCTGCGCGCGTTTGGGTACAATGGGGCTTAAATGGTCTTATAATGACAAAACGCCTTTAAATGAAACTACTTAGCTAAAAAAGAAATAGCCACTTCTTTCAAGCCTGCAGATATAACATTTTTACATTCATCAATGTTCAATTCATTACATTCCATTCACACCATTGAATGTAGGTAAGTACCTTTCAATACCTTTACTTTTTCAATTTACGATTGTAACATTATCGCCTTCATAATTATGTACTTAAAAAGTTTATTCAGGTCTGAATTGCCTAGTTTTCTTAAACAGCATACTGTCATAAAGTTTTTTTTTTTCTGAAATGGAAATAGTCTAGATAAGATGGAATTATACGAATATATTTTGCTTACGTTACCCATAACACAAGTAACATAAAAGGCTATAAATTATCTACTATTTTGGCAGCTTCCGTTACCGAATTGTCTCAGAGGAATACCTAATAAATTGTTCTACTTTGTATGATAAATACAGACGCTTAGTAAAGTTAGTAATACTGTCTTCGATATGTATGTTGTATGTAAATCATAAAATCTCTGAACATATTTAATGGAGTAGTAGGCGCTTAGGTGCTCTACAGCTCTATGAAACATTTTTCTTTATTTTTTGATGACGCGGTGGAAAATATTTGCGAGACATCTTGTCTCAACCACTCGACCGGGACGTATGGACCACCAAATTCTGGCGAGCAAGGGGCAGTGTGAGAATCTTCTCTAAAGGTGTTCAGGACCGATTTACTTAAACCAACGCCGTGTCCTCGATGGGGTCACGCGAATCGCGTTTAGCATACTTTACTGCGACACCACCGTGATGCATCATCTCTTATTTATAAAAAAGGCAATTAACTTCCAAATGATAACCTTTAAAGTAAATGTACATGTCACTCATTATACTCAAAGATGTCTGAAGCCTGCCAACCTAACAAGTGCTCAGGTTGGTTGTCTTTGGCCTGATTTGTCGCGATGCAAAATGTGGTTAAGAGTATAATAGTAAGGTACATATTGAGTGCTTCTTTGTGCAGTAAATTAACATTCTGAAGTAGTTCCTATTAGTCACCGAGTGCAATTGCGCCATGCAGCGCACATCACCTGCACCGATTCGCTAATTATCTCAATCGCGGCCCCGACCGACGCCTTGCCCCATATATCTCGCGCGTGTCAAAGTGCTATCATGTTCATTGCGTTGGCCACTCGTTTATTCCCCATTACCGTTTTCCTCGCCACCGTTGAAGGATTTTGCGGGGACAGTATTCGCTGGTCGCATAATGTCAACATTAAGGATGTTTACGGCATGTGGTTCGGGGTGGGATACGCCCAGCACACCCCGGACATGACGAACAAACCTAATGAAGTTGGCTGCATCACGCTACACATAACAGACGTCACGGCAGAACCTCAGGATGATTGGCTTGATTGGTCTGTAAGTACCTCACTTCATTTTACCTAGTACCTAAATTACGCCTGAATAAATCTTCATCTAAACTTATTTACGTGCAAGCGAAATTTGCTCTTTATATTTTCGCCACTCTGAGGTTATTAAATTATTTTGGTAATCGTTCTTCATTAGGAATACCGAAATTTTCCGTCTGGTCTCTTTCTAAAAATAAACTCCACTTCATCTGAATCTCAAGGGCGTCAGAGGCAAGCTAATCAGATTGGTATCAGTATCCTGTAAATATCTTACGTCTATTGCCGTGAATAAGCCGTCTTCAAAGCAATGAGTATTATCTACGCGGCTCCGGCGGTACTTAATTGTAGTTTATACATTTATTCAAAGGTACTTATCCATTATATAAATAGCTTTTTATAGTTATGTCACCGTGATTTTCATTAGGAAGTCTATTTAATATGGGGTAAAATAAGTACCTAGGTGTTTAAAATATCACTATTTTCACAACTGTTTAGTTTTCACATCATAGTTTCAGATTTAGCTTACCATCGGTACCTAATAAGCCATTTTAATCACGGTCTGAATCATGGAACATAAAAAGTGAATTGAGTATCTATGGTTTATTTATCCTACTGGCTATAGAAACTTGGGGCAAACGGAAAATGAAAATACATTGAAAAAGGCAAATCTTGCTCCGCAACTAATTCAAATTCAAAATTCAAATGTTTTATTGCTCTCCATATGTATTAAAAGTTGTACAAAGGTAAGATATAGACCAAATATGAACCCTGTCGGGCGCGGCAAAATAGACAAAAGAGGTGAAACTACTTATTTTAAACTATAAAGTACTAGACTACTATTTCTCGCAGCTACCGCACAATAACCGTTTCTGCCAGATCCCCTGGTAATTTCAGCAAATCCCATCTTAGTGCACGTACTCTGTGTGTGCCTAGAGGAGCCTAGGCACATATGTGCCCAATTTCTTGCACCCAGAAGTTTTGACTGTGCGTTGCCTGTCAGTCAGTAACTATATTGACATCGTTTATCTTTATAAAAACGCAGCGATAGCCTAGTGGAGAGACCGACAGACTGTTACGCAGAGGGTCCGGGTTCGAATCCACGGCGCGCACCGATGACTTTTCGGAGCTATGTGCGTATTAAATTGTTAATTATCGCTTGCTAAACGGTGAAGGAAAACATCGTGAGGAAACCTGCATGTCTGAGGGTTCTCCATATTTTTTTTAAAGCGACTACTCCCGCACTAGGAATAAATCCTGTGTCGCGGGGGACTTCACAGACATACAACCAACGGACACAATGAACACCCAGACTCGAAATAACAAATTATGGATCACACAAAGTGTTGTCTCGTGTGGGATTCGAACCCACAACACTCGGCGCAGTGTTAAACGGCGAGGCGACCGCTTAAACCACTACGCCAACCGTGTAGTCACATAATGTTCTCGAAAGACATGTGAAGTCTGCCAACCCGCACTTGGCCAGCGTGGTAGACTATGGACTTACCCTTCTCAAAATGGGAAGAGGCCCGTGCCCAGCAGTGGGACAGTATAAAGGGCTGATTATGATGTTTATCTTTTTTAGATACGCCGGCACAATTATTCAGACGAGGACTGGCGGTCGCACAGAAGCAATCCCTGGTCTAACACGCAAATGTCTGGCTCCTGGATGGATGTGCGGATAAAGAGGAAGGCGAAGAGAAACATCTACGATGAGAGGAGACTCCGTGTAGTATGGGACGAGGACGGGCAGACTGTGGAGCAAGCGTATAATTATTCACCCGATGAGCCAGGACTATGGGTGGCGGAGCAACGGAACCCCTTGGAAATAGAGCTGCAGGAAAGAGGAATAGGTTGGTATATTTTACGCATCGACATACACTAGCTGAGTTCGCGGTTATGCCTACGTTTTGTCAAAGAGGTCAGATATTTACATAGAGGCGCATTTCGCTCTGTAGACAAACTTTCTGTGACCCATATTGCCGCTTGGCGGCGTATATATAGCCTTTTTCGATAAATGGTTTACCTGATACAAAATGACATAGTAGCCAATCCTTCTACTGACATATATACAATAATATCGAGACGCAAATTAGGAAAGTATCTAGGTTTATGACTCTCCTGACATGCGTCACAATAATTTTTAAATAAAATATAGTAAAACGTCTGATACCTTATGATATAGGTCGGTTCACGAAAGATGACCACTGCGCAGAAATCATTTTCTAGGTCCCCGTGGAGGTGCGGGGTGAGGCGCGGGTGGAATGCCAATGGCGTGGCTCCGTTCTTGACGCATTCTCTAAATGCGTCAAGAATGGAGCCACGCCATTGGTGCACGAATGTACATATGCGCGACGGCCGCCATTTGTGGTCAACTTTCGTGAACCGACCTATACCTACATATAAGTATGTTCTGAAATTCTTGAGAATAAGATGTTGATAGTATATTTGATAGACATCTGTAGTAATTGAACAGCGGTTGAGTAGTTACCCTTATCAATGTCGTACAGAATCTACATATCATGAAAATGTCTTCAGTCACATCGTATTTTGATGACTTAGCTGGATTCAGAATCTATTGAAATACGAATATATCAGTTTATAAAAATACTAAGAGAGAGAATAGGATGAATAGGTCGTATGGTGATATGCGTTCGCAATTTATGTTAGTTTATCCAATAAATAGCAGATGCCTAGAAGACCCCTACGCTCCCGAATGAACATGACATGTCAAATTACAGCTTCTTGCGCCTATTAGTTGTTTGTTAGTCAGTCAGTAACGCATAAATATTATATACTTAGGTACACAGAACACAAAAACGAGAGGAGATGCTCGTGAATTAATTTTCAGCATCATTTTTGTAAAATCAGTAGGTACCTAATATTAAGATTGAAATATATGTATTTGGGTCATTCTTCAAGGCCTCGATTTTGGTGGTCACACGGCAGTATGTCAATAGTTATTGAAGTTATGGCTTTAAACTATTTTTTATATGTTTCTTAATGTAATACGGCAACCAAAAAAATAGTTTTACTGATATCGACCAACAATAAATAGCCGATATCTAAATCCAAAGACTGAAAACGGGGACAATATTGCTGTTCTCCGCATGTCACACTCATTGTGTAATTCAAACAATCGTGTATAATTTTCTATTCCCTTTACGAATTGCTATGTATTATACCTTAAAATATTTGTCCCGGGTAGTAGTTTTCGAAATAAATATGGACTTACATAAATGTTATAATATTTAAGAAATTTCATATAAAATGTATCGGTCACACGATTTTGGCACTCGTGTGAACGCGTGATTCAACCCTCAATAATTCGACTATTGAATGACTTTCGGCATCTTATTTGTATTCACGCGCATCACAAGTCAGCAAGCGACGGCCGAGGGAACCACACATGATTCTCGATGGCACATACGCGACAGCAGGGGTACGTAATTATTTCGTCAATATTTTTTTTACCTACGTAGGTAAGATTCGTGGCTACTAAGTTTTAATGATTCATAGGATTCTCAACAGTTCTTATTTATTGTAATAATAGTCTGAATAGGTAAGATTGCCATAAGAGTTCTTGAATTACGATTATATTTTACTGTAAATAGTTATTTAGGAATTACAAAAATTTCATCAGATTTGTGGCATCAGATTCGTGTTCCCAGTACCATGAATCTGACTCATTGAACCACGAATCTGATAAGCAGCTTTTTAATACCGTGTAATTTCATTTTAAACGTTATTTTACGGTTTAAAACTACTTAAAGCCATTTAATAAGCATTTTTGCGATATTTTTTTTTAACTTACCGCCGTAAATGAAAACGATATTGGAGGAGGTGGATTGTATTATTTGATTTCTTGTTGTCTTGGGGACCTTTTAGTTAATACTTTGTTTAGATGGAACACATAGACGACGCAGGCTGTTTTTATATCTATAACTCATTATGCATTGTGTAACATGTATTATACTTATCAATAAAACTATCTTTATTACAGATCAATCTACATCTAGTCAAACATACCGCGACGTAGCCAAGAGGAGAAACTAGATCTTTCTTTGGCCATCCATCCAGTTATAATCCAACTAAATTCAAAATTAAACATCTGGTACCTAGATGATGAAACCCTAGGCGGTGACGTAGAGTCTGTGTACCAAGATCTAGCACTTCTGAAATCAAATTTTTTATCCATAGGCTTGGAACTGAATACAAACAAATGCGAAATTTTTATTAATGACAATTTAGATAAATCCTCTATTCTTTCAAAATTTCAATATTTGGCTCCCAATATCACTTAAGTTGAAAAAAGTCCTCTTCGCCTCCTGGGGTCCCCAATTTTAGACGACGGTTTTGATTCCTTTAGGTATACAGCAAAAAATTCAAAATGTTTGTGAAATTTCTGACAGGCTGTCCGTAAATTTACGCACGCATTACGGTGTTCACTTTTTTGGAAAAATCCAACTTCACTCATTCAAATTGAAAAAATTATACAGAATACCCTGAGTAAAATTTTGAATGTGACCCGGAACGACCCGGTGTGGCTATAGGCGTCCTTACCTGTGCGCTTGGGCGGCCTCGGCGTTCGCAAAATTATCGACGTAAGCCTGCCAGCGTTCTTGTCATCGGTCCACAGCACTGCAGAATTGACTAGGAAAATGTTAGCTCCCACACTGGTTGATACTGAGGTGCCGTTTAAGACCGATGCCTTGAACGCTTGGAGAAATGCTTGTCCAGGAACTGAGTTACCCCGAAACTTATCCTCCCAGAGGCAATGGGATGGGCCGCTTTGCAGCATGGTACGAGAAAACCTTCTCAATACATCGTCCAAAACTGCAGAGCGTGCTCGCCTGCTGGCTGTGGGAGAATGAGAATCGGGCCTCTGGCTGTAGGTACCTCCAATATAGGTACCGTGATAGACGATACGACCTTTCGCTTCGCTACTTGCCTCCGTTTAGGTGCGTCATGTGTCTCTCCGCATCGTTGTCACTGTGGAGAGGCTGTCGATAGCCTTGGTCACCATGGCCTGTCATGCAGCAGGAGCGCGGGTCGTATTTCACGACACTCCAACCTCAATGACATACTGCGCCGTGCTCTTGCCACAGCTGGCGTTCCAGCCCAACTTGAACCTCAAGGCTTGGCACGCGACGATCGCAAAAGACCAGACGGTATGTCGTTACTGCCGTGGAAGCTGGTTAGGCCTTTGGTATGGGACGAAACATGTATCGATACCCTTGCGCCATCTCATCTTCCCAGCACAGCAGGTTATCCGGGCGTTGCTGCTGCTACAGCGGAGACCCTCAAACGGCGCAAATATGTAAATCTAATAGGAGATTATGTATTTGAGCCGTTTGGGGTCGAAACATTGGGGCCATGGGGTCCAAGTGCGCGATCACTTTTTAGAAATCTCGCAAAGAGACTCATAGACGCCTCGCGTGACCAGAGGGCTGGCACGTATTTGGCTCAAAAAATAAGTATAGCCATACAACGAGGCAATGCTGCCAGTCTTTTGGGCAGGCTTCCAATTGACAGCGATGAGTTTAATGACGCCTTCTAAATTTAAATTTGTAATTTTTTGATTTTTCACTTGTAACTATATATTAATTAGTTCTTTTTAATTATTTTAAGACTTAATCTAATTATATTTAAATAATTATTGGATAATATGATCTTTGATTAATGTTTAAATAATCATTAATCAAAGACTTAATAAAATGTTTTTGTTAGTGAAATGCAAAAAATACTGTGATTTAGTAAGCTGTGCTAGATATTAATCAAAAGAAGAGGCAACGTTATATTCTTGTTGTAATTTTTTTTTAATCCTTCTTTATGCCAGTGTGATTGTAATTAATAAGACTTTTACTTTTAATGTTACGATAATCATAAAGACTGATTTATAAAATAGCTAGTTACTCTTATCAGACAATTATAAAGTAACACTGTGATGTGTGAGCTTATGCAAGATTGTAATTATACTGTACATGTTACATTTGTATTGTAACTTGGAAACATCATAAGTCAGTATGATTGTAATTATTGAACAGTATATGTGTGTTAGTTATTGAATTAAAGTGAAGTCATGTTAATAATTGAAATAAATATTACTTTTTGATTGTATTTGAGATATTTCATTAATGTTCAAACAACCTTACTATCTTAAATGTTATATCAGTGTGCCTATTGACATTGCAAATCTGAAAACATTAATATCTCATTGGATGATGAGTATAATATAGACCTTCATCGTTTATGTTCGCTTAGATACGATTAGACCAATAGATATGCAAGCAGTAACGTGTAAACTATTCTAAAGTGTGTATTTCATAGGCATATCACATAATAAAAAATCTAAACATAGATGCTTGCTTGATCTTACAGCTTATGAGTCTGTTAAACGAGCTTAAGCTGTTGATTTTAACATCAAATTTTATCATGTCAGATTCGTGGTTTGCTACGTCAGATTCGTGGCACCAACATTTTTAAAAGTGAATATTTTCTTTATTTGTCGATCGATTTTGGTGTAATTACACCATTTGGTTTGTATTGTTTTGAAGTTTGATAAACAGAAGCCAATTTTGTAAAAATATGAAATAAAAAAAATGCCACGAATTTGATGCGAAGAATCTTGCGCGAAGAATGACCCATTTCAAATAACTATGTACTTATGTTGCATATTATGCAAAGGAGTAATATGTATTTGCAAATCAACCACAAATTGAATCGACAAAACATTACAACCTTCAGGCTTTTGCACTCGAAATACTTAGTTTTCTTATTGCCGGTCCCAATAAAATTGATCTATCCATGGATTTGGCTACCGGAGATATATATTTTGTGTAGAGTTCCTTGTCAAATTGTTATGTTTTGTCGATTTAGTTTGTGTTTAATTTGATTACCGTTAGCCCCCCATTTTGCTCGCCCGTCAAGCGATAAGCTGTATCATACTGTAGGTTGGTTTAAATAAAAAAAATGACATTTTCAGATGTATGGCGAGCAGATGACCCTCCAAGACATCCCCAAGTCATACGAATCCTGAAAGTCACTCCTCACCTGATGATCATCAACCATTGCTCAGAAGTAGGCGGAGGAGTGTTCTCTCTCATTCTCCGACGATCTCCCTCCAGTATCAAGAGATGGGAGTGGTACGACTATAAGAGACAGTTTTACAATTTCGACCTGCCTAACATATACAGGTATACCTCCATCTGTGCTGGCTGTATGGAGACCAGCTCTTTGCTTTTTATTTTGACGTGTGTAGCTGTGTTTGTATTTTTATAAATTGTGATTTATACATTGAGGTAATAAAGTGTTTTAGTGAAGCTTATGATTTGTTTTATTTGCGTCAAAATTTTAGGTTGGTCTTTATTCAAAACTGCCTGCACAATCCTGATCTTAGGCATTTTCTACCGGTTTATTTTAGTTTTAATTTCATTGTTCGAGTTATACCTACCTACTTATGTAAGAACATATAACTACTACCTACGCTTATTATACTTTAATATGTTATGACTGTGAAATAAACTGAAACAAAACCGCAATACATCAACATTCAAATAAGGGAAATTAGCTTGGTACTAAATTGTGTTGTTCCGTATATGGACGGACCATATATGTAGGTATGTAAAGGGAGGGCTCTTGTATCGCCTGCTTAGTACGCATTTGGGCATATATAACAAGCATATTAGTCACGCTAGTTACCTATTAAAAACAATTATATTATAATTATACACCGCTAAAGAATTATGGACTTTCCGACAAAAATAAATCAAATCGAACGAATAGGTCCTAAGATCAGCGCATTCAACCAAACACTCTTCAGCTTTATAATAGGTACTTATTATCACAAGCGTCGGCAGCCCATTGCCTACGGAGGGGCAAATTCACCAGCCGATGGTCAAGGAGAGGAGCAAGATGATATGGAAAATGAGAAAAGTATTGTGAAAAGTATGAATTTCAGGGCTTTTTGAATCTCTTCAGCTGCCTCCTCCTCCCTTTGGCGACTCCCTTGCTTATTATTTTCTAGTAAACAAGTAGGATGGAATCAATTTAATACAGATATAAGTTAGAAGTAGAACCTTCTAATATAAATATTTATTGCACAAAAAATTTAAATATAAAAAATATATACCGCATATCTATAAAAAAATTGGTTTTCCCATGACAACACAAGTGACCGGGTTAGACCCGGACACTGTCAAAAACCCCGGCCGGACGGACCCCGGACGCCCTTTAAACTAGGACAAATCCGGGGAAATCCGGATGGATGGCAGCCCAACACAAGATGGGTGAATACAATAAAAACAGGTTAATCTTTGGGTTTTCTGTGAGCGGCGTTGATTCTTAGAACCAGAACAGCTATATTTTTTTAAGAGTGTGGTAGGCTCTATACCGGTTACCATATTATGACGTATTACACACATATCTTGTAAAGGTTTATTAAAGTATTCTATGGACTATGAATATGATCGAGGGTTTGTCCTAGTTGTAGATATGCTAAAATATTTTAACATGATCCGCCCGTACAATACAAAGTAGGCTGGCAGGTCTAGGTATATTTTGATAAATCAAATGATAATAGAAAATCAATTTGTGTAGTATCATTTCATATATAAATAAAATTACTTATCCTGACTAAGACATCATCTTAGAGCCCAAACTACTGAAGCTATAAAAATTAAATTTGGACAGCTGGTTCCTTTTACAACGGTGGCATCCACTAAGGAAGGTTATTAATATGCCACCCCTAAATTTATAAAATAAAGGTTGAAAGCTTAGAGCAGCAACTGCTAGTTAGTTACTTAAATAGGCGGTTATAACGGAACATACTGCCGACGTAGTTCTGACGTAGTAATACACAATATCATTTTCGTCTAACAACGATCTATAAATAAAATATGTAAATGTTATAGGTAGCTCCTATATCAGCTTATATCATGGGCTGAGTACATACATTTCGGGAAAACACTGACTTAAAATACATGGTGTACATTGATGGTTTTCCCTATTACCTACCTACTTACTTAATCTGGAGTTACTATAATAGCAATTAAATTATTTGATATTCTTAAATTAAATCAAACGCATTGATGTGAATCTCATTTTGAGCCATTAAAAATATGAGGCTACAAATAGAGACAAACTGACAAAAATTGTAAAAGGTCAAGATTTTTTTGTCCACCTTTTTATCGTGCTTCTACGAAATTATGAGTTACAAAATGCCTGTAGACCCCATCTCCTAAACAAGGCTAGGGAGGCCTGCATCCATGGAATATAGAATGTCTGTACCTATCTTAGGAAACAGTCAAGTTATTTGGGATAGGAGAAAAAGGCGCCAGTTCGATGGTCTTGTCCGTATAAATATACAGTGTTAACTTCTTGCAATAAAAATAGCTGCCAAATTATATTTATATAAAGGGATTATATAAGTATCTATGCAATCAGCTATTTATTTATATTAGATGCCTTAACATGTGAGAGGATGAAAGTCTATACAAGAAAATATGTGCTCGAAATAATTAATGCTGGTGCTTATCATTTAATCATGTTTTTCCGGCGACAATTGTTACATTGGACAAATCTTAACGGGTTTAACAGGCAATACTAGAGCTATTTCTGATAATCCTTTTAATGAGATATCCCAAGATGTGCGTCTTGGGATATCCCGTTAAAGTTCACGTTGAAAAGTTTATAGAGCCATGCGAAGCAAAAGACAAATTCAAACTTATGGTTTCTTGACACCAACATTGTTTTTATGATTATGAGTCATAGGTAAACAAATAATAAATATAGTTACTCAATTGCTTGCTATCACGCCTCTAAACAGCGATAGGCGAGACCGACAGCCTGCAACGCAGAGGGTCACGGGTTCGAATTCACGGTACGCACCAATGTCTTTTCGAAGTTAAGTGCGTATTAAGTCGTCAACTTGCTTAACGGTGAAGAAAAACATCGTGAGGAAACCTGCATGTCTCGGAGTTCTCCATAATGTTCACGAAAGACATGTGAAGTGTGCCAACACGCAATTGGCCAGGGTGGTGGCTCATGGAATTACCCTTTGCATAATGAGAAGAGGCCCATGCCCATCTGTGGGAAAGTATACATATATATGTATACTTTGATGCTTTGGGCTGCTCATGATGACGCCTTCCTTTGGTCTCAAAAATCGAATAGTATACAACCTTTTTTAAATGAGTAATCAGCATAAAATACTTTCAAACATAGGTTTGCTCTGAAATCAAAGAGATCTAAAATATTTCAGCGTTCAGCTCACTCAGGCACGGCTTAGCCCTCAGTACAAGTACCAGACTTCTCATCATCTCATCTCCAGTCCACAGGTCTTCAACAATGAACTATAATAAACTTAGTTCCTAAACCGCGAACGAGCCGACTAAAAAGCGGGCTATTTATGTGTGTAAGTTATCGGATGATCAAATCGAATTCAAATATTAGGTGACAAAAGTCCCACTAAATCCTCTGATACGTCGCTAAGAATTCGAAATTGATCTGGAAACGGGATAATTAAAACACAAGCCTATTTCGATCACTCGATGACTAGCTCGTAGTTTCGCTGCGTAGTACTTATTGGATACTCTTTAGTTTTAAGAATATTAGCGCGCCATTGCTACTTCTCGTTGCAATGTTTTCAACCTACAAGAAAATTAAATGTATTAAAATTATGTTATATTATGTAATAAATCTATATTGCGCTGAGTTCTGTGGTCAATCCAGCTATGAAACACCTACGTTCTTAAATCGTTGGACTAATATGCATAAGGACGATACATATTAAATTAACACTAATGACTATACCCACGTAATTTACCCCTATTTAGTAAGACGTAGAGCTTAACTACTTGCATAATCAGCTTGTTTGTGAGTGAGGATGTACCAGTGACTTCTGACCCTCGAGACAGGAGGCAGGGTCAGGCAGCGACTGACAGACGACGAATTACAACAATTAACAGGTCACCACACCGGATTTGAGTAACTCCAATCATCTGATACGTGTGTGGGAAATAATTGTATGTATGTAGCGAATGATTCACGCTGGAAAGATGATGTTCCCATGGTGTTTTCAATGCTCTTGTTATCACATTGCTAAGGCTTACGATCTGGTTCCGGAATAAGATAAATAAGTAATATTCTGTCAGTTTCACAGACACCATCTAGTCACAAACTAAACAGAGCTTGTACTGTGGGATAGACATGTTACGTATTTATTTACAAACTAGAGGACGCAAGCAGCTACACCTGCATTTTTTTTAAATTTACCCGTTTTGGCCGATCCCGTGGGAATTTCGGGAAATTCCTTCTTAGTGCACCCCTACGGTCCCCAAGGAACATACATGCCAAATTTCAGCTTCCTGCGTCCAATCGTTTCGGCTGTAACGTGTCTGTCAGTCAGTCAGTAACGCAAGGATTTTATATGTTAATATAATAAATAAACACCCAGACCACGACAAACTTCAATGTTCGAATGGAATCGAACCTGCGACGTTCGGCGTGACAGTCAATAGCACTCCTGCTACGCCACGGGGTCGTCAAGATTTGGACCGTATTTCGAAAATGTAATTCCATACATAGCGTTCCGTTGCTTGGTACATCGTTTGATAACTCTCCTTTGTTATATTTTAGCCAAAGCTAAGATATATATCGCCACCGGAAAGATAAGGATCGCTAAGATACCTATAGTTATTTTCTAAATAGTCAGGGGTAGATACTAGAAATATATTTGTCACTAAGAAGTATTGTACCAAGATTTCACCAGATGACGATCCGAGAGCCTTGCAGAGTACTCAAACTCTACCTACTTTAATAAATTATTTACTTCTAAGTGATTACTTTCTATAAATGTGACATTAAACAAACCCCCCCTTTTTCCCACTACCCCACATACCTAGTCTCTGTACCTCTGTACAATGTATAAGGTTGCATCATTTACCCAGAGTTTAAATAAATTATGCCACAGATATGAGAATTAGTCAGATGGAACGTGCGGCCACTAAAGCAAATACAAAATTGAAAAGCGAATACAAACTCGTCTCAGTGTACACCCTGCTACTCGTCAAGCTTATATACTTTGTCCTTTGCACCGTTCTTATGGAGTAAAGAATAAGTATCAAAATCGTACAGCAACTGTTTAGCTTGACTTGGCGCCGTGTGTACATACATACTCATGGCGTAGGGAATAAGTATCAAAATCGTACAGCAACTGTTTAGCTTAACTTGGCGCCGTGTGTACATACATACTTATGGCGTAAGGAATAAGTATCAAAATCGTACAGCAACTGTTTAGCTTGACTTGGTGCCGTGTGTACATACATACTTATGGCGTAGGGAATAAGTATCAAAATCGTACAGCAACTGTTTAGCTTAACTTGGCGCCGTGTGTACATACATACTTATGGCGTAAGGAATAAGTATCAAAATCGTACAGCAACTGTTTAGCTTAACTTGGCGCCGTGTGTACATACATACTTATGGCGTAAGGAATAAGTATCAAAATCGTACAGCAACTGTTTAGCTTGACTTGGTGCCGTGTGTACATACATACTTATGGCGTAGGGAATAAGTATCAAAATCGTACAGCAACTGTTTAGCTTGACTTGGTGCCGTGTGTACATACATACTATTTATTTCTCAACTAATCGACGCCAGCGGCTTCGCACGCACATATTTTCTTATTTCTCGTTTTGCCCGATCCCGTGGGAATTTCGAGAAATCCCGTCTTGGTGCACCCCTATGGTTCCCAAGAAACATACGTGCTAAATTTCAGCTTCATGCGCCGAGTAGTTTCGACTGTAGCTTGTCTGTCAGTCAGTCAGTAACGCAAGGATTTTATATATACAGATTTACGAAGTAGTTAAAACTTAATTCGGTACCTACATTTAAGAAATGTATTTATAAAAGCATTAATTAAATCCATGGTAAATTCTTCAAAACCGCAAATGAATATAAGAATATTACATAACTATAATTCAAAATACTGGGAGATTATTCATAATCTGGCAACTTTTCACACACATAGACGCGCGTGTCCGTACAGTGCCAGTCGCCAAAGGTCACGCACACATAGCTGTCAACGTGCCACGCTTAGTTGGACGAATGCGCTCTATCTGATACTAATTCTCATATCTGTGAATTATGCAATCTGTGTGTAAGCAGTGGCTTCTAAATCGCAAGACCAATAAATTAATAATTCACAATGCCTTTGAGAATATACCTGCGTGCTGCAATATTGACATCAAAATGTTAAGTTCCAGTCTCAAAACCTTACGATAGACATTATAGTCCAAAAAAAATTAAATTTAATAAACTTTTTTACACAACGTTTACATATTGCCAAGCAATTTCAACGGAACTCATCGTTCGGTGATGCAATTGCCCCTGTAATTATTAATGTTGTACCCAATACATGTGAATAATTATTCGTTATATTATATAGTAGTACATTAATTTTAGAATAAAACAATTATAACTATTTGTCCACTATTACATAATATTTTTTAACTATCGCGCGTAGAGAATGGAACAACGAGGTATTTGGAAGTTGAGTACATAAATAATATCTTATCTCTGTGATATAAAGTACACACCTATGTTTGTGTACTTAGCGATTGGTATCACCATAGATAAAATAATACTAAGTATATACTATTAGTATCACTAAATACAACTTGTGCAATACGCGAATACCAATGACATCAATGTGTTTGTTTTTTGTTTATCGTCATTGACCTTGCGTTATCCATTAGGTGGGTTCACACAGAGCGAGCAGCCTTGCGAGCATTTTGCCGCGCGAGGCTGCTCGCTCAGTGTGGACCCGTCTATTGGCGTATGTTGGGTTAGTTTAAGGTTGGGCCTAGGTCTATACAAACCAATAGTGGGAATAGAAAATAAATGTCGTGAAGTTTTTGGGGTGTCCAGCCTAGAATTTTGAATAGGTAACCAAATTTTTGGTGGGCATGGACCAAATTGGGTTGAGCAGAAACTACCCACCCTCCTCTGCTCTATACGCCTATGGTGTTATCCCAGTTGCATCTAAGTCTTCTCGCCTTCAAGCTCGCGGTCCACTTAATAGTCTAAAGAACCATATGTGACAGAATATTAGCTTTTCTCCAGAGCTACTGCCGCCTGACGATCGCAACTCAAAAGGATACTGACGGTTTATCATGCTCTCCAAGACATGGGCCAAGCGATAATTAACACATACATACATACATACATACATAGACTCACGCCAGTTTCCTCAAGGGGTAGGCAGAGGCATATTAATCGCCCACTATTTTCGCCAGTGTATTGATCCCACGTAATAGGTGGCGAGCCTATTGCCGCTTATCGGGATATTTTGTTTGCCAGAGCCTCGTCCGTTGTTCGGCAGGTGCACCACTTGCAGGTGAGGTTGGCTTGGGACCCTTAGTTCTTGGTGGGAACCCTATGCACCCTATGCATAATAAACACATAACTTCGAAAAGTCCGTGGTGCGCGCCGTGGATACGAACTCGTGGTATCGGGTCTGGATACGCTGTACATGGCAGTCTGTTTGTATCTCTACTAGGCTATCGCTGCCTAAAAGTGTAATGTACTGTGTTGTGACTGCCATCGCCAAGATGTTTCTTTGTATGATTTCTACTCACCCACTTTTCACCATGTAATGAATTTGTAGGTCAAACGTAATGGAGGGCGAGCCTATTGCCGTTACCGGGCACTTTGCCAGGCTCAGTGCTAGTACTTAGAATTCGGAAAACCCCAGTAACACTTTGCCCGGGATTGGAACCCGAGACCACCTAATCAGCAGACGCACACACTATCCACTGGACCATGGAGGCAGTCAAGATTTACTGAAACACATTCAGAGTTTTTATAATATGACTGACATTATATCATTAGACCATGGCATGAGGATTGTGAATAAATATTCATTTATTCACAGGTGTATGATGAATAATCGAATTGTCTTATACAGTACGAAGGATGCATACTTGATACAGATTCTTCTGCGTTGCATACACAAACAATAAAAGTACTTGTCGGTACGTAGTCCTGTAAGTAATTTAGTATAGCTTCGCTCAATATATAGATATATAAGTACTCTTATATTTCGTATATAGTTATAATTAATAATCTGTAAGGTTATTATGAAAATTATTCGAAAATAAAACCACCATATCTTCAACCCATTATATCTTCAATAATAAAACATTAAAAGTACTCTTATATTATGATTATGATCAGATTTAATAGGGACTGATCCCAAAATTCTGGAAATAGTAATAGGTTGAAGCAGAATGTTGATAACTGCAGCGATAGCCTAGTGGAGATACCAACAGATTGTCAAGCTTAGGATATCGGGTTTGAATCTACGGCGCGTATTACTGACGTTATGGACTTATGTGCGTCTTGATTAGTTAATTATCGCTTGCCCCGTGCTTCGGGGTGCACGCGGCCCCGGATATTATGAAGATCTTTGACAGTCGATATAGGGAGTCAGTACCTCGGAATAGATTGACACGAGTCTAAACCATGGAATATCTCTTTCCCTTTCGTTTGCGAAGGTCAGGCAGTCGCTCTGTGGAAAAGCTAATATTCAGTGAAATCCAGTTAAAACTAGTAGGCTGACACAGAATGAGGATACTGAAGCAGGCTGTAACAGTAATTAACTTAGTTTAATGTGTGTAAAGAGGCTGCAAATGCAACCACACCGCGTAGGCGCGTAACCAATTAGTGCCTGTATGTTGTATAAACCTACTCTATTCTAAACTTCAAGAGAAACTCTATCAAAGCTATAAGTTTGTCAAATGCATAGTTCCTAATACTAATTTAGTTTAGTAAGTACATAAGTTTGAACTAATTTTATTAAAGTATGTTACTTTAGTCCTATCGTATTGCGGATCGGCATAAGGAGTGCGGCAATGATTGTTATTTATGTGTAAGTATGTATTTTCAAACTGTGGTGATTTGCACACATCTAAGCACTCCTCCGTGGTCCAGTGAATAGGATATGCGTCTGTTGATCGGTCTCGGGTTCGATTCCCGGGTCGGGCAAAAGTGTTACTTTTTTCGAATACTCAGTAACAGCACGGAGTCTAGCATTGTGCCCGGCAACGGCAATAGGCTGGCATCACGTTGGACCTAAAATCCATAAAGCGAAATGTAGTAATATAACACCTCTGCCTACCCCTTAGGGGATACAGACGTTACGATATAAAAAAAACTAAGTTAGTACACAAAATATGAACGAATTGCATATTTGAGGCGTTCTGTGACCGCAACTGATGTAACCGAAATTCGTAACCGCGATATCTGTAACGGATTTTTTTATTATAATGAGTTAAAGTGGACTTTATCAACTTTTAGAACACTTTTTTACTTTACAAAGCCTCTGAAATTGAGGTGAACTTGATTTACGATACGATGCATAGGTTATTATTATCCTCTTAGCGTTATCCCAGTTTCAGTCTGGGGTCCGCTTTCTAGTCTAACCGGATTTGGCTGAATATTAGCTTTTCCACGGAGCGACTGCCTGTCTGCCCTCCGCAACCCGAAGGGATAACGATATTCCATGGTTTAGACTAGTGTCAGTTTATTTAGAAGGTACTGACGCCCTGTAACGACTGTCATAGATCTTCATGACAACCGGGACCGACGGCTTAACGTGCTCTCCGAGGCACGGGACAAGCGATAATTAACAATTCAATACGCACATAACTCCGAAAAGTCATTGGTGCCCGCCGTGGATTCGAACCCGATACCCTCTGCATGGCAGTCTGTTGGTATATCCACTCGGCTATCGCTGCCTTAATACGATACGATGCATAGGTAATAACAAGAAACTGCGATGAAATACATATACGTATACATGCTGAGCTGTAGATGTCTAAACAAAAATAATTAAGTCTCACGCCTATATCCCCGAAGAGGTAGGCAGAGGTATATTGCTACACCCACTTTTCGTCAGATTTATTTTAGTCCCACGTAAGGGGGGGGGCGAGCCTATTGCCGTACCGGGCTCATCACCAGACTCTGTGCTGCTAGTGAGCATTTCCTAACGGGTAAACCCAATAACACTTTGCCCGACCCGGGGATCGAACCCGAGACCTCCCAAACAGACGCGCACATTTATGCCGCGAGACCAACATGGCAGGCAGGCAGGTAGCTATTTATAAAATTACAGCAGAGGATATGTTTTCTTGAACTACTACAGTATTAAATAGGTTATCGTTGTGACAATACCCAGTACCTGTGCAAACATCTTAAAGGAAGGACAGACGATACATTTCTTTTGAACTATTTATAAGTGTGTGGGATTTTTAAATCGTAAGTTTTATAAATGTTAACACAATTGCTTCAGTAGCAACTACTTTTAACAATTTCTCCTGTAGTTTTGTTGAACTCTAGCTAATTAGGCCTCATCATCACCGTCATCACCCTTATTTTATTATCTGTCCTACTGTTGGACTCTAGCCTTCTCGTTATGAGAAGGGTTAGGTTAGCCCACCACGCTGACCGGCGCGTTGGCAGAGTTCACATAGCTTTAGAGAAAATTATGTAGATGATTATGAACAATTTAGTCCGCACATAACTTGTAAAAGTCGTTGCTGTGCACCGTGGCTTAAAACCCTCTGCGTAGCTGTCTGATGGTCTCTCTACTAGTGCTTGTGTTTAAAATAGTGAAATAAAATGTGTAATGGCATTGAATATAGATCACCTATGCAATAAACTTTATTAGGACAACTCTTTTACATCTTCTAGACGAGATCATACAGAATGCTACGCACAAGCTTCGACCTGCATTAGCAATGAATTTAATCATAATTATTTCATGCCATATTTTGCAAGGACCAACCCTCTTGTGATTAATAATCCGAAAAGACAAAGGTTAAAGGTACCTGACGATAATTTAGATAAACAGTATATTTACATACTTATGATCTATTTAATGTGATAAGGAAGTTCGTATCATGCGAGTAAATGCGTTATCAGAAGTTCAAGTAAATGAGTACTGGTGAGAAAAGATGTACAACTTAATTTCATGCGAAAGCTAGTATTGTTGTGTGGTGAGGTTTAGACTAACAAGGTCTTATTGCAACACAAAAACTAAGTATAATATCAGACTTTAGTGCACGACTTACATTATTTTAGACCAAGTTTCAACGAAGGTTTATTTCAATTTGGCACTTAGATTTGTTAAAAAGATTTCTAAGTTCACAAACATTTTGAATTAGTCTACGATAACTTTTAGATAATTTTTCTCCAATGAACTTTTCCAATTTCCAAAAAAACGTTATAAGCCGTTGGAGCAAGTTCTCCAGGTAGTATGGGGAATGTTGGGAAATTTCAATCTCAGCTCAGCTCGCTCTAATTTAGCGATAATGTGCCGTGATGTATGTGATCTAAGTGTCCGTTGTCCTCAAGCAGCAGTTTGCTAGAGCGACTGATGTCGGTTGTTTATCGGCCAGGTTTTCCATCATGGTTTTCAATTGTTAACAGATATGCTTTAATTTCCTGTCCCGATCCTGGGAAGATAAAATCCGACTCCTTTATAATACTTTTAAGGCTGATTTTGCATTAGCTGAACACAACATCCGCTCTCTACACAGGATATACTTAAATTGTACTTAGTTCTTACTCAGCTAGGTCTTTATGTATTACTAGAGGACGCCAGTAGCTACGCCAGCATTTTTTTAAATTTACCCGTTTTGGCCGATCCCGTGGGAATTTCGGGAAATCCCTTCTTAGTGCACCCCTACGGTCCCCAAGGAACATACATGCCAAATTTCAGCTTCCTGCACCCAATAGTTTCGGCTGTAGCGTGTCTGTCAGTCAGTCAGTAACGCAAGGATTTTTATATTAAGATATGCTGTTGTATTACTTAGGTTGTCTGGAAGAGATCGCATTTTGCGATAAGACCGCCCTGTTGAGCAACTGATTTTAAGTGACTTCATTAAATATTGTATCTCCTTATGTTTACTGGTGTACAATACAGTGTTAATCTATCTATCTATTTATTCTATTAGAAATTATCAACAAAACATTTTTGTTTAAATCAGATAAAATTAAGAAAATAAATACAGGACTAATTAAATTAATAAACAAGACAATTTAATGAGTTATTCATGTTCCCAAGTGCGGGCCCACTGGCTGTAGATTGATGTTAATTAGTTTACTTCCCACTGTTATAGCGAGCGCCTGGCAGTCACACGTTACGGGTATTGTGACCACAAGCTGACGATCACGCGACGACCCACCACGGGACAAACCACTTCAGAAATGTACGCACAAGTGCTGTTTGTAATCGTTCTGTGTGCCGCAGCCGATAGCGCCAGTTACCAAGGATACGGCGACAGTCAATATTCCACCTACTCAAGTTACAGCACCCCGACAAACCAATACAGCCAATATCCATACAAAACTGGATCTGGCAGCTACAGCAGTGATATCGCCAACTTCCCCGCCACCCGTTACCCCAACTACTCTCCTGGTTACTCAACGAACAAGTACGACACGTATACGACGCAGCGGTCTAATGTGTTTTACCCACCTGGCGGGTACAGCACTCAGAGATATGGAGACACCTACGGGCAAGGGCAAGGTTATGGCACTGGTTATGGGAGCAACCGAGGCTTGGGATATGGCCAGGGTACAGGATACGGCCAAGGAACAGGATACGGACAGAATACAGGCTACGGCCAGAGTACAGGATACGGCCAGCGATCAGGATATGGTTCGGGATACAATACCGGGTACAGCAACAGCTACAGTTCTTACGAGATGGCTTTCATGGGGAATATGGGGGATTACTGTATAAACAGGTCCCCTCAGACTGCTATATGGGTGGACAGCCTTATGGGCATGTGGTATGGTGTGGAGTTTATCCAGCACTTAGCCGGTGATTCGCGAGTGGACTACGCGAGGACTTGCATCGTTATTCACATATCGGAACCTGTTGATCAAGTAAGTACATTTTATTACTTGGAATTATTAGGACCTGTTCAAACTCCTATAAATAGGCTTTATCTGGCAAATAAATTCAAAATTAAAGCCTATGGTTTTAACTGCCGTTCGCTTCATTGCAACTTAATTACAAAACCTTAATTATTATGTCATTTGACTGGCCTGTTTGCCTAGTAGTCCTGTAGTTGCGAACCCTGGCTGCTAAATAGTCAGGAACCCTGACTGCTAAATAGCCCTCCTATGGGTTTGATTCCCAACTAGGACAAATATTTGTGTGATGTGCAAGATTGTAGTGTGTAGATATAATTTGTTTGTATTAAAGATTATACAAACACGTTTATCATTTAGCTGGTCATAAGGTGTCATAGTACAAGCTTCTTAGTTTGGAATCAGATGACGGTTATGTGAGTTCTCCTATGGTGTGTTTATTAATGATTGAGTAAAGTACATAATAATAAGTATTACTTGAAATCATATCCTTATATTACTTAAGTAGGTATGGATTTCAGGTTAGCTTATCTGTATTGTAAAGTTTTAACAAGTATTTTTTTTGTAATGAACCCTTATAATAAGTACATAAAATAATATTGTGCTGGGTTCAAATCTTTTCAACTTTTTAAACACACCATTGGGTTTTTCATTTGGCATTTATGAAGATATATAAATATGGATGAAGCAATAAACTATCTCATGTGGTTTGGTTTTTATTTTTTATTTTTTACTAGAGAGTGCCTACGGCTATGCCCGCAATATTTTTTGATTTACCCGTTTTGCCCGATCCCGTGGGTATTTCGGGAAATCCATTTTTAGTACACCCCTGTGGTCCCCAAAGAACATACAATGCCAAATTTCATCTTCTTGCGCCCAATAGTTTTGGCTGTAGAGTGTCTGTCATTCAGTCAGTAACCAAGGATTTTATATATACAGATTAGTGAAAGACTCTTTACGTATTAGGTACGCTGAATTTATGGAACGTTAGGTCTTGTCCTTTTCTTTATACGACCCACAGAGGGTCATGTCCAATTTGCTTCAGTAGATTATATTCATATACGAGTTTATTGCCATTGATATAGGTCCAATAAACCAATGATATCTTATGAAGGCTGGGACCTTCAGTATATTATTATGGCGCTGGATTGGCTATTCGGTTATCAAGTCATTGTCACCATCATCAGCCCTATATAATAATAATAATGGGAAGCCGCAAGAGCTATTAGCTCGGGGGTGGAAGTGTCATTCTCAAGGGCGTAATTACGGGGAAACCCGCTCCGGGTCACGAGACCCGCGATGGCGAAACCGGTGCCGCACCGCTCTATACCCCTAGCCACTCGCACCGGTGTTGCCCTCTGGCAGCCTTTATGGCAGAGTTTGTTTGCTTTTGGCGGCTGTTTAGAGAGGGCCCATCTAGTGAGTTGGCGAGTCACCACCTGCCACGCGGACGGAGCTATAGGAGTATCACTGGCAGGTGCCTTTTTTTATCCATAGTATCATTATTACCAGTCCATTTAACGCCCATCCCAATAAACCAGTAAATTAGACTCCACATCATTGCAATACTCCTACATTTGCTGCGGCTAGTCCATAGCTGTACTCAGTAGTGCAGTTGTGGAGGCTCCGCGGCATGTGTCCCATCCCATTCTAGATTAAAGTTCCCTACGGGCCTCTAACACCATGTTAGAAGAATAGCCGTGAAAAAGATTCACATAATAATAATGCTACTATAAGAGTATTTAGGCAGGTGCCGTTTTTCATCCATAGTGTTCACCTAGAGCTAGACGAATCCATTAAACACCCATCCAAATAGCCCAGATTAATTAGGTTCCATACAAGTAGCAATAGTCTTGAATCTGCTGCGGCTAATCCGTGACTGCACTTAATAGTGCAGTTATGGAGGCGCCCCAGCAGGTATCCCATCACATTCTAGATTAAAACTCTGACTCTGCGCGTTGGACCTATCTCTGCGTGTACGCCTGCCAAAGAGCCGGTTATTCTTCTAACATCAAAGGTTAAAATAATAGCCGTGGTAGATAAACAAATAATGATAATAATATTCTACCACATTCACAACCACAACACCATCTAGTCCCAAACTAAGCAGAAGCTTGTACTATGGGTACTAGATAATGGATAGACATACCTACATATACACATTGTTTTTGTAAATACATACATATTATACATAGATACACCCAGACCAAGACAAACATCCATGTTCATGCACACAAATGTTTGACTTGAGCGGGAATCGAACCCGCGACCTTCGGTGCAGCAGTCGCTTACACTCCCGCTGCGCCAACCGGTCGTCACAGAATACAGTTCCGCTGCAATGCACGGGCCTCTTCTCACTATGAGGTGGGTAAGCCCATAGTCCACCACGCTGGCCAAGTGAGGGTTGGCAGACTTCACATGTCTTACAATAACATTATGGAGAACTCTCGGACACACCGGTTTCCTCACGATGTTTTCCTTCACCGATAAGCAAGCGATAATTAACAATTTAATACGCACTTAACTTCGAAAAGTCATTCGTGCACGCCGTCGATTCGAACCTGTGACCCTCTGCGTAGCAGTCTGTTAGTCGGTGCACTCGGCTTGTCAGAAGGCTTTTTATCAGATAGTTGTGTTATTTTTTATCTTAATAAAGCCATTATAGATTTACATAGATAAAAATAAAGTGGCTTTTGTATGTTTGGTAAGGTAGGTACTTACATGAGTTAGACTAGCCTATGTATGGACAAAAAACAAAGAAGGCCTGTATTCAACAGTGGAAACATATTGGGTTTGGGGGTCGGTACCCACTGGTCCCCTAATATTCGTCCCCCGGAATAAAAGTTGTAGATTGGTCCCCTATTTTGGTGCCCATTGGTACCCCGGTAGGGGACCAGATTATTTTAATTATTTTTGCAGGTACCCACTCGTACCCTGGAATAAAATTAAACTTCGGCACCTACTCAGGTGCGTTTTGGCCACCTAATAAAAACCGTTTTAATTTTTAGGTAAAAAATATTGTCATCGTTGTACATTCGTGTACAATATTGTTACGATATTAATAATTAAGTAATATCAATAATTTAAAGTATGTACTATAAAATAATCAAATTATATTATAGTATATATGGACTCTCATCGAAGTGGCTAACTGTATTGTTGGCCACTGTTCGCATTTTCCCGGAATTTGTCAAGGTGCAATCAGTTTGTTTTAGGTTTAGTCGCTAATCTAAGCGCAGTTAACTGATAGACTCTTGAGTAAAAGTAAATATTAATTAGTGTGTGTGTTCTGTAAAATTAACTACTGAATTAAGTGAGTGACCAAATATGAGTATAAAAACATGTAAGTAGTATTTTTTACACTTCTTTACATAGCTCATATACTGATAAATACACAGTTTATATTTTTCGGAGCTAGTTTTGAATATTTATAGGTAAAACATTTTAGAAATCGATTTTATGAAAGGTTAAGAGATTCTTTTCTTGTTTCGTATCTACGTCTTCTTTCTCTTAGCGTTATCCTAGTTTCAGTCTGGCGTCCGCTTTCTAGTCTAACCGGATTTGGCTGAATATTAGCTTTTCCACGGAGCGACTGGATGTCTGACCTCCGCAACCCGAAGGGAT
Source organism: Euclidia mi (assembly GCA_944739405.2). Taxonomy (NCBI): domain Eukaryota; kingdom Metazoa; phylum Arthropoda; class Insecta; order Lepidoptera; family Erebidae; genus Euclidia; species Euclidia mi. The sequence continues at coordinate 45,585,877 of OX123187.2, forward strand.
AGCGATATTCCATGGTTTAGACTAGTGTCAGTTTAAGAAGGTACTGACGCCCTGTAACGACTGTCAAAGATCTTCATGACAACCGGGACCGACGGCTTGACGTGCTCTCCGAGGCACGGGACAAGCGATAATTAACAATATTGTTTCGTATCTACGTACGTACACATAATCTCTATCTCTGTTCCAACCCTTCGTCACCCGTCTCTGTTCCAACCCTTTTAACTAAACTAAAAAACGTTGGTATAAGAGGAATCCCTCTTAAATTTTTTTAAAGATTACCTCACGGATAGACGACAAATGGTAAAGATAGACCAGTTCACTAGTGACGCGGCGGATCTGTCATTCGGCGTGCCACAGGGAAGCGTACTGGGACCTACACTTTTCCCAACATATATAAACGATCTCTGCAACTTAAAAGAGTTAAACGCTAATATTTTTGCCTACGCCGATGACACGGCTGTTGTCTTCTCTGGGAAAAACTGGTCGGAAGTCAAACTTCACACAGAGCTGGGTATGGCCCATATTGCTAACTGGCTCAATGACAGTCTACTCACCCTAAATACATCCAAAACCAATTACGTCTGCTTCACCATCTCAAATCGTTCGCAACCGGAGGAGGACTTTACAATTAAAATACACTTTTGTAACAAACCTTTTTATAATACCTGTAAGTGTCCAAAAATAGATAAAGTACCACAAGCAAAATATTTAGGTGTCATAATTAACCAACGGCTTTCGTGGTACTCTCATCTGGAACACATCACTGGAAGGCTTAGGAAACTTGGTTGGATTTTTAAAACCTTACGGTACGTCGTCCCTACTCAAATCAATAAAAATATAGGTCCGCCTAGAAATCTATTAAATGAAATTTATAATGCAATAGCAAAATCAGTTGTGATATACTGTATCTTTATATTTGTTTCATTTTTACCTTTAGTACGTGACTGTACTACAACCATAGGTACTGAAAATAAATATCTAATTAGTAGAGTAAATGGGAAATATAAATTATTTAAAATAAAAAATAGAGCAGGGTACGAGTGGGCACCACAAAAATTGGAGGGTACCAGTGGGCACAGGGTCCGAATTTCAGGGGACCAGTGGGTACCGACCCTTGGTTGATAATGATGGGTATTAAATTAATGGACACAATATCATGTGGATTCAGAAAATTAAATATAAGCTCGACAGCGCAACCTGTTCGCGTGACCGATTAATTAGCCACGAAGACCTCAAAGGCACATTTGCTGAACTGTTTATTGCAACAAAATAGCTTTCCATACTTACCTTGTATTTTTACGTGGAGTTATATAATATTACGTATACCTAAGCAGAAGATAAAATTAATTATGGTGAACACTATTTTACACAGGACCTAATTATAATTCATTGGGTTTTTCCGTTAGGAAATTCTCAGTAGCAGCACGGAGTCTGGTAATGTGTCCGGTACGGCAATAGCCTCGCCCGTTTACGTGGGACCTGAAAATTCATGGCGAAATGTGGATGTAATATTACACCTCTGCCTACCCCTTCGGGGATACAGGCGTGAGTCTATAAATAAATAAAATAAATTATAATTCAGAAAAAAATGAAAACTTAAAAGTAATTGTCTAAAAGGAAAATTCAGTAAAGCTAAGTAATCACATAATTACAAACGTTTAAACTGGACTAATAAAAGTTATTGTGATGTTAGTGGCAGATCACGAGCGGGTCTAAGTCAAGTAATTGATGCTTTCCATTGAAAAACCATTGAGTAATGACAATTAATGAAGTGCCCTCGCGCCGCGCTTGTTGTGACAAACTACAACGAGCTTTATTACTCCATACCACAGACTTCATAAACTGTCACAACTGCTATTTTATATAACAACTAGTTGCCGCCCGCGGTTTCACTCGCGTTGTACAAATTAACAAGTCATAACAAGTACGCTATGACTGAACTCAGAAAGAGTTCCATCTGTCCAAATTTTATCTTTCTTTTATCGAAATCGGCTGTAAATGACCGAAAAAACATTATCAATCCTCACAATCTTTCAAGGTTATTAATAGTAGTAGAATGACACATTTATTCATCTCATGACTCATCTCATAAATTGATACGTAGGTATATTTATTATTTATCCATAGGTTATGTTACTAATTATCACCTGGTGACATAAAAAATATGCTAAAGTTTCAAACCGTAGTAATTACTTACTCTATAAGGATATTGGAATTAACGATACGATATTGGAATTAAGTACTACAGTTCCTGCTCAAAATATTTTCAAACTCTCATTGTAGGTAAGTCACTCTCTCGCTGTATAATCTCTCATATTGTCTTCAATGGTAAATAACAAATATCTATTACAAAGTAGGCAACAGGGTAAGTAACTTCTGGATCAAAGTATCCACAGCTGCATACATATTGCCGATATAATCCTGACCTGTTTCTATGGCATGTCATAAGAAGATTGGCTTATGCTAGTTTTATACGTAGAGCTTGATGTCTTCTAATTTCGATTACAACTTTTGCCAGCTTATTTGCCAACCAGGACTTTACTCCCATTGATCTTTATATTATTTTATTCTACTTCCTTAAACTTTTGATCTCAGACGAAGATCGATCGTCATCAACTCAGGAAAAACTAAACACATCCGGTTTAACATTATATTGCAACATAATTATGAAAGGAAATTGTATTGCTCTACGCGTGTCATATTGTGCAATTCTATGTCCGATATTTCACTTATAACATGTATGTAATTTTATAGGCTTTAATATTAGATCAACTTGGCTAAATAATGAGTAACTAACGTCTTCTTAATGAATTGATGAGGTTTGCTGTTATACATTGCACAACATTTCTTTGTAAATTTTTGAAAGTAGATTTTCGATAGGACATTGATAAGAAAGATTCTCTATTTCCAAGCTCATAAGTGCGAGATTAATACTATATTAGTATTAAATTAAAACAGAGATATTATATTAAAGCATGTAATGCAACATCACATATTTCATACTTTACGTAGGTACAAGGAAATATGGTACCTATATACATAATATTTCATTTGTTGATACTAATATAGTGAAATTTTAGCAATCGATACTTTATCTGTTAAGGAAAATATTGTTTACGTTGAGTACGTTTATGTTTAGACAACGTGGGATTACCTACAGCAGAGCGGCCAGGTCTGCTCGTATAAAAGCATCGGGTCAACTGTGATAACATCAAGCCGAGTGAGTCAGGCGCGAGCGCCGAACCTCTCAGTCGGCTTACGGCTACGATCTTTTATAAGCGCAATATTTACGCGCGCGCATTTTTCAAACACAGACGTTCGACACGTACGAATTTAAAAAATAAAAATATAACAACATCCGAGCTGAATACCAGTGTGCGTTATGTGAAAAAAATAAATCGGTGTTTGAAAATGGAATACTTACTTCGTAGTTGGATCGTTCTGCTGCTGTTTACTTCAGCATTCGCATTCGAAGAGTTTATAATTTACGGCGGCGGCCTTGAAACCAATGGGACTGAAAGCAACGATAGGAAATCCAATGTGACTTGTGTTCGGGAACATTTGTATGACAACTGGAATATCTCGGAAGTGTTCGGGCAGTGGAAAGTGCTGGAATTGTACACGCATCTTGGCGTCGAAGGTGTTGATACGTACCACAGCTGCCCTAAAGTCACAATTTGGGAGTCGGAAGAGTTCCCCACCACAACATTTGGGGTAGGTCTATTGCTTTTCAATGAGCTTTTGTTTCTCGGTCATGTGAGACGTGCGAGACGGATTTAGGTATAAATTTAACAGATTAGTGACTGTTCATTGAAATGTACCTGAAATAGATTGTGACTAACTTATTTAATATATCGTGATATTCATTTCATTTCGGAAGCGCTGGCATTTCCTTGAGAACTGATACATGTTAATCAATTTTATTTTTGGCTTTGAGCTAACTGTAAATTGTGATATTAGATATAGTCGTCAGTATATTGGAGGAAGTCAGTATTTAGTTTATATTTTTATTCACACTTATGCCTAATGCATCTGTTCTCGTCACGGCAATAAGATACGAGTTGATTGTATTGTGTAACTCCTTCAATTGAGCAAATTTTATTGTACAACTGGCTGTGTTGGTCAGTCTAAATTCCTTGATCATTGGCTAGCATCTGCATAGATATTTTGATCTCTATTTATATGTGTTTTAAGGCTGAAAATATGTTTTATGTTTGAGACGATAGAGTTTAGAAGTGCACATTTGTAAGTAGGTAGGTGTATGATTTGGTTACTATTATGACTAAGTTGTACTAGGTCTCTAAGCTATGAGCTGTGCCAATTGACAATGTCTAGTGTAAAAAAGTGCAAAATAGTAGCTTGTAAAGGCATCTTAGTAGCATGTAATTTTTTTTTTAGTTCTTTTTGTTCTCATTTAATTAATAGGTAAATAGGCAATTGAGCTTTACTTAGGAAAATCATAAGACTGATGTCGTTATAATTTTCTCATTGAGGTAGGAAGGTAGATACCAAAGTACCTACTTACGTATATTTATTTATAAATTTAAAATAAATAGATAAGTACTATATTTTATTGAGCATTATTTTTGGGCACTTTTATCTTATATTCTCTAAATCGGCAATGTGATGACAGTGTTAAAATGTACTTACTTAAATCTGAATATACTTTATAGGCACTGATTTTTTTAGACGCAAACCACAATGCATTTAAATATTTATTGTAAAACTTCATTTATAATAAACTTGTATTATTTATCACCATTTCTTACGACTCTGTCACCCTTATTGCACCTTGATAATAAATTATACTGTTTTTGTTGCTCAATAGACTTGCATTATAAAAACTATGTCCTTAGTCGGTCTATTGTGACGGAATGGGGAAGTAGAACTGATTTCAGGGCTTCAACAGAAAAAGTCTGCTCGCTACGACCTCGATTCTAAGTAATAATAATAATACAGGACTTCTACCCTAACGATATAACCTATTCTCATCATCCTCCTAGCGTTATACCACTTTCAACCAAGAGTCCGCTTACTAGTCTAACCAGAATGGCTGAATATTAGATTTTTCAACTATACCTATAACCTATTCGATGGTACTGTATTGAATAACCAATCATTGGTATTGCTTCTTTTACATACACACAACACCATCTAGTCCCAAACTAAGCAGAGCTGGTACTATGGGTACAATTTTTTTTGTAAATAGATACTGTCTATACCCACATATCTACACAAAGACAAACAGTTTCGCGCACACAAATGTTTGACTTGAGCGGGAATCGAACCTGCGACCTTCGGCGTGGCAGTCGATTACACTCCCGCTACGCCATTGATAGATAATAATATGTACCTATTGATGTCATTTTAAGCAACACGTTTGGCGAAGTGGTTTAAGCCGCCACCACTGCACGGTTTATCACCACCGCTATGGGTTCTGTACCTAAACGGAACACATTAAGGCGAGGACATATTATGTGAATTGGGCGTCAATAGGGGTAAATTAAAACCGTTTTTCTCCGTAATTGTTATAGAAAAGCAACCCAAAAAAAATATGTCTTAATCTACATCATATAAAGCACTTTCTCTTCGGTACCAAATCCTAAAAAAAGTATTTTAAATATCTGAATAAAATATGCAAAGTAACCTCTGTTTTTGTAGTTATTACCTTTTTTCTCCTAATCTATCAATCATAAGATTGTTTAAATTGAATCAGCCTATTATATATTTCAAGAACACCAAGGCAACCTTCAGCTTATTTTTGCAAATAACTTTACTTATTATTTTCTAAGGATTTTTTTACGTCACCGATACTCGCAAATCGCGCGTGGACAACTAACCAGTAGTACGAGCAAGGTCAACGGCGTATATCCATGATCGGAAAATTGATGTTCCGTTTCTGGGTATTCTTTGTCCTTGTTTAATAAGTTCTTTGCGAGAGTTTTTTCCGGATATCCTGATGTGAGTTATCCATTCTACATAGTATCTTCACAGCATTGAGTAATCAATAGCTGGACTCGAGCTTCTTCTAATTTGGCCCACAGAAGTCAATAGGAGGATTTGGCCTAGGTACATACCACGCTGGCCAGATAGGTTGCTGGCGAGCTTTCCCTTTCCTCGCAAAGATACGAATCATCATCGTCATTTCAGCCTAGAGACGTCCACTGCTGGACATAGGCCTCCCCCAAGGTTCTCCACACAGACTGATTTTGAGCCGCCCGCATCCAACCGCTTCCCGCGATCTTAACCAGATCGTCGGTCCACCTCGCGGGAGGTCCACCCCTGCTGCGTTGTCGTCTAAGATACGAATGTATGAACAATAATCCTATATGACCTCATATAAGTATAAAATATAAAAATAAAATATCTTAGAATTCACATCATCTCGAGTTGTGAATCAGCCGGCAGATATTAATTTATCACTCATTAATTTCTCTGAAGATGTTCTTAGTAACACGTAATCAAATACATACTTATATCAAGTCTACGTTGGTAAATTGGCAAAGGGAAAATCACAATTATACATAAACGTATTCACGTATGTTAGTAATGCAATATTTGATGCGACGATAGACATCCTTTGGCCATAATCACAGTCGAAACGTCACAGACGTCAAATTAATTAACACCTATTAAATAAACTTGTATGATGAAAAACCTGGCAAACTGGAAATCAAATTCAAGCTTAGGTATATACAAAACAAGAAACAAGTATACAACCGATATCCATGTTTTGGACTTCAGGTGCGAGTAGTCCGGATAGAGCGTTATGAACTCTATAAATTAGTGGAAAACTGTTCGTACGTATTTATCTTTGTACTGACTGGTTGGCAGTTCGTAATAGGTCAGTAAGTTAAGCAAGGCTTGCACAGGTCGCCACCTGGATGGATCACCGCTTGTGGCATCTACATAGCGCAAACGTGCTTTGGCGGGCACGTAAAGCATGACGGTCCCGGTTATTGTCTCAGGAGAAGAAGTTTAGGCTACGTTGGAAGCCTTCAGGCGGACTGAAAACTCCGATAGGTACCAGTTGGTCACCCGCTCACATGAACAGAAGAAGACTATCTTCTTGTTCATATATCATAAGTTCTGTGGCTTACAAGTTTGAACAGGCAATGCAATATGAGTTTTTGTCTCGCCATACGAAGAAAAAGGTACAATAATGAAAATGTGTAGCTTGTTTGGGCCATGTGCCAATAATTTAAAACAATAATATATTTATTGTTTATAAGACCGAGGCTAGAGGTCTGATAATAATGATGTCAATATTTGGAACATTTTAGTTACCTATAAAAATATTGTTATTCAACATAGATTATATTATGCATGTAGGTATGTCTCTCACAATGCACTTCAAATTAAAGGTTCAATTAATTGCGTGTTTGTCGAAAAAAATAGGCATACCTAATCGCAAATAACGTTGATAACCTTTTGCATTCCATTCTGAAGGTTCAAATGATTCACTTTTATAATTAAGTCATCACAAAAATAAAGCTCATCTAACAATAACATAAGAACGTAATTTTTCAAATTGGCGACCGAAGAAGTAAGTCTTTTCGAGTAGCAAAGTGAGCCTTTGAGAGGTGAAGCTGTAGGTCATCCTTTCAAGCTTGAAGCTTGTTGAAGAATGATCTCGAGGCAGCAGGGTAACCCACCTCGTTACAGGCCCCTGGCATTCTCATCTGACTTTTGACTACTCGTATTATATTGTAATGTCAACTAATCACAAAAAAAATAATACTCTACACGCTACCACATACACACATCACCATCTAGTCCCAAACCAAGCAGAGCTTGTCCTATGGGTACTAGATAATGGATAAACATACATATATGCTTTTTTTGTAAATACAAACATATCATACAAAGAAACACCCAGACCAAGACAAACATCCATGTTCAAGCACACAAATGTTTGACTTGAGCGGGAATCGAACCCGCGACCTTCGGCGTAGCTGTCGCTTACACTCCCGCTGCGCCAACCGGTCGTCATGCAAATTTGTCTTAGCACATTAAAAATGGCATGAACTATAATATGCGTTTTCGTACTTATAATCACTATTACAATTTCTATTTTTCTCTTTGTGTGCTTACTAATTTATTTTATATTTCACGTGTGAATAAGGCCAAATTCTTGATAAATAGAACTAACTAACGATCTTTTTGGAATAGACTGATTATGATCGCGGGTCAAATAAACTGGTACTCATCTGAATCAGGTCATTCGTAGCAGTTACAATTATTATTAGACATCAATTTCATAAATCTAGTCTTCTTTATGTCTAATACTGGTATTCACTGGCGGCTCCGCCCACGTGAATTATACACCAAAATATCTTCTTTAGGAATCGAACTATCTAACTCCTGGTGAAAACCCTTTGAAAACCGTACAAAATTACGTTCGTAGTTCTTGAGTTTATTGCGTTCATCACATACAGACAGGACGGAAAGGCGACTTGATTTTATAATACTTATGTTATGACAAAAAGGTCATATATCTACTGAAGCAAATAGTATTGGAGCATCGCATATCGGCCCAAATCTACACGTGGTTAAAAACTAAATTGAACAGTAATATTGCGTAACAGCGACATACACACCTTTTGTTACATTCATTCATCGTTTCCGAGTGTGGCTACGTTAGTACTATTAATTATTCTGTGGTGTGGCGTCGTCTGACGTCAAAGTGTACGATTCTTATCATGGCATAAGAACCAGGTAGGACGGCTTCACCTGCCCTCCGAAGCAAGGTAGAGCTCTGCTATAATTGCCTTACAAACGATCACCCGTCCTAATGATGACCTTAGTGCACTTTGCTTAACTTGTCAGTTACAAACGGAAAGATAAGTGCTATGACGCGATATTTCTTTAGATATCTGAAGGCAACGAAGGGACGAAAATATCAAAAATCAAACAAACATTAGGTACTACTCGTAGTAACGAGATCAATGTTGTTTGTGTAGGTACTTGACAGATGTACACATAATCACAGTGAAGTACCAAACAAGTCATAAAAGATAGCATGTGTGTGATTGTGAGCTATTAAATAATCAGTTTAAAATAGCAGTACTTCAATAAAGGCTATTCTTGACGCTCAATTAAATGACAATGCAACCGAGCGCACGTCCCTACATATAGTACATAATAATATATACTAATAGAATCCCGCCTGTTTCCCGAACGGATAGACAGAGACTATGGAGCTCCATTTGCTACGATCTTGAAATACTTCTCTTGCACCCTTGCTTGCTCATAAAATTATTTTTCATTAATGATCTTCGGTTTCGAAAAAAGTGCCTAAGATACATTTGATTAGACTTAAATAATGCTAGTAGTAGCGCTCATATTGTGACTTGACATTCGTGATATATCGGCAAACTAAAGCAGCGTACACGAAAGTCACCACTTAGATGGAGCTACCGTACTCTGAAGGTCACGTAAAGCTGTCGGTCCCCGTTCTTGCCTCAGGACATGAAACGCCAAGCCATGTCCACGGAGGCCTTGGGGCGAACTACAAAATGCCGAATCATTCTCACTAGTTCCACCAGCAATTAGTTCCATGGAACTAGTGAGAATTTTTTTTCTCAGTAGTTCCATGGACTTAATAACTACGGTGGAACTACTGAGAAAAAAAAGTCTCACTAGTTCCATGGAACTAATTGCTGGTGGAACTAGTGAGAATGATCCAAATGCCGACACTGGAGTTGGCCGCACATATCCACGAAAAGATGAAGTGTTGGTTCAAATACTCACTGATATCTCGTGATGTGTAGAATGGGCTACACATCGAGGATCGATGGTGTATCCAAGTTTTTTAAAGATATGATTCTTTAATGCCTGCTAGGTTTATTGCTAGCGTCACTTGGTTCTTACAATTCGTGAATAAAGAGTTTGCCTGTGCTCCACAGTGGCTGTAGATACCCGTAAATAAGTCGGTGCTAGGCACAGGGCGCAGACCCGCAGTATTTACCAGATTAGGACCACAAACAATAAACATACTCCACCGTCAGGGTACTCATAGACGACAGAACGCCACTTGCTTCCAATCTTACAAATCTTACGCGCTTGTTTTACATTCATTGCTGTTTTCATACACGCTCGTGATGCCGAGTGCTTCGGACCTTTCCTTTTTTAAGACCTCCCCAATTCGGTCGCAAATACATTGGAAATTACTACATTGCTCCGCCTATATTGATTGTTCGAAGATCTACATATTATTATCTTCATTCGTGACTCGACGGGCTCGCAGTCGGCATGAGTCTGGGTGTCATTGCTATTTTAACGTTTATTACTAAATTGCATGCGGAAAATAATTTAAATTTAATAAATTATATGTAACTCTCTATTTTAAAAGGAGAGGGCAAGCCTATTGCCGTTACCGGGCACATCACCAGACTCCGTGCTGCTACTGAGAATTCGGAAAAACCCAGTAACACTTTTTAAAGTCAAGTGCGCATTAAATTGTTAAATATCTTACGTTAAGCCATCGGTCTCAGCTGGTATAAAGATCTTTGACAGTAGTTATAGGATGTCAGTAGTAGTGCCTCATTAAATATGTATTTTTGCTATCCCTTTGGTTTACGGAGATCAGACAGGCAGTCGCTCTGTGGAAAAGCTAATATTTAGGGATATCCTGTTTTTTGTATTCCTTAAATAACAACAGACAAAGTTCATTTAAGCATGATGAAAAACAATCTGAGATCGTTATGTCTCTGAAATTATGGAAACCACAACACCACACACTCATTCAATCTAATGCGCTATTAACAGAACTGTAACTCTTGTTATTAGTTACATTTTTAATTTTTACGACGCAAATAAGTTAATCTCGTAGGGAATTATGTATTTGAGCCGTTTGGAGTCGAAACGTTGGGGTCATGGGGTCCAAGTGCTAGACCTCTTTATAGAGAGCTTGCAAAGAGACTGGTCGATGCCTCGAGTAACCAGAAGGCTGGTATGTACCTATCTTGTACAAAAAATTAGCATTGCTATTCAGCGTGGCAATGCTGCCAATCTTCTGAGCACGTTCCCAATAGGCGGCGATGTGGGGGGACTTTCCTGACGCCCTTTGGTTATTTATATTCTCTTTCTTATTGGTATTATATTTTAATATTTCTTATTTTAATAGTAGTTTTAAGTAGTTATAATTATTTTATTGTATAGGAAGTGATATCTGAATATTATTGTGTATCTGTATTTAATTTTTGTCCAATTAAACTTTCCTAGTCTTCGCACATTTAATTTCAATTTAATCGTTTCTTCCCGATTTCGTGGGGATTTCGGCAAATCCCTTCTTAGTTTACCCCTACCAATAGTATCTTCTTGGGTTTACGCGAATGTTACACATTGAAATTAAACTACAGTTTACGGATTTTATCGCGTTGTATTGGTTTCACTAAGTTATTACATTTGAAACTAAAGATCTAGAAACAATTTTTTTAATTTATTACTAGCTGACGTTTCGAATTCTTTACAGAATTCATGTTCACGGCAGACTGAGGTGATATTTGTCTTGTTCTTAAATGTCTGATGAATTTCAATTACCCCTACCAAGCGAAATTGTAGCTTCTGCTGTTAAAGCTGCCCATGCGAATTGTAGCTTCTTGCGTCTAATAGTTTTGGCTGTACGTTGTCTGTCAATCAGTGAGTAACGCAAGGATTGTATTCATACAGATAGGTGAGTCAGCGTGTTATTGCGGGTCGTGCACCGCGAGTTCGGCGACACTATTAGGCGTGTCATTTTGCATAGCGTGTATAGGGAGCCGGTACCGGGACGATACCGACCTCATTGTGCCATCCGCTCGATTGAGACCGCTTCCTACCCTCGCACACAGCTTCCGATTGCAAACTATAAATTTATTATCTGCTAATACATTTTACGATATCGCTTTTGTTAGATAACGCTTTTTAAAGATAGTTACTTTATAAATAGTAGCGGTAATAAGTATTGGTATACAATATTTTGTTTGATTTAAACATAATACTTCTATGAAAGTGTATGTAAGGCAGCGATAGCCGAGTGGATATACCAACAGACTGCTATGCAGAGGGTATCGGGTTCGAATCCACGGCGCGCACCAATGACTTTTCGGAGTTATGTGCGAATTTTTAATTATCGCTTGTCCCGTGCCTCGGAGAGCACGTTAAGCCGTTGGTCCCGGTTGTCATGAAGATCTTTGACAATCGTTACAGGGCGTCAGTACCTACTAAATAAACTGACACTAGTCTAAACCATGGAATATCGCTATCCCTTTGGGTTGCGGAGGTCAGACAGGCAGTCGCTCTGTGGAAAAGCTAATATTCAGCCAAATCCGGTTAGACTAGTAAGCGGACCCCAAATCAAAACTGGGATAACGCTAAGAGGATGATGACTTCTATGAAAGTGTTTATACCACATAATAATATGGCACAGATGCACTACAGAAAAGGCACCCATTGTAATGTAGAAAATTCCTACCTTTTAGAATTATCTGTATATATGAAATTCTTTTCTTCTGACTGACAGACAACAAGAATCTGAAATTTGACAATTATGTTTCTTGGGGATCGTAAGGGTGCACTAAGAATGACTTTTCCGAAATGCCCACTGGATCGGACCGAAATGGTTAAATTAAAATAAATAATGCGGGAAATCTGCAGCATGCTTTAGGAAGTACTATAGTTGTAGAAAGACTAGAAAGATTAATTAATAAATAACTATTTTTATTACATCATCATCAGCCCTATATACTGTCCCACTGCTGGGCACGGGCCTCTTCTCACTACGAGAAGGGCAAGACCATAGTCCACCACGCTGGCCAAGTGCGAGTCGGCAGACTTCACATGCCTTTCGAGGACATTATGGAGAACTCTCAGACATGCAGGTTTCCGCACGATTCTTTCCTTCACCGTTAAACAAGCGCTAATTAACAATTTAATACACACTTAACTTCGAAAAGTCATTGGTGCATGCCGTGGATTCGAACCCGAGACCCTCTGCGTAGCAGTCCGTTGGTCTCTCCACTCGGCTATCACTGCCTTATTATAACATAGTTGACCTGTTAGAATGAATGATATTTTGAACAAGTAAGTAGGTTTGAAATTTTGTTGATTGTTTTGTATTTCTGATGGCGTAATTGAGTGCGCGGGTGGTGGAATGTTAAAGGTGAACTTTTGGATAATATGTCTCGCTGAGAATTGTGGGAAGCGAATTGGGAATAATGTGGAGTCCGACAAATATCAGTTCCTACTCAAAGTGTTGTGTACCATGTGAGTTTGAGAAATGGAAGTACGATTAACGCCTGAAACGGTTAAATGTGCGAACGTAGCTGTGGGCATCCTCTAGTCTAATATAACTTTTGTCTACAAACAAAAGTATAGTACAGTATGTGTAGGTAGCTTGATATTATTTCTAAGAGTATCTTACACGTGTGTTAAGTAACTCTATCTTTGAGCAAAATTTGCCATATTACTCTGCCCAGTCGAGATTTAGACGGCTCCTGCTCATTATTATTATCTACATCGAGTTCAGCATCCTGTATTGTGCAATATTCAATTGAAATTAATTTAATTTATAATTAAAATAATAGCATTTTCCTCTCTTCTACATAATTATGCATGTTGCTGTGCCCTACAAGGTCCGTAATGTGTCTCTTATTGTAATATTGTAACATATTTATGTAAATTGTGGATTGCAATAAAATATTGAGTACCTACCTGTCATCAAACGTCGGCGCTTCTTTCAATCAATCAGTGAAGCCTTCAAGCCTCAGCAATAAGGAATATTAGCCTAGGTAGGTACCTATGGACTTTTTGATCACTCGTCAGCTGTACTTGCAGTAGGCCATATTTCCAAACTTACACAGGACCGGAGTTAACCTTGTCGACCAGTAATCTTGTTATCATGTCTGATTTCATCCATGTCAATACATTTCACCTTTATTTTCTATTAATGACCTGCGCAATTCTAATCCTTAACACAAAAATCAGTATACTAACAGAACTGTGCCCGCGGTTAGGTGGGCCCATTTATATCCTTCCTCAATAAATGGACTATCCAACGCTAAAATATTTTTTCAAATAAAAATTCTACTTTCGGAAAATAGTGCGTTCAATCTAAGAAACAAACTTTCAGATTTATAATATTAGTTATTTACTGCGTAAACTTATATTTCCTAAAGCCTAAAACACAACTTTGTATTTGTAACCCTGGTAATACTTGAACATTGTTGAAACTTGTCGAACAGAGTCCCATCGCGGCACCAATGTCGCACAAATAACACGCAATATAACCTCATTTCGTCGAAGTACCCCTTCTCGCTAGCCTTGTGTACAAGGCTTTGTACATCATAAAACTATATCTTACTCTTGCTATATTGTATGAATGACATGAAATGAGTACACGATTTCGTTGTTTTCTTATTTTTATAGTAGGAGCAATTTTTGTTAGAATTAGACGTGGTATTGTGAATCCTTAGCTAAGCTTAGTCTAGCCTAAAGCTTTTTTTTAGGTTGGTTCATGACATTTTTGCTATGGGTAGGTATGATTGGAACCCGTAATTTCAACCATTGGCCCGTTTAGTTCCAATCATTCATCATTACCAACATATCAGCCAAAAGATGTCTACTGCTGGTCATGAACCTCCCCCATGGCTCCACATAGACCGACGATGAGCCACCCGCATCCATCCGGTGCCCGTGATCCCAACTAGATCGTCGGTCTACGGTTCAGTGCTTGGTCTTCAGAACCTTTATGTTCCTACAGCTATCGGCTTTTCGGGATATGTGCCTTGCCTACTGCCACTTCTTCATGACTATTCGTAGAGCTAAGTCAGTGACTCGTTCGCCTGGCGCGCGCCTCATTTCTGATACAGTTTCTCAGGGAAACGCCGAGCATAGATCTCTACATCGCCTTCTGAGTGAATGTGAGCTTTTTGATGAGGACCATAGGCCCACTGGCAATACACACTGGTCAAAAACTTGTCTTGAGATACTGCAGAATATCGGAAGTGAAGATATGAGGAAGTTTCCCGAACGCTGACATTGTTATTACTTAATGTGGTCGTACAATAGAAATATAAATTTATCTATGGGCCGTACTTATAGCTGCTCTTAACTACGTGTTATCAATGGCTTAAAGTGCTCTCCAAGGCATTAAACAATCAATGAATAACAAAGAAAACTCAATGGCACCCGCTGTGGATTCGAACTCGCTTTTTCTTTGCGTGGCAGACTATTAAAATTATGTCACTGGGCTATCGCCACTTTATTATTATTAGTATTATAATCAGTTATTTGATTAATGTGTTTCCCTCTGGCGTCAATGTCATCAGTTCATACCGCTTTCTACAATAATTTTCCCTATTTATTCCATAGACTAATATATATTATAACATTTACTCTACACATACTTATGTACCTACTTTCTGGGAATAATGGTATTGGTTGCATTATTATCAGCCTTAATTAAGCACATTACTCTAGCCAAGCTACCATTCGATCTTCATAAATGTAAATGTTTCGAATTTCTATTCAGTTTTAATATTGAAAGATCGCCAAATATAACATCGTTCAAAATCACAAAAATATGTGTTTCTGTCAATTCAACACAGTATACCTAAACTAAACAAGAAAATGATTAGTTGTGCACCTAAAAACGTCTAAGACGTACAAAATAGCATAATATATGTTATCTGAGCGTTTCGGCAAACAACAATATCATATTCATAACATACATGACTCACAGACATTCGACAATAGACCAATTAAACGTCAACTGCTCCCACCCAATTACACATACGTATGACATGGTGCTTCTAAGGTATAATTTGTCAAATTTGAAGGTACCTATTGCAATTAAATGTGACCCGTGTGTCAGTACACCTCCCACGGTGACTGACGCATCCAGAAGCAACACAAAGGTCAATCTGCATGACCCACTTAATCTTCATGATCTTGCAGTCTCTAGAATACAATGACTAACGTACGAGTAAATTGGATTGTGGAATGGGTACAATTGCATACTGACTTACTATGCAGTATTTATATATTGATCTCGGGTCTTGGAACGCTATGTACCAGGGCCCAATTCTCCTAAATAAATACAGTTTCGATATAATGTCAGTGTCATACTTACTTCACAAAAAGCGTATTCTTCTAAATTATCTGATATTTGAATGAAATAGTAACGAGATCGTAATTGAAACAAGTGTCAAAATATGTGTCAACGACGAACTGTTTATTTCAAATTATACGATAATGACATTAGGTTATTAGAATACCACTTCTGAGTACATTCAAAATAAAATTTCAATGTCATATAAAAATACGAGAATTAGGCCTCTGATCTCTCTTTGAAGCGCGTGTAAGAAGATTTCACCCGTTATTAATATTTTGGTCAAGTATTCGGCCACAAGTAAAGGTTATTGTAGGCACCGCTACTACTAACTATTATGTATATCTGTCAATTTTTGGTTTTTAAAACTTTATAAACAATTCTGGTCCGTTTTGATCACAACGATGTAATTATATTCTTGGCGAAAATAAACATATTTTTAATTTATTATATGTAATTTCACCATTTCCCAGCCATCGACGGAGAATCAGCTGTTCCACGTCCAGAACATCAACGCGTTGTTCCGTCAGAAGTACAGGCACCTTCGGCTTCTGTGGGACGAGGCCGGCAACACCATCGAGTACTCGCTCTACTTCAAGAACGACTCCGCCGGCTACTGGCAAGTGCTCGATGGACAAAATGGTAAAATTCAATGTGATACTAATTCATGCCCTTCCTATAAAAAATTGAAAAGCTATTCTCATGTCAACATGATTGTGTCTAAAGATCCGTACTCACATACGGTATTACCTACTTGATAGTTTTACTCCAAAACGAGTAAAACTTTACGTGAGGATCGTAAAACTCACAGCTTGAAGGCTCCCATCGGGCCGGCTCGATGGAGAATTAAATAAAAGTAATTTCCATCGCACCTACACACCTACTCGAAGCGAGCCGCCGAGCTTGTCTCAAGCGTGTGTACGTGACCGCGAGTGGCGCGGATCGAGTCAGTCCGCTGTTGTGAATCATCTTACAAACAAGTGTTTAATGAAAAAATTGATTTACGAGTTTATTCCAAAAGTCTAATAGAAGAATTTATTAACTTATGTAGACTTCTTATAATTAAAAATTGCGAGACTTGCTAAATGTAGCCACCGTCTCCTTCATTGAAGACGATGCGAGCCTTCGAGCTGTGAGTTTTGCGGTCCACACGTTAAGTTTTACTAGTTTTGGAGTAAAACTATCGAGTAATACCGTATGTGAGTACGGAGCATTAGGGATATGTATGTACCTTTGTTTCGGCACTGTTGCAACCGCTATGATCATGGATGTATTTACGAAAGGCAATTCAGAAGTTTGTAATGTTGATGTTCATGAAAGTTAAAATTTCTATAGATCTCATGGTATCTAGTTTAAGCAATTATGTGTTTTACATATTTATAAGTGAATGGGATTACCTTATTATAGGTTAGTAGTAAGTTAGTAGGTATAAGTTAGTAGGTATCTGTCTACCTTATAATTCCTATAGTACCTACCTACATACATTCATTGATCGGAATATTCGAATGCTACCAATCAATGCCTCAATGACACCAATTACATATATACAGCCACTTTCTAGTCGCTCGGCGGTATTGGAAGATGTGCTTGTTCCATATCTTAATATATAAAATCCTTGCGTTACTGACTGACTGACAGACACGCTACAGCCGAAACTATTGGGCGCAGGAAGCTAAAATTTGGCACGTATGTTCCTTGGGGACCGTAGGGGTGCACTAAGTAGGGATTTCCCGAAATTCCCACGTGTTTGGCCAAAACGGGTAAATTAAAAAAAAAATGTAGGCGTAGCTGCTGGCGTCCTCTAGTCAATTATATAAATAGTGCATTGCATACTGCAAACCAACAAGAGACTAGGTTGTCAGGTTGTCACACAGGTTGCAAACTGCCAATCTACTATGACTATAAAGTCACGGATTTAGGATTGGCAGATTGCTACTTACTTACTATTCCTGTGAGGTATATTTTTTATATCAATTTCTGTGTCACAATAAGCATTGCAAAACTATGCTGTATTATTGATAGAATCCCAAAAAACGAAAGACAAATTTCTGGTAGGTGACGACTGTGTCCGTATTTTTCCAGTTTTCGACTCATTTTCTTCTCATTCCCTTTATGAGAACCTAGATATCCAAAAATCTATTAACATATTTTATAATGTTACATTACAGGAACATTGGCAAACCAAAACCGATACCAGCAGTTTACCGGTACGATACAAGTATTGAAAGCCGTCAGCGACCACCTGGTACTGAGCTTCTGCCAAGAGGGGGTCAATGGCAAATCAGCTCAGCTATTCTCCGTCCTTTTCTCTCGGGAACCGGGATCCATGCAACGATGGGAGTTGGAGTCCGTACACTCCTTACTGCAGAACAAGAAGCTATCTATCGCCTCAAGAAGGATGGTTTGCGGGAACAGCGCAGACCGACCGTTCTTCAGCATCGCTTCTTCACTCATCATGTTACTACTAGCCTACACGTTAGGCTCGTATTAATCAGCATCGAATCTAGGGATAATTCTATTTATACAATATATGCGTACGGCAGAATGACATCACCACTAGTAGGTTTTACGCCCACGTCAATAAATATACAACTATCGAAGATGACATAACGAACTGAACTTGGGAGTAGATTAGATACATTGTGCAAAAATAAGTAGTGTTTGTTTAGGACATGTTTTAGCGGAACAAATTACATGTTACTTACTGAGAGTCGTGATGCACGTTTTAGCATAAACTCGACGTTGAAAACAATAAGGAGAATTTAAAATTGCAAAGGTTTTATGGCAGGAAGAATATCGATGACTTAAAATAAAGGTGTGGAAGGAACGACGAAGACTTAAATTTTGTAGTTTAAAGTCCCATTGTGCGTATTTTATGTGCGTCTGAGAACGTCATTGTTCATATTGACTGAACTGACTTCAAACCGGTTTCATCTCGCTCGTCTTTGTCCCAACCGGCGAGATATTGAACCGCGTAGTTTCATATGCCACAATATTTGCTTGTGTGTCACTAAATATCCGTCCTTGCGATCTGAACGTAGTAGGTTACTTCCGCGGTGCTACTTTTGTGGCCGTAACCCAGTGTTCAAAAGAAAATCTCATTTCCTTATACGTGAGGTTTGGTTGCGAAATGCGATTGTTTGACGTCACGTTGCCACAAAGGTACGACAAATGTAAATAATATAGATGATACAGCTAATGACAGAGAAATTACTGTATACAATATTAATTTCTCTGGGTGCAATGCCAAAAAAAAATAAGTATTATTGTTTCGTTAGAAAACTATGCAATTGCCAAAATGTATTAAAGATTGTTCAGAATTTTTGCATATTGTAAAATTTGCTAAATAAGAAATGTTCACTATATTATTGTAATTTGAGCTAATGAGGCTTCGTTACATGTTGCTGTTGAATTTCACAATTCTTTATCTACTGCACAATTTAGAAGTACCTACCTATTTGGATACCAATATTTGTCATGACAAATGTTTTGAATATCCAAGTGCTTTATGGTACATATGAAGTCGTGGGCTCGGATACCGGTAAAATTTTCAAACCGTTATTATGTACTTGCCGCAAAACCTTTACATTTGGTTTCGTTCGCATAAACCGGTTTTTTTAAACCGATATTTGGAACAGTATTTACATAAAGGTTTTTTCGGATTAAACGGTTTAGAGCAATAAAAACCGGTTAATACGGACGCACCATAAAGAAACGCGGCGCGCTGCTACGATTTTATTCAGTAGTAAGATTTTTCGTTTGGCCACGTGTTTACCGACATGCCGTCCGTCGAATAAACCGGTTAATTTAGGTTAAAATAAAGTTCATAATCGTTCACGTTCTTAAGAAAAGTTCGGAGGAAAACCGTAATAAACCGGTGTTAGCCGGTATTTTTTAAACCGGTTCCGAGCCTTGGTAAAGCACTATGTAGAGTGCACACACGCCAACACGTCAAGCTGGACAATTTGACCTTTGTACCGTTCTTATGGCGTAGGAAATAAGTATTAAAATCATGGGCGTCGCCAAGGCGGGGGTAGAGAGGGGCAGCTGCCCCGCCTAGAGATTAATAAAACCGTACAATTTATACTTTTCTAAATACTTTTCTCATTTCCCATATGAACTTGCCCCCCCCCCCCCCCTTCCACAGGCCATCGGCTGACGTATTTTGCCCCCCCCCCCTCCTAGGAGATCGGCTGGCGACGCCCTTGATTAAAATCGTACTGCAACTGTACCTACAGCTTGATATTTCGCTGTGTACCCAACAAATGTGCAATTATTTACAACATTATGTGCCATGCCTGATGCTATTATTTAAAAAATATCATGATTCTCACTAGTATGTATCTTTGTTACTCTATTCGTCTTCTCGCAATATGACCATCATGTTATGTCAATGTTCTACCTGACTTTTATGTACCTACACCATAATGCTGTGTCGTAATAACATTCCCTATTTATTTAATACCAAAGATTTATTATACAAATATACCTAATATTAAGTTTATTTTTATGACGAATAAAATTTAAACATGATTTTTTCGTTTTAATTCATACTATCCTAAGTTTTAATAGTGGTATTAATATATTACTTCCTAAGGCTTGATTCAGCCAAAGAAAGCTGTTTATTGATTTACGTAGACACATACAAAAACTCATGCCTATTTCCCGAAGGGGTAGGCAGAGACTACGGAACGCCATTTATTTTTATGGTAATAGGCGGCAAACGAGCTGACGGATCGCCTGATGGTATGCAATTACCGTCGCCCATGGACACAAGCAACACCATAGGAGTTACAAGTGCGTTGCCGCCCCTTGGGGTTGGGAAAAGTGATAGGATGAGGAGTGGGACGAGGGAGAAGGAATAGGGGATAGGGCCTCCGGTACTCTCACTCACCGAACGAAACGCAACAGTTTAGGTACTGTTACTTTACGTCGATTTTCTGTGAGAGGGTAGTACTTCCCCAGTTG
Organism: Euclidia mi; assembly: GCA_944739405.2. Taxonomy (NCBI): domain Eukaryota; kingdom Metazoa; phylum Arthropoda; class Insecta; order Lepidoptera; family Erebidae; genus Euclidia; species Euclidia mi. The sequence continues at coordinate 45,606,938 of OX123187.2, forward strand.
AGCCGGCCCATTCATGCTGAAATCAGCAAGGCTCTACTACCTTTCAAAATTTTTCCATTTGCAACGATCCTGACATATCTCTCTTGCTTCATTCACTCCCATCAAGTTTCCCATGCATGGTCTTCTGTTTGGGGTACTTCTGATCTGTCCTTGTTTTAGGATGTCTCCAATTTGGTCAGAGAACGTCCGCCTAGGTCTTCCTCTTCGTCCTGTCCTATTCACATTTGCCTTATTTATCTTCTTGGTCAGTCTTTCGTCATCCACCCTCTCCATGTAACCAAACTATCTTAGCATACCTGCCATTCTCAATGCTTGTCAATATATCTTCTTTTAACCTACACATAACACTCTCTTATCACACAATTCTTTACTCTGTCGGTCAAAGGTACATCACACATACTCAGTGCTCTCATTTCTACAGCATTTATTCTACTTTCAAGTATCTTCTGCCATACCAAGCTTTCACTACCATACATAAGAGTATGCACTAATAACTCGCTACACACAGCCAAACGTAACTTTATGGACACGTTTTGGCTGTTCATAAACGCCTTCAGAGCGGCATACAATCTATTACTTGCTTGACTCTTCTTTCAATATCTTCTTCATTCTTACCATCTCTTGTAAACAGCGTACCTAAGTATACAAATTCATTAGCATGCTCCACGCGTTGTCAAAACCATAACTCTCGTTTTACTTACATTCATTTTCACTCCTTTTCTATCTAACGCCCCATGCATGATTGTTGCAACCAATGGCTGATCTATATGAACCGGGACACTTGCCCCGGGCGGCAGCGTCGGGGGCGCCAAAATCATGTCAGGGCATCGATCGTGACAAAGAGCCATAAAATTACTTTTAGACAAAAATTATGACATGTTACATAGGTACATGCGGTAATTTGGGCACAAACTGTCGAACTTTTTTCTTCATTTGAAAATCTCACCATGTTCCCATGGTCAATGAACACTATTAGCGAAACAATTGTTATCGAAATTTTCGAGTTTTACGTAAAGTTGTCCCGAAAGGTGCCGTTAGGTAGAGATAGGTAACTTTGAAGGAGAAATTAACAGAAGAATGCAGGGTGGTATTTGGCAAGTTGTGTAGTATCTAAGGCTGTGCTAGTGGTGCCTCGACAGAGGGCGCACACTCTGGAACGCCGCTGAAATGGTCTTATACATAAAATTCCTTGGCGCTATAAGATTCTTCGGGCGCCGTTATACGAAACTCGCACCGGGAGCATAACTGGTATGCTATGGCATTGGGTGCATCAAGGCTGGCCATAACTGTCTCAGTACCGATGGCCGGTGGAGTAAGCATGTTCTTGGTGAGCGTTGTTGGACGCCCAAGGTCTCTGGTCTCTGGTCAGATGGACCAATGACCTGAGATTACTTGTACAGGCTAAAAAAATCACTGGGCAGGAAGAATTCATGTCGTTTCTTTACACGACCCGCGTGTACAGGGTACAGTCACGACTACAAGCTAATGGATATGCAAATATGTCAAAGACAATTTTACGGCTGTAGAGTCAAATCTAGAGTTTTACTTGTCTTGTCTCTAAATCTTGTCGGTTCACAGGAAACTTCGGCCTGCCTAAGTCAAGTTGAAGTAGTATATTTGGAATTAGGCAAAAAAAAAATGTTATTTTATTTTTGACGCGATCAATATTTCAGAAGTCCACAATAACACATTTTATAGAAAAAATACAGACTATTACTGTTGTATTAGGCAACTAACTAGTAGGTAGTTGACAAAAGGCAGCGATAGCCTAGAGGATATACCAATTGACACTAGTCTAAACCATGGAATGACTTCAGGTTGCGGAGGTCAGAGAGGCAGTCGGTCTGTGTAAAAGCTAATATTCATCCAAATCCCGTTATACTAGTAAACGGACACTTGGTTGAAATTGGGATAACGCTAGGACATCCTCCGACGGAGTAAGTACTTGATAAAATCTCTGGAAGAAACTGGAGCACGGAATATTAATTTTCCAAAGATGTTAAAGTATTATTCGACATAGCTAGTTCTAGTAGAAATTGAATCAAGAGTAGAAAGTGTGTAATACTAAAATTTCGCCTTTCACGTTACAGTGCCTGACACATTTTAATTCAGTTGGATGTTGCCAAGATTTTTCCCTGTTTACAGAACTAGTAACCGAAACTTATGAAAATGAAGTAAGTAGTCTAGTTCTGGTAGACGCAACGCATATCTAAAGGGTTAATTATATTTTTTACTCAATTGAAAGGGGGCGCCATTCTCAAATTTTTGCCCCGGTTCGAAAAAGTCTTAGATACGCTACTGCTTGCAACTCATCTGCTGAAGATGCAAGTATTACCTGATTATCAGCATAAAGGAGCCATTTGACAAGTAACCCATTCATCCTTAATTCACAGTCACTATGTTTTACATGTTGTACCTACAAGAAATAAAAATGTAAGTATTTATTTTATATTTATTTAAAAAAGCTAATCTTATTTCAATATGTTCATTGGGTAATAAGTGGCTATAAGTGATTAACTAAAGATTTAATCTGAATATAACGCTGAATCAGGTTTAAATTGGACTAAGGTGATAAGGATTAGAGCAGTGGTTCTCAAACTTGTACTATGTTCCTATGAGCACACTGAGAGTGATTCCTATGAGCACACTGAGAGTGATTGAACAGCCATGTATAGATACTTATAACTGTTTCTTGGATCTTTTCAAACAAACTTCCAAACACTATTTTACCGCCTCATGAATGCATTAATAAAACCCTTAGCTAGGGCCTACGTCATTCATAACAGAAACCCAAATTTAATGTTTCTAACTTCGGTCGTTCATTCGAAGGCCATTTAAGAAAAAGATAATAAATCATTTAACTGTCTCGTTGTGTCCCAATTATGAAAATAATATTGAAATGAGGCTTTTTAGGCTAGATTTGTAGGCTTATTCTAGGCAGAGTCGTGGCAAAGTAAAAGCCCATGATTTGGGGCTCCACCGTGAGGACAAAAAAAGGTTTATAAGGTTTCTTGTAACACGAAATATAAAAATAGGAGTCCCGGAAAGGCGCCGGCAAAAGCTGGTATTCGTCTCCTATGGACAAAGAAATAATAGAGAATACGTTAAAGTCGCTCTATTATCCCCTCGGGTTACCCATAGTTACCGGGTCATACTTTATACAGCACAACGAAGTAAGTTCCACTACCGGCACATTTTTAATCCACTTGAAAGTAGCTCGAGTAAATTGAGATTGGGCGCCGCTGGATTAGAGTAAGTAAACAAAAATAGCCCGAGGTCACGGAAGCCTGTGAACACGCGGCTTCCACACGTGACCTGTCCAAGTAAATCTAATTATTTGGTCACGAACTTACATTGATCACAATTATTATACAATTTCAATGTTATCTCGAAGGGCGACGTACCTACATTTTTCATGAAATTAACACTTTTTTCAGATATTGATACTGTAAAGATCAGAATACCACTTTTATGCATCGTGTCAAGTATTTGATATTTAATAGCAAGTTGGGTTATAACCCAACAACAACATTTAGTAAGACGCCCCCGGTTGTCATGAAGATCTTTGCCAGTGGATACGGAGTGTCAGTGCCCTCAAAATATCCTGAAGTAAACCTTACAATACAGGGTGTAAGGGACGGTGTACCGAAAACCGCGGTACCATTGATTTAGTACATGATACTGAGGCCATTGGCGGTCGATATTTCCGGAAAATTTTCATGAATTTTCCGATTTCTCTTTTGCATTTTTTGCCATATAATGTAATGAAATAGTAACTATAGTCGACCCGCATTAATATTTTTGGAAAATTCTAGAAATTAAACATGTACATGGCGCGTTTACTCTGATTTGACATAGGCCGCGGCACGCGGCCGCAGCACAGTAAGCGCACCAGTACATCGTAATCACTGCCGCTATCACCCGCCTTTGGCTGTAGGGTCGTACAGCTGATAATGCAAGTTTGCGTGTTCCTATTTACATCGCATTTTTTTGGAAAACTGACGAGTTCTTAGATTTTTTCGGAAAATTCGACCGCCAAGGGTCTCAGTATAATGAACTAAATCACTGGTATCAGTTTTCGGTACACCGTCTCAATCTTACACCCGGTATAGCTGTCCCTTTGGGTTGCCGGGTTGGACGGCAGTCGCTCTCTAAAAAAGTTCGCTCTTTAATGCTCTGTAAAGACTGATTGAAACGCCAGGCTCTAAGACAAAATTTTGACGGCCGAGATAACACATTTTTGTACAATAAAATTGTCTGACGAGGTGCAGTATTGGAATAAAGGTTAAGAGGTGCCTAAATAAATATCATAGTCCATACGATAAAATACCATCATGTTAGTTATTAAAACGTTTCGAAACATGTGCAATATTAAATACAGGTGATACTGAATCAAGCTGCACATAATCATTATAGTACACAAGTTGGGTCAGCTGTGCTCCAAATTATCTACACCTGTCCAAGGACCTGACAATAAGAAAGATTTACATACAGCGTATAGGCAGGCATACGAATAATTTCACCATCAGCCCTGTATATAAACTGTCCCACTGCTGGGCACGGGCCTCTTCTCACTATGAGAAAGGTAAGGCTCATAAGGCCATAGTCCACCACGTGTCTTTCGAGAACATTATGGAGAACTCTCATACATGCAGGTAGCAAACGATAATTAACAATTTAATACGAGCATTAACTTCGAAAAATCGTTGATGCGCGTCGTGGATTCGAACCCGAGACGGTCTGCGTAGCAGTCCGTCGGTCGCTCCACTCGGCTACCGCTGCTCAAACTTAAACGAATAATTTAGATATTTGCAATTTCTATCGTCTGTAATTTTATTATTCAATGAAACTAGACTAAATAATAGAATTGCGTTTTTTGTAAGTATTAATTATTTGTAACGAGGTTGTTTACGTGAAAACGCTCCTTTTTCAAATCAAATAGCTACAAGAACAATAAGAAAACCTAAACTATTCCTAGATGGGTGCGCCAAAGTTCACCTAAATTTTCAACTCCGATAATTGTAAATCTGAAAATGTTCTTCCTAACATTTTTATCCTAACAATCACAATTCCTAACTACTCTGTCTCTAATGTTCATAATTCCGAAGCATTCAACTTCATAATGTCAGTAGCAATAAACATCTATTATACTTTTATTTATTTTCCTATATATTCTCAACATAACCATCTTTTACACCAATATGCATCTTGTCAATGAAGTCTTTTTATTAATAATAATCAGTATTATATACAAGTTCCAGAAACGAATCGGTCCTATTCATAATTATTGGTTTAGGTTATGTTAGAACTGTGATCAACTACGCGCGAGCCGAGCGAGCGAAGCGAGCGGTGCCGCGCCAGCGGCCGGCGAGCGCTACCTCGAAATTGGTCGCCAAATTTTTCTAAGTATTTTTTTCATAGTGCCCCAAGACGACACCCTGACCTGAATTTCATTCATTTAAGACAAAAATCAGTGAAACGACCTTTAATCATTCTAAACAGTTTTTTCTTTTTGAGTATGAGTGAAAATATTATGGTAATTAGGTTTAGGGATAAAAGCGTTATGATAAAAAACAGTAGGCGCCTAAATATATTTCTGTGGTCATAGATCAGAGAATGATAAGTGCGTTTTTGGTCAATATGACTTATCAATATATGTATAATCGCCAAAAATGCTTTTTCATTTGGTCATATTAGGATAACTGCGTACAAAATATTACTGTTGTATTGAATACTAATCAGATTATGATAATGCATGCAGTTATCCTAATATGACCAAATGAAAAAGCATTGTTTTGATAAGTCATATTGACCAAAAACGCACTTATCATTGTCTGATCTATGACCACAGATTTACATTAATGATATTTATTAATTACAATTTTCGGGAACATGAGTGTTATGAACATCGCCGGTTGCACTACAAATAGTATGAATGAAAACTTTAGGATGAAAATTTTAGGAATAGTGATCATTCGGATTACAAATCATTAGGAAGAACAATTTCGGATAAAAAACTTTAGGTGAGCCAATATGGACCCAACTAGATGCCTACTTTATTACAGTAGCCCTTTTTAAGTTTATTCCTAGCCTTGGGATATAACTTAAATGTTCAAATTCAAAAGCTGTCTAATTGCCATATTAATTTCCAAGGTGAGATCTCTTCTAGTTATGACAATCGCCCGTAAACTACCTGTTAACTGAAATATTAACTTTCAGGCAATAACTACAGAATATAGAGCAAGTAAATAGGTACATAAACTGAAACAATCAAATACCGTTACGTACGCACCTGTCCGTTACATAAAAATACTTTATGTTCTAAAATTTCAGAGTTCACGCCAAGGTCGACCAACAAATCCGTCGAATTGTTTACAGTTGTAAACGTTGTTGATCCAATTAAACCTGCCGCCTCTCTGAAGGCAAGACCATGAAGCCATTATACTCCTTATGCTTCTATAAATAAGGGTGATATTTGTGTATGTTGTGTGGATATTCCAGTTCGCTGGGTGTCCCACCCATGACGTCACTTGCCACCCACGTTCAACGGTATGAAGCCCGAAAGGGGTAACATTTGTACATCTATTTTATTTCATAGTCTAGACTACGACGGTAACAACCCTTTGGCATTTATATTTTAAAATAAAAATAATTTGACGAAGTGTGGGTATGCTAGTTTTACCTAAGTACATGAAATCATTATTTTTCGTGCTGAACAAATAAAGGCAAGGCAGCGATAGCCGAGTGGATATACCAACAGACTGCCATGCAGAGGGTATCAGGTTCGAATCCACGGCGAGCACCAATGAATTTTCGGAGTTATGTGCGTATTGAATTGTTAATTATCGCTTGTCCCGTGCCTCGGAGAGCACGTTAAGCCGTCGGTCCCGGTTGTCATGAAGATCTTTGACAGTCGTTACAGGGCGTCAATACCTTCTAAATAAACTGACACTAGTCTAAACCATGGAATATCGCTATCCCTTCGGGTTGCGGAGGTCAGACAGGCAGTCGCTCTGTGGAAAAGCTAATATTCAGCCAAGTCCGGTTAGACTTGTAAGCAGACCCCAGATTGAAACTGGGATAACGCTAAGAGAAAGAAGAATATAATACAAATAAAATTGCCGAGATCTAGGCTTTATTTTTATTACCTATAATAATCACGTGCGAAAAGACATTTTGCTTTCTTGGATTTATTTGTCACCTAGGTACTTAGGTGCGTATACCTATGGTCTGCGTCTATATTTTTTTTACAAATCGCTCACGGCTTTTGTTTGCTTTTATGTTCATTTCTAGCATTAAGATTGCTACATAAAAATAGTGATGTACTGGCCTAAATGGCATTATCATCATGACCATCATTATGTTCATCATGCTCATTCATGTTGGAATTATCTGCATTGAAGTCAAGTGTGGATGCAGTATTAAGTCTTAGCATCTTTAAAATGCATTGTGCTCAAAACGGAAGCAGGTATATCACACAAAATATCCGTAGGATGAGCGGCAGCATTCTAATCGAGTAGGCAATATTATTTTGACCCACACATTATAATTTAAAATGAAAGTTATATAAAAGCTGCTAAAAATACACAGGGTGTAAAAAGACCCTTAACGAAAACTGAAATCCCAAGTTGTACCAATCACTATAAACATTTTTTACTTCGGCACCATACCTGGGAAATCACTGGTTCAGGAGATATTGAGGCTCAAAGTTAGTATGGAATTTTTCTAATTAGGTACAAAATCGATGCATTTACCCCGCCAATAGGTTCTTTACATGAATAAGTACGTATTTCTGGGATTACACGCGCGCGCTTTTAATTGCAGTTTAAAAAATGTGAAAACTTAAAAAAAAGTCGTTTCCCAGGTATTATTTTTGATTAGTACGACTTGGCATGATGTCCACAACGATTAGACTTGGGCGTGGTGATGGGTCTTGTGACACCCTGTATAAACACTCTGTATCTATGCTGGTCCAGTAGGCAGGTGTGCCCGAGATAACTCTAAATAATAAATGATTGCACAGCCTACATTTCAATTGCTGTCAATCATATTGTATTACTATTAAATTAATTTATACCAGATACTTCGAAACATGGCTATGACTGACCAATAATCAAGTGATAATGATATAATATTACATGGATTGGAATTAGTATTCAACGTTGTTTGCAACTGGATAGGTGCCATAATAGCTTTGCGGGAACCATGAAACTATTATTATTGTTACTATTTTGTGCGATCGTAGCAATATTTGGCAAAACCACGCATAAAGCAACGACTAAGAAGATAGAATGTGAGGGTGTCCATGTTCATGGAAAACTACACAGGAGACGTGTTCTTGCATTCGGACTCAATCGTCCGTACCATTTGGCTGTCTATAACGAAGAACATCAAATATTCTTCAGCAGAAACGTCGGCGATGACACCCAGGACACGTTCGGTATTGCCTACGTGAAAAATAACTACACAGAGCCGACCGCAGTGGAGGGAATAAAAAATGGCTTTGCCTTGGCCATCGACGAACACAACAAAAGAATATTCTTTGGTGGAAGCGAGGGAATTTACGAAGGAAATCTTACTAATTTCGGCAAATTGCATCACATTGTGAAAAACAGGGATATTTGGGATTTGTTTTATCACAAGCACCATTTATACTTCATAGAGTATCCATCGCAGCATCTTCACAAATACAATATAAAAGAGAATGAAACAAGTAAACATGAGCACATAACTGATAAAATTTACCAGTTTGTGATTGACGGTGACAACAACATGTTCATGGCGAAGAAAGATGGACTACATGAATTAAGAAACGGCACCAACACTACCAAACTATATAGTGGACCTACGTCGTTCAGAGCTATCGAGGTAAACCACAAAGGCGTGCCGTACTTTGCCGCTAGAAAGGGTATTTATGTGGCAAATACACATAACCACACGTTAACTGAAATTGCTAGCATAAGAAATTTGTTTGGGTTGGCTTTTGATACTGAGGACAATATTATTTATTCAAACCCACATGAAATCATTAAACTTGTGCCCCATGACTGTAAATAACACTTTACATTTGCGTGATAAAGAGCTAGTTGATACAAAAGAAAATAAAATGCAGCCCATTCAAGTTTATGATACGCCTATCCACTTTCGTGTTACAATGAAATCGTGTAACTACCTACATAATATTTAAGTATATTTAAAAATATTAAAATGTTGAACAATTAAATTCACTTTTCTTTTATCACCCAAGTTTTTAGTAATTCACCTCTGAAATGTTTCAGAATATTGTTACCTAACCGACGAGCTAAAGTACCAGGGCAACAGTGAATATAGGATATTGGACACAGACAAGGGGAGTTGTATCTGTCTCACTCCCTCATGCGGAGGGTTGCACCCCTGTCGATTTTCCCCTATCTTTCCCCATCCCCTGTTATCATCATCCAATCCTCTTTTAGTGTGGGTGAACTTAAATCGTTGATATTATTTGTGTGCGCGAATTTTATGGTCAAGTGCGATCGGTTTTGATAAAATGGCCAAGCGTGATCTGTTTTGGTAAAAGTATTTTGAATTCAGTTTAGCTTTGTTTGATAACCCATATCTTGAATATTATGATTGCCTGGTGTTATGGTCGGCGTATCTATTCAACGGCCCAGATTCGATGTCGCATGTCGCGGCGCTGTTGTTTCAATATTATCGATAATTCGCACTCTAGAGACACACTTTACTAGTTATATTATTATGTATTTATTCACTAATCTAAGTATTTTTAGTTTTCTTTTTAACATAATACTGATTGATATATATCCCTATTATATTAAAAAATAATACATGAATAGAAAATAGTGCGAACTGATTTGATGTATCCAATGTTATTTTGAAACTTATTTTTATCTCAAAGAATTTTATTAATAGAGACTAATTAATTGAATGATAAAAATATAAAATTATTGTGCAAGCATTAGTAATAACACTAATAACATATCAAAATTACTTTGAAGCAACGACTACGTACAAAATGTTCATTAGGCGGGTACACACAGAGCGAGCAGCTTCGCGAAGCATTTTCCGCACGAGGCTGCTCGCTCTGTGTGGACGAAAATCACACCGGAACAAATTTCCACACAAATATTTGTAGGACTCTTGCAAAGCTCTGAAGTCCTGGTACGAATGTATTCGAGATTGGTCGTCGAAACGATTACTGCCATTACGGCGCTCTTGTCTACTCGGTGTTAATTGGTTTCAAATGAAACAGACGACTTGTTTACCAACCAGTGAAAAGATTTTCTTCAGATTTTCCGAGTGGACAGTGGTCAAGGCTCTACTCGTGAAATTGCCGTGACATAACGTCGCGAAATCGTCAGCAGAGGTCGTTTGTACTAGGAGAATATATAACGGAGACGGTGGAACAAGGAATTCGCGAATTCAGGAAGGAATTTTATTTTGCTAAGCCAACTCTACGTACGTTCTGATATCCTAGTAATCGGCGCAATTCGGAAAATATTTTTGCTATTCCGAAACTTGCAGGGGCTCTCTCTCCTGTACACAATATATTTTTTTACTTTATTTGGCTGCAGCAGAGATGATTTACAGTGGATTTGGTTCTTGATTTCATACAGGCTATTCATTTTCCGAATATTATTCAGCATTCATGATAACAGCACTTAGAAAATAATGTCAATAGCCTTATTTTCAAATGTTATTATTTCCTGCTTTTTGCGTCTTCATTTGTTTACGGAGAAATACAAAGCTACGAAAAAACTAGTATGTTTTTGCGAAGCATATATAAAAAATTAATAAAACGGCAGTAAGTAAAATTTTAAGTTAAATGATTTATTTGGTATATTTTTTTAATAAAATAAGACTAATTAATTAATAATGTTAAGACTTAAAATTTAGACCTCGCAGGCGCCCGTAGAGGAAACGGTGACAGTTCCTCTCGCGTAAGTCACGCCGTCTCGGCAGTCACAGCTATCCTGCAAACACATCGGACGGTTAGTATAGGAAATTATTAGTTTTGCCAAGAAAATCGCATGGTCAACTGATCCCAAGCTAGACAGAACATGTAGTATGGTAAATCAGATAACTGTTTTTTTTTATATAGACTCCCGCCTGTATCCCCGAAGGGGTAGGCAGAGGTGTAATATTACACCCACATTTCGCCATGATTTTTTTAGGTCCCACGTAATAGGGCGAGCCTATTGCCGTACCGGGCACATTACCAGATTCCGTGCTGCTACTGAAAATTTTCTAACGAAAAAACCCAATAACACTTTGCCCGACCCGGGAATCGATTCCGAGACCTCCCAATCCCATGCGCACTTTTATGCCGCGAGACCAACGAGGCAGTCCTGGATTTTTCTTATATATTTTAAGATATAAGTAAACATAACTAAGTACAGTCAATTACATCCAGAGATACATATATGCGTAATATACCATCATCCCAATTTATCTATCCGTTTGTGTGTTAGTCAACTGTAATAAAATTTCACAGACAGCAGATTGCTGATGTTCTATGGAGTAACTGAAAAATAATCAGGAAATGGGTGTTCATTATGTCCGTTGGTTGTATGTTTGTAAAGTACCCCGCGACACAGGATTCAGTCCTAGTGCGGGAGTTGTCTTTAAAAAAAAAACGAAATGTTGCTTTCTTTATACAGCCAATTGTTTATGAAAAGAACAATGCAACAGCTCTCGGATGTGCATTTAAAGTGCCAATTTATCTCTACCACTTGACGACACACACACTGCCACACTTGACGGATGAGTGCTCTGGGTCGAAACTGACTCGGGACGAACATTTCTTTTTTATTTCAATGTGAGTTTTAGGCAAATTTCGAGTGCGTGCAAAAATACTATATCTAAAAAAATATCACAACAATATAACTGCTAAATGACTGCACCAAATGCGATAATTCTAGATTCTGTCGCATTGGTTATTATCAAGAGATGGTAACAAAATTAAAAAAAAACATTAGTACAAAGCCGGGCATGCTACTGTTAAAAAAAAATATACTCACAAATATATCCTCGTATGCAGGACACACATCTTGTTCATAAAATTGGACCTTTTCAATATTATGTTTAATTATTTCATTCGTAGTACTTTTTTCGTCAACACACGCCACCATTGACACCAGCCCCTTGTTGTGTCTCTTCACCTTCAAATTATCCATAGTAACATTCTTCAAAACAGTAGGACTACCAAATATAGCTTGATCTAAGTAACTACAATAATCATGTGGTTTATTTTCAATATGTCCATTAGTATTATTTATAAGGATTCCATTTTCACTCGGCACAATTCGATTTTCAGAAGGATCGTCTCCATTTCCATTTGGAACATTTCCATCTTCAGACGGAACATGCTCATTCTCACATCCGCCTTCCTTTTTCCTTTCTAGATAGTTCTGGTAAAGTTGGTTGTCAATAGGCTCTGGGGCGGTTAAGGACTTTTTCCTGGATCGTCGTATTCGGATGTAGGTGTTGATGACGAACTCGAACTTAAGGATGTATGCCATGACGTCGGAGACGCTAGCTGAGCCGCTCTTGTTACTCTTCGTGTGTGTCAGACAGATGTGTTTTGGCGGTGCAGTGCCGTATATAAAACCTAAAACAATGTTATTTAAGAGTCATAAAAAAACAAGATAGAAATTAGAAACGGTGTGTTTCTTAATTCTATCTTGTTCTTTTGTAAAGAATTGCCTTTTCAAAAGCGTAAAAAATGTGATGGCAGTGACAAGCCACACTATCGTAGGTAGGTAATAACACTAATAACCAACAACAACATGGACTGAATTTTAAAGCTATAACACACGCTCGAATTTGGTCCGGCGGACCAAATCCCTCTAATAAATCCGTTCTCGCTATAGACAACCGGATCGGACAGTTGCTTCACGTAAGCCTTTAGGTGCACACGGTTGTCATCATGTCGTTGGACACGAAAATTATGGTGGAAGCGGCAACACTAGCAGCAACGTTACAGCCACCACGTTATAAGCGAAAAAAAGAAGAGAATGGGCGAAACAGTAGTGCAATCCATATCCGATGTGCAAACTAGCGGACCAAGGCGGATTCAATTAATAACAATTATGTTCGCAGGACTACTCTACAGACGGTCAGATTTGGTTCGGATGCGAACCAAATTCGTGGTCTGTTCGAACCAAATTCAGTGTTACAGCTTTTAATTTTTTTTTTACTAAATATTTTTTTTGCCCACATGTTGTCATATACAAAAATAGCCATATATTTTCGTATTTCGACCAACATATTAATAGCAAGTTCTAAATTTGAAGTTTTGCTAAATTAAAAGCGTAGTTAATTGAGTGTAATTGGGCGTAACCGAGCGTAGAATACAAGGGTTATTTAGGGACCCACGGGAAGCTAAAATAGCTACACAAATATTACAGTTATAAAAATACGTCATAAAGGTAGCTTTTTCTAAAAATAAATAATGTTCCAAAGGTCTAAAATACGCTGACCAACCACTCTCAGTTGAAAGATTTAAGGAAATTAAAAATCGCATTTGAGTTTTGCAGTTCGTTATTGCTTCGATAACAAACAGCATTGCATTTGTGCCAAAGCCCGTGCCACATTCAAAAGTATGGAAACCGAATATATAGCCTGAGCCGACAAAAAAAAAACCTGTAGGTATGTCATATTTGAGTTTCATAGTCGTCGAAATCTGCAATTGCAAAATCTGCAATTTGACATTTCGTACGCGGGCAAATTTATGAGACCACGAATTTGCCATGGGCCTTCAATAACGTAGTATATTCGCGTTTTATAAGTTGGCTGGGCTGACGTTAGTTAGTAGTTACTAGTGGTTGTACAACGCACATTTTAGGTACTGGGGAACTATTTTCTGGGGAAGGTCGGGAGGCGGGGAATACTGTAGTGTACATGCACGAACTTATCATAATTTATAACATTAGTGCGGCCAATGCACGAGGTGCACCGCTTCCTGAAAGGTTGAAAAATACTCACTATGATTATAACAGGAGCATGGAGTCAAAAGCGGTGAGGTGTCGGCGAGGGTCTGCGGCGCGCTCCTGGTGCGGCAGAAGTTGTTGCTGTTCCACGTGCTGTCCGTATATGGGATGGAGTCGCAAGCACTGCCAGTGGACGCCGGGCACTTACGGGACTCGCGGAGGCAGAAGAATGTCAGGGTTACTATCGCCTGGGAAATAATGTTGGATGTTTGAACTGTGTAGAGAATAGATTTCGATTCCCTTTTTATGGCTAGTGCTAGGGGCCTGTACATTGCTTATATAGCATTTGACACTTATGGACTGCTGGTTGATTTGTCATCACTTCACTTTCGTCATATAGCTGCTAGCAGTCCACTGTTGGACATAAGTGGACCGGAGTCCCAAAAATCGCCTTTAGGAGTGGGTGTCGAAAGTGAAACACGTTACCAAGCGACCAGACCTTATATACTGCCCACGGAGAATCTTGATAGCGCTATTCAGAATTATACAAATATGGTACAACGCCATCTAGCGAGCGGCATGTCAAACTTTACAGTAAACATTGAACACATTTTAAGCCTCTCCTAACTTGCGTCACATTAGCATTGTAATTGAAAAGTACGATATGGCTTACTCTAGTTTCAAGTTCGTCTCATCAGATGAATGAGGTAGAGCAGGCCATAAAACCGTATGCCAACCCATCGTTGGCATAGGGTTTGGTGTCGAGTTCGGCGTCTCTTCACCAAAATACAATTTTCTTTAGGTGTTTTCCTTATACACTTTGATTTCTTTATCCGTCACTTCCCGAACAATCGCTTTAGAGAACTAGCAACCCTTGAGTAGGTAAGGCTCTCAATAACCTTAAAACATAACCCGAGCTAAAAGAAGATGAATGTGTTGTGGTAATCATAAAAAAAATTAACAACCTTATTTACATTAGTACATATAGTAGTGACACGCTAGCTAGTAGCTGGAAGTAGTTTCATACATAGAGGAATATGAATAAAAAATCTAACCTTTCTTATAAAGTCATCTTCTCAGATCAACTTACCATAGTAAAGCAGGCAGCGGCACAAAGCGTGGCGCACAGCGGGAAGCCGTACTCCTGCGTGAGAGCGCCCCCTAGCGCCGGCCCTAGCACCTCCCCCAGCGAGTAGCAGCAAGACCACACGCCGGCCACCGCGCTGTACGTCGCCAGCGCTTCGGGACAACCGCCCTCGTAGCTGCACATGACAAGGCGTATACCAACGAATAAAAGATCATAATCATCATTGGCCTAGCGATATCCTGATTTCAGTCAAGACTGCGACCCAGGGATGCGCGCACTAGTCTGATTTGACAGAATATTAGCTTGCACAAAGAGAAGTTGTAGGCGTAAATTGGAAGAGCGATAGCACCGCAAACTTATTACGACTTTAGTGATCACTTTAAGGCAAATCAGTGCGCTGAACTGAACTGCAGTTCAAATCGAGGAAAGCCATGTCGACTAAAGACGTGCTGGGTCCTGTGAATACTGCCACTAAGAAAGGCCACATTCATACGTAAAAATATAACTACCTACTTAAGCGCTTCATACGAAAAAATATAGGTAACTACTTACTCTATGCGCCAATAGTTTGAATGACCGTATTACCACAACCATTTTTATATTTATTATTTTGCTACTAAGATTGTCGAGACTTACGAGTCGAAGCTAACATTCTGTCATATTTGGTGAGACCTGTAAGCGAACTACGGGCTCTAGGGCAAAAAGTCTTGAGTGCAAGCATTATGACGACGATGATGATGATGATGATGCTGAATGTTGAGAGTTTAACAAGACAAGAATAAACAAAAACACAAAAATCTTTATTATTACCTATGCGCAGCAAGTAGTTAGTAACAAATACTTTAATTTTTGTACCTTATAATACATTTATCGATAGATAGATTGAAAACAAAAATTCGCCTACAATACGTAGGAGTATTTTTTGATTTCAATTCACTTCCCACGCAACCGATATTTAAATGTACGTAGTGTCCCACGCATCCTTTTTCAATCCTGGACAAACAATAAGAGCTGTTTGTACCAAAGGTACCTACATACATACATACATAGACTCACGCCTGTTTCCCCGAAGGGGTAGGCAGAGGCATATTAAACGCCCACTTTTCGGCAGTGTTTTGATCCCACGTAATAGGTGGCGAGCCTATTGCCGCTTATCGGGATATTTTGTTTGCCAGAGACTCGTCAGTTGATCGGCAGGTGCACCACTTGCAGGTGAGGTTGGCTTGGGACCCTAAGTTCTTGGTGGGAACCCTATGCACCTAATAGTTTAAATCTGAATGTTACGCCTATTAACCGAAATAAAATCTGTTCCGACGAGGGTTTAGTAGATAGCGTAGGAGCAACACATGATTCAGGATAACATAGAAAAGGATCTGCTATTTCATCATCATCAGCCTTTAACAGTCCACTGCTGGACTAGGTCTCTCCTTTGAAAGGAGGAATTGGCCTACTATACCACGCTGGTCAAACGGGTTGGTATAGGGTTTGTATCAAGTTTTCCTTCTCTTACAGTGCTGTTCGTTGCATGATATGCTCCCTCTGTCGGCTCTTACGACACCCATGGGATGATATGGGGTGGTGACATTCCGTATTCTTAATCCGTCACCACACGGATCTGCTATTTGCCATGTCAATAATATAATTTGAATAGATACAATTACTCGAATTGACTTAAAATAATTTGGCTGGTTCGGCGTTCCACCGAAACCGTAGGTTCTAGGCGACTTGGAGAAGGAAAATGGACTGTATCTAGAGGATGGCGAGTTTTGGGTCGCCTAGGATTGGAATGGGAAAGAGGATTGTGAGTGGGTATAGGATATTTATTATTCTGAAGGATGAGGGGCACCTACCTTGGTCGTCAGTCCTCTTTCCTTGCAAATGGCAGCCTCCTGGTGTTTTCGAGATGAAGCTGCTTGATTCACTCCACTACACAAATCACTTTCACTCGCGAGCGGGTTTGTTAGGTTTTTTGGTATAAGCGGTAATAATTATATATGGCCCTGACTTATTTTTACCTTTGTAAGGATTGGCGATTAATGTAAACTTTATACATACATACATACCTACATATACTCACGCCTTTTTCCCGGCGGGGTAGGCAGAGACAACAGAACGCCACTTGCTTCTATCCTTACAAACCTCACGCGCTTCCTCTACACTCATTACTCTTTTCATACATGCTCGCCGGTTTCGGGTACTTCGGACCTGGCCGTTTTTTAGGACGTCCCCAATTTGATCGAGGAATGTCCG
Organism: Euclidia mi; assembly: GCA_944739405.2. Classification (NCBI taxonomy): domain Eukaryota; kingdom Metazoa; phylum Arthropoda; class Insecta; order Lepidoptera; family Erebidae; genus Euclidia; species Euclidia mi. The sequence goes on from OX123187.2 coordinate 45,624,203, forward strand.
ACGAGGTCTGCCGCGACCGACTTACCCACACACATTTGCCTTATAAATCTTATTCGTCATTCTTTCTTCACTCAGTCGCTCCACGTGTCCAAACCACTTTATATCAAATCATAAACATCTCATCATACATACATACATAGTCTCACGCCTATATTATCTCCGAAGAGGTAGGCAGAGGTAAGTATATTGCTACACCCACTATTCGCCAGATTTATTTTAGTCCCACGTAATAGGGGGCGAGCCTATTGCCGTACCGGGCACATTACCAGAGTCCATGCTGCTACTGAGAATTTCCGAACGGAAAAACCCAATAACACTTTGCCCGACCCGGGGATCGAACCCGAGACCTCCCAATCCCACGCGCACATTTATGCCGCGAGACCAACGAGGCAGTCATCATTGTTTATCATCTGTTCCACAGCTGGGCACAGACCGTACAGTCGAACAACTTCCCGCTAGACCACCATAAGGGTGAGAATCGCTCAGCAAGACATCGTCGCTTCCAGTGCTACTTTACACAAACATTGACATTCGTATACAAAACCAGTTTCTAGTGTGCCTCGACTCTATGAGCGAGCCAAGGGATTTTTTTTTCAAACTGGTCCACCGTCAAGTTGCTTGATTGTACATTGTGTCGAGGTTAAAGTTCAAGTAGTACCTACGCAGCATTATTTCGCGATTTCGGCCATATCCGCTTGCTTGCTCCGCGCCGCAACCCACGCCGGCCCCTCTGCCCGGCCACTTGAAAGCGATAACGATCAAATGCCCGCGCGTTTTTATCGCCTCGGCGCGCGGGTCAGGTTCCACACAATCGGTCCTTGTGACTCAATTTGTTTTGAAAGCTTGTCAAGTGTTATATTATTTATGTTTGTTATGAAACTAACTATACAATGTTATCTTTGTTTATTTAGATTACGACTCTGGTGTCAAGTGATGCTCGTTTGAAATTGAGATAGCGCGTTTTAGAGCTCGCTTTGTATTTATAAGTTCATACTTCAAAACTTAAAGCGGTGACATATCGTTTTTAATATTTAATTACGTTACTTATATATTAGATAATAAGATAAAAATAAAAAAGTACACTTGTTTATACATATTTATGAATTACAGGCCTCTGATTCCAAACCATTACCTGGCGCCGCGCGGCGTAATTTATGTTAAATTTGATAAGGCCATATAATGCACAAATAACAGTTTTAAACATACAAATAAATAAACACTAAATAAGTAGTCTCATATTCTTTTAAAACAAAAAGAAATCATACGGATAGCATTCACCACTTCTGAGTAATATGAACATTTCTGAAACAGTTCCCATGCTCTCAGTAAAATCACTGTTGCGCGCCAAAATCTACTTAAGGTCTCGAAAAAAGTCAAATCTTATATTTCATGCTGAAATTATTATATATACGTGTTAGTTATTTACATACCTTGATAAACACAATAGATCTTAAAGAATAAAACTAAATTTAACAGAAAAAACAGCACAAATACACTCACACATTCCGCACATTCCGCACCGACTCAACACTCAATGACAACATTGACAACGAACGTTTTTTTTTTTTTAATTTCTCTATGGAGTCGAAACTCAACTGGGATTAGTATGACGGGAAATTTAACGTAGAAACGAGATACATAATACAAACTAAGCCCTAGAGCGACAGAGACGAGTATATTTCACTCTTTCGAACGCGGGAGCCATGTCATATACAGTATGACACGAGCAAAGTAGACTGAGATGCGATGTTATATGCCATATAACACGGGCAATTTAGTGTTTGAATTTTGTTATATGCCATATAACACGGGCAAGCAAGCGGATATGCTAGAACAACAATTTATGTTTACTTTGCAAAAAGGTTTTCACTACTAAGAATACATAAAGTTGTACATTTCCATTCAGTGCGAGGATCGGTATTAGGTAAAGTAATATATTAGCATTCAACCGGACTTCACACTTCGTCGGAGCGGAAGAGCTGCTCTTTCGTTCGGGAGAACACTAAAGCTTACGTCTCCATAAGCCCATTGTCCACTCACTAGAATGATACGATGAACTACACACGGGATGTATCCTAAATTAAACTCCGGACATAGTTCAGTAGGTAAACTTAGGCACTATCCCTGTTAATATTATTACTGATTATTACTGTAAAAGTGTGTAGGTAAGTATGTTCTGTTTCCACGTGAAAGCAGCTAAACCGAATTTGATGATTTGTGCATAAAAATGTATTTAATCTTATCGAAAATTCAAATTCAAATTCAAATTCGTTTATTAAACACCTTATACAATTATACAAAGCTTAAACGGTAATGGCTACAGTAGTATAAACTGTGTCGTAGCCATTAACGCCCACATCCGAATACTTATAAAGGTATATCAAAGATAAGCAATTCACATTTAATATTTTAGTATTAATTGATGTTATCTATGGATAGTTGTATGATTTGTAACTAGATATTAGTATGAGTGGTGACATGTGAGAGGCATGTGTATGGGTATGTGAGTGACTGGGTGATAGTTATGTAAGTGTGTGTGATATGAGCGTGAAATGTTTATGTTTAATATTAGGCCTTTGTTGTGAAAATACTTATAAAAAACTTAAAATCCCGCCTATTTCAAGTTTTTACATATGAGGGACCCACTTTTGTTTGCAGCCGCTCCTTATTTGCGTCACAATAGCATAGTGAGTCAAAAGGAGGCATACCACGCTGGCCTGATTCGATGATATAGAGTCCGATGTTGCGTTTTCCGTCGCATCTCTTACGATTTCCATGAAATGGAGTAGGTAGTGACACTTTGTATAATTATTGTATTCTTAGTCACCACAAAGAGTATAAAGCAGGTAGTTATACTCACATGGAACTGGTTAGTACTCCTTGGAAGGTAGGCAGGAGCGTGAGAGCCACAGATATACCCAGGATCGACAGCCCCACCAGATCTAACCATAGCTCCCTAAAACATAAAGAAGCATTAAATTTTATTATTTATTTGTCTGTAACCGATGTGCTGGCAGACCATTTATCTGCTTCTTCTTAAAAGATACAATGTACATACATATATTCGGAACTATTCCATATCCGGTGTATGTAAACAACGGTGCATTAAAAACTATTCAAAATTAGTCCAGTTTTTAAATAAAATCGTTTTACTAAAAAACTGCTGAAAGATACTGAAAACCAAATTATGACAAACTTAGTGTTCTTGAAGTAACATTAGCTGATTACAAAATGTAAGTCTAGTGATAAGGCATCATTCGATCTAAGTTCTTGAAATCGTGTTATTCTATGACTATTGCAGTTATCCGTGAACCACCAGATACCCGAAGTTAGTATCCGGCCAAACAGTCCTCCATCTCATCTCCACTTCTGTATTTTGTCAACATTTTGCTAGCACTTGTACAAACGTTAACAAACTCACAAAATATTGTATTTGTTCTAGGTAGGTAGGTATATCTTACCTTGGCAAGCCAGGTATAAACGGACACGGTCCAAGTAGCAACAACCCCGCAGAAGACAGGAACAGACCCCACACCATCATGCACCAATGATTGTGGACACTGGGAACATAAACTGATTAGTTTAGTTATTTTTATGTAACGGGTCTGTTTCGCGTAATTATTTGAAAATATAGGTAAAGTACCTTAGGTATTTTTAATTTTTCTTTTTAAAAGACTTCTCCTGCATCAGGAATAAATGTCGGCGGGGGACTTTACAAACAGAACCATCGCACTCAAAACACACCAAATTTATGAAAACAATTTATGAATAACACAAAGTAACGTCGTGTGGTGATCGAACCCACAACACTCGACGCATACATACCTACTCAAACAGCGAGGCGGCAGCTTAAACCACTGCGCCACGTGCAATTTTTCTCTCGACGTTCCAAATAATTAAGGAATATAGACCCGTTTCATATATAACAATATTTACAAGTCGTGAATCGTGAAACTTTAAAAGTATTGATCAGTTTAGAAAGGTACCATACCGTAATATAACATTTATTTGTTCATTGAGCTTTAATCCTAGAGCTTTAGAAGAATGAGGAGTGAAATTTGTAACTGTCTGTAATTTTATTATTTTATAATCTTGTTATGCCGTCAAAGTTCAAGAGGGTGCTCGACTTTTCAGGGTTTATTGAAATTTACAAATGAAAATAAGACCCCCAAAACAAATTCTTTAACTCGCCACTGTATTCTTAATCCGTCTCCACACGGGAAATGTGACGCTTATGAAAGACTTTACAAATTAATTAGAAACATGAAGATACACTTACACTTAGTGTCACGTTCGCAATGCAACTGCGTAGAAGCATGAAACAAAGTGGGCAATAAAACTCACGGCCACTACGCGGCAAATTCGAGGCAGCGAGCGTAGAGAAAATACACGTGTCAAATTACATTTACTGATATCATTCGTAAAACTTCTTGCGAATCTCTTGGAAAACAGTTTACGTGCAGCTATTTGATTAGGTACACTTACCGATCTGCAACCCATCCCCAAATTGGACTGAAAATGCCGTAGAGACTGGAAAATAGGAGGAATATGAGTCCAATTTCTTCAGCGGAGAGGCCATACTGTCGTAAGTGAGGTTCCAATGTGGGGTCTAGGAAGGCCCAAGTGTTTGATACTATGACAATCACAAGGCCCGTTATTATTATTGAAGGTATCTTGAACAGGCCGAAGATAGAGGCAGTCTTTGAGCCCGACACGTATTCTGGAAAACAAAATTTAGGTATTCATTCAAGGTAGAGAGACGATAAATCATTATTGAGGTAGTTTTTGTGTTTTGATTAGATTTTACAAACAATATCTATTGAGAACTTGCCACCGCTAAAGATTTATGAGTTGGCAATGGTTCAGCGGGGCAGACTTCGTTTTCATTAAGTAAGTTTGTGTTTCCACCAGGAAAAAGCTTAGTTTAAGAGGTCATCAAAGCAGGTTCAACGTAGACACCCACTAAGTAAGGAGTTTGTCATATTCCCGTCGGGTGGTAGCGACGAATGCCTCGGCGATACCCGCCCCTCCGACACACGGGTACATGAGGAACACGGGTTGGTTTTTAGTCAGTAAGAGTCTGACAGTCCTGTTCGCCCTTCCCCCAGGGCGGAGGGACTTCATGAGGATTTTCCAATCCGACACAAAAAAAAAAGAGGAGTTTGTCATAATATGCCACCTCTAAGGTGGTAAAATAAAAGTAGAAAGTTTAAAGTATAAAATTGTACATTTTGATTTTCTCACGCGACCATTTAATTTTCTAACTGTAAATTACATTGAATCAAAATGTTGAAATGCTGTTTACAAATTTTATTTTTTTTGTTTTTTTTTATTTTATGTTTATAATTTAATTTACAGTTCTTATTGTCATACCTTTGCGTCTTCGTTAAGATCTTACCTTCGCAATCAGTCAATAAGAAGAAGTTGATAGGCACCGTCATGACCATGACCACGCCAAGAGTGTAGAACGGTAGTCCAAAGCCCCCGATCTACCTGAAACATTTGTATATTTCAACACTTACACCATCTACTACTACTTCTCTGGGATTTTCCTAAATAGTTTGAATTATGTGCCAATACACACATCATTCTTAAAATTAGTAAAAAGGATCTGAAAGAACATTGCTTAAAATTCCCGCATTAACTAAGTAAGTATATGAACGTGGTAGGAGTCAAATTAACTACGTCCAGTCACAAAAAAACGTAACTAATAACCATATTTGCCTGTCTAAAGGATTTCTAGGTCATTTATGGCACGTAGATATCATGTACCAAAACGCTCGATAATGTCTTTTATGGTGGCGGAATACTATCTTCCTTTTTGAGATTAAAGGACACAGGAGAAATGCAAAATGACGCCCTAACAGAATTCAAAACAGGAGTGTTTGACGAACGAACTTATCAGAAAGCGGTGAAACAGGTCCTTAGTGTTCCAAGATCGACAGGATAGGACAAACAGCCCTAGCTGTTCCAAATAAGTATACACAATTACCGAGTACAGTATCCCGCCAATAGCCGGCCCAACAGACATGCCGAGTCCGATAAACGTCTCGAGGATGCCAAGCACGGAGCCGATGCTGTCAGGAAACGCGTTCACGACGAACACATAGCTGGCCGTGGAGTAGGCACTGGCGCCTAGGGCCTCCAGACCCCGCACCAAGAAGCACAGCGTCGTGAATGTGAATGTGTCTTCGATTAAGGCTAAGGTACTGGAAATAAGGTTTATGGTGATATTAATGACAATTTATTCTAAAAAGAAAATTATAATTATCCTTCAGTTAACCACTAGTCCGTGTGGTGACGGATTAAGAACACGAATTGTCACCACCCTATATCATCCCATGGGTGTCGTAAGAGCCGACAGAAGGAGCATAGTATGCAGAGAACAGCACTGTAAGAGAAGGAAAACTTGATACAAACCCTATCCAACCCGCTTGGCCAGCGTGGTATAGTAGGCCAATTCCTCCTTTCAAAGGAGAGGCCTAGTCCAGCAGTAGACTATTAAAGGCTGATGATGACTATGAACCACTAGTGAATGCTCACTTCGCCGTAAAGACGAGCTGACCCTGGTTGGATTTAATGTCAGTATACCAAGAGCCATACCTGATGGGATGATGACTTTTGACCCGATATATGTTTGGGCCCATTTTCACAACCACTTATATTCCAGATAAATTCAAAATCCAAAACAATTTTGTATGACGTTAACCGCCAATTAATTTAAAACATTTTTGTATTAGAGTGTAGGTACCTAAATACAACAGTGGAAGGGCAAGTTACACACCTGGAAAGCTATTTTCATTCCAAATAAGAAAAATATAACAACACCATCCTTGTGGCATCGATATTTCGTTTACTTTTCAATATACTAGAGGACGCCAGCAGCTACGCCTGCAACTTTTTTTTTATTTACCCGTTATGGCGGAATTTCGGGAAATCCGTTCTTAGTGCACCCCTACGGTCCCCAGGGAACATACATGCCAAATTTCAGCTTCCTGCGCCCAATAGTTTCGGCTGTAGCGTGTCTGATTATTTAGATATGAAAATAATTTACATAAAAAGATGTTAAAATGTGTTATGTTATACGTGGTGGTGAAATACATTTAGTGATTTCGCCCATATTTATAATTTATGCGTAATTTTGAAAAGTTTAAGTAAGTACATCTATCATTTTAATGATCATTAGGTATTAATTACATTTTGCAACAACATTTAATAAAAAGTAATTTAAGTATAGTACCTAAGTAGATATAATAATGCTACTAACTTAACTAATTACTAATTGCAACTGCTACTGTTTAGGGCAGAATCAGGTCTGTTTTAATAACTATTAGCACAGTGATAACACTGATAACGATTGATTTCACTGAAACAAATAAAGATAACATCTAATGACGCTACCTTATTGCGAATGCGGTTAGCTTCGGGTGTAATTAACATTAAAGAAGCTTGGGTATCTATCAATGTGGCTACTGCGAAAACTCATTATCATCAGTAGGTAAGTTGTTAAATTAGCAGCTCTGTCTGCACATTTTTTCCTTAATTTATGCCTTTTTACCCGATCCCGTGCGAATTTCGGGAAATCGCTTCTTAGTGCACTTTTACAGAATACAAATACATAGGTAGGTACATATAATTATTCAATACCTATATATTACTGACTGACTGACCGACAACGCACTGCCAAAACTATTGGCCGCAAGAAGCTGAAATTGGGCATATAATTATGTGTCTTAGGGTCGTGGAGGAGTCATAAGAAAGGATTTTCTTATGACTCCCACAGTAAAATCAGCTACATAATTCGGTTAGTTTGTAGTAAACATACCTACCGTAGGTACTTACATATAAATATTGTACAAAAAGAATGTGTTACTTACCCGAAGATGACATTGCAGCCGCCAGCAAGGAACATGCCAGCGATAAACAAAAATTTGGCACCAACCATTGGCAACTGGAATTAGTCACAAGAGATTAATAGATTTTAGAGAAATTTAAATACATACATACATAGACTCACGCCTATTTCCCCGAAGGGGTAGGCAGAGGCATATTAAACGCCCACTTTTCGCCAGTGTTTTGATCCCACGTAATAGGTGGCGAGCCTATTGCCGCTTATCGGGATATTTTGTTTGCCAGAGCCTCGTCCGTTGATCGGCAGGTGCATCACTTGCAGGTGAGGTTGGCTTGGGACCCTAAATTCTTGGTGGGAACCCTATGCACCCTATGAAATTTAAATAGATATAATTTCTACCTTCTAAATAAACTGGCACTAGTCTAAACCATGGAATATGGCTGTCCCTTCGGGTTGCGGAGGTTAAACAGGCAGTCACTCTGTGGAAAAGCTAATATTCAGCCAAATCCGGTTAGACTAGAAAGCGGACCCCAGATTGAAACTGGGCTAACGCTAGGAGAATGATGAGTGATGGTTACATTTTCCAAGGGTAACTAATCATCTAAATCGGTTCGTAAACGATCGTTATCCATAGAAAAATGTACTGGAAATGGGTGCCTTCTCCTTTTTCGTAGAGTAAAAATCTTTTTACATCATGGAGAATCTACCTGAAGATTTCGTTTATGCACCTAAAGCTAAGAATTCTCTACCTAGAGCCCGGTTTCCATCGCAAACGGAATGGAGCCATTTCTTACATCGCAATAGAATTCTACTACATAAGTATTTACAATATCAATTTGGTACAGATGAATAATAATAACGTTAAAAGATAAACAATGACTAGCTTAGCTTGATATCTCATTAGTGTAGGTATTTAGTATAGTCTACGCTTTACGCTTAAGTATTAAATTTAATATAGATACCTATCTACCTACTCACCTATGATCCTCTCGTATCAAGATAGGCGTCTACCAACTTAGATGTAGGTACAATCAAACAAGTCGGCGCTGGACCTGTTTGAAAAAAAATCCCTTGGCTCGCTCATAGAGTCGAGCACACCCGAAACTCGTTTTGTATATGAGTGCCAATGTGTGTGCAAAGTAGCACTGGAAGCAACGATGTCTTGCTGAGCAATTTTCGCCCTTATGGTAATCTAGCGGTAAGCTGTTCGACTGTACGTTTCATCGATTGTATTCGGTGTGAAATAAGTATAGGTCTGTCTGTTACACTTCTCTATCTATCTAATTACGTTTTTGCTAAACCATTATGTACTTAGTAGTTTCAGCAGGTTTTCTTAACATTTTATCAAACTAAGCATTGTCTTAATGTAAAATTTTATCCAAAGTAGTAAGTATCTACTACAAGCATTTAAGTGGGAACCGTACTCTCATACACGAATTTTCGATTGCTTGTGACGTAGTTTATCAGCATTCACATAACATCTTCAACTCGTTTGGTGTGGGAATGGCAATAGTGTCTTCCCGGCAGATTGAGGCCACGGCGGCTTGTCTTTACATGAGACTTGCCAAGTGCCTGGGACAATTATAGTGCACAAGTGTGTGCGCATACACAAGTGCATTCTCTATTCCTTCACTCTCATAGTCCGATGGGACCCCACAAGCCACACGAACGGAGAGATATTGGAAGAGTTTACTAGTCCAACTAGAAGAGACATCACTGACATGCATAGATTTAAAGGTAAGATGAAACAAGTTATAGTTGATTAACCTATGATGTAAATAAATATCAAAACCGAAATATACTATATTTAGACAAATTAAAAGCTGTTTAAAGAAGTAAGCGCTCGTTATATTTTCTTCTAAACAAAAGATCAAGGATTTTGTAAGCTTCCGAATATTTGATATCGATGAATTTAATGAGATGAGCTATGTGAAATATGTATCTATCTCTAGTAGACAAATCCATGGATAGATCAAATATTTGATCGACGTTCAAAAAGCAGCTGTTTATACTATAAGATACTTACGAATTTTCCGAATACTGGTGAAGTCACAAACATGACTACGGCGTAAAAACTGAAGACGACGCCACACATGGCTTCTGATAGTCCTTTGTTAGCTGCCTCCCGGGGGAAGAATGGCGCCATGACACTCATGGAACAGAAGCTCATGAAGTCTACGAGGGCTAGCGAGGCTAATGTAAGCCGCTGCCGTCGGGACAAGTGGCGTACCGCGCCTGGCTGCAGTCTTGTTTGAGTTCGCACCAACCTGTCCGTTATACGCTATTTAGAACATTATCGCCTGTGCCCTACATGTTCACCCACTGTGAAGGATTATTGTTCTTATTGAGTAGGTGGTAGATGCAACAACTTCGTAGCCAAACCCAACTTTGGATTAAGATTCAAAATAAACATTTTATACTTGGCTTCCTGATCAAATCTATTGGCTACCAGAACTCCTGCAGGAGGTTACACTATATGAATGATAATTCTATAGATACAGATTCCATCAGAAGCTGTTAGCGGAGAAACAGACTCTCGGTCATTGTACTGGCTTGAATACATTTAAAGGTATAAAATTACGCATACGACTTATATTTGCAATGCTATGATAATGTTTTTGAGTATGAAGCTAGGTAGGTACATACATACAGATGTACCTAGATCTGATGTATTTATCCATCAGCTGTTAGGCCAATCTCGACGAATTAGCCACTGGCCAAAATCTCATTTATTCATATCTAATTAAAGCAAACTGATGTATGAATGTACACAGTAGTTAGTCCTGTGTTATAGTAATTTGCTGATAAGCAAATAAGTATTTAACTAACTACATTTGCATTATCATATAGGCGCTTAAGCTTAGATAATTATAGACAGGTACAAATTGCCTTCTGAGACTTGGCTACCTACCTATAACGATTTCAAGATCAAATGAGTATTGGATTACAGATGTAATATTAGATATAGTTGCTTAACATTGATCATATGAAGATAGTTATAACAATAGCGTTTATCTAAAATAATATAATTGAAGATACATAACGATAGTGTATTTTACACGTGTTGAAGCAATTATACGTACAACTGATGCACATACTGTCATTCATTTACAGATAGAGTGCAGTTATAATGTTTGCATAGCGTTAATTAAACAATAGATAGTGCAGTTACGTACCGTTCTCGTAGTATCCTAATTTCTGAGCTGCCATCATCAGGCGGTCCTCCCGACCACGAATGCACTCGACGTAACCTCCCAGAACCAGAGTCCACCAGTGAACGTTGCCCTCCCCATGTAGCAGCCAAGTCATCAGTGTGTGTAGACGTCTTCATCATTTTACTATCAAACACTATGGATTCTAAAGAACCTGTCCCACCTACAACACAGTTCGTATTCAAATCACTTGTAGTTCTTTCACCATTTGTCTCACTCAAAAGAGGTGTATTTTCGTCGGCGTCCTCACACTCCCTATCCATATTGAAGGGTCGTATCCTCGATCGACTAAGACGGTTGAACAATGAATATACTAGATTACTACGTCGCGGTGTAATAATAACTGATCATAAACAAATCGAGTTATCGCACGTCAACAGAGCGAGCGCACCGACTACTAATGTTAACAATTAAACCAACCTCACATATATCAATGTATTATCGATATCTTATCATGGGCAAATAAAAATTTCCTGGATAGAGGACACTCTCCAGCCGATGGCGGCGTGTCGACTTGCTCCGTCGTCGACTGAGTGACGTGCTGGCGTTTTCATTTTTTCGGAGGGAGGGTATATTTGCGGGCGATTATTGTCATTTCCGAAACTAGTTTATCAAATGAACCTGTTATCCAAAGGAAGCGATTGATACTAACTTTCACGGCCTGAACCCCATGTTCGTTAGAACACGATGCCAAATATCGATAACGTTGCGTGTTTTTCTGTTTGATGTTTATTTTAGCGTACGTAGCTGCGTCAATATAACGATGGTGGTAAAGGTTTGAGGAAAATATTTAAAAAAATATATTTGTTCCCTTGTAGGTCATGCAGATTATTTATTTTAATTATAGAAATTAATAAATTGTTAAGTACTTGTTGAATGCAATTAGACTAATTGCTTCGTGACTTCGCGCGGATCGTGTGAAATATTCGTATTATTTTAATTGTAAGAACAGTTTTGTACGGACGCAACGGGGAGTTAACTGCACGGTTGGTGTAGTGGTTTAAGCGGCCGCCTCGCCCTAGTGCTGTGGATTCAATCCCCACAAGACACAACACTTTGTGTGATCCATAAATTGTTATTTCGAGTTTGAGTGTAGGAACTTAGTGTCCGTTGGTAGTATGTTTGTTAAGTCCCTCGGGACACAGGATTAATAATTCATAGTTGTCTTTAAAAAAAACTGGACAAATTCGAGTTGGACACACCCACTAATGCACAATGAGAGATAAACCCGAAAATCGCTATTATTTGTCAATTTAAAAATAAATAAAATTTGTTTTTACATAAAGCACATCAAGCCCCTTCAAATTATACCTCACTTATCATGTCGACGAACGAGTAGATTTGGTCGTAGATATATTTTTATAGACTCACGCCTGTATCCCCGAAGGGGTAGGCAGAGGTGTAACAATACACCCACATTTCGCCATGAATTTTTAGGTCCCACGTAATAGTGGGCGAGCCTATTTTCGTTACCGGGCACATCACCAGACGCCGTGCTGCCACAAAGAATTCGGGAAAAAACCAGTAACATTTTTGCCCGACCCGAGAATCGAACCCGGGACCTCCGATCAGTGGTCGCATACGCTATCCACTGGACCACGGAGGCAGTCGTAAACATTGCCGCAACAAAGCCGGTACGTGGGATTCCTGTCTAGATAGTGTGCAGAAGTTATTAGGCTAGGACCACAAATGTCTAATCCATTAAAAAGTTACATTTGAGGTTGCATTTGCCAGAGGATGCAATTTTACAGATGTGTAGGTATTAAGTAAGTATAGGCTATTGTAAAGCTTGACCCAAATTTGTGGGGTCGTGTGCATGCAGATAGTTTTATTGGTTATCTGGTAAACTATTGGCCGCACAAAAAATATGAAAAAGACCTTTTTGTCGCAAATTAAGTTCCCTGCAACTGATAAATCCTGAAAGTTTTGTCGTAAAGTCAAAAAAAGAAAAGTATAGGTATCTTTATTATTGTTGTATTTTGGGAATTTTAACGTGTCCCTTTATAACTGCGTCCCCAGTCTTTGAGATGAGCCAGGCTTTGGCACCGGGTCTGAGCAAGCGCCGCTATAATTTTTTTTATGAAGTACTGTGGAGGAAAGTCGCATGTTTGTCGGTAATTCATCATTTTCCTCGATGAATTTTGGATATCTCCAATAATTTTCCTGCAGGTGTCCCCAGAGCATTTAGGCATTTCAGAAAAAATGCAGAATCCTCTGGCGGGCAGAATATCATGAGCAGGATGCCCAGAGTTTGTCTTTTTTCAACCCAGTTTTTAGGGTCGTTTTTATGAGTGAAAATTGGACCTCATGGTACATCAGAATCTCATGCTATAAGAATGGGTCTTGTTTTGAAAGAAGTCAAGAACAGGGACAAATTAACTGTAATCTTAAAACTGAAGAACAATTTATAACGCATTGAAAAGAAAATTTGTTACAAATTTCATTAGACTTTCGTTTTTAACTTTGTTTTACTTTTTACTAGGTACTAAAGGCTTCCCCCCGTGGGATCTCCTGTCGCGGTGGGGGACTCAGTAACCGTGGGTTTCAGGTACACCTACGGTGAAGCTAAGCGGGATCCCGGGAGGGGACGCTCCACGTGGGCTTGGGTCAGGCCTGCGTAGGATGCGTCCCATGGTGCGGGTGCAGGGGACAGTTCTGCCTGTCCCTCGCAGTCGGGTGCAATCGCGGGAGGAGAGGCGTGTTGGAGTTGCGTTGCCCCGCGCCCTATCTCCCGCGTCTAAATGGGGGCGCACCATCGTTGCGTCGCGGTGGGCCGCAGAGGAAGAGGAGATGCGGTTTTGCGTTACCGTCCTCCCTATCCTCTGCGGCCGGTGGGTGTTTTGGCGACGGAGCCCAACACCTTCATCCTCCGCCAAGGGGGTTTTGTTCGGGGCCCGCCTGACCATCTGGCGGGCCAATACCCGTCAGGGGGTTGCGAGGAATGCTTCGGTGATACCCGACCCTCCGGCACACGGGTATATGAGGAACACGGGTTGCTTTTTAAGCTGCGCGTCCACAGCATCGGAATCGGAGCGTACGGAGCGGAAGGATTTGTTGCTTTGTATTAATTTCTATGAAACTGCGTGCACTGGATCGGCATTTCTGCGCCAGAGACCGGTATTAGTGCTGATGACGTCATCCGCAGTGAACGCATCATTCGGATTCCGAGCGTTTCAATTTCTGACGTGTTTGCGGCATTAAACTGTAGGCAAAAATACTTATTCACGATGAACGACGATGTTTTAATTACTTTAGTAGAGTCATATGAATGTACCCAAAAATCTATGATATTCATTATTTATGATATTCATCAAATGTATAATATTCTCCGAAAATTAATCTACAACAATATCCTCGTCACTATCCTCCTGCTTTAAAAATACCTAAATTGCCGATGCTGAATCCGAATGCAGTGGACGCACCCCATCGGCATTTTGTAAATGCCGACGCTCCGTCCACTCCGTACGCTCCGATTCCGATCCGGTGGACGCGCAGCTTTAGTCAGTAAGAGTCTGACAGTCCCCTTCGGCCTTCCCCCAGGGCAAAGGGACTTACTAAAGGCTACAGGACCAAAGTTGTAGAGAATTTAGTTTGCAACCAAATACCTAAGTATGTTTTGATATTTTCTGTACGGCCAATAGTTTGCCAGATAAACTAGAAAACCCACTTGTACCCCTATTTTCAAGATGGCGGCCGCAGGACAAACCTGGGACCCCACAAACTTGGATTTAACTTTACACAAACTCCCTCATCTTGACATCTATAAAATAAAATTGCATCCTCAGGAAAAGTACGCCAAGCCCAAAAAAATTAACGTTTGAACGGAGTAGGCATGTAGCACGCTGTGCGACACTACGGTATAAGATTAGAAAATATAAGGGCGCGATTATCGCAATCGCACTGAACGCATTAAAGGCTGGTTACGCGCTGCTTAAAAAGCCTATCTACTAGTGATGATACATAAATAATACTCACGATTGTAAAGCAGCATTGCTTCGGGTTATTATTTTTCCTTTTGATAATAAACTAACTTTTCCTCTTTCTTCTCCTTTGATTACCCATCCACATTTTCACAAAATATTACTAAATATCCGGCTCATTTTCATGGTTTAATATGCCAAACTATTGCAGAATACTATTAGGAAACTTGTCGCAAAAATAATTTTCTCTAGTCATTTTCTTCTTGAAATAAACAATATCCATGTAGTTGCACAATTATATCTCTCTTCAAATTATAATACGTATTTATGTGGGCACAAATACCACAGGATAAAACATCCATCACTGATCTTGAAACACAGGCTGCCTTTTTACATAACATGGTCTAAATATAAATCGAGGTTTAGTTCTACACTCACCTGAGTAAAATTGATCATACGCGCACCACAGACACATTTTTGTGAAACTATTGTATCTAAAATTTGTTGGAACAAATGTGGAATAAGAATAAATAACTACCTTCGCAAAAAAAAAATTCAAAATTCTCTATCAATGTCTAAACCTGGTATTATATTTTTAACTTGTTTTGTAATAAGGCCCAGGGTCTTCAAATAAAAGTCCAACATACAAAAAATATTAACCAGATTTGTATTGATGTTTATTTAAAACAAGTAGCATTCACTTAACAAATCAATAATCACTATACTTAACAGTTACAAAACGAAAATTTTTAGTCAGCAAATTAGACTCACACATTAACAAATAAAAAACAATTTCTTTTCTTATATTTTAACAGATTTATATGTGAAAAAATATACTATCTGTTATCATATGTTTACACGCGGGGTGTTGAGGAAGAAATAAATTTGTTGCCACTGCAGACTTTTGGCTACTCCGGTTTTGTCCGAGTTTGGACCTAGTTATGCTAAAAAGCGCCAAGAATATTACTAGAAATAATGCAAGAATTGAACGACCTCTTGTTTGCTCTTTGTTTACATTATTTCGCTATTTGTACACATAGGTTAACAGCAGAATTAAAAATAACTTTTAACAAAACCGATGCAAAATTATATATTTAAGCATTTCAACACGCCTCATTTAGTTTTGAAACATTTTGTCACGAACTTTTTACTTTAGTGTAAACTTTCATAATTTAGTGGTATACCTAATATAACACTAAATTACGAAAGTTTACTAATATTTGAGTAGTATAATAATTTCGTTGAAATACCTTCTATTTTCGCCGAAGTTTCGGCATAGATTCTGCTAGTTGTGGTCACAGGATGACTCGTACTAAATGGCTTTTATATTTGATTGTTATGTTTTTTATTACTAAATCTATAGCATAATTTTATTGTTTAATTTATTCGCATACTATATCGTCAAGCGTCGTAGATTTGATTTTTACAGGCACAATATTTTCAAAGATCTGTTTCGAGTCGGGATGATTGAATGCGAAGTTTCAAGGTTTATAAAGTTAACCATACTTTTATATATATACATACATGAATTATTCCTATTGATAGTTATGCATGTAAAAAAACAACGAAAATTCTTTTCGAAATCCAAAATATTTTTCGCCTTTTTTTAATTACATACATACATACATACATACTCTCACGCCTATAACCCCGAAGAGGTAGGCAAAGGTGTATTTCTACACCCACTTTCCGCCAGATATACTTTAGTCCCACGTATTATGGGGCGAGCCTATCGCCGTACCGGGCTTATTTCCAGACTCAGTGCTGCTACTGAGAATTTCGTGACAGAAAAACCCAATAACACTGGCCGACCCAGGAATCGAACCCGGGACCTCCCGATCCCACGCGCACATTTATGCCGCGAGACCAACGAGGCAGTCGTATAAGGTTTGATGTCGAGTTTTCCGTCTCTACGCAAAGATGGTATTTGCATCGTGTTATCCCGATAGTTATTACTAAGTAATTGTATATTTCTTTATATAACTTTAACAGATACTCTAAGGTTTTTTTAAATATTTAAGTCTGTAATTATAATTGACTATAAATATGAATGGATAAGTTTATTGCATAGGTTGGTACTATTTGACGCAGCCCTTTGCAGTTCCTAGATTATATATAATGTATAATAAATTGTCATATTATAATATAATAGCCTATTATCTAGCCTAGCAATGTAATAACATACTTTAAATATATTCATTTATTTGATTAAAACATTGTATTTGTAAGTTATAAGGCAGCCGTTGCATGCGGTATTAAATGCTTCAATGGCCTATTTCTATTAAAAATGTAGTCAATAATTAAATTCTTGGCGCTTTTGGCATAACGCGGTCCATAGTACAACTTGACAGCAAACAGTACAAAATAGATGAATCGGTACCACCGAGTACAAACACAGTTAAAACATGACGAATATAAGCCAATCGTATGCATATATTAAAATGTATTTTATATAAATATATATATTAACTAACGTTACAAGTTACCGGTATAACAAGTTATTTAATAATAGAACGATTTTCTTTTTCCAGTAATATTTACGTCATGCGTGGTAATGAAGTGGAGAATTAATTTTTTCATAGAACACTATGAATGACGTCATGGCAGTGGAATACTACGAGTGACGGTACAAGGAGCTCACCTGCCCCGCTGCAAGTATACAGTTCTCCTTAAAACTAAACTGACAGTTGTAAGCGGAGGTAATGACTGCTCTACACGATCGGTACTCCATCATCGGCGACATTTTACCGCTCATACGAATTTCTATAATGATCTTTAGAGAGTTGTTAAGTTAAGGCCTATCCACACGACACGATTTTACGTACAACTTGACTAATTCACTTGATGAAATCGTGACGTGTAGACGCGAGTCGTCCAACTCAAGTTTATCGGGTGGGCGGTACCACCAGATTTTAACCAATCGGGTGGACGGAATGAAAATCATTTGATTAAGATTTGATTGTGTCGTGTAGACGGGCAAAGCCAATTCGATTGAAAATTTGATCAGTGGTAAAATTGTGCCGTGTGGATGGGCCTTTAGTTGGGAATCAAATGGCCCTGTTGCTAGTCTATTTAAACATCTGATCTGGGTATTGAAACAGTTATTGTATGCAGGCCTCACGACTATTCGTAATCTTGAAAAGTCTTTGAACTCTTGGAGTTAAATCTATTGCTGTTTTGTACTAAATTACTGCTATGTCAGCGTTTACACGCAAAAAGCACAAGTCTGTCCTATTCCAGCTCCAAAATCGTCAACCTGCCCATCATGACGGCGGGTGACTAAGGCCGACTATGCCCTCGACCGTGAGCGCCAATGACTTCTGATCTGTACCCATCGTGTAGAGGAGTCACTCATAGCTTCTGATCACGTATACAATCATAACCGCAGCTGGGCCAGTTCCTGCAGGAGTGCGGGTTCGTTGTCGATCTTCGCGAGCTGGTTCAGTTCTAGCTGCTTGCCGGCGGCTTTCTGCTGCTTCAGCTTTTCGATGTCGCTTAGTTTCTGCAATAAAAACATTCATTATTATCTGAATACAAAGATAGATAATATAATATTCTACCACATATACACATCACCATCTAGTCCCAAACTAAGCAGAGCTTGTAACAATGGGTACTAGATAATGGATAAACATACATATATACATTTTTTTTTGTAAATACAAACATATTATACATACAAAACACCCAGACCAAGACAAACATCCATGTTCATGCACACAAATGTTTGACTTCAGCGCGAATCGAACCCGCGAACTTCGGCGTAGCAGTCGCTTACACTCCCGCTGTGCCAACCGGTCGTCGATAGATAGATTAACACTTTATTGTTCACCAGTATACAAACGGAATTACAATGACAAAAATAATTTAAAACTAGTTGCACAACAGGTCGGTCTTATCGCAAAATGCGATCTCTTCCAGACAACCTAGTTTGGAAAAGGTATTTGATAAAAGTACAATTGTGTGGGATTTTTACCGAAAGGTGTACCTAGTGGAACAGTGTCTTAATGGGTAGATAAAAGAATCATACGTATTATTCTTGCGTTTTCTGTATATACCTATATAATCCTTGCATTAGTGACTGACTGACAGACAAGGCACAGCCAAAACTACTGAGGGAGGATTTGAGAAGTCGCCTCTTAGGGTCGGCGCAAACGGGCTACCGGTGTGGCCAGCGACAGCCACTTAACACACTTTTTCATATATTTTGTATAGACGCGCCGCACACGTGTGGCCGGTGGCAGCCACTCGCTACAGAAGCGTCCGCGACTCGCCACTTGTGGTCGCCACTAGCCACGCAAGACCGTTAAACCTTCTAGGTATCGCACGCGCCACCATGATGCATGACGCCTCAATGGATATTGACATATTCATAGCGGGTTATAAAATGTGGCGGCTGCCGAACACCGGTGGCTGCTGCTCGCTTCTGAAGTGGCGGAAGCGCACGACAGACACCGGTGGCTGTGGTCGGTGGCCCGTTTGCGCCGACCCTTACAGAAGTCGACGAGGCGACTTCTCAAATCCTCCCCCTCTTTCTCACGGAATGAAATGGAGTAGTAACGTTTTGTATTTTTAATCCGTCACAAAATTACAGCATTTAACAAAAAGGAAGTACCTAAAAACTTCATAAAGAGGTCATGGACCTTCTGAATTTACGATATAAGTTTGTCTAAGTTGTACATTTAATACAACATTAGTTTTTGTACCTCCACTTATAGAAATGTATATCATAAATAAAAAAGGGGTTCCATTGTCTAAACCACCCTTATTATTTATGAATCATATTACAAGCCGCAACAAAAAAATGACAGAGCATAAACATAAAAAAAATCATTTCAAGTTAATAGAACAACACCGGGACCGGCTCAGATTACAGACTGCTCCCAGAGGGTATTGGGGTCGAGACCCAATGCGCGCATCATTGACTTTCCGATGTTAATGTGCGTATGATATTGGCAATTATCTGAATACAGCGTGAGGCAAGCTGCATGTCTTAGAAATCTGAAACGACACGTGAAGTCTATCAAGGGCGTCACCAGCTATCCGATGGCCCAGGGTTCGAAATTTATATGGAAAACGCGAAAAATATTAAGAAAAGTATAAATTGTAGGGATTTTTTAGTCTCTAGGGGAGGGGGAGGGTGCAGCTGCCCTCCTCTGCCCTCCCTTGGCGACGCCCATGAAGTCTAACAAGCCTGCGTGGTGGAATATGGCCTACTCCTCTTATAATGCCTAGAAGCCCGTGCTCAACAGTGGATCAGGTTACAAACAAACCCGATATATTCTTTATTATACACGAACTCAACTATTCTTCGATATTCTACTTGTTTTATATGTTAATCACATAATTATTCGTTGATATTACCACCGGGAGAAATAGATATCCTATCAAGATTTAAAAAAATATTCTGAATATTCTAGCACTTATTTCACCTAAAAATATCATTGTTGACTTTTACATGCCGGCAAATCACTAATTTTCCGGCATATATAGATAGATAGATGTTTATAAAGGCAGCGATAGCCGAGTGGATATACCAACAGACTGCCATGCAGAGGGTATCGAGTTCGAATCCACGGCGCGCACCAATGACTTTTCGGAGTTATGTGCGTATTGAATTGTTAATTATCGCTTGTCCCGTGCCTCGGAGAGCACGTTAAGCCGTCGGTCCCGGTTGTCATGAAGATCTTTGAAAGTCGTTACAGGGCGTCAGTACCTTCTAAATAAACTGACACTAGTCTAAACCATGGAATATCGCTATCCCTTCGGGTTGCGGAGGTCAGACAGGCAGTCGCTCTGTGGAAAAGCTAATATTCAGCCAAATCCGGTTAGACTAGAAAGCGGACCCCAGATTGAAAACTGGGATAACGCTAAGAGGATGATGAGGATGATGATATAGATGTTTATCTTCAAAATCTAAAGATATTACAGGACGATAACCTTCACAGTCGTAACGCATTTCCTGAAAAGCGAGTTTAGAAATATGAATCGTCTTTGTTTGATTTATTTATGGTATTAATCAATCCATCGCTTTTTAAATGTTTTAGTATCATAATTTTAGCATATAATTTTACGTATAGATTATTTTCATTTTTCAAAAGGTAGAATAATATAAGTGGATAGGTCGAGTCGAAACGGCGATAGCCTAGTCCAGGTACCAACAGACTGCCATGCAGAAGGTATCGGGTTTGAATCCACGGCGCGCACCACTTACTTTTCGAAGTAAAGTGCGTAATAAATTGTTAATTATCGCCTGCCCCGTACCTTGGAGAGTTAAACTGCCGGTCCCAGCTGTCATGAAGATCGTTGACAGTCGTTACGGGGAGTCAGTACCCTCAAATAAACTGATACCGGTCTAAAACACGGAATATCTCTACCCTTTTGAATTGCGGTGGTCAGACGGCAGTAGCTCTGTAGAAAAGCTGCTATTCTGCGAAATCTGGTTAGACCAGTAACCGGACCCCGGATTCCGAAGCGTGCAACCGGGATAACGCTAACACGACGATGAGAATTATATAACTGATGATTTACACATACATGAACTTCTATATTTGATATATAAGCAAGACGCATAGCGCCTTACTTTACAAGAATAGGTATAAAAAAATAAAGCGTTAAAATATAAACATACAAAACCGTGGGTAATTAATAAAATTGTGGTGAAGGCTTGTCTATGCAAATCTTTTACAGATGGTGAAATTAGAGACATACATAGGTATACCGCTGCTATAACCATCTGTACCTGGTATTCTTAAATCATCGTGTCAGCCTAGACACGTCCACTGCTGGACATAGGCCTCCCCCAAAGTTGTCCACACAGAGCAAGCTTTTCTTAGCAAAGGTAGGGCGGCCCCCGGTTACGAAGTAACTCTTTAGTTATCTGTGCCCCCGACTAGATAGGCCAACGATCTGAAAAAGGTGGCTGGGACGGACTGGAACCAGAAGGCTGAGGACCGTGTACTGTGGCGCGTGTTGGGAGAGGCCTATGTCCAGCAATGGACTGCGATAGGCTGATTTATTGATTAGCATTGCAGAAGAAAGTGGCAGTGGGCAGGGCACATAGCCAGAAGAACCGATGGCCGTTGGAGCAGAAAGGTTCTGGAGTGGCGACCACGCACATGACGTCGTAGCAGAGGTAGACCTCCCACAACTGACTAAGGTGGACTGATGATCTTGTTTGGGTCGCGGGCAGCGGATGGACGCGGGTGGCTCAGGATCGGTCTTTGTGGAGAGCCTTGAGGGAGGCCTATGTCCAGCAGTGGACGTCTTTCGGCTGATATGATGATGACAGAAGAAATACTAAGAAGGGTGGAGAGAGAACTGTGACCAATAGACCTTACGAATTTTGTCCAATGCTCGACTTAAACAGTGATGATGACAGCTTTTTGACCGCTACTAGTCTCGATGACAGCTTCACTAGTTTACCGTCACTTGCAGAAACTCTTCAGTTTCAGTTCTCTGACGTACCAAAGAACTTTAATGTTGTCCATATAAATGCTCAAAGTATTCCAGCCCATTTCTCTGATATGCTGGCAACCTTTGACTGTAAGAACCTACATGCTATTCTCGTTTCAGAGTCATGGCTAAAACCATGTCTGCCATCAACTTCTTATTCTCTCCCTGGGTTCCATCTAATTAGGAATGATCGTGCGGTCGGTGGTGGTGTTGCTATATACCTACGTGCCCAAATTCCTTACCGTATAGTAAGCATCTCATCGTAACCGCCACCCTCGAACGCCGGCGAGCATCTCTTTTTGGAAGTGGAACTCAATCATTCGAAAGTTCTTCTAGGTGTTTATTATTCCCCTTCATCACGAGTAATTTTTTTCCTTCTTTCGAACACATCCTAGAAACTTTAATGCCTTCTTACAGTCACACAATTTTAATGGGAGATTTTAACACCTGTATTATAAAACAGGATACACGTTCAGCCACTCTTAAGCGTATTTTAAATTCCAGGAATTTATCTGTTCTACCTCTTAATGCTACACACCACTTCCCAAACTCTGTTCCTTCTCTTCTTGATCTTATTTTTGTTTCCTCTTCTACCTTTGTTGCCAAGCATGGTCAATGTTCTGCCGACGCCTTCTCTTACCATGACTTGATCTATCTTTCCTATAAAATACGTCCACCCAAGGCAAAACCGAGAATCATTATGCAGCGCAGCTTCGGTGGAATGGATCATTTGAAACTCTGCGACGATGCCAGCAAGATTGATTGGTCTCCTTTGTTTACGACCGACTGTATAGATACTAAAGTGCAAGTTTTTACAAACTCATTAACGCAGCTGTACGATAAGCATGCGCCTGTCCGTGCCATCAAATTAAAACATTTACCATCGCCTTGGCTGACTGAAGAGATCAAAAACATAATGTCCAAAAAAGCCGCGGCCAAGGCGAGATATAAGTGCCGCCCGACCTCTGTCAACCTGGAAAAATACATAAGTATAAGAAATCTCTGCAATAAAGTGTGTAGGAATGCACAACGCCAACACATTCACAACTCTGTTGAAAATGGAGATCCGGTTAAAGTCTGGAAATTTCTTAGAACATTGGGAGTTGGTAAGTCACGCAACGACGAGTTCCCAAAGGATATTAATATCAATGCACTTAATGCACATTTCACTGCTTCGTCCAATTTTGATGGGACCACTAAAACAAATACGTTACAAGATCTTTCACGTATCCCAATTCCCAAATATTCACCTTTTGTTTTCGAGCAATTTTCCTGTTGTGATGTTAAAAAGAGCATAATTTCAATCTCATCCAATGCTGTTGGTAATGACTGCATTAGTCGAAACATGATCCTGCCCATCCTTGATGAAATCCTACCTGTCCTCTGTCATATCCTTAATTACACAGTTACCACCGGTATCTTTCCATCAGCGTGGAAAGATGCCCAAATAATTCCTTTGCCAAAAAAATCCAAACCTTGTTCCTTTTCTGACTTCCGACCTATATCCATACTCCCGTTCCTTTCCAAAGTCCTTGAACGTCTTGTACATACACAACTCTCTTCCTTTATTTCCAAAAACACTCTCCTAAATCCCTTCCAACCCGGTTTTCGTCCTGGTCACAGTACTACCACGGCATTGGTACATATCACTGATGAAATTAGGCTGGGAATGGATTGTGGAAAGCTCACGCTACTGTCCTTACTCGATTTTAGCAATGCATTCAACACCGTGGACTTCCAAGTCCTGCTCGGCATACTCCGCTCTATTGACATATCTCCAACGGTAATTGGCTGGTTTCGTAGTTACCTGTCTGGACGCCGACAGCGTATACGCGTTGAGGAATCATACTCTTCATGGAGTAATACGACTGTCGGTGTACCGCAGGGTGGCGTTTTATCTCCGCTACTTTTCGCAATTTTTATAAATTCTATCACCAAACATTTACTTTCGTCCTACCACCTTTATGCAGATGACCTGCAGATATACTCACAGGCGCCGCTAGACTCTATTACAAACGCATTTTCTACCATAAACAGGGACTTGGCGCAAATTTGTAAATGGAGCAAAAATTATGGACTAAAATTAAATCCAACCAAAACCCAGATCATTCTGATTGGTAGTTCCAGGATGATGTCTAAGATGAATCCGTCACAACTCCCTCAGATTCAATTTGATGGAAACATCTTGCCAATAACAGACAGTGTGAAAAATCTGGGAATTTATCTGGATAAGACTCTATCCTGGGGATGTCAGGTGCAGGAAACCAGTCGGAAATTGTTTGCTTCGGCGGGGTCGTTGCGCAGGTTGCGAAACTTTCTACCCATAACCACCAAAATTGCGCTTGCACAATCATTGCTTCTCCCAATACTCGATTATGCCGATGTCAGCTATCCTGATCTCAATGAGGAGCAACTTGATAAACTTGAGCGTCTCCAAAACTTTTGTATTAGATTTATATTTGGTTTACGCAAAATATGATCATGTATCTGAATTTCGTAGCAGGCTCAAGTGGCTCCCAATTCGCCTTCTCAGGAATACTCATATTCTAATATTACTATTTAATGTATTGTTCAATCCTAATACTCCCCTGTATCTCAAAGAACGGTTCAAGTTCCTTCATGACACACATACAAAGTGCCTGAGGTCGTCAGAGGATCTGCGATTGCAGATGCCAACGCATTCCACAAACTTCTTTGATAAATCCTTTTCAGTTCAGGCTGTACGTTTGTGGAATGCGCTGCCTGTTGAGATTAGACGAGCAAAATCACTGAACATCCTTAAAAATATGTTAAAACAACACTATTTGTCAAGATGATTGCATTATTGTCCATGACTTTTTATTAGACTATACTATTATGTATCTTATTATATTTATATATATTTGTATATATATATGTATTATATGTATTGCCTATATGTAGTGTATATATAATATATTATATAATATGTATGTCAACGTACCTATTTAGTAGGTATTTATTTTATGTATAGTATGCTAAAAATATATTTATCAATAATTTCATAACTACACCATCAAGTACTTTTGGATCCTTCTACAGTCATGAGTCCATTCCTAATGGTTGCCTGGAAGAAATTGCTGTATGCGATAAGGCCGCTTGTGCTCATTCTATGTATGTTTTCCTTATGTGGTGTACAATAAAGATTTACCTATCTATCTATATCTTGAAGAAAATAGTATTGAGCTATAACAATATTATCTTAATATATAAAATCCTTGCGTTACTGACTGACTGACAGACACGCTACAGCCGAAACTACTGGGCGCAGGAAGCTGAAATTTGGCACGTATGTTCCTTGGGGACCGTAGGGGTGCACTAAGAAGGGATTTCCCGAAATTCCCACGGAATCGGCCAAAACGGGTAAATTTAAAAAAATACTGGCGTAGCTGCTGGCGTCCTCTATTTTTAGGGTTCCGTACCTAAAGGTAAAAAACGGAACCCCATTACTAAGCCTCCGCTGTCTGTCTGTCCGTCTGTCCGTCTGTCTGTCACCAGGCTGTATCTCATAAACCACGATAGCTAGAAAGCTGAAATTTTCACAAATTATGTATTTTGGTTGCGCTATAACAACAAATACTAAAAATAAAAAAAATGAAAATATTAAGGGGGGGTCCCATAGAAAATACGTGTTTTTTTCTTATTTCTTGTTCAAAATTACTAACTGTTACAGGTAGACGCTTTAAATTTTTACAGAATATGTAGTTGTATATAACCTTTCAAAATAAATAATTAAATTTAAAAAAAGTAACTAATAAAGGGGGGCTCCCATACAACAAACGTAATTTTTAAGCAATTTGTTACTCGATCTTAATAAACAGGAACTTATAAAGTATTTAAGTATACATATAACGAACGTGATTTTATTTTATAGATGATGGTACGGAACCCTTCGTGCGCGAGTCCGACTCGCACTTGCCAAATTTTTTATTATAAATGTGAAGACTACAAGATGATCAATTGAAACAGGTTGGGACTGGGGGTGGCATGAGCTAGATCTCATTCAAGACAGTGGCAAGCTCGGCAAACCAGGCCCTTGAAGGGCCTCTACAGGCTGCCCAGGAGCCCGGGTAGTAAAAGCGAACGTAACTTTATGGCCAGTCCGACACTGAATTGAAGTGGCCACAAAAAATATTTTCATGGAAATAAACAACTTTGAGTTTGAACAGTACCGATACTGCTACTATGCCTCCTAAGTCCAAAGATACCGTATTACACCAAAACTACACGTGTAAAATAAAAAACAAAAAACCGGCTTTGAGTTCCGTTTGTATAAAAAAGTTTTTATGTCATCGTCACGCCAAGTCATCGATGACAAGCCATAGATATTTTTTTTTATAGTTTACGATCAAGCATGCGTAAGGCCTAATAAACTATAAAAAACATTGTGACGAGTGTGACAACTTAGCCTTCGGGTTATGTTAATTTAACTACTGAGATTAGCTTGATTCTATTGAAACAATATAACTCTATCTTTACGTATTGTATTTTATGGTTCTTTAATTGGTCCAAAAACAGGGTAATAAAAAAAATTGTAACAGATTTGATAACACTGATGACGGTATGTTGAAGTCGACCTTGTCACTATGTTTTGTCAAGTACTGTGATCTGAATATTTGAATCAAAAGTGGCTCTGTCTAACTTATGTACAAATAGTGGTTGTGTACAATGACCTAAATAAATATGTATATCCAGAACTACATGCTAAATAAATTATTATAAACTTCCGCGAATATGGCACACATAGTCATACATACATAAATACATATGCCTGTTTCCCTGAAGGGGTAGGCAGAGGCATATTAAACGCCCACTTTTCGCCAGTGTTTTGATCCCACGTAAAAGGTAGCGAGCCTATTGCCGCTTATCGGGATATTTTGTTTGCAGAGCCTCGTCCGTTGATCGACAGGTGCACCACTTGCAGGTGAGGTTGGCTTAGGACCCTAAGTTCTTGGTGGGAACCCTATGCACACATAGTCACTACATATATTTATGTAACAGGTCGTCATCGCATAATTATTCGAAATCGAAGGTGAAATAAGTACCCTTTGTTTGCCACGAAGCGACGTTTGATACACTAGCCGTGGTCACAAGAAGAAGCAGCCATCCCGTCTTGGTCGCAATTACGACCCGTTACAAAAATATGAGTCATGTAAAATTTCGAAAGTTGGCTCTAAATGTAGCTCCGAATCACTGTCGATATCGGCCTTCATGAGCACTATATATTGCTCTAAGACTCGTTATTGGCTAACAAACAGGCAACGCCAGACGAAAATACTGCAAAATTTCAGCAAGAAGCTGAAATTTGGCATGTAAGGTATTGAAAAGGTACACTAAGAGGGCTTGTCGAAATTCTTTCCCTAAGGAGTAACAAAGTCACACGCGGGCGGAGCCGCGGGCGAAGTCTAGTAATAAATATGACGCAGGCATAGGCGTATATAGTGGGGGTCGGGAGGACCCTAATATGATCTGGGCCCAACGCAGAATTTTGGTTACTGACTCGTAATGCTACCTAAGAAACCTCACCCTATTGTATTTTGAAGACCTAAGCCTATCCTGAAAAATAACCCTAAATACACCAATGGACGCACACAATCTATATTACGGCCTGGTCAAGGCCTACAGCGGCGAGCGTTTTCGATGTACATGGCGCGTTTACTGTGACGCGGCGCGCGGCCGCCTCAGAGTAAACGCGATACTTACTTTGCCCCTGCCGCGCCGCTCGCCGCTTAGACCGATCTCGTGACCGCGTATTTCCCTTTCCGTGTTCAACTGGCGACACCGGTCTCGCGAAATCCACACTCTTTTGTTTTACTACGGAATCCTACGATCCCGTGTTCAATTCGCGTCAACTGAGCACGCCTTTGTGATCAAGTGGCGCTGGGTAAGGTTTAACAAAATCGTGTGCAGTTGAACTGAACACTTTTTTGACTGTCCGAATTTTTAAATAAAAAAACACGAAGTTGACGGAGCCCTGCTTGGCAGGGCTCCTATTTTTGCATTAAGGGTCACAAGAGAACCTAACATAACCTACTTACTTGAATTATTCTCACCTAAACAAATTGCAATGATAAGCGCGCGAATCCAACTTCGGGCGTCACTTACACACTATTTTGTACAACCTTCTTTTAACGTTGCTTGATCGCAAAAACGTGCTCAGTTGACGCGAGTTGAGCACGGGTTGGTTGAATTCCGTAGTAATACAAAAGTGTGTGGATTTGGCGAGACCGATTTCGCCAGTTGAACACGGAAAGGGAAATACGACTCGTGACCAGGCCAGCAGGATTGTTCTTACCTTATTCAAGTTTTTGATCTTCTTGTCTTTCTCCGGGTCCCCGGTGGAGACGAATGGCGCACGGGGCGCAGCGGGTTCGGCGCTGGGAGGCGCGGGGTCCCCTTGCGCCTTCTCCTCGGCCTTGCGCGCTTTACGGGCCTCGCGCTTCTCCTTCTGTTTAATGGCCTGCTTCGACGGCGCCGCTGTTGACAGTACACGGTTATAGTATTATGTTGTAATACATACATACATACATACATACATACATAGACTCACGCCTGCTTTCCCGAAGGGGTAGGCAGAGGCATATTAAACGCCCACTTTTCGCCAGTGTTTTGATCCCACGTAATAGGTGGCGAGCCTAATGCCGCTTATCGGGATATTTTGTTTGCCAGAGCACCATTTATGTTGTAGTACATCTATACTAATAGTACCAATAAATATCATAAAGAATATGAGTTTGTTTTTTGGTTGAACGCGCTAATCTCAGGACCGTTCAGTTACGGTTAATTCTTGTTGTATAGGTTACCCCATTTATCGAGGAAGGCTCCGCTATGGGCTATATAACATCTCGCTATGAGCCACTATGACTATCCGCTAGTCAAGCTGAAGTGGCAGTAGGCAGGGCACATAGCCAGAAGAACCGATGGCTGTTGGAGCAGAAAGGTTCTGGGGTGGCGACCACGCACCCGACGTTGTAGCAGAGGAAGGCCTCCCGCAAGGTGGACTGACGATCTTGTTGGGAATGCTGTGATCGCGAGCAGCGGATGGATGCGGGTGGCTCAGGATCGGTCTATGTGAAGCCCTATGTCCAGCAGTGGACATCTTTCGGCTGATATGATGATGATGAGCCACGGATGGGGAGCAGTAACCCTAATTAACGCGGATGTAACCTTGGGCTCAGCTAGAGTTACTATAATAGAGCTACGCTCTATACATATGTATATTAGCAAGATGCATGTACATAGTCCAGTAAAGCACGTATCAAGCTGCAGCTGTATGCTGTATTAAATACATGTTCATATGCACGCATCCGACAATAAAAATAATAATATTATATCATTAAGTTACATAAACAGTTTTATGAATGTAAATGATATAAAAGTTTGTAACAATAAAGATGTTAATGAAACAACCTCAAATTCGCTATCTATTTAGATCTCAATAACTAAACCTGTATTTTGAATATGAATCAGAATTTTACTACTTATTAATACACATAATAATAATGACCGGAATGCGCATTTTTTTATACTCATAGAAAAAACGTTGAGAGAATTTGATTAATAATAAAATCTAAGTGTGAATTGCACGGGTGGCGTAGTGGTTTAAGCGGCCGCGTCGGCGTTTCACGCTGCGCCGAGTATTGTGGGTTCAATCCCGGCATACAATCAGAGTGGAATTTAAAACCGACCAATCTATGGTCACTGAGAGCATTCATACAGAAAGGAACTACAATCAATTTGGCGAATGCAACGTCACTGTGGTGCACGCTGTAGATTCGAACTCTAACTCTTTGCATGTCAGTATCTGGGTATCTCCACTAGGCTATTCATCATCATGCTGCTTTATAAATCACTAGCTGTTTCCCGCGGTTTCACCCACATCCTCAGGGAACTACTTCGCGTACCCATTTAATTTATAGCCTGAATTACTCCTTGGTACATTATCTATCCGCCAGTGAAGTCCCGTCAAAATCGGTCCAGCCGGTTCAGAGATTAGCGAGAACAAACAGACAGACAAAAAATTGTAAAAAATGTCATTTCGGTATATGTACCGTGTATACATTCATATGCATATAGTAAAAAGCGGCTATTTTAATATTACAAACAGACACTCCAATTTTATTACTACCCTCAAATAAACTGATACAGGTCTAAACCATGGAATATCGCGCATGGAGCGTGTGCTCTGTTTCCACTTTGTAGTAGCTACAGAACGAACGCCGAGCGCACACCGGGTACACGCCAGGCACACGCTGGAGGAATACGCACGCCCAATGTGAGGTCGACCTCGGTGTAGCAGAATACCATTCAAAGTCAAATCTCAATAGGGTTGTTTCCAACTAGTCAAATCAAGCACTTTTAATTAAATGTCAAAAACGACCTTTGCTAAGGGTTTTGTATGAAATATGACGTAGTGACGTCATAGTGTTTTACTGTCAAGTAGAATACTTATTATCAATAAATTGACGATAAAAAATGTTAAATAAAGTTTTAACATTAATTGATGAATGAAACTACCATTATTTTGACATCTTTCACTAGATAAAAATACTTGTATAATTTATTTCACTTGCAGGCAACTTCCCTATTGTGAGTTAATTCAAAGTTAAATCTCAATTCATTCAATTTTCAGTGACGGTGTCGTGTAAATGAGAATCGGCCCTGTTTACGACTGCCAAATATATCTATGCACTTGAAATATCGTAAGCGGGCTGGTCTTGAGACTATGAATTTGCCACGGGTCCTCAATATCGTAGTTACGCTACTGATGATGAACAACAAAATGAACAGCCGTAAAATCGAAATGAATATACAGGGTGTCACAAGACCCATCACCAAGCCGAAATCTACTCGTTGTGGACATCATGCCAAGTAATACTAACCAAAAATAATACCTGGGAAACGAATTTTTTTTTGAGTTCTCACATTTTTAAACCGCAATTAAAGGCGCGTGCGTGCAATGCTCGAAATACCTACTTATCCATGGGGTTATAGGGCATCTAAAGAACATATTGGCGGGGTAGATGCATCGATTTTGTACCTAATTAGAAAAAATCCATTCTAACTTTGACCCTCAATATCTCCTGAGCCAGTAATTTACCAGGTAAGGTGCGGAAGTAAAAAAATTTCATAGTGATTGGTACAACATGGGATTTCAGTTTTCGTTAAAGGTCTTTTTACACCCTGTATATGTATTGCAAAATTCACTTCGGTTATTTGACAACACATTATGATGAAACAGCTATCATTGAACTTACCGTTAGCCACTTCCCCAGGCTTGTGCGGCTTCTCCTGTTCATGAAGCGTGAACGTCGAAGGCCTATTCTTGGCTCCCGGAGGCCTGTACGCCGCCGCGGCCTTCGGCGTGGAGTCCTCTATGGCCTTGGGAGCCACCCTGGACAACTCGCTCTTGGGGAAACTGCCTGGCTGCCAACAGATGGACAGCAGGTTCTCCTTGTCTTGACATACCCGCTTATGCATTAGTACGCAGGTGTAGTGCCATATTTTGTACCTGTAACGAATTTAAATTATTGTAGCTTTTTTTAATGACCTGCCCAAAAGGGTAAGCTGAGGTGTAATAATATTACACCCATATTTCACCCTATTATGAATTTTAGGTCCCACGTAATAGGGGCGAGCACTGCGAGCAGTTTGCCGTTACTGAGAGTATTTATGGAGAGCCTAGAATGCATCGCAATGAAAACTTCCAACGAAAATTGGTTTGAATATGATGTAGTCTCAGACAGTTTTTAAGATGCAGCACATATTCAAAAACCGTAAATATAACTTTGTCACTTTGTCGATTATAAAAACACTAAGGGCGTTATCATACTAACGGTTTGGGAGCGGTTACGGTGCGGGGCGGACGCGCAGTGAATGCGTCGCGAACACGCCGCTGCTGGGCAGCGAGGACGTCGCGGACGCGTGGCAAATACGTTACGTTATCGTCGCGTGTTTGTAGCAAAATATCGACGTACAATACATCCAGTAACAAAATGGATTCCTAATGGAAGGAAAGAGGAACCCACCACGCACCCTCGGATTGACCACCCCAACTATTGCAATAGAAAAAGGTTGACAATACCGAACTCCTCTAAAAGGATAATGGATATAGGAATGGTATGGGTTCCAGGAAGATACCTGATTTGCAGTATCCCGCTGTATGCGCCGACTATTCTTCGACACGTGTTTCGCCTCTGCACGAGGCATCCTCAGGAGCGATGGGCAACGACTGAGCGCTTTCCTACCGTGAGCGTGTCTTATAAACGATTGTACTTTCTAATTCACTCCGGCGCTTGACTGATGTGCGTCATTATGACGGTATGCGAATATATTCAGCAATGGGGACCCGTTAAAGTTGGTTTGATCGTTCAGTAATGTATTCTTGTCCCGCTTTAAAATTTCTAATTGTTCCAATACGCACATTCTGATACCCTTTTGACAAGTGTATATGACGTCAAATGAATGTCCGCTATTTAGACTATGGCCCGTTTGAAGTAAATGTTCGGCAAAATGAGACTTTTCTGGCTGGTTGTTTCTAAACGCCGCTAAATGTTCTTTGTATCTCAACTCAAAACTTCGACCCGTCTGTCCTATGTACTTATTTTGACATTGGTCGCATGTTAAGCAGTAAATACCGGACTTTTTGTTCTTACATACTTTATCTTTACCATTGCAAAGAAATTTTAACGTTTTGTAAGGTTTATAGGCTGATCTGATACCGTTCCTCCTCAGTATACGCGCCATACGGTCAGTTATACTTTCAAAATAGGTAAGAACAGCAGTATTATTTATAGGTTCTTTTATGGAGGGATACAAAAGTGACTTGGCCATTCTAATTTGTTTTCTTCGAATCATCTTGTCAATTAGGTGTTTACTATACCCGTTGGATTGTGCTATATGATAAATAATATTTAATTCTTTGTTATATGATTCTATATTGAGTGGTACATTTAATAATCTATGTATCATACTGTGGAATGCTGCTATTTTGTGTTGTGATGGATGACAGGACGATGCTGGTATTGTAGTATCTGTATATGTCGGTTTACGATAAATTTGAAATGAGTGTGAGGTACCCTCCCTTTTGATAGTCAAATCTAAGAAGTTTATTGAGCTCCATCTCTAATTTGAACTTGATTTTGGGGTGTATACTATTAATTCTTCTAAGAAAACAGTGAAGCTGACGTTCGGTGCCCTTCCAAGCCAGCAAAACATCGTCCACGAATCTATAATAATACAAGATGTTCGGTTCTTTCACCAAATGCTCGTGTTCGTAGTTATTCATAAAGATATCTGCTAACAACGGACTAAGCGGTGAACCCATGGCCAAACCTTCCTTCTGTAAGTAGTACTCGTTGTTGAATTGAAAATAGTTTTGTTTACTGCATAACTCGGTTAATTTCAAAATGTTCTTAATCTGTTCTGGGTGTTTTCTATTTCTTTCCAGCAGATTTTCAATTATAATTAGGCATTCCTATTCCTAGGCAAAATGGATTCCGACGAGGAAACACTGCTGTTGGCTTTATTACTTCGAAGACGCCGGAGAACGAAAGCATCGACGAATTTGCGCGTCCACAACGAAGTCGTTGCGCATGCGCGACGTCTTCGTTGTGAGCCCGTACGTCCCGTAACGTATTCGTTGCGCGCCCGCTCCGCTTCGAGTCCTATTTGAGTTCGCAATCCGCTAGTATGATAACGCCCTAAGGTAAGCAAAATTTAATGAAGATAGAGGGTATGTCTTGTTTGTTTGTTTTAAAAAGACAACTCCCGCACTAAGACTAAATCCTGTGTCACGGGGGACTTTACAAACATACAACCAACGGACACAATGAACACCCAGACTCGAAACAACAATCTATGGATCACACAAAGTTTTGTCTCGTGTGGGGATCGAACCCACAACACTCGGCGCAATGTCAAGCGGCAAGGTGACCGCTTAAACCACTACGCCAACCGTGCAGTCTAAAACGGAACCCTTGATTTTTTTTTCTGTGATGTATTCAACTGCTGGTAATTAACTTACCCATTGCCGACCGTAAGCCTGGGGTACGTAGTGGCGGTGACAAAGGTCTCTCCCCTGGGGTCCCACTGCAGGCTGGTGGTGTCGGGCGCGGCGCACGAACCTATCTTCTTGTACCCGCGGAGCTCCCACGCCTCGATGTGGCCGGACGCTATGTTACCGAAGCCGGCGATCAACACACGTGGGATGGAGTTAAGGATTGATTGGAGTAAATGTTGCGTGGAACGGAAATATGATTAAATAGTCAGTGTATTGAAAATCAGTCAGGGTGAAATCAAAGCAGGGGGATGAAGAGGCTCACGCGCCATCGCAAAAGCATCCGATTCCTAGGTACGAAGGTATATAATGCACGTATATCGATATCGACGATACGTCGATAGTTCGATATACAGGGTGTAAAAAGACCCTTAACGAAAACTGAAATCCTATATTGTACCAATCATTACGAGCATTTTTTACTTCGGCACCATACCTGGGAAATTATAGTATTTTCGCTGTATGATGAAATGCATGACAGTTCTCATATTACATATTACGCATACTACTTTCAACTTATGAAAATAAATTGTCAAAAAAAAAACAAATATTAAAAGAAATATCTATTAAAAATTACAAAGTAAATTGATACTAGTATGTCTCTCTATTTTTATAATTATTATTCACGGTAAATAAATAATTTAAATATAGTAAAATATAATCCTCAAAATGTCAGATGCATGAAACGAACCCTATGTCAGTAGAGATTGACACCATTGAATCGACATGAAATCGATTAATAGGAGGGGCCATCTTGTGATCGAATACGTCAGTACGAGCGCCTTGTGTGCGGTTTGTGATTCTGACTGTTTGGCGTGTTATTTTTTATTTTTGTTTTATTTGGTACGTATAATTATAATGCCAAAAACAACAAAAAGATAGTTTTAAACTCTCAAAGCCGTGAGTTAGTGCTTCGTTTGAGGACCTTCTTTGATTGAGAGCGTGCAAACGGGGGCCCGGTAATACCGATCGACAGTGTTGTGTACAGAGTTGCGGCAGCTCTGGACATCGGCAAGGAAGGCCTCAGTTTCTCGAATAACCAAAGAGAAATTTGAAGAAACTAGTTTTGAAGACAAGAAGCTGTCCACTCCGAAGAAACGTGAGCGTAAAGCTTCAATAACTGACGTAGATAGTTCAGATGTGGTGGCAATAGGAAATCCATACATTGATAAAATTGATCAGTCGTAGAAATAACATAATCGACAATATTTACAGACTGGGATAAATATGTCCACCTCGACCGAATTTGAGATCAGCAATTAATTATCTCAGTCGAAGAAGATTCCGATTCAGATATGAGGTTTTATTTCGAGTGACAGTGACGAATAATAAAAAAATAAATTTAAAATTGATGCGTTTTATTTGTGAATGTATTTGCCAAAACACTTTTAATATGAATTTATTTCGAAGATGTAAAAACAGTAACTACGTACGATTGCATGTCGTTTGCCAATTAATTCGATATATATAAATACTCGCTTAAATTTCCTTAGGTTACATCACTATAATTATCAGTCATGACCTGTCATGCATATCATTATAAAGCGAAAATACTATACTGGTTCAGGAGATATTGAGGATCAGAGTCATGATTTTTTTTTCTTATTGTTCCAAAATCGTGTTTTGAATGATAAATGTAAACTTTCTTCCAGATAAACATAAACAAAATTTTCAATATTTCCTAAAAATCGGCTTTAAAGTTCCCTAAACGCGATGTACACGCTACAAGCCATCAGCTGAGCTGTAGGCGAGTGCATTACCGTCGGCCGCGCGACCACGTGCTTATAAACTGCCGCCGTTAGGGCGGTTTCAGGTTAGCGTATTTTTCTGCGCGTATACGGTCGTTTCAGCAATCGCGCTTTCACGCGCGCTACATTACGCGCTTCAAAAAACCAGACTCACGTAAACGCGCATATTTCGGCGTGTTGGCTCCGAAACGGTAGTGGCATCTGTCAACATGGATTCTGACGGCTCACGCTTGTACGACCTTAGAAGAGCGTCAACGCTCGTACGAGTTACGCGTGTGCTAAAAGGCGCGCTTATATGCGCCTACATGCGCTGCCAAAAACGAGCTTATACGTGCGTATAAAAGGCTAATCTGAAACCGCGCTTAGGTACCTGCCGACGTCGACCGGGGCGCACGGTGTGTAGGTAGATACGGCTTGTGTAGGTACGATGCATTTCTCGCGCCATTTTTTCAGCAAGCCCGCGCTATTAGGTATACATTGCGGCTTATAAAATTTGACTATTTTTTTAAGCTTAAACCTATTTCGTTTCCCAGCTTTTATTTTCGCGTAGTATGACTTGGCATGATGTGCAAAACGAGTACCTAGGCTTCGGCTTGGTGATGGGTCTTGTGACATACTGTATGTATATCAGTTTTTCGATATATCATTTCATCCCTAGTAGTACTTGATGGCATCAAGTTGATGCCAATCTGTTTAGGGGTTATTTCGGTCCGGTTTTTAAATACTCTTTGTGTTAGGTAGTCCATTTATCGTGTAAGGCCATATACTTAACATCACGCTAAGAGCCACTGGTGAGAGGCAATAGCTAAAAATATTAATAACAAATCTTATACCAGACATATTCTATTCTAAAGATCTAAACCTTACTCCACTATCTATAAGTATATCATATGAAAAGGATATGATTCCCCTCAGGCGGGAAGTACAAGGAGTTCCAAGCGCCGGTGCCGAACTCGAAGAGCGGCTCGCACTTGGCGTTGAAGAGCGTTGCCTTGGCGGGCGCGTGGCCGTACACTGCCACCCACTCGTTAGAGTTACCGGGATTCCACGCTATAGAGTGGATTGGGCCCTCCTTACCTAGAGAAAAAATTGTTCTAACTAATACTACATACATTTAATACTACAACATCCTCCTAGCGTTATCCCAGTTTCGATCTGGAGTCCGCTTACTAGTCTATCCACATTTGGCTGAATATTAGCCTTTCCACAGAGCGACTGCCTGTCTACCCTCCGCAACCCGAAGGGATAGCGATATTCCATGGTTTTGACTATACACATCTATATATTAAAAGAATTTGTGTTTTATAATACGAGTCGGCCAGCCCGTTCTACCCAACCGATTCGGATAATTATTTTTTTAAATGAAAGCTCTCGCTGCATAGATTTGTCATCAAGCATTAGAAATTATCTAACTTGCACATTCATCAAGTTATATGCAAAAACAGTTTTCTCCCATACATTTTTTACGTTTTCGTAGCCGTAGTCAATGACTTTCTGCTTCTATATATCTGCTTCTTATTGAGGTACGCGTTTCATTATAGGCCTAAAACACGCGCCGAAAAGAGCTCTTTCATTTGATGGTATGCTCATTTAAATTGGGTAAGTTCGAAGGAAGATAGGTGTGGACATTGAACTTATTTTTCAATATTTTCCTATAAATTTCTTAAGAGTCCATTGCTTTCTCTCTACATGGACGGTTCCAAATTCAAAAATATTTTTATGGCATCTAATAAGTTCCTTGCGGTGACTGCCAGGAAAAACCGTTATGCCTCCTTTCATACGGGTGTGAGTGTGGTGGTGTGTAAAATTATACCCGATGTTGGTAAAATTATCACTATAGTGAATTATCGCTGATGGCAGGTAATATTCTCCGAATGTTACCAGTTAACCTTAAGGAATTTTCCCCCTTTTTTTGTATCGCGATGAAATCCAGTTACGGACTGTTCCTCAAAGGGACCCCTCCACCAACTCTGTACCGAGTTTGGGGCAGGTGGAAGGGGGGTGTGTGGATCGGCTCTCCCCCCTAAATATTCGGGGGGGGGCATACTCATTAAAACACCGCGGTGTTCCTGTATCGAACCTTATGACAGGGTCGCGGTAACGACGTCAGTATACCCGCGACCCGAGGAATTTTCCCCAAATGTAGTGAAATTTCCGCCTAATGTTGGGAAAATCAACCCAACAGACCGGTAAATTACGTTTTATGTTAGGAAATTTTTTGTGTTTTTAAATAAGGTACGGACTTTCTTCGGGCATCTCAATTTTTTTCTCATCATCAGCCTTTAACAGTCCACTGCTGGACTAGGCCTCTCCTTTGAAAGGAGGAATTGGCCTACTATACCACGCTGGCCAAACGGGTTGGTACAGGGTTTTTATCAAGTTTTCCTTCTCTTACAGTGCTGTTCTATGCATAAAATGCTCCCTCTGTCGGCTCTTACGACACCCATGGGATGATATGGGGTGGTGACAATCCGTATTCTTAATCCGTCACCACACGGAAAATATTTTTTTTTTATGTGGAACATACTACAGCGGTTCATAGTACTTGTGTCATATAATTATATTACAAGTGGTAGTTATGATAGAAATTGTAGCTTTGGTAAAAATAGTAGTTTTGAGAGAAAAGGTACTTTGGACAGCACCGGCGGTTTTGGTAGAAATGGGAGTTTAAAAAAAATGGTACATATGATAGTGTTAGTACGAATAGTAGTTTTGGTACAAATAGTAGTTTTGATAGGAATAGTATTTTCGGTACGAATAGTAGTTTTGGTAGAACTGTCACATACGATTGCTACCAAAGCTACCACTCCTACCAAAACTACCGTTTTACCAAAAACTACCTACCATTTTAGCAAAACTGCTATTCCTATGTAAGAGCTTTTTTATAACGTTAAAATATGCTGTGGAGCAGCATGGGTCCTCTAGTTTAATACTAATACACATTTAATTTGTAATATATTATTCAATTATGTGTATGACATTCAAAAGTACCTGTAATAGGTTTAATTAAAATAAAAATATTCTATTCTATTCTACTAGAGGATGCTTTTATTTCAATTTTAATGTTTCTTCGCAATCGCGTGGGAATTTCGGTAAATCCATTCTTAGTGCACCCCTAAGGTCCGCAAGGAACTTACATGCCGAATTTCAGCTTCTCCCGTCCTATAGTTTTAGCTTTGGCTTTTCTGTCAGTCAGACGGTATCCCAAACATTTACATACATGTATACAGATGTAATTACGACAAGAAAACTATTGACAGGGATGAGAAACTAGAAATTAGAAGATGTATTTGGGATGCATGTGTTATGACAAGTTTCCATTTTGTCGTAACGATTGATTGATCGTTGGACTACTATAGAATCGAGCTGTTTCCATTATAACTATTGAATCTGTCGCTACTGCAAAATACGTTGTGGTCGACATTTAATAAGTCTTATATGAAACACCTCCAATTAAATAACGAACAAGCTACGACGCTATAAATAACAAGATAAGCCGTCTCAACGATATAGTGGTAACCTGGCCTAAGGCATGTTCTTTAACTATAACATCTATTTTCAAATTTCCATAAAAAAAAATCGCAAAACGAACAATAAATAACTCACAGTGATTTTTGAATAATAGGTTTGTCTACAAGGTGACAAATGATGAGCCAATACTTACTGAACGTCACATTTCCTGAGCCTCCCTTGACGTCACCATAAGAGAGTGATTGCTTTCCATAATAGGAACCACCTGTCTTGTCCACCTAAAAGTAACATGTTTATTTTAGACACAAATATTACCTATATTATTCATGGCATATCAAATAATCTGTAAAAATATTTACTGGAATGTTTTTAATTTATGTTTTGGTCAAATCATGGCCATGAGGCAGTCATGATAATTAGCTAGTATAGTTTACGTCGCCACTTCTGCTCAAGGCCTTTCTTCATCGTGTCACTGGTTCAGATTTTCTGTTCCCAAAACTTGGCTACGGTAACGGCATCGTCTGAGGCCACTTTAAGATCTTCTTTACTGCAGGTAGATAGGCAAAGAGGGCATGAAAGCAAATGCGCCATAG
This sequence comes from Euclidia mi, assembly GCA_944739405.2. Taxonomy (NCBI): domain Eukaryota; kingdom Metazoa; phylum Arthropoda; class Insecta; order Lepidoptera; family Erebidae; genus Euclidia; species Euclidia mi. The sequence goes on from OX123187.2 coordinate 45,664,530, forward strand.
ATTGTGCTGGAGCTCCGCAGTCGCAGTGGACCTGAGTGGCCTATGAATCCCTATCTTGCCATGTTTTCCCTACAGCGCCCGACCTGAGTTCGCAAACGCTTAAGCGATCTCCAGGTTGACCACTGCAAGTCATGACCAGGGGGCAGGCTTTCCTTTACTTCAGGGAAGTTTGGGGGGCCGGGTATTGGCCTAAGTCACATAAACGAACCAACATAATTATTGGCAGAACAAAACATTAATTTGCCAGACAAACATCGTTTTGGGATTAAAGGTATTTTAAAACCAAATCCAAACGAAATACGAAAATAAATTATCGCTCCAACTCATCATCACCGTCTAGCGTTATCCCGGCTGCATCCGAGGCTTAAGCCTTGGAGCCCGAGGTCCGCTTACTAGTCCAACCAGATATAACAGAATATCAGTTTTTCCACAAAGCGACTGTCGTCTGACCTCCGTTACCCAAAGGGCAAGCTTAGACCAGTATCAGTTTACTTGAGGGTACTGACTCCCCGTAACGACTTTCAAAGATCTTCACTTAAGCCGGGACCGACGGTTTAACGTGCTCTCCGAGGCACGGGGCAAGCGATAATTAACTATTTAATTCGCACTTACAGTACGGCCGTTTATCGATGGCGAGTCTGAAGTTCGCACAAAAGGCTGCGCAGTAATCCTTTTTAGGAACAACGCGGTGACATGAAGCGGGGTGCGCGGGGCGGTAGTCTAGGCTAGTGATGCACCTTATGTAAATACAAATTAATAGTTTATTCAATCAAAAATTTTTATCGATTGGTTTTATAATTGATTTTGAATTCATTTATTTTTGTTATAATAATAAAAGTACTATAAGATATAAAATGAAATAGATTTATTAAACCAAGCAATATGGTGAGATTTTGTTTTTAGTAAAAAACAAATCTAATAAAATTTATTTTCTCGGTTTACAGACCAGATTTACTTATATTAGTTATCTATTAACGATTACATAAATGAAATGAGTTTGGACATATTTTCAATCTTTTTATGTAATCGAATACACGTATATTATTTCTAATTAATTTTAATCGATATCAATAAAAATCGATTAAATTGAGCGTCAAACACGTACATTGGACATCTCTTTTTTTACTTTTGAAGTTTTCGGTGCGATATAATGTGTCTGTCACACCTTAGTATTCGTTTTACTATCTCTGTCTTGAGTACAGACGATGACAAAAGTATTTATAGTCCATTGAAAAGTTGCATTTATCAGACGATGCAATTTTATTTTACAGATGTGTAAGAAGGGCTATTGTAAAGCTTGATTCACATTTATGGGGACTCTTGTCCCTCGGCCGCCATCTTGGAAAGAGTGCAGATGCAGATAGTTTTTCTTGATTATCTGGTAAACTATTGGCCGCACGAAGAATATGTGAACGAGATTATTGTTGCAAATTAAATTCTCTACAACTTTAGTCATAAAACATTTATCATAATGCAAATATATAAAACATATATCTTTAGATAATGATCTATAGAGGTCCTATGCACCCATGGATATTTATTCACGGGTGCATAGTGCATACCATGCGTGCCACGTTCCAAATACCTACTTATTTGGAATACAAGACGAGCGCATTCTTAATTACGGCTTAAAAGATGTGTCTACCTAAAGAAAAATCCGTTCGATCTATGTTTGTCAAAGCGATTTTCAAAAAAAAAATTGTGCAGCATTCAGGTATGTTTCTTTTGTTTCCGATTGTTCAACAGGCATAATAAAATTATGGATAAAATATTTAAGAAAATATTTTTATATGACTGGAATCAATGCTATAGGTCTGTAACGAGTCATACTATGTTTATCGTGTTTCTTAAAGAGCCGTTTTATTATGGTCCTTTTTAATTCCGTGGGAACTATTCCCTGCATAATATCGAAAATTATGTGACTCATTGGATTTGATATTTTATTAGACACGGTTTTCAGTATCCTGGTTGATACACCATCGTATCCAGTACTGTTATTAAACCTTAGTTTAATATTGTTTATGTGCCGTTTAAAATATCTGCCACTATTGTCAGGTGAGGTGCATTTATCATAAAATACTACATGTATATAAATTATATAAAGTCTGGCAATAACAGTTTTCTACACGAGTATACATGCGCGGTATTTCGCAAAGGCTAGCTTCAGACCCGCCATGATTCGTCGGCCGTAGTGTAACTTCGAAAAGTCAGTGGTGCGCGCCGTGGATTCGAACCCGATTCGTATCTCCACTAGGCTATGGCTGCCTAAATTGTTGCTCCAATATTTCGGTATATTTGTTGTATGAATTCCCGTCAGTTGTCCATGTTTGGACAGGATTTATGAAAACTTTGACTTCTTCTTCTTAGAAAAAAGTCATCGTCTTAACGTTATCTCAGATGGTTCCAAGACTTTTCGCCTTAGAGGCCAGAGCCCGCAACTCAATTCTTAGAACAATGTCATCATCATCATACTAATGTTATCCCACTTGCTTCCATAACCTTTCGCCTTAGAGCCCAGAGCCCGCAACTCAATTCTTAGAACAATGTCATCATCATCATACTAATGTTATCCCACTTGCTTCCATAACCTTTCGCCTTAGAGGCCAGAGCCCGCAACTCAATTCTTAGAACAATGTCATCATCATCATACTAATGTTATCCCACTTGCTTCCATAACTTTTCGCCTTAGAGGCCAGAGCCCGCAACTCAATTCTTAGAACAATGTCATCATCATCATACTAATGTTATCCCACTTGCTTCCATAACCTTTCGCCTTATAGGCCAGAGCCCGCAACTCAATTCTTAGAACAATGTCATCATCATCATACTAATGTTATCCCACTTGCTTCCATAACCTTTCGCCTTAGAGGCCAGAGCCCGCAACTCAATTCTTAGAACAATGTCATCATCATCATACTAATGTTATCCCACTTGCTTCCATAACCTTTCGCCTTAGAGGCCAGAGCCCGCAACTCAATTCTTAGAACAATGTCATCATCATCATACTAATGTTATCCCACTTGCTTCCATAACCTTTCGCCTTAGAGCCCAGAGCCCGTAACTCAATTCTTAGAACAATGTGATCATCATCATACTAATGTTATCCCACTTGCTTCCATAACCTTTCGCCTTAGAGCCCAGAGCCCGTAACTCAATTCTTAGAACAATGTCATCATTATCATACTAATGTTATCCCACTTGCTTCCATAACCTTTCGCCTTAGAGGCCAGAGCCCGCAACTCAATTCTTAGAACAATGTCATCATCATCATACTAATGTTATCCCACTTGCTTCCATAACCTTTCGCCTTAGAGGCCAGAGCCCGTAACTCAATTCTTAGAACAATGTCATCATTATCATACTAATGTTATCCCACTTGCTTCCATAACCTTTCGCCTTAGAGGCCAGAGCCCGCAACTCAATTCTTAGAACAATGTCAACATCATCATACTAATGTTATCCCACTTGCTTCCATAACCTTTCGCCTTAGAGGCCAGAGCCCGCAACTCAATTCTTAGAACAATGTCAACATCATCATACTAATGTTATCCCACTTGCTTCCATAACCTTTCGCCTTAGAGGCCAGAGCCCGCAACTCAATTCTTAGAACAATGTCAACATCATCATACTAATGTTATCCCACTTGCTTCCATAACCTTTCGCCTTAGAGGCCAGAGCCCGCAACTCAATTCTTAGAACAATGTCATCATCATCATACTAATGTTATCCCACTTGCTTCCATAACCTTTCGCCTTAGAGGCCAGAGCCCGCAACTCAATTCTTAGAACAATGTCATCATCATCATACTAATGTTATCCCACTTGCTTCCATAACCTTTCGCCTTAGAGGCCAGAGCCCGCAACTCAATTCTTAGAACAATGTCATCATCATCATACTAATGTTATCCCACTTGCTTCCATAACCTTTCGCCTTAGAGCCCAGAGCCCGCAACTCAATTCTTAGAACAATGTGATCATCATCATACTAATGTTATCCCACTTGCTTCCATAACCTTTCGCCTTAGAGGCCAGAGCCCGCAACTCAATTCTTAGAACAATGTGATCATCATCATACTAATGTTATCCCACTTGCTTCCATAACCTTTCGCCTTAGAGCCCAGAGCCCGTAACTCAATTCTTAGAACAATGTCATCATTATCATACTAATGTTATCCCACTTGCTTCCATAACCTTTCGCCTTAGAGGCCAGAGCCCGCAACTCAATTCTTAGAACAATGTCATCATCATCATACTAATGTTATCCCACTTGCTTCCATAACCTTTCGCCTTAGAGCCCAGAGCCCGTAACTCAATTCTTAGAACAATGTCATCATTATCATACTAATGTTATCCCACTTGCTTCCATAACCTTTCGCCTTAGAGGCCAGAGCCCGCAACTCAATTCTTAGAACAATGTCATCATCATCATACTAATGTTATCCCACTTGCTTCCATAACCTTTCGCCTTAGAGGCCAGAGCCCGTAACTCAATTCTTAGAACAATGTCATCATTATCATACTAATGTTATCCCACTTGCTTCCATAACCTTTCGCCTTAGAGGCCAGAGCCCGCAACTCAATTCTTAGAACAATGTGATCATCATCATACTAATGTTATCCCACTTGCTTCCATAACCTTTCGCCTTAGAGGCCAGAGCCCGCAACTCAATTCTTAGAACAATGTCATCATCATCATACTAATGTTATCCCACTTGCTTCCATAACCTTTCGCCTTAGAGCCCAGAGCCCGTAACTCAATTCTTAGAACAATGTCATCATTATCATACTAATGTTATCCCACTTGCTTCCATAACCTTTCGCCTTAGAGGCCAGAGCCCGCAACTCAATTCTTAGAACAATGTCATCATCATCATACTAATGTTATCCCACTTGCTTCCATAACCTTTCGCCTTAGAGGCCAGAGCCCGTAACTCAATTCTTAGAACAATGTCATCATTATCATACTAATGTTATCCCACTTGCTTCCATAACCTTTCGCCTTAGAGCCCGGGGTGTGCAACTCAAGTCTTAGAAAAAAGTCATCAGTATCCCAGTTACATCTAAAGCTCCGTACTCACATACAGTTTTTCTCGATTGAGACAGACTCGAAGGCTCGCTTACAGTAAAATTACAGTGCATTTGATGTCATCGAAGTGTGAGTTTTGCAGTCCACACATTGATTTTTACTCGTTTTCGAGTAAGCTATCGAGTAAAACCGTGTGTCAGTACTGAGCATATGACGTTTTCACTGCCGGCCATTTTCAATATTCAATCTATCCATGGATTTGGCTACTAGAGATACTTATTTGACACGAGTTCTATACAAAATATGTCAAAAATATATCTGTAGTAGCCATTAGAGTGCGGGGTACCCCATACAAGTTTTGGAAAAAAAATATGGATATTTAATACTAACGTCAGTCTGCGTCATGGCAAACACGTTGGTGCCGCGAGTATTCCAGTGGAAGTTCGCCTTGTCCGCTTGAAAGGAGGAGCGGTTCACGACGGCCTGCGTCTGTTCAAAGTTCGGGTACTTGAAGATACGCCAGAACGACGGCTGCCCTTGTTTACCTGCAAACATCATTGTGGAAATTGGTCATTCAGTACATGTATCATAACAACTGTAAAAAATGTTCATGACAGCCGGGACCAACGGTTTAACACTTTCACTGTCCGACCGCCAGACACAATAGAAATTCAATTGTCCTGAGCCACATGTGGTTCATGGGACTGGGTTAACGTGCTCTCAGAGTCATGGGGCAAGCGATAATTAACAATTTAATACACACAACTCCGAAACCTCAGTGGTGCACCATGGATCCGAGCTCGAAACCCTATGCATGACAATCTATTGATTTCTAAACTGCTTAAGTACTCAAGATTTATCATAGTTTTAACTTCAAGGTATGTAATTTCTAATACGAGCATCTTTGTTTGGTTAGCATTACTTACCTATTGTCAAGAGTCATGGTAAACTGAACCAAGGAGATATCATATTTCTAACTTACTTGATACCACAGTATAAAGACATACAGTAGTTTGACGCCTTTGATCTCGTAGAAAAAGCCGACAACGTCTAGACAAGGGTAAGGAGGCTAGGGCTGTCACATGTAAAAAATACTTTCAAACACCGTCTAATTATTTTAGTAACTTATTACAATTGCTGCGCTACATAAATATTATAGTGTAAATCACGAATTTATTATAATTATTACAATAGTTAACGATAAATAATTATTATTAAACAGTTTGCATACAAAGTGTCAGTCAGCACCTATTTCATCCCGCAAGTGTCGTGGGAGGCGGTCAAGGATATGAAGCATTTTTCAGATATCGTTATCGTACAAACCAAGTTAAAATAAAGCGGTTGACATAGCGGTCACTTTATGGATGGGGAAACCATGGGATCAGCTTGCAGAGCCTATGCTATCGATAAGAAGTATTTTGCAAATATTTTTCGTGCAAACTACGTTAAGGTAAAGCAATAGACATCACGGTCATTTTATGGATGGGTAACCGGGCTATGAGATTACGGAGAACATGTGTGGGGTTTATAAAAGGGGGCCAAAAATATGGTTATTTTTGAGCTAGGACGCGCCGTTACCAAGACACATAATAATAATAATTGATAGATACTTACCTAATACGAATACTTATTGCATGAAATTAAAATCACACTTGAATCGAATATTACGTTACAACGCATATTTTCTTACGTCTGCCATGTTGTTTACGTACACTAATTACTACTTTATTCTGTGATTTGGCCAGACATGAGATAGTGTAAAAAGTTAGTAGATTAGTAGGTACGTCTAAGTACGTCTTCTTTAAGTGGTTATAGGTACATTCATTTCAAAATAATATAAATAATTAATGAAATTTTCTCATTTGGTGCAAGTAAATTGATGAAATCGCAGATTTTTTAAATCCTTATCCATTTGAATCTTTAAGCAGCATAAAGAATTGCAATGTCTCACAGCACAAGTCGTATGCACCATCTTAATTAATATTCAAAAGCAAATAAATAAGTAAGGAACAAAAAACAAGCACGCGCCAGCCCCCAAAAATATGTACCTAGTTAGGAACTAAGGCGATATACGTAACTAGGTACCGATCTTCCCGCGCCTCACCTCTTGCCCCCCGCACGATTGACCCGTCTAGACGCGTTCGTCGAACGACTGTATGGATTATTGGACTGTGCTTGATACTCATCTATAGTGGCTATCACTGCCACTTACAGTTATTTCACGTTATAATCCACAAAATCATGAACTTACCTAAAGTAAATGTCGAAAAATAATAATTAGGAGCTGGACTTGGTGAGAGGCTGAATGACTTCAATTTCTCCGCTGATAGTTGTTGCACAAACCTATCTAAGTTGCCGTCCTCATAAACCAATACCCTGTTGTTCATCTGAAGGGCAAACAGTTTCTCATCTGATGACCATCTTGGTTCCCTGGAAATATTTATATATCTTTTTATTTTTAACACATTGACTGCTGGCCTAAGATTCGTAGACAGCCTATTGCTATGCGGCATCCGCCCCCGCAGAGCGTGCCCAGTCTCTCGTGCTTAGTGGCACGCAACGCGCGTACAGGTCGAGCGTGTGTCTATGCTGACGCGACACGGGACATACGAGTTGCTATACAAAAAAAAACACACATGAGTGTTCGTCAGCACATGTGTGGTATGGGTATGATTCATGCGTCGCATGTTTCGGCAGCACGTTTGTATATTTTTCCCTAAACACAAATATGTTGGGCTAGCCGCATCGCAAGCTCCGACACTTGGGATACATCATATAAGTTTCCAGCAGTCAATGTGTTAAGTGGCTGTATTAGCAGTTCAATATATTGGACTACCAATCTATCTGTCATTTTAATCTATCTGTCAATTAATACAAGGACATAAGTAGGTCCTGTAGGACAATAGTATTTTAATCTGAGGTCAGGATTGGGTCCACAAATTTAATGTATGATAGATAGTAAATTATATAATATATGTTTTTTTTTTTTATAATGCCTATAGGCATGTACTGTTTTTCAAAGTCTTAAATATCTTCAAAGTTAAAAGTATATTGACTTCCAGTACTCAGAAATGTTCATTATAATCTGGAGGAGCCTAGAGAATAACACTGCAGGGATGCTTCAGAATTTGTCAATAGTAAAGGCTGACTGGAGTGATAACACTGTCTATAGTACATTAAATTTCTTAGTGAGACTTTGTCTTATATTAAATCTTACCATCCACTTTGATTCTTCTGCACAAAACTTCCTGCTAACTCTCCACTTGCCGACTTATAGACATGAAGATTAGGCTTGCCCTATAATAATTAATTGTTAATTTGCATTTTATTCATACATAATAAATACAAAGAAAGAGAAAATAAAAGGGAATAATAAAGATAAGTACCTGTGGATTTTCTTTAGTCATCAAGAACATCTCCCATACAGTAAAGTAATTATCTAATGGCGAGAAAAACATATCTTTTACATTTCCCTCTATAGTTGCAGTTACAGTCCAATCACTACATCTTACTATTTCGGCTCTGTAAACAGAAGAGTATTATTAGGGTTATATGATATTCAGGATGAAGTTATACATAACTCAAAAGGCAACATAGTAGATTTGTAAAAACGTGTAAATTGATATCATGTGCATACATAAGTTCGTAATCAGTTTAACACTAAACTCACTTTTTATCTGTCCGGTACGCGAGATATGAACCTTTCGGGCTAAATATAATGCTTCGTATGTTAGCAGTTGTTTCATCTCTGAGCGATTTCTCCTCATATGGCTCTTTGAAATCGATTAAAAATATATTTCTACTGGTTAAACCTGTAAATACAATGATTTAGTGCAATTATTATAACCTAAAGAACATGCTGTATCCTTGCCATCAACTTTTATTTTAATATTTACCAGCAATATACGGTGTAGTACTCATTTCGTCTGTAATATGTTAGTTACTTATTAAAACTAAAAACCTAACTAACATTCTTCAGATAACAATTTAACTATATTTCACTATTTGTCGCTCAACATATGTTATACATAAATAGATTTTATATTTGAATCAAATGAAACAAGATAGTTTTCTCTGCAAATCAGCGAATCTAATTGACAGTTTTGACAGCTTTGACAGCAGTCATTTTTGGAAGGGCATTTGACAGCCAAAATAAAGCTTCAAAACATAGATTAAACGCTAAAGCTGGCTATAGACGGTAGCCTAACGATGGTCCCAATACCTATCACACGGCAAACACCTGGATCTAGCAAAAGCAAACAAATGCTGTGCAGATTCTCATTCGGATAACTCCCAACGCTCGTCCCAAAGTTAACATCAATGCTATTTTAGAGTCAAACATGTGGACGCAGTGTACTGGGAGCTGTGATTGGGACTATGGTTAGGCTCTACGTGTGTAACCGACTTAATATTATGATAGGTAGTGTTACTCAGAAGACAAATAATAAGTACCTAATCTAACGTGGAAAACCTACGCCTGTTGAGGCCTGTTCTTCTAACCTTCAATGTTGACAAATAACCGGCTTTGAAAGGCGTACACGAAAACATGGGTCCAACGCGCAGAGAGATTAGATTTTTAACTACATTTAAAGGAATTAGGTACCGTAAAACCTGCTAGCTTTGACAGCGGTGGCCGAGTTTGCCATAGCCAACTTTTGAGGGGAAAAGTGTAGTAGCATCTTAATAACAGTTTTCTGTCATGTATATACATGCATTTATGGTAAAAATTATGAGTTAATTGGCAGCACCGAGAGAGATGTGGCAACCCAGCTTGTTTTTGAGGTGTCATTTTCGCCGTTTATGGCAGCAAAAACATCCTAAATCTATGGTTTATGATTTAGGTACTTTCCTGGTACTTTCTTCGAATTACGTTAGTACTTTTTTTTTAGTTTATACTAATCTATGCTTCGAATCGAATGTTGGTGGCGTAAAACTTAGTGCTCATGAACTTTTACGAAAATAAACGGGAAAGGCATTGCCTACGTAAATACATTTTTGATATTATTTTAGAATAATGTTCTTTATCTAAATAAAAGCTGATTTACTGTGCTACAAACAAGCTACCTGTAGTTCGCAATTAGTGTTGGAAAATTCAATAACCCCAATCACAACGTCCGTGATGGTGACTTTGCCATGTTTTGTTGGAGGTTAGGGCTGCCACACAATTTCTTTATGAATATTTTAAATAAACTGTTGTTGTAAGTACCTACTTATAAAATAAGTAGGTAGGTACCCAGATATGAAATACACAGTGCATGTGCTCAATAGTCCGGTCAAATTAGACTAAAAAATAGGGGTGACGTAACAAAAATTCCCACTTGGCTCAATATTGGGAGGATTTTTCAATAGGTACACTATTATAAAGGACATGTAAAAAATCCTCATCCTCATAAAAATAGTGCATGATTTTGACACTTTGCAAAAGTCGATAAACTGTTTGATGAATATATTACAGATTGTTGTTGAGCTTTGCCAGGTTTTAAGAAAAAAATAGTTTTTTCGATTGGAGTTTGAGCAGTGAGTAACACGAGTAAGTCCATATCTTCACCTACAACAATAGTTGTATTTGTTGAATTGAATTGCTCTATTGCTGTGTCAATTATCACATCATTACGTGTTTTCACTCCTGAGCGGCACTCGAGACTAATAGCATTGAATGTATTGGGCATAGTAAAATAAAGCAGGTATACCACCCTAGCCACGCAGACAATTGAATGGGAGACAGATGGTGCTGAAAGTTACACTGGCGTAGAAAATAAGGGACTGGGTTTTTTTACCCGAAATTTTCATATTTTATATGTGTAAGTCACACTGACCGATAGAACGATATTTTTGTTTGTATGACAGCTTCAGTGATGTATATACGTGGTGTACTTATACATATTATGACAATTACAACTCTTTCAACTTTTTGAATCGTTATATCTCAAAAACGGTGGCTCTTAGGAAAAAAAGTATTTGGACATTTTTTATAGATATTTATCTGATCTACAATTTTGCCTGAGCTAATTTTATGATAAACCTTACCATTTTGCTGAAAATCGTGAAAAACCCGTTTTTGTGACCTTTGACCCAGAGTAAATTTTTTTGCACGTGCCGGATCGGTGAGGACTTTTCTTTCCTTTATAATAGTGTATTGAACAATCCTACCAATATTCAGCCAAGTGGGAATTTTTGTAACCTTGGATGTCTAAATTTACGGACTATAAGTGAAGGTTGTTTTACAAAACGTACACAGGTTGGTGGGTAATTTAAAATGTATTTTTTTGAAGTTATTTACTTATTTGCGCAATTTATAAGCTAAATATGATGGTAGGCAGGCACCTACCTTTTTTTTTGTTTTACGAGGTGGAAAATCCCTTCGGATCTCCGACTCTTGGGGGAAATAAGAGCCGGAGTATGTGGTGTTTCCACTAAAAACCACTTCGACTGCCGCCATGTACCCGTGTGTCGGAGGGTGGGGCATCACCTAAGCACTCGTCGCCACCCTCCGACGGGTATTGGCCCGCCAGATGGTCAGGCGGGCCCCGAACAAAACCCCCTTGGCGACGGATTAAGGTGTTGGACTCCGCCGCCAAAACGCCCAGCGGCCGCAGAGGATAGGGAGGACGGCAACGCAACACCGCATCTCCTCTTCCTCTGCGGCCCCACCGCGACGCATCGAATGGTGCGCCCCCATTTGGTCGCGGGAGATAGGGCGCGCGGCAACGCAACACCGACACGCCTCTCCTCCCGTGACCGCACCCGACTGCGAGGGACAGACAGAACTGTCCCCCTAGGCACCTACCTACTTAACAACCTAGATTAATCAATACCTAGTCACAACGAATAACAGTGCGTGTTGATCTCACTAAAAATGGGTATGTTTTTTTTTTTACTCTTTTTAAATATTTCCTACTATTAAAACATTTTTATTTGACAACCCTAACGCTATATTCTTTTTACTATGAAATATTTTGGAAAGGTTGGTGAATTTGCCACCTTTTTAGAGAGTTCAGTTACCAGTGCTAAATAATATAAAGTTTTCACTTTTAATTTAGGGGTTACAGGAAGAATGCAAATCTATTAATTCTTTTTAACCTCATAAACTCCAAAAAAATATTTTTTATTTCCATATGGCAAATTTACCAGAAGTGACAGCTGACTTTGCCATATATATGAAATAGATATTTGGCAATAATATAAATTTTCATGAAATTTACTACGTCTAGGTGTAGGTTACTCATTTCGTTTTCATATAATTATATTTTTTTAAAGCGAATCCAACTTTTTGGCACATGAAAAAGTGGCAAAGTAAGCAGGTTTCACGGTACGATAAGAGTTTTTATCTAGATTTCAAGGATACCCGCAAATACGCCTGTACATTATATTTTAAATTTAACCATTTCTTTGGCAATCCCTACGTTTCCTAAGGAACATACATGCCAATTTACGCTTTCTGCACCCAATAGTAGCTATTGTGCGACCCACTGAGGAGTCTCCCTGACTACCTACACTAATAAATAAGTACAGTTCTTGTGATGGATGTATAATGGAGTAGTCTAAGTGAACATTATGGATAGAAAACAGTGCCTGCCCAAAATACTCATATCCTTAGTATGTCGAAAAGGGGCAGATTTTGACTCACCAACTAGTCTGTTTCCAGTTATAATATATTAGTCTATGCTAGTCTGCGTCAAGATGGCGGGAACAAGCCCCGATTTGTACCCAAAACGAGGCATTTGTTCCTCTGAAGGTGAAGAAAACATAGACTAATATATGGAAGGAAATACACTAAAATGTCCCTAGTCCCGTCATTTTGACTGTCAAAGTGGCGGGACCATCTGTAAGCGCTACCCAGGGCCAATCAATTCACACGCGATGACTAGGTACATAATATATACATGTTTATACCTACTCAATTTTCAATATAATTTTATTGGAAGAGCTAAATTAAAATGGTGTTCCTAAAACATTGGTCCCGCCAATTTGATGATTCATTTTATCGCTGAATTCATACAAAAATTGTTAGAACTCGTGCAAAATCAAATGTGGAGCCAAGGCTGGACGGCGTTTTCCTGGAGTATTGGACCCGTATGCATAGCTACGGGTCTGATACTGCAGGAAAATATATGAATTAATATTATTCTAGGAATTATTTTATTTTTATTTTGTTTTTATTTAAATGTAAGTACTAACATAGTTACGTAAGTTGTATCACTAACAAAGATCTATGGAACAAGTTTCCGAAATAAACGTTTTATTATTATTTATTATTATAGTACGTCGTAAGGACATGAACGTGTGCAATTTTCACATTCTTAAACTAAGGTCGCCTTCACATTAGGTCGCAAGCAGCGCAGCAGCGGATGCCTTCTCATTACAAATACAGCCGCGCAGCCGCGCGACTTGATTAGATTAGGGTGGCCAGTTCATTTCATTAATGTACTCCAAGGAGGAAACATCACTGTTACTCCTGCTTTTATTGGTTCTTCTTCGACGCCATAGACGTCGCATTCATAATAAAAAAAGAACATACTGGATTGATCCTTTGTTTCGAAATCGGCATGTGAATAGTGATTAAAAGTACTTAACAGTATTCAAACTGTTTGAATATGATAGTAATAGAAAATTCTTTTATTATGTACGAATGTCAAAACAGTCTTTCGGCTAGTTATTACATCTTCTTGAGAGTAGTATTCAACCCCGTGATACACGATTTCGCAACAGCATTTACGCAGAATATAGACTCGTTATAGCAACACTGTCTTAAGGTGTAATGCCGAGATGGGCTGCAGACTGCAACCACAGGCGACACTGCGGCTAGCGGCTCTGGTCGACCGCAGTGCTGCCTGCGGTCGCGGTTGCTTCTATTCCAAGCGCAGCGGTATGCCGCGACTGCACGAGTTATAGAACCAATCCAAATCCTTTCCTATTGCTTTCCACACATTATCTTTCACCAAATTATTGCGATAATTTGGATTGGATGTGTCATAAATGACTGGATGATCAGCAAAAAAGTTAATTAATTTTTCTACATCATCCTCTGAAAAAGTCGACATTTTTGTATGTGTAAACCATAGAGGTATCATTACAGTAGTATAGAGAACTCACAACGAAGTGGGAACAGTAGGCACAAGTGAGAACAACGCGATCGTCCCGCTGCGCGCGCTTGTAGTCGTGGGTGAATGCTAGTCGTGTGCGTTACTCGAGACATTATTTTGATATTTTCTTAATAAAATGGTTAAATGTGCAGTTCAATCTTGCAAAAACGATACGAGGAAACATACAAAACTGAAATCTAACATCACATTTCACCGGTAAGAAGATTTTGATACTTATTTTGATGAAAATAATTCACGGTTCGCGGGGGTGAAGTAGACTTGGGGGGTGGGCACGCACAAACCCGCCCGCTCACCGCAGTCCCCGCTCAAAACTATAGTGATGTGACGCAAATAACGCTGTGTCGATATTTCTTGGTATCGCAATATTCGCAATGTTATGTAAAATATTGGCCTTTTCGGGCTTACTTAATCTGTAAATATTATTTTTATTTTCCAGTTTCCCAAAAGACAAAAAACTGACAAACAAATGGACAATGGCTTTAAAACAAACAAATTGGGAACCAAATATATGGAATAAAGTTTGTTCAGTGCATTTTTCGGATTCCAGTTTCTATGAAACAAAAAAAGGACTACGCAAATTAATTACTAACGCCGTCCCATCGCTTTTTCTTGGCGCATCAATATCTTCTGATCATAATTCAACGGTAACAGCGTCATACCAGCATCAAAATGAACCATCTACTTCAGATGTTATGCATATTGATTCAGAAGTGCCTCTAAATGTATGCCCAATACTTTCGAAGGTAGATGATAGTCTAAGAAAAAGGCGATTGAAGAGACACATAATTCGGTTGGAAGACGTTGCTAAACGTCGCCGATTACGATGCAATGCGCTCTACGCAACCCGTCGGCGTTTGAAAAAGAAAGTTGAAAATTTGTCGCAAATACTGACCGAGTTAAAAGAAAAGAGATTAATTTCTCAAGAGCAAGTAGATCTTTTAGAATCGTGTGGAGTTTCTGCAAGTGCTCTTATTAAGAGAATGATACGTAAAGGCAAAGAATATTCACCAGAGCTGCGCACATTTGCGCTAACACTCCATTTTTACTCTCCAAAAGCCTACTCATACATAAGAAGCACATTTAACACATGTCTACCACACATAAGCACAATCAGAAAATGGTACCAATGCCTCGATGCGAATCCAGGATTCACAGTCGAAGCATTTAATGCTCTTAGAGAAAAGGCGAAGACAACTGAGTATAAAATTTTATGTAACTTAGTTACTGATGAAATGTCCATCCGTAAAATGAAAGAGTTTGATGGTAACAAAGTGCAAGGCTATGTGGACTTCGGAGCGGGAATCGACATGCCTGGAGATTCTACAGTATTGTGCACACAAGCCCTGGTATTCCTTCTGGTTACAATAAATGGACAATGGAAAATGCCTGTGGGATATTTTTTGGTGGCTGGCGTGACGGGAGAGCAAAGGGCAAATTTAGTTCGAATGTGCCTTTTGAATTGCCACGAAGTTGGCATAGAAGTCGTTTCCATGACTTTCGACGGTTGCCCGGCAAACATGGCTATGGCTCGCGAGCTCGGCTGTTCCTTCAATCTTGGACAATTGAAAACGTATTTTCCTCACCCTGAGACGGAACAGCCTGTCTTTGTATTTCTTGATCCATGCCATATGATTAAGCTTGTCAGAAACACATTAGAAAGTAAAAGGGTTTTCCAAGATATCAATGAAGGTTTTATTAAATGGCAGTATTTTGTTGAGCTTAATGCTTTACAAGAAAATGAAAATTTTCACCTCGCTAATAAATTAACAAAAAGACATATTGATTTCAAGAATCAAATCATGAAGGTTAAACTAGCAGTTCAATTATTCAGCAATAGTGTAGCAAAAGCGATCGAATTTTGTGATGATAAAATGCATTTGCTAAATTTTTCCCACTCTGCCGCAACGGTAAATTTTATTATTATGATAAACAACCTTTTTGATATACTGAATTCAAGAAAATTTCCTGGCATTGACTTTAAAGCGCCAATTAATGAGAAGAATGAGAAAAAATATATAACGTTTCTGGAAAATACACAAACATATCTACAAGCATTGGTCTTTCCAAATGAAAATCTACAGATCATTCATTCGCGAAACAAAACTGGGTTTCTTGGCCTTTGTGTGTGCATTGAAAGCATGAAAGAAATGTATAACAGGCTAGTTAAGCAAGAAAAAAAGCTTAAATTCTTGGCTATGTATAAAATAAGTCAAGATCATCTGGAGGTGCTTTTCTCTGTGATAAGATCTCACGGTGGTCTTAATAATAATCCGTCGGCTTGTCAATTTAAAGCCATTTACAAGAAGCTTTTGGTACATCTCGAACTTAAAGAAAACTTTACTGGAAACTGTGCGTCCCTGGAAAAAATTACTCTACTCACCTGTTCTTCATCCGCGGATCACATTAACTTAACGACAAAAGGATACAGGTCAGCGCCAGAAGATGATGCCATAGTTAACGAACAATTTATTAGAAATTTTGACGGTGATCATATACTTTTCTTTCACAGTACGTCATCTCCTACATTGCTGGATTTGTAACGAGATATTTATCATCTACGTTAGAGTGCATTGATTGTGTGTCGGCTTTAGTAGCAAATTCACCATCTCAAAATAATTCATTTATATTATTTAAAGATAGGGGAGGTCTTATCTATCCATCTGAGGACGTGATTTATGTATGTAATGCCACTGAAAAAATCATTAAATCTAATATTGAATCAAAAAATTCAGCTGATCGTCATCCCCGAAGCATGGTTAGTAGGGCGTCAAAATTGTTTATTGGAACAGATATCTTTAGTGTACTTAATGCTCATTTATTTGAACAAGAACCTACCAGCAATCATTTGCTGCATTTGCTTAGAGCTGTAATTCAAAAATATATTGATATTCGTGTCAAATATTTAGTTCGGAAATCAAATATGCAACAAACTAAAAGAAACCTTATAATAAACTTACGCTTTTTAGCGGTCAATAAAGATTTGAAACTATATCTCTAATCTATCTTAAATGAATGACATTGTTTGATTTCAAATAAAAAATAAACACATAGACCGATTTTTTATTTTTATTCATTCACCCGATATTCTTTGATTTTTGTTATATCTACGTACATAACATAATATACCTTAAGTTTATGTTACCCGAAGATATTGTAAACATTCAGGCATACAAACCATAAAATTATGATTGTCGATAGCTTGTTCCTCATCATCCCATCCCTATCTGTCATACACTGTATCTATGGTCCATGTGCCTACGATGCGTACAAAAGATTTCGTGCAATAAGCGTTCTCTATACTACTGTAATGATACCTCTATGGTGTAAACTGTCTGCAGTCCGCAACATCCATAGAGTAATACTTCACTGGCGCTGTAGCGTGCGGTCCATATATAATAATGTAGTCTGTGGTGCGGTTGCTGCGTGCCGCTAGTCCGCGACCACACCACAGACCACACGCAGCGCGCCGCGACTGGCCGCGACTGCAGGCCGCAGTGTTGCCGCGCTCGGAATCAATTTCATAGATTCATAGAAACTAGTGATGTCACTTGCAGTTTGCGGTTGCAGTTTGCGGCCTGCAGCCCATCTCGGAATTGCACCTTCAAAGCCGACTGACCGCACGCGGTTGCCGCGCTGAAGTGCGCTATGACAATCACGTGTCGCGCGGCTGTCGCGCTGCCCTTTTTTAAAGAAGTTTGCCGCCTGTGAACAGCGCGACTGTCGCGCTGCTACTGCCGTGCTGCTGCCGCACTACTTACGATCTAATGTGAAGGCGCTATAAGTACATCAAAAGTTATCTGTTATTCATCGTTATCTTAAACCAGGGACTTTTGACGTAGGTACCTACTCCCATCACCTGTATTTGTGATAGATTTTAAGATGTGCATTTGAATCTTTGAAATGGACACATTTATACAACCCAACACGGTAATATAATCTAACAGTGTTCAACTCCATACAAACGCACGAAACTCGAGTTATACTTGCGCGCTAGTATATTTGTATAATATATGCCTACCACGTTGCAATGTTTAATCCTTAACTTATGCGTGATAAAGTCGAAATTTGATTAGCTTAATATAATAGTACATTGATTACATAGCTGGGCATTAACTCGTTAAACCGTTAATCGTTAATTAACGAAGTTAACTTTTCACTAACGGATTATTTAACTTTTAAGTTAACTTAAAAAAGTGTTAACGGACTTGTTAACTTCCGTTACATTTTTCCAAGTCCGTTAATCCGTTACCTACTATTTACTGCACCGTACCGCGCCGCCGTGCAAAACGTGTTCTGACAAGTTTGTTCGGGTCGGTCGACAAGTGTGGTACGGCGCGTGCCGCAAGTGAGATGAAACTATATGCCTTGCCGGCGCGTGTAACTGAGAAAAGAATACTGCGAAGAAATTTGATTCATGAGTTACATGACACATGTATGTAATTCGTTCGTTTAGCGTTCGGTGTTTACGAGTAGGTAACGAATGTTTTGTTTGTTAAGTATACAAAAAATACAAATACTGCGTAGTTTTTAGATTTTATAGTCCTTTATAGTTTACGTCTGTGCAGTGTGTATATTAAACAGTGTATTGTGCAAAAAAAAACCACAACATGCAGTTATTCCAGATCCACTACAAACGAAAATCCGTGGCTACACTTGAGTGATTATGTTTATTTTGTATACAGATCGAGAGACATGAAATCAAAAGACTCGTTCGACGATGCGGCATTTCTCGGGGAACAGATATTCATAATCTGTTTATTAAATATAATACTGCTATACCCTCAAGCTCTGCAGTTGAACGTCTTTTTTCCACGGGCAAAAATATTTTAACGCCAAAACGAGCATCGCTTTCAGACGAGAACTGCAACATATTAAATAATGTTCATGAAGGCAAATACCCACACTATACCGGATGACTAAATTACACACTCTATATATACACGTCGTTTTTAGGGTTCCGTACCTCACAAGGTAAAAAAGGAACCCTTATAAGATCACTTACTTGTCCGTCTGTCTGTCTGTCTGTCTGTCCGTGTATCATCACCGATTTTCTCAGGAACGGGTGGACCTAGCAAATTGAAATTTATACCAGATACTGAGGTCTATGTTTCCTATTAGGCATATAAAATCAGAGTCCTGGGTCAATCCGATAAAAAGATATGGTCAAAATTAGATTTTTGCGAAAACTTGTAAGTACCAAAATTAACCTTAATTTTCAACTTTTTTTACATACATACATACATAGTCTCACGCCTATAACCCCGAAGAGGTAGGCAGAGGTGTATTTCTACACCCACTTTTCGCCAGATATACTTTAGTCCCACGTAATAAGGGGCGAGCCTATTGCCGTACCGGGTACATTTCCAGACTCCGTGCTGCTACTGAGAATTTCGTGACAGAAAAACCCAATAACACTGCCCGGCCTAGGAATCGAACCCGGGACCTCCCGATCCCACGCAAAATTTTTGCCGCGAGACCAACGAGGCAGTCGTATAGGGTTTGATGTCGAGTTTTCCGTCTCTACGCAAAGATGGTATTTGCATCGTGTTATCCCTTAGTCGCCTCTTACGACACCCACGGGAAGATAGGGGGTGGTGACACTTGTATTCTATGCCGTCAACCACACGGCTAAGTTATATATATATATATATATATATATATATATATAACTTAGCCGTGTGGTTGACGGCATAGAATACAAGTGTCACCACCCCCTATCTTATATATATATATATATATATATATATATATATATATATATATATATATATATATATATATATATATATATATATATATATATATGTATATATATAACTATATATATATATATATATATATATATATATATATATATATATAATTGTAAATTTTAACCAAAATTTACAATTCTAGGTCAACCGTAAGTACCCTAAAGGTTTTGGGTCGAAAACCTATATGGTAGTTCCCGTTGAACTAGAATTACGAAATTTGGCCAAAAGCAGGGTCTTACAGCACAAATAAAGGAAAAATTACAAAAAATAAAAAAGTGGAAAATTTAAGGGTGTCCCCATACATACATAGTAGACTCCATTTAAGATAGTTCTCTAAGTTGTATGGGCGCTCATACAGATTTAGAGGACTAGCGTAATTAGCACCAATCTCAAATAAGGTAAAATGCGTACGGAACCCTCGGTGCGCGGGTCAGACTCGCACTTGCCCGAATTTATTTTTTTTGTTCCTAACCTGTTAATTACCAAAACCTAAACCAACTGTTCTTATAAAATTATCATGAAAATAGTATTTTTACCATGTGTTAACGGATTAACGATTAACGTTAACTTGCGTTAAATCGTCTCAAAGGTAGCGCTTTAACGTTTAACGAAGTTAACTTTTTTAGTAACGGATTAGCGATTAACGAAGTTAATTATTTGATTAACGATGCCCAGCTATGGTTGATTACTATATAATAGTACGTTTAATGATAACATAATTATTGGTATGATTGTAGTAATAATGTATACTAGCAGAACACTTTTATCTGCGTTATGGACAGTGTATTATTTATTAAGTCTATGATTAATAGTATCTTCAGGAACAGAAATGAAGGAATAGGAATCTGAAATATTTTATTTTTACAGTAGCAGGTACCGTGCCCAAAGTTTTGATCGTTATTTATACCTAGGTATGGATAACGATCAAAACTTTGGGTTGGTCTCTCAAAAGTGTTGTTCCCGCGAACCTACGTACTTCAGGGCCAGAATCTACGTATGTTCCAACAATTAATCAAATTAACAAGATGACGAGCATTTTAAAATTGAGAAAAATAGCAATATGAAACACACATCACAAGTAAAATAGTAGTTTTTTATATTTTGGTCCATATATAACCCTAACGCAGCCATTCTCAAAGTGAGATGTTACTCAAATTCAAATAAAATTACTATCATCATCATCAGCAGCCTGTATTGGTCCACTGCTGGATGTAGGCCTCTCCTATCTCTTCAATCCCTGCCCGCTGCCCTACAAATATCATCATCCCACGCGGTTGCCGAGACGCGGTCGCCACTCAAGAACCTGACCCCTCCAGCGACCATTGGTTCATATGAGGCATAATATGACATGCCCACTGCCACTTCAGCTTGTTTATTCGCTGAGCTATGTCAGTTACTTTAGTTCTCTGCCCAATGATTTCGTTCCGGATTCGATCCCTAAGAGAGAGTCCGAGCATTAACATCCACTACAGTAAAAATAATCAAAAATTTTGATTGATCTAAACTGAATGCAACTTCTTTAAGGCAGCGATAACTTAGTAGAGTTTCGGGTAGTAGGGTTCCTAGTTGGGTTCGGGTTCAAATCCTCGGCGCGCACCAGTAACATTTCAAAGTAATGTGCATATTAAATTAATAGATCTAATTAAAGAGGTTGTAGGCTGACCACATCTATCGCAGAACCTATGGTCGATGGATTAAGAAACTGGTTCTTGCCCAGGGCCACGTCTTGGCAAGCCTAGTGATGGCCGCCTTCCAGGCTTATGAACCGAAATTTGAGGGCATGATTTGAAATCGGGAGAGTTGTTCTTGTGGCGTGGCCTGGGGTGGCCTGCGTCTAGCTGTGGACTGCAATAGACGGATGTGATGAGAAGATTGAAAAGGGGTAGTTAATTTGAGTATTATATGCATTATGCACCCTTGCTACTATGAAAGCCCGAAGGTGTAAAAATACGTCGCAAGATAACCGGTGAAGCGCAATGTGGCGAACGATTCGATGAACGCACAGCGACAAAGTATACCTAATAACTAGGTTGGTTTTAAACAACACATGGGATTTTGTTTAATTTAGGGCACCGCCAAATATTCGGGTATTAAAGTGTTCCATCTTTTAAAAAAAAGTTTGAGAACCACTGCCTTAACAAATCAGTTCTAAGAGAACAAAAAAAAGTAGGTAATATTATATAATAATTTCGTCTAGTTTAAGTCCATAATATTTGCTTTATCTTGCAAACTGTAAGAAGTAGAATGTTCTGTACTATAAATAGTATTTCATTTTCAAATAATACAATCGGAGCCTGAAGCAATGTTTCAAGCATTCGTTTTATTAATTACTAGAGGACGCCTCCAGCTACGCCTGCATTTTTTTTAAATTTACCCGTTTTGGCCGATCCCGTGGGAATTTCGAGAAATCCCTTCTTAGCGCACCCCTACGGTCCCCAAGGAACATACATGCCAAATTTCAGATTCCTGCGCCCAATAGTTTCTGCTGTAGCGTGTCTGTCAGTCAGTCAGTAACGCAAGGATTTTATATATTAAGATTACTAGATGAGCCCGCGAGTACACCCGCGTTATTCAAGGCTACTGCTCCGCTTCCGTGGCTTATAGCGTGATGTTATATAGCCTATAGCCTTCCTCGATAAATGAGCTATCTAACACTGAAACTACTGAAAGCATTTTTTAAATCAGTCCAGGAATTCCTGAGATTAGCGCGTTCAACCAAAAAACAAAGAAACAAACTCTTCAGCTTTATATATTAGCATAAGACTTAAGAGTATAACATATAAGATTGTATCCTCTTTACATTAGATTTAGTACAAAGCACGTAGATCTACGTCAAAGAAATATAACCTTATTAAGTCCAACCTCTCTGATCTACGTACTTTGTAGTCGTGGTCGTCGTGAAGGTTATATTTCTTTGGTCGTGCGATCCAGCCTGGCGCAAGTTCCTAAGAAAAAACCGAATGTATGAAACGTGCTATCTTTTTAATGGCTACTATTATATGTATAAAACGTGAAGATAGCATCCTTCACTATGTACCCTTGGAACAGTATTCTTTCAAAGTTAGACGGGTTATACGTACATCACCGCCTTGGCTGTCAATAGTGTCAAATGTCACAACTGTCACATTATTATCCAGATTGAACTTTGCCGCGTTATGTAGTTTGTTTATAAAACGTAAAAAACATACTGTAAAAGTGCTTTGTGTATACCAAATAAATGTGATTTTACACTTATAGTGTTAGTGTTACTATATTTATTTGATTAGCATTGAAAGGAGCGCAATGAAAACAAGCAAAATAACGTGCGAAATATGGCATGCAACAACATGCCGGTCAGGCAATGAAAAAAGGGTAGGTATTTATGGCAAAATGTCCCTAGATAAAGATCAATGAATATTTATAATGTTATATAATGTGATATATTTCAATGAAACATAAAAAAATAAGGAAATATTCTAAAGTTTCATATCCTAGTACTTTGTAGGTAAACAATAGTGCTGCCTGTCAGTTATCGATAATCCGTTATTAGAAATTGGCACAAGGACTAAAAATTCTATTCTTTTTTTTCTTTTTAGATGTAAAAATGGGTAGCTGCAACTGGAAACCAAGACTTGATTTATGTGCCCATTGAAAAATTACATCAGTTGAACTATGTGTGTGGCAAGCATTTTAAGCCGAAAGACAGGGACGAAAAAAATGGAACTCAAGTCAGAAAAACAGCTGTGCCTTGTATCTATAGACATTTCTTTGAATCCTATTACAGAAGAAATGTTGAAAACCTTTCCATTACATGTACATACATAATTATATCTTTTAGTTCTGCGTATTTTTCTTCGCTAATCTAGAATAGATTTATAGAATAGGCTAATTTGTTTGAATAAACACAAAAATATTAAATACATCTTTTATTTGTGTTGGAAATGTATAATTCTAGTCGAAACATAATTATAATTATTTCTTACCGAATATTATTGATATCGATATTTCGTTAATCACTAGAGGGTACATCCCTATATTGACAAATATGACAATGCTGACAACATAAAAACGATGTCAATTAGTATCTTTATGTTGGTACGAGTTCTCCCTGCACGTTTCATACAAAGCTGAAAGTCTCGCATGATCTATGGCACATCCGCCTCTTCTTAAGGCGCACGCAAACTGATCGGACGCGACTTACTGTCGCGACAGTAAGTCGCGACACATAGTGTGCACACCCTTTCGGACGCGGCTTTCTGTCGCGTCCGCGTCCGATACAACCATAGACACGCCATGCTGTCTATGCGATACACTATGGCTAGGTAGGAGCTTATTTTCTTAATTCAGGGCACTAGCAGTTAGCACTATTAGATTATATTATTGGTAGATCTTGAAGTAAAGCAGAACTGTAGAATTGAAAGTGAATTTAACATTTTTTGACTATATTCTGTATAAAATCAATATTAAGGCCGTACCATGGACAATATACGGATGACAGTAAACGTCCGCGGACGTTTGTAAACGTCCGCGGACGTTTGCTGTCATTTTCCCAGATTGCTTTCGGACGTCTGAACGCTCAAGGTCACGTCCGCGACAGACGTCCGATAGTGTGCACACTTGAATGGATTTTCCTTGTCCAGATACCCTTCTGTCGCGACAGTAAGTCGCGACAGTAAGTCGCGACAGTAAGTCGCGACAGATAGTTTGTGCGCGCCTTTACGTAGTATTTGTATACTCTTTGGTGCGATCTATGTATTTTTTTTTAATCTAAGTTGGCAACACTGCAACATTGCTCCTTGATTGATAGTTCATTTGAAGGAAATTCAAAATGGCTGATTTTCTCGGTTCAAGAATGGCGGGTGAAATACACATTCGATAAATTGTTTACTAAAATATAAATTCTAATTGATCATTGATTAATTAGGTTTCTTCAATGTTTAGTAGCAAGAATCAGCTTCTGAAACGTACGCCTGAGAATGGTACAGATCGTGAAAGCTTTTTATCCCTATTAGTGGACGAATATTTGCATTCCCCATCCTATGGTAAATACTTATACTAATCATTTCTAATAAGAACAAGTTATTTTCAAAGTTACTATGATAAAGACGTTAGGTGTTTGCTCTATGTGCCCCAAATATAATTATCTTTGATGGGTACTAATAGCATGTTATGATAAACTAATAGGTAATGGACCTATGATTTCGTTTTTCAGATGCTAAATGTCAAGTGTTAGCTAATTTGTCTAATTTCGCGTATGATCCTATAAATTACCAGTACATCAGAGATGTCGGCGTGTTGGACATATTCATCCATGTTTTAAAGAATGAAAGTAGTCGCCAACTGCTACACTTTGCTGTTGCTGGGATCTGCAATTTGTGCTTTGGTATGCAATAACATTGTTCTGTAATTACCCTTGCAACCTTGAATATTCAAATAGTCTTTGATTATCCTTTGTAAATTACTTTATACAAGACATTCCCTTTAACCTTAAATTATATATTTATAATATTGTTCTGGTTACATTTCAGATCCACTAAATGCAGAATATGTTATAAATCAATGTGGAATCAACCCATTAGCAGCTCTACTTAAATCAAATGATGCTGATATCCTTGCTGACATTATTACAATTCTAAATGAACTGAAAGATAATTATTCTACTTCAGAAATAGCGACTGCAGAAGTGATCAAAACAATTTCTGATATTCAGAAGTCCAGTGATCGAAGATTAGCTAATTTAGCTACAATATTTCTACAAGATGTACAAATAAAAAGTGATTAAAAAGACAGGCATACTAAAATGAACAAGATGTTATCGAATAGATTCCCATACATTGTTGTGAATAATAAAAATTATCAAAAGATATGCAAGATTCATACAACCACATTCAGCAATACTGCTTTTAAGGCAGGAGATAAAATAAGAATTCAGAAAACATTGACTCAGAAGGATTTGGATGCATTCTCAAACCTGACAAGCGATCACAATCATTTGCATCAGAATAATGGTAACAAAAGGCCAATAGTACATGGAGCATTGCTGAATGGATTGGTGGCGGGTTTGATAGGGACACATCTACCAGGGCCTGGAACTGTGCTAGTGTCACAGACTATGAAATTCCCCAACAAGTGCTTTGTTGGTGAGAAGCTGACTATAAGTGTGGAACTTGTTGATGTGAGGAAGATTCTCAAAGTTAAGTTTTATTGCATTGTGGAGGAAGAAAAGAAGGTTGTGTTTGAGGGTGAGGCTAAACTGATGTTGGCCAAAGACTGTTAGAACATTAAGTTTATTATAACAGTAACTTATTTACTAGCATAAGTTTAAATAAGAACAAAACTAAATAAGTGCGGTACAGCATTTCAAATTCTTATAATTACAAAATCTTAAAAGTTTGTAACTAGTATTTAAAAAGAAAATATAGGATTGTCTAAAATTTAAAGATAGTCTGTCTTATGTGCCAATAAATTCATGAAATCAATAAAATTTTATATTATAAACTGTAAAGTACAATTATTTAGTTTTAATTAGATTACTTGAGACCTTGAAGGTTTGGTGAACATTATTTAGTGACAACTGAACACAATACAACAGCTGCAGTAACATCTCTAAATCTGTCTATTTAATGTCCATTATTATACAATTTTCATAGTCTATAATTAATTAAGACTGATAGTATATTACTTATCTACATACAGAAGAACATGCTACAAATATTATTATAAAAAAGTACCCTTGTATGTGATATTATCAACTTTCTTTGGTGTAAAAAGGACATTGACATTTAATCAACTGAAAATTACAATCAATGTGATACACTCTTGCCAATCCTTCATAATTTGATATCTATGAGAAATCATGTTATCATCAGTATTTTAGTCAAGCATAATATAGTGTATTTCCATCCAGAGAGTTTGTTGTGGTTTACAAAAGCAATTTTTTGACTTACTGACATTTATTTATGTATCTGTGAATAAAATTATACAACTGGTCAAGTAAATTCCAATACTAAAAGTACTGTGAACAATTTTCTAATGTTGTGTACATATATGTAGCAACTTTTGTCTAAGGTGCCTAAAATATTGTAATTATTTTATATTACTGGCACCTTAAAATTTGATCATTTATTTTAGTAATATGAGATTATATGATAACAAATTATTGTGAGGCAGCAAAACTCGAAAATAGGTTTAGTTATGCTCTATAATGCTGACAGAGTCGTGATAATTGCATAATAATGTTATGTAAAGAATATGATTATATTCTTTTGTCTATGTTGTAATGGCACTACATTATAACAATATTTATGATCAAACATTCAAATACTTTATTAAACTGTAATGTTTTATAAAAAGTAATAAAGATTGTCTAGTATTTCAAATGCAATTATGGTGTAGCAATTAGTATTGAATGACACCAATCAATATTTTTAATTAACTTTCTCAAACTTGTTATTTAACGCTTGTAAGTTAGATTTTAGAGATATGGTGATCATCATATTTACTATTATGTTATTTATTGGTAAAACAATTTGTTGTTTTTAGTCATTATTTTCTTCAAACCACCAAACATCACATGAAATGTGATAGTGTTAATTTATAATACTGCACTTTTGTATCAACATTTTGTGTATTACAATTGCATGTAATAATTATACTTTTTTGTTTACGTCATTTCTCTGTTAAACAATATGTTCGTTTTTTTATTAAAATTTTGCTTGTTTTTGAGTTTTTTTTTGGTTAATTCACTTATTTTGGTTTCTGAAGTTTCTAAAATATGTTCTATTTTTTATTCATTTTTAATATTGCGTAGTGTGCTTAAAATATTTATTACATTAAAGATATATGTAGCGTTAGGTCTTTCAGATTTTATTAAGATTATTGCTAGATGAGATTGCTTCAGTATTTTGTAGAGTAAATTATTGTACTTTGATTGGGAAGGCTGTGAAGTTGTGTAATTTCATTGTAACATTAATTTTGGCGAATCAAACCTATGGCGAGGGTCATGGTAGTGGACAGTAGACTCTCGTAATAACGTTTATCGACGGGTAGCAGAGCTCGTCATATAGGGCAAAGTGCTATAAAGAGGATATAAGGAGAGCGGTGCCATGGCATGGCTCGAAACTCCATACCATAATGCCTTACTTCCCGCATACATGCTTTAGTTAAATATTTTCAAATAGATGCAGGACATATTTATGCGTATTGCAGTCCATCTTTAAATTCGAGCGCGCGCTCACGCACGTTATAACGAGCGTCTACTGTTAGACATTTTGTCAATTTCCTCGTCGGATAATACTCCTTATATAATTGTAGTACATAAATAAAATGCAATAAGTATCAGAGATTTTAATTAACCTCCAGTTTATAATATCATTATTGATAAAAATACTTTTATAACTTTTTTGTTTGCAAACGAAGTCATGTCTTAACCCCTGACATGTAATTCCGTAGTGTTTTGTTGTAAGCATTATTTATAATACCTACATTTTATTAGCGTTTTATGGTTCCGTAGTAAACTAAACCCGGTTTCAGCATGTTTGACCTTTGGTTCTTCTGACCGCAGTTGAACTGGTAGACTAGGTAGTACGTAGCTAAAATTACAAGGTTACATAGGTACGCCTACTTAGATTTTAACACTTCTCGTAGTCCTAGCCGTTGCGTGCTTTTTCCTCCGTTAATACACAGACAGGCACAGGTATGTGAAAGTAGTAAAGCCGTTCAGGGCCCGCTCATTAAAACCCCCGCGGTGTCCTCGACTTCTTTAGAGGCAAAGTCACGCAAATGTAACATAAGTATCTACTTAAAATTATGTAATGGCGGTATCGACTCTGCCGGAAATTGAATCCGCCAGAGATGACGTTGTGGACCACTTTTCTCCCCTAGTGGCTAGGGGGTAAAAGTGCTCGACTGACTCAAAGTGCGATCTCCTCGCGTCGTTTCTACTGACTGCTACTGGCTCTAGTTCCTAATTGTTTGTGAAAAAAAGGAAAACATCTTACCTATAGGGTCTCTGCCGTGTGCATGGACATGGGCATCTCTAGCACTATTCTAGTTATGAAGATCGCGATGGCGGTGCAGCGACAAGTGGCTGACATCTTCAATTACTCGGATCTCCTTCCCCTACTAATCAACTTGCGCGTTAAGAGTTCTGTTATGCATGTGACGCTTCTCTTATAGATTTAGCTATGACCTAAAATATTAACCCTTTGGTGCATGATTTTTTATTTTGGATTGAAAAAAATATATGTGATAAAAAATAAGCTAAATTATCATGGAAAAATGTTTTAAAAAATCCTATGATATTTATAGGCATTATTTTTCATTGTAAACCTAATTATCATTTTTGATAATCTATGCATTAGAGGCATATATTTTTTATGAAATCAGATAAACATGGTTTTTGTAGAAATACTTATTTATTATGTAAATATTAAAATAAAATTCATAGAAAGAGCTCTCAAGTTTTCCACATATATATTTTACAAGTTAAAAAGTTGGAAATAATTATTCTTTCTGTTGTCGCAAAAATAAATATTACATTTTGTAGACATTACTGTAGTCAGTTTTTTACATGTTGAATAGAAGCACTGATTCCTTTTTTGTGGTACTTTTTATCGTGACCAACACCATCCTGGCGTATATCCTGAGGGGGTAATATTTGAGCACCAACTCTCTTCTTCTTGTGGGTAACATCAGGTGGTCTATTGAGACTCAGTTGGCCTCTTTTGTTTTCAGACACGCCACCATACCTGCACGTTGTGTCCGCCAATTCTATAAAAAAATTGACCAATTTCAAGTAGTTCCTTCTTGTCTGGCAACTTACATGCTTTTCATAATCTTTTTCGCTGCACTGTCCCTAAACAATGAATTTCTTCCTTGTTCAGATAATGAAATAGTGACAGGTTGGTGTAATCGTTGACAAAATAACTATAGGTATGGTTCCCCTGCCTTGGTACAGGGTGAAGTAAGCGTACTATAATATAGGATACAGCTCCCGAATCTGGTTGATTAGGTCTCCTTTCAAAATACTAATATATTTTCGAAGATCTCGCAGGGTAATTGGGTCGACAAAATTGGGCTTTTTCTGAGTGGCATATTTATTGCTCTCATCAACGATGACTTCTAGAAGGCTTTCTTCAAAAAATATGTAAAATACTGGTAAGTTGTAGACCAATTCGAAATATTTTTAGGGTAATCTGTCACACCTTCAAAATCAAAAGCTCTGTCTACCAAATCCATATGCTTTTTTTCTCAAACTAAATTACGAGGGGCCAAATAGTTGATTGATGGATTTTCAGGCACAGATTCAGTCAGAACTGGAACCCCAGATTCTAAATCAATTTCATTTGATACTGGACTACCTTCCTCTACTATTTCCTCAATATCTTCAAGGTCTGCAACCAACCCACTCAAGTCATCGTAGTAATCAATAGAGTCCTCATCAGTATCAGCTGCATCCTCTGAAACATTTCTATTTTCCAACTGCCATAAAAGTTGCTCGATGCGATTTTCTTCCATGATCAGGCCTGGTAATATATAAACAACAAAAAGCCATGCAAAACCATCACCAAAGCATAAAATCCCATAGAAATTGCTTTCAAAACCAAACCGCGCCATAATAAACATCAATACACGAACATCACTTTTCTATAGCTGGAATGCATGAATTATCATTTTTGATAACTAACTTCAAAAGTAAAATTAGTACTAGCTATCAAAGATTAGTAGCAAAATTTGTATTTTTTATTATAGGAATGATCCTTACCTTACTAAATATATTTTTTTTGTTGAGAAAAATATGCACTTATACAAAGATTTATTGAGATGTAACTTTTGAAAAGGGTCACTTCATGAACTCTGAGGCGCAATGTCATAAATTACAAATTTCAACCAATTACGTGCAAGCTAGCTTTTTTTTTTATTTGACGTATTGAAGTATGACAGGATGAGATATGTTCAGAAACCTTTTTCTGTTACAAACATGCTGCAATAACAAGTTATGGTCAAGTAAACGTTTGTTATCAATTTTGATAATCTATGCACTTAAGGGTTAAATATCAATACTTTAATTGTGCAATGACATTGACTGCTGCTTGAATCCTAAGGCAGGTACCTACTGCCTAAAAACTTGCAGTCACACACTTTATGCCCTGCGCGATCATCTATATTGCGCAATTTTATTTAGTAGGTATGCAGTTATGCTCATAACGTCAAGCCAGCATTTCTTAGGTATGCTGCTACACATCTGCCGAGGCCCAGCAGCAGCGTTGTAATCATTATCGTCCTAGCTTTATACCGGTTTCAAGGCGGCATCCAAGACTTACCTACACACCTTGTAGCCCGAGGTCCGCTTGCTGGTCTAACAAGATATTACTGCATATTAACTTTTCCACAGCAACTGCCGTCTGACCCCTGCAACCCTGCTTAGCGATATGCCATGCATTAGAACAGTACCTATTCGTTTATTTATAGGTACTGACTCCCTATAACGACTGTCAAAAATCTTCATGACAGGAGGAGGATCTTCAGGACGCACGGGGCAAGCGATAATGCACAATTTTATGTGCACATATCGAAGTCAGTAGTGCGCGGTGGATTTGAACCTCTTTTTTTAATTGCATGGCAGTCCTTTGGTATCTCCATAAGGCAGCGCCTTTGAATAAACTACCTACTTACTAAAAATCTGAAGAATCGAAGGCAGAGGGGTATTATAGCCACACTTGAGCTGCCTCGCCGTTTGTCTCTGTGTCGAATGTTGTGGGTTCGATCCACATACGAGACAACATTGTAAATTGTGTCGAGTCTGACCATACCTATCATGTGTTAGTTGTAGCTAAGGACTCAGATTTACATAGAGCCGATTCCAACTTCCAAGTGGGCTTTGCCCTCAGTTTAGTTCGTAGTTGGCGGCGCTGGCATCCTTCCTCTGTCTATCTTGCTCCCGTAGTTAAGACACACTGGTGGAACGACGGTTGCTCTTGCTCTCACACGGGGGGAACGACTGCCACGCCGCCTAGCGGCAATTTGGGTCGCGGAAAGTTTGTCTTCAGAGCGCCCATAGAAAATGTGCTTCTATGTATTAATCCGAGTTCTTTGGTTGTATTCGTTGTACTTAGTATGTTGGTAATGTCCCCCGTGACAGGATTTCGAAATCGGGAGATGTCTGAACAATAAACTTTGCCATTCCAATTTACTTAGATACCTACGAATTTGTTGCTGAGTGTACCTACGAGGTAGGTTTCTCCTTCACTGTTTTCCCAGTCCACTGCTGAACTTAATGTGCTTCACAGCAGTAGGTACCTACTCTCAGTCAATGGGAGTATTTGGCATACTGTCTATACCACGCTGATTAGACGGGTTGGTATACCATCAACCAACCCTATAGGGTTTGATGTCAAGTTTTCCGTCTCTTAGCAAATATGGTGGTGTCATTCATTGTATTCATAATTTGCCACCCCACGGATAATAGGTACTCGTTTATTGTTTTTCTAGATAAAACGTAGCCTCACCAACTTCTCCAGGGTTAAGCTTCCCCTAATCACAATCTTGAATCCAATTCTGTCTTCAATAGTGTGAGGAATTTCTTTAAATCCTTCAACCTGTAACGCTCATAGGGTGACTAGACTTGGCGTTCGTAATTGATCCGCAAGTTAAGCTCCGTTTGTACAGGTCACACATCTGGATGGGTGACCGTTCAATGTAGTGATTATCAGAGCGCTACCGTGCTTCGGGTGGCATGTAGTGCCGTTAACGTTGCCGCGTCAGCCTCTTCTTGCCGCAGGACAAAAATTGCTAGGCCATGTCAAAACCCTTCGGTTGGCCTGCTGAAACCACACTCACACGAAAAATAGGCAGAAAGACTTGCCTAACTGACATTTAATACGCACATAACTTCGAAGTCTGTGGTGCGCGCTGTGGATGCAAACCCGGTATCGCTTCACTCAGCTATCGCTGCCCTACATACCTACATAATTATATGTATGTAGGTATTAACTGATTACAAGATAGGACAACAGTTAGGCTGCAGTATTTGAATATAGTACACCAAAACATGCAGGGCCTATCTGGCAAAGAATTAGAATTAAGTTTATTTCTAGAGAAATATGATGTTAAAGTATTGTGTTTAACTGAACACTGGTTAAAGAACCATGAGATTATTGTCATTAATCAATATTACACAATGCATAGCGCATATATAAGAAAGCAGGCTATTAGAGGCGGTTCTCTCATAATGACTTCAAATTTATTAAAATGTAAAGAACGTAAAGATATTGTAAACTTATCTATTGAGCGCACTATTGAGTTGTTCTGTGTGGAACTAGATTTATATATTGTAATTTGTGTATATCGACCCCCTTCTGGTGATTATAATTTATTTGAGACTGTTATGGAAGATGCTATTAATAAAATGAAATGTAGCAGTAAAAATATTATAGTTTGCGGCGATTTTAATATTAATATTTTAGAGAACTCTTCACAGTGTACTAGATTTCTGAATTTTTTTAAGTCATTTAATTTAAGTAACTTATTCTGTGAACCT
This sequence comes from Euclidia mi, assembly GCA_944739405.2. NCBI lineage: Eukaryota > Metazoa > Arthropoda > Insecta > Lepidoptera > Erebidae > Euclidia > Euclidia mi. Next base: position 45,697,931 of record OX123187.2, read on the forward strand.
ACTAGAGTCTCTGCAACATCTTCTACTTGTTTGGATAATATATTTAGTTCTTGTGTTGCTAAAAACCCAGTAGTTATTAGTTCTCTTCCTTCTGATCACCGTGGACAGATAGCTAGATTTCTTGTTCAGCATATAATAAATCACATACAGTAGAATGTAGGCCTCAAACTACCAATCGTCTTATACATTTCAAAAACAATATTATCGCAAATCTCAATCCTTCAATATTGAACTCAGAAAATCCAAATAAAATTTATAATTCACTTTTTGGACTAATCATTAATGAGTTTCAAAATACTTTTAAGAGTAAAACTGTAACACTAAAGGGTACTACCGGATCTTTTAACCAGTGGGCCACTAAAGGTATATACAGAAGTAGAGCCAAGTTATTTGAATTATATGGTTTGAAACAACATAGATTTGACACACCGTTTCTAAATTATGTAAAAAGCTACTCAAAAATTTTTAAACAAGTTTGTATAATGGCAAAATCAAAATTTATTAGTGGTAAAATTAAGCAATCGACAAATATAATTAAAGAAACGTGGATAATTATAAATAATGAAACTGGTAGAACACGACAACGAGAAAACCAATTTGAAATCAAAGATAGCAATTTATTAGTCACAGACAAATCTCAAGTTGCGTATATGTTCAATAGTTTCTTTGCAAGCATACCAATAACAACTACTAGTTCCTTACAATCATCGTCTTTATACGCTGGAAATTTGTTGCTTAGCAGTGTACCTGAATGCAAGAGCGTGTTTAGATTCGAGCACGTCACCTCGCAAGATATATTGATCGCATTTAATTCAATTACTATTAAAACTACCGGCGACTTTTTGGGGCATTTCAATTAAAATTTTAAGTACTATAGTTGAAACTGTTGCGCCTTACCTCTCTATAATTTTTAACCAATGTTTTGACCTAGGCGTATTTCCGGATTTGATGAAGCTAAGTAAAATCATACCTTTATTCAAATCTGGCAGTAAAAATGACATAAATAATTTTAGGCCCATCTCTATCTTGCCGGCATTTAGTAAAATATTTGAAAAGATTTTACTAAAGCAGCTACTAAGACACTTTAATTTAAATAGTCTGCTTCACAAAGATCAATACGGATTTACTAAAGGTAGATCCACTACTGATGCGGGTGTTGCTCTCATAAAACACGTCTATAATGCTTGGGAGTCATCTAAAAATGCTATCGGAGTATTTTGTGACCTATCAAAAGCATTTGATTGCGTTCATCACGACACACTACTGCGTAAGCTCCGCCACTACGGCGTAGAGGAAACCGCACTTAGTGTTGTCGAGTCGTACCTGCGGCAGAGATTTCAGTGTGTCGATGTAAATGGGACTACATCCTCTAAATTACCTATACAGTTAGGCGTTCCACAAGGTTCAATTCTAGGTCCTTTTCTATTCCTTGTATATATATGTATATATATATATTAATGACTTACCTTTTTATTTAAAAAACATCTGTGATGTCGTACTTTTTGCAGATGATACGTCACTTATTTTTAAAGTAGACAGGAATAGGAATGAATTTGATGATGTAAATAATGCACTTATACAAGTTACACAATGGTTTACAGCAAACAACCTAGTACTTAATTCTAAAAAAACTAAATGTGTTAAATTTGCCTTACCTAACGTTAGACAACTGGGACCTAATATTATGCTAGATAGGGAGGAACTTGAGACAGTTGACTCTACAGTGTTTCTAGGCATTACATTAGATAATAAGTTACAATGGGGTGCACATATAGCATGTCTTGCAGGTAAGCTCAGCTCTGCAGCGTATGCTGTCAGAAAAGTTAGACGACTTACTGATGTTGACACAGCTCGTCTAGTTTATTTTAGCTATTTTCATAGTGTCATGTCTTACGGCATTTTGTTATGGGGCAAGGCTGCGGATATTCAGAATATCTTTGTTCTACAGAAACGAGCGGTACGAGCAATATACATGTTAGGTGCTAAAGATACTCTTAGGGAACGCTTTAAGTCTATAGGAATTCTAACAGTAGCCTCGCAGTTCTTATTTGCTAATATATTGTATATTAGGCAAAATATAGGTTTATTTACTACAAAAAGTGACATACATAATATAAATACTAGGAACAGGCATAAGTTATATGCCCCTTATCATCGTTTACATAAAGTTAACAATTCTTTTGTAGGGCTAGGTATTCGTATTTATAATAAAATACCAATTAGTCTCTTAGAATTACCATTTAATACGTTTAAAAGTAAAATAAAAGACTGCCTTATTAGGAAAGGTTATTATACTGTTAATGATTATTTTAGTGATAAGGATAGATGGTCACTTACACTAGACAACTCATGATCTACTACTTATTTAGAATTTATATAGATACTTAGCATTTTTCAGTTTATTATTATATAACATTTCTAGTTCTTTTAAATTATTATTCGTTTATTATAATTAGGTCACTCCACTTACTACATTTACATTTGCATTGTTGTTCCACTAATTTTATTACAATTTACTGTACTGTAAGATGTAGATAACTCGTTATCATGGTCTGTGAACTAACGTTTTTGTGATTTTGTGTATTCATATATCGTCACTTCTGTAACATACATTTCCACCATAATCCTGAACATGGTCACGAGTTGTATACATTATAAGTCGTAAGTGGATGCTCCTGTTACACAATATTCGCTGTTCGCATTGGAAGGCTAACTAAAACACATAATTTAGTAACTACATTAATTGCTTAAGTATTACGTCTGTAACTATTACTATTTACAAGTAATTTAGTTCAATGTGTAACAGTTGCAGCTCCTTACAAAAATAAATATATGTACCATAATATTGGCGATTTAAAAGAGTGGTCTCGAGTTTTATTGCCCGTTCTTTCTCGTGGCTCTACCTATTGCTTTGCGAACGAGGCAGTAAATGTAAATGTAGAAGCATTAAGTAATTTAATTTTAAAATTGACCTTCATAAGCGTCACCTTGTGACCTAGATGAATAAATGATTTTGACTTGACTTGACTTTGACAAGTACCTACCTAATATTGTAAAGCATTGATCTATTACTTATTGTAAAGTCTAGTTGTAAAGTAATAAGGTAAAAACTACCTCCGTGGTCCAGTGGATAGCGTATGCGACTGTTGTTCGGAGGTACCGAGTTCGATTCCCGGATCGGGCAAAAGTGTTACTAGGTTTTTCTGAATACTCAGTAGCAGCCCGGAGTCTGGTGATGTGCCCGGTAACGGCAATAGATAGCTCGCCCCCTATTACGTGGGACCTAAAAATTCATGGCGAGATGTAGGTGTAATATTTAGATACACCTCTGCCTCTTCGGGGATACAGGCGTGACACTATAAATAAATAATAAGGTAAAAACTATTAGGCAGCGAAAGCCTAGTGGAAATACCAACAATATGCCATGCAATACAGAGGGTACCGGATTCAGACTCACGGTGCGCATTGTTAATCAAATCGCTTGCCACGTGCTGGTTCCGTCGGTCATAAAAGATCTTTGACAGTCGGCGTCAGCACCTACTCTTGAATATACCCTTGGAATAAAACTACTGACACCAGGGATGCGCCGACCCAATCCAGCGCTTGTGTGCGAAATCTACGAAGCTGTTTTTTCCCATTCCATCCCAAAGTAATTTTAATAATTAACGCATTTCACCCAGTGCGCGGCGCCCCTATTACCCTGGCGCCTGTGTGCGCCGCGCACATTGCAAATCGGGGCGGCTCGGCCGTGACCGATACTGATCTAAGGAACCGAATATAGGTATTTCTTTGGATTGCGGCGGTCAGACAACAGTCACTCTACGGAAAGATAATAATCTGACCGACTTGGTCAGACTAGTAAGTGGACTCCGGGGACTAAGGCGAAAATCTTGGATGTAGCCAGGTGAACACTAGGACGATGATGGTAATTATTATTAGAGGTATGGCTCAGTTGCGTAGCTAGCTTGAGTGGCACCCGGGGCGGAAGTTGGCGGGCGAAATGTTTCTACATTGTTCTTAAAGACGAGTTTGGGGTGAGTGGCACCCCAAAAAAAAGGGTGACACCCGGGGCGGATCGCCCCCACCTCCCCCCCTTCCTACGCCACTGGTAGGGCCCTTACCTATCCGAAATACTTTGGTTTTTTTTATGTCTTACCAAGCAAACGATCACGAGTCGAAAGAAAACGACGGATCAGACGAATATACGTCTAGAATATTACCGTGTTACCTAGGTTAGTATAAAGAGCCTTGCTAAGAGTTCTGTAGGTTTTAATTGAAATAAATACCTATATTATTAATGCGGAAGTGTCTTTGTTCGTTTGTCCTTCTTTAAGGTTAACGTAATATTTAAACTTAAACAGCTTAAACATGAGAATTGAGAATAACGCTTAGGCTTGCTTATGTCGTGATAGCAGACACCAACGTGGACAGAGGCGCGGGCGAAGTCTAGTTAGTATAACGGCAAGAAATAAAGTCGTTTCGTATCTATCAAGAGACCCCTTTACACAAATTGGCTTAATTCAAATACTAGCATTGAAGCGCCGTTCTTAAGGATTTCGTGTGCCGATTCCAAGTGGAACTGTCCAGTTTAGTTCATAGTTGGCGCCATTGGCGGCGCTGGCGTCGTTCTCAGTTTCTCTTGCTCTCGTAGTTAAGATACACAGAAGTGTATCCCTACTAATATTATAAATTTGAAAGTGTGTATGTATGTATGTTCCGTTTTCACGCTAAAACGGCTGAACTGATTTTGTTGATATTTAATATAAAGATATATTGGACCATGGAGACGGACATAGGCTACCATAAGTTGCAAAAATTAAACTAGGAGGGATTGTAGGGAGGGTAGAAGTTTGTACGGCACAAATTTACCTCTTGGAAGTAAGAACGCATGCGCTAATAATTGAGTGTTGCGCACACAGAAGAATATTTGGTTGCGCACACAGAAGAATAACTGATATTTTTAAGAACAAATTGTATATAGCTACACTCTTCACTCATATGATAAATTAGAGTTGCCAGAAGAAGATGGCACTATGTTTGTCAGTTAGGGCTAAAGACAATTTGAACACAAATATCGTAACTTTTTAATTTAATAGTGACTGAGCAAATCCGCTATCGATATCGATTAAAGTTTCAATATAGGTTCAAAATCAAACGGACTTGTAAAGTATATTATTTATATGTTATACATTTTAAATTCCGTAACTTTATGTCCACAGCAGTTAGAACGCTAGTTGATTGACAGTCTTTAAATAATTATTACACAAACTTGCATTTTTAAACTGAACTTATATATTTTTGTTTCAAATGGGTACTCAGTAGCACATAATCTTTCGAGGCGTTATTTTCTAATTTTCATGGTATTTTTCTTTACGCATCAACAGCCTTTTCAAGTCCACTGCTGGTCTTTAACCTTCCGTGGTGGAGGTTTGGCCTACTATAATACCACACTAGCCAGACGTATTCGTATAGGGTTTTATTTCGAGATTTCCTTCTCTTGTTTCTCTTAGTCGCCTCATACGACACCCTCGGCATAAATGTTTATTTATACTTATTTATAGTTAGTTTTCAGCTGTAATGAAAGCTGTAAGTGGGACTAATAAATATTAAATAAATAAATCATCACCCCCTACTCTCTCTCTAATCTCAATAACATATTTTTATTAGAGAAAGCAAATAATTAAGATAAAAGCAAAACTCATAGCTTAAGCATTATGATAACTGAGAATGGCATATCCAAATTAATTCTTTAGAAGGATAGGAGATAGTCGACATGGATTTTATCAAGCAAAAAACATAAAAAAATACTTAAAATAGATAAATCAGACAAAACCTTGAATAGTGCCCAAAGGTTTGTTATTAACAATAATCACTTTATTGAAATTTTCTCATTACATAGTGTAGGTAATACAAATCTATGTGTAAAAAATGTATGTGCGGGATCGGACACTTTTCGGTCATACATGTGACACACAGAATATTTAGAGAGAAAAAAATTGTGGCTAGACTAGCCCTTCGATTTTATCTTGGGATCGGCACATTATTAGTCCACTAGTCGGACATGAACAACCAAGTTTTGGTCTCTGGGTAGATGACATTTAACAAAATTTCTTTCAAATGAAGATTCCCTTATTTTGACGCATATCCACTCAGTAGTCGTGACTATGAAAGCAGACAATTCTTATCAAACCTTCAAATTACTGTCCTTTTAATATTACTGTCTTTGTAAAGAAAGATAAGATTTTTTCTATAGGTGCATTAATTTTTTTGGTAATATGATGTATTCTAACAAGCTTCGGAATTCATTACTGTTGCTGATAGTTTAAATAATAGCAAGTAATTATTTAAGCACTCACACTGATATGTTTAGAAGGGAGGAGTCGTTTGTCATTACTATAAAAACATTCCGCAGTAAAATGCTTGGAACAAATTCTAGGCACTATGGTGCTTTCTAGGCACCCAATTTTCTCCACGACATACTGCAGCAATCCACTTATTTTATAAATCTTTATCACGTGCACATATAATCTAAAAAATAAGAGGTAAAAATATACGGTGGATAGACATATCGATAAGATTTTTTACTACACTTGAAAAGTCGATATAAATATTATACGACTAAATTCAAAATCATGATAGAACTGTTATAAAAGAAAAAATCACGAAGGTTATATAATTTGATGGCATAATATTGTCTAAATTGTATCTTACACGTCAGTTGACTGTGTTCAATTTGGGAGTACTAGGACGGTCTCTATGTATATTATCCAATCTCTTTGGTTGCGCATGTGCTAACATATCTGTCAGTACTGTCACGTCATACATAATGTCATATTGTGCACGTTGAAAAACCAGCCAGTTACATTCAGTACAGCCAAAGAGGTTTGATTACTAATAATACATTCGAAATAGAAAAATACTTTTGCCCCGACCTATTACATAAAATTGTTCGCATATATAAACTAATCGTCCGTGTGGTGACGGATTAAGAATACGGATTGTCGCCACCCCATAACATCCCATGGGTGTCGTAAGAGCCGACAGAGGGAGCATATTATGCAGAGAACATCACTGTAAGAGAAGGAAAACTTGATACAAACCCCTATACCAACCCGTTTGGCCAGCGTGGTATAGTAGGCCAATTCCTCCTTTCAAAGGAGAGGCCTAGTCCAGCAGTGGACTGTTAAAGGCTGATGATGATATAAACTAATAATTATATAATAAGCTTAAACGGCTGAAACGATTGTCCCTACTAATATTAAAAATGCGAAAATGTTTATAGAGATATATTGTGATGTTATTATGTAGATAATGGTAGATAATGTCATGGATACTGGCCGAGTTACTTTGTACCCCATAGAGTTTCTGAAGTCTTTAGAATAATCAGGAGTGTGTTCACACATCTTGAGACTGAAAGTAGATTTGTGTTACCCCGAATTTAACGCGCGCAAAGCGGCGGGCAAAAGCTAGTATTCCATATTATTAGCACAGGAGGAACGTTCGTCTGAAACGTCGAACGTTTTTGCTGTCGTAGAGACAGCTGTCACAGCGCGACTGCCACGCCGCCAAGCGGCAATTTGGGTCACAGAAAGTTTGTCTTCAGAGCGCCCATAAGAAATGCGCCTCTACGTAAATATCTGAGCTCTTTGATAGTAGCATCAGTATTGCAGACACAATCCCCTAATCACTCCTTAACTCCTGTCTGTGAGAAACGCGAAACAGTCCTCCATCACCCTTATTTTTTATAGACTGAAATCAAGGTATACCATATCTACTAACCAAGGCTCTGGATTGTCTGTCATAGGAATCACCATCCTGCTATCGTTATACCACTTATTAACCTGAGGTCTGCTTACTAGTCTAATCAGATTTGACAGAATATTAGCTTTTCCTCAGAGCGACTGTCTGACCTCCGCAACCCAAAGGGATAGCGATATTCCATGGTTTAGACTAGTGCCAGTTCATACAGAAGTACGTCGAGTCGACGACTCCCTGTAATTGTCGGAGATCTTCATGACAGCCGGGATCGACGTCTTATCGTGCTCTCCGAGGCACGGGCCAAACGATGATACCATTCAATAGGTATGCACATAACTCATAAATTGCCTAACTAAGACTAAGACTACTTCCGTGGTCAAGTGGATAGCGTATGCGACTGCTGATCGAAGGTCCCGGGTTCGATTCCCGGGTCGGGCAAAACTGTTACTGTTACTTTCCGAATTCTCAGTAGCAGCACGGAATCTGGTGATGTGCCCGGTAACGGCAATAGACTCGCCCTCTATTACGTGGGACCTAAATATTCATGGCGAAATGTGGGTGTAATATTACACCTCTGCCTATCCCTTCGGGGATACAGGCGTGAGTCTATAAATAAAATCACTCATAAAAAGTCACTGGTGCGCGCTGAGGATTCGAACCTGATACCCTCTGCATGGGAAATCTTTTGGTAACGGCACTATAAGTTATCGGTGCCATATTAGGAAGCAAGTATAAAAATTGAATAGGCTGTCAATATTGTGGTTAGTGTACCTATCTGCTAAGCGAAGAAGTGGGTTCGATCGATTATCACCATGGATTCACACCCATGGAAAATGTTTTTGTGATGAGCATGGTTATTTGTTCTGTATTAGGCTGGGTGTAATTAATGTATCCTAGACTTTACCCGCGGCTTCTCTCGCGTCAACTATACACCAAAACCGTACAGTAATCCGTTAAGTAGTTTTTGAGTTTATCGCGTTCATACAGACGAACATGACGAAGAGGGGACTTCAATTTACGCATATATATGTAGGTACCTATTTATGCAGGCAACGATAGCCCACACTGCCCACAGAAGATAGGAACAGACTGCCACGCAAAGGATATCGGGTTTGAGCCCATGATGCGCACCACTATTTTCTGTCAAGTTATATACGTATGTAATAGATTGTTGATAAAATTATCGCTTGCCCCGTTTTTTTAGAGCGCATGTTTAGCCTAAAATATATTTATTTGATACACCCTACAGTTCAGTACCCTTGAATATACCTACCTACTGACTCTGATCTTAGCTTTTAATGGACTTTTGCTATCCTATTTGGGTCCCGGAGGTCTGACGGCAGTCGCTCTGTAGAAATGTTAATATTCTACGAAATCTAAGGCTAAAACACACCCCGGGCCGGGCTCTAAGGCAAGAGAAGCAACTGAGACAACGCCAGGATTATGATGATGTATGTAATAAGTACAGGACCTACCTACATAACTTTTCCGTAACTGTAGGTACTACAGCCTGATTACCATAGAACAGGAAGAGGCTTCGCCCGTCGATTTTCCTCGGATACAATAATAGAAGGTATCTAAGTATCTATTTTTCGCTGAGAGAGTAAGCATTGCCATCCAACGTGGCAATGCTGCCAGTCTTCTGGCCACGCTACCAGCAGACAGCGTTGCGGAAAAATTCTTGGACAAATGTTTGGCATATACTTATTATAATGATTATATATTTATAGGCTAACCTCATTGGTGGTTACCAATGAGGTTTGCTACAATAATAACACAGGCCGACAAGAAGAACGACATTCCCATAGCGAACACCGGGCTCTGGCGAGGTGAGCACTGTTTGAATCGAAGTCAACGAGGAAACAACTGAACAGGCGCTCGCAGCCACGTGAACGGCGGACGCTAATTTTTGATAGAAATTGTAATTGTTGCGATAATCAATTTTACTGTGAGTATTTACAAAAATAACTAAAGTGATGTACAAATGCTGTTTTATTTACCATCTCCTCGCCCGCAAATCTACGCCCGCTCACAATTTAAAGAAACAAACGATAGTAGATGTAGAAAATGGAAAGAATGCAGTAGAAATCCCTTAACCCACAGTCGAAAGACTTTATATTTATATATTATTATTTTATAACTCCAACCTTTAAGCTGCGTATGACGCTTTGATAGCCTGCATGCAATTCACGCTGAACACCAGGATGGTGGTTTTCATATTGAGCTGATTTATCAGGAAAAAGACTTTTCGCCATGTTTTTCCATTATGGCTCCATCATAATGAAGTGCACAATCACTAAAATCGCAGAAAGAAAAACTAAGTGCTATGAACTAGTATGGGGTCATGGACGAATTAGTATAAACTGCTGTGACCCAATAAGGGGTCATTAGATTGTCAACGAACTAAAAAGGAACATTTACGTGAATATAAATTATCTAACAGTATTTAAGCTAAAATACAACCTAGTCAAACAAAAATACTTACGAAGCAAATAAATATAATGATACACGGCTTATCGGACTTATCGCTAAATCATCAAGTTGGAATGTCAAACATTTAATTACTTATTTAAAAATGATCTTTCTTATCTTTGTAGAATCTCCAATCACGTATGGTAATTCGAATGATACTACTACATTGATGAAGAAATTGGCACGTTTTGTCTTAGATTAAAATTGTTGTGTCAGCATTTATCTTCGATAGGCGTTTATGGGATGAGAACTTTATATAGTACATGATTTGAGAGCACTGTCACATTTTCAAGTGAACTATGTGCGGTGTATAGTCAAGAGTAGTTTTTTTAGAATTACAGAGTAGTGGTAAAAGGTCAACATTTGTAAACGTTCGAGCAAGTGGGTAGGTAAGTAAACTTATATTAAATTATATCTAGGTACTTACGTTTTACTTATTTTTATTATTATTATTATTATAGACTCACGCCTGTATCCCCGAAGGGGTAGGCAGAGGTGTAATATAACACCCACATTTCGCCAGGAATTTTTAGGTCCCACGTAATAGGGGGCGAGCCTATTGCCGTACCGGGCACATTACCAGACTCCGGGCTGCTACTGTGAATTTCCTAACGGAAAAACCTAATAACACTTTGCCCGACCCGGGAATCGAACCCGAGACCCCCAATCTCACGCGCACATTTATGCCGCGAGACCAACGAGACACTTACTTATTTACTTTAAATAAAAGCTAATTTTTACACCAATAATTTCGTGCTAGATATGTTAGAATCGAATTCCCTACACCCGGTGCCTTTTGTAGCTAGTTAATGACTATCGAACTTACTACGCCATCACCGTCAAGGTTAGGTAGCTAAAAGATCTGCAATAAGGTGATCTACAGCTACTTACTAAGATCGTACTATTTTACTTTGTCTAGTTTACTCGGTGAACGTAATTTAGGTTTAAATTACACAAATATCGCGGAGAAAATCTGTCCGGTAGGTACTTGTTACACTTGCAACATTTTGTTTAATATCGGCTAGATTTTAATAGGGTACAGTTACACTGTTTTGCCATTATTTTATTAGTGCATCAAAGTTGCAAGTAGATATTTCGTAAGAAAGAAAGTTAATGCCTAGGACTTATTGCGATCAATGTATTAAACGACTAATAAGAAAACTTGTTGATGTCTAGGATTAATTTAAGTTTATTTATGTAGCAACTTATAATGGTTCTACGCTCTTGCTTTGCGAACGTGGCAGTAAATGTAAATGTAGAATCTTTAAGTCATTATTTTAAAATTATTATTTTGACGTTCATGAGCGTCACATTGTGACCCAAATGAACAAAGGATTTTAACTTTGATAAGAAAATTTATGCGTAGGTACTTCATTTCAACTTACAAGCAGCGTCTAACTTGATTCTACATACTTTGTGAAAGAAACAAATCACTTGAAGCTAGAGTAGGTAACCTAGGTACCTACACTAATGGTTGCCTAGTGTGCACAATCAATTTGCACAGGAATGGTCGCATTCAAGAAAGAGACTAAACTGCTGCAATATATGTATTTTCTAAAAGCTTCTCCAGTGCTTAGAAAGTCAGTAATGGATTTTGCCGTGGCAACTAGCAATAATAAGTTATATCATACTTTATAGTCAAAGTTAGCACGTTAAGCCGTCGGTCCCGGTTGTCATGAAGATCTTTGACAGTCGTTACAGGGCGTCAGTACCTTCTAAATAAACTGACACTAGTCTACACCATAGAATATCGCTATCCCTTCGGGTTGCAGAGGTCAGACAGGCAGTCGCTCTGTGGAAAAGCAAATATTCAGCCAAATCCGGTTAGACTGGGACGCGGACCCCAGATTGAAACTGGGATAACGCTAAGAGAATGATGAACATACTTTATAGTCAAAACTGTTTGCTAATTCGATTTAACTTTATTCCACAGGATCAAGAAATCACAATGCGTGGAATGCAGTGCGTGTTTCTTCTCACCATGAGCCTGTGGCTAATCGTCGCAGCCGAGGCGGCGCGCAAATCAAAACGAGCTGACTACATCAGTGTGATGTCGGACGAAGATGTTAATTATGACGAAGACATAGAAAATGAGGAAGAGGTAAGGCTTTTGTGAATCTTCAGTAAACCGCGTAGTTCTACATGAAGAGTTAGGTTCAGCAAGTCTAAAAAGTCTTGCTGGTTTCAGAAGGCACCACGGTCTGAGGGCTTAGTATGGCTTTAGCCATTTCATACTTCACGAGGATTTAATCGGAGTTTACCTCTTACTGGCGGCAGCTGAAGAGATTTAAAAACCCCTACAATTCATACTTTATTCAGTACTTTTCCCATTTTCCATATCAACTTGCGCCCCCCCCCTTGGCCATCGGCTGGCGACTTTGCCCCCCTCCCCCTAGGCAATCGGTTGGTGACACCCCTGAGTTGGCATATATTATGGCATTATTATCGTAAACGATTAGGTAGCTATAAGCGACGCGTGCAGCGGGGCATCATTAGCTGCGCCAGTAGTAAATACGTGACTATGCGGATCTGCATTCTGCATGCATCACTATAAACTCGAGCGGAAGTTATTAGAAGATTCGATATTATTCAACGACGACCCATGAGATTATTTTACTTTTTGCTGAAAATATAAACACGATTGATCGACGCTTCATTATATATTATCATATCAGCCGAAAGACGTCCACTGCTGGGCGCATCCCCCAAGGCCCACAAAAACCGATGTTATCAACATGTTCGACGCTTAGTATCTAAATGTAAAAAACCAACTTTTGTTCAAGTTCAATGATTTAAAAAAGGATGTGGCTACTTACTCTTTCTCGCTCAAAACTATAACAGTATTATCTTAAAACTTTACACCTAAATACATTCAGGCACATCAGACTATAATAATATGATACACATGTGACAGAAGTATCATTTAATTAGTAATACTAACATCACACCAAACTAGAAGATACGTTCTTTTATTATAATCTATTTTAAACTTTCGCGATTTGTATACATTATACAAAATAATTTAGAGGGTAAACTTATTTACTCGCGTAAACTTATTTAAGCTATAAATATAGACGCCGGCAAACTTCTTGAACACTACCATAGACCAAAAAAGCTGCGCAGTAGCAATTTTACGTACGAAAATGTCTCCTGCGCATCCATATTGGTCTATGGTAGTGTTCAAGAAGTGCGCCGGCATTTATACCTATTTGTTTCCGACGTTTCGATCGTCTTGCACCGACCGTGGTCGCGGCGAGACTATTAATTATTTTATAATACTTTCCTGTAATATGATCCAATCATATACACTCAATTCTTGCAAAACCTCGACAAATAGCGCCAGGGACGTTGCTATGTAAATAAATGTAAGGGTCTTCTATTCTTAGCTCTGATGTTGTTATCCTTATCGTGTAGTAATAAGCCGCCCCTGAGTGAAACCTTGAGGGTATCGGCATGATACGGCATTATCGCTGTGGTGACAATGGGGTGTTGATTGTGGTTGCCCTTCGACGAACTGTAGCGAGGTTTTTGCAGAGTGTAGTGTGTAATGAAGTGCATGTTTCGTCAGTTATTATGCCTTACGTGTAGATTTATTTTTAGAGAAGGAACCTCTACGGTGTCTACTAGCAATTTAATTTCAGGGTATGTACCCTATCGTTTATTTACAGAGTTAACGGTTCAAATATTGCTGTTTTATTATCTCTTTTTTCACGAGACCAAACTTTGCTTATGTCGAGAAAAAGAAGAAGGATATAGATAGCTACTGTTTAATTCATTATATTTTGTCAAGGATTTCTTTTTCAGTATACTTACGCTGGTGGTCCATGATTTCATTGTATAGTATTAGGATTAGGGCTTCTAAGACAAATCACCGTTCAGTTTGGATTTCCATACACGTCATTCTTACAAAAACTTTAACGCTAAAGTTTTTGTAAGAATGACGAGACGAGTGCGAGTGACGAGAGAGAGAAGTGCTAAACTTTAACATTTAAACCCAGTTTCACGACCTCTGGGTAGGACTTATCTGCCAGATTAAATATTTCAGATGAAATTGAATTTCCTAGCTATTTTATCTGGCACTTATGAGACAGCAGTGAAACTGACAATTAAATAATTAATGTCCATTTCCAGCTGGAGCCCTGTCAGTGTGGCGTCTTTCTCTCACAGCAAGTAGGCATCAAGGAAGGTCGCCGCGCCAGACCCCGGGGGCCCCCTGAAGGCGAGCCAGTAGTCACCTATGACACCGACTCGCCCAGCCTGCCTTGCGGCTCTGGCTTCAAGAACTGCATCAGCAGGTGTCTTGATGTGGTAAGTAGATTTAGAAGGCATTTAGATAGTTTTATTCAACAGTTCGAATAATGTTGAACGGTGATTTTCGTGGTTCGTCAATATTTGGAGAATTTATTTACATAAGATTCGTATAATTTTCAATAGTAATTTTTGAGGAGACTAAATCCTATAGATCACTTAAACGTAAGTAAAATTAGAGCCCAGTCGTAAAATGGATCTTAGTGCGTACTAGTCGACCAAGCCAACTAGACGAATGTCAACGTGACAAAATTCAACATAATTCAATAATTATAATCCAGAAATTCCTAGTACCGATTGCAGGCGCATTGTACGTTCACACGCCGCGTTCGCACGTTACGATAAATAATTTCTGGATTATAATTGTTGAATTATGTTGAATTTTGTCACGTTGACATTCGTCTAGTTGGCTTGGTCGACTAGTAGTAACAATGAATACAGATTACTTACATTAAAGAAGCTTATTTCTTAAGGATGTCATATGCCGATTAAAGTTGGCGTATTGACGGTTGTCATTAGTGTAGTTCGTAGTTGGCGCCGTTGGCGGCGCTAGCGTCTTTCGCCAGCCATCTGTCTTGCATTGCTTTGGCGTAAGAAATAGACAGCTGTTGCACTGACACTCACGCGACTGTTACGCCGCCAAGCGGCAATTTGGGTCGCAGAAAGTTTGTCTTAAAAGCGGCAATAAGAAAAACATCTCTATAAATAAATATCTATGCTCTATGGTAGTAAGCAGTTTTATTACGTTTTAATTACTTGATGACATACCTAATT
Source organism: Euclidia mi (assembly GCA_944739405.2). Lineage (NCBI taxonomy): Eukaryota > Metazoa > Arthropoda > Insecta > Lepidoptera > Erebidae > Euclidia > Euclidia mi. The sequence goes on from OX123187.2 coordinate 45,713,243, forward strand.
ATGGACGTCAAGTCAAGCGCAAGCTCTACATAATGCAGAATGTCCAATTGGTTGCATTCAAATTTTGTTTGTTGACTGCTTTAAAAAGTGATGCTATATTCGGATTTAATCATTGAACCATTAATGCCAGTTTTAAGTAGCGAAGATTTAGGTACACGGTCCTTAAAATTACCACTTCTATGAATTTCTAGTGTTTTCATAGAGATCTGCGGATTTTGAAATAAAGTTCCAACCCTTATTTTATCCTTTTAGCACGGAAATATAAAAAATCCTTCTAAGTAGGTGCTATTGCTTCAGAGGGTTTAGTACGAGTTTTACTCAGTGACGAAAGGTTAGTCGACGGGAACATTTTTCATACATTTCCTAAATGCGCCGCTAACCGCTAGGGGGTAGCGGACTCTATCGGTCGCTACTATCCGATAGAGGCGCTTTTAGAAAATGCATGGAAATTGTTCCCGTCGACTAGTCTATCGTCACCGTGACGATCGAGTGCAAAACTCGTGGTAGACCCTCAGTACTTTGGTCTCTACGATGATATTTTAGGTCAGGTATTTAATGTTAAATAAGTATATGATAATAATATTAAAGGTAAATAAACAAAGATCTAAGTGTAGGTACTTCCCGGGTTGCAAATGTCACGTGATTCAAGGGCGTTCATAATAATTAGTGTGCAAGTAAAGGTCATGCGACATTGTTGCAACTGATTACAACAATAGATCCCGTGCGATGGGTATGTGAAGGTTGTTCAATATCGTTTTCATGCGTACAATATTAACGAGCCCATGAACAGAATATGGCTGTAGAGCCACTTTAAAAAACTTAAAGGATTTTGAAAAACATTTATAATTTTGGAACAATCAGATCAACTGCGGTTTACATATGTCTATTATTGTATATTTTTAAAATAGACAACTCAACATATGTACGTAGCATAATATTTGATTCATAATACGAAAGCGCCCTATAGAAAAATGCAGTGAGATGTCGTTGTTTTGTGACTTGTATTTTACCTGTAAGTAGGACTTGTAACTAGATACTTTATAGGATATCTACTTAGTACCTGTTCATTGGAATAGATAAATAACTATTAAGTATCCAGCTAACTTACTGTGTTATAGGATATGTCAGTGACAAAGAAGTGTCTATAGAGGTAGAAAGGAATAAGGTTCCAGCACGATGGATGAAGGCTGGTTAGATACCACCGTTCCTGGTTGATGGATTGGAAGATGAGGGCGCATTTTATATCTGTGTTTTCTATCTTCAGATACTGAAGTACCTGCCCCGAGCTGGCCCTGTGATCTGCGGTGCTGTGGAACGTGACGTGCACAGGGAGAAGGCCTTCCTCTTCATAAGGAACTGTGGAGGTGAATGGATGCCCACCAGCTTCTCAGCCGGCAAGGAGTTCTGCTGCACTGACGGCGAGCACCATAAATGCTGAGGAAGAACAATGAACTACAAAATTAGGGATAATGTGATATATGTGTTTATGGAGACGTATGGGGACTTATAGACTATATTTGAGTCAATAGCAAAGCCCTGCTGGTTACGGCGTTAATGAGCCGGCTTGACGGCAGAATAAAAGTAGTAGGTACATACCCTTCTCAGCATCCTTATTTTAGTTCTAAGTATATAGTAAGTAATAGCTACGTTGATGTGTTAAAGGTGATAATACCAGAGAGCTAATCACATTTAGCACTCTCTCCTCTTCCCATTTCTGCTTCCGGCTTTTGTCTCCTACTCCTCCCATTATTTTGACTGCACGTTCTGCGTGGTGGTTCATTCGGCCGAATGTTGTAGGTTCGATTCTCACACGAGATGCACTGGTTTTCTTGGTTTCTGGTGGAATGGAAGTTATGCGACACAGTATTAAGTTCTAGTTCAGGCGTTTTCATATTGAGAAAAAAGAAACGATGTTCGTAGTAGTAAAATATTACAATTATGGTTGTGACTTATGCGTATCTACTCGAAGTGCAATGCTATTATTTAGAGGCGACTATGCGTAAATAACTAACTTTTTTTTGGTGGTGTAGTGTTCTAAAAATATTGTGTTTTTTATTTCATGTGTAACTTTAGCTAATTTTATTTTTTATTTCATAGACGTGTTTTAGCTAACTATATTTATTTTTATTTTGTATGGAGGTGTTAATTTTAGCAGATTTTTTATTTTTATAGATGTGTTAATTTTAGCTGTATTTTAAGTTTTATTTACTTATAGATTTTGTACCTAAGCTGAATAAATCGCCAGTTACCTTCTACTAAAATATTAATTATGCATGCCGTTTATTTCAAATAGATCTTACAGGATTCATGACGAATGACGTTTTGATGATTAACGGTGCCGAGATAAGAAAATATACATACCTACTTACACATAATATACGTCATATTTTATACCTAGTAATATCTAGTTCTATTCTGAATCATCGTAAGGTGGAAGTTCAACGAGATACCGACAATATCAGCAACAATATTGAATTTAATATTCAGATACATATTTATGTTGGGGTTACTTATGACGTCTATTTGTCAACTCTACGTTACTGTTTGCCGTGCACAGTCTGCTATGCACATGTATTTCGGAATAATTTAGCTCGAATGTATGCCACATGTTATTGTATCTATTTTGTAACACTTTAACATTTATGTAGCATTAATTTAGCACATATTTATATTATATAATTAGCAATGTTTTCAGTTTTATATTTAGACATACCTAACAATATAATATAGGTACTCAGTAGGTTATCTACAGTTTAGGCATATTATGTTAGATTTGCGCGCATCACATTAGTTAATGTCTACTAATAAAATCATAATTCATTGTGATCATAACTTATCGTACCTAGTACTTAATATTTTATGCGTTCATTATTTTCTTAACTTCACTTTTAGCACGGTAATAATATCTAACAGTATTGTAACTCCATACAAACGCACGAAACTCGAGTTATACCTACGCGCCTCGAGCAGAGTACCCATTAGCACGCCATTAGACTGTGCGGACTGTGCCAAGAGTACCCACAGCCACGATCGTGTCGCAGCTCGCATACGGCGCGTCTGTAGGTATATAACTCACGAAGGCGGCCGAGTTACAATACTGTTAGATTATATTACCGTGCTTTTAGTAAGTAATTAAGTACAATTTGCAATAATGTATTAATTTTTAAACCTATTCAGTAACTCGCACATCATAAAATGCTCGCTATGCAAATTATTTTAAACGTATTTCTTACTACTTGCATTTTTTATTGAAAATAAAATTATGACATAAACCACACGTCATTTTATTTCCCGCCAAAGATGAAGTACCTACCACGTTTGTGGTTGAAATTATGTTTAGTAGTTTAGTTTTATTTTTTCGTGAACGCTGAATATTGATGTACGTATTTTAGTACAGTGTGAGAATATATTTATCTATTTTGGCACACGAGGCGTCGCGCATGGGTATGGCCGCATGCCGCATGGCGTGGTCCTGTGGCTCGGCGCGGCCGGTAGGCGCGACAAGGAGTGCCTTATCCGCTGACCCGGTTCCACTCGATTATGGTGTCAATGAAGTTCCCTTATCAAGGACTAGTACACTCACATCAAGTACGTAGGTAGCTAGACGTGTAAGCGGGCGCGAGGGACGCGCGCCGTGTGGGGAGGGGGAAGGGGGGGGGGGGGGCGCCGCCTGACCCGGATCGCGTAGGGTGAACAACCCCGCCACGTGCCACTTTCTAAAAAGAAACGCGCGTCGCCCGCGCATCCTTGCGTGGACAGCTGGAACACTGCTTCTCTATTACAAGACTCAAATGTTTTGGCACCTAACGACTAACTAAATACTAAATATAACTCGTATCACAATCGTGGCTAAGGTAAACTATTCGTTATTCGAGCAACCTGCGCGGATAATAAGACGTATCGGCGGCGACAGAAGTGCTCGCCACGCTCGTTCGGTACGCCATCAAACTTAAACATGTGTAGAGAATCTCTTCATTTATGTTCGTCATTTATTAATAACTGAACGCAATTCTGTCATGTCTCATAAACATTTAATAGAGAAATGCCCATTATAGTTAATTGAATAATTATAGAATGGTGTGCGGCCCGAAGTTATTGTATTGCATACATGTAGTTATATGGATAATAAATGTCTTTTAGTTCGCTGATTTCTTTTCTTTATGATTTATTTGAAAGTTATAGGCAATAGTTCAAGTTTCAAATAGTAGGTAAATAGGTACCTACCTCACTAATGAGAATGGACATAAAGTGATCATAGACATGAAAGAAGTGATTAAGTAAAAACGCCTGACTTAACAGTTTGTAATATGTAGGTAGGTATAATAATCCATAAAACAATAAAGATTGCCTCGTTGGTCTCGCGGCATAAATGTGCACGTGGGATTGGGGGGTCTCGGGTTCGATTCCCGGGTCGGGCAAAGTGTTATTGGGTTTTTCCATTAGGAAATTCTCAGTAGCAGCACGGAGTCTGGTAATGTGCCCGGTACGGCAATAGGCTCGCCCCCTATTACGTGGGACCTAAAAATTCATGGCGAAATGTGGGTGTAATGTTACACTTCTGCCTAACCCTTCGGGGATACAGGCGTGGGTCTATAAAAAAAATACTCACATCAAAATAATAATCGAAAAGTATCTAATACCTAAGTATAAAAGAATAAAAGTTATTCTTGTTTATTACACAGAAAGCTCTAATAAAAATACGTCTATCTGGTAAGTTTACCTATTACCTACTTAAGAGAGCGTGAAAATGAAATGTTCTGCAAATTGGTTGTTTTCCTAAATACTTTGTTCTGTAGTCACGTGGTGCGCAGAAATGGTCGCGTGACTCCGACATCCTGGTCACACGAGTGTCACAATAAACTGATAAGGACTTTGTGCATTATCGCCAGATTTACTTTTACTTTTGTGTCGATATCCCTCTCTGATTACTGGCTAGGGTTGCGATGACACTCGTGTACCTATTGATCAGCGATACTAGTTAGAACCTGCGGTTTTGCTTGATAAATATATGACTTGGTTCTGCCCACAACGCCAGCGCTTGTTATAGTGACAACTTGTAACCTATTTGCTATTGTAATGTATGTAGATATAAGCTATATTTTATCAACATTCGTTTTGAAGCTTTTGTGTGAAAGAGTAACAAAAATTCAATTCAATTTGTGTTCTATTTAAATTTAGTGGTATTCTTAGGGTTACGAAACAATAGGGTATTTGACTAAAAAAATCTAATTAGTCCGTCAGTTAGATTATCGAAAAATATTGGATACGTATTTTTTGTTTTATCGAATCAGTAAAAAATTACGAAGATAAAACGCATCAAAGATGGAGAAACGTATAAGAGTGGGGGCTTGTAACGTCACTTGCCAGTAAAAAGTGTACTGGCAAGTGACGTCACACGAGTTTTCAGCGAAGTTTGTCGTCTTAATTTTTTGTTTACGCGACTAAAGAAAATATACGTGTCCAATATTTTTTTGATATCTATCTGACGGACTAATTCGATTTTTTTAGTCAAATACCCTATTATTGACCGTATTGGGCACAGCAATATTAGGAGAGAGGAGGAGCAGTTTACTTATTATTACTTAAATAAAATATATGTACTTGAACATGCATTTGAAATTAAGGTTAAAGGATGTATTAATATAGTTGAATGCATTAATAACTTAGACTGCTGCATTTATTATTGTAGATTGTTTACATTTTAATATTTTATAAAAAGTTAAAAACATAGACATCAATTAGCCATATGTCCATCCTCAAAAACTTCTGCCTTAATTAGAGGTGGAGTAGTAGAGTGAATGGTAACTGAAGCCTCTTTTACAGCCTTTTGCCGTCCACTGCTGGATGGACACCTCCCCTTATATGCTTCGCAGTATTATCGTAAGTCAATAGAAGCGTTTGGTCTACACGATGCTACCTAGACGGATTGATACCGGGTTTGATGTCAGTGTTTCGTCTCTCCGCAAAGATCGTTCTTAGTCGCCCCTACGACACCCACGGAATGAAATAGGGTGATGATATTTTGGATTCTTAATCCGTCACCACATTGATGCGGCAGTGCAACCTATGCTACTATAAATAAATACAGTTTTGTTTGACTACTGCGTCTTTTCTCAATAAGTCGTCAATATAAAAAACCTTTTACATTGTATCACTTTTTGTAATATATAAATATGTAATACATAATACCTCCTTAGGAAAATAACAATACTAGATTCTATTGCACAGTAATAGTTTAGCATTGTAATCACTGAATGTGCGTAGGCATTATTTAACCAGTGTCAATACTTTAACGTGACTTTGTGTAAACTTTCAGTCTATTCAGGCATTATTTTAATAAATTTTGATACGACCTTTCAATGGTAAACGATGAGTATATAATTACATATAGGTATATGTAATTATATTTTGAGAATCTCATTTTTAAGTACAGTATATTATGGTCGCGTAAAGCCTTAAATTAAACCATTTTATATTGCTGTACTGCGGATAAGATAAACCTTTTTTTCTTCGTCAATTAGGCACCTACTTCGATACATCTCGTAGTCTACTTGGTAGACATTGTCAGTTAAAATGTAGAGAGGTGCTCTATGCACGTTATTTATTTGAATTGTTTTTCTAACGCATTATTATGAAGCTTCGCGTCATTTTCTTAAAGATTTTAATGAAATGATATAACACTTATAGGTTATAGGTACACCAAGACAGCACATGTGCTACCTGATGCCGATAAAGGATTCCGTATAAAAGGGCAAAGCCACATGCAAAATTGCGTAGAACGACAATAATTTATATAGTTAGAAGTAGTCCGCAACAATAATGGTGTCAATATAGTAAGTGTTGCTGTCTACTGCGTGTCAGTATCAATTGAAAGCAACCCTAGGTGCATGCGCTGAGCAGTGTTCCCCGAATCAGTTGTCGTGTGACCCCGGTGTGCGCGGGCGCAGCGGCCGCGGCACGTACTCGCGTTATTGTAATGCGTTGCGCAACACAGCGCCCACAGTCACCCCCCCTCTACCCCTCTCTCCCCCCTCTTTGACCCTCTTCCCCTCGTCGCCTTCCCTCCCGGACTGCCCTCACTCAGGGTATTAATTCCAATGAACTCTAACTGTGACTTATTGGTTGAAAAGGTGTAGCTACCGGACTATTGCGTATAAACGGCAAAGAATGCCGCTTAAATATTATGTATTTACTCGGAGTTATTTTATAAAATAAGGCTTATATCCGGCGCACAGATTTTATAAGAAGTTGGAAGTATGCCATGCTTTCTACGTAATAATATTGAAGGCTCTATTACTGCTGAACATTTCCAATACGTAACTGACTGATATCATTAGTAATGTTAATCATAATTATAAATACATCGGCAGACTGCGTTTGTTTGCACACCATTTACAGCAGAATAGCAGCAGCAAAATGATATGTTTTAAACAGTAGGTACATCAATTTTGTTTTTCATGTTAAGGAAAACATGACACGAATCTATGCATTTTTAGTATTGCATTTAAAATCTGCATAATGAGTGTGTTAGATGACTTGAAATCATTTTATGTAAATCTAGAGGATGCCGGTAGCTACGCCCGCACATATTTATCGTTGCCGTGGTGATTTCGGGAAATCGCTTCTTAATGCACATCTACAGTCCCCAAGGGACATACATGCCAAATTTCAGCTTCTTGCGTCAAGTCAATCTGTCAGTAACGTAAGAAATTTATACAGGATATCACAAGACCTATCACCAAGCCGAAGTCTACTCGTTGTGGACATCATGCCAAGTCATACTAATAATAATACCTAGGAAACGATATTTTTTAAGTTTTCACATTTTTTAAACCGCAATTAAAAGCGCGCGCGTGCAATGCTCGAAATACCTACTTATCCATGTGGTCATAGGGTAATCTAAAGAACATATTGGCGGGGCAAATGCATCGATTTTGTACCTAATTAGAAAAATTCCATACTAACTTTGAGCCTCAATATCTCCTGAACCAGTAATTTCCCAGGTATGGTGCCGTAGTAAAAAATGTTCGTAGTGATAGGTACAACATGGGATTTCAATTTTCGTTTAGGGTCTTTTTACACCCTGTATATTATACAGAAGAATTGCGCTAATGTATCGGTCACATCGCCATCGCTACTAGTAATCATAATAAGTATAGTTGTATAGTGACGTACACACATAATAAATATGACGTATCCACATACTCGTACATCACTGCAGAATGCAGATTAAGCGACAACGTCGGTCACTACTCGTAAACAGTTTTATAATTACGCGAAAACGGTCTGTTATTTTATATTGTTTGCTTTGAGGTTGGGCACTTATTAAACCGACATATTATATGACAAATTGGTTCGTGTCTTAAAAAACTGCACTATTACCTACACATATTAGTAGGTACCTAAAATAGAAAAGCTATTTCTTTACAAGTGTATAAGAGTTATCCTGACCAAGAATGACTGACATCCTGACTTAAAATAGCTAAACTATTTGTAAAAAGTATTATGAATATCTATTATATTCAGCTTCATTCAAAGTTGAATATCCATCTTCCAAGCGGGTGGTAGTGAATGCTATTGAATGAGAATTTAGGCCAACTGATATTACAGTGTCCTCCTTATTGCAACAATCTAGACAGTTGGAGGGCGGCCTTGTTATCGCACAAGTCTCTCTAAGTTGCTAGGCTAAACTTCATTACGTTAAATTTGTAAAGTTTTGAACTCCATCGAAGAGCGGCAGTAAGATTCAACATTTGGCCATAGACAGACTTTGGAGTAAAATTGGCTGTTTTCACCAATTTCGATATAGGTTTACGCGCCATTTTGAGGCATAGATAGGCATACCATTATAGACATGTTTTTCGATTTTTTAACAGACACATTCAGATTTGGAGTCTTCTTTTCACAACATTTTATTTTTCGCCACATTCAGACTGCTTTCATTATTCAAAGCAACCGAAATAAAAACTTAAGTAGACAAAAGAAAAAGGATTTAAAACTTTTCATACAGTGTAGTGGTCTGTCTATTTGTGTTCTTTTGTATGAATGATATGTTATCCGGTTTATCTATCGAAAGGTATACTTTGGAAACGGTTTTGATGCAATTTAAAGAATTTATTATATCAGAACACAAAATAGTTCTCATTTTCCTAACTTCCATTAGGTAAATCGTTGGTGACTCTATGATAGAGAACAAGTATTGTGATTTGATTAAACTAAATAGTTAGTATTTATACATTCAGTATCTCGTCTGCTTTTTAAGTAAGTATATTTACGGAGGAAGGGCTTTATTTTATTGCGCACATGAATAAATAAATATCGCCATAACCGTGGGCAGCCTTCATATTTTTTATGGTAGTAATGCAGTGGTACCAAATACTGCAATCGCAAAATATTCTCGTTCCTACCAATATCAAAGAGTAACATCATACTTTAGTTTTATAACTCCTGCCTACGGCGTACCTACGCAATAATGACGTTCACAGTTCGACGGAAAACTATAAAATGCATACATGGACGTTTTCCAACGCAGCGGGAGCGGCGAGGTGCGCCAAGCGGGGGGACGGCCTCGCGACACACTTTCTGAAGGGCTCTAAAACTTCGGCTTTTGTGGCCACCTTTATGACCATCTATTCGTAGACCTTTTGATTTATTTAGCCGTTAAGGCTCGCGGTCCGGAATGAGAGAAAAACGAGTTTTCTAAGCACAAAAATAAGCTGAAATTCTCGTCGCTATTACGTTAAAATCAAACTTATAAGCCGACTGCAGGACAGGAGCTCAAAATCATTACAACAGTAAAGTAAAATCACAGTAGTATACAATATAACAGAACTGCTAAGGATTGCCAAACCAAACCAGGTAATTTTCGTTTGGCCCGCGTCCATCCTAATCGTAGCTCGCGGTACTGTAGACGTGTGTATGCCAACATAGCCTACATCCCCCATATACCTACATACTTACACATATGTAGTATATACTTTACGAGAATCTGACCCTGTATTCTCTAGGTACAGTTACTGACCACAACCACAAGGATAATTATAATAATCTTCTTGTCACACAAACACCATGAGAATTAACAATATCTTTGCTTGTTTTTATGTGACTTTAAACTTGATAAACATGTAAAAACAGCCACACGATTCAAATTACTGGTAACACGATGCAATGTTATTTATCGTTGTATATCCCAATGATTTAATCTTTCAACGTCTAAACAAAATAACGTTTTTATTCGTTAAATTTAATTGATTTATGACAGTTATTATGCTTCCATGCAAGAACTATTAGGAAAATACAGCGTAAAGGCGTGCGTTTTAAAAGTGAATACTTTGTGTATTCATTTAACTTGTTTATATCCCTACTTATAGGTATATACATAGTCGCTATACTGTTAAGCACCTATGTGGTATAGGTGTCAAAAGCATTGCGGTTAACCTTGTATGTTTTGTCTAGGATACGTCATCGAAGATTTACCAAAAGAAAGCTCATTAATTACACAACCTGAATTTAATGTCCTTAAACTCACCCATCCCTATCTAAGCTCACTGTCAACCATTTTAAGTTAAAGTATACATATAAAAACATCAAATGGTATATCTATTGCATAATTACGGAGATTGCCGCCATAAAGCTCATAAACGTAGGTAAGTATCGCAAAATGATGTGAAGATGCAGTCTGTACAATTTTATCTGCTTAGGTATAGGGATTTTCTTTGGCGCCAACCTGGAATGGTATTCCTGAGAACGTAATCTCAGATTAGTGCGATGCCCCAATTCTTTTTATCTGAGTTCAAAAGAATTTAGTATCGTGTATCTTGATATCGTTCGTTGTGTGTGATAGGGACTATGGAATGCCCACATTTTAGCATCTATTTTCAGATATTTCCGATTTTGCAACATGATGTACCTGGCCGTCGAATGAATAGAAAATTTGGTCTTGATTGGTTAGTAGTTAGCTACTTAGACATGTAATTTAGGTAAGGAATCACCATACCAATTAGTAACACAGTAGTTGAACAATGTTCGAGTACTTTGAGATAATCTACAGTCTACACATTCAAATGTCACGTCTGTCTTCCGAGACAACGATTCCTGTAAAGAAATCGAAACGTTGGATAGTAATAAATAATATAGTTTCTAGATCATTCGGTTTAAATGTAACTATTATATTGCGATTGAATCCGTAAAGCGTAGTTTGATTTTAGGGCATTACCATAAAGCACTATAAATCATAAACTTTACAATATATTCATGAAAAATAACGGTTCGAGTCCGCCCGCTCCGCACAACCTTACATGATGTCAGACCATAAAAAACTGATTAATTCTATTATATTCATCGCTTTCTTACATAAACTGCAATTCAATTAAGCTTTACACCGTTTCTTTTAAGAACTACCGTAAACTGTAGCGTGGTACATACTGCCAATCACAATGCGTCGAACATAAAGGAGGGAGAGGAAATAGGATAACGGTGAGCTGGCTGTGCGTCGCAAGAACTTCTCAATATCGCGAACCGTTCCCCTGTCTACGACCAACAATGTATCATTAAAACCTCACCGTTGGCATAGGCCTTCCCACCCCTGCGCGCGCGCTTCTGCACAGAAGTGCGCGGCGCGCGTTCATCACCGTCAAAGTACCAAGCTCGCTGGTCGCCGGTAATGGCTCCCCGCTCGATGTCGCCGCCGCCCCGCCCGACGATCCACCGTTCACAACTTTTTGCTATTGCAAATGGAAACTACGGAGACAGTGGGGTGAATCGAGGCCGATACACCGCCACCGATCTTAGAAATGATGTTGATTGTCAGGCGAGATTACGGAGCATCGCCCGTCTTGATGAACTGCCTAATATGTTTACTCCTCAGGCAAAAGGTCAGCCAACGTGCGAGCTTACGTAACACCTCTATGCTAACACACATAACACCGATTTGTTTTTAATTTGTAACTTCGCAAGCAGTACATGAGATGAGTACAGATGATGAGAAACAATCTGCTTGTATGTAACAAGCAGATTGTTTCTCAACGTCGACGTCGCCAAAAAATACAACATAAAATTACTACTACTTATAAATTACAACACATAATGGGCTTTTGTATGAGTTACTTTATTATCTGTTTAACCAGTTTACCAACTATGAAACAAAAGATTTGATAGCAAAGCACTACAACATCACACACTAAAAGCCGATGCAAATTTTTAGGCTTTAAGGCGCATTCGTGTGCTCCCTGAGCTTTCAGACTTAGCCCAAAGTTTGAGTCACAAATATCGCGAATATTATACAATCGAGCAATACTATTACTGCAAAAAATACTACATTCGGTTTGTAGTAATAACGATACGGTCGTTACAATAAGCCAAATGTACCTAGTGCTTTTGCTTTTTTCGTTTCCGGAATGACAATTGAATAGCAATAATGAAAGTGGTACGAATATACCTATATATATAAATTATACCAACTACGTGCTACCCATTTGCAGAACACCGAAAAAAATCTACCATATGATAATTTACGAAGACCTATCGAATAAGTGCGATAATGGAAAGTTGCCTACTCAAGACGCTTAGCAGACTCAATTTGAAAAAGTAATTGAAAAATTAATTACATACCTAAGTAGGTAATTACGGAGTTAATTAATTTAGCCCAGTCTTTAATCGTATTCGGTCATTGTACATGACTTGATATGTTTAACGTTATGATTTATATAGGCCCAAGACAATATAGAACGCCTGTATCCACGAAGGGGTAGGCAGAGATGTAATATCTATATTATGAAGTTCACATATAATTGGGAGCGAGCTTGCTGTTGTTTCCGGGCACATTGCTAGACGCCGGGCTTTTACTGAGAATTCGGGAAAACATGTGCCCAATCCAGGAATCGATCAGAACCTCCCGATTAGCAGACGGATGCGCTGTCCACTGGACTAGAGACTGGAGACAGTTTAATAAATAATAATAATTTAATATTAAAGTAAGCTGGCCACATGATTGGTATACGTATTTGGGTGTTACCTTAATTTAAGGTTATCGTAAAAACGATCGAGAAAAGCTAATAAAAAAAATAATTGCTAAACGGCTAGCATAGTTCTAAGATTTAAAAACGTGTTGCGAAACTTTACAAGAGTTGTAGTTGCAAAATTGTCCTTCAGTTCTTGGTCTTTAAGCTACATGAGGCGAAGAATATTTGAGGTTGTCAAAGGGTTTGCACTAAACTTATGTCATGGAGGCTTTTAGTCATGCTTCAAATTTAGGCAATAGTCTAGTGTCTGTTTTCATCTAGTAGATTCACCTACGTGCCTACAACCTTCTATGTTGTTGGTCAAATAATTGAACCAAGCATACCTACAATGTAGGTAGGTAGAGGCACTGTTTCCCACATTATGATAATATCAAGTTTAGGACCAGATTGTGTAAGTGCGAGCTTCCTTGTAAATAACTATAAATCTATTTAAGAGGCACCAAGTTTGTAAGCTAGGCTAGCTAGCTAAGGTATCTGGTTTTGACAGGATGGTTTAAATGGCAGACAGTTTAAAATTATTATCTTTTATTTTTATTTAACTTCTTGCACTACAAAAATGTGGTACATAGGCGGACTTATGCCTTATGCATTCTCTACCAGTCAACCTAGGGTGGTGCAGAGAGGTGCACTTTTTACGCAAACGTTTTTTAGAGCACATTGCAAAGGTAATGTTTTTCGCCATCTTTTTACACGACTGCAAACTGCTTTTCGTGCGAAATTTGCATATAAGTAATTATGCCTTATTAGTTATTACCTTTTAAAAATAGGTACACAATATTTGTTCCGTTGCAAGAAAATTAAGAATTTTAATTAACAGGATAACGGCTGCTTTTTGTTGATTATATAATACACCTGTGCATCATCAGGATTTTAACTATTTGGTCATAAATGCCACCTGCTTTAAGGACTCGCAGGTGGCAACCCTATTACCACCGAATTAACCTAAAGACGAATCAAAGTTGCGTGTGTACTAATATTGTCGGGACTGAGGCAACAGGTCTTTGCCTAAGTAGTATTAGTGCTCGTAAATATATTATTTACAAGTGGCGCTGCATGACAGCAGCCGATTACACTCGACTTAGGAGCCAAGCCTGCCTTATCTTATACGTATATACATATAATAAACGATGTTCGAGGGAAAGGATTACAGTTGTTCTAATGAGTGATGTCCAACCTGTCATTATAGCGCAACTTTCACAAGCTCAGACCCATCACATTTATACCCAACTTAGCGCCAAGCAGTTCTTTGACACCGTTTGTTAATCCCTATTTGGGATAATAGCCGCGAAATTATTATGTCTCGTGAAAGGAAAGTGTAAAGAAATTATTTAAAAATATACTGAAAGAAAATAACTAATTCGTTGGTTAAGGTCAGACAATTCATTGGACCTTTCTATTCAAATCTTAAATTGATGTAACAGATATTAAATTTGTCTGAAGTTATACTAACTTAAAAGGTAGTCTGTGATGGCACACGAGCGAACTTCCAGAAGCCATTAAAGTTAAGTAATCTTAGTGCATATAGGTACAATCTGATGCGATATCACCGTCATAAATGTTATGATTCACAAACTTACGTCCCTGCGTACGTAGGACGTCTTTACTTACCACTTTTTGTTGACTTAAAACAAGACGAATAGAACAAATTGCCCATCGTTTTTCAACTGGAATTTGACGGTGACGTACGACGCGAATTATTTATAGGCAAGGAACTAATCAAGATATAAAAGTTGACCTTGAACTGGAGCTAAAGCTCCGAAGTTAGAACATAACATAGTTATAAATGGTTGTGTTTTGAAAGGTTTTGGTGCGGTGACCGGCAACGTGGTCAGAACTACGGAAACTCGGAATGCACCGTCGCTTGCGCAACATAGCCTGGTCACAAACACGTTGGTCGGGGAAGACATAAAAAGAAGTATTTTATTGGTGAGCCACACCGGTAACACTAAAACGTTGGGCCTTAAGATTAGAGCGCCCGCGGCCATAACGTGGGCGCAATGAAATACATCATTTCAAGTATTTTTAAGCTACGTTCTAGCGAATAGGGAAATAGATACCGTAAACTTTTAGTAATCAATTATATTATATTGGCGTTGATCATTGTTATATGATGTTTCCGTATATAGTTGTGGTAGACAGTCTATCTAACTTTGAAACTTTATAGGATGTTATCTAAATAATGTAACATAATTAGAACAAGCTTCTGCTTAGTTTGGGACTAGATGGTGTTGTGTGAATGTGGTAGGATATTATATTATTGTTATAAACTCTTAGGTTTTCATTGGCACTGAAACAAGTTTCTTTTTAGCATATTGAATATCGTTCATGAAGGTCTAGAATGTTCGCTGAAATAAGTTGTACCTAACAATTTAAAATGATAACATAATAATTAACTGTAATATGTTAAGTTCGTGTTTCCAAGTTGTATAATGCTTCTTATCCTCTTAGGATAATGGAATAGGAAATGGAAATTACCATTTAATTAGACATGATTGAGTATTATTGTCTTACAAAAACTTGAAGGTCAAAAAATAACGAGGGGCTGTTCGTAACTTGGCAAGGGTACGAAGTGTAGCATCCTGCTTTTACTACTTTTTGAATAGTATGAATTCTATAATGTACCTAGATACATACTAGCGTAGGCTTGTGCCGTGTATGGCAATAAAAATTAGAGGTACCTTCTATTTGTTAAACCGGAATACAGATGTGTAGGTGTGTGCCCAATTTTGTACAAAATTTCATCCTCACTTAGTATTTTTATTTTTGAAATTTATAGCATACGTTCTAGTTACACGGTTGGTTTTTTGGTTTAGCCTTGTTATTGTAACAGACACATGTACAGTGTTATTATGTATATGGATTAAAAATGCTTTTTCCTCGGTCATATTCAAAGGCCTCTTCTTATTCAGTTTGATGTTTAGTGGCAATTTTTAAGCGGATGTGTCCATTACAAACATTATACTTACTTCTGGTTAAAATCTTATCTTAATTAAATTCGGACACATTTTTGTTGCGTTTAGTTTACTGTATCTTGGTTCTCTTTTGGGACAATTTATGATGCAATAAATTGGAGATTTATTAAGTAAGTACTTACTAACTAAATCTAAATAAAAGCTGGTGACGAGAGCATTCGTCATTTTGATTTAAATTAAAAATTTTTAATTTAATGTTGCTCTTAAAATAATTAATGTATCCTACATAAAATAATTACATTGCTTATTGTCAAAATACTTAGCAAGTTTAACCAATTAAATAAGTCATGACTAGTACTAGAAGAGTTACCAATATCTCGTCTTCTGCGAAGTTAAAAGTTTAATTTTTCATTAAATATTGGCGCTTCAATTCATCATTATATACATATGTAGGTAAATTATAAATGCCTCGATCTGTACGTATGTATTTGATTTTGTTGTTGTAGAATCCTTCGCTTAAACGAATATTTATATGACTGTAAGAAGTCAAAAGTCTTAGCTTATGTACCTAGTAACCTATACTAGGTATTATTCATCATTTATTTGCTATAACACAAACGTACTACCTTTTTTGAGTTATAATTTCCACGAACAAACTATTATTAGCCTGTTAATCTTATAAATTTTGCGTCATAAGGATTTTTATATAACTTCATCTTTGATGATGTACTCAATTCGATTAGTCGGTTTATAGAATGTGAATGTTAGTTTACCTTATTGGGTTTACGCGAATGTTACACATTGAAATTAAACTACAGTTTACGGATTTTATCGCGATATACTGGTTTCACTAAGTTATTACATGCCTGCCGTGACCATGAATCCTGTAAAGAATTCGAAACGTCGGCTAGTAATAAATTAAAATGTAGTTTCTAGATCATTCGGTTTAAATGTAATAACTTGGTGAAACCAATATATCGCGATAAAATCCGTAAACTCTAGTTTAATTCTAATGTGTGTCAGTTGTCTAGCAGTTTGTAAGACATGATGAACCATCTTCCATTGCAAAAGGTTCACCAGGAATTTGAGTCATATAGGTAGGCTAGGTTTAATTCGAGTCATATAGGTAGGTAGGTAGCCCATTCGCTGTCCGGCGGGAGACACAATAGAAAATCAATTGTTATGAATCATATATGATACATGGGACCGGGAACTTGTTAGAATTGTCAGAATACAAAACCACACCTAATTAGTATATGAAGGATATTATCTCTAAGCGTGAGATTGCAAGCTTTCGAATAGGTACTTTATTTTTTATAGGACTCACGCACTAGATATTTACCTGCATCACACAAAACTTTACAAATATCCAATCAACATATACAAAGTACACCTAAACTCCAAACATTTTTTTTATTAGAACGAATGCTGTCTCGTGTCGGTGCCGAACCCACAACACTCGTCACAAAGCTAATCGGCGACACAGCCGCTACTCTACGCCATCCGTGTGCTCTGCCGAGTCAGCTCAGTATAGTACCGTGAAGGTACCTTTATGAATGGGCTGACTGTTCCGCGGTCCTTTAAAACGAGATAAAGGCGAGATTTGTCCGAATCCTTTAATATTAAAAGCAAATAAAGGCGAGATTTGTCCGAACCCTTTAATATCGTGTTTATGAATGCACCGGGTCGACATGTTTGTGAGATGACAAGCGCCCCCAGTACCCGCTGACCTCGACACCCCTGCGGCCTCTCATTTCACTGATCATTGCGTCATCATTATTGCCAACCACGTCGTGTTAATTGATACACACGCTGGATATAAACGCCATGGAGTTTGCTTCTTTGCTTACGGAAGGACTGGCTATGAGCTCGGGTAGCTACCTAGTATTCCGTGTCGATATCGATTACGGCATATTATGTATCTAACAGGTAACTCTGATGTATAGTCTATATTAGGAACTTAAAAGTTTCATAAAAGTTATTATTTGAAATAGTAAGTTAAGCATCGATAGCCTACTGGAGATACCAACGGACTGCCATGCAGACTGCAGAGTGTTATGGGTTCGAATCCACAGGCGATTCAATCCGATCCAATTGTTAATTATCGCTTGCCCCGTGCCTCGGAGAGCACGTGAAACCGTCGGTCCCGGCTGTCATGAAGATCTTTGACGGTCGTTACAGGGCGTCAGTACCTTCTAAATCAACTGGCACTAGTCTAAACCATGGAATATCGCTATCCCTTCGGGTTGCGGAGGTCAGACGGCAGTCGCTCTGTGGCAAAGTTGATATTCTGTCATATCTGGTTAGACCAGTAAGAGGACCTCGGGCTCCAAGGCTCGTAAGTCTTGGATCCATGCAACCGGGATAACGCTAGGGCGATGATGATTAGTTGAAAAAGTAACAGAGTTTGTCCATTCTAGTGATCTAGGTACCTATATCCTGCCTATGGTTTCGGGGTTCATTAATGTAGAGACATACTCTAAGCCGAATCTTTCCTCGTTTGCATTGATATTTAAAATGTGTCCAGCAAAACTGAATTATACCTTGTAGAACGTGTACGTTAACCCATCTCTTTCTAGTAGCTAACTACCGCATCGTATTAAGTTAATCCAACATCCATCAGTCCACAAGTTACATTCATAGTCTCGATCAGAATTTCGGTAAATTTATAAAAATCGGCTAAAGGTGACTTTCAACGCTGCAAAAAAAAAAATGTGTGTAGCGATATTAACATAATAAAGGATTCATAATTATCTAGTTTGACACAGATCTGTAGATTGACCACAGATATTGATGGGATTGATCCAAAGAAATACCTCATGTCTTACGTGAAAGAGGCTGTTAAACATCACGCTAAAACCCAAAGATGTAGAAAAGAAGCCTTCATAACTTAATTCGAGTGAGACTAGATGTGCTTGTTTTATATTTTTGTAATTCTAATGCGCTTACGTATTCTGAATTTTTACGACCATGCGCTTAATGCTCTCGTTACGAGTTAAAAGTTTATATTGACTTAAAAGACCTTGTTCATCTATCAGAATTGTGACAAGCTATTCAAGTGCAGGTTGGTAGACTTCACACACTTGAGCACTTAAAGCGTATAAAGTACGTCTACCTACTTAAATTTTGAGAAGAATTCCACAAAGAAACAGTATTCAAGTATCTAAGTGAATGGCTTTAAAACACCATCAATAGTGTCATATATTCGGTATGTAGGCGTTCTATACAGTGGAACGATGAAATATATGCTTGTATTCCATCGAATTCTCGTTTTGAGTTTGTCAAGGTATTAGCAGACTTGTTCAAATTTCGTAGTTCACAAACCATATGTATGAATTCTGAAGAAGTGTAAAATAGTACTAAATTACACCTACGAAGTTTTGAATAATTGCTTTACTTTTCTAGGAATTTTATTGTGTAAGCAGCGATAATGTAGAGACACATTTTTAACGAAACATAATTATACCTACCGGAAGACTATTCTATTTTATTTATTATTATTAATAAAATGTTAGCATATTGTAATATTTATTTACTCAATGGATGATTAGAATTGGCCGAATGTTCCACGGTTTAGGTACTCCTCACGCGCACACCGATTCATTCCTGGCTTTGACAAATACATTATTCTATTTAATTCCAAAATGGTTTGAATCTTATAACAGTTCTTCAGTCACTAAGGGCGAAGTGGATGTCATCATCATCATCAGCCCTTAACAGTCCACTGCTGGACTAGTCCTCTCCTTTGAAAGGAGGAATTGGCCTACTATACCACGCTGCGCTGGCCAAACGGGTTGGTATAGGGTTTGTATCAAGTTTTCCTTCTTTTACAGTGTTGTTCTCTGCATAATATGCTGCCTCTGTCGGCTCTTACGACACCCATGGGATGATATGGAGTGGTGACATTCCGTATTCTTAATCCGTCACCACACGGACGATGTAAGTAATAATAAGCGGATATAAGTGACGTAAAATTATGTATTTCCTGTAAGAATACCTCATTTTGAATTGCTTTTTTCGAAACCGAAGGATAATCCGGGTCACAAATAAATAAAAAGAAGCTGAGATGCAGTAATTTAATGTCATTATTTCTTAGAACTTTGATAGGTAACCGGAAAGCACGAATTTATTCATCAACCGGTTTCGAACGTAGGTCTTTTCGTAGACGTCTGCAGTTACCGGCTGAGCCAAAATCACTGTGTTAGGCATCTAGAATCGTGTCAGATTAAAGCAAAAGATGGTGCCTGATAACTGTGCAATCCTTCCAACATTCGTGGGAACTTGCAAAATGGATTACGAACCAGAATGCCGCATACATAATAATATACCAACAGATTTTACAAAACATAAGCACTGACTGCGATATCTTTACATGTTAGAAATGGATAAGTCGTCTCATACATATTGATATAGCGTACGCTGTGTGAATAATAAGTTCACTCTTACTGCTAAATTAATCTGTCGGATACTTACATATGTACATGTGAGCTACCTATAATAATACCTATATAATAAAATCCGCGGGGTGTACCCCGCGGATTTTATTATGGCATATATACCTACACGTTTCATATGCCTACAAGATCAGTGGAGCAAAATTGGCATGGAAATTAGTTAGATTTGTTGACATTAATATTCACTACTTTTATGTATAGGTATAAAATAAATTCCTAAATGTGTTGCTAAGCGCGACACTTGAAAACAGCAGAACCAAGACGGCAATTCTTTGCCAAATATTCTACCTTAAAAAAAGGGGAAGGTTTTAAAGAAGAATAACGGGCAAATGCGAGAGAATAGCTAGAATTATCACTCTTTTCCACCTATATAAGCTGGTGCCAGCTGTTTATGACTCTACTCCAGTAGTATTTATCACTAACTTATCAAATCTGGTGACAGTTATTGAAATCTATTTTAATAAGACACCAAAAAGTTTGACGTGTCACTTACTACGGAATTCAATAATTATTCGAAATATACCTAGATAGATCTGTAGATTTTTGATTAGTTTTTGACAGATTTTGTATACAAAATAAGTCAAACACGAATCTAAAATCTACAGATCCATCTATAGTTCGAATATTGCAAATGGCCGTTAGTGTTTACTTACTAAGTACTTTATTCAATCTTAAAACTTCACTTCTTTCAAAACTTAAGTCTACCCATAAACAGGCTATCTGTAACAAACATATTTTTAGGATCATACAGGTAGTTATTACAGTAAGCCCGCTTAAACAATATTTGGTAGAATTTCTAAGATGTTGAAGATATAAGCATGCAAGACCTGAAAATGTCAGCTTTGAAAATATACAAATCAGATGCTTAAATGCAGTACTCAGTACCCTAAAGTCTCGGTTTTCAAAACTTCCAGAACATGCAGTACAAGATTTGTTGGTATATTGTGTAGATTTCTGTATAATACACATGTGATTGTGTAAGCAGTTGGAAAACAGCGGGCGGGCACAGGACATGCGAAGGTCATACGCCCACGGCCCGCGTCGTGACGCTGATGACTAGCCGAACGCTACCTGTGTTTGTCTTTATTATACTCATTACGACTTCATCAGCCTCCGTCTATCATGCTATAGTTATCTCATCAAACGATTAAATAATTTCCTGGGTATAATTGTCGACGGTGGACAACGGAGTTTCGACTCCGTGACGGTAATTTAGTTTGAATTTGTAGGGGTAAAGATTTTGTTTTTAATACAATCATAGTATTTTTAGGTGATTATTTTTAAATATTATTAAAAGCAACAATAGGATTCTAACGTATAGTATAATACAAGATCCAATCATAGATATAGATTAAAAATATTTACCTTTAGAAGAATGTTGTTATTTATTTTAGGTGGTCATTTTTTCCTACGATTTTTAAAGATGGCAGTAGTTTTACTCAAACGTCTCTTTAGTCTGTGCTCAAAATTTCACACAGGTAAGGGTAGGACTAAACCACGAACTATATTTGGGCTCATTTTTTATATTAAAAATAAGTTGGATACCGACAATGCTAAAGCTTTCTTCAAAAGATATTTAATAGTAAGAGCCATAATATTATACCGTAATCTCCATAGCAATGACTATTGATACATATAAAAAATATATATTTACAATGCAAATAATACTTATTAAATAAAATCCTTAGCAGGCGTTCGAATATTTATATCATCAAGCAGTAGCATTGAAGGTCATTTTACATATTAACGCGATAATAAGATATATCTTTATATAGAGACGTAAGTATTATGTAACATGATAACTTACGTTTTATGCGATCATCAAACTTCGCGATAAGCTTGCAGAATATATTAATATATAAATAATACCTCTTTTATTCACAGAACGTCGTCCTGCCTCTGCTGCAAAATAAATTTGGTGACACGAATGCAGCACCGAACGGGTAGAATTATACATGAAAAGCATCCAGGAAGCTATTGAAATATACACACAAATTGGTTGTTGTAGTTGGTCATTGCATCCAAATTGGTTTAGCCGTATAGGAGGAGTTAGGTGACAAACACACCTACAGAAGAAATGTATAGGTAGGTACATGAAGACCCCGTGTCAGCAGTAGGATATATACCGGCCTGACGATGATGATTAAGATACACCTGTTTTGTTTATAAATATAATACAAAAAATAACATAAGTAATAGCTCAACATAAAGAATTGTATAAGATTGACAGTTTGTATATCGTCTGTCGTCTCGACGGACGGTCGCGATAATAAGCGCGATTACTCGATGCAAAAAATGACCTATAGCCTCATTTTTTCCTTAAAATCATTTGATAGTTGTAAATTGTAGAGTTGTAGACTACGCATCGAGACTGGCCATCGCGACTATTTAAATTAATGACAATACGAGAAAAACAGGTTTCTATTCAATACTAATAATTCTTTGAAATGAAAGTCTGATCTTTAATAAATATGGTTTTATAAAAATATTTTTTCACTAAATAAATACTTAATTTAAAAATATGTTTTCGTGTTTTCTGTATATTATTATTTGGCAGCATAGAGACAGAATAGATGTCATATGATACAAGTGGTGTGCTATGAAGTGGCCCAGTTCAATAACACAAATTGTATGAGTCCTGAGAGCACCTAATTGTCGCGCATTAACGAGATGGTGTCCTCAATAGCGAGCGAGCGGTGCGCGCCACCCCTAAGGATGCCCATTTCCTTGTAGCTGATTACGGCTCACGGACTAAAAAGTACAATCATAGTGCTCTCCGGCGCGGAACGCACTGTCCTCATTTGAATACAAACGCAATGCGCGTGCGCACACACCCTTAACTGTACACAGATCCAACCCGACACACCAAACGCGACTCTATTATCAAACGCCATCAGTTCCGAATCGCTCAGCCGCGATACCATCGTGCCCTCTTTTCAAAGTCGAAAGAAGAGGGACTCTCGCGTGCGAGAACGGGAGGGCGCTATGCTTGACGAGGACGGAGGACGTTAAGGGCATTCACCCCGTACCCCGTGGGTTGCGACTAGCGGCTCTACAAATGATGTACAAGCACATAGATGCCTTTCTCTATTTAGGTGCGCACGAGTTTCGAAATAGTGGCCGTGGAACTTTTTGTTGGGAGGTGGATCCTGTTTGGGTTGCGTCAGCGCATGGCGATAAGTTCGGCTATTGCTGGGCTAGAATGTCCGCTGCACAGGTGTGCGTCCGCGCCGCCGCCGCAGCCACCACGCGGCCGCACTACCTTTCAAAATGACCATCTCCGCGCCTCGCACTTATCACTGCTCTTCACATTTACTTTGGAGGGGCTTCCTAATCAAATTTCGTCCTTCGACACGACTTTTACCACTGTTTAATTGACACTCGATTTCACACCACATGCTTAAAAGTCAAATATAAATATTTATTACATTGCTCCGTTGAAAACTAATTATATTTTATTTCATATGATTTATGAGGAATAATATTAAGCAGTATGGTAAAATGTTAGAGCATAATTTTATTAAGAAGGTTGATTCACGGTATGTGAGCCGTGTTCAAGTTATTCATAAAGTAAGTAAGTCACATTTAGAAATATGTATTGAGATTGGCTGCATCTGGCATCCAATAAAAAAAATCCAAGTTGCATCGAATATTGGATGATCAAAGCTGATTTCCATTAATATTATTGCAATATTGATTAGCTTCTATAGAACTGATGATATCGAGGTTAATGAGGTCTCCAAACGTGGCGTCGGTGGGTGAGGCGAGGCGAGGGACCCCAACCACTGGAACAACTCCATTAAAATATATGAATTCGTATTATATAGCAGGTACTTCGTTATTTATAGGCCCGTCCATAATATTTGCCTACTTTCTACAGTTTTGACAAATTGTATGTACTTCTCATACCTTTCTAAAGCATAGGTGGAATGAACAGATCGCTTAAAGCTGTTTTCTTCGTATATAGTGTTTATAGTATTTTTATAGTTTTGAATTTTAATATCATTGTAGTTTGGGCCGCTTCGTATTATGTCCGTAAAATGTGTTAATCTAACGCTAAGCCGTCCAATTTCAACGAAACTCGTAATGGTTGTTGAGATGAGCCTTTCTACGAATAATTTTGTAATATCAATAGGACATTGAAAGTGTTGAGGTGTGTTCAGCTACCGCTCACATCACTCGTTCGTACAGACGAGTAGATGCTTACACTGTTGGAGACGGATTCCTTATTATCCATTATATATTGACCCAAAACTAAACATTCTCTTAACGTTAATTAAACGTCATTAAATTCCTAATTTACATTAATTTGTGATTTGATACTTGGCTGACATATGTAGCTTCTTCCCGCAAACATTTCCGACTATCGATTTTATTTCATCTGAGTTTCCTTTATAGCGGCTACTAGACAATACGTGAAAAGAATAAAAAGAGTCAGTTCCATTTGGAGTGTAGTAAAGCTTTCGAATGTTTTAGCTAATAAGTCGATTCTTTACATGTTGATTGTTGTTAAAGATTATTTTCGTTATTTGTAATTCGTAACATTTGAACTTTCTACTGGAGTATATTTGAGCAGATTCTTCATTTTCGAAATATTACGTAAGTAAATATATTTATAAGTTGAGATATTGAATAGATATTTGAACATCCTTATTAATTGCCTAAATATTAGGTAAGTAATTAACTAATTATATATTATACATTTGGAGACTATATACATTTGGAAGTAGGTACATTCAAACTTAACGTAATAAATGTGTTAACTAAATATCGTAACATTCTAATTGTATCGTCCAACATTTTTGAAAATAAATGTAACATAGAGTACATACTTATATTTTCGCTGCAGATTTTAATGTTTATAAAACAGACAGATATTCAAACGTTTCCTTGTACAGCATTTGATAGATACAAATTACTAAAATAACATATGTTATTAGCATCAATTCTCACCCTGATCTAGCATTTATTTAAAACTAACGAAAACTACACAGAGCTAAACACTCGTACAAATCTTTATGACAAAATTACTACTAAAAATAACATCTGGTACTGTAAATAATATCCACCTGCATACAATATAGACTATAAGTATGGATTTTCATGTAGGTAGTTTTCCATGGCTATTATCGATCGGCGCAGATAACTGGTTGAGTCCTGGGGTGGAGCTCCCACCCCCCTGTCGATGTGTTGCCGATATAGCCCGCATCATGCACCCACTAATTGTCGAAGGGTGCTCGTACTCTGCACTGTACTGTAATTGTTTTAAATGTTCAATATGAGCGCAGATAGGGGGCTGTCTGGCGTCGGACGTTGTTGTTGTGTGTATTTAGTCATTTGTAGGACCGAATTTCTCGTAAGAGCGTTTATTTTGGATCTGTATTTGTATATAATGCATTGGCGAATGTCTACGACATACGACTTGGAGATACAGTTGGCTCTTCGAGTCATCCTAGCGAAATGTTAAGCAGATATAGGTACATACATAAGTATAAATTGTTAACCTTTAGATAGACTTACAAATTTTCATGTCCATTAAGTACAAAGACTAGAAATAATATATAAAAACAAAGACATGTGTGTCTGATTTCACGAGGTTTACTTGTATGTTGCATCGTAGTCTCTTTAATCCGGATAATAAAGCTTAGCTTCATCTACAAAAAAACAAATGAATATAATAAGCAATTGCGTCGTGGACTGACCAGTGTTCCTTCGAAATAAGAGAAATAAAAGTGGAACAAAAAACTGAGCCGGTCATCCCCCTCGGGTCTGCGGCAAAAAGTATAAAAGTGGGCCACCTCCCGCCGTTCCCAGGAATGCTTTACGTCCCCTTCCCTCCGAAGACAGACTCGACTTCATCTCGTGGGAGAGTTTTCACGATCATCCCACTTTTTATATGTCTGTACTCCTTACATTTTATTTTCTTGTAAACTTTCTGAGGAAGTACTGGGATGCTCAATTGTTCTTTTTTGCTTAGGTAATATCATCTTGAATTGTGTTGCATTGCGTTCGGGTACCTCAAGGTCGTGGTGGAAGAAACGATGGGTGTTACAAATAACATTAATGGGTAGTCAATATTGCTCTTTACTATCATTTTCATTTGCCAATAAAATATCTGAGATTAGCAGTGACAGCTTTCGTGCTTAGTATTAGTAGCTATAAACATACTTCACTATTATATAACGTGGACCAAAATACATAAATATGGATATACCACTCCTCAGCCTAACCCTTCAGAAATATGCAGGTGTGATGCTATGGCAATTATATCTTGTCATATAAAGTCTACATTTGGTTGCGCTTTAGTGGTAGTTGCCAATGGAATTCGCGAGGTTTCCGCATTGCTATGGGCAGTTACCAGCGATTCAATAGCTACCTAGTATATCTAGGCATTCACATAAACTAGACATCATATTTTGTTTCACTATGTTAGAATTGACAGATTTGTCTTACTGTGTTTTAAACAGATATATGTGCTATTTTATCTTTGTTTAGATGTTGCTAGTGAAGGAAACCCAACTAGCAATTTTCTCTTACGGTTATGCTGAATTAAGAACTAATGTATTAGAGCAGTCTTACATTTGTCTTGACTATGACAGTACATCTTATAAAGGCATGAGTTAAGGCGTTTTGTACTTAAAGAATATTAACACTTAGTAGGTATTCTTATAGCGAAAATACTGCAAAAGTATGAAAGTGGCGCCCATAGCTGAAAAGGTGAAAGGGAGTCGATTGGCCTGGTATGGACATGTTATGCGGAGAGATGAGATGTATGTAGGTAAAAAAGTGATTGATATGCATGTAGAAGGACGAAAAGGGAGAGGACGGCCAAGGAAGAGATGGATGGACTGTGTGAGGATGGATATGAAAGAGAAAGGGGTAAACGATCGGATGACTGGTGACAGAGAAGTATGGAAGCGAAGGACATACTGCGCCGACCCCAAATAAATTGGGACCAGGGCAAGACAATGATGATGAGGTATTCTTATAGCGGTCTATAAGAAATCGTTGTAATACATTTATCAGCGTAGTTGTATTACGAGTGTTTTTGTAAGTGTAATTGCTCTTAAATAATTATTTGCACTTATAAGTCATTTTATGTGTCTTTTCATTTGGATTGGAAGTTCAAGTTTATTATTGGACTACAAATGGTTTCTAATGCTTGTTTTTTAATTACATACCATGTTTTGTAATTAAATTCGACAGATTAAACTTTTTATCAATCACCTCCATCAAAACAACGATGTCAAAAATGTAAAAAAAGAAAACAAAAGCGGCGCAGAATTTATGATAGCATATTGTTGGACGAGTGTTTAGAATTAGTGTGATTGTTATGTCGGGCATTAGAGCGAATAAAAGTTATGAATGAACGCACTCCCCTTGTGCGGTGTGACAGCGGCCGTGCGACAACCGCCTCGCGTGACGTGTCGCCGAGCTCGCGGGAAACCACGACGCGCGACAAACTGTACTGGAAGAGACTAAGAGTAGTAGTGCTACTTAAAACGTCGATACTAATTTTTATTTTTAGAACCTGTGACTTCCCACTGCAGGGCAAAGGCCCTCACACTTTCTATCATAAATCTCTTCCTTTCCCTTCTTGGCACCAAACCTTTTTGAAGGAGTCTATCTCATCCCGTCATCTCAGTCCAAGCCTGCCGCTATGTTGCCGGCCGTTTAAGGGGTCAATGCGTTTCAATAAATAAATAAATAGTATATAGGTTTTCTGTGTGTGTGTTGAGATTAGATTATTATAGATTATAGGAATTGGATAATTACAACACTCCAAAATTAAAGCTGGAACCAAAGATGCACCGATTAAGATGAATAGTACAGAGGCAATGATTCAGGTTGAGACGATACATATAGCGCAGTTCAAAAAAACTACACCAATCTCAACCAAGTATTCAAGATTATTACGGAAACCACTCAGACGCGCAGGTTTCTTAAACATTTTTTGGTTAGCATTTCTTCATTATCGCTTGATAATGAAGAATTTAAATCGCACATATCTGAGTCTCTTGTAGGAGTCTGTTAGCCTCGCCACCTATGCTGCTTTATATGGTAATACATTGTTTATAGTCAAATTCATATGACCAGTTTTATACCGATGTGTGACTTATGAGTTTCTTACATATTAAATTAATTTTTCTGAAAACTAATAGATATTTCTTCTACTAATAGAATTTATCTGGAAGATAAAGTCTGTCTAGATGAAATTGGGCCTTAGTGTTGTGTTAAATATAATTTAATTTTCGTATCTTATGAAGCATGTCACTTCCAGCGCAAGACTATCCATACCAAAGTGTGGAAACCACAAACACTTGTCGTTTGACACAGAGCCCGGCGATAAGTGGCGTCGGGCGAGGGGCGCTAGCTTACAGGTTATTAAACCGGCCCCTCCGGGGGAGTGTGTGCTTTATTTTAATATTAATAGTGATAACCGCACGGCGCGGGAGGAAAATTGGAAAAGCGCCGCGTGTTTGACGACATTGGCAGCGAGATTAGCTCTACGTGCTGCGTTTACTAAATAAAAATATTATAAATAATGTTATCCGGATGACGGATTAGGAATATAAAGTGTTTTACCCCATTTTATTTTGGGTGTCGTAAGAGACGGCTTAGAAAAATACACGAAACAAATAGCACATCTTTCTAGATACGACAATCTGGACATCAAACTGGTATAGAAGGTTAAATTCTCCTATGGACTAACAATAGGTACTATTGAAACGCAATTTAGGAGAGGTCTATGTCCAGTAGTGGACTACGTGCTCAAATATTTGTTGCAGGGAGTTGCTGGGAAGTGTCAATATAAGAGTACTTATGTAGCGCAGAAGTAGGTAGAGGTATGCAGTTCACGCTTCAAATACTTTTCATAAGTCTACTTAATAGGGTAATCGTTATTGTTTATGATATATTATTATCATAAATCTATTCAAAATAAATTAAGTGGTTTATTAAAGTTAGGCTCTCAGACTAAAACTATAACTTTACCTATTGGTCAAGCTATAATGTAGCGATAGGTTTAACTTGTAAAGCATCTCCGATTATCATCAATATATTGATGAAAATCATGCGTTGGAAATCCGCACATCCTCTGCGTAGTTTAAATAACCCAAAATAATTAAATGTGGGTAATAAAATATTTTATAGCATAGAGAAATCGAGCTTTCCTTTACTCGAAACACCTTTGAATTCAAAGAATCAGTTTACTAACATAATAAGGTTTTATCGTAGCATACACTCTTTGTCCAGTATTCTGCTCACGATTAGGTATCTAACGTAGCAAAAATCTATTGCTTTCATAGATCTTGTTAGGCTATCGTATGACAGGATAGGTTTCTGCATATTCCCAGTGGCTCATTGTAGGTACAAGTAGTATAGTGGGAGCGTGGGAGCAACTGTAATGTGAACACGGGTGCATCGGTACCGTTCGGCTTGAACAAACAACTGTTAACAGCAAGCAGTTACTACTGACAACTAATGTCAAGTCTATTTCCTTTGGCTGAGTAAAAAAATTTGCTCTACATATGAATATGACTGTGTTCAGTTCGAATGCAAATGCGAGTCACTGTGCAGAAGCCATGTTTTGTACACAAGGCTACTCGTCAATCTAGACACTTTGGCCTTTGTTTCGTTCTTATGGCGAAGGAAATAAGTATGGCTATCGCACTGCAACTGTGTACATACACTATTGATCATGATCTGCTGTGTACGGAAACTATTAAGCTCTCTTGTTAGAACCAGAAAGCGAAGAACAAATTGCTTTAAATCTACGTAGTTTTTATGACACATCTACGATACGCTACAATCGTTGCAATAAATTTGCCATTTAGTTTAAGTGTCTAAGACATTACTTTGCCGTTTCCTACATTGTGTGTTTGTAACTTACCACCCTAGATTGACATGGCCGATATCAACCCTTAGTATTTTAATCATATATACATACATACATAACCTGACGCCTATATCCCCGAAGAGGTAGGCAGAGGTATATTGCTATACCAACTTTTCGCCAGATTTATTTTAGTCCCACGTAATAGAGGGCGAGCCTATTGCCGTACCGGGCACATTACCAGACTCCGAGCTACTACTGAGAATTTCCTAACGGAAAAACCCAATAACACTTTGCCCGACCCGGGGATCGAACCCGAGACCTCAAAATCCCACGCGCACATTTATGCCGCGAGACCAACGAGGCAGTCAATCACTTGACTACATATTATGCGCTCTGTAATTCTACGCCAAACGAGCTTTAAGTTTGACGCCACATGTACTTACAGATTTAAATTACAATCACTGTTCGATATATTGTCTGTTCTCCTTTATCAATCCTAAACTTGTTGTTGTTTTCGATCAGAGTGTACTTTGAGCCCGTGATTAGGCCTCGTTACAAAATAAATTATGAGAATTGTTGTGCACCCAAATTAATAATATTTGGGTATTGCCCGAGATTTTTCGTATCTGGATAAAGTAGCCGATAGGTACTAATAATGTTATTATGATTCCCCAAAAATAATTACTATTGTTTGCCGATAATGTACGTTATCGAGTTTATACGAAATAATGCGTAGTGACATCTTTAATAACAATAGGTATGACAGGGAAATTCTGATATAGTGTACCTATTTTTGTTAACAACTAGATTTTATCTATTGGTGAAAACATTGCAAAAATCCGTTGGGCAGTTTTTGAGATCATACAGGCAGGCAGGACGAATGGAGGACTTCATTAAATAAGTATAAATAATGTTAGCATGCTCGCAGCTAACCGCGGCACATTTATGTGCTTTTCCGATCCCGTGAAAGAGAACATCGCTACTATCACCAAGGAACATACATTCTAAATTCCAACTTTATATTTACAGATTATCATCCTGGAAATCAAAGCCTTCACCGTAGAGCCCGGTGTCTACCGAAGCTACTTCAGTAGACACCGGGCTCTACATTGAAGTCTAAGACACTCATATACGAAAATCGAGCTCAGTTGCGTGCAATCAGGAAGACCTAGGTATATCCAGGAGTAGACTAGGGCAGGCTGATGATGATAAACTTCACAGTATCATAGTTAGCTTCATATGCTGATGTTAGACTGACGATGAGACGATATTAAATTATTTTAGGGATATGTTAAATTGAAGTTAAATGAAGATAACTATATCATTGTATTCCACACCTGTTATCCTGATTTTGCAATGCAACTGTGATAATACTCTTTTATTTTTGGAGCGTATAGGTATACCTATAAATTCTTACAATATACCTACTGAAACATTAGAAAATTAAAGAAATGCGTCAAACTTAAGGCTATTAAGTTGGTGAGAGCGCAACCTTGATCATCAACATACATTCTTCGTTTAGTGATTAGAATAGACAGTGAAGGTGTAGATTGTATATTGAATGAATTAGAATTTCGAGCAAAGAGGTTTTACGAGATGTAGCACTCATACTTATGAGCCTATTGCAGTCCAATGCTGGACTAAGGCCTCCCCACAGTACGAAACAACACCCGCTCTACAGGTTTTGCTATGATCTAGTCACTGTCATCAGAGACGCTGCTGTCATACACCATTTGAGGAACAAAGCATCGGTCAATCTGCCGAGACGTGACGTCTCGACGTCTAACACATTAAACCTAAAAAGTACATATTCTGGTATATGTATAAGTAAAATATACATGGCAATCGTCACCGTTCAATCGTTACCCCGTCTGCATCCAAGATTTTCTAGCGTTATCCCGTCTGCATCCAAGACCTACTAGTTAGACACAGTTAAGATTTAACATAATATTAGCTTTGCCACAGAGTAACTACCGTCTGACCCCTCGTAACCCAAAAGGCTTAGACTAGTACCTATCAGTAGCATATCCAAGGGTACTGACTCCCCAAAACACCTGCAGTGGCGGATATAGGGGAGTGGGGGAATTATGAACTGGGACACTTGCCCCGCGCGGCAGCGTCAGGAGGGCGGCAAAATTATGTCTAGGTTTCGATCATGATTTAGAGCCATATAATCACACTAAGACAAAAAATTGAAACATGTTTTACACCAAAGTGGAATAAATCTTGACTTTACTTTTTCATTAATTTGATGAGCCTGGGTACTAATATGGACAAAACCAAGTTGATTCCCGCAACAATGTTTATCGAAAATATTCATATTTACGTATAGTTGTCGCAAAAGTAGCAATTACTAGTAAGTAGAGACTACTTAGTGGGCGAAATTACCAGAAGAGTGCGTGGCCGCATTTGCGAAATTGTGTGGTATCTTTTAGTCATCTTTGTCACAATGTAATCACGTACGAAGCCGAGACGTGGAATATGACGGTCACAGATTTAACAAACAAATGACGGTGAAGCCGAAACGTGAAACACGAGGGTGAATCTAGCCCACCGACTACATTTTACGCAGAGAGTTATGACAAGGTCAATGTTGGGTATCTCGACTGAGAGACAAAAAGGACTGGAACGAGATTATCCGGTAGACGACCAAAGTAACTAACATTATTAGAGTCGTAGTTGGAGCTGTAACTTGGGCTGTGCTAGCGGCCAGGCAGAGGGCGCAGATCCTGGAACGGCGATAAAATTTCTTAATTTATAAAATTCTTTGACGCTATAAAATTCTTCGGGCGCAGTAGCTCGCACTGGGCGCATAAAAGTCATGTTATGGCCCTGGGTGCAGCAAACTGAAATGGCAGTAAGGCCATACCTGTCCCAGTACATATAGTCGATAGAGTAGGAATTTCTTGGCGACCCGACCTAGTTGATGCCCTCTGGCCAGATGGATTGATGACCTGAGGCGGATTGCTGGTGGGGAGAGTGGGTATTGTGGCCTTTGTAATAGCCTTATTGCGGGTCTCCCTCTGCCAGGCCCCAAACTGAAACCAAAGGGGAATTTGGAGACCAGGGGATGGATTATGTACGACCCTTGAAAGATGTTCGACCTGCACTCTAATCGCTTGCGAGATTACATAAATCTATAACAGTGCGGTATATTGGGGATTTGGGGCGGGTGAGCTGACCTCATTTCACGACGAGCCAACATACGCACATCACTGGGCTGTCTCCATGATCTCTTACTGGTCCGACGGCTGGTCCCATTGGCTCGCCATCTGCTAATCCCTACGGTGGCTGGAGCTCATCGCGTGCTCTCCGATACCACGGAACCACAGAGGCAGTCCTAAGGACTGCCTCCGTGGTTCTGTCCTGAAAATCCCAGTTCCTCAAAATCTTGATTCCCTAGTTCATTTTTAGCATATTTTATTAACTCCGTTGGGAGAGGGCGCCATTCTCAAGGTTTTCCCCGGTTCGATAAAGTCCTAGATCCGCTCATGAACGACTGTCAAAGATCTTTATGAAGTCGAGAGTAGAGTCACGACGGCTTAACGTGCTCTCTGAGGCACGCAGCAAGCAATAGCATAGTAACTGTTTATATATACCTATAGCAATTCTTAAACAAAAATTTGACGGCCTCTATGTTTTCAAATATAAAATCATAATAAAACGTTTACTAAGTTCTGTACATGGAATTCATTTCGTCGTTCATAACAAGATTTACCATAGAAAGGAAACATAAAACTGTGAGAAAATGAAAATTCCTAACTGTACAACCTTTCTGTACTTCATAATTTAAGTTGTAATAGGAGGTTTCTTAATGAAACACCGATTGTTTTATTGTCCAACTGTAGAGTTATAATGTACATTTGAAGTTATTATTGATAAATTCTTTGCCATGTAATCGGTTTATTATATCGCAGCTACAATATCGACGTTTTCTTACAGTTTATATAATACAAGTTACTGGTGAAATCCTTTGCGTCTTATTGTAGTACCTACTTACTTTTTGACCTTCCACATGATTTGAGTTTGCACTATGCCACTGCCATTATTAAGAACAGTTTTCGTTTAGCCTCGTGTTTGACCCGGGTTAGCCATATGCCTAAACGACTGAAATAACAAAAGCCTATTTTTGTCTAAAAAGGCATATCAACTCATAAAGTTGTTCATCTTTGACTCAAGCTTTTTTAGAATTATTCTTTAATTTTTTGCGATTTGGTCAAAAGTCCTCACGTAATATGCTACTGTTTGTCCTGTCGTAGAGGAAGTTAGAGATCCGTTTTCGATCGATCCGACCCGTGGCCAGTAAATTTTCAAGGCTCCACATCTGATCTATCGTGTATAAAATGCATTGGCAGACTCCCTGCTATGAATACGTTTAATAATATAACAATTTGTAAGTCCCAACGAAACCTTTTGATTGTTTGCAAAGATCCCCGTAGTCTTTAGCCACAGGAGCAACCAGACATATTATTGATTTTGTATTATGTGGAATTTAAACATCCCCGAAGTGTCGACCTGGACGCCCTGTTCAAGTTAGGGCAGTGACTTTTCACATTCGAGACGTTCCCAGATAGAAACATTTTCTCATATATTTTCTAAAACTGATTTTAGTATCCATACTAAGACGAGCCTTTGAGAACACGACGCTACATCTCTCGTCGGATAACGACGTGATGTTATGTGAGATTCAACATTCCGTCACAATATAATTCATAACATTACCGGTGACTAATCAGACAAATAACAATTTTCCGCTTAGCTGGTTTTACTTTTAACCGCGATGGAAATAATAAAACCATTGATAGAAACAAACCACCCTCATAGTTCACCCTCGCATTACTTATTGTAATAAATTTGGACTTTATTTGTTGAATGATAGGGTTAAATATGGGTTGTGTTTCCATTTGATGTGATAAGTGTGGCGATTGTAATGCAGTAAATTCAGTTCAATTTGACACGATGCTTGGTTGTTGCTGTGCGTCGGCATGCGGGTGGGGTGCGTTCGTGTTTTGTTTTTTATTTAGACGACTGTGGGTGAAGGGTGCAGGGCTGCAGGCTCATTTGTTTTTTTATTGGACTAAGTATTTATAAGTACTTTCAACTAAGTGTAGGGTGGATGAGAATTGAATTAAATGAACGATATGGTTCGGTGAAGTTCGAATGCAGATTAAAATTAGAATTGCTTTTTAATTATAGTGGTAGAATAGATTAATGGATTTAAGTATAAGTATTAATTATATTTGATCAACTGTCCTCATCTACATAAAGCAACCTGTCAGCAATTAGGCACTTTGTTGCTCAAACAAATGCCTTTCTCGAAAGAAATAGTACCTACTAACAATATTATAATATTAACTCATAATTTAGTTGTGGAATTATTAAGCCATTAACAACAACATTGTAGAATACTAATATAATGTTAGGCACTAAGCGTCTATACAGACTGATACTACAGCGCTACAGGCGTGATAAAGATAGCGTTTCAGGTCATAAATAGGTATCCTTACTCTTCGTGCGTGTTTTCATACTATACCGAAAATAGTTTGGTTTATCATTATAGAAAAAAATTGTGTACTGACACAGTGATATAACTACTTTAAATACTATATTTAGCAGACGTCTGCATACTCGTACATGCGAACCTTATTATGACGAATTACTAACATAGACGTGAAAATAACATGTTCGTAAAGGCAGAATGTGTGGTGACTACAGCCTCCGGCGTTACATACTGTCTGTTAAAAAAGAAACATTTTTGAAAAGACTTAGAACGCTTGCGAATTACGCTAACAATTTTATTAATCCTATTTGTACGCATAGTTGCAGCTGCGGCGCGACTGTACTTTAGAAACTCTATTTTCTCAAATTATGTACAATTCGGTTTTCATGTGTTTCAGAATTTTCGTAGAACTGTAGTATTGTCTACCAATTGAAGGTCACTATTTAGATACTAATCAAGCTTTGTTTGCAGCGTGGTCTTGATTACTCGTTCACGAGCACCTGGTTCTTACCTATAATACTTATTTATATCATAAATGGCGATGTGAACGTCAGTTTGAAGGCATTTAGAATATCGGTTAGAAATGGCATGAGTCCACTACATAGATAAAAATATACTTAATTAGTTGCTGCGGTTAAGGATACTAATAGGTACATCTAATATTTAGCCATCTATAAAAAGCCAACAAATACAGTAATCAAAACTGATAATGAAACGACAAATTCAAAATTGATTTGAACGATGTTCGTATCAGATTTCCTCCCCCAAGTATACACGCAGTTACCAGTTCAAGCGGTTATTACGTTTAACATCTTTTAAATATTCACAACCAGTAAAACATCGAAGGGTGCCGCCATGGGAGAGTGATTTAACCGTATGCCCTACCGAATTATTTCAAGGGAAGCGAGGGTACCTCTATGATTTAATAAAGGAAATGAACGTAATAGAAGCGATTGTATTCCTGTCTAGAGCCTCAATGACAAAAATTGTGTTGGGGTTCTAATTTTGAAATTTTAAGCCATGGTGTGTTGAAATGGAAGTTAATCCTTTTTACTTTTTAATTGTCATCTAAGGCAGACGGACTGACTCAGCGATTTGCTTGATGATACTGACATAATGCAGTAAAGGCCCAGGCCTCCAAGGCATGTGTTTTTGTAGCACCCACATAGTATAGAAGTGCCAAGGAAACACAAGCTAACCGATTTTAAAGTTTAATAGTAAAAAGCCAGTAGAAGCAGGACTAAAAAGCTGTTGCTATGCGGTGCTTTTCAGTGGAAATGAAAATCTATAGAGATAGTAAATAAGATGGATCTTCTGAACATCCCCTTTTATATAATTAACCTGGCATTAGTCACGGTGAGTGATGTTAGATATCCACGGAAGTGCCGGGATAGATCTATTCATAGGCGAAAACCACATGGCTAGCCAAGGATGTCATTATTTTGGTGTAGGTACAATTCCAGCGATGTGCTTTCACCTATTTTCATCCAGTATTGCCTTTGCGTAATCACTTTAGGTGTTGTTAGTGAAGTGTAGCATACTTTAGTAGATAGGTACACAGGTAGATAACTACCTGTAATTCATTGAAAGTGTTTGCGGACTGTTAAAACTTGACAACATGTTCACCATTGGGCAATTAACAAAATCCTTATCTTGCCCTAAAGTATTTAATATTTTTTTAATTATAATTAGTTAGGTACTTTAGATTAGAATGCAGTTGTATTAAGAATGTACAAGAATAGGCAAATTGTGATGATCAAAAGCTTGGTCAAATGTAGAGCGTCTTCCGCATTAGGTAATAATTAGTCAGCACCTTATCTTTCGACTTCAGTCTTCATAAAAATTATGGACTACCGTACGTATCATTCATAGATATCTATAAAAATATCACACTACACTAATTGTCCTAGACATTCTTAAGTAGAGCTACGATTAATTTAATGTTTGATTCAATACACTACCAGAAGCCAAAATGATTGTTGCAGGCGCGTTTAATTTGTATCCCGATTCGACAACCACTACACACAGGTAACGTCTACAGCGCAACTATTCCAAGATTCGTTCTTTTTAAAAAAACGAGTTCTGTCCAGTTTCACAATAAGTACATACGCTCCTACCTGCAGAGCGAGCCCTCAGAGTTAGAAGGCATTTCAAAACAAAGAAATGGAGTCCTTGCCCTCAGTGAGGGCCGAGTAGCCCTCGCTCACGGTTAGTCACAAAGGGCTGTGATTGCGAGGGGGCGCGGTGGCGCGGGCGCGGGCCGCGGGTCATCGACCGCGCGCCGGGGTGGCCGCCCCCGGCGTCCGCGCACGCTTGGCCGACGGTCTGTAACGTCCCTCATTCCTATACTAAGTATTTTATTAAAATCTAGAGTTCCGGTCGCATAAATCGCAGCTTAAAATATCCTCGTGGGGTGGCGAACAGCCCCACTTTGAACCAACGGCATGTGAACTCTAATGACTGATGTTTGATAGGTAAATTATGCTCTAGCGGCGCTACGTGGGAAAAATGTGATATTTAAATGAACCTTGCATATCGGTAAAATACATAGAAAATCAACTATGTCAGGCATTTGTTAATAGGAAAGTGGGTTTTGAGAGATATGCCAGAGAAACAGTTTCCATAAAACATTACAATATAATCGCGAAGAAGAAATCTGATACTCTTTGGTATTTTAAATCTGTTTGATCAATTACGTTATTTAAGTTTCCTGTCTATATACATAACTAATAGACATAAACAACGAATAGGTAAGTGAGTGAATAATATACCTACTTCTAATTATTATTTTGAGTACTGGTAACAGCAGCACTAGCTTTGATAATAACATACATCCAAGAGATTGGAAAGCAGCAACGACTCTTTCAGTTTATTAACTATCAGGATCTACAATAAGCTAATAACCTTTCCATAAAAGTTTATTTATCTTTAACTAATAATAATGGCTCTATTTAACACTGGAAATCAATAATGAGGGTCGTATAGAACTATGCTCATAACTTTTAATAGCGCTATATTAGCCAAAGACAATTAAATAACATTATTCTTTTTTCAAACCGGTCAGAAAGCAAAGCGGTCCCACAAATGCATGCAATTACGGCGGGCTATTTCGATATTGCTAATGCAGCTATTAGGTGGACAGATTCGCGATCGAATACTTCAGCTGGTGTATATATTGTTAGACTCGGTAGCTACCAGCTAACTACCCAATATAGCCCTGTATCCACCACTTACGGCTCGACACCGGATGTGACGGGGTGGTTTATTCTTGGCTGACGCCGCGCCGCTAAATTGGAAAATTTAACCTGGGTTTCTTGAAATTTGCAGTTTTAATAAAAAAAAAAATATTTGGAATATAACTTTCTGGACGATTTTATGCTTTTGAAAGAGATGACAAACAAATATTAAAACACAATAGATAAAGGTATGTAAGGGAAATGAGATATTTTCAATTTGCCCTAACCTTTCAGCACGGGTTACATCGGGCCTAGTCATACCACCCATTTTAAAACATTAAATAATTACGTGATTAAGGCAGGTTACATGAAATCAGTAGTATACAACACGTGAAAGTTTAAATTAAGTAAGTATACATTGAAACACGCTTTTGATAGACATAAATTTGGTGCCTAATTGTGATGAAATCACTAATACAAGAGAGGTTCTTGTATATAGACTCATTAGCTCTACCCTGCTGTAGCTACTCGTACTGCCTCGTACATTTACAATAAAATATTGCAGTTAAATTAGTGTAAAATTATGACCATAACTTCTAACTTCTAACCACTTTTACTTGGAGCAGCACGGAGTCTGGAAATGTGCCCGGTACGGCAATAGGCTCGCCCCTTATTACGTGGGTCTAAAGTATATCTGGCGAAAAGTGGGTGTAGAAATACACCTCTGCCTACCCCTTCGGGGATAAAAGGCGTGACGATATGTATGTATCAATCGGAAAGCGTCAAGCACCATATTGCTCTACATTTTTTTTAATTTAATGCTATAATTTTAAAGACCAAGTCATACTAAGTTCTTATGACCTACATATTTATAAGCATAATATTAAGTAATGAATGGCAAAAAATTGTTTGATGGTTATTAATGTAGCCAGGGAACCAGGTTCTTCTGAAATGATTATATAAGCAATCATCAACTACAGTTAAATGATACGATTTTTCAACGGTATACATAGACCACTTTGACTGTCTATTATAATTATGAAAAAGCTAGGTTCACATTATGAACGCAGCAGCCGCAACTGTATCGTAATTCCGGATGATTCTGTAGTAGGAAACTATGATAGAGCAATTTTCATAAGATTTTCATGAGATGCTGGTAAACTAAGTTCACATAATCTAAATTTTGATAATTACTGACTCTTTGTTTTGGGCAGTTTTGCCACTCTGTGGAAAAGCTGATATTCAGTCAAATCCTTTTAGATAAATACTTAAGTGGAATCCAGGCTGCAACTGGGATAACGCTAGGGCGATGATGACTGACTTTTTTGTTTTGGGCACAGCTGTTTAGAGTTATAAAGCATATTTTAAGAGATACTGGATTACTGCCGAAAGGCACGCAATATACTAGGTACATGTGTGTTTAAGTTGGTATTGCAAACGAAGAATCTACTCAAGAACAAAATGATGGGAGAATGGGTTCGATATGTATTTGTATTCCTACTAATTAGCGTAAAATTTATTAATACGCGCGATATAAATGAGTTTAGTAAAGAACATATTCAATATGGTTATCATCGTCCTAGCTTAGCGCTTACCTACAGCATGCCTTGATTTGCCGTTCGTAATAGGTAGGCAACGTTCAGCACTCTTTTTAGCGTTCATAGCGAGACTTGGCTTGCCAATCGTAACAGGTCGGCAAAGTTAAGCAACACTAGCACAGGTCGCCACTTAGATGGGTGACCGCGTGTGGCATTTACACCAGAGCGCTACCGTATTTCGGAGGGCACGTAAAGCTGTCGGTCCCGCGGTTCTTGTCACAGGATAAGAATCGTTAGGCCATGTCGGAGGCCTTCGGGCGGTCTGAAAACTCCGACACTAGAGTTGGCCACACACTCACACGAAAAATAAAGAAAGCACTTTTAGACAGGTCACTACTTGGATGGATGACTGCTTGCTGTGGTTTTCACATTAGAGCGCTAACGTAAAGCCGTCGGTCTTGATGATGGCTCAGAGCATGCATCGTTAGATACGCCATGACACAGACCTTCGGAGCATTTATGACGACGCTTCCTATGAGATGGCGATGTGGATTTTGTGGTCACTTCATCTTCTGTCTTCGTGTAGTGACCGATTAGTAATAGGTACAAAGTTGTCTGTTATATCTTTTTGAAGACGTTAGTTACGTATATTTAAGTGGTACCTGGGTGCTAAGTTTTTATAAAGCTTATAGCAAATCAGTCAAAATAACCCAGACCTTTACAAATAATTCATTATTCGCATTTCATTATCTTTGGTTTTGGGGTATCACTTTTTTGGTTTGGAAAGTAGGTATCATGAACTCGGCAGACAAGCAAAAAGTGCGTAGGTACCAACCGATTGCTGGTATTTGTTTGAACAGTCAGTCAAGGTGAAATGTGTTCATGTGAATGTGTGTGAATGTGAATAGTGCGTTTAATACATTGACCATTTATTGAATGCAGGTTTGCTATTAATGTTCCACAGGGTTCCATATTGACCAAAAGTACACGTAATATAATGATGGCACTGCGTCTCTTGACGAAAAATATGGGCACGACAATTAATTAGTGGGGAAACTCTTTGCGAGTGTCTCTCCGCAGGGCGGGCAGAGAGGGTATGTCGGACTCTCCGGGACAGAACCCGGGTTTACCGACTAAAACCACTACGATAGCCGCCTCAGCGCTCAAAAGAATGGAACACAGGGAACGCGGGTGTGCTGCTCCTGGGTCCCGTTACGCTTGTCCCGTAGTAGGGCTCAGTCTCTGGAAGGGCTAGGTTGGTAGTGCCCTCCCTTCGCTACCTCGTACTGTGCGAGTACAGTGGTTCCTCGGCTATCCGAGACCGCTGTCTTCTCAGGGTCATTCGTTTTCGGGCAGCCAAATTGCCATCTCTGATTGCCCACAGCCCTAAGGGAGAAGCAGGCTAGCGGTTTTGCCACCGCCACGACGCCACATGCGACTGCGAGCGGGATCGGCTTTCTCGCGATCCCACTCGGCGGCTTCCTTCTGGAGCATGACCGCTTCACAGAAGGAGACTACAGCGTCCCACCGGACATCTTCCGCCAACATGGCCTGAACGCTACCGCCGGCGGAGAAATAACCCCTCCAATAAGACTAAGACTCGCCGCTCGTATTCCCATGCAGGGCACTCGGAGAGCATATGCTGGGCGGAGTCCAGGTCACTGCCGCAGTGGTGGCATGCCGTCGTCGCCTCACGGCCGATTCGGTTCAAATACTCACCGAAACATCCGTGACCGGTGAGTATCTGAGTCAACCTAAACGTGACGCAGCCGCTTCTCCCCTTGAACCACGCTTCGAAGGCAGGGAATATTGCGCCAACGACGCGCTGGCGCATGCGCCGCGGCTCTGAGACTCGCGTGCAACAATTAATCAGCGCGCGCTGACACGCATTCCACCGAAGCTCCTCGAGCGTCTGGCTCGGCTCTTCCTCCATTCCACCTTCCGTGCGGAATCGACTCTCACGCAAAACTAGTGCTTCCGTCGGCCAGGATATCGAAGGGCGAGAGCCGCGCCAAAAGCGTGGCCGCCTCAAAATAACGCGCGCAACCCTAATGGCCGCCCCTCGCTGCAGGCTATTAAGGATAGCTCTGCAGCGGGAGGCGCTCGCCAGGCGGTCAGACTAGACGGGCACCCCATAGAGGGCCATGGAATGCATGACTCCACAGTAGAGGCGGCGGACCTCTTCTCTCCGGCCTCCGAGATTCAGGAGCAGCCTCTGAAGTGCCCCCGCAACCCGACGCACTCGGGCAAACGCACGAAGTGTTCCTCAAAGCCCCAGCGACTGTCAAGGGTGAGGCCCAAGTACTTCATGTACCGCCCCACGTCTACGACTGCATCATCTATTTTGATCGAAGGGCTGGGTGGTTCCATGCCATGGCGCAGGCATTGGAACCATAGTGGCGCGGTCTTGTGCGGTGCTAGCCGCAGGCCCAGTCGGCCGATGGCAGCGACGACACAGCACACACCCTATTCCGCAAGCAGCAGGGTTTCAGCGAAGCTAGCCGGGTCAGTACTAGTGTGTCATCAGCGTAACAGACTACACTGACCCCAGCGGGAGACCAATCCGCAGGACCGCCTCATACGCGAGGTTCCAAAGAAGTGGTCCGAGAACGGACCCTTGTGGAACCCCGCAGAATATCTGCCTCTTGACTGCGGCACCATCCCGACTCCTATAGCTTACGGAATGATTATTTAGATAGGCTCCTACAATCCTACGCAGGTAGGAAGGCACGTTGTGATGGAGTAGTGCCTCCTTAATTGCTTTCCACGGGGAGTTGAAAGCGTTGACCATGTCTAGGCTTACCGCCAATGCCACTCCACCCCCTCAGAGAGTTGACTCCGACTTGGAGCGGACGCGCTTAATAGCATTCAATGTCGAATGTCCCTGCCGGAAGCCAAACTGATTGTCACTCAGGTCGGGACCTACACCACTTAGATGATCATTGAGGCGGGCAACGATGACGCGCTCAAAAAGTTTGCCCACCTCGTCCAGCAAGCAGATGGGACAGAATGCCGAGGCAGACTCGTCGGTCCTGCCTTCCTTCAGTATCAGAATAAGATTGGCCTCCTTCCAGCTAATGGGGAACACTCCAGTACGGAGGCAACCGGTAAACAGCCGCCGCATCGTTTCACCCAAGACCGCGAGCGCCAACACCCAAGCCTTGCCCGGGATACCATCCGGACCCGGGCGGTGTTGCGAGTAGCGAGCCGCCGCACGGCTCGGTCTAACTCTCCTTCCGTCACCTCAAACTGGTTGTCCCATATCTGGTCCGACGGTGACGGAAGGCTCATGATGCTCAATGTATTCATGTAGCTTCGCAACAGCAATTTGCTTTTCAACAAAGTTAAACATAATTTACCTAGGTGCATAGGTGACCTATTTTGTGGCATTTATATGCCTTTCGGATGGTAAGTAGGAAAGGCGTCAATCTTGGTTTTTACACACAGTAATAGGCAGGCCACGTCTATATTCTTTCGAACGACATACAAAGTACGACCACAGGTACGACCGAGTCCGCTAAAACTGGCGACAGGCTTACACGAAATAAATGGGGAGTAGGTTTTGCAGCGCTTTCATCTATATGTAACTAAGTAAAATATTTAGCCTTGAATTTATTTTCTACCAAACTTGCATGTTAAATTGCATTTGGTAGAAATAAAATGACTCTGGTACTGCTGATAGAACTGTTATTGTGCACCCACTTAAGTAGGTATATCGCAAATAAATGATTTAATTCAGCACACGTCTGGTGTGATGATTGGTACATTAGTAGTTTTTTTAGCGAAACATCTTTTAAATACGTGATTACTAACATGGGAAAGGTCAGTGGTCATTATGAAATCGCTACGTAATATGCGGTTATGGCGATGTCGTTACAATACTTGCTAACAGTATTATAGTGTGTATATTAGACTAGTCGTGCGCCATGGTTGCATCTAGTCCATGAACCGCATCGCTGGCCTGTGCTAGCCATGCTTCTCGCATTAATTTTCTTTTTATTTAGTTGCCTTCCTTCCGCATGAAAGGGACTTTAAGTAATTAAGTATGTCTAACTAATCAGGAGTTTAGTATTGAGAGGAATTATAGGTACATCTAGGTATTTCCAGTAACTTCATATATTTGCGACTGCAAACTTATTCGGCAAAGGATCTGAATAATTTTGCGTACAAGGTAATGAAGGCGATACTACCCGCAAAGGTACAATTCAGATACAGATTAGCGCGTTCAAGCCTATTTTTTTCTTTTTTATAGATTTACGCCTGTATACCCGAAGGGTTAGGGAGAGGTGTAATATTTCACCCAAATTTCGCCATGAATTTTTAGGTTTGTCAAGAATACAAACTATTGACTATTATTATATTAGTACTAGAGGATGCCCGCATCTTTGTCCGAATCTGTGGGAACTTCTGAAAATCCTTTCTTAGTGCCCT
This sequence comes from Euclidia mi, assembly GCA_944739405.2. Taxonomy (NCBI): domain Eukaryota; kingdom Metazoa; phylum Arthropoda; class Insecta; order Lepidoptera; family Erebidae; genus Euclidia; species Euclidia mi. The sequence continues at coordinate 45,758,111 of OX123187.2, forward strand.
ACGGTCTACGGTCTCTACTTTTAATTGCCAAATAGTTGCCTGCGCCTATTAGTTTTGGCTGTATGCAAAAAATTATATATACAGATAGATGTGATTGTTTTAGAAGTAGCTGTGATTGAACATTGACAAGTGACGGGTACGACCCCCACCTGTTGCGAGCACGAGAGCCCCCCTCGCCGGAAGCAGGGAATTTGCATCACAATCGAATGTACCCTCGCCCGTCCATCCGCCCCGACGCATCGCTCCTGACCCCAATCGTAATCTTTCTACCGTAAATATTCATTTCCGGTCAATTTTCCAGTCATGGCGAAAATTTCTAAAAAGGTTTTCTAGTTCGGAAGGGCTTGGCGTGCTTCTTTTGTACACTTTTTGCGGATTCTATTTCTGTAGCTAATTCTACTTTTCTTTTATGTTTTTTTCTGCTATACATACCTAGGTACCTACATTTTAAGAACGGCTGTTTATACAAATTGAGAAGTCAGCGAAATTAACATATCATAATTAACGTACCTAATTTTATTTTCTGCGTGCTGCAATTGTTATTTGTTCAATAGATACAGAAGCCTAAGTATAAATAATATACTCACTGTATTGTGTAGTATTTAGTTAAATAGTGTTGTATTAGCACAGGTATGCGTTCCATGAGGTTAGTAGAGTGGCCGGTCGCTTATCGTGCCAGACCCTGCCGTGACCTTCTGACTATTGTAGGACACGTTCGCCCCTCGCGTCCTGCGTGATCTTTGTTCTGCTACGATTTCTATGTTCTAATCGCAAACTTGGCGCAAACCTTGGCGCCAACATTACTATGTAGCGGTATTGCAAATGTTTGCAATATAATGTGGCAAATACAGGACGGTCCTTAGCAAAATTGGTGCTGGTTGTCTATAATTTTTACAATAGGTTTACAAGATTTGTTATTGATATTAACAGGTGTGAGGTAAGAAGAAAATTAATATATTTTCATGTTACCCACATATTCAAATCTGTTTTTGACTTAAAAAATGGTAGTCATTTAGCAATAGGTATCATAGTAATATTATGCGTTTAGGTAGGTATGTTATGGGGTAAGTTACATACCTAAAGAATTTGGAACAAATAAAATTAAGAAACGAATTTTGCTTGGAACATGATTTTGTATAAAATACTAAATACTTCCTTGATCGCAAAACATTATTCAAATGATTCTAAATACAATACTAGTTATGTTATGTAAGTGTTCATAAGTACTCGCTTGTTTTTACACATAAATCAGCATGGCCTATGAAAAACAAGAAATATGAACTAATAAGACATAAATAATCACGCACTACGGAGCAGCGCGACGTGTAGGTCCATAGTACATAGTTACATGCTCTATCCTTATTTGATAGAGCAGTAGCAATTTTCTCGATGGTTTGGTTCACGTCATGTGTCATGACGGTGCCATCAAGTGTAATATAAAATTTTCCTGCGCGTCGGAGTGTGAGGGAGGCGCGTGGAGGCGCGGGGCGGTGGTGGCCGCGGCGCGGGGTGCGGCGGGGCGCGGGCGCGGGGCGCGGGGCGAGCTCAAGGCGCAGAGGGCGCGGCGGGCGGTGCGCACCCGCCGGGGCCTCTCGATCACCGCCCGCGCAGCCGCCGATTCGCCTGCACTGACGCCGTCGTCGCGAGGGCAACTCTCCGGGGGACTTTTCATTGTTCGCTTGACGTCACCCCGTTCCGTCTCTACTGCGCATTACCTAGGCACCACGAGTGAATAGGCCGCGCGACGCCGTCGGCCCAGATTCATTCATCAACTTACTTCCCTTCAAATCATCTCTAATAGTCAGTCGAGTACCGTGAAGCCCTTTCACTAATTAAACATTCCTACTTTTACGATGCGAGTGACGCTATAGTACCTGCTGAGAAGTAGGAAAATCTAACGGTGCAAAGAATGATGAGTGTGCCTTTCGGATGCACACGTGTGGGTTGCGTTTGCGCAAGGCGACTCCCAAACCGCGGCCGCAGGCGGCGCCGACCAGTGCGCCCACTGCGACGAACGACGCGACCACCAGAGAAAGGTGGAATTCATTCATGCGCTAATAGTACACCAGGTTATACAAATAACACGCAAAAAATCTGTGAAACCAAGTACTGATGGACTTATGTTGTATTTATTACTACGTTTAATGAAATAATATCTATGGTAATGAAATAAATTTCAACGCTTGACCTGTGTTGAACTCTATAGATGCCTTATTACAAAAAAATGTTCGACACACTTTTTAAGTAGGTACCTATCTAATTTATTAATCATTGAAGGTTATGAAATATACTTGTATTGTCCTAATATTATTTCCTTGTTTAAGGAAGCGTATGTTGCTATGTCACCTATAACGATGTAGAGTCCGATAGAGCGTGATTGCTGAATGTAGCGTCGTACATCTAAAACATAAACTTCCTACTTACCTTTTTATCATAGCGTGGTTACTTCAAAATTTAAAATATTGTAAGAATATTTGGGATAAATGAGTGTATATTCGTGGGGTCTCTCACCTGCGGTGCTTCGACGCCAATGGCTACACGTGGAACTGAACTTGCGCAACGCTTGCCTGCGCCCGCGCGTTACTTTCCTTACGGTCACTACCCTTCGCCGGGACATTCTATCTTCCATTACCCATCAAATTCCAACTGTACTCTTTCGTAACATTCTTCTCTTCTTTGAATCTACTATGATAAACGCGATTAATAGTTTGTGAGGATGGGTGGATGAATGATTTTTGTTGTTATTTATTACTGTTTCAGGCAAAAACTACTAAGCAGATTTTTATGCAACTTTGGAGAATGACACATAAGCTTACTTTTATTGCGATAAGCTACACCAACGCAGCTTTATTTTTTATTGACTGTATTTGATACAACAGACTAACTTGGCGACTAATAAAGATTCGCTGACCTGAAAACATATTAGAGATGTTCCAAAAGATATTTTTAATAAATATAAGGGGGTGATAATAAACAGTCTGGCATAAAGTGAAGGTCACGATTATCATACAATGGCAACAAAACGATCTGTATGTCGTGTCGCTGTCGGTGCGACTGCTGCGCACTGACGGAATATTTGTTATGCAACTTATTCAAATACTAAGCTTCTCACACGCTTTACTTCTTATAAATAAAATATTACGGTACTTTGATATATCGAAAGCTACCCGAACAATGCCCTTTATTTATACTTTTAAATCCATAGTGATAAGGTTTTCTCTATGATATTATTCCAAATTATGGCAGCCGAGATGCGAAGATCATTAAAATAAATTAATTCGAAACATCTACATAAGAAAACACTAACGTCTTATTAAATTGGATGAGACAACTCGTACACCTGTGAGCTTGCACGATCAGACAGACAATAAGAAACGATCGTGTATTAGAAACACGCAATGGAACAAAGACTTGGGTGTAGTCAAAGAAAAATGTAAGTACTGATCACAGTCATGCGACAGAAATCGTTCTACATAAGTTGTAGAGCCTGCAAAAACTCCACAAAATGAGATGAGATGAGCCGCTCTTTTATTTGCTTAGAGTATGTAATATACCTTCTATAGATAGATGTACTATAAGGTAGGAAAATTAAGCTAAAAACATACAGATTGAAACACATTTTTAATTCAGGTCGAATATGTCAGAGCGTTAGATAACTGATCGCGTCGTAGCATCTTTAGGAAGAGATGTCGAATTATATTGAATCACTGCCTACCGGTTCAAACTGGGAATCCAGACTACATAGAAACTAACTCAAACATCGAACACATTATCACAATCAGTCCAGTGGTTTAGGTGAAGTTCAGTGACATATGTATGTATACACGTAAGCACAGTAGACTTATATCGGTATAAAATCTTATGCAAATGGACAAAAATACACAAAGCACGTGTATTCTTGTCCATTTGCATAACACTGTACCGAAGCTCTAAAGAGAGTAATTATGTAAGAGAAGACACATACTGACACTAGATAGCCTATCTTAAGAGATTACATTACCTGCGAGATGTAGACTCTTCCGGGCATTAAGACGGATATTTTGTCCCAAAATCCAAATTATAAAAATCACCGACACGCGTGTCGCGTGTGGGTCGTTGACCCCATGTGGAACCACCCTGATTTCACATCGTTTGTCTCTTTCCGGCTTATGAGTGATTGCTATTGCGGTACTCTTCACACCGTTCATTCTCACGTGCGCGCACGCTGCACTATGTCGCACGCGGCGCCTATCAAAAAGTTCTATTCCGTCTCTAGGATAGATGTTATGCATTTAACATATTATTTGAAACGTATACATTTTCCTATATGACCATACTCAGTGTGTTTATCAACTAGTCTAAGCCTATAAGACACATCCAGTTCAACGATACGAATATATTTTATTATGTATTTTCACAGTAATTTTAGTGTAATTATAACGTGTCAGCTTTTTAGAGCGTATTGTTTATGAGCTGCAAAATATCTTGTAGATGGTCGCACAAAAATAAAAAAATATATGAATGTTATATTTGCATAGACTTTCAAAATTCGCACGTACCTATTTAAGAGACTCTACATTGGCATTTACACAAAATAATACTACAGAAATTACTATTAGTTTATGGATAGAAGTCTTTAGCGACATTTTATAAAATGTAGGTAGGTACGTATAAGTTTGGTACTAAGACTACAATTGACAATGGTCAAAAGTAAAGAACAAAAAAATGCTTGAGTACCAGTACCTACATTCATTACAAATTCGCGCTTAGCAAAGGCTACGTCCACGTGTTTCGTAACAAGTGCGTTGACCACTTTATTACTAGAACTACACACGACAAACCACCAGTTAAATACGTTTTGGTAATTAAGGACTTGAAGTTATGGAGGAGATAAATATCTTTAAATGAATATTTTACTCTGAAGTATCATTTGGGAGTAAAGAAATATGGACATGACTGTAACATTTTTTACATCATACATAGAGAAAGACAAACTTTATCGCTAGATGTAACGCCCAGTTGTTTCAATATTTCTATCCATGGATTTGACTACTAGAGAGATACATATAGTCATCATCATCATCAGCCCCTTACAGTCCACTGCTGGACTAGGCCTCTCCTTTGAAAGGAGGAATTGGCCTACTATAAAACGCTGGACAAACAGGTTGATATAGGGTTTGTTTTAAGTTTTCCTTCTCTTACAGTGCTCTGTTCTCTGCATAGTATGGTCCCTCTGTCGGCTCTTACGACACCCATGGGATGATATGCGGTGGTGACATTGCGTATTCTTAATCCGTCACCACACGGACAGAAACATATAGTACTAGCTATAAGAGAGATACACATACTACTTAAAGCTATAAGTAGAGTTGTAAATATTCTCGTATTATGTATAGAATGAATATGTAATAAAACGTGACTCTATTGACGAATTCACTCGTAGGACATATTCATGATATAATACCACTATAGGATTGAATTAGATCAGCCTACCCGAATAAAAAATGTAGAGGAAAGGTACCTATCATGGAATATGTTCTTAATATGGAAAACGTTGTATTCTAAGACTAATCGCAGCGAATATTCCAAAATTTGTTTAAGTAGAGTAAAGGTAAAAATTATGGACTAGGTACATCCAAAACGAATTTTATATTATCAAATTCCAAAATTTTGGCATATCCAGGGCACTTAGGTTTGAAAATATATTGGTATTCCACATGGGGGACGTATTTCATAATTGGCACTTTTCTCTCTATGTTTCTAGACAGCAAAATCTGCTGCTAACACAAGTGTTAGCTACATATAATGATTTGTAGGCTCGGTATACTCAACATCATAGTAAACTTACAGTTTTTGCGATTCTACGAGGTATATATACTAAAGACTAGGTAAAGAACTAGCCAAGCGTTGTGGTCGTGACTGGCATTTGTGCGTTGCTTACTTACAAACTTACTTATCACTGTTACCGCGTATGTTATGGATGAACCGAAGTACTTCGAGTTAATCAGCGATGCGGAAACATGATTTTATCATAAAGCCTTTACTAGTCCACTGCTGGACATAAGCTTCTCCTAATGTGCATCACAATAGCACTGTGAGACAATAGCAGGATTTGGTTTACTATACCACGCTCGTCAGCCGGATTGGTATAGGGTTTGCATTGAGGTTTCCGTCTCTTTTCAAAGATACTAGTAATATTAAACCTTTTTGCCCCAAAATGTTAGAATGGAAAGTCACATTTGGTTAATTATGCCTTTTATACGTAATATTAATGATTTTACAATATTTTTTAAGTTAGGTTGAAATGGAAAATGTAGATTATTGTATAAATACAGTTAAAATAACAATAAAATAAGTAAATCATCTTATAGAGTTCATATAGACGCTACTATTTCCATTCATACATTTTCTATAACTTCAATACCGTAATTTATTTTTGACGAAAACTAAGAAAAATTTTCAACTCGATTTACTCCTCATTAACAAAATGTTAGTTGTGCCTTTTTACGTTATGACGGCATTAGGTACTTGCCTCGTGTATTTTCTTTAGTCACCTCTTACAAACCCACGGAATCAAATTGGATGGAGAAACTTTGTATTCTTAATCTGCCACTACACGGAGATCGTAACAACCAAAGCAAATTCATGTATCAAGTTAGCTACAGAATCTGCGTCGAGAGTCCGTTGTATCTCATTCACATTAGCGTCGCCGTAGCATAGCTCTACCTGTAGATCTGAACGATAATTTCGCATGAATAGACATGTTTCCTTACACTTATTACTGTTGTGGAGGTCAATACGCAAGGTATTGAAGCAACAATCATGAAACTTCAGTAAATTGATAGTCCATTGTAGGTAGATAGATACATATATATGCCAGCCCCACCTAAATATGCCAGCATCTATGGAATATGGATGGAGGAGGATTTTACGAAATAATGAATTTTATGAACCAATTTTGATGTAATTTTGTATGCAGATAGTTGAAAACCAATAGGGCATAGGCCATTTCGTAGGTACTTCAATAATCTGCATCTAAGAGGCTGCAATGGTGGATAAAAGTTTTTATCTATATTTGGTAGACACTTATTTAATTTTGTAGTCTAGTTTTCATCATCATCATCATCATCCACAGCCTGACTTTGTCCACTGCTGAACATAGGCCTCTCTTTGTTGATGCCATAGTTTTACAAATAATATATTTTGTATCGACATACAACGCGGACGAAACCGCGAGCAAAAGCTAGTGTTCTATATTTTTTTGTTTCAATTGTACCTTTTGAATGTATTTCGCGATAGCGTTATAATGGCTGCAGAGTGTTTATCAGATCAGTTATTAACGTGCGTCGCGTGTAGCATGCTCGACGTAGGTATATTCTCTATTCATTGAATCTCAGTTTTACTCGCAACAATTATAAAAGTAGGAGATAAGGAAACACTTTTTCTAACGTTTACTTGTCAGTATCATGCTTTTTAATTTATTTGCCCGCCTGGGGCTCTGTGAACGCATTTTGTACCGCTACGCGACGGTCCCGGTTCAATTCGACAACGTTAACTTTGTGTATTCCGAAGTAATTTACTTAAGCTGAGAACAATCAAAATAAAAGCAATTATAAAGATAACATCAATTTCACATTGTTATGTATGTATATTAAGTTTAGTTATTATTTTACCTTTGTAGTCTTTAATATTTTCGCTAACAAAACAAAGCAATGATAAATAACTCCTTAACGGCGATTTAATGCATGAAATGTTCCCTCAGGCAGTGGGCATATTTTACCGTACTTTCCTCCTATAGGTACCTACCTATTTTGACGAACATGTCAAACAATCTATCTGGTCAGAAATCTCTACGTGGCAATTATTATATGCATTTTTAGTAGGTAATGCTATGGAATAAGTATGGTTATTAAGATTAGAGCGATTCTCAGTACAAAACAAGGACTAAATATAATAATAGGATTAATTCTTAGATTTCACTACACCATTATACATAATAATATACAGCTCTTCACAAATAAAGCTACATTAAGTATACGTTAATGGATTTGCACTTGTCTTCTATTAAATTAATTATGGTAAGGTAAAATAACAAATGAGATGTTGGCGAGCTACAAATGATTAACTAATGAGATATCAATGTTAATAAATAATACCGCTTAATCTACAATTTTATTAGCAATTCCAGTTTTTTATTCCGTGATGTTTAACATTTCACGCCCTTCCGTTTGATCTTCGAGATAATATTTAAATATAATTTCGGAACTTTACAATGTACATTTTTATGTTTTTGTTTCATTAATTGAAGGCATGCCAATACCGCTCCTATTTAATCTTTTTAATTCAAATATTTGAAAAGAACTTTTTATGTAAAATACTAGAACTAGTACAACATTTTTTGCGAAGATTATTTTTATCGCTAGATTCTATTATACTTAAACGAATTTTAAAATGCTTTTATTTTTTAATAAATTATACAAAGAAGCGCTTTGCGCTAGATAGCCAGTGTAGCCTTATAACAAATGAGGTAGGTAGGCGTCGTCGCCTCTCAAGGTCTCACGTCGTGATGGTGGTAGCGCAGATTATCTCTATTTACATGTATACGTACAACATAGTAGCTATACACGACTAGCCAGGTACTATCACACATACATCGCTCGACGTCTCGTATCCTCCGTCCCTTTGATCAACACGCCGAATCGTAAAATGGCTATAAAACCTAACTAAAATCAAATTGCTTATGCTCACCTAGAGCTACGTTCAGTTTACAAGAGAAATTAAGGTTTCGTACGGAGCTTTTAGTAGCTCTAAGAAAATTCATATGCACGCGAAAGTCATATAAAATCTTAGAGAAATGAATGTTGTTGTCTGATTTTACTACTTCATGAAACATTGTGAAATTATGACATATACGTACCTACGTGGATATTCTTGGGTATGTTACGTATTATTAGTTCTACAATAATAATATTTCATTTGGTTTTTTCGTTATGCGATAGTCTGTAAAGACACAAAGGCTATCTTAATTTGACACGCGCCAAATGTAAGAGACTAAAAGGTAGGTAGGTACCTATTGAATTTTGCTCTATACGATTATTTCAGTGAAATAAGCAACATGAATGGTATTGTGGTGATTTACGGTGTTTCATATTTCAGGCGTAGTAGTTTTGCTATCTATGAAAGCAAGATATTAAAATGTAGTAAATAGCCTATTGGTACGCTCGATCGAGTTCCTGGAGAGTTCTCTCTTTGTAGAGCCGAGGTGTTCGGTTCGATAGATGGAGAAATATAAAAGCGATCGATCAGCGCTTCATATAGTGATTCGCCTATTGTTCCCACAAGGAATTAGCATTGCCATTGAACGTTTACATGCTACCAGGCGCATGTGCACGCTTCCAATCATCGCTAACGAGTCCAAGAAATTAATGTGACTCTATTTAACCGAGAAAATGGAACCTACAAATAATATGAAGAATAATTGTGAGTTATTTTGGTATTGAAGTTATTATTCATGCATTTTAAGGGGAGAATCCAGTACATAAAAAAGAAACAGTTGTTGATTAGATAAACAATATAAGAGATGATAATTTTATCTAAAGTGTAAGAAAATGATTAGGTACGTAGAGCTCGAGACTGTGATGTACATTCAGACATAATGTATAAATCGAATTATGTATTGTTTATTATAAGACACGATACTTATTTAGTTAGTATTATCTAATTTTATTACTTGATTAAATAATATTCTGTATTTATTCTCTTTCAATATGCTTGAAAGTTAATTTGTTAATGTTTATATTTAGGTGTAAAACGGGTACCTATAACAATTAATTTTATATCTAATTATGATATAAGTAGGTAACTGAATAATATACTCATCCAAGCTTACATCCAATAAAGATAAAAGAGACATAAAACTAAGATATTAGTGACATAGTAATCGAATAGGGTGCGTCGAAGTCGCAATTAAGTCAACCTTGGCGGCAACATTTCAATACTCAAGTGTTCACGGCATAATATTTTTACATCGATGGCGGCGGGCGGTGCGGGCGCGGCGGCAAGTGGGAGCAATCCTCCGAAGCGCTGACCTTGCCGCGTGGGAGCCACGCTAGAAATCGGCCCCGTGCGCTTACGCAATCTCAACCACTCGGCAGTCGGGCGCGCGCCTCCACGATCACAACTTCGCACCGCGCTGCACACCGAAGCGCTCTGCGTTCACCCAGCCTCGCCTTATACCGATTGCCGATATCCTCCATATATGCACACAATATCATATCCACACTATTCGACTGTACCTAATAATATCGCACATGATTAGCCACAGCCTCGCTGTATGCCGATATCCTCCATACAATATCATATCTACACTTTATTCGACTGTACCCAATAGTATCGCACATAATTTGCCACAGCCTCGCTGTATACCAATATCTTCCATACACTCACACAATATCATATCTACACTATATTCGACTGTACTCAATGATATCGAACATGATTAGCCATTCGTCTATACATGTTATCCTCGGTTGATGTAACCATGCATCCTCCGAGCCACATGGTCATACATACTACGTAGAAGACTACGACAAGCGTTGCATAAATTATAAAATCGTTTTATATAATGTCCCGGTAATATTCACACAAATGTCATAATCGTAGTAGTTATCAAATGATGATTATTTTATAGCTAGATTACTAATTAGGTACCTGTATAATATATTATGCAACTTAGAAAAAGCAGAAATAACTTACCTACTTGTTTGAAATCCTATTTTCTGAATGAAACATAGTTTGATATCAGATCTACTATCACCATCATATTGTTATAGATAGGTATGTGACTCTTCGTTTTAATTGACAGGTATCGTAACATCCGTATCTAAATATGGTTTTTTGAATTTAACTAAGTAGAATATGCAGAACCCTTAGTAACAGCCCAGGAAAAAAACAATCTTGTAGTGAAAATCTTTAAATGGAGGTGGCGTGTACCGGATATCATTTAAGGTTAATTGATTCACCGTCAAAAGTTGAGCTTTCGTGAGATGGAATTAGTGATGAGTCGAGTGGTAACGGGACATCGCTCGCTAACGGCTGCTGTTGGGGTCTGCACCGCTGCTGCCCTATTCACTACCACTCGAATAGATCATTCGAGTCAAGAGATGCGACGTCTTGCTCGCACTCGCAATAAACGTACGGAAAAGCGCAAGACGTAGCGAACAAGAAGTGTAAGTTCAGAATAAGAGATTGGAGCCGCGCGCCGACACATTGCGCACCGACAGGTGTCCCTGATTGTGCGACTGCGGCCGATAAATGTGAGAAGACATGCCTTATCAAGATACTATCAGCATTCTAGATGTTTACAATCGACAGTATTGGGTAATCATTTCGCTAAGTCTTTTATGGCTAACCATTTAAGCTAAATTAAGGCCTATTAATGTCGTCTTCACGTCCTTTTTGCATTAGTCATCGATTGAGTTCATTATGAAAAATATGATTAGCGCTGTCAAGTTTCGTAATTAGTAACAATACTGGTATAATAATGACGATGTAATGGATTTACAGTTAACGACTGTAATATTTTAATTTGCAGTGATGTACATTTATGTTGATGACGTCATTGTGTGCGTTAATGGCGAGTGAAATAATAAGGTTAGTGTTGGCAGTATGCTCACCCACTAACCCTTCTCGGAAATGGGAGTTGTTCGAGCAGGAATCAGCCGCTCCCTTCGCTCCACACCGTTGACACACATGCCAAGAATCCATCGATTTCAAGTATGACTAACGACACCGCAGTTTATTCCGACTTGAGGTTTATTCCATAAGCACTGGATTATTAATTTAGCTACAGGAAAATGATTTACTACTTTAATGATATTATTTGCTCTTTGCAACCAGTAAGCACTGTGTACGTAGGTCGTATAATGCATATTATATCAGACATTTTATACGATATTGTATTTCAATACTTTTGTACGAACAGAATCATAAATGTGCGTGCTTTATATTTCGGAAAAAACATTAATTTATAGTTTATTTACAGTTACCGTACAGATATTTCAGCTGCTACAAGTAGGTACAGCAATTTTGTAGTAAAATTGATTAGTTTTAATCGATCTTTATGTATATTCAATCAAACTTCCAAGTCAAAACACATGTATGTTAATGCCTGCGATTAATTACCATCGAGCTGGGCGATATAAAGAATTGAGTTTTAAATAAATTTACTTACTGATTTTGCCTCTGAAAGATTTAGGGCTAGTCTGACCACTGTTTTACATTCTGTGGGTGTTGAAAGACTGTAAGAGGTGAAGTAGGAAAGTACACGAAGCAAATTGTATTTGGCGGAAGAGACGGCAAACTTGACACATTCCGAACCATCTGGCCAGCGTGATAAAGTAAGCCAAGTTCTTCTGTTGTTTCAAGTAGATATCATCATCATCAAGAAGTAGAGGCATATGTCCAGCAGTGGACAGAAGTACATAGTAGGTAAGTACACAGTTACAGATACTCAAGCTTTTTTCGTCAACGAATTAATAACCATGAATGTCCACGAACAGTCTAAAATATAAGTTCTAACCTCGAGATTCTAGGATCTAAGCCTGAGTTAAAATCTTAAACTTTCCGTTGGCAGCCCTCAAAGCTTGGCTACGGGACACTTTCGTCAGTTCGCAGCAAAATGTATAGCTGCCGTGAGATATCTAACAGTACACGGCGAAAATTGAGCGTCCGAATCGAGTCATTGAACCGAAACCCGACCGTTAGACGCACCGATTCTAGCAGGACGGGCCCTTCTACCTACACCTACTTACTGCACGCGATATTTTTAGGGATCCACAGATGCACATATCACATTGAATTCTATAGAATGAGATGTTTTTAACTCCCAATTTCATAGTACCTTTACATCGCTTTGGGCCTCCGTTTACACTTTGAAACGTGTGCTATATGGAGAGTATATTAGGTCGTATTTGATATGATCTGACTGGAATTGATGTATTTTAACAAAATGCATCAATTCCATTTATATCCTGATCATATAGGTACGTTTTCTTATAATGATATGCACAGCATTGTCTAGACTATATAAAACATGACACCTAGACTCTGTAAATACATTTAGCTAAGTGCAATATTAAGTTAGCTAAGTACAATATTAAGTTGAAATCTAACCTAACACAACCTACCTAGCACAATAAATATTGAAATAAACGCTTTCACTGTATTGTGTTATAATTGTATTAGTTTTATTAACTCAATTGAAATGCAATACATACCTATTGTATTGAACATATTGGCTGAGGATTAAATTGACAAAGAAAGTTTAATTTCATGGAGCTTCAGAAATTACTGAACGAAAGCCTAAGATGCGAATTAATAATAATAAACTCGGAGAAGTTGACTTTAAGTACTTTGTAATAAAATGTCTTCACGTTTGTAGCAATGCAATATTGGTAAGACGATATCCCATTTCATGGTGAATAAGAATGTGCACACACGTCTGTGTTAGAAAGCCGAAGGATTTCTTTTTGTTCGTAGCTTTTACCACTCTCGTAGTTTTAACAGTTACCGCCGACCGTTCGCTGTTGCCGTTACAGCAAATCTGCTTATTCATTGGACACTCGAACACCCAAAGTTGAGAAAAGAGGCTATTATACGAAATAGAACTTGCATGCTACATGTTGGCACCGTTACTTGTGGCTTACCCTACTAGCACTGGTATGGTATCGTAAACGATTTTATCGAAAAATAAATAGTAATAATAGCCGAAGATAAATGTACCTAGCATCTTACCTTTAGTTTCAATCCTTACGTAAACTAATTAAACTTCATCTTTGAAAGCATCTTTCTATCTACAAGTTAAACTTAATCAGAAAACTTATTTTAAGTTAAAGAAATATTTAAATACAATTTCTGGTCGCCTATTGTCCGCAAATATATTATTATCTTCAAAGTACTTATTTTTTATGATTTTCCTTGTAGGTAGTGGTTGTATCAGCGAAAGTTATTCAATTATATTATTATATTGTGGCACAGTGGATACATTGATAAAAACGAAGCAATACAAAATAATTGAAACGAGAGGAGAGAAAAAATCCAACGAAAGTAAACTAAATCAGCTGCCTGAAGCTGAAAGCATACATTTGTACGTGTGAGTGCTCATTCAGAAATGATTAACGAAGCAGGTGGATAACTAGATACACATCAACAAAACTATAATGTACGTAATAAAAATTACTTTCAATGAGTTGTAGGAACTATTATTGTCTCATTTCGAATCATATCTGAATGTGCTGTACCTATGTAAAATGTTGTGGAGTCTGTTTTCGATGTTCGCATCTTATGAAGCTAATTATTCAGATTGTTCTCGATCTCAAGTAACGCAGATCAGAAAGAAATAAGTATGCTTACAATTTCTGGAATTCAATGTGTACAAAGCAGGCTTTTCTTCTTCATTTTATTTAATAAAGATTTGAATAGTTTGGATGTATTTTCGTCACACCCCAAGAACGCTTGACTGGCAAAACGTGCCACCTTTATTCCAGGCCGTGTTTGTTATTAGAGGGAAAGTGTGTTGGCAAGCTTTTATGCATCAGCCGCGCCGCCTGAAACTGGGTCAGCTGGCTGTAAGGACTTCAGCTAACACGGGCACGATGACCTAGGTCAGGTCACTACTGAATTATAGCTCTCGCTCTGTCCAATCGATACAACTGACTTACATCAGCCAGGTGCATTAATTCATTTCTAGGCGCGGCGAAATTGTACTTATATTTATGTAAAGGGTCGCAATCTCGTAAATATTTAAAAATGAAGGCAGAATGGTACTTATTCCAGAATGCATGGGCATAACAAGGTGATGATTACGATCATAATTGAAACTTTATGCTTTGCTTACTTCAGGTGCTTTAGGTGAGGGGAAGTGAGTTTATTTCTTTGAATTTAATTGACTTTTAATCACGCAAATTTGAATGTAATATATACATGATCATTTCTGTCGTACGTTGACGTAGCAGAATGTTGGGGATTGGAAGACATGTGGATGGGTAACCGTGACTAGAATTTAAAAACGGATGAATAACAATGCACACCTATAATACAATGGCGGGCGTAATTCTTATATCATCGACAGACGTGACACTCTGGTGCACTCAAGAAATTTCGGTATCTGGTACAAATTTTATAATTATTGTTAATTTATGTTACTTTGTATATTCGCAGTAATATACCTAAACGTTCTGTGACACTCATGTGTCGTGATATCAGTGTTACAGGTACAAATCGAGATTTGGATCGAACTTTATGTATATCCATAAATTATTTTTGCTGCCTTATCTTTTAACCCATTGAAGATTTTGATATATAGTAACATATCCAAAGTATTATATATATACCTGGTATAATACATACAAAAATTACTTAGTGCTGATTAGTAAATTCGTAGAAAAATAACATGTAAGTAGGTAAATTGTCTTTAATAAAAATTACCAAATTTAACGATCTAGGTATGAGCTTTCAGCGTCAGTAAAATATGTTTGCCGCACCCGGGTTTACTGGTAACTATACAACATAGGTACACCTAATTTAATAAGTTTACTATAAATTAGCGATACTTATGCGTTTACGAAAATCAAGCTTACACTACATGGAAACCGATCTGGCCGATCTAACGTAGGTTGCAGGACAATTTATGATACTCATTGTATAAAAAATGCAAACAATACAATTTTCTGCTTTTACTGTTTGCAATAAATATTATGCTGGGAGCAAGGAGTTATTTTGTACGAGCGAGTGTGCGTAAATTTTCAGCTTGCAATATTTATACGAAAAATAAACTTTAGTAAGATGTAAACATTATTCCGAAAATACACAACGGCTAGGTAAGGGTGCACAGGAAACCACAGCTTGCGTCTGTATTTTTATACTAAAGTTTCTGGGTTCGCGCCAAAACTCATAGAATCCAAAAGTTGTTCGCTACGATGGAGCTACAGTACAGTAGCAGGAAAATAAAGGAATGCGCTCTCATAATAGCACTGATAAATAATTTTAGTTTGTACATATAGCATAGTAACATTAGTAACATAAAAATGAGGTATTTCCAGTGATAAAGTACTGATTGACACACAACAGCAGTGGTGGTATCTCGCGCAATGTGACGCGGATCTGTCCGCAGCGCAGAGGGAGTGTCGATGATAACGATTGCGTACTCGTCCAATCCACAGATTAGCATTTCAGGTCCCATTACATATTATTTTGTAATAAGTAATAAACATATTTGTGTATCACACTTTCCTGAAAAAATATCCTAATAAGTATCCTTTTTTTTTTCAAAGGAGATCATCTTAATACAAGTGGCTGCGCTCCTGTATCGTTCTCCTTCGTAGTAATGCATTACACTCAGGAATCAGTTGTCGTGTTTTCCACGATTCACTTTTGAAACTTTCTAACCCTGTGCCGGAGTGTAGCGGCAGGGAGGGGCGCGCGCGGGTGCCAGAGAGAGGGTACCGACCTCATTGCCCATTGCCACTCCTCCCGCCGAGGCGGCAGGCCATTTTTATTAAAAATACTTCCGAGTAACATCGCGCGCGGATTTTTTTTTCATGTCCTGAAATCCCTCGAATAAAATGTTCGAAAAGTACGGAAGAAATTCAAAGTGGTTAATAGCTTAATAAAAATTAACGAATATATTTTTTCGAACATTGCAAATTAATTTGAAGAAACATTGGTGTTTGTTTAAGTGAATTTGAAACTTAAAAAATACAAGTGCGCCCTGAGATCTATTTTCCGTGCGGACTCGGGTGGGTTCGGTTGCGAAAAGTGGCGGCACTCGGCCATCATCGGCGGCAGTCGCCGCTAAGAGGGCGTCCATACAACCCCGCCCGTGTGGAACAGAGACAGAAAACGCTGCTGACATGGCGACAACACGAATGGATTGATGTTTTTCACGTGGAAAACTCATCCCTTGAAAATATCTATGATAAGGTAGGTAGATACAGATGATTATGACAATGATATCATAAAATTTTGTTGTAACGGTGAATTTATTTGCTCTTTTTTCTCCAGACACATTTTTAGATCATTGAAAATGACTTTAGACATAATTGTAATGGTTTAGGCGGTCAGTCCTTGGAGGGTTTATATAGGCATTTTTTTTGTACAAACCATCAACATTCGTGTTTATTAGTAGGTAGTGATTAATTAATAGTTGAATAATAAATTTGCCTTCAGTAAAATATAATAAAAATTGCTGCATTCGACCATCCGGCTCAGCCGGCATCGTCCCTATTTTCATCCTCAGCCCGAATAAAGTAAATCAAAAATCAAAAGTTATATTCAGTAAAATAAAAGTAAAGTAGGCACATAGGCAAATGTTCTAAAGGCGAGCTCACTGTGATAAATCCTATACGAAAAGCATAGTATCCTGTCAGGGTGATGGTCGTGGTGAGAGAGGAAATCAATAAATTTCAATAAATCAATATTTTACCGTGCACCCTGCGCTGAATATATCCGCTGCCGCCATTTCGATGATGACGGCGTATTTTTTGTGAGAGATATTCGAGTCGCGGAGCGAGTCGGTGTTCGTCGCGCGGGGTTGCGGGCTGCGGCCGTCAGTCGTCGGGTGAGCGGGGTGCGACGTAAACGCGGACTCGGACTATGGCGGAAGGGCTGATCCTCATTCCCATAAAAGGGTCGAGTTGATTGTGGTGCAGATACGTGTGGTACGTTCCCTTACATTAGTGCAGTGATATAATTATTCTCAAACGGTGCTTATCTCGACGTATCGGTTGAATTAATGTGGATATCAGAGGTAATAATGCCATTGTGATGACGTAATGTAACGCGCTCGACTGGGTGCGTAGTAATAATTCGAGCGCCCGTTTATACCGCGATAACGTTTGTGGTCAGCACCTGTGGATGTGGAGCAAATGTTCGTGTTTTTGTAGCTTTCAAATTATTTCCAGACGATTCCAATTGGATTCTGATTGGAGTGTGTATAAAGTACGATCGTTAGTTGTGGGAAATAGGAAAGATTGTAGTTACGATGTATATAAAGTAGATGGCAGTAAGATGTTATAATATTTAGTGTTTAGCTTGGCTGCAGTGGCAGTGCCTATATGAGTCTGTTTGGTACTGCAGTGCGGTCGGCGATGCGATGCACGGAGTCGGGCTCCTTCACGCCGCTAGGCTAACGCGCCCTCGATTTTTTTAACCTTGATTAAATTGTGTAGCTCTATTGGATTCATTCACAACCTGGTAGAAATAAACTGGATATGCTATCAGTGTGATCGTAATTTAGGATGCTGCAGATGTTGACATTGTTTGATGCTATCATCATGTCTTTATTTTTTAAGATGACTTGTCTTATTATGCCTTGTCGCGTTTTATTATGTTGACAGTTTCAAAACATTGAATGATACAACTTACAACACGGTGATAAATAATTATACGATAATTATTAAAAATATATGATATAAATTATTATAATGTACCTATAGGTAAGTTTCATTCAATACTACGTATTTAATAGGTACTACTAGGTACATACTTATTAATATTATTACGACGAAGAAATGAATTGATTAAACAATTCTTATTTTTATACTTACCACAATAATAGCTAACGTTCACGACTAAATAAATATTAAAAACTAGTCGACGCCAGCGGCTTCGCACGCACATATTTTCGAATTTTCCGTTTTGCCTGATCCCGTCGGAATTTCAGGCAATCCCGTCTTAGTGCACCCCTACGGTCCCCAAAGAACATAAATGCTAAATTTCAGCTTCTTGCGCCGAGTAGTTTCGGCTGTAGCTTGTCTGTCAGTCAGTCAGTAACGCAGGGATTTTATATATTATACAGATATTACACATAATTCATTTCAAATCTTAGGTTAAGTACCTATATTTCAATGTGTAGATATTCCTGAAAAATATACATTGGCCAACGTGTCTACCTAATAGCCGAGATCTTTAAATAATTAATCATATCCAAAATATCACACTCTTATCAAAAATAATTATATTAATGCCACGGCAACCTCATTAATTTTGTATCCTAGACTTCCAACGAGTTTTAATAGTGTTGGTAGTTAAACCTATTTCTCTATAGCAACTATGTTCTAAGCTTATCTGGGTTTTCGAACGGTTATTCTCAGAATTAAGTAATACTATATTAACTGATGTTTAGGCAAATGTGCACCCACACAAATATCCATAAATCATCCAATTG
Source organism: Euclidia mi (assembly GCA_944739405.2). Taxonomy (NCBI): domain Eukaryota; kingdom Metazoa; phylum Arthropoda; class Insecta; order Lepidoptera; family Erebidae; genus Euclidia; species Euclidia mi. The sequence goes on from OX123187.2 coordinate 45,777,315, forward strand.
CACAATCAGGCAGCATATAGGTATATTATACTTAGACTTCTCGCCTGTACACGTTCATTATTTTAAGATATTGCATAACGGAGTAGATCCAACAAGTAAATAATATCTCATTCAGATAAAAAAATTGTGAAGCGCACAGATATTGCGTGAATTCCCTCCGAGGATAATAGCGTGACAGAGACAAGCGTTAATGCACACAAATACTGTAATCACATAAGCAGACTACCTAATTACTTTTAATAGACACGAAAGCAGCGAAATCATGACGATCCTCAACTTTCTGTTTTAACAATAAATTAATATGACGCCGCTTCACCAATATCCATCATATTAATGTGTTTGTGTGATGTAATACTAAAACAATGATTGTTATCTCGTTACAGGTCCCCCTGCGCCCGTCACACATACTGCACTAAACACTATGAAACATATAAATTGAAAATGGCTTTTAAAAAGTAAACATTATCTATTGTTGACGTTTTGTTGTATTGTTCATGGAACAAGAGAGAATACTTATGTATACATGATTGAATAGTTGTTGGTAAAATTAGATTTTAAGCCTGGACTGGTAAAAATCATATCTTCCAAAGAAGAAAATATAAGAAGCGAAAATGGCCACGCAAAGATTTTGTTTGAGGTGGAACAACCACCAATCTAATATGTTGTCTGTGTTCGACCAATTATTACACGCAGAAACGTTCACAGACGTGACAATAGCCGTAGACGGCCAGCTGCTGAAGGCACACAAGATGGTCTTGTCGGCTTGCAGCCCCTACTTCCAAGCTCTGTTCGTCAATCACCAAGAGAAACATCCTATCGTCATATTGAAGGATGTTCCATACGCAGACATGAAAAGCTTATTAGATTTCATGTACAGAGGAGAAGTCAGCGTAGATCAGGAGCGATTGACGGCGTTTTTAAAAGTAGCCGAGAGCTTAAGGATAAAGGGTCTCACAGAAGTGAACGAGGAGAAGTGTGATATTCCAGCGCTTACAAACTCTTTAATACAACAACAGGGAAACGCGCACACGCCTCCTCCTCAACTGCACAGGATACATCCATATATGCATCAAAAACGACCGGCAGCCGGCATGCCTACCGGAGGGGCACCGCCCAACTTATTAATGCCTTTGCTCGGCAATGCACTAATGCAACCGAAAAGAAAACGAGGTCGACCGAGGAAACTTAGTGGTAGTTCAAGCGATGCACTAAATACAGCGGCCAGTCCCCCCGGAGAGTTTGTGCCCGAGGCAGCATCTCATGCATCTTCTAACAGGCCTGGCGATCAGCTGATTAGAGGTTCGCCTGAAATGTTGGAAGTCAAAATGTCAATGGACGGCTTTACTGGTGAGGACGGCGCAACGTCAGGAGGCGAGGAAGCGGGCGAGGCGCTACTCATCGATGAAGGTGATGACGCCCAATCGACCGAAGCTCCTATGACTGGCAAAGACTCCGAGTCCGCAGGTATGAATTATTCCTTTACATCTACTACTTTTCAGCTGTATGGTTTAATCTATTCACTTGTTTATAGTATATAATTAATATTGTTTTCTCAATAGACTGTTGAACATCTCCGATATACCAAACAATTTAAAAAAGAAACGCATAAAATATGGCAAAACGCGCAAAAGAATTTATAAATGAAGATAATGATATTGTTTATATTTGCTTACTTTTTGTAAATACCTATATTAATCTTCCTTTCCAAACATCTAACATTGTTTACAATACCTAGTAAAAATTAAATCAAAAAGGGAAAAGCTAATGGGATATAAGCTTTGATGTTAGGATACAATAAGTGAAAAGTGAAGTGTATTACGAATGCCTACCTTATATTTAATATTTAAAGTTTATTCAAAGGGGTAAGTGATAATCTATGAAATTTATTGACATATACGAGTAACAGACGCTTATTTCTTCTATAAATCGACAATTTTAACTATTGCTTGCTTTTCTGCTTTTGGGGAGAGCTATTAGAGGAATGGCCAGGGGCAAATTCGGTGTGGTACTTAATGGTTTGATTGATAATTTCTTTCTATTTAAACTTCTTCAAACATAAACAATTTTACATTGAGAATATAAAGAAAAGGGTACACAAACAAGGCTTATTCCCAATAGCTTTCCTTGGTTATAAAGCAATTGGAAATATTATAGTGGGCAGCCACTTCTAAACGTAAATAGGTTCGTAGTTTATATGATTCCTGACAAATAAATTTTCAACGTAAACATACCTCGACTCACTAAAATATTTCCAAGATCGTTGTCGAATGAAATAAATACATACTTTTATTTATTTCATCAGTTATAATAGATTGAGAGCTGAAATGACATTTTCAGATCCCGAAAAACCACCAAAAGAGGAATTACAACAAAACTATTCAACAAACGGGCCCGTACTATCTATAGAAAATGGATCCATTAAACAAGAACCCGCCGCTGAGGCTAACGACGGTTACAATGAACCAATTGAATACAAATATAACCCCGACAGAAGCCGCGAAAACTCCAACTCGCAGGAAGGTCCTATTAAAGACACAGAAGATAAAAACAGACTAGGTCGTAACTTAAAGCCAAAGAATAGTAAAAAATTGCTACCCCAAATGTCAAAAATTAGAGCTCGAAACTTGTTCAATCAGCTCTCCGGTTTGTCTAATTTAAATCCCGCGTTGAACACGTTTGATAAATACCCCCCGGACCCTGTTCTCATGCCAGCGCTCGCCACGCAGCTATTCGCCGCGGAACTAGAGCAAAATAACCTTAACTTGGCTAATAACGATGTATCCGATTTAGCGCAGACCAATTGGGAGCATCGCATATTTCCCTCGCCCATAAGGAAGGCCAACATGGGCAGCGTGGGCAACTATCATGAGGAGACGAACGAGTCGGTGAGGGATTACTGCATCAAAGAAGGGGAAAATGTATTCAGATGTAAAATATGCGCGAGAGTATACACTCACATAAGTAATTTCTGTAGGCACTACGTCACCTCTCACAAGAAAGACGTTAAAGTGTTCCCGTGTCCTATTTGTTTCAAAGAGTTCACTCGAAAAGATAACATGATCGCCCATCTCAAGATCATACACAAAAATCAAGCGAATGCTAACGAGCAGATGGCGAAGCAGGAGTCTTAATGTAATCGGAAGTGTTAGTTCTCGACGACACTCAGTAGGTACTCTTCGCAGATGTAATAAGATCTGATTAGCCAGAGTAGAATTTATTCATGTTATACGTTATTTAGAATTTGGATTTTCAATAGTTTATAAAGCGTAGATTGCGTATTGAATAAGCGTTCGAGCTCTAAGTTTCATGCGTATATCAATAAGTTTGTTGATAGGTATTAGACGACGCCAGTCGTTTGTTGTTAATATTTATCTATTTATTTATTTTGTTCCAATTGTTTCGCAGAGTGCTGATTTCAAAGAGATTTATAAAATTTTCTATGATTTACTTGTTATTTTGCACTTACTTGTTACTTAATTTTATTAATTACAACATTTTCAGGGTACAAAATAACTACTCATGGTGATCATAAATTCAAAAGTAGTGTAATTGTTTATGTGCTGAATATTTAATGCAATTCTCATTGAACTGAATTAGTTAGTTTAAGTTTAGTTAATATGTTTATGAGTATAATGACAATGGCATAGTCTTTTTGTAAATTGAGTGGTGAGTTGGTCCAGGCTGCACGCAAGTGTGTGAGTGCGAGTGCGAGGTCTGAGATCAACCACGTGTAATATAATTATATGACGAAGAGGCTAAACAAACTCTTTATAAAAAGACTTGAAAGCAAAATGCCATTGTGTAAGTAGTAGCGGAAAATGCATTTTCATTTAACTTGCCTTAATAGTGATCTTAGTTGTAGACGACAATTGAACTTCTTCGAAGTAAAACTCAACACAGGCTATGATTTTATTTTCTAGAATTTGTTAAGATTAATTTAAAATAGTTTATCAATGTTGAAATATTTGGTTGTAAATGTTATTATGCTATCAAATACTTATTTAAATCGAGTAACTTATACAATAGTGAAAGAAACCTGAGCGATCTTTGATAGAGCGGCTCGTGGAGTAGACGTGACAGCTAACACTGTAGTAAGCTTACAACCTTACTTACATTATGTGTAAATGTTCAGTTCCTGAGTGTTTAACAGAGCCCCAAATCATTTAGATATTTTAATAAAAGTTTTCAATTCCTAACTTAAAATAATAGAAGTATATTTCTTTGTTAAATTATTTATGTAAATGAAATATCTATTTGTCAAAGACAATACAACAGATACTGTAGCTATTATGATAAAGATTGTGATGGTGCGGTTGTCATCGAAAATTATTTGTAAATGTCGAAAGTGGCGCGAATGCAGTGCGTCTATGTAACAGGGCCAAGCGCAGGCCCGTCGAAGTCACTGAGCAAACGTGTTATCACAATCGTTTCACTAACACATCTACCTTATTCAAATTTGAGTTACTATCGAAAACAACTTTAAGAAATTGTAAAATATTATATATTTTAAAAGTTGACGGTAAAAATGTATATATTTGAAACGATACAACAAGGCGTTGTTGTTAAAGTGATCTTAGCAAGGTGCTTTGAATGAAGTTTATATGTAACTGGAATCATGAGATGATTTGTAAATTCTATTTTAGTAGAAAACAAAATGCCTTAAATATAAAATAAGGAACGGTACTTATAAATTATTTACTTAGTTAAATTTAGAGGCAAAAGTAGTCTTCCATGTAACGATAGCGACACGACTTCATAATTCAATTATAAAGAGAAATTTAAATTGTTTTAAATAAATAGAGTATAAACACGTTAAGTTAATGTTGATGTCGACCCTAAAACCAAATTCTCCAATATTATAAACGTAGGTCCAGGGAACGCTTGCCTATTAGTGTGCCTTTACTTGTATATGAATAAGTTTAATATTTATCGACTACTAGAGGACTAAGAAATTAAAAAAAAAAAATTATGTATTATTTATTTTCATTATTCAGAGTTTACAATATCTACTTTAAGAAGCTTCCTTAGGAGTTTAGAAACCTTTTAGGCCCAAGTAGTTAAATTAAATGATGTAATTAAATTAAGAATATATCATCTCATGTTTTCCATTTTGTTTGGAAATCGGAACAACTCGTGAATGTTATTTACGAAGTGAATATAAAATTCGTGTAATTTTCGAGGCGTTTGGGTCTTGATAATCAATATTAAGACTGTTAAAATTCATAAAAACGAATTTATTGTACCTACCTTTCATAAATCTTTATACGAAATTTACCTTGAACATTGATAGGTACTTAAAGAGGAAATTTAGACTTAATTATGGTGAGGCTATTATTGAACGAGTAAACAAATCACTTACATTATGATAGTCAATTTAGCCAGTGCCTAAGCTTAACCCGTTCGATATTTATTTGTGTACCTAAAATACTACTTAAATATCTCATTTGTTAATTATTATATTATTATCTATTTCTATGTTTTCTCTATATTTTTGGTGTAACTTCTAATAACAGAAAACAATATAAAATGTTTGAATTATTACAAATAATATGTATAATAACATTTCACTAATGAATAATTTTATTATTTGTTAATGTTATATCATAATTGGTGCTAAATTATACTTAAGAAAATGTCACATGTGATGTGACATAAAACGGATTGTCCCTAAAATATACATAAATTATTATATTGTTTGTTGATATTGTTGTTTTAAAAGCATCTATGTAAGTACATATATAGTCGTTATATTTATCCGTTGACAAAGTTATAATGGGACTAAACATTCGCAATTATATCATTTAATTCAAATATTAGTGAATATCTACATTACTTCTGATTGAAACAAAATAATAAGGAACTATAATTACAATTCTACTATCAAACTCTTAAAGCAATATTTATATAGAAGAATAATATTACTTGTATTGAAACAAGACATATTAGATTTATCAATAACGGGATAGTACTATTTATCAGCATTTAAAATTATCTTTTCATCACACGAAGTTTCGTATATATTAATTACAATAAAATTACAGGCAACACTTTCTTCTTCGTAAATGATCTAAGTACTTAATTAGAGGCAAGATTTATTTGAGGAATCGATTGAAGATCATTAGATGGGTATATATTATATATAAAGTGATTTTACAAATCGTATAGGTTTGTGTAGATTTTATTTACAACTATATTGTAATTTCTACAAAATGTCATATTATGCAAATTATATTAATAATCAATTTCTCAAATGAAGGCCTGGATGAGATTTAGTTTATGACTTGCTCTCATAGATAATTTATTAAAAAGTGCAGATAAAATATTAATATATAAATGTTATACTGATAAAGTTCACACAACAATTATAATAATTATAGAACTTAGCCAAATGTTAAGCAAATCCATATTTTTTGTTATTTGCACTTAGACAATAGAAAATGCAAAGAGTAATGTTTAGATAAATTTAGAATTGAAAGTTACACGACTTAGCATATTTGTTAATGAAACAAAATACAATGGTATACAATAAGGTGTTAATTACTATTTTTAGAAACTTTAAAGAAAATAATAAAAGTTACAGCAAAAATTACCAATATTTTCAATATCTCTTACTTATTATTTTGTTTTGATTTTTGTTTACTATTGTTGTTTTAAGTTTTGACCTCTTTGAGTTTATGTATTGTGACATTGATCTTTATGTATTTCTTTATTGTCTGTTTTATGTTAATTATGTCGTTATAATGTTCTTGTACCTTTTCAATGTGTACCGTACCTAAGGGTACATGTGTTTATTTAACGGCGATGGGCACTGCTGGCGCGGTGTTCTCGCGCGAAGTCTTGCCGATGTTATACAAAGTGTATGGTGACACGATGTAATAAGTTTGTGTAGTCTGTCACCCGTGATTTATGCAGCAACGATGACGAACACTAACGATTTCAACAATATTTTATTTTATTTTTTATATTTAAATAGTAGCAAAGTAACAACACGGGTTATTAGTAAAGAGTAGATTAAAAGTTAAGTTATTTATAATATTATAGAGATAAATAGTGTTGTTGTCGATGAGGAGAACACTGAACATGTAGGATGTTACATTAGTCACGAAGAGTGGACTGATCAGGTACGTTATATTACGACGCTACTCTCACGTTTCGTAGTTGGTGTGGTTAGAGCTAGATTACGTTTAATGCTTTCTATGTTGCTCAAATTGATGCTCTGCAATGAACAAAGTATTGATTTGTTGATCCAGTACAAATTGTTGCTTTTTATTTTTTATTTATACCATACTCTTAGATATTTCTGATGCAATATTATCCAGATATTAATTAATGAGGCTAATTACATGTTCCTGATATATTTGTCCAGACATGATTGTTTCGGCTTCCTTTCCCGTACGTGTACAATGTATTGTGTACCTACGATGTATTGGCAACTATTTTGTTTGATAAGTTTCGTGTGTGCGGTTAACTCAGTACACACAGCAGCTGTACGTTTAATGTTATTTTCAACTATCAACCCACCTTATGTGATCTTAAGAGCTTAAGTTAACTGAAGTGTTATTTTTATAATTATGTACCTACTACTGAACTTGCCGAAATAGTTCCAAATGCAAACACTTTGAGTCCTATTATATCATAGTGAAATCTATTCTTTTTTGTTATTATTTTTAATTTATTAATTTATGGTTATTTTAAAATAGTTTAAGCAGTTTGACTTTGCTACAAATACGTGGTTTAAAATAAAACATCAGATTATACATTGAACTCTAATTACTGTTATCTATTGAAATTTCTTTGCTTAGTGAGTTTTAATTTATAGAACTGATGATTATAATTTTGGTAAATATATATACAATTTTATTAGTAAATATATTCCAAAATTGATATTATTTCACATTTTTCTAGTTATAAATGTTTTATTTGAACGATATGCTGTGGACAAGTTGATTAAATATCGAATAAATAATATTAAAAGTGGTGCTACTAAATAATATCGAATACCTGAACATTAAAAGGCAGCTATGGAAGCAATCAACTTGTTTACGGTTTGTCCATATCAATCGTGGTTTTGATTTTAATCATGGTGTAATAAATTTCGTCATTCAATTTGAACAAATAAAGTTAATATATTTTCTTTTTTGTTTTTATTTTGTTTTATGCCCCATTTTAGACCTTAGAAGCACCTATTTGTCATATTTTGCATTTTTTATTTTATCTTGATCGTTAACAAGTAAGTTTCTTCTTTCACCCAAGTATCTTACTCGAGGACAATTCCATAGAGTGCAAACATCCTAGACATTACTAATATATTTTTTATTTGCAAAATAACCAAAGATACCTTAGTCGAGTGTACCTATGGCATTGTCCTTTTACACAGCTTTTAAATGTTACATAATACTTTTTTACGTCGTAGTACGATCTTCACATATAATTTAACCATTATTTGACTTCTTACAGGACGAGGTAGCCCAGATTCGGAAAATAAGGACACAAAATATTCCCGGCAGTCGCCTTCCAATGATGGATCTGGTAAAATTCGTGTGAACCCAGCGACACAGGCCTCCACTTCCGAGTACCAAAATGACTCTATAAACAATAACACTCTACAGAGCGGCAGCAATCAGATGCAAAGGCCCACTGTAAGAAGACGGATAAGGAGAAGAGCAAATTCTGCCTCCAATGACCCCGCAGAGCAGTTGACCGAGATGTCGGTCCGCGGTCTCAACCTGTTCAGATACGCGTCTGTCAACGAGGGTGTCTACCAGTGCACGGAGTGCGCGAAGGAGAATATCCAGAAAACTTTCAAAAATAAGTATTCATTCCAGAGGCACGCTTTCCTGTACCATGAAGGGCACCAAAGGAAAGTATTTCCGTGTCCTGTATGTTGCAAAGAATTCTCTAGGCCAGACAAAATGAAGAACCACATGAAGACGACGCACGACTGTTACGTACCAAAAGATTGTGTGTATCCACCGAACGCGTACTTCATGCTGCCGGGCATGGAGGGCCAGCTGCCGCCGGGTATCAAGCTGGAGCCCATGGGTTCGGGCTCGCCGCGCGGCTCCACGCCGTCGCACTCCTCGCCCGACCCCGCGCAAGTCTGACTACGTCACACTCTCTCGCGCCCGATTGTTATTGATTCCACGTAAACTTGTACACTTTTCCTTTGGCTAGTTTGTAGGTTGTTCAGATATCGAGGTTTCGATTATAGTATTCATTCTATTTTTGGAGTTAAATTTTCATGTACACTTTTACATTGTACGTATTACATATTTCCAAGGATACTGTTATGCATTTAATAACGAATGTTTGTTACATAAAATAAAGCTCATTATGTTATCTTGTTTAAAAGTATGGTTGTGCAAATATTAGACAATAATATACAATATAATCACTGAGGCCAGTTACTGCGTGTTGAATTTAACTTGTTTTTGAAATTATATACTTAGCATTTCTAGGTGCTACAAAAGTCTGAGATGTGCCTTCCATTTACGCAGTTTAATAAAGTTTATTAAAGAAAACGTTGTCGCCTTATAGTGCCTAAAGATACTTAGAGTTATTCGAGATACCGCAAGACACCAACCAAAGACTGTATTACAAATAAAGCTTATGTTAATGTCGTCAATGTTCGCAAATTGCAACAACCGTTATGTGATCGAAACTCGCGAACTCAACGCGACACAAGCCCGTGTCATAAGTATATTGCGACAATATGTTTAGATATCACTTGCAAGCATTATTAAAATAGATATATTAACTATATTAAAATATCTTTTCTATCCTACTAAAGACTTTAATACATAGATTATTAAAATATTTGAATATTAGTGAGCCTACTGTTATGTACGATATGTACCTATTTGATGAATCTATTTTAACAAGAGAAGTATAGTGGGAAATTATCAATATGTTTACATTAAATAGTGCCATAGCGCAATTATTATTCATTTTGTATAATGTTTAATATTACTAAAGTTTCCAACTCTTATTATTTCACTTTTAGATTATATTTAGTGCATAACGAAGAAGTCCTAGGTCACCTAGGACGTATAACAAAATCAGCAGTTCTTCCATTGATAAGGGAAATAATATTTGTTAGGTAATATAAATGTAACGCCTAATTTTCATGTATATCGTTAAGTTCGAGTTCAGATATGCCTAATCTACGTTATGTTAAGTTCACGTTTTGGAAAAGTACCTTTATGAGATCGATTAATGTTCATATTGAATGAGAGAAACAAATATTTGTAGTGTTTATTAGATATATCTACTTAAAACATTAATCGGTTGTACATTGAGTTTTTTATTTTATAATGTAGCGCACAACCTTCGGTATAGTTTGATGTACGTTAAGTTTAAATAAGAAGAATTTGTTAATTCACGTTCTTGTATATAGTTTAACAGTGTATTACATAAATATTTAGATATATATAGCCGCCGACAAGGTATTAACAATTTGCAGTGTGATTTTTATTTAAGTAGGTACGTCAGAGCCAGCGCCAGTCAATCGCACAAACTAACTCAGCGTGCCCTAACGTTGATTATTTTGACAAGCATTATTTTTTGTTTGTATTCTTTTAGTTTTTTCACCACTCTCTTCTTCTCTTTCTTATATTTGATTTGTTGCGTATCGAGGCCATTCCTTCACATCTTGAGACTACAATTCTTCGCGAGTAAGTCTTTATGATTTGGAGTGGTGAAGTGTTATGCCTATCTTTTTATATTTTTTGTAGTATTTTATTTTGTGATATTAGTGCTAACTAAGTTGGCGATCATGTTCATTGTTGAGTTATTGTAATTCTTACTTTCTCACTTCTAAACCCATGCTGCAAGGCAGCGTAATTTTAATATTAGAAGCATCGCAAAAATATATTTTACTTTATGAATAGAGTATTATAGGCACAGTATGTGTTATTTGGTAAATTTAATTTCGGCGATATAATGTTATATTTACTTGTAAAATACAAAATTAAGTTGTGCTGCACACAGATTTATTAGTAACCATTAGGTGGTAAACGTGTAAATTATAAATTCAACTGACTCCATTTCTAAATTGATTTCTTCTTCGGTTAAAGGTTAGCTGTTCTAGCATACACATCGTATTCACATATCACCGTGTAGGCTTCACATGTCTACTGGCGGATGGCAATAATATGCTTATTGTAAACTATGTTATATGGAAATTGTCTAGAAGTTTAAAAATGTTTATTATTAACTAATATTGCAAGAAAAGTTTTTACTTTTTTAGGTTCGTGTCAAGTGCAATGATTATATGCAAGTGTTGATTTTTCTATATTCTATTGATTTTTACTCGATGCCAGCAGCTTATGAATATATTTGGTGTTTATAACGAGATGGTTGGTGAGTGAGCGCTCTTTTCGTTCGTAAGACTGTGAGTGAGCTGTTGGTATCGAGTATTAATAGTTTACTATCGTTCACATTTAAAATACTGTACCGTTTATATTTCAACTATAAATAGTATTATCCATATTATGTTCTATTATATTCTTGTTTCAATAATATAATTTGAGAGATTCCTACCAATTAGTAGTTCAAAAGTAAATCTATATACTTATCTACATATTTTAGCTAAAATACCGGTTGAAAGTAATAAAGTATATACAATCTGGTATATAGACCGTCGCTCGGTAATCTTTTGTTTATAAGGTGGGCCATACTAAAATATGTTTTTTATTTCGACTACTCCTACAATATTGTAATGATATAGTGATAAGAACGTTAGATATTCGATAGTCTATGTTAACAATAGCTATTAACAAAATTACTACCACAGTCTAACTGATAATTTTAATAGATACTATTGTAGGTATGTAATTATCGTTGCAAACATCAAAGCTTTAACAATAAATTGATGAAAACGAAACAAAAAGTTTATTTTTATTATAACAAAAATATAGTAGTTATATTATAAAGGAGGATCTTACCAACACGTATTGAGTAATTATTGTGAAAACATTTACCTACACTACAAATAAAAATATTAAAGTATCTGTGACTTTTATTAAGCCCTAATTTGACGTGTCAATGCTGTATAGTTCTAACTATTCATTGATATGATTGCAGCTGCCATGTCAGACTTCCATTACACGTACGATGATGACCCAGAGCATGGCGGTATGCCTATCATTACCCTCGAAGTGATGTCTGACTCTTCTAACACTGACCCGATCCTAACCAATTATGACAATGATGCAGCAACTAATACTCATAACATGGAGTCACTTACCAAAGATGCGACAGCAGGAGTGCACTTCCTAATGGAGCAAAATAATGAAGAACTTGATCAGAAAGGCGACAGAGACGCCAGTGGCAAAGATGAGCTCTCACCGAAAGGACGGAGTGACTTGTTGGAATATATGACTCGGCATGACGGTAGTGTGATCTGCAAGTTATGTGGGGAGATACTACAGAGCCGCACGCACTGGTATCGGCACAAATACAAGCTCCATGTCATACAACCGCTGAATCCTGCGCCGCTTTTCCAGTGTGAACAATGTCTCGTATATTTTAAGAGCAGAAAAGGTAAGAAATTTAACAAGCGTCTGCGCAGGTGAGGTATCGCGTAGGACAAAATACTATACTACACATATTTAACATCGAAAAATTCTGAATGAGAAACCCAGCAAATGCCCGAAAGACACAAACAATGAGAATCATAAAAAAAATTAAGAAAATGGCTATTAATGGCTTGGCCAATATGATAAAAGGTACAATAAGTATAGGTTTTCGACTAGCTGTGCCAAATGCAATGGTGGGAGATTGCCTTTTGGTCATAACTCTCGTGGTTTACAATCACAGTGGATTTTATCCTTCTCTATATCTGGACATTCGGAATCCAATGATTCCGAATTTGATTGAATTTGATTGAAATTCGGGCATTTTTATAGGAGCATTACGTATTGAAAGAAGAATTGCAGATTCTTCATATGTCCATTATTCATTAACCACTAAGTCCGATTCTGTGACTTGTAGTTTTAATAGTTGTAATAGTGGCACGTGCTCGCTCGGGAACTACCTAATAGTAAGGAAATAAATAGCAAGTCATATTATCTGCAGTAATTGATTGAACCCCTACCTGGTTTTAAATGTCGTATCTATAAAAATTTCTCATATTATTTTTGGAAATTTTAGGTTACATTGGACACATAGCAAGCAGACACAGCGAACTATTATCAGACTCCAGTCCAGTACTAACTAACGCGCAAATAGAAGCCAGTACAAAGGAAAAAGCACAATTCACACAACCAGAATTGAAAGAAGAACCTGATCCCGAATTAGTCATACCGAAAACAAGTGTGCCGAATTACCAGACAACTATTATTAGGCATGTGTCGAAGTCAACCGAAACGAAAAAGCCGTGTCGAGCCAAGGGTATGTATATCAATTCGTTGTTTCATATGGATTCAAGCAGAAACGCTTGCATTGGCTATGTAGATGCTCTCCATTATTCTCTCTATATTATGGTATCCAGTGGATGTTACGCTTAGACTTTTGAGGAGTTGGATAAAGTCGAGCTAGACATACTTACTATAGAATTTTGTTATGCTGTATTACAGTAATTCAATGTAGAATTATTACGCCGTTTGTGAAATCTGTTGAAGATTACGGAAAGCGTAAAAGGATCCGTAGCAACTCGCGTTGGTTCACAAAATGCTTTCTGACTCTCGTATGTAGAAAAAGGGAAACTAAAACGCCTAGTTTCTTATTCTAACCTAAAGATAGCAACGGCTCATTGCAATATCAAAATCACTTTCCTTCGTTTTAGAGCAACAACCCCAACCGAAACCAGCAGACTGGGAAGAGCGACGGTCTCGTGAGGAAAAGTTGGTAGCAGATATCATAGACCGTGTAAGGCGAGAGTGCGAGGCGCAGCAGGGCACCGGCACCGGCGGTGGTCCTACGCGTCGTGGCTACACCCGTAGAACTACCGTGATGCACACGTAGCGCCGGAGCCGTTCAGGCACAAGTGACAGTGAAGAAGTTCCTTTAGGTTAAGTCAATTGTTTCGAGAAAAACGAGGTAGTCGCAATACTGTATGCAGATTGTGGTCCTAATATGTATGTACCGCACCCGGTTTTCTTAGGAGGTAGGTATGCATGGACATCGAAGATATTCCTTTGAACAAATATGTCCCCATTCCTACTTTGAAAGTGCAACTTAAGTGGCATTTTACGTGGTTTAGGTATCCTATTTCTTGGAACTAAATTAATAATGATAACGTACGTATGGTTCGGTATTACATCCGGGATGACGACTTTACATGCTTTCCAAGACAAGTAGTGTGAAAGAGACAATTAAACCCATTTTTAAATGAGATTGAGACGAACGCGTTTACGTAACCTTTCGAATCGATAGATTTGTGAAGAGGTAACCACATTATGAGGAATCCCTGATAATTTGTGGCTTTAGGGGTCTATATAACTCAGTCATCAATATCATCAACTTCCGTACGCTTTTGTTTTTAATAGCACACCACCAAGGTCGATTTTCGGCTCTTCGTGTCTAGGCGTTACTCGATCTAGTCAAGGCGCGGGCTTCACTCTAGAACACGACTACTTCAGCGATTGTCGGTTCTGTGGCAAATATGACTGGCCCTCTACCGCTTGCTAATTCTTTGGGATCTTTTATATTTTCTGTTGAATAACTTGTTTTCAAAATTGACTTAAACTCAGTATTTCATCGTTTTTGATTCAGTATCTTCGTGTTCGATGTTCTTCATGTTTATTTTTATTGTTCAGTTTTCTATTGCAACTTAAGATCGATCCATACACAGTATTGTTTGCTCATGTATAGTGGTATAATACATGGAAAATGTTTAGTAAAGTAATTGTAATTCTCGATAGTATTCGGCCTAACGAAACGGTCTGTAAAATGTGCTCATTTTTGTGCCAAGTGTTTGTAAATAAAGTGCCAATAGTTACTAACGAAATTGATGTGCCAACGTTGTCCAGAACTTGTAAATATAGTAATTATAATGTTATATTAAATCATTGTCTACTCAATTTTATGATGATAATCTTTTTTGTGAAAAATTGTCTATATAGTAGGTACTTAAGTATGTAGTTATGTAAGTAGGTAAGTGCTGCTAAATCTTTTAAACTACCCTCAGAGTAATTTTAATTCGGAATATCGGTATCATAGCCAAAAGTACTAAAGCAAGTTCTGTAATTTTAGCGCGAAAAGTACATAATAACCAATAGTCACCACAACCACACTCAAGATATTAATTACTCGACACAGATGGAAGACATAGTAAAGCTGATAATAAAATGATGATGTGGTGATCTTACCAATACGTAAATTCTGTCTTTCTCTGATTACGTGGTCATTCTCTGTCTCCGAAGTCAGACACAGGGGATGTGCGTGACTTGCCCCTGCTGAAGTTCGGAGCCTACCTACCGATGTCCCGAAATGGCAGGGCCAAGCGAAAAAAAGCACGATGGCATTGCCAGCAACCAATTTAGATTTTCTCTGAGAGGTTAAACATTGTGTTCCTAGCGTTTTCAGATCCTAATAGATTTTTATTGTCTTTTCGGGTAATCGATAATGCAAACCTATTGTACCTAACCTACGTAAATTTAAGCGCCGTATTACATACCTATATTTATTTTGAATTGCCAATATGACCGTCTGTTCATATTTTCAGCTTTTGAATTCTCAATGACAAACAAATTTCCACTAAAATTACTGTTTACAAATTCCCTGATGTTAATGGCGAATACAGTTAGTAGTTCCTATTTACCCGACTGCGCGACGCAAAGAAGGGGATTTTATTCCTTCATAGTTGAAAGTATCTCTTCGCATATTTTCTAGACTTCTTAGATTTACCTATACTGTAGGTAACTAATTCTGTCCTGTAATCGTCTATTTAAATGATATATATTGGCTAATATATACGATCGAAAAGTGAGACTGAAGTAAGGCAAATTGAGTTAGATACTCCCGAAAGCCTATGTTACTCTATAAGTATAGTAAGTCGTAGTTATAACTGTACATATGAATTTAAGTCTAATAGGTATCATAATAAGTAATCATGTACTTTATAGTGATTACACACAGTTTATGGTTATTTTTATATTTTATTAATGTTTTACTTCACTTTACTCACTAATTTGTTATTGTTTACCTACAGTATAAAAACTTGAAATATTTTATAATTTTAAATTTTATGCTAGTTGTTTACAATTGATGATATTAACACCCTGTATCAGGGTAGTATTAGTTATGGTTGGTATAAGTGATTAGGTACGTACACATATTTTTGATGATTTTCGTCTATCACTACTATGTATTCATATATGATAATATTCAATAAGTATGTCAAACTTGTACATATTGATATATACATACGAAAACTGTGATGAATGTGGCTCATTAATATATGGAATAAGAATCCACTTTGTCTTTGGTTTATCTATCTACATATTATAAAATGAAGTGCCTGGCCGTCCTGTCTTTCTGTACGATCGCCATAAGCTCATAAGCTGTTGAACAGATTTTTGTTCAGTTTTCATCAATAGATGGTGTGTTACCCCGGGTAAGATTTAGGTGTAAGTATTGTTCACGCGGGAGGAGCCGGAGCCTGCGATAGCCTAGTGGAGAGGACAACAGACTGTTGGACAAAGAGGGGTCCCTGGTTCAAACCTACGCTACGGTGCGCACTACTGACTTTTCGAAGTTACCAGGTCACTCAGAAAGTATTGCGAGAAAAAGTTTTTATGTGAAACTGGCCAGTTACAATTTATTTAAAAATATGATTAAGTACTTATAAGTTAAAATATGTAGGTACGTTCTAAATTCAAAACTTCCGTCGAAATTTTTTGCGAGCTAATTATAATTACCGTGTCTCATTGAAAAATGGATTTGCGTTGAGAACATTTTCGCGCTATGATTTATTTACGATTTTAAGTGTCGCCTGAAACCGGACGAATCGGACGACTAATAGACTTCAAACGGCATTCATGGATGAAGGCCCTTCTGAGGCAACCGTGTATCGTTGGTATAATGAATTTAAGCGCGTCAACTAACTTTGGGGATGAAGAAAGAAGTGGTCGCCCTTTGGCGACTGTTACGGAAGAAAACGTGCTAGGTAGCAGTGAAAAATTTGATCCAAGACAATAGACGAGTTACATACCAAGAGATTCAGCATATACTGCAGATTGGAACAGGAAGCCTTCACGAGATTCTACGGGTGAGGAGGATAGTTTCACGCTGGGTGCCGCACAACCTCACCGATGTTCAGAAGTAGGCAAGGGTGGAATGCTGCCATGATATGATACACAAAATTGAAGCAGGCTCGTCTAGGCGTGTTTACGACATCGTTACAGGTGATGAATCCTGGATTTATCAATACGATCCAGAAACAAAGCGCCAGTCGACGGTTTAGGTATTTCAAAACGAATCAACGCCTACCAAAGTAAAGCGACCTAGAAGCCTAGCCGGGGGAAGATTTTGATCGCGAGCTTTTTCAATTTGACTGGCTACTTGGTGTTACTTGGTGTACCTTTACGAAACCAAAGAAGCATTAACGCCGAATGGTTGGCAGAAGTTTTCTCTGTTGTGAGCAACAAGCTACCAAACACAGGGCTACCAAACGCGGTGAGGGTGGGTGCATTATAGCGGTGGAGCAGTAGCTCCACCGCTATAATGCACCCACCCTCACCGCATCGTTACTAGGGCATGAATATCGGAATATCGAATATAGAAAATATCGGAATATCGGACAAAATATTGTGCCAGAAAATATCGATATTAGATTAGTAAAAACCGGGATTTTCGATATTTACGACATTGCTTCAAATGATCATTACCAATTAATTTCATTTATATTACTTCTTCAAAATCAATCATTCGAAGCGCGCTATTACCCGTGCATGCGAATGTATTAAGAACAATAAATAATAATAGGACTGTGGTATTGCTGTGAGTGCGTCTAGCGCGCCAAATATGGTAATATTGCGAGTATTTGTCGCTACTTTTTTACCAGTAATTATCTACCGATATTGATCCGTAACTAGTACTTATTGTTATATAGTTTTATTTCATTTCATGATAGACATGCCTTCTTGATTTACCTCATCATATCAGCCTAGAGACATCCACTGCTGGACAAAGGCCTCGCTCAAGTTTCTCCACACAGACCGATTTTGAGCCGCCCGCATCCAATCGCTCCCCGCGATCTTAACCAGATCGTCGGTCTACCTTGCGGGAGGCCTACCCCTGCTGCGTCGTTTGATACGTGGTTGCCACTCCAGAACCCGCCTGCCCCAACGGCCATCGGTTCTTCGCGCTATGTGCCCTGCCCATTGCCACTTCAGCCTGGCTATTCGGAGAGCTATGTCGGTGACTTTGGTTCTCCTGCGGATCTCTTCATTTCTGATTTGATCTCGCAAGGAAACTCCGAGCATAGCTCTCTCCAACGCCCTCTGAGTGACCCTGAGTTTTCGGATGAGGCCCATAGTTAGCGACCACGTCTCAGTGCCGTAGATCATCACTGGCAACACACACTGGTCAAAGACTTTCGTCTTGAGTCACCACGGGATATCGGACGTGAAGATATGGCGTAACGTAACTTCCCCAACGCCGCCTAACCGAGTTGGATTCGACGAATGACTTCTTTCTCGAAGTTTGGACCTACCCAATTGGATAATTTGTCCCAGGTAGACGTACTTGATGACAACTTCGGGTATGGAGTTCCCAACCTGGATAGGAGTAGGTACGACATGGATGTTAGATATGATTTCGTCTTGTCCATGTTGATCTTAAGACCTACTTGTTGGGAGACTCTACAGAGGCCATCGAGAATTGTGCTGAGATCTTCCATGGTCTCAGCCATGACTACGATATCATCAACAAATCGAAGATGAGTGACGTACTCGCCGTTGATGTTGATGCCGAGTCCTTCCCAGTCCAGAAGCTTAAAAACCTCTTCCAGCGCAGCAGTGAAGAGTTTCGGAAATATAACATCTCCCTGCCACACCCCTCACTGTAGCCGAATTGGTTTTGAGCTCTGGTCCTGGAGGCGGACTGATATGGTGGCGTTTTGGTACAAACACTTCGCAGTTTGACATATCGATAGTCAATTTGGCACCGGTGGAGAGACTGCAGCACTACCCAGGTTTTGATCGAATCAAAGACTTTCTCATAGTCCACAAACGCCAAGCATAGAGGCTGGTTATACTCCTCGGACTTCTGTATAACCTGCCGCAGCGTATGTATGTGGTCTATGATACTATAGCCTTCACGGAATCCGGCTTGTTCGGGAGGCTGGAAGTCGTGTAGCTTGCTCTCGAGACGATTCGTGATGACCCTAGAAAACAACTTATAGACGTGACTCAGAAGTGAGATGGGTCTGTAGTTCTTCAAAAGAGTTTTGTCGCCCTCCTTGAAGAAAAGCACCACCACACTTCTGTGTCATGCCTCTGGCGTTTTGCCCTCAAGTATGACGGAATTGAATAGCTACCGAAGCATTACCACAGCAGGTGTGCCGCCAGCTTTCAGAAGCTCTTTAGTTATTCCGTCATCACGCGGTGCCTTGTTGTTTTTTAGTTGTTCTAGGGCTACACTAGTCTAGTGCATGCTGACGTCCGGGATATCTTCGGTATAGTGTCGGGTGAATCCAGCTCTAGGGTCAGTGGCTGGAGTAGTAACAGGTGTAGTCGGTTCGTGTAGTCGTAATAGTAATTTACTTATTTGATCTCAATATATATTTTTTAATTTAATTTAGAGACCCTATTTCCCATATTTCATCGCTTTCGATTCGTCTGATTTTTAGTAT
Source organism: Euclidia mi (assembly GCA_944739405.2). Classification (NCBI taxonomy): domain Eukaryota; kingdom Metazoa; phylum Arthropoda; class Insecta; order Lepidoptera; family Erebidae; genus Euclidia; species Euclidia mi. Next base: position 45,797,113 of record OX123187.2, read on the forward strand.
CGAGAATATCGAAAATATCGAATTCCGGAATTATAAAATGTTCAATATCGAAAATACCGATATTGAGAAAGTGGGCCGATATTGCGACCCCTAATCGTTACGTTCGAGCAGGCTGTAAACTAGGCATGAGACCGATATATCAAAACGAAACTGAAATCCGATTGCAGTCAGAAATCGTATCGTATCGATATTCCAATATGAGAAAACCGATTTTAGAAAACGTAAAACAATACCACGATAACGCAAACAATCTAATCCAAACCAAACGGAAACTGTGCAAGCGCAACCAAACTACAAAGTAAATCTAAAGCTTACGTTTTCGAACTTTTCGATAGTTTTCATATTCATTCGTTCTCTTTCACTCTACCCAACGACTACTTAGTTAGAATGAGAGAGAGCGAATTTCATATCCTTTTCTTTCTTACTTAGTGATCCGTTTAAAGAGCAAAAGAGATGAAGCGAATATCGATCGTTGCCAAGCAAGCCAGTCGTAGTACCTAGTGCGTTATGGATTTTGGCGGTTTTATGAATTGCAGATTGAATAGAAAAAATAAAACTAAACATCGAGGCGATAAGATCTAATTCAGATTGCAACTATTTAATGTTTGTTTTGAAAATTGCAAATAGTTTTAATAGTTATTAGGGATTTATGTTTGGAGAGTTTTGACTTGATCAATGTTTGTTTATTTGTTCACTTGACCTAGGTGACACGTGCAGTGCGGTGCGCGCGTAATAATAATAAAATTAAGTACCTATATTTGGTTTTCGTGAAAGTTATACTATTAGCATTTAAAAAGTTTTATTGTTACGTTGTTAGGATTGTAAAGTGTAAATAAATAGAAACAATTGGTGTTGCGTAATTTTGGTTTGTTTGGCGACTGAGTTTTTTAACAATTAGTTTTAGGTAGTTAGTAGGTTAGGATTGTAAAGTGTAAATAAATAGAAACAATTCGTGTTGTGTAATTTTAGTTTGTTTGGCGACTGAGTTTTTTAACAATTAGTTTTAGGTAGTTAGTAGGTTAGGATTGTAAAGTGTAAATAAATAGAAACAATTCGTGTTGTGTAATTTTAGTTTGTTTGGCGACTGAGTTTTTTAACAATTAGTTTTAGGTAGTTAGTAGGTTAGGATTGTAAAGTGTAAATAAATAGAAACAATTCGTGTTGTGTAATTTTAGTTTGTTTGGCGACTGAGTTTTTTTAACAATTAGTTTTAGGTAGTTAGTAGGTTTTCTTTTTCAATATGTCACGCAAACCAAGCGAAATATGGACGCATGACATGACAATACAATAAGAATTCGATTGTTTGCGTTTGTCTACGCAACTAGTAACTACGCTCGTCGCTCCGACATCCGCTATAGAAATCGATTTCTAAAATCGGTTTTTGAAATCGATTTCAGTATCTGAAATCGAATTTGTATCGGTTTGCGGAAAAATCCGAAAACGCCCATGCCTACTGTAAACGAGGTAGATGCGGCGGACTGGAAAAAGTGTTTCGAAAACTGGTTCAGACGCATGAAACTTTGTATAGAGGCTGGTGAAGAGTACTTTGAAAAGATGTAATAAAATATATTTACTTAGATATAGAACATTTTTTTAGTGTCGCTAAACTTTCTGAGTGTCCCACGTATGTACATATTCAAGATTGCTAAAATTATCGAATGCTAAACGGTGTAGTAGCTTGCAGCGGCTGGACACTATAAGAGCTGAAAATCGGGATCAGTGGCGTGCCATTGGAGGGGCTTATATCCAGCAGTGGACTACGGCAGACTGATCATGATGATGATGACACGGTGAAGGTAAAAATCGTGTGGAAAGTTCTCCATTATGTTCTTGACCGATATGTGAACACTGGCTAGCGTTGTGGACTAACCTAACCCTTCTCTTTGTGAAAAGAGACCTGCGCTCAACAGTGCAGCAGTGTGACAGATAATAAACAAAGCTGACGATGGTGAAGCTTTTTTAAGACCGCTGGTGGCTGTGTTCAGACGCAGATCTCTATTACTAAAAATACCGCTCGAGGTGCTCGTACCAGCAATAATCCTGTCTCCCGGGGGTTATCACACTAATAAAGATCAAGATCAAAGAACACAGATCACGTATAACGTTTTCCCGAGTGGGGATAAACCCACAACACGCGTCTCTGATAAAGTGGTGAGACGGCAGCTAAAACCACTACGCCATTGTCAATGCCGGGTGCTTGGCTTTTTTTATTTTAATAAATAGATACTCCCAGCAGTGTATTAGCAAACGCGCCAATCGCAAATAGTACCTACCTGGGTACAGTATCGTGTGGGCACGGTCATTAGTATTCGCCAATACGTACCGCACGTAAGCACGTGGTCACCCATACAACTGTGCAAGCATTGCTTAACTTTACCTAGGGTATTGTATTGTCTGTGACTTTACCGATCTGTTACGAACGCCAAGCCAAGCCAAGTTTCGCTATGGGCTCTACTATCGAATTCAAGTTCTAAACTAGGACTTGAATTTGAGGCTATTATTTTACAAAATAGCTAGGTTACTTAACGAAAAGGTAACACTTACGTAAAATATATACCACCATAACCACCATGAAAGAACACAATAATTATAAATCATTTGTTGATACAAATTACAAAGAATACAAAGTATAAACAAAGAATTTGTTTTGGCGCCATTTCATCGTGTGCCAGATTAAATAGATATTTCGTTCAAAAACCTACATTGTGCAACAAGATGATGAATGAATATTTATTTCTTTTAGAATTTTACAAATCGTTATGGTAGATTTCTTTTTGTAAAGGCATCATCATGTATTATTTTAGTTGTTTTGGTTCATTAAAAGAAGTAAGAACATATTTAAATAAACTATTTTGAAAAGGGCCGAAGATAATATTGATATTTTCTGAACGACTGAAGAAATTTTACTTTTTCAAAGTTGTCAAATGGTGGTCAAATGTCAAATGAAAGGTAAACAAAAAACAGTGAATATTCATTGTAAACAATAAAGTATAACATACTCGCAACTAATGTAAGAGACATCGTAGTCGTACTAGTTATAAAGACATAATAAATAATAATGCCTCAAACGTTCCAAGTTCTGCGATGCTTCAAATGCTTGGTTTTTCAAGTAAGTACCTAGTATCTAAACCGTTGAGGTTATGTTATTTAGCTTTATTAGCGAATAATATAATATAATTTTACAATACTTTTCTATATTTCTGCAGGTTCACCAGATGAAAAAATCAAGTAAATGGGAATGTAAAATGTGTGGCGAGAAGCAGTCTATAAAAAGAAATTATGGAATAGGTACTGGCAAAGACTGTAGAGTACACGTACAAAAACTCAATTGTTTGAGAGGTGAAATAGACGAATTTAAATGTAGCCAAATGCGAAGAAATGTAGATAGTGATGAGGAGGAAGATGTTGAAACGAATATCCAAAATATAGAACCACAAACAGCTCCTCAAACACTTTTGACTAAAGATAGTAAATGGTCTAACTATGTGGATGAACCGGAGATTTCAGAGCATCAGAAGGAACCTATGCGGCTTGGTGACGCTGAAGTGGTTCTGGAGATCCCTAAGAAACAAAGGAAACAGTTCCAAAATTACTCTAATAACTACAAGAGATGCAAAAGTAATTATACTAAAACTGACAGTAATGTATTGCAAAATAATGACTCTAATAGTGAAGTAGATATAAGGTTATGTTCTAATGGTTACAAGGCTCCAGAATTTAAAGCTAGCTATAGTAAAACCATTCTAGACTCTGCTAAGGTTAAATCAGCTATTTTCCCTCAAAAGCTAAACAACACCTTAGAAGCTGAAGTTACTCCAGTTACTTTCCCTGAAAGTCAATTAAAGGAAAACTTCAAGCCCAAGGTGCCTGTAAAAAAATTTGTTCCACCAGTAATAAATAAAAACTCTAAGTGGGCACAGTTTGCTGAAGAAGAACAGGATATTAGCATTCCTCCCAGTTTGGAAGCATCACAGAATAATCTGAAGTTTTCTCTGTGTGATGATGATGATCTTGATAATGTTCTGGATATATAAAGCAATAAGTCCTTTTGATCACAGATCACACACTTCAGAAGACATAACACATGTCATAAGTTTGTTAGATTTAAAACAAGTGTTTAGGTATTTATTTAGAGCTTTGTTTATGGATAGTGCAGCTGTTTATGTTATGTTCTGGCTCACATTTATAGGGTAAATTAAAAACAACTGTCATGTTTTGTACTAAAAGAGTAAACAAAGTATTTTTATAATTTAATAAGGGTTAAAAATTCAATAAAATTCATATATTTTCCAATAATTTTATTATTACAACCAATACACATTATCATCACAATGGCAACAGTTTAATATCACTTTCATTAATGTCTACTAGATAAATAGCGAGTGTACTACAGGCATACTCTTACGTCATAACACCTACAGCAAACTCCAGTGATTACATCCAACAGAGGCCTTATCGTTCCCATACATTACGTAATGTAATACACATATCACTTGCACTCATGTCCCCAGGGCTCAAGCAGGCCCCTAACGCCTTACTATCACAACTTGTGTAGTAACCGCTTCAAGCTAAAGAATAACAATATTACTTGGATAATAATTGCAGAATATTTTTAAAGCTACATGTACACAGACTCATAGAAGTTCTATAGAGATTTATTGTACCTGCTGACTTATGAAATTGTTAAAGCTAGTTTTATTTTAAATATTATATAAAATATCTAAAACAGTATAGACACTAATTCCAAATGTTTCTCTTTTATGGGCAGTGAAAATTTCATAATACTTAATTTAAAATCTCGAATCTGCAAGTTGTAGATGTATTCAATAGTCTAAAAATTCCGAAGACAGTAAAGACAGCTGTATAGTACAGAACATGTAGAATACATATAGGAAGCCCTACTACTTTCGATGTATAGTAAGAATATCTTAGAATATATAAACATTCACTTATGTATAATACCATTCAGACTGTTCCTATTTTTACGTACAAAGATTTAAATTGTTTCATGTAAGGTTTTATTGAAATCTCTATATCTTTTTATAGATCCATAAGTTTCTTTCATCTAACAATCACTTATCTGTATCGGTCGCACTGTAGGCCGATTTTATGTCCTGCGTCCGTAACTAATTCCAAACTATCGTTATTGCTCCCGCCCCGTGCTGCCTGCCAAAGTACCCTCCAAGTAAAGCAGTGTGGCTGCTTAGTGTAGTTTTCCATAATAAACAGCAGTACAGTGACTAGTAGGGCGCCATATGCCTACGTCTGTGAAGCTCCCGCGCTCGCGCGTAACGCCGACCGTAGCTCCATCGCCATGCCCTGTTGACCAAACATTTGTATCAATTTTTTTTAGAAGCAACAGAAATGTGCAAAGGTCTGCGTACTCATCCATAAACGAGCATTTTAAATTTAATATCTGTGCATGGTGAATAACGTTTTATTGCATAGTTGATACCGTTGTTGCATCTCAAAATTTGTCGGTAGTTTTCATTCTGGGTGGCTTTGTTTTTGATGTCGTATTATTTTTACAGTAAGGACAATGATTGATTTTGCTACATGAAACTATTTTCAAAATTATAGTATACCTTTCATTATATCCAACATTGTCACCCCTATACAAGTGATCATCGTAGCGGTCCTCAAACCGGCGGTTTACCGGCTCCTCACTGCTACCTGTAATATAATTTGTTATCAGTTTATGTCCTTTCTGTATTTCACTATAATATGTATATTCTTTTGTCTGGATTCCGCTACTTACCGATTGGGTTTGAATGCGAAAATCGTCTACACGAAGGGCCTCGGCACGTGAGAAGCTGTTGCAACTGATTATGGAAATATTCCTTCTCAGCGGGAGTCAGATACTTCACCCTGTTTTGCGTTTCAAATGGATCTGAAAACACATTACAGATTTATAAACTGCATCAAGAAAGATAACTATTCTTTTGGAATACTTTGACTCTTTAACTCACCAATTCTCAAGTTATAATAAGTGACCATTCCCGTAATAAATTCGCAATAGAGTAAGTTGTGTGTCGCGTTGATGGTGCGCACACAGTTGTATGTGTTGTTTGAGGTACTCATGCAGAAGCAGAAAGGTCCAGCTGTCCAAAACGGAGCAGTGCGCCAGTGATCATTGTCGTGACGATAGCAGTTCATCCGTTCTGATTCACACAGCCTTTCGAGTTCCGCCTGAAAACACAATTAATTAATTAATCTTAATATATAAAATCCTTGCGTTACTGACTGACTGACAGACACGCTACAACCGAAACTATTGGGCGCAGGAAGCTGTAATTTGGCACGTATGTTCCTTGGGGACCGTAGGGGTGCACTAAGAAGGGATTTCCCGAAATTCCCACGGGATCGGCCAAAACGGGTAAATTAAAAAAAATGCTGGCGTAGCTGCTGGCGTCCTCTAGTTCTCTATAAGTATATCCAATCACTTTAGACAAGAATATCCACAATCCATTTACATACCCTTTTCCTTGCTTTCCTTAACTTCTTTTGCAGCAACTGCGCTTTCCTTTTTCTCTGCTCTTCTCTCGCCCTTTGTGCAGCTTCTAAGTAGCTGTGTCCAGGCCCTCTTGATTTCCTGTCAGTTGGAAAGAAAGTTGTAAAAATTGGTCTTTGACGTGAACTAAGAAACTTCTCTTTATATTTATCTTACCTATTCTCTTCGCAATAACAGACGTGCTTGTCCTCATTTTCAATAAACAACGGGTGCAGTCTTCTTTGGAATACGTCAACAGGTTTGTCGAAGATACCCATAGATTTGGCAGTTCCTTTATTGGGATTCGTTTGTTCATATTCTGAAGCATCAAGCCTTGCTGGACCAAGATTCAAAGGTGATATTGTCGTATGTCTTGACGTAGTTGATTTAGCGGTAGTAGTGCTAGTTGAACTAGTAGTCGATTCGGTAGTAGTGCTACTACTTATAGCAGATGTGCTTGTTGGCTTTTCTGTTGAAAGGAATTTGTCTATAGTAGAGCTAAAATATTGTACATTGCGAGAGAAGTATCCCTCATCTGTGGAATTTTCTTCGGGTGCTCGTTTTGTCGACACATCGACGAGTTTTGTAAATTCTGTCGTGACTTCGTCATCAGTTGTTGGTACACTTTGTAGCGTAAATTTATCGTCTTCTACACTGTTCTGGTCGAAATAATTTCTTTCTATAATAACGGTAGTCACTTGTGGTTTCGGCAATTCTGCATTGATCCCGGTAATGTTGATGTTTGCTTCATCCACTTCATTAGTGATGTTAGGTGTTGGAGTCGTAGGTGCTTTAGTTGTAGTTTCATTTTTTAACTGTATGCCAAACACATCGTCTTTGGTTTTAGCATTAATTGTAGGAATCACATATTCGTTAGTTTGTTTGAATTTCTTTTCGTGCATTGTACTGTTTCTATGTTTTGGTTTTACTCTGTGGAATCTACCTTTGCGGAAATGTTCCTTAGAACTATTATGATCGTGAGTAAGATTCTTGTTAAAAAGATGATTATTGACTATAGGAGGGTGAACGGTCTGTGTTTGAGTTTCTAAAACAGGTTTGGCGGTTTTTAAGTGTCTTTTTATTTCCTTCAAATCCTCTAGTTTTGTTCTTAGCTGTCTTATTTGATCTTCTAAACTAAGCCTATTTGTGTGCCATGCCTTCAAATCATTATAAATAGTTTGTGAACAATTTACTGTTCCATCTTTTTCTATTTTACATTCTAGTGATGATTCATTGTTGTTCATAATAACATCGTTCTTTTTGTGTTTATTGTGGTGTGTGTTCCAATTATGTTGAGCCCTACGTTTTATTCTTTTATGGTCTACATTTTCTTTGGTACGTTCGTAAGCCTCAAGGAATGCTTCCGTTTCCTTTATTAGTTTGTCTATCTTATCTTTAGTATCCAAGCTTTCTTGTTCATCAATGGGTTCGTTTTTGAAACTCAAGTGCCCTATACTTGGATTTTCTTTAAGAATACTGTCGACTGTGTTCGGTTCAAAGACATCATTATCTATAGACCTTCGGGTACGAGTAGCATTTTCTTTAATGAGTTCTCCAGGCCGCCTGGCTATAGTACCATCTGTCTCCAATCGAGTGTACACTAGTCCGCTTGGTGTAAAACAGGCACATTTCTTTGTACTCATCTTTGACTGCCCCGAAATTGGATCAGTCTGTAAAACAGAAAGAAACGACTTTTTAAACCAACAAGGTGCTTCACATGGAATCATAAATTAATGCCATATCGTCTTTTTGTGATAATTACCTCGTATCTGCACTTGTGCCTTCTCCATCGTCCGTTCACCAACACGCACTTCCACTTTCTTCCCGCGGAGCAAGGCGCACGTAGTTCTGCTTTAGAACAGTCAGCGGCGATGCGGGCTGCTTTACTTTCCATACTTGCGTCGGCTGCCTCTGTAACATTAAATCTCTATTATAGCTCCACATTTTGATTATTTCTACTTGTTTGTGTTTTCATCAAAAATCAGTGAATGGATTTTGATTAGACTACCTGCTCCGATTTCAAAGATGATATTCTGACTGAAATGCTGGTTCTAAAGAGTCGGATAAAAGAAAATAACCGCAGTGGTAGGTTGTAAACAAAGTAAGTAGCGCAAACCATGGCAACTAGAACTTACATTTTGCTTAAACCCATATATTTTATCGATTCGACACGCTTTACAGTTTTGCTTGCCAAAATGTAATCTCGAAGGATCATACCAGTAGGTACGTTAAGTTTTCGAAGTTTGTATGAAGAAAATATTGTAGGCACGATGTAATCTACGCGGAAGAAGTGGATACATATTAGTACTTACTTATAATATTTAGAGTTTGAAAAAACTTGTGTTTTGCACTTATTTTTTATGTAAGTATAAATAAATACAGTATATAAGTGAAGAAATAACGAGACTTACGGTCAAAAAATTTGCTCCCTGGTGAGAGATAGTTGGGCTGCTCCTCGGCGTCGAGCGCTTTCTCGAGGCTGGCCTCCAGTAGCGGGTTGTGACTCTCATTCGTTATAAGCGGCTCCGAGGATTTGGACTTCATTGAATCGCTTACTTCACTCTCTGAGCTTTCCTATATAAGAAAATAAATTCTCAAATAAACTGCCTCCGTGGTCCAGTGGATAGCGTATGCGACTGCTGATCGGAGGTCCTGGGTTCGATTCCAGGGTCGGGCAAAAGTATTACTGAGTTTTTCCGAATTCTCAGTAGCAGCACGGAGTCTGGTGATGTGCCCGATAACGGCAATAGGCTCGCCCCCTATTACGTGGGACCTAAAAATTCATGGCAAAATGTGGGTGTCATATTACACCTCTGCCTATCCCTTCAGGGATATACAGACGTGAGTCTATAAAAAAAATAAAAATAAAATTAAACTTCATTAAAATCACTTAATGAATTTTGAAAGACTTCCAAATCTTCCAATAAACGCGAGTCAATTTTATTTATTATAACTAGAGATATTCCTGGAATTACGATTTTTGGGAAGAGACCGGGATAGGCATTTTCAAAAACTCATTACGTTAGTTGGGGAAAACTATATAACCATGTGAGATCTAAAATATACTTGAGAGGAAAAAAAGAGAAAGCGTATAAGTATCATCATTCTCATCTATCCTCACATCGTCATCATCATCGTCTGGCTCGAGGAAGTCGTCGTCATCCGTGTCCTCATCGAAGTCGCCGCTCTCTGACGAGTGAGGGGGGGAAGTGGTCGCTCTGTTCTCGTTCATCTCGCGGCTGTACTTGTTCTCTCGGGACCGGTGACCCATGCCGGGGATGTCGCGACGACCGGAGCTGCAGGCAAAAGATTTATGTTTTTTTATTATAAGACATGTAGGTAGGAAGTAAAAGGAGTAATATCTATTTTGGGTGTCAGTCAAATGGTATGATTAGGTAAGGCAAATCTGTCTAAACATTAAATTTTCTGATCCTATTGAAGAACTCTAAATTAGGAGAAGAGCCATACTCAGACCAAGATGAATCACTTTATTCATCCTGCATGTAGAGAAGGTCAATGAAGACGTGAAGATTCATGTTGTACCAATAAAGTAGACCGATTACTTTACGACAACTTTTGAGCATAAGTAGGTACCTAGTTTTCTGATTGGATCAAAATCATTCGCAACTAATTTTTATCTCGTTCATAACTTACCTTTCGACAAGGAAAGAATCAGGCCAGTGCGCGGCCGCATGCCTCCTTCGCCTAGGTTGCAGCAGCGGCAGCAGAGAGCGACCGTCCATGTGCGCCGGTGGCTCCACCCCACCCATGTCCAGGAACGTTGGCGCCAAGTCGATATTCAGGACTATGTCGTCCACACTAAAAAAATAATAGAACCAATTCAACCAATTAACTGATTGTAAAATATGACATCATAGGATTTATTGATGAGACTTCGTATCAGATTCGTGGTCGCGGAGGACATTACAAACATTAAATCAACGGTCAGAAAGTAAATCTCGATTCGAATTAACAGCTATGGATTGCACACAGCGCAGTGGTAAACGACGAGCTACTAAATATTATTTTTCACACAAGTAAAAAAATGTTTAATTATCTTAATATATAAAATCCTTGCATTACTGACTGACTGACAGACACGCTACAGCCGAAACTATTGGGCGCAGGAAGCTGAAATTTGGCATGTATGTTCCTTGGGGACCGTAGGGGTGCACTAAGAAGGGATTTCCCGAAATTCCCACGGGATCGGACAAAACGGGTAAATTAAAAGAAATGCAGGCGTAGCTGCTGGCGTCCTCTAGTATGTTATAAACGATAAAAAAATCACGGTACCTATATATTGGGTAGAGTTTAACAAAACACAAAATACTTACACAGTGCCGGGTTCCACTCCAGGCCCTCGTACTAAGAACGGCACTCGGATGTCAAACTCAAAGGGAAAGCTTTTCCCTTTGACCAAGCCGAACTGACCCAAGTGGTAGCCATGATCGGACGTGTACACCAAATACGTGTTATCTAACTCGCCCAGGGCCTTTAGCTCTTGATAAACGCGTTCTACAGCCTGGAAGAAAAGATAAAATTGAGGTTGAAATAATGTTATTGGTTTGCAGCAAGAAGTTTTAAATTGTAACAAAAAGACAGACAGATTTTTGGGTTTTCTTAATTATTTTTGTTCAAATATAAGGATGACGAAAATAAATAAGTATCTAAGTACATGGTTTTGTCAAGAAAATGGACGAGTCTATTTGTTTTATGAAACGAATTGTTTTAGAAACACACTGGTGCATTCTGTATTTTTATGCTGCACGATTCTCAGTTCGATTTCAAGCAGGTAGAGGTAACTACCTAGATACATACCTACCACTATCAAGTAGGTGGGTAAGTACATAAGTTTACGTATGACTAATGAACGAGCAAAAAACAACCATTAGCAACAAAAAACATATTCTTAATCCACACAAAATTGAATCATTCTGTCATCGCTGATACGTAGTTCTGGATTTCATCTCGAGAAAACACGAATGTACTAAATCAGTTTACGGCTGACGTACCATATCAACACTTTGGAGCGTTTGCAACCGTTTAGTCATCAGCAGATCTGTGAACTGGCGATGTATGGGCTTCATCTTATCCGTCACTCGCAGAATCCATTGCTTGTCGGGATTTGGCGCCATATCGTATGTTGGTGTGCTGTAAATTGATAACAAAACATATATTCCAGTGTTAGGTGTTTAGTCTTTCGATTGGACTATAAATTCTGTCTGCAACGTTTTTCAACAAATTTTATCTATTAGAATATTTTGTGTGTTTTAATTTCATTGGAGACTAGGTGTTTCCCGCGGTTTCACCCGCGTCCTGAGGGAACTACTTCGCGTACCCGGTTAATTTATAGCCTTAGTTACTCCTTGGTACGTCAGCTATTCACCAGTGAAAGTCCCGTCGAAATCGGTCCAGCCGTTCCAGAGATTAGCGAGAACAAACAGACAGACTGAGAGACAGACAAATTGTAAAAAATGACATTTTGGTATATGTACCGTGTATACATACATATGAATTTAGTAAAAAGCGGTTATTTGAATATTACAAACAGACACTAAAATTTTATTTATGTGTATAGAAAATCTCATCTTCCTGCGCGCACTAAAGTCAACGTCGAGCCATACAAATGTGGTCAACCTGCATCGTATAAATGTATTTATAATCAGAAATTACTATAAATGTGCAAATTCGTGTTGCAATAACAAGTTTACAGAATCCAATCAGTACCTGCAATTCCGTTTCATTTAAAAAGCAAATAGTACACCAGGATTACCGTTTGTAATCGGGACTTCTGTATGTTAATCTGTATAGGAGACGAGAAACCACTTTACAAATTAGTTTTAGAATACATAACTAGGAGAAACACGATATACTGATTTTTAATCTCCATAGCCAACTAGTTCCATATAAAGGCTTATCATGAACAAGGGATTACAGATATACCTATAATTTGCTGCATTTAAGTAGATATTGACATTATGTTGAAGTCATTTGCACCAGAAATGCTATTTCAAATGCTACATAATAGGTGAAGATATTTAAAATATGATATTATATCGGGCTAAATTACTGCACAGTTTTACCAAAATCTGTTCTGTAGTTTTTATGTTATGAAACTTAGGAGGTAGGTAGTCAGAAAAATCCATAGCGCTATGCATCCACAGACCTATGCTCTCAAACATTGACGTTTATTCTGTATCAAAGACAACTATGCTCTCAAACATTTACGTTTTTTCTGTATTAAACTCAACAGACAAGCATAACTTTGATTAACACATACCTACCTAGGCTATTTTTGTTGCGATAACAGCGGGGTCCAGTTTATAATATCGACAGTCACTACATCGATGGTCGCTGTATCGAAAACGTTCCATCGACGGGCTAATGTATCGACAGTACCCCAAATGGATGGTAGGTACGCTACATCGACAGTACCCCAAATCGTTGGTACGCTTCGTCGTTAGTAGTTAGTATATATTTATATCTTTTTTTCTAAATATCCGCTTTAAAATATGAAGATTTTCAAAAAAGATTTTCTAAAAATCTAGAGATGCTAGCTTAATGGGGATACGAAATATTTCTTTTTATTGAATATATCTATTAGCTTCTTTAATAAAAAGACGGTGTCCGAAAAATGGTCTTCATAAAACACTGTGCAGCGGGCTAAGCCGCGGGCAAAGTCGAGTCATATCTAGTAGTTAGCAGTGTAAAATTTAAATCTTTTTCTAAATATTCAAACAAATTTGAAAGATTTTATCGCGGATAATAAAAATAAAAATTTGTCATCCTGTCTATTAAATGTGTTACTTTAAACAATCTACCAGTCGTAGTTATTTGTGAGAATTAATTGAATTTCTCAAAATGATGTTGCTAGGACACTTTACATGTTTAAAATTAACGTAAATGGAAAGATTAAAGTAAAATATGACACATTTTAGATGACAACTACAAGATTAGTGACGTTGTCTACGCAATAAATTAGCTAGTTTATTCTTATTTTATTTATTTGGCAACACTTGTCAACTAAGTGGTGACTAAAGGGTCACGGGTTCAAATGCCATGTCGTGATTAGTGGACACCATAAAAACGAATAACTAAAAATATAAAGGTAGCATAGATACCTGTTTATAAATAATAGATATAAATGTCTCTTAGGTATCGTGGAATTTCTCAACACCGATGTCATCTGGTGACGTGACCAGAAAGCTTCACCACCTTGGTTGGCATTGCTGATTCTTTGTCCAAAGACCGACCAGACTTCTGGTAATGTGAGATGGCTTAGGCGTTTGACAATATCTTGGCTTAAAAACAAGTGATCAAGTTCATGTGCCCAACTCGTTACCTCTCAAAACGTTACGCTACGGGCGCTACAGCTTATGCTGTTGCTGTTACGCATCATGTCGATGCTATGAAGTTAGTACGATTTGACCTCCGCGACCTTTCTAGAGACAGACCAGACTACCGCGCTACTGACGGTTCAAAACCGCATGTTTTACGCAAATACATGACTCAAACACCTCTACACATTCCAGACTAAACACACAATTTAAAGAATCAAATTCAAGCGCTAATCTTAATGATATGCATCAGATAAATTCTGCAGTATTAGAGATTGTGTTATTATATATTAAAGGTTCATTTTGGACATTTTTAATTCGCGTTTGTCGGCTTGCCTTGGGACAGGTTCCCGCGATACGGCCGACCACATACGTCGATAGCGGAATATTAAACCTCGCCAGGGTTACCATATCAAATTAAAAAAACCGGCAAAGTGCGTGTCGGGCCACGCGCAATGTAGGGTTCCGTAGTTGCCCATAATGGCCATTATTGATAATAACTTCTGTTTCACATGGGACTAAAAACGGGCGTCTTTAAGATTAAGCCAGCGCCTTGTAAACTCACAGAAATAGGTATTTATAAGTTAACCGACGATTACTCGTAAACTAGTGATGTCTACTTAGCCGTGATAGTTTTCCTTTTAAATTCGTTATATGTACTACATTTGTGATTTTTTTCACCTCTTCCAAATTAATAGTTTAGCCGGCAGAGGGGGGGGACACTTGAGACTAACAATTTTTTTCACTTCAAAGCTTGATATTTGACAAACCAATCACTTGATCGAAAAATGATTTGAGCAAACTAATAATATTTTTTTAAAACCTATCAAATGATATCCCACACAATGGGGTACTCAACCAAAAAAAAATTCAACCTCTCTGTATATGTAGGGGAGATACCCTTAAAAAAAATATATTCCAAAATTTTATTCTACAGTTTTGTTGCAATATTGTATGTCTATATTCATGTCAAATATCAGCTTTCTAGCACCAGGCGTCTTTGAGCTAGGCTGCGGACGGACAGACGGACGGACATGACGAAACTATAAGGGTTCCTTGTGGACTACGGAACCCTAAAAAGAAAAAGGAACTACGCATCTGTATTAATATGTCATCGGTTTCGATTAAAAATATAACTCTTGTATTTAAGTAGGTACTCTGTTCTTGTATTCGATATTTTGTATTGCTGTTGGATTATCATTTTAAAATATTTTGTTTACCTCTGGTTGTTTTGATGAGAAGAGTTCTACTTAGGTACATACCTATGACCTTGCCCATAATTAGTTTACTGAAATGTTTTATTTCATTATTTGACACAGTTACAAATAACAAAGTTCTATGTCTAATGTTAGCAATTGTTTTAATAGATCTGCAATGTATACATAAAAAAAAATAGGCAGTAAGAGACTTTTTCATTTAATAAATGGAAAATAAAGCACAATATCATTTTCTAGAACCTACGTTTTATCTATATATATTTTTCTAGTAAATAAATACAATCATGTTCTACAGAATAAATTCACTTAAACACAGTTAATGATTAAAGTAAACCAGCTTGTGGTAGGCGGTGTATCTAAAGTTGTCTGTAGACATCATTTAAAAGATTTTGTAGTCCACTTCATAAGAATTAATACCTACGAATGAAAATTAAGTCGTGCTTCTTATTGCCTTAATAATACCATTTTAATAATACCATTTCGTTATCTGATTCCATTTCAAACATCAATAAATTACAAGGCATTGTGTCTTACACACGTCAGCCTTAATAGTTTTATTTTAAGCCTTTACCTACACTAGTAGCAGTTATAATATAAATCATCCTTCATTTTGCTAAAGATACGTATATATAATGGCATAATAATGTGTTTTAAAAAAAGGTTAGCCTACCTGGGAACAGGACGGTTATAGGTTCTATACACATAAGAAGATTATTTAGTAGAATCTTAATTTTTTTGATATAAGTACTTAATGAGACTCATACTAAATCAATTAAGTGCATAGGTAATTATTTTGGTAATCAAAATAATTTTGGTACTTAATTATATATTATGATGTCTTTATATACCTGCTATGTCTCTTATTCATTATTATTAAATGAATATCTTATTAAGCATACATTGTAAGACAAAAGCCTTAAAAGCTCACAGAACCGAATGATCGAAAATCTAAGCTCATTTATAAAACACCTGTAAGCACATTAAGCCGATGTTAACCCTGAACTCCGCGTAGGGTCCCGTGTTCGACTCCGGTTACCGCCCGGCGCCGCGCGCCGGGGCGGCGACTTGCAATCGATTCACCGACATGTATTCAACCTGCGCTAATCAACTTGTGCAAAATCTATCTCAGTCTCACCCAATAATAATAAAACGCTAAATAATTAAAAAAGAGAATTTAAAATAGAGGCATAAGTAATGTTTTACATTTTTTATTGTTTGTGGTCGCAGATAACCTGTGGGCTGGCTGCTAACTAGTAAACGTATTAACAGAAGCGATGCCTAGAAAATGCAATAAATAAGCAGGACTAAATAAACAATATTTTTACAAATTTAACTAATTTGTAGGTAAATAGGCAATCTGAGTAATGTTTGATCTTCCTAACTTTAATAAATTATTACAAGCAGGTGCTAATACTTGTCTTGAGAGTAGCGGCTATGCATATTATGCTACAATTTTATGGTTAAAATAAGACAAAAGTTAAAAGTATAGAAAATATGACGAAATTTAGCAATATGCTCTTACTCCCTTTAGAGCCATTCAGGAAAACAAACCGTGAATCAAGCATTGAACGAGTTATTGCCGGAAACAATTTGAATCTATGAGTACGTACTTAGTATAAGCAGTAAAGTTGTACGATAAGGGGCTAAGGCCATTTACTGAACGGCAGTATAAAATGTTGAGTAGCCACTTGGAACAATGGGTTGTAGTGAAATTTCCTTCAACATCATAATGTTTACAAGAGCTAAGTTATGGAGGAAACGTGTAAGCGCGGCTTGGCACGCGTGGCGCTTTCCTATCATGATTTTCCCATACTGATAACGTACCTTGTTGGTATAAACTGTTCCCTGTTACCGATCGTTAAGGCTCAGGTGTGATTCCCGATTATGTATCAAGAGTAAAATATAATAGGATTTGCCGGGAATTTTGCTGTAAGTAGTAATTTGATTGTTCATTCAAAGTTGCACTGAGGTTATCTTCTGTTGTCCGAGACTTTAATATCCGCAACGAAATAATGCTTATGTGTGAACCCCTGTTTACTATGGTCATCTAAGAAGTTTACGTACTGATTTACAATATAAGGATACCCATTAAGAATCCACCGATCATTTAGCTTTTGTCGCTTAAAATTGACTTCACATCGCCAGATGAAAGGTATCCAGAAAACACATAAACTTACGCAATTTAATGATCCAACTTTCAATGCACATATGTTATTATCAAATTAATCGTCTTGTTTACATTTGTTTATTATTAAACGTATAGTCCAGTCCCCTGAACTGCAAATACCTAAGTGGAACGCATCCCGGGATGTTGCTAGCATCAGGCTAGCAACATACCGGGGTGCATTCCACTTACTAGAAAAACAAAATCATCTACCACTGCCTTTATCAACCACAGATTACAAGAAAACATCTCATAAAAATAGTATACCAGCCCTACCGTAAGTGTAGCTTAACGAAGGCTTCATCAGGGCGTCTTAGCACGATTACAAATAAACAGTTTAACATTTATATGTTAAGTAATGATTGGGATAAAGATTTGGTCGTTTTATTTGCATCGGCTTTTAACCGACGCGCGACGGAGCCGCTCAGACCGACCGGTATAATTTATGCGACGATCGGCACAGCGAAAGACATGCACGTTGAATGTTTTAGGGATAGAGCACTCGAGCCACTTTTAGCATCGGCGGTTATAGGCGACTGTATTGAGTCTGTACAATGATTATGCGTTTAATAGTGTAGGAAAGTTTTGACTTCACGTTTGGTGGCATATTTTTTTATTTAATATGCCAGGAAATCTCACACTTGGTAATTTGATCCTTAATTAGGCGGAGCCGTAACCAGATACCTTTTTTGAATACAGACCTACAGATAAGGTAAGCCCAGACGAGGAGCAAATCTTCGTGCTCGTCACACAGAATTTTGCTCTGGGAATCGAACCTATTTGGCGAAAATAGTTTTTGGAAAATATATCCTCAACTCCAAACTCTTTATTGATTGTAATATCTGGCGTATATTGTGTACGAAATAATGTATTTGGACGACTGAATTGTTCGAATTTATCGAGATATGCCTACTGGCTCTCTTACGAGTTATTTTATAGAATCAGGTTATACCCAAACTTTTCTGCAAACAATTTAGTGTAGATCACCCAAAACAGCAAGTAGGTATAAGCAAGTGCTCGCTGGCCGAGTATCGGGTGTGCTTTAGACCTTTAATCGTTCGATAAATAAACTCATGCAAGGAAGTCGACCGTATAAAAAATAGCATAAAATATGCACATACATACATTTTTGATGTATTTATGTAGGTACACTCGCGGGTATACTTTTATGTTTTGTCCGAAAATAATTATGGCTACATCAATTGCGTATGAAAATATTCCGGGTTCGTTATATAGGATGATTTTGAAGCGAATTAATTCCTTTAATCATACAACTACATAGTAACACCAAATATTTTTTTCTATTCTCTGTTTTGGTTCCTTCATTACATGTTCTTTTATATAAATCTTAACTAGTGCTCGTTTTGTACATTGTACTTCTATCCACCTATTTGATGATAGTCATCATCATCCTCCTAGCGTTATCCCAGTTTTAACCTGGGGTCCGCTTACTAGTCTAACCGGAGTTGACTGAATATTAGCTTTTCCACAGAGCGACTGTCTGTCTGACCTCCGCAACCCGAAGGGATAGCGATATTCCATGGTTTAGGTGTCAGTTATTTAGAAGGGACTGACGCCCTATAACGACTGTCAAAGATCTTCATGACATCGGGACCGACGCGACGGCTTAACGTGCTCTCCGAGGCACGGGACAAGTGATAATTGACTACACCTATTTGATGATATTGTTTGTGTAATTATATTCTTATGATAGGAATAGACATCAAATAATCTATCAAAAGCGATGTTGGCAGTTCCAATCACGTTATTTTCAACTACAACTGCAGCTTCCAGTTTTGTATCTAATCTAACTAGAGATACACTCAAATATTAATCAAACTTACACTAAATTTTTATCAAAATTTGTCTAATCTTTTTGGAGACGTGTATATTTTAAAGTGCTATACTTATGAATTCCACCTCAAAGTAAAATCCGAATAATTTCACAGCCACAAACCGAATCATATAATTTGGGCATTTTATATCAACATAAGATTACACAGTTTTAAGAAATGGATGATTCAAAATCAGCCTGTATGGGCGCTTATCTGTTTATGGAATGTTAAAAACTCGTTAAAAGGCGGCTCCTTATCAAGTGTATGATAATTTGCTGGTTTTAAAACGCAATCACACAGATGTGGCGTTCGTAACATGCATGCTAAAGATTCTCAAAAGTAGCTATAGATAAAAAAAAATATATATTACATGTATAAATACCTACACCGTGTATTTTAAGTAAGTGTTTTTTAGTATATTTAGTAAAATAAATATTATACGTAGCTTCTGGGTCTCAGAACATACTTTTCGGGAAAACACTGACTGAAAACACGGTGTACCTACCTATAGATAAGAGTATTATTTTCTATCTAACGCAACTTGAAAATCCATGTGGTACCTACGAATTTTTAACGCGTCTCAGTTGCTGATCTGGTTATTTGAATACATAAAATGCAAAATATCTTATAGGTATTTGCCCCAAAGTTTCAGCATTTGTGAGAACTAGACTTCGCTTATAAGGTAAAGGCTCCTAATACCGAGGTAGTCAAAATCGGCTCCTAATTCCGAGGTATTTTTGTTTTCGTTCTTATCTTTTGAATATTATTATGTAACTACATAAAAACATGATTCACGCATTCCATGTTTCAAACTTGCTCAAATACGTGAAGTTCGTAAGTGTAACCCCGGAGCAACTAGCTAAAATCAATAAGTCTCTGCCACGGCGTCGACGCGAGTGGTTATTTCATATAAACACGGATCCTGTTAGGTAAGAGAGCTCATTTTTTTAACGTAAGTTTTTGTTGTGATTTTAACAAAAGGTGTTGAAGGTAAGCAATTTGTCAGAATTTTGTGTTATTTTACTTGCCATAATTATCAAGATAATTTATGTTTTAAATTGATTTAGTATCTAAAAATATAAAACAAAATACCACGGAGTAAGAGTACGTTTTTTAATCGTAGCTCCTAATTCGGAGGTACCATCGGTAATAGGAGAAACACAACATCGTATTCACTTGCTTATTACTTTTAATACATTTTTTTTAATGAGGCTTTTGTTCATTTAAAGTTATTAATATTCTTTGGAAGTAATAACCTAATTCCGTGGTATGTTTTATTGGATAGAAATCTTATTAAATGTTGTCAAACATGATCCAGAAAACAACATTTTCTTTGAAAGGCCTAAATAAGAAGTAGCTCTTTAGTCTAGTGAAATGTAATTATTTTGTACAGATTTTGACTGATATTAACATTTTTCAATCACAGATATGTTGGTACCAGTAAGAATTGAATAAGTTATTTAATCGGCCGAATTTTTATGGGTCGGAATTAGGATTACAAATTACAGGAATTCCTCCTAATTCCGAGGTAGGATTTTTTTATACCTCGGTGCTAGGCTCTATGAGCTCCTAATACCGAGGGTATGCCTCCGTATAAGGATCTTCATGGAGCCTTATACCGAGGTATATGGCAACCGCAAATAGTATTTGGGTTCCTTAAACCCAAACTTTCGCGCCATATCGGAACCCTTTATACACGCGCCGGCCGTCCCGCTACAATTTAGCGTTTGCGCTTAGCCGAATTTTGGATTATCTTGATACCTACCTACTAAGATATATTCAAATTTTATATGAATGAATATGTGTGTTATTAATAATTAAGAATAACTAAACTATCAACTTGAAATTTAATAAAACTTTTTAAAACATTTATTATTTTATTTATAAACTCTTTTGTGACTAGAGTAGGAGCATATTTTATATTTTAGAAGAAATAGCACTACTATTTTACTATTATTATTTAACTTATAAAATGTACGGAACCAATTAAAACCTTTTTATTCTACCTCGGAATTAGGAACCGACTACCGCGGTATTAGGTTTCAAGCCTGAAAATACCTCGGAATTAGGGAAAATCGACTTTGCTGTAATAATATTTTTTTTCATGAATACATCTTTTGAAAAGATACATAATAATAGAAATTATATAAAATTTTATGTCCATTTTAGCTGAAATAATATTTTTACATAGGCTAAAATATTTACAAATGCTTATTTTTCCTGCTTGCTTCCAAATGTCACGAAATACCTCGGTATTAGGAGCCTTTACCTTAGCTTCCTTGGGGGAGGATCCTTCCTTTTGGAATCACTAAAACACGATAGTATTATTTCAACTTCTTGTGCCCAGTAGTTTCGGCTGCACGTTGTCTGTCAGTCAGTCAGTAACGTAAGTTTTACATGTTTTGGTAATTTTGCTGCACAAATTAAATAGAAGAGTATTGTGTAGTTTTTTTGATGCGATGTGTAAAGGTCAATACTGGGCAAAAATATTGTAGAATACCAAACAACGTAAAAAAATTGCTAAATTCTAAGTGTTAAAAAGCATATTTTGGATTGATTCTCATCATCAGCCTACTGCACCACAGCTGGGTGCGGGCCTCTTCTAACAAGAGAAGGGTAAGGCCAAAGTCTACCACGCGGCCAAGTGGTGGGGTGGCAGACTTCACATGTCTCTCGAGAACGTTATGGCGAAATCTCAGCCATGCAGGTTTCCTCACGATGTTTTCCTTCACCGATAAGCAAGCGATAATTAACAATTTAATACGCACTTAACTGCGAAAAGTCATTGGTGCGTGCTGTGGATTCGAACCTGAGACCCTCTGCGTAGCAGTCTGTCGGTCTCTCCACTAGGCTATCGCTGCCTGGTTAGACTATAAAGTGAACCCCAGTTACCAAGGTGAGTCTCCAGTCGGAACCGCGACGATGCAACGATGATAAATAATAATTTTACGCCCATAATATCATGTTGACCTTTTCGAACAGAATTTTAAGTACGTGTATACTTCGTAAGCAACAGACATTTTCTTTGTAGCGTCGTAACTGGTTCAACAAAGTGAAAAATGTTGCGCCGCGTCTGTTCCTGAAGGATCGCCCACACAGAAACTTGATAGACATTTTAATAACAATTTTAATGCTCCGACTACCGAACATTTTGTGTTTACTTTTTAGGGTTCCGTACCTAAAAGGTAAAAAACGGAACCCTATTACTAAGCCTCCGCTGTCTGTCCGTCTGTCTGTCACCAGGCTGTATCTTATAAACCGTGATAGCTAGAAAGCTGAAATTTGCTCAAGTTATGTATTTCGGTTGCCGCTATAACAACAAATAGGTACTAAAAATAAAAAAATGAAAACAGGTAGACGCTTTGAATTTTCACAGAATATGTAGTTGTAGGTATATTAGGTACCTTTCAAAATAAATAATTAAATTAAAAAAAAGTAAATAATAAAAGGGGGCTCCCATACAACAAACGTAATTTTTAAGAAATTTGTTACTCGATCTTAATAAACAGGTAGAAACTTAAAAAGTATTTAAGTATGACCACAGAATAATTAATAGTACTAACGTACAGAAGCTTCACTTTTCAAACCAATTTATTGAAATTACGACTCTTGGTACTAAGCAATAAAGTTCAATTCAGCTCGCATAAGCACTCAGTGCCTAATGCGATACTAACCTAACAGTTTCCGTTCTTTTCTAACACATAACGCTGTCGCTGTCTGGCGCGGAGTGGCGCGCTAGGGTTGTCGACATGGCGCTGCTACTATATTTATTCATCGTCTATCTACCTACTTGACCACGTACCTAATAATAAATAATTATCCTATAAGTATCCTATCCCACTATTGGAGCTAGTAGAACAAAAGCACAAAAATTCTGGTCGTTTACATTTTTACTATACGAATTCTTAGTTATTTCCTAAACGCGTGGACCGATTTACATGATTCAAACAGATAAAATGATTTTTGAACTAAATCTTTAATTTGACACCATAATCGTTGAGATATCTCAACAAACAAAAATCAATTTTTTAAGTTGCTCTCGTAATATAAATAAAATCAAATTTTCAAGTCGCTTTCGACACACAGTTAATTAAGCAATACTTTGCATTAGACTTGTGATGATACATTTTTGTTGTTAAAGGCGTTTAAGTTTATAATTTGAACAGTGTATGAACACGGCGCGTGAGAATACGGAGTAGGCATGTCGATCTTTAATCGATTAATCGAAGAATCGATTATTTTGAGTAAAATAATCGATTTTTTAGATCGATTTGGAACCCTGCATCGATTCGATGAATCGATTCCTAAACCTCTCGAATCGACCCGATTCAAGAACAAGCACTATAGTTCATAAATTAGCTACGAAGTTCATAAAATGTGCAACATAAACTCACAACTTATTTTATTTTTGATTTTTCACATACATAACTTCATGTCTTTATCCCTTAAGGGGTAGGCAGAGGTGTACTACACTCCCAACCTTCCCCAGTTATATTTCGGTCCCAATGTAATAGGGGGGGAGTCTATTGCAATCTTTTATTTTTTCAGTATTGAAAATACACAAATCTCGCATTAGGACTAAATCCTGTGTCACTTATGAGCTTATGACTGACTTACTGGTGTTAGGCTAGAGACTTACGCACAATTGCACAAACGTCCATTAGAATCAGCATTAGTTAAATTGACATTACCATTACAAATTTTAAAACATTTATTACCTATAGCTTAAAGTCGACATTAAAGCTTAAAGATCTCTTGTGCGACTCAGCGTTCTGAGCAAGAAGTTCTGGGTTCGATGCGATCCCCGAATCGGGCAAAGTAGTAGCACGGTGTCTGGATTCATGCCCGGTGCATGGCAATTGACTCGCTCTCTATTAAAATTGAACTTCATTAATTCATGTTTGGAATCGATTCAGCGAAAATCGATCTTCTAATGCTTGATTTAATTGAGAATCGATTCTAGTATGTTCGATTCGAATCAAATCGGAGATCGATTTTTTTTCAAGTGAATCGACATGCCTAATACGGAGCGGTCGCACTCGTTGCGTGACGTCTAATGTGAGCGGCGCGCGGCAACCTACTAAATCCAACCACGTCGACGTGGTCGGCCGAGGTACTTGTAAGTCTGTACCTAAAATGCGAAGTGCGCCCGGCCTGGTATGACATACAAATAAACTTGCGTGCAAAAAAATCGACCCACCCCGTACGCTTTCGTCCAGAACACGATAAATAAAAATCTAAAATTAATAAATGAATACTTTTCACACTGTCTGTTAATTACCAATCTAAGATTACAATAGACCAGTTTTTAGTGTAACAGATTTTGGTTTATTGATTTTACAGACTGAAAAAAACAAAAACGGTTAGAATAGCTCAATTTTTAATTAATAATTTTGTCGGTAAAAAATCAATGAAGAATAAAATTTCTAAAAAAAACTGTGTTTAGTAGTTTGTATTCCCCCCACGTGCTCTCATGGCAGCTTCCATCCTGTTTTTCATTGACCTTATTAATGTTTTTATGAATTCTTAGGGTATACCTTCCCACTCCTCTTGAATAGCCAGTTTTAGTTCCTGGAGGGTTTCTGCAGGCTGATTTCTGGGCCTGACCCTTCTCTTCAGCTCATCCCATAGATGTTCAATGGGATTGAGGTCAGGGCTGCTAGCTGGCCATTCCATAACAGGAATTTCCACCTCACGTAGGTACTGGAATACTACCGCGGCTGTATGTGGTCGAGCGTTGTCCTGGATTAGCGTGAAACCCTCGCCTACAAAACCAGCGTATGGCACGACATGTTGTTCTAGTACCTCCTGAATGTATCGCTGTGCAGTCAGATTGCCTATACGAGGTCCGGATACGAACTGAAGATCCGTTTTTCCTTCCAAAGAAATTCCGCCCAAAACAGTCCACGAACCTCCTCCAAAAGCTACTCGTTCTTCAATACAGGCCTGTGCAAATCGTTCTCCCTCTCTTCGGTAAACTTTTCTGCGCCCATCATTTCCATGAAGACTAATTTTACACCCGTTCGAGAAGAGTACGACCTTCCATTGTTCGAGTGTCCAATCAACGTGAGCACGAGCAAATCGAAGCCGCGCTTGGCGATGCGCGGGGGTTAATTTTGGAACATTAGCGGGTTTGTGAGGATGCAATCCACTTTCTGCAAGTCTCCGTCGTATAGTCCATTCACTTACAGCTACACCGCGAACATTTCGAAGTTGCTGTTGCACCTGAACACCAGTTAAATGACGATTTCTTAAACTTGTGGACACCATAAATCGATCATCTCGTTCTGAAGTAGCCCGATTTCTTCCCGAACCTGATCGTCTATTAAAGCTCTCAGTCTCTAAGAACCTTTGGTTCACTGCTGGTTGACTTAGGTGAAGACGTCTGGCCACGGCGCGCTGACTCAATCCAGCCTGGATCAGTGCTACAACTTGAGAGCACTCAGACGGAGTAGTCTCCATTTTCACAAAGGTTAAAAACAAATAAACTCAAGGTAAATGGTCAATAAATCAGTAAAAATAACCAATTATTGAATAAACCCTAAATTGATTAACTTTAGGCACAATGCAATGTCACTGAGATTGGGTTATTAAAAATGAAAAATGAGGGTGTCCGGGTAAACCAGTCAATATCATTAACAAAATCCCGTTTATTAAAGTGTAGTGTACGTAAAAATAAAGTTTATGAAACATACCTTCATGTTAAATTATTAGTTTTTGTTTGTCTGATTTTAATTTTTATATATTGTGTGCCGTATCCAAACTTACAGGGTGGGTCGATTTTTTTGCACGTAAGTGTTGATGATGGTACGGAACCCTTCGTGCTCGAGCCCGACTCGCACTTGCCCAATTTTTGTATAATAATGTAGTAGGTAGATCGGAAATTGAATTGCGTGACCTAGTTAGATCTTTTGGCGTTTGCGCTTATGTTGGTGAAGGATAGTTGGAGAGAACTTGATTTGATTAAGAGGGCGGTTGTTGCGATTTTCTGTTCCAATATTCTTAGAAAGTCTAATCCTGTCGACTGAGCTTCCATTACCGCATGGGCATGCGCAGGTATTGTTATTACTTGATATTATGTGCCTGAGTCCAAATCTGCGGAAATATGCAAGTCCCACCAAAAGTCTTAACGCTAACCTAAATCGCTTTGCCTAGACGTAGATTGAAGAATCAGTAATAGGTTTATAGGTATATAAACCTAGGTCGGGTACCTACATTTACTTATTTTATTAAGTACTAGACTTTCTCCGTGGGTCCTCCCGCGTGAATTACACACCTACACCTTCCTCAGGAATCACCCGATTTATTGGAGAAATCGCTACAAAAATCCGTTTGGTACTTTTGAGTAAGTATATCGCGTTCTTATAGACAGGATTGAATGGGAACTATCAACGAGATCCATCATCTTAGTATATTGTATTTCATAATACGTTAACAATTATGTAGGTAACATAATTGTTAACCGAGACGAGACTCACTAGTTCCTACGACCACACACAAATTTGAATAATTCAACACATTATTATAATTAGCTTACATCATTAAGATACGGGGCGAGCTAATGAAAGCGCTAAGATTGATGAGTCCCCGGCGTTTAAACTTTGTGTTTGAAACAAAATTACTGCAGTCAGCGAATTATTTTCTGCTGTAGTGAGGACTCTATAAATATTGAAATAAAAGCAACCACACCACGATGCGTTCGAAAGAAGCTTAAAGTTTAAATGTAATGTACATAGATAGTCATGTACCACAAGCACGTGGCGCTTGGATAGGAGGTGCCTCAGTTCTAGTTCTATGGAAGGATTGTATAAAAGAGGAAACCCGCTTAACTGAGAGTTCTCAATAATATTCTTGAAAGAGTTAGGTATGAGGTATGCCAGCACGCACTTTGCCAGCGTGGTGGACTATGGCCTAACCGTTCTCATAATGCGAACAGGACTGTGCCCAAGAGTGAATCAAACTTAAACAAGGCTGACAGTGAAACAAAAAAAATATGTAAAATCGGTGCACAATCAGAGAAGTATCAGCATCAGTAGGTGCATTTATATCCATTAGTACAAGCTCTACTTAGTTTGAGTTGAGACTAGACCGTGTTGTGTTTATATGGTAGACCAGAGGACGCCAGCAGCTACGTCTGCATTTTTTTTTTAATTTACCCATTTTGGCCGATCCCGAGGGAATTTCAGGAAATCCCTTCTTAGTGCACCCCTACGGTCCCCAAGGAACATACGTGCCAAATTTCAGCTTCCTGCGCCCAATAGTTTAAGCTGTAGCTTGTCTGTCAGTCAGTCAGTAACGCAAGGATGTTATATATACAGATATGATTACTATTATAACTATCTCTATATCTATATACCTACGTATACATATATATAAATTCATTTCCTATTCCCCTCCATCAAAACACAAATAATGTTCTCAAATGGTAAACCGACAGCTTTCTCGAAATATGAAAACTCGTCGATATGATTAAGTTGAAGTGAGATGCAGCTTATACATATTCAGTGTGCATACGGTGTGAACAACGGGCTTAGTCGCAAAATACAGCTCAGGGTTCACGACTTGAGGGAGTTTCCCACAGTTTTGGGAAAATAAAACTAGCTAAAACGAAAATAATCGGTTTGGTGGGTGTTGAGCTACGCACAATGTCGGATTATGTTGATTAGATATGCTGCCTCTAACTCTACTCAATGGAAAATGGTTTTGAGCTTGCAAATATCGTACTTATGCTTGCTTTGCCAAACATATTTTTAGCAAGTAGGTACTTACAGTTAAATCGCTAACTAACGAAGATTATATTATTATTCGTATTCTAGTTTGCCGCAGATTCCTATTTGTAGGAGAATTAAAGAGAAAATACCAAATTAATACACAAAGCTCAATAAATGCTGAATTCAATATTCGATCTATCCATTTTTTGAGATTTTAGATTCGTTTTTGACATAAACTCCATACAAAACTCAAATCTCATAAGCTAGAAGGTAATCACTATTGCAGTTATTGTATGCTTTCAACCCCTGTTTTTATTTATTTCCCGTAAGACAACCTAAGCATCTCTTTTTATTGCTCGGCGAGTGATCGATCCCGGCTATCCCGTGAAAATCGATCACCCGTGCGACACCCGGCAATACCGCTAAACTCCAAAGTGTAATTTGGGTAATTTTACCATGAAAGTAGTTGGCAACCCTGCTGCAGCTAGGGAACGCGATGCAGCGTCGTGCAATAACACCGCGCATCTGTGACAACTGACACCCGATACCTTCCGCAACATCTGCCGCGGATACTCCACCATATAATGGAATATTACGGTGTGGAAATGTTGTAGTATTGTTCGAAGATTAATTATATTCAACTGTACGGTAGCATAAGAAATAAACGGAACGATTTACCTATGTAGGTAATTGTGGCAAGTCCGTAGCAAAAGATTTTTTTTTCTGTTTGACTGATACACTTTTACGGGAAAGCCTGTGGCCTGGTCTTGTCAAGAGTTGTCGCAGCTATCTCTAACTTCCAAAATATATTCATGAGCTTTCGATGCAAATACATAAAGCGCCAGCGTGGTGAAATCGTGGATTCGGCTCAGTAGTATGTTATAAGAAATATAAATTGCCTGAAATCGTTCCAGGATACATTGAAATAAATAAAATTGTTGAAGGTGCATGAAATGGCCTCTCTCTGGCCATAATGATACGAAAAAATGACGAAATTATATTAGTTACATAACTAATTATGCTAGCACAAACCCTGTAGCCAGCACATGGGCACAAAACTCTTGATCAATTTGCGGTCGTGTCCGAATGTCCCATGCGACACCTGAGCGCGGCAGTGAGCGATGTTCTCGTTACATTAGTGCGCGCCTACAGATTCCGCCGAACAAACGAGCCAGTGTGATGCCCCCAAATCGTAAGAGACCAGAATATAACGTCCGCCTCACTCTAAACATTCTTATGAAACATAAATCAGCCTCGCGCCAGCCCGCCTGAGTGGAAGTCAAATTATTCAGGGCACCGTCCGACGTAGGTAAGTGTACGTGAAAATTTCGGAGAGCACCGCGAAAAAAGGTCGTTCCCGATTATGAGCACGCCTTGACTTTAAGTCGGTATAAAACGGAATGCTTTTTATTACCTTATATAAGGAAGTTATAATGTGTTAAGGCTTTACTACTTTAATGCTAACGTGAATAATTTACTGCACAAGAATGTATTGACATAAAAGATTATGCAGACTACGGGTATTTATTTGTTTAACGAAATGTCCCCTTAAAGTGTTCGACAATAGTCCGCCGACGAAGTGCGCTGTGTTTGCACTCGACTATAGTTTTGAAACCACAGCCATGGTACGACGATGTGGGTAAACCAAATAGGTAAACCTGCGATGAATTTAAAACATAATACAGAGGACTATGTAGTTCCTACTCAATACTCATATATAGAAAACATGAAGGTGTTTTTCGTTAGCTTTTGATAACAAACCGCATGCTTGGGCCATAGAAGGTGACAAAGCAGACCGCCTTTGCTAAGAAGTAAGGACAATATCTTTCATTAGAACCATGCGCCTCTTCTGCTTTACTACTTTTAGATGAATACTTGAAAGAAAAATAAAGTTGATTACTGTTCGATTTGTGTTTGCCATAGATTTTATAGCTAGGGGCTATTAATGATCACTTAAATCGTAAAGAGTCGCTCATTTACCGAGAGGGTGTTCACTAAAGATCCCTAAGTGTATTTTACAGCTAAACATCGTAGGCTCGACCTAAAATATCAGAGTGGCCTAACATCCCAAAAGCTATTTGACTTTGCAAGAGCTGAACAACTCGTGCTTTTAAATATTTAAAGGGAAACAAGATTGTGCTCTTGCGAAAAACGCCGCGCCAATTAGTGTTTTGTCGAAATATTTAGACGGCGGCACTCCATTCTCGTTGATATCACAGTCGAAATACGAAAACACTTTTAATTATAACCCACCGTCAGCAAAATTTCAAGACTCTCGGAGGAAAAAATTACGAGAATTGAAATTTATCGATTATTAGGGGAACGACCATT
Source organism: Euclidia mi (assembly GCA_944739405.2). Classification (NCBI taxonomy): domain Eukaryota; kingdom Metazoa; phylum Arthropoda; class Insecta; order Lepidoptera; family Erebidae; genus Euclidia; species Euclidia mi. Next base: position 45,827,198 of record OX123187.2, read on the forward strand.
CTCGGTGAGTGTTTTTTTCATAAAGTGAGTCGTGCTGTTTGGTATAAAAATAATATGCACGAAAGTGAAAATGGGAAATCGCCGAGTTACTTGGATTAAAATAAAAATTACTTACATGCGTATTCGAAAGATTAATTGATATGCGATTCTGTACGACACTTAACTTATAAAGTATACTGAACTCTGAAGCTTATTTTACCGATAAGTACTATCTACACCAGACTATCTGATATAACATATGCTTAGTAGGTATTTAAGGTGTGCAGAGAAATATAAGATTCGCGCGAACATCGGGACTCACGGGTCACTAGTAATGTTATATGGGCAATAACACTCAAGTAAAAGAGGTACATCCTGTTATTGCAGTAAAACTATACTCGATAACCTTTACGGTCATGATTTAAAATAATGCGTCTAACGGTGTATTTAATACGCTTCCCACCACTCCTAAGTTATAAGTACGATTTACCATTCGCCAGTCATATTCAACATGGTGTTCCGAGCTTGTAGAGTTTTGGCGTCAGAGTCAGCGCCATTCGCTTTTCATGATAATTTTTTGGTTTAGTTGGATCGATAATAACAGCTTATGCCCTAAATGACAGAAAGAAATCTAAATCATAACAGATATCAAGTGCCAGAAAAAAAAATTGTTTACTCCCAACAAGAAGGCTAAATTAATTTAATAACGCTGTTTGACTGTAGGGACAAGAACAACTTAAGTCTCCTAGTCTAAGCTGGGAACTACTGTTTACAAATCAAACAACGGAAAATGATAATAGACGAAAGTCCAGAGATGAATACAGAATCAGCCGATTTTAAATACCTAATTATGAGAAGATTTAAACGCAAACTAGTAGGTACCTAACTTAAAGTAACCCCACTTTCTACTACAATGATAAAAAAATCGGGCAAGTGCGAGTCTAAACCGCGCACCGAGGTTTCCGTACGCATTTTACCTTATTTGAGGTTGGTGCTAATTACGCTAGTCCTCTAAATCTGTATGAGCGCCCATACAACTTATAGGACTATCTTAAATTGAGTCTACTATGTATGTATGGGGACACCCTTAAATTTGCTAAGTCCACCCGTGCCTGACAAAATCGGTGGTGACACACGGACAGACAGACAGACGGACAAGAAAGTGATCTTATAAGGGTTCCTTTTTTTACCTTGTGAGGTACGGAACCCTAAAAACTAAAGATATGATAAAGTTTGTGGAGATAGATGTTTGTTACTCTTTCTTGCAAAATCTACTCAACGGATTATGATGAAACTATACAGTAATATAGCTATCATTTATCAGAATAACACATACGCTACCATCCGTCCCGATAACTGACACTGACGTGGACGAAGACGCGGGCGAATCTAACAACTTATACAGAAGAAGTAGGTATGTACTTATAGCAATAAAAGTAACAATTGTTTGCCGAGAATTTGCGAGGACACAAAAGCTTTTTTATTTATTTATAGAATCTTCCTGTTTACCTTCGCCTCTCTTAAGTGACAGTACGAAATGTTTGTGAAATAACGTTATTACGTCTCTAACCCAATACCGAATTGGAGACGAGGTCTTAGGTATAAAAATATATCAAAGGTAGGAAATAAGAATAGATATGTACATAAATATGACATGGCATCACTCTTAAATATCACGACGATTTATCATCATTTATTTATTTTATTTATTTATAGTCTCACACGCCTGTATCCCCGAATGGGCAGGCAGAGGTGTAAATATTACACCCACATTTTGGCATGAATTAAAAAATCTATATAATTATATCATCGTCTTTCTAGCACTATCCCGGCAACAAGCACGGCAACGGCAACGGCATACAAGCTTTTCGCCTAAGAGCCAGAGTCCGCTACAAAGTGTTACCAGATTTGTCAGAATATTAGTTTTCATCACATAATTTTCTCGACGATTATGGCCAGGTTAAAGTGCCCATCAAACTTTGATTAATGAATTTTATTTTGGTAAGAATTCCTCAACGAATAGTTAACAAAAGTATTCCTAAAGAAAGCTATCGTCTCACGTGAATCTACGTTCTGGCATTCAAAAGGTAACATCGCACTTTGGAAAAGATACGTGGACGATATCTTTAGTATCGTAAAAGGAGGTAAGCAGGAAGTAGATCAATATGTGCAACACCTTAACTCCATTCATCCGAAGATGAGATTCACCTACGAAATGGAAATTGACAGATCGTTGTCATTCTTGGATTTCAAAGTGACTGTGAGACCAGATGGGTCCTTAACACACTGCGTATACCGGAAGCCTACACACACAGATAGATACCTGCACGCCACGTCGCACCACCATCCTCGACACCTGCAATCCGTTGTGACGTCACTAAAAAACAGAGCACACGACCTCTGTGACCCTGAGCATTTGAAGCTAGAGCCAGACCATGTTTAGGAGGTACTTAGGAAGAACGGATACCAGATACAACGTCGAATGACGCGGCCTATCAAGCGAGATAAACATCCGGCGGTAAATAGACAACCTACCTACATGCCCTAAAGCTCTACATTAGTGGTGTTATGGATAAAATAGGAGCAAAGTGAAAAAAATACTCCATTCCGACCGTATTTACACCAGGGGCCAAAGTATACAACATGGTGGGCACACCAAAGAATGTTCTACCGCTACAAACCCCAGGTGTCTATAAAATCAACTGCAACTGCGGAAGCTCTTACATAGGGCAAACGAAGCGGACCATCGCCGAACGTATAAAGGAGCACATCGCAGCTGTAAAGAACCGTCAAACGAACAAATCGGCGATTGCGGAACATTTACTTCAATCGGGCACCAATGATTGAATTTCATCGTCCCCAAGTCCTCTCCACGGAATGCCACTTTTACACAAGAGTTGTGCGTGAAGCGATCGAAATCAGGCGTGGAATCCAGTGATCCGGTTAACAACACCCTACTTTAATGCGCAGTCGGCAAATGTTCAATATACAGATCACAGATGAGACAAGTATCAGATATAGCGTATTCGTCCAACTAAGCGTGGCACGTTGACAGCTATGTGTGCGTGACCTTTGGCGACTGGCACTGTACGGACACACGCGTCTATGTGTGTGTAAAGTTGCCAGATTATGAATAATCTCCCAGTATTTTGCATATAGTTATGTAATATTCTTATATTCATTTGCGGTTTTGAAGAATTTACCATGGATTTAATTAATGCTTTTATAAATACATTTCTTAAATGTAGGTACCGAGTTAAGTTTTAACTACTTCGTAAATCTTAAATCTGTATATAATTATGTATAAAATCCTTGCGTTACTGACTGACTGACAGATAAGCTACAGCCGAAACTACTCGGCGCATGAAGCTGAAATTTAGCATGTATGTTTCTTGGGAACCGTAGGGGTGCACTAAGACGGGATTTCTCGAAATTCCCACGGGATCGGGCAAAACGAGAAATACGAAAATATGTGCGTGCGAAGCCGCTGGCGTCGATTAGTTGAGAAATAAATAGTATGTATGTACACACGGCACCAAGTCAAGCTAAACAGTTGTTGTACGATTTTGATACTTATTCCCTACGCCATAAGTATGTATGTATACACGGCGCCAAGTCATGCTAAACAGTTGCTGTACGATTTTGATACTTATTCCCTACGCCATAAGTATGTATGTACACACGGCGCCAAGTCAAGCTAAACAGTTGCTGTACGATTTTGATACTTATTCCCTACGCCATAAGTATGTATGTACACACGGCGCCAAGTCAAGCTACACAGTTGCTGTACGATTTTGATACTTATTCCCTAAGCCATAAGTATGTATGTACACACGGCACCAAGTCAAGCTAAACAGTTGCTGTACGATTTTGATACTTATTCCCTACGCCATTAGTATGTATGTATACAGGGCGCCAAGTCAAGCTAAACAGTTGCTGTACGATTTTGATACTTATTCCCTACGCCATAAGTATGTATGTACACACGGCGCCAAGTCAAGCTAAACATTTGCTGTACGATTTTGATACTTATTCTTTACGCCATAAGAACGGTGCAAAGGTCAAAGTGTATAAGCTTGACGAGTAGCAGGGTGTACACGAATACTTGGATCGTTTGGGGATCGAACTCAAAACAATATTATGTAAGGTATATACTAATGGAAATTGAAATTCTATTACTATATTTATGAGAAAGAAGATATATCTACAATATACTTTTATAATACTGTAATGTATTTTTCATTAACATGACAATCATTATCACATAATCAATTGACAAGTGCATTTTCCCTAATTCAGGCAGAACGGCGTCGACAAAAACTGGCAACACTTACATATTTCTTGCACAAATACGAATTTTATCGAAATTAAATTAGGAAACAGTCAAATTATCAATGGTTACCTGTGAAAAGATATTCCATTTTCCTGTTTTTGTTTTTAGGAACAACTTTTACAGTGTTTAAGAACGCAAGACTGCATTTTGAGAATTTAAAAGTTGAAGTGATCGTGACGCGTGAACTGTACGATGCGTCGTAGCGCACTGAGACGAGTTTGTATTCGCTTTTCAATTTTGTATTTGCTTTAGTGGCCGCACGCAACTGTGCCGTACGTTCCATCTGATACTAATTCTCTCATCTATGATACAGATACGGTTAGTGTGTTTTGCGCCGGCACTTCGAAAATCAACAACGCGGGGGTAGAAATAGAATCTTCTACCTCGCACTAGGAGACATGACATCGCTACACCAGTCAGCTTGCGACCACGGAACGTGCAACCGTCTCGAAACGTCAAGCAAAAATAAGGTATGTAAATACCTAATGCATGTTCGCGTTAATTCCCGTATAGATATATATTCTTAAACATGCAACGCGAGTGTTTAAAAGTAACATAGCATAGCTCAAAGATCTTTTGTTATGAAAATTCGATTAACTTGCATAATTTTCCAATGGGTCTCAAAAATTTGTAACGTAGAATATGCACATACATACATTTTTGATGTATTTATGTACACTCGCGGGTATACTTTTATGTTTCGTCCGAAAACAGTTATGGCTACATCAATTGCGTATGAAAATATTCCGGGTTCGTTATATATGATGATTTTGAAGTGGATTAATTCCTTTAATTAATCATAGAACTACATAGTAACACCAAATATTTTTTTCTATTCTCTGGTTTGGTTCCTTCATTACATGTTATTTTATAAAAATCTTGACTAGTGCCCGTTTTGTACATATGTACTTCTATCCACCTATTTGCTGATAGTCATCATCATCCTCCTAGCCTTATCCCAGTTTTAACCTGGGGTCCGCTTACTAGTCTAACCGGAGTATTGCTGAATATTAGCTTTTCCACAGAGCGACTGCCTGTTTGACCTCCGCAACCCGAAGGGATAGCAATATTCCATGGTTTAGACTAGTGTCAGTTATTTAGAAGAGACTGACGCCCTATAACGACTGTCAAAGATCTTCATGACAGCCGGGACCGACGGCTTAAAGTGCTCTCCGAGGCACGGGACAAGCGATAATTAACTACACCTATTTGATGATAGTATTTGTGTAATTATATTCTTATGATAAGAATAGATATCAAATAATCTATCAAAAGCGATATTGGTAGATCCAATCACGTTATTTTTAACTAGTTATTACAGCTACAGCTTCCAGCGTTGTATCTAATCTAACCAGAGATACACTCAAATATACCTACTTACACAAAAATTTTATCAAAATTTGTCTAATAGTTTTGGAAACGTGTATATTTAAAGTGCTGTAATTATGGATTCCATCTCAAAGTAAAATCCGAATAACTTCACAGCTAAAACCGAGTCTGGCAATTCAACCGAATCGGAATTTGGGCGTTTTATATCAACATAAGTTCACACAGTTTTAAGAAATGGATGATTCAAAATCAGCCTGTATGGCCGCTTATCTGTTTATGGAATGTTAAAAACTCGTTAAAAGGCGGCTCCTTATCAAGTGTATGATCATTTGCCAGTTTTAAAACGCAATCACTAAGATGTGGCGATCGTAACATGCATGCTAAAGATTCTCAAAAGTAGCTACAGATAAAAAAATTGTATACACACAAATCTTTCATTTTATTTTTAATTCATTATTAAAAGAAGAGTATTATTTTCTAACTAACGCAACTTGTACACCCATGTGATGGTACCTACGAATATTTTTAACGCGACTCAATTGCTTATCTAGTTATTTGAATAGGTAAGTACATAAAATGCAAAATATCTTATAGGTATTTGCCCCAGTTTCATCATTTGTGATAACTAGACCTCGCTTGTAGCTTCCTTGAGGGAGGATCCTTCCTTATGGAATCACTAAAACACGATAGCATTATTTCAGCTTCTTGTGCCCAGTAGTTTCGGCTGCACGTTGTCTGTCAGTCAGTCAGTAACGTAAGAATTTTACATGTTTTGGTAATTTTGTACACAAATTAAATAGAAGAGTTTGTCTAGTATTGTTTTTGAGGCGATGTGTAAAGGTCAATATTGGGCAAAAATATTGTAGCATACCAAACAACGTAAATTTTAAAGTGTTAAAAAGCATATTTTGGATTGATTCTCATCATCAGCTCTGTATTTAGCCCTATACCTATACTGTCCCACTGCTGGGCACGGGCCTCTTCTAACTAAGAGAAGGGTAAGGCCATAGTCTACCACGCTGGCCAAGTGCGGGTTGGCAGACTTTACATGTCTTTCGAGAACATTATGGACAACTCTCAGCAACGCAGGTTTCCTCACGATGTTTTCCCTCACCGATGAGCAAGCGATAATTAACCATTTAATACGCACAGTCATTGGTGCGTGCTGTGAATTAGAACCCGAGACCCTCTGCGTAGCAGTCTGTCGGTCTCTCCACCAGGCTATCGCTGCTCTTGGATTGATTCTGCATGGTAATTATTTATCGCTAAATATTCTGCCAAGTCTGTTAGACTATAAAGTGAACCCCAGTTACCAAGGTGAGTCTCCAGTCGGAACCGCGACGATGCAACGATGATAAATGATAATTTTACGCACAAAATATCATGTTGACCTTTTCGAACAGAACTTTAAGTACGTGTATACTTTGTAAGCAACAGACATTTTCTTTGTTGCGTCGTAACTGGTTCAACAAAGTGAAAAATGTTGAGCCGCGTCTGTTCCTGAAGGATCGCCCACACAGAAACTTGATAGACATTTTAATAACAATTTTAATGCTCCGACTACCGAACATTTTGTGTTTACTTTTTAGGGTTCCGTACCTAAAAGGTAAAAAACGGAACCCTATTACTAAGCCTCCGCTGTCTGTCCGTCTGTCTGTCACCAGGCTGTACCTACCTATCTCATAAACCGTGATAACTAGAAAGGTGAAATTTGCACAAATTGTGTATTTCGGTTGCCGCTGACAAATAGGTACTAAAAATAAAAAAAAATGAAAATATTAAGGGGGGGAGGTCCCATACAAAAAACGTGTTTATTTTCGTACTTTTTGCTCAAAATTACTAACTGTAACAGGTAGACACTTTAAATTTTCACAGAATAAGTAGTTGTATATTACCTTTCAAAATTAATAATTAAATTTAAAAAAAGTAAATAATAAAGGGGGGCTCCCATACAACAAACGTAATTTTTAAGCAATTTGTTACTCGATCTTAATAAACAGGTAGAAACTTAAAAAGTATTTAAGTATACATACAAATAGATGATGGTACGGAACCCTTCGTGCGCGAGTCCGACTCGCACTTGCCCAATTTTTGTATAATAATGTAGTAGGTAGATCGGAAATTGATTTGCGTGACCTAGTTAGATTTTTTGGAGTTTGTCCTGAAGTACTGAAGACATTAAATATCTGGTGAAGGATAGTTGGAGAGAACTTGATTTGATTAAGAGGGCGGTTGTTGCGATTTTCTGCTCCAATATTCTTAGAAAGTCTAAGCCTGTCAATTGAGCTTCCATTACCGCAGTGGCGTATTGTTATTACTTGATATTATGTACCTGAGTCCAGATCTGCGGAAATAACAAGTCCCACCAAAAGTCTTAACGCTAACCTGTATCGCTTTGCCTAGACGGGCAAAGCGATATAGGTTAGCGTTCAATCTAGACGGAGATTGAAGAATCAGTAATAGGTTTAATAGATACTATATATATATATAAGCCTAGGTCAGGCACATGTATTTTATAAGTACCTATGTACTATGTAGCGGCTGCTGACGCTACAAAATATACAACGCGCGCTAATGTGTAAGCGCGGCGCAGTAGTCGCCTCCCTTTCATCCGTACAGTTAGGTTGTACCTTAGTAGTATATTTATAATTATCACTAGTACCAGTATAGCATATACTTACATTTCGTATTTTGGATTCTTTATATATCTCTTGCAACGCACAGCTTCATATCCTCTACAAGTACTAGACTTTCTCCGTGGCCCCTCCTGCGTGAATTACACACCTAAACCTTCCTCCGGAATCACCCTATTTACTGGAGAAATCGCTACAAAAATCCGTTTGATACTTTTGAGTTAATCGCGTTCTTACAGTCTGGATTCAATGGGAACTATCAACGAGATCCATCATCAAGTAGATTGTACTTAATAATACGTTAACAATTATGTTACCTACCTATACGAGACTCACTAGTTCCTACGACCACACACAAATGTGAATAATTCAACACATTATAATTAGCTTACATCATTAAGATACGGGGCGAGCTAATGAAACCACGCTAAGATTGATGAGTCCCCGGCGTTTAAACTCTGTGTCTGAAACAAAATTACTGCAGTCAACGAATTATTTTCTGCTGAGGTGAGGGCTCTCTAAATATTGAAATAAAAGCAACCACACCACGATGCGTTTGAAAGTAGTATAAGGTTGAAAAGTAATACCTATAGATACTCATGTACCTATCAGGGATTCCTGACAAGCACGTGGCGCTTGGATAGGAGGTGCCTCAGTTCTATAGAGGGATTGAATAACATAGGAAACCCGCTTAACCGAGAGTTCTCAATAATATTCTTGAAAGAGTTATGAGGTATGTCAGCACGCACTTTGCCAGCGTGATGGACTATGGCCTAACCCTTGTCATAATGCGAACAGGACTGTGCCCAAGAGAGAAACAAACTTAAACAAGGCTGACAGTGAAACAAAAAAAATATGTAAAATCGGTGCACAATCAGAGAAGTATCAGCACCAGTAGGTGCATTTATATTCATTAGTACAAGCTCTACTTAGTTTGAGTTGAGACTAGACCGTGTTGTGTTTATATGGTAGACTAGAGGACGCCAGCAGCTACGTCTGCATTTTTTTTTTAATTTACCAGTTTTGGCCGATCCCGAGGGAATTTCAGGAAATCCCTTCTTAGTGCACCCCTACGATCCCCAAGGAACATACGTGCCAAATTTCAGCTTCCTGCGCCCAATAGTTTAAGCTGTAGCTTGTCTGTCAGTCAGTCAGTAACGCAAGGATGTTATATATACAGATATGATTACTATTATAACTATCTCTATATCTATATACCTACGTATACATATATATAAATTCATTTCCTATTCCCCTCCATCAAAACACAAATAATGTTCTCAAATGGTAAACCGACAGCTTTCTCGAAATATGAAAACTCGTCGATATGATTAAGTTGAAGTGAGATGCAGCTTATACATATTCAGTGTGCATACGGTGTGAACAACGGGCTTAGTCGCAAAATACAGCTCAGGGTTCACGACTTCAGGGAGTTTCCCACAGTTTTGGGAAAATAAAACTAGCTAAAATGAAAATAATCGGTTTGGTGGGTGTTGAGCTACGCACAATGTCGGATTATGTTGATTAGATATGCTGCCTCTAACTTTACTCAATGGAAAATGGTTTTGAGCTTGCAAATATCGTACTTATGCTTGCTTTGCCAAACATATTTTTAGTAAGTAGGTACTTACAGTTAAATCGCTAACTAACGAACATTATACGTATTCCAGTTTACCGCAGATTCCTATTTGTAGGAGAATTAAAGAGAAAAGACCAAATTAATACACAAAGCTCAATTAATGCTGAATTCAATATTCGATCTATCCATTTTTTGAGATTTTAGATTCGTTTTAGACATAAACTCAATACAAAATATGACAAACACGAATCTCAAATCTCAAAAGCTAGGAGGTAATCACTATTGCAGTTATTGTATGCTTTCAACCCCTGTTTCCCGGCAAAACCGCTAAACTCTAAAGTGTAATTTGGGTAATTTTACCATGAAAGTAGTTGGCAACCCTGCTGCAGCTAGGGAACGCGACGCAGCGACGTGCAATAACACCGCGCATCTGTGACAACTGACACCCGATACCTTCCGCAACATCTGCCGCGGATACTCCACCGTATAATGGAATATTACGGTGTGGAAATGTTGTAGTATTGTTCGAAGATTAATTATATTCAACTGTACGGTAGCATAACAAATAAACGGTATGATTTACCTATGTAGGTAATTGTTGCAAGTCCGTAGCCAAAGAAACATTTTTCTGTTTCATTGCTCAGATTATTGATACTCTTTTACGGGAAAGCCTGTGGCCTCGTCTTGTCAAAACTTGTCGCAGCTATCTAAAAGCTTCAAAATATATTTTTGGGCTTTAGATGCAAATACATAAAGCGCCAGCGTGGTGAAATCGTGGATTCGGCTCAGTAGTATGTTATAAGAAATATAAATTGCCTGAAATCGTTTCAGGGTACACTGAAATACATACATACATATATACATATCGTCACGCCTTTTATCCCCGAAGGGGTAGGCAGAGGTGTATTTCTACACCCACTTTTCGCCAGATATACTTTAGTCCCACGTAATAAGGGGCGAGCCTATTGCCGTACCGGGCACATTTCCAGACTCCGTGCTGCTACTGAGAATTTCGTGACAGAAAAACCCAATAACACTGCCCGACCCAGGAATCGAACCCGGGACCTTCCGATTCCACGCGCACATTTATGCCGCGAGACCAACGAGGCAGTCGTATAGGGTTTGATGTCGAGTTTTCCGTCTCTACGCAAAGATGGTATTTGCATCGTGTTATCCCTTAGTCGCCTCTTACGACACCCACGGGAAGATAGGGGGTGGTGACACTTGTATTCTATGCCGTCAACCACACGGTTTACACTGAAATAAATAAATAAAATTGTAGAAGGTGCATGAAATGGCCTCTGTCTCTGGCCATAATGATACAAAACATCAATGGTTAACGCGAGGAGACGAAATTTTATTAGTTACATAACTAATTATGTTAGCACAAACCCTGTAGCCAGCACATAGGCACAAAACTCTTGATCAATTTTCAATTTGCGGTCGTGTCCAAATGTCCCGTGCGACACCTGAGCGCGGCAGTGAGCTATGTTCTCGTTACATTAGTGCGCGCCTACAGCTTCCGCCGAACAAACGAGCCAGTGTGATGCCCCCAAATCGTAAGAGACCAGAATATAACGTCCGCCTCACTCTAAACATTCTTATGAAACATAAATCAAGTGGAAGTCAAATTATTCAGGGCACCGTCCGACGTAGGTAAGTGTACGTGAAAATTTCGGAGAGCACCGCGAAAAAAGGTCGTTCCCGATTATGAGCACGCCTCGACTTTAAGTCGGTATAAAACGGAATGCTTTTTATTACCTTATATAAGGAAGTTATAATGTGTTAAGGCTTTACTACTTTAATGCTAACGTGAATAATTAACTGCACAAGAATGTATTGACATAAAAGATTATGCAGACTACGGGTATTTATTTGTTTAACGAAATGTCCCCTTAAAGTGTTCGACAATAGTCCGCCGCCAAAGTGCACTGTGTTTGCGTTGGACTATAGTCTTGAAGCCACAGCCATGGTAGGAACCACGATTTGGGTAAGCCAAATAGGTAAACCAGCGATGAATTTAAAACACCCTGTGTTTAAAACATAGAGAACTATGTAGTTCCTACTCAATACTCATACATAGAAAACATGACGGTGTTCTTCGTTAGCTTTTGATAACAAACCGCATGCTTGGGCCATAGAAGGTGACAAAGCAGACCGCCTTTGCTAAGAAGTAAGGACAATATCTTTCATTAGAACCATGCGCCTCTTCTGCTTTACTACTTTTAGATGAATACTTTAAAGAAAAATAAAGTTCATTACTGTTCGATTTGCGCTTGCAATAGATTTTAAAGCTAGGGGCTAGTAATGATCACTTAAATCGTAAAGAGTCGCTCATTTACCGAGAGCGTCTTCACTGAAGATCCCTAAGTGTATTTTTACAGCTAAACATCGTAGGCCCGACCACAAACATCAGAGTAGCATCCTAACATCCCAAAAGCTATTTGAGTTTGCCGGAGCCGAAAAACTCGTGCTCTTAAATATTTAAAGGGAAACAAGATTGTGCTCTTGCGAAAAACGCCGCGCCAATTAGTGTTTTGTCGAAATATTTAGACGGCAGTCCTCCATTCTCGTTGATATCACAGTCGAAATACGAAAACACTTTTAATTATAACCCACCGTCAGCAAAATTTCAAGACTCCCAGAGGAAAAAATTACGAGAATTGAAATTTATCGATTATTAGGGGAACGACCTTTCTCAGTGAGTATTTTTTTCCATAAAGTGAGTCGTGCTGTTTGGTATAAAAATAATATGCACGAAAGTGAAAATAGGATATCGCCGAGTTACTTGCATTAAAATAAAAATTACTTACATGCGTATTCGAAAGATTAATTGATATGCGATTCTGTACGACACTTAACTTATAAAGTATACTGAACTCTGAAGCTTATTTTACCGATAAGTACTATCTACACCAGACTATCTGATATAACATATGCTCAGTAGGTATTTAAGGTGTGCAGAGAAATATAAGCTTCGCGCGAACATCGGGACTCGGGGGGGCACTAGTAATGTTATATGGGCAATAACACTCAAGTAAAAGAGGTACATCCTGTTATTGCAGTAAAACTATACTCGATAACCTTTACGGTCATGATTTAAAATAATACGTCTAACGGTGTATTTAATATGCTTCCCACCACTCCTAAGTTATAAATACGATATACCATTCGCCAGTCATATTCAACATAGTGTTAGCGTGTGGAGTTTTGGTGTCAAAGTCAGCGCTATTCGGTTTTCATGATCTTTTTTGGTTTAGTTGGATCGATAATAACTGCTTATGCCCTAAATGACATAAAGAAATCTAAATCATAACAAAAATCAAGTGCCAGAAATAATAAAATGAAAAAAAATATAAGTTTACTCCGAACAAGAAGGCTAAAGTAATTTATTAACGCTGTTTGACTGTAGGGACAAGAACAACTTAAGTCTCCTAGTCTAAGCTGGGAACTACTGTTTACAAATCAAACAACGGAAAATTATAATAGAAGGAAGTCCAGAGATGAATACAGAATTAACCGGATTTTAAATACCTAATTCTGAGAAAATTTAAACGATTAAAACTAAATTTCTACTACAATGATAAAAACTAAAGATATGATACAGTTTGTGGAGACAGATGTTTGTTAATCTTTCTCGCAAAATCTACTCAACGGATTATGATGAAACTATATAGTAATATAGCTATCATTTATCAGAATAACACATATGCTACCTTCCGTCCCGATAACTGACACTGACGTGGACGAAGACGCTGGCGAATCTTATAACTTATACAGAAGAAGTAGGTATGTACAATAGCAATATAAGTAACAATTGTTTGCCGAGAATTTGCGAGGACACAAAAGCTTTTTTATTTATTTATAGAATCTTCCTGTTTACCTTCGCCTCTCTTAAGTGACAGTACGAAATGTTTGTGAAATAACGTTATTACGCCTCTAACCCAATACCGAATAGGAGACAAGGTCTTAGGTATAAAAATATATCAAAGGTAGGAAATAAGAATAGATATGTACATAAATATGACATGGCATCACTCTTATATATCACGACGATTTATCATCATTTATTTATTTTATTTATTTATAGTCTCACGCCTGTATCCCCGAAGGGGCAGGCAGAGGTGTAAATATTATATCCACATTTCGCCATAAATTAAAAAAAATATATATATCATCGTCTTTCTAGCATTATCCCGACAACAAGCACGGCAACGGCATACAAGCTTTTCGCCTAAGAGCCAGAGTCCGCTACAGAGTGTTACCAGATTTGTCAGAATATTAGTTTTCATCACATAATTTTCACGACGATTATGGCCAGGTTAAAGTGCCCATCAAACTTTGATTAATGAATTTTATTTTGGTAAGAATTCCTAAACGAATAGTTAACAAAAGTATTCCTAAGGGAAGCTATTGCCTAACGTGAATCTATGTTCTGGCATTCAAAAGGTAACATCGCATACCTCAACTAGACCTTTTGTTATAAAAATTCGATTAACTTGCATAATTTTCCAATGGGTCTCAAAAGTTAGTAACCTTGAAGACCAAATTGGAGGTGTCTTTTACAAATGAAAAGCTACAAGAATTTGATTTTGGATGTGAGTGATTTGCAACAGCAGTATTTTAATTTGCTACTTGTTTTTGCACTTAATTACACAGTACCAAAGCGAGTGGGCGCTGGTGGATTGTTTGACGAGACAACCTTGAAGTCTCATCAATAAAAAATCCATTTGACATCTTCAAAGTGAGGATACATCCTCTTGCCCTGGTCCCAATTTTTATTTGGGTCGACACAATATGTCCTTCGTTACCACAATTCTCTGTCGTCATCTGATTATTTACCCTTCACTATTTCATATCCATCGTCACACATCCATCCATCTTTTCATCGGCTTCTCTCCTGCATTTCGTCCCTTTACTTCATATTCATGACTTCTTTACCTGCATAAATATCATCTCTTCGCAAAACATCTTCAAAGCGAGGAGTAGGTATATATTCTTAAAAAGTTAAGTTTTAAAAAATGACAATACTCACTGATTGTATACAGTCTTTCGAAGTATATACCACGTACCTTTGCTACGAGTATCCGATATTTATACAACTGATTACAATATACAACTAATGTTATAGACCGTGAAAGTTTAAAGTCATATTACTCACTGATGCGTGGTTACGTTGAAGAACAGATGGGAGTACTGCGGCGCGGAATCTTCAGGTCCGTGGGGAGCTGGGAAGGACATCACCAGCAGCACAGGCTTGCGAGAGAACCGGCGCTTGGACGAACGCAGGAATGCTATCGAGTCGTTTGCTATCAGGTCCGGGTAGTAATCCTGCAGTAACGGAGAGAATATATTAAAATTAGTTTTTATGAAGGTCAGTTTCATCGGATGGCTTTTTTAAAAATTATAGAAATAAGTGGAATGCTTTTTGATGATAATTATTATTGTATATGTAGATAGTAATTATGGTCTCTTGTTACGGCAACGGAGCATTTTCTTTTATAAGCGCTTTAGAAAAATTATCTCGAGTACTGCAGTTCTGTTTTCCTAAGAAACCTTGATCGTTTCCTTCGGTTTCCGGCGCTGATTGACTCACTCTGAGCCCTACAACGATCCAACCTTCAATCGGACTGAGTAACGCAAGGCTGGTTCGACCACGAGCTTGTAATTGCGTAGCCGCTGCGGTAAATATGCATTTTGGATAGTAGTATATGTTCTATCGATTTATCATTTAAGCGCTTGTAATATATTGTCTCGTAATGTGTGTTTATGGTCTTGTAACATTAAATCATGTCATGAATATACTCGGTTTACGAACCAAATCTTTGTTATACAAATGGAATATGACATAATATTCGTATTTGTTTCACTCGCGCGAGGCCACTTCTCAATTGAATGTGACAGGATATAAGAGAGCGTAAGTGGCCGAATTTAGAAAGTGAATCTTGCTTTGTCTCGTCATCATCGTGAAGGATTTTAGCTCCTCGTCATGCGACAATTATATTTAGGTACTCAAAAGTAGTACATCGATCTCAAATTATTATAATTTTAGTATTTTCTTTATTTCACGAATGAACAGATACAGAATCAAGATTTGGTGACTTTTTTTTGCAGTAATAGGCTGCAAACGAGCAGACGGATTGCCTGATGGTAAGCAATTGCCGCTGCCCATGGACACAAGCAACACCACAGGAGTCACAAGTGCGTTGCCGCCCCTTGGGGTTGGGAAAAGGAATAGGATGAGAAGTGGGATAAGGGAGAAGGAATGGAGGATAGAGCCTCCGGCACTCTCACTCACCGAACGAAACGCAACAGTTTAGGTACTGTTACTTTACGTCGATTTTCTGTGAGAGGGTAGTACTATCCCGGTCGAGCCGGCCCATTCATGCTGAACTCAGCAAGGCTCTACTACCGTGTAATCTATTTGACTTACTCACGTACGGGTAACACTTGACTAGGTTTACCTACATAAAAAGTAAAAACAAGCAAGTTTACCAGTTTATTTAGCCATTTTCATCTAGCTGTACTATTGAACTTTCAGCCGCCGGGCTATTCGATGATTGGACTTGTGGTCGAATTGATTAGCAGACTATGTGAAACATTTGACTGCGGCATGGCAAATGCTTGGGGTTTCGAACCAGAAGGGTGCTAACGGTTTGTCTGTTTGTGAATAATAATTGGTAGAAACTTGAAAGACATAATTATGTACCTACATTATGCTGTACGATGGTACCGAACCTCTATAAGCGGTACCAACTTACGTATACAAGACAGATTCTTTTATTACGGATGCAAACTGTGGCTAAACGATCATGCAAACGCCTGAAATGAAAACCATCAGCATAATTGATAGCATATATACAAACACATACCCTTTGATAATCATCACCATGCTTTATCTTCTTGCCGTTCATATTGATGCTGTAGTTGTAGTACTTGGAGTTCATGATGAGGCCCCCCCACTCGCGCCAGCCGGGGGGGATGTACGACCCGTTGTACTTGTTCAAATACTTGCCGAAGTACCCTGCACAAACAGACCAACTTCTATTAAAAGTTTATAAAACGGAACACTATTGTGGGAACCACTCGGTTGTAGAATTAAATAAGTTTAGCACTTCCTTAGACACGCCTGTCGATTGCGCTTTGAAAATGTTTAGTGCAATTTATAATGGTAAAGTTGGGATTGATAAATACTTGTAAACTTTTGCGACAACTTATACTACCGTGGCTCTTTCCGAGATTTTGGGACCCATACTTAGAAGGGATTACATTTATTTTTATAATATTTAGGCAATGAGAAAAGAGAAGAACCCTGTTCTATAAATGTAAGTTGGTTTGGGTAATAGGTTTTATGTGCAGTGGTGTAGTGTAAATGTGATATTAACGGTCTTTTTAACGCATTCGATGAAAAATGTTTCAAGCCGATACCAGCCTTGCCCCTAATACATATATGTTTAAGTGGAACGTATAACTGGTGTCGGTAATGTCTTCAGGTGTAATCTACCATTGCCTTATCATATGGATATGAAAAATTATCCTATACCTGATTATCTTAATATATAAAATCCTTGCGTTACTGACTGACTGACAGACACGCTACAGCCGAAACTATTGGGCGCAGGAAGCTGAAATTTGGCATGTATATTCCTTGGGGACCGTAGGGGTGCACTAAGAAGGGATTTCCCGAAATTCCCACGGGATCGGCCAAAACGGGTAAATTTAAAATAATGCAGGCGTAGCTGCTGGCGTCCTCTAGTCTTAAATAAGTTAGCAAACATAAAGCATTTTGTATTGCTTATGAAATAAATAAATACATCCATAGTATGACTAGTGGTGCATTTCTTCGTGGCAGAGTTTGCTAGCAAGGTTTTGAGGTATTACGTAATGTAAATAAACTGCTCATTAATGGACATGTAGACAACGCTGCAGTTGCAAATTCCCAAATAGCAAACTCTAATTAGACACTGCTCGGCCTAAAAGTCAAACCTCATGACTAACCGATTACATTTGCACAAATTCACAATTAGTTCTAAATATTTATGCCCAAACAAACGAGGTGCCTGGAAATGGCAGACAAATTAACAGCGAACACTAAGTGATTGCAAAGTCGAATAATATTATTGTCTTAATTTGCAGCAAACAATTCGCCATAAATGAAGGGAACGAATCAACGGAATGAATGAAAGTGCTCGGTAACAAGAGATCATTGTTCGGGAAGACAATAGTTCTCCAATTTTAATTTCGGCGACATTAATGCAGGGAGGTGTTTAATTCTGTCGCTTGATGGAGCAGGCGCTGTCGCTTTCCTCTGAGCCTCCGCTGAAGTAAAGATGCTGATTACTTGACGAGTACGATTGCCACAAGCCAGGGGAGCTCTGCGACAGCTATCGAAATTATTTCCCATTTGCGAAGTGATTTTTAGAACTTTACAAATGGAAGATATTTTCCTATTTTTTTTTGGAATGAAATAAAATTAATATTCGACTTTTTGTCTCGACTGAGTTCTTCTAAGGGAATCTACGAACATTGTCATTGCAACAAATCACACGTCTTGTAATAATCACTATAAATATTTTTATTTTCAAATGTTAACACCTTGATATACAACAATACATACTTGAGTACAACAATATGCTAAAGTATTTTAACCTCTCTTTCGTTGAGAGATACGGGGCGTTTTAATTTTAATAAACAAGAGCCGTGACGCTTTTGTGTGGTGACGGAATAAGAATACGGAATGCCACCACCCCATATCATCCTATGGGTGTCGTAAGAGCCGACAGAGGGAGCATATTATGCAGAGAACAGCACTGTAAGAGAAGGAAAACTTAAAACAAACCCTATACCAACCCGTTTGGCCAGCGTGGTATAGTAGGCCAATTCCTTTCAAAGGAGAGGCCTAGTCCAGCAGTGGACTATTAATGTCTGATGATGTGACGCTTTTGATCATAACCGAAAGCATTAATTTTTCCATATTTGGTAACCCCTACGCTTATCTTATCTGAACACAGAGTATTTTGCAAACATTGTTACAACAAACCCTTGTCCTGTGTTGGGATTGAACCTGGGACGGCCAATGTATAAACTTTAATGAAGAAACCGACTAATTGCAACGCAGAGGGTCTCTACTCTTATTTTTCCAAAGAAGAAGTTATATGCAAATTAAACTGCCAATTATGAATTATAGCCATCTAAACGGCAATGGCAAATATCGTGAGAAAACCTGCATGTCTGAGAAGTTGTAATATTCTCAGACTATTTATATGTACGAGTATGTATAGTCCGCAAACCGTGATGTCAAGTCTTGGAGACAGTGGTAAAATTTGGACTAGCCCTTCTCATCGTGAGTAGAAGCCCGTGCCCAGCAGTGGACAGTTAAATAAACAGGGCCGTTATATTATTTAATCTGCCGTCATATTGTCCTAGATTAGTCTCGTCATAGTGCATGAGCACGTGTGATGAAGTCAGCGTGTGACATTAATAGTAACATGACGTTATGCGGGGTGCGAATCTACGAGTAATTTGATTTTGTGATAGCGCGCATCATGGAGCATTATTACGAGTAAGAGCAAAATCTGTAGATGGCTTACATACAGATTTTTGGTACAATACTTTGTCATTTATTTATGATTTCTTTAAATCGTTATTGTGACTTCTGTCGGCTTTTAAAAATCTGTAGTAATAAAAAAAGAACATTTTAGGATTTCATGTCCGTTTGTCCTGCCACAAATTCGATGTTTTTAAACTACGCTAGGGATTTGCCGTAGCACTTTTTCGTTTAGGGTTAGTCCATAGTTTGCGTTTATACCTAGGTATAGATACATATGTACATTGCACCTAGGACTATTCATCAATCGTAACTTGTCAACCCTGCCAGTGTAATCTATTCCTAATAGTGGCATTTATAATGTAGTTGCTGGAAAGGTCGAAGTTAAGTAGGTTTTACAAGTTAACGAGTAGTTACCTACTTAGTTAAGTTCTTAATACGTAATGTACATACGTATTGAGTTTCTATTAACTAACCGATATCATTTTGCGGCCGATAGCATATTGTGCTGGAAAACTAAAGGCTACTACGAAACCCGATATTGTGCGTAGCCCGAAACGATTTTGCCTGGCTCTATATTAGTTTCAGTTTAAGCCCCTATGGTGCTCTAATTATTCTCAACCTATTATATACTTAATAATACTGAACACAAAATTCTGAACCGGCGAATTCTAATATTTTAATGAAACATCCATTTTCAGCACCTCAACCGCTATTATCCACATTTTCTCATAGAGCTCAAAATTGGATTACGTTCCCATTGAAAGTCACCTGGGGACCATAAATTACGCCGCATTGTTGGATATAAGACAACGGAGTGCCGTAAACGTAACGTAAGTATTCTAAAACCGGATACCTATCTACCTGATTTTCTTAGCTTTTCAACAAATCTGTTAAAACATTTTTCCTTTAAAGACGCACGCCTGTATCCCTGAAGAGGTAGGTAAAGGTGCAATATATTACACCCACATTTCGGGTACTTTGCCAGACTTCGTACTGGTACTGAAAATTCAGAAAACCCAGTAACTCTTTTGCCCAAACCGGGAATCGGACCCGGGAACTCCTGATCAGCAGACGCATACGCTATCCACTGAACCACGGCGACAGTATAAACATATTAGTTTAATAAAAAGACAACTTCAGACTTGTGCACTAGGTTGGCTCCTCCTGTCGCGTTGGACTTAACATTCAAACAACAGACACATCACCCAGACTTGACACAACAATTATTGAGCCATTGAGTTCTTTTTTATGACATAGACTACGGTCGAGCCTAATGATATTCCACTCCTAAAATAGAAAATCCTTATTATAAAGCTATAATTTTGAAATCTAGGCAACATCTAGACAAATGTGTATGGCGATTGGCGCCCTAGGAATATATTTAGAACAAAATACATCTAGCCTACACATGTTACACACAAGCTGTATAGACGTATTTTATGCTAGGCAGATACAGTGCGCGGAAGCACTAACACATGACGCTTTTATTGGCCTTACGAATTACAATGAAATATAGAGTAGATTAAATATAAAATTATAGCCACTGTTTGCTACTATAACCAGGGCACTCTTAGGCTAATCCGGGCTATAGGGCGCACAGATTTGAGAGCCCTTTTGAGAAACAGGGTAAGTCGGACGGATTTTAGATTTTTAATTTATCACACTTGATTGATATTAATATCAATCAAGTGTTGTTCATCGAATAGTAGCTTAAAGAAAGCTTGCTAGGCCTCATTTATGTAAGGCAAATACGCTATTCACAACAAGAGCTAAGTAGTTAGTTATTCCAGTCTATTAAAATTATATGGTGCCTGAGTAATACGTAAAAACAGGAACCGATAATGTTATAATGATCTTATAAACAAGACATGTCGATGTCGATATGCCACTGCCACACACACAAAGTAAGACAGAAGGAATAGAGTCCAACTATCATTTTCTGTTTCAAGTTCCATATTCAAAATTAGTCATAGACTAATTTCAATATATAATGGATTGAAGTGTGTCTATGAAATACTTGCGTGCTCGTGTTATCTATAAATCAAGTTTTGTCACTTGACTGAGTGAGTGGAGTGAATACAACAATTGAAATGATAACAAATCAAACCGATCTTTATTCAATTGAATATTTCCATTAGTGTTGTAATCTGTTCAATTATTCTGGTCCCTAATTAATGGAAATTGGTATAATTTGATCGATATAGTGGTCGATATAGACTATAAATCACAAGTCGCGATTAAGCCGGTACATTGGCGATTGCGAGGTTGTTCTCAGAACAGTCGCGCAGCTGTTTCTGTCCGAATTAAATTCCACATACAGCTGCAGAAGTTAGCGACCACCGCGATATGTATCAAACTAAGTATATACTTTATTTGGATGAATCCGTAGAATTATAAAGACGCGCAACATATTGCACAACAAGTTGCCCAACATGTTGAAAGTCAGCGCGGAACTTATGTTGTACAACGTTGTCTGTCTACATACTTTACGTCAGTCGTCGACAGCATGGCGCCAGAGGAACTTGTGTTGCTTTCAGCGGCAGTAGTTATAATTTTATCGAAAAACGCATCAAAAAGGAAAAAAACACGTTGGTGGATTAGAAAATACCTACAAAATAAACAAAACGTATTCAGTGATCTCCGCGTGGTTAATGGATCTTTTACGAATTTTACCCGAATGAACAAAACAGACTTCAAGATACTATTACAAAAAATTGAATCCATAATATCGAAGCAAGATACAAAATTCGGAAATTCCTATTATTCTCTGCCTACACCTTCAAAATATCAAGACAATCAATTAGTAAAATTGTACCAGAAGTTTGCAGAGCACTGATTCAGAGTTTAAAAGATTATGTAAGGGTAAGTACATGTAAAATAAAAGATTTGGTAGGTTAAATATTAAGCTCTATTCAAATAATCAACGTCTGTCAATGACATAATTATGTCCATCTGAATAAATTGTTTTTAATTTTATTTAGAATCCCTTAATTGTGGATTACCGGACGACGCAGCAGAGGTAGGCCCCCCTCAAGGTGGACCGACGACCTCGTCAAGATCGCGGGAGGCGGTTGGATGCGAGCCGCTCAAGACCGGTCTGTGTGGAGAACCTTGGGGGAGGCCTATGTCCAGCAGTGGATGTCGTTTGGCTGATATGATGAATTGTGGATTAATCCTGCAAATCTGATTTGATATTACGTAATTCAAAAACAACATCTTCATCATTATTTTGTTGATGATGTGCGTGATGTGCCGGGTGTGCTTTGTCGTCATGTACTACATATGTATTACACTCTTGTCGATACTTTCCCATACGAGCATCAATCAAAATATTATTTATAAATTGTTTGGCTACTAGAGTAGAATATTCGTCCTTTATATTTCGAAGTTCTGATGCCACATACTTCCCATAAACTTCAAATTCATCTGTCATTTCATCTCTGTCCTCCGATTTCTTTTTTACATTCTTCATTGCTTCATAAGCTTCATAATTTTTTTCGTCGTGACTCCGCTTCTTCGCTACTTTTTTCCCAGTTTGCGGAATTGTTTCGGTTTGATCAGCTCGCGCTTCTTCATTTTGATTTTGCATTGAATTATCTTCATATTGATGTTGCGTAGAGTTATGGTCTTCCACCTAAAAAAATAATGATATATTATAATCATCAAATGAAGAGGAATGGAAGGAAATCGCAAAAAAGTTTAACATGTTGTGGAATTTTCCCCTCTGTGTCGGTGCTATAGATGGTAAACATGTGCTTATTATAGCGCCACCAAACTCTGGCAGTGGATATTATAATTACAAGGAACGGTTTAGTATATCTAGTCCTTTTAGCTATTGTTGATGCACAATATAATTTTCTTTATGCAAATGTCGGTGCTAAAGGTAAATCATCTATAAGAGATCATTTTCAAACTATTTGATTAGCAAACAAGGGCAAAATGAACGTGCTTACATAAAACAATTAATTTATGTAGCTAGTTTAGTATTTTATAATAATAAAAAACTTACATGATTCTCAATTGTGACTTTATTTCCAGTTGTTGTTTCACCTTTTATCAAAAACAGCAAAGGTTCATATGCAAACCATTTACTGCTAAAAAGATCTTCACTGCCAGTTCCTGTTTTTTTTGAACTTTTACATTTCTTCCTCTCGCGAGCGAATTGCGATCGAAGAGTATGTACCTTGCTTTCAACCTCTTTCACAGGCACGTCTAGTGTTTTCGCTATTGAATCCCATGCATCTAGTTTTTTAAATTTATTTTTATAGTCTCTGTGATCAGTATCCCATAAACATTCATGGTTTTGGTACACCTCGATTAATTTAAGCACTCGTTCGTTACACCACACTACGGACATTGTTGCGCGTCACGTCTCGACAACAATCGATGCTCAACTAACGAACGATGCCAACGAGCCGCGCGTCGTGTTGCGCGCCAGCTGGCAACGTCGCGCGCTGTTGTGAAGCGTTGCCGTACATATTGAGCGTCACGTCATAATGTAATAAATATTACACTATGGTCACGTGTCGCGCGCCAAATGTTGCCTAGTGGAGTAGCGGTGCTAGCAGGCACAATTTAACTGATTTGAAATACTGTCAAAATATTTATCTGCTTTATTTATTTACCACCACAGAGCTTGATTTTATAAAGCAGCTAAGACATTAAAAAATGAATACTTACTAGATATTTAATGTTTTCTTAAATAACGACATTTTAAATCTTCGAATGAACTTTAGTTTATTACCTAGTTAATAAGGATGGGCTTTCAACGGCACAATCTGATTAGCTCCTATAGTCTAATCAAGTTGTGCCGTTAATTCTCGAATAATAGAAAACGCAAATAAAACATACGTTAGTCAATAAAAGGATATTCGTTGCGAATATAAAAGCGTTGTCAGTATATTGTCCTGACATTAAGTTCATAATTACTGGTTCGTTTTATATTGCCCATAGTGAACTTGTATTCAGGTAACTTCCTATACCTTGAAGAATAAGTTATGTTTAACGAAATAAGTTATTTTACTAAGCAGTTGAAATTGAAAAGTAGGTAGGTAGGTAATAGTTTAAAACACGCCGCAAACTCAGGACAAAAAATAAGATGCTATTAATTATTGTCGTACAACAAAGACTGCGTACATTACTTGACATGACTGTATCTAATCTAGTGAGGACAGTTCAAGTTTACCGTGTTATCAGGCTATACGCCAAACAAAGGAAGCCAACATGACATATGATAGCCTCATTCTACGTAAATAGTCCTCAAAATAAATATGATTAAGGATTCTTCGTGAAACGTCTCGCTACTGCTATCAATAGTTTTTCGAACAACCGAGATGTTATGATGACGCGGCGATGGTGCAATGGACGAGGTGTTAGAACGGAACTTCAAGTAAAACCGCGGGATACGACTAGTGCTACATACACTCAGAAAGATAGGAGCGTGAAGCTATGCTACAAGGTTTGAAGGTTATACTACTAAGGGTTCGGATACGTAAAATACCTTTTCATTAGCAACTGACGTGACTGCCAGCAGTTGTGACAAATTTAAAAAATATAAACGTACACAAACTTTTGGATGGGTATTTCACGTTGAAACATTACTGATTACTTTGTGCGTGCCTTATCAGAAGTATCTTCAGTCATAAATATCTAGCTTATTAGCACAGGGGTTATCATTGTGTGCGTGGGTGTTTGGGTTCGGTATCTTTGTATCTGACACACACGAAGATATAAAGATGAGATTCTTAAAAAATACTTAGTCTATAGTCCTTTGGACTTATAAAGAATTGTGGGCTGAATGTAAACGAATTAAGGACCCGTTCTAAAGAGCCACTCTACTATTTGTCATTACCTAAAGAGTGCCCTTCGCTGATCCTACACTTAAAATTAGGCAACAAGCAAGATTTTGCAGCCCAAATTAAGGAACTCGCATCAAATCTCGAATCCTTAGTCTGATTCACTGCACTGATTTGTTGAGATACACACATTTATATATCTTTAAAAACCCATAAGTAGGTAGTAACGAAACAGGCTGTACCATTCCAATTCACACTTTGAATCAAATCTCGAAGCCACATTTCACTAACGACAGTCCCGCTAATTCTTACATCACTGCAGCAACCGGTAAACGAAAAATATCTTTAGAACAAACATTGGTACAGCATTTTTCTATTAGATTACACATTTAGGGTCGCTAACACGCAGTTCCGTGGTATTCGGTTAATCCGAGGGTCAAATAAAAGTCATAAGAAACATTCCTATATGAATGGAAATGTTAACCATTATTTAAGCGGTTGATTAAAGTCACGGTATATTGTATCTATGACAATATATGTGTAAATTTTGAGCATAATCGACCTGAATATTCGAAATGCCTACCTCGCAGGCACAGATAACGTGGCTCAGAATACCACAGATTATTAATAAGTTACCTCGTGTAATACGTCAATGTGACAAAGTTCTCGAATGACAACATAAAGTTACGTATACGGAGTTTCATTAAGTCGGTTCAAATTCTGCTCATATCAGGGTTAGGTATAATAAAAGTCTTAGTACACGGCAAGTATTTTAAGAACATTAAAGCTTTTTACGATATAAGCGGTGTCTCTGAGATATCTCATTTTTATCGCACGTTAACTCCAGCACGAGTGATGTAGGTAGTTTAAGTACAAGAGTTCATGCACTTAAGTGCAACTTTCAGCGAAAATGTTTTGAGCGACTGAACTTTTACCTTGCCAATAAATATTTAATATTGTTAAGAGAAACATGGCTTGCGTTTCTAGCTCAGTACTCACACATGGTTATACTCGATAGTTTTACTCGATAACGAGAAATATCAACGTGTGGACTGCAAAACTCACGCTTCGATGACATCAAATACACTGTAATTTTACTCTAAGCGAGCCTTCGAGCTTGATTCGATCGAGTAAAACTGTATGTGAGTACGGACAGGTCCGTAAGGGCATGCGCTACTCACTGTAGAGAAGTTCTTATAGAAATCAAATTTCACCAGCACCGAGCATAAAGTTGAATGCGAGTATTACCCACACAGGACGCAACTAATAGTTATATAGCTGTAGGTACTATATTTACGTGAGCAAGGACCAACATGTAAATAATTTATTTTTATCTATTTATATTTTTTTTATCCAAAACAGAAAAGTCCGTGCCGCTTCTGTTATCATTTCTACTACCTAACATAAAAATAGAAACTCTAACACAAGCAGACTAAGTATTTATATCATTACATAATACGATACTTAATTAGAGAAATAATAAAAAAAATCTAAGGAAAGTGACTCTACATATTGCCTGCTTCGCGTGTATGAATTTTACTGAAGCGATTTTGGTGAAATTTACTGAATATATCTGAGTTAAAATTTCAATTTTCCAGGCGTTTTAATCAAATTGAATCTATGATGTCCGATGAAAATAAATTGTCTATTTTACTAGGTATACAAAATCTAGCTTGCTCAAATTATACAGCCTGGTGTAATCAACGTGTATAGATAGCGTACCTTACGTAATATGAGTTAGGTAGGGCCCTACGGTGTCAACCGCGGGTCACGTTCCAAGCAGGAATTTCATTTAGTGACGGCAACCTTAATCTGGTTGCAGCCGCGGCCCGGCCGGCTCTGGCTGTAATTGCGTTACACGCAAGACAAACGAGCCATTTTACCATAGAGCTTGTAACGTTTGACAGCTGATAGATTTCTGGTTAATGCTCTGAAGTTTGCTTACTAATGGCGATGGCGTGGCGGTTTATGGTATTATCAGTTGAACGCTGAATTACGAAGTGATATACGAGTAAGTTTGAAACTTACAAATTATTATGTTTTTTTTTAATTAATGCTACCGATAGCATAATTCCGAGATTTCGTGCTGTGGCAAGCGACAATCTAAATACTTACAAATAGTTCTTTTATTTATACTTTGTGGGCTATTTATATCAAATAAAGTTGCGGCAATGATTGTGACGCTTAAAAAAATTAAGTTCTGCACAGGGCAAATATTTATAACTAAAAAATATATCAAAATGAATCTGCCAGATCATATTATTGGATTACGTCGATTAATCAAAATTGGATTACGTTCCCATTGAAAAAGTCACCTGAGGACCATTAATTACGCCGCATTGTTGGATATAAGACAACGGAGTGCCGTAAATGTAACGTATTCTAAATCTAGACAACTGATTTTCTTTGCTTTTCCAAGAAATGTTTTTTGAAAAGCAAAGTAAAACAGGATTTTATTTTAATAGAAATACTACTTTTAGACTAGGTTGGGTCCTCGGGTCACGTTCGCACTAGGATGGGTTCCCATGCCGCGCTGGATTTTAAAAACTTTCCAACGTTGGACACAAAGAACACCCAGACTTGGCACAACAATAAAATTGAGCTAGTGATTTCTTTGGTAGATGTTGTATGACGTAGTCTAAGGTAACGCCAATAATATATCACCCCTAAAATAGAAAATCTCCTGATTTCGAAGCTAGCATTAAAAAAGCGGCGATAGCCCAGTGGTGTACGTAACGGACTGCCTCCCTCTCAGCCTTCAAAAGCCATACTATCACCTCGGCACTCACGCTTGAATGCCACCAGAAACTAACAGAGGTAGGTAAACAAAACAAATTAACACTGCAAGAGATCAAGGGCCACAGTGGCTCAAGAGGGAATGACGCAGCCGACGTACTTGCCAGAAGAGGGGCCACTTTAGAGGTGGTGGGACCCGAGCCCATTATTCCCCTCCCTTCTGGTTTTTATCGCAACTTGGTAGGGAGTAGGACCAGGACCCAACACAACCAGTCCTGGATTAGTATTGAAACATGTAGGCAGGCCAAGGAGGCTCTTCCCGCAGTAGACGGTAAGATAGCCAAACAAATCCTCCGGCTGTCCAAACAACAACTGCGGACAGTCACGGCCGCCTACACAGGACACGGATTCTTTTATAAACACCTATTTACTATAGGTATCACCGACAGCCCGCTGTGCAGGGCCTGTATGGCAGCAGACGAGACGGCAGCCCACCTGCTCCTCGACTGCCCTGAGGTCGCACAGTACAGGTAGCAGTACCTGACAAAATACAGCACCCTGAGGGAAGCAGTGGGCCACATCAAGAGCCTACTGGCCTTCCTCGAAGAGCTGGGGTGGCTCGAATGAAGACACCATTCCCACCTGCACGCAAAATACACCCCAAGACGTGGAGTTGCGGAAACAGCCCGTGCCATCAAGTATCAACATCAAGTAAGTAAGTAACGGACTGCAGAGACGATGGTCTCGGGTTCGATCCCCAGGTACCCGGTGACACACTTCTGAGTTTTCAAAGTTATGTGTGTAATAAAAAATTATGTAAATTGTCGCTCGCTTAATAATGTGCCCCGTAGATGGCAATAGGCTCGCCCCCTATTACATTGGGACCAAAACATAACTGGCGAAGTGTGGGTATGTAATACATCTCTGCCTACCCCTTCGGGCATAAAGACGTGAAGTTATGCTATGTTATGTGTCATTATAAAATGCAGGCAACATCTAGACAAATTTGTTTGGCGATTGGCGCCCTAGGAATATATTTAGCACAAAATACATCTAGCCTACACATGTTGCACACAAGCCGTTTAGACGTATTTCATGCTAGACAGATACAGTGCGCGGATGTACTAACACATGGCGCTTTTATTGGCCTTACGAATTACAATGAAATATAGAGCAGATTAAATATAAAATTATAGCCACTGTTTCCCACTATAACCAGGACCCTCTAAGGCTAATGGGCTGGTGAGAAAAAGGGGAAGTAGGACGGATTTTTTAAATTTATCACACTTGATTGACATGAATCGAATTTAAGAAACGCCATTTAAGTAAAGCGAAAACGCTATTCACTACAAGAGCTAACTAGTTAGTTATTCCAGTCTATTACAATTTTAAGGTGTCTGA
Source organism: Euclidia mi (assembly GCA_944739405.2). Taxonomy (NCBI): domain Eukaryota; kingdom Metazoa; phylum Arthropoda; class Insecta; order Lepidoptera; family Erebidae; genus Euclidia; species Euclidia mi. The sequence continues at coordinate 45,856,533 of OX123187.2, forward strand.
GTAATACGTAAAAACAGGAACCGATAATGTTATTATGATCTTAGGCGTCCATTACACGCTAGGTTATTCTTCAATCAAAACCATCAGGCAGGAATTACGAATGATTGACCGTGATTGATGGAATTTAATCGACATTACAGGGTCACTCTGATTGATCGTCAGTCAGACCCGATATTTCACGGTGAACACACGGAAAACATGGATTTTCATTAAAAAAAGGCCTGTGTTGCAATTTTGATTGCGTTGTCAACTAAAAAACGAGTGAAAATGAACGAAATAGATGTTGAATTTCGATTCCCTACCCCTTAAAATATTGCAGACGATTCCAATATTGTTTTTTTTTTCATTTTCCCATCCGCCATCTTTAATTTCCCATCCGCGATCTTTGATCACGAAATAGATGTTGTATTTCGATTCCCCACCCATTAAAATATCGAAGGCGATACCCATATTGATTTTTAACATTTTCTCATCCGCCATCTTTGATTTCCCGTCCGCCATCTTGGATCATTAAATAAATTTTATATTATTAATCAGCGTCCCGAAAATCTTGAAAATGATACTCATATAGATTGTAGAATCCTATTCGTTTAGCCTTTTTTTGCCTTTGACCCAACCATCCCCCTGCTCGTTTGATCATTTTATTATTTTTGTCTGGCCCCTAAAAGTTGTGGCGTAATTTTATATAGCCTTTCGAAATAATTGGGCTATCATAGGCAATAACAATTTTTTAAATCCGACTGCTAGTTCCTGAGATTAGCCGACATTATCTTTTAGCCTTTTTAGCCTTTTGCCCGGCCCCAAAGGGCCGAAGCGTTATGTTATATAGCCTATAGCCTTCCGGAATAACTCTATCGTATACAAAAAGAATTTTTCAGATCCGACCGGTAGTTCCTGAGATTAACGCGTTCAAACAAACAAACTCTTCCGCTTTATTATATTAGTATAGATTAGTGGTATCCCATAACTCAGGAATAGTCTCATATTTTAAAATAAAATCCTTTTCTGGTTTTAAAACATTAGAAGGAAGCGCTGGTGATTGGCTGCGCGATCTCGCAGGCCCGGCCAGCGGCGCCGCCTGTTCGTCGCGTTGATCATATTCTGATTTCTGCTTCTGACTCCATCGCTGCCCGCGCGCTGACTGAGCCGACCGACCGCTGACGGATGATTGACGAAATGCCATTACACGGTCACTCAAAACCATCAATCATAAGTTGCATGACGAAAATATCAAAATATTCAGATAATCGTCAATCACCGTCATGCAACCATCAGTCAGTGCATTAGACGGCAGGTTGGTCGTCAGGCAAAGCTTTGACCATGGTTAAACTGACAGCAAAACCTAACGTGTAATGGACGCCGTATAAACAAGACATGTCGATATGCCACTTTAACACGTGATACAACAAGCCTACTGCCTATGTCGTAGACAGAAGCAAAAGTGTCCAACTATCATTTCTGTTTCAAGTTCCATATTTAAAATTAGTCATAGACTAATTTCAATATAGAATGGCTTGAAGTGTGTCTATGAAATACTTGCGTGCTCGTATTATCTATAAATCAAGTCTTGTCACTTGACTGAGTGAATACAACAATTGAAATGATACAAATCAAACCGATCATTATTCAATTGAATATTTCCATTAGTGTTGTAATCTGTTCAATTATTCTGGTCCCTAATTAATGGAAATTGATATAATTTGACCGATAAAGTGGTCGATATAGACTATAAATCACAAGTCGCGATTAAGCCGGTACATTGGCGATTGCGAGGTTGTTCTCAGAACAGTCACGCAGCTGTGTCTGTCCGAATTAAATTCCACATGCAGAAGTCATCTGTCTTAACGACCACCGCGATATGTATCAAAATATATACTTTATTTGGATGACACCGTTGAATTATAAAGACGCGCAACATATTGCACAACAAGTTGCCCAACATGTTGGAAGTCAGCGCGGAACTTCTGTTGTACAACGTTGTCTGTCTACGCATCTAATACTTTACGTCAGTCGTCGACAGCATGGCGCCAGAGGAACTTGTGTTGCTTTCAGCGGCAGTGGTTATAATTTTATCGAAAAACGCATCAAAAAGGAAAAAACCACGTTGGTGGATTAGAAAATACCTACAAAATAAACAAAATGTATTCAGTGATCTCCGCGTGGTTGATGGATCTTTTACGAATTTTACCCGAATGAACAAAACAGACTTCGAGATACTATTTCAAAAAATTGAACCCATAATATCGAAGCAAGATACAAAATTTCGAAATACAACTAGTGCTTCTCTCAGATTGGAAATTCCTATACTTCACTGTCCTACACCTTCAAAATATCAAGACAATCAATTAGTAAAATTGTACCAGAAGTTTGCAAAGCACTGATTCAGAGTTTAAAAGATTATGTAAGGGTAAAAGTACATGTAAAATAAAAGATTTGATAGGTTATAAGCTCTATTGACTATTCAAATAATCAACGTCTGTCAATGATATATGTTCGTCTGAATAAATTGTTTTTCATTTTATTTAGAATCCCTTAATTGTGGATTACCGGACGACGCAGCAGAGGTAGGACCCGCCTCAAGGTGGACCGACGATCTCGTCAAGATTGCGGGAGGCGGTTGGATGCGGGCGGCTCAAGACCGATCTGTGTGGAGAACCTTGGGGGAGGCCTATGTCCAGCAGTGAACGTCGTTTGGCTGATATGATGAATTGTGGATTAATCCTGCAAATCTGATTTGATATTACGTATTTCAAAAACAACATCTTCATCATTATTTTGTTGATGATGTGCGTGATGTGCCGGGTGTGCTTTGCCGTCCTGTACTACATATGTATTACACTCTTGTCGATACTTTCCAATACGAGCATCAATCAAAATGTTATTTATAAATTGTTTAGCTATTAGAGTAGAATATTCGTCCTTTATATTTCGAAGTTCTGATGCCACATACTTCCCATAAACTTCAAATTCATCTATCATTTCATCTCTGTCCTCCAATCTTTTTTTTACATTCCTCATTACTTCATAAGCTTCATAAATTTTTTCGTCGTGACTCCGCTTTATCGCTACTTTTTTCCCAGTTTGCAGAATTGTTTCGGTTTGATCAGCTCGCGCTTCTTCATTTTGATTTTGCATTGAATTATCTTCATTTTGATGTTGCGTAGAGTTATGTTCTTCCACCTAAAAAAATAATGATATATTATACTTAAACTCATGTATGAAACATTTCAGATTCCATCAAATGAAGAGGAATGGAAGGAAATCGCAAGAAAATTTAACATGTTGTGGAATTTTTCCCTCTGTGTCGGTGCTATAGATGGTAAACATGTGCTTATTATAGCGCCACCAAACTCTGGCAGTGAATATTATAATTACAAGGAACAGTTTAGTATTAGTCCTTTTAGCTATTGTTGATGCACAATATAATTTTCTTTATGCAAATGTCGGTGCTAAAGGTAAATCATCTGACGGAGGACTATTTCGTGAAACAGCATTCTAGGTATATGAAAATGACTTACAAGACACTATCTTTGCCACCTGTGGAAACTTAAGAATCATCTAATATGCAATTACCCTATGTACTCATTGGAGGAAGTGCATTTGCATTGTCTGAAAATTTAATGAGACCTTACCCTACTTACGAAAAAGGTAACATAAAACTAATTTTTAACTACATACTCTCGCGGGCACGAAGAAATTTTTCGTATATTTCGGAGACCAATAGAACTTAAATGTAATAATGCTGAGCTTGTTACTACGACTTGTGTATATTTGCATAATTTTTTGAGTCGAAATAAGTGTTCCAGAGCCTTATAACAGCGAAGATTCTGAATTTAATGTAATAAACGGCACTTGTCGTAATGAAGTAACAGGGAATAAACTACATCCTTTAGAAGAAGAGAATGAAAATGTGGACACGTCTCTGGTACCCAGGGTTGCCAACTGTTTTTACAAGAAAAGCAGTATATTCAGGTCTATGAAGAATATTAAACAATATTTAAAAAAAATGAACAGTATTTTATTTAGTTATTGTTTTAAATACATATTTTTAGAGCTTCTCGCACAACTTATTGACTATCAATCATTTTTAAAACTTCATACGCCTCACCACAATTATAACTGAAATTAAAATAAATGAGGAGCTCATTTTTATTAAATTATTAGATGCTGTAATTCTATTCTCTCACCACTTACCTACCATTCATTACTGTAAAATCTCTTTCGGTAAATGCTGAGGTGGCGTTAACAGTAAGTAGATATTTGAGAAAATTTTAGTTATGTTTTAAAATTCTTCTGAAAACAGTATTTTGCATAATTTATTTTTGTTCATCAGTAAAAAGTATAATTTAGTGGAAAACAGTATAGTACTGTCCAATACAGTATAGTTGGCAACCCTACTGGTACCATCCATAATTATTATAACTATTTCATTAGTGAACAAGGGAGGGTATCTTAGCAAAATGAACGTGCTTAAATATAATATAATAATAATATTCTACTACATTCACACAACACCACCTAGTCCCAAACTAAGCAGAAGCTTGTACTATGGGTACTAGTTAATGGATAAACATACATAATTATACACTTTCTTTTTGTAAATACATACATATTATACATAGAAACACCCAAACCAAGACAAACATCCATGTTCACGCACACAAATGTTTGACTTGAGCGGGAATCGGACCCGCGACCTTCGGCGTAGCAGTCGCTTACACTCCCGCCGCGCTAAGCGGTCGTCTAAAAACAATTATGTAGCTAGGTTAGTATTTTATAATAATAAAAACTTACATGATTCTCAATTGTGTCTTTTTTTCCAGTTGTTGTTTCACCTTTTATCAAAAACAGCAAATGCTCATATGCAAACCATTTACTGCTAAAATGATCTTCACCGCCACTTCCTGCTTTTTTTGGACTTTTAAATTTCTTCCTCTCGCGAATGAATTGCGATCGAAGAGTATGTACCTTGCTCTCAACCTCTTTCACAGGCACATCTAGTGTTGTCGCTATTGAATCCCATGCATCTAGTTTTTTAAATTTATTTTTATAGTCTCTGTGAGCAGTATTCCATAAATATTCATGTTTTTGGTACAGCTCGATTAATTTGAGCACTCGTTCGTTACACCACACTACGGACATTGTTGCGCGTCACGTCTCCACTCGACAACAATTGATGCTCAACTAACGAATACGATCGATGCCAACGAGCCGCGCGTCATGTTGCGCGCCAGCTGGCAACGTCGCGCGCTGTTGTGATGTGAAGCGTTGCCGTACCTACATATTGAGCGTCACGTGTCGCGCGCCAAATGTTGCCTAGTGGATGACACGCGGTTTAATGCCTTTTTCAGTAGCGGTGCTAGCAGGCACAATTTAAGTGATTTGAAATACTGTCAAAATGTTTAACTGCGTTATTTATTTACCACCAGAGCCTGATTTTATAAAGCAGCTAAGACTTTAAAGAGGTAATAGGTACCTACTATTTTTTTTTCTTTATTTAGGACATTTTAAATCTTCGAATGGACTTTTGGTTATTACCTAGTTAATAAGGATGGGCTTTCAACGGCACAATCTGATAAGCTCCTATAGTCTAATCAAGTTGTGCCGTTAATTCTCGAATAACAGAAAACGCAAATAGAACATACGTTAGTCAATAAAAGGATATTCATTGCGACTATAAAAGCGTTGTCAGTACTTATATTGTCTTGACATTAAGTTCGTAATTATTGGTTCGTTTTATATTGTCTATAGTGAAATCGTACTCAGGTAACTTCCTATACCTCGAAGAATAAGTTAATGTTTAACTAAGGCCCTGTTTCACCACCTCTAAGTAAGCGTTACCTTCCAGGTAAATTCAAAATTAGAACGAAATTTGTATGAATTTATTTGTCAAGAAGTTTAAACAGAACTTATTGGACAGTCGTGAAACAGGCTCTAAATAAGTTATTTTACTAAGCAGTTGAATAGTAGAGTTGAATAGTAGGTAGGTAATAGTTTAAAACACGCCGCAAACTCAGGACACAAAAATAAGATACTGTTGATTATTGTCGTACAACAAAGACTGCTTACATTACTTGACATGACTGTATCTAATCTAGTGAGGACAGTTCAAGTTTACCGTGTTATCAGGCTATACGCCAAACAAAGGAAGCCAACATGACATATGATATCCTCATTCTACGTAAATAGTCCTCAAAATAAATATGATTAAGGATTCTTCGTGAAACGTCTCGCTACTACTATCAATAGTTTTTCGAACACTCGAGATGTTATGATGACGCGGCGATGGTGCAATGAACTAATTGTTACAACGGAACTTCAAGTAAAACCGCGGGACACGACTAGTAGAAAGATAGGAGTGTGATCTATGCTACATAACAGGGTTATACTACTAAGGGTTCGGATATGTAAAATACCTTTTCATTAGCAACTGATGACGTGACTGCCAGCAGTTGTGACAAATTTAAAAAATATAAAGGTACACAAACTTTTGGATGGGTATTTCACGTTGAAACATTACTGATTACTTTGTGCGTGCCTTATCAAAAGTATCTTCAGTCATAAACATGTAGCTTATTAGCACAGGGGTTATCATTGTGTGCGTGTGTGTTTGGGTTCGGTACCCTTGTGTCGGACACACCCGAAGATATAAAGATGAGATTCTTAAAAAATACTTAGTCTATAGTCCTTTGGACTTGTAAAAGAATTGTGGGCTGACTGTAAACGAATTATGGATACGACCATCCATGACCTAAGTATAGGTACCATCTATATATTTTATTTGTGTCATTTGTCGGCCACTCTACTATTTGTCATTAAGTACCTAAGGACTGCTCTTCGCTGATCCTACACTTAACATTAGGCAACAAGCAAGATTTTGCAGCCCAAATTAAGGAACTCGCATCAAATCTCGAATCCTTATTTGACGTTTAAGGATAGTCTGATTCACTGCACTGGCATGTTCAGATACATACATTTGTATATCTTTAAAAAGTCGTAAGTAGGTAGTAACGAAACAGGCTGTATCATTCCATTAACACTTCGAATCAAATCTCGAATCCACATTTCACTAACGACAGTCCCGCTAATTCTTACATCACCGCAGCAACCGGCAAACGAAAAATATCTTTAGAACAAACATTGGTACAACATTTTTCTATTAGATTACACATTTACGGGTCGCTAACACGCAGTTCCGTGGTATTCGGTTAATCCGAGGGTCAAGTAAAAGTCAAGAAACATTCCTATATGAATGGAAATGTTAACCATTATTTAAGCGGTTGATTAAAGTCACCGTAGAATATTGTATCTATGACAATATATGTGTAAATTTTGAGCATAATTGACCTGAATATTCGAAATGCCTACCTCGTAGGCACAGATAACGTGGCTCAGAATGCCACAGATTATTATTAATAAGTTACCTCGTGTAATACGTCAATGTGACAAAGTTCTCGAATAACAACATAAAGTTACGTATACGGAGTTTCATTAAGTCGGTTCAAATTCTGCTCATATCAGGGTTAGGTATAATAAAAGTCTTAGTACACGGAAAGTATTTTAAGAACATTAAAGCTTTTTACGATATAGGCGGTGTTTCTGAGATATCTCATTTTTATCGCACGTTAACTCCAGCACGAGTGATGTAGGTAGTTTAAGTACAAGAGTTCATGCACTTAAGTGTAACTTTCAGCGAAAGTGTTTGGAGCAACTGGACTTTTACCTTTGCAGTACCTAAATATTTAATATTGTTAATAGAAACATGACTCGCGTAAAACTTCTATCTCGTGATAAACTCAGTACTCACACATGGTTATACTCGATAGTTTTACTCGATAACGAGAAAAATCAACGTGTGGACTGCAAAACTCACGCTTCGATGACATCAAATACACTGTAATTTTACTCTTCGAGCTTGATTCGATCGAGTATAATAATATAAAACTGTATGTGAGTAAGGAGCTGTAACGGCACGTGCTAGTCACTGCAGAGAAGTTCTTATAAATCTAAATTTCGCCAGCACCGAGTATAAAGTTTAAAGCGAGTATTACCCACATAGGACGCAACTAAAAGTTATATAGCTGTAGGTACTATATTAAACGTGAGCAAGAAACTAAAATTGTAAATAATTTATTTTTATTTATTTATTTTTTTTTATCCAAAAGAGGAAAAACCGTGCCGCTTCTGTTATCATTTCTAATACCTAACATAAAAATAGAAACTCTATCACAAGCAGAACAAGTATTTATATCATTACATAACACGATACCTACCTGAAGAAATAATTTAAAAAATCTAAAGAAAGTGACTCTACATATTGCCTGCTTCGCGTGTATGAATTTTACTGAAGCGATTTTGGTGAAATTTATTGAATATATCCGAGTTAAAATTTCCATATACGCCTCCAGGCGTTTTAATAAAATTGAATCTATGCTGTCCGATGAAAATAAATTGTCTATTTTACTATACAAAATCTAGCTTGCTCAAATTATACAGCCTGGTGTAATCAACGTGTATAGATAGCGTACCTTACGTAATATGAGTTAGGTAGGGCCCTACGGTGTCAACCGCGGGTCACGTTCCAAGCAGGAATTTCATTTAGTGACGGCAACCTTAATCTGGTTGCAGCCGCGGCCCGGCTGGCTCTGGCTGTAATTGCGTTACACGCAAGACAAACGAGCCATTTTACCATAGAGCTTGTAACGTTTGACAGCTGATAGATTTCTGGTTTATGCTCCGAAGTTTGCTTACTAATGGCGTGGCGGTTTATGGGGTATTATCAGTTGAACGCTGAATTACGAAGTGATATAAGTTTGAAACTTACAAATTATTATGTTTTTAGGGTTCCGTACTTCAAGGTAAAAAAAGGAACCCTTATAAGATCACTTTCTTGTCCGTCTGTCTGTATGTCTGTCTATCTGTCTGTCCGTGTGTCACCACCAATTTTCTCAAGAGCGGGTGGACCTAGCAAATTGAAATTTATACCAGATACTGAGGTCTATGGTTGCTATTAGGTGTATGAAAATCAGACTCCTGGGTCATTCCAATAAAAAGATATGGTCAAAATTAGGTTTATGCGAAAACTTGTAAGTACCAAAATTAACCTTAATTTTCAACTTTTTTTAATTTTCGGAATTTTTCCTTTTCTTGTGCTGGAAGACCTTGGTTTTGACCAAAATTGACAATTCTAGGTCAACCGTAAGTACCCTATAGGTTTTGGGTCGAAAACCTATATGGTAGTTCCCGTTGAACTAGAATCACGAAATTTGACCAAAAGCAGGGTCTTACAGCACAAATAAAGGAAAAATTACAAAAAATAAAAAAGTGGAAAATTTAAGGGTGTCCCCATACATACATAGGAGACTCCAATTAAGATAGTCCTCTAAGTTGTATGGGCGCTCATCAGATTTAGAGGACTAGCGTAATTGGCACCAACCTCAAATAAGGTAAAATGCGTACGGAACCCTCAGTGCGCGGGTCAGACTCGCACTTGCCCGAATTTTTTTTTAATTAATGCTGCCGATAGCATAATTCTGAGATTTCGTGCTGTGGCAAGCGACAATTAAAATACTTACAAAATAGTTCTTTTATTTATACTTTGTGGGCTATTTATATCAAATAAAGTTGGGGCAATGATTGTGACGCATAAAAAAATTAAGTTCTGCACAGGTCAAATATTTATAATAACTAAAAAATATATCAAAATGAACCTGCCAGATCATATTATTGGATTACGTCGATTAATCAAAATTGGATTACGTGAAAAAGTCACCTGGGGACCATAAATTACGCCGCATTGTTGGATATAAGACAACGGAGCGCCGTAAACGTAACGTATTCTAAATCTAGACAACTGATTTTCTTTGCTTTTCCAAGAAATGTTTTTGTAAAGGAAGTATAACAGGATTTTATTTTAATAAAATACAACTTTTAGGCACTGGGTTGGCCTCGTGTCGCGTTCGATTTTACATTCTATTTTTTCAAAAGTCAACTTAAGCACTAGGATGGGTTCCCATGCCACGCTGGATTTTAAAAACTTTCTAACGTTGGACACAAAGAACACCCAGACATGGCACAACAATAAAATTGAGCTAGTGACTCCTTTGGTAGATGTAGTATGATGTAGTCTAATGTAACGCCAACAATATTCCACCCCTAAAATAGAAAATCTTCTGATTTTGAAGCAAGCATTATAAAAGCGGCGATAGCCCAGTGGTGTACGCAACGGACTGCAGAGACGATGGTCTCGGGTTCGATCCCCAGGGACTCGGCCACACACTTCTGAATTTTCAAAGTTATGTGTGTTAACTATCGCTCTCTTAATAATGTGCCGGGTAGATGGCAATAGGCTCGCCCCCTATTACATTGGGACCGAAATATAACTGGCGAAGTGTGGGTGTGTAATATATCTCTGCCTACCCCTTCGAGGATAACGGCGTGAAGTTATGTTATGTTATGTGTCATTATAAAGTGCAGGTAACATCTAGACACACTTGTTTGGCGATTGGCGCCCTAGAAATATATTTAGAACAAAATACATCTAGCCTACACATGTTACACACAAGCTGTCTAGACGTATTTCATGCTAGACAGATACAGTGCGCGGAAGCACTAACACATGAAGCTTTTATTAGCCTTACGAATTACAATGAAATATAGAGCAGATTAAATATTAAATTATAGTCACTGTTAGCCACTATAACCAGGACCCTCTTAGGCTAATCCGGGCTATTGGGCGTACAGACTTGGGAGTTCTTTTGAGAAACACGGAAAGTCGGCCGAATTTTTTATTTTTAAATTTATCACACTTGATTAACATTAATCGAATAGTATTAAAGGAGGCTTGCTTGGCCCCATTTAAGTAAAGCAAATACGCTATTCACTACAAGAACTAAGTAGTTAGTTATTTCAGTCTATTACAAATATATGGTGCCTGAGTAATACTTAAAACAGGAACCGATAATGTTATTATGATCTTATAAACAAGACATGTCGATGTCGATATGCCACTGCCACACACACAAAGTAAGACAGAAGCAATAGAGTCCAACTATCATTTCTGTTTAAAGTTCCATATTCAAAATTAGTCATAGACTAATTTTAATATAGAATGGATTGAAGTGTGTCTATGAAATACTTGCGTGCTCGTGTTATCTATAAATCAAGTCTTGTCACTTGACTGAGTGAGTGGAGTGAATACAACAATTGAAATGATAACAAATCAAACCGATCATTATTCAATTGAATATTTCCATTAGTGTTGTAATCTGTTCAATTATTCTGGTCCCTAATTAATGGAAATTGGTATAATTTGACCGATAAAGTGGTAGATATAGACTATAAATCACAAGTCGCGATTAAGCCGGTACATTGGCGATTGCGAGGTTGTTCTCAGAACAGTCGCGCAGCTGTTTCTGTCCGAATTAAATTCCACATGCAGAAGTCATCTGTCTTAGCGACCACCGCGATATGTATCAAACTATATACTTTATTTGGATGACACCGTTGAATTATAAAGACGCGCAACATATTGCACAACAAGTTGCCCAACATGTTGGAAGTCAGCGCGGAACTTCTGTTGTACAACGTTGTCTGTCTACGCATCTAATACTTTACGTCAGTCGTCGACAGCATGGCGCCAGAGGAACTTGTGTTGCTTTCAGCGGCAGTGGTTATAATTTTATCGAAAAACGCATCAAAAAGGAAAAACCACGTTGGTGGATTAGAAAATACCTACAAAATAAACAAAATGTATTCAGTGATCTCCGCGTGGTTGATGGATCTTCGAGATACTATTACAAAAAATTGAACCCATAATATCGAAGCGAGATGCAAAATTTCGAAATGCAACTAGTGCTTCTCTCAGATTGGCTGTTACACTTCGATATTTTCCAACCGGAAATTCCTATTCTTCTCTGCCTACACCATCAAAATATCAAGACAATCAATTAGTAAAATTGTACCAGAAGTTTGCAGAGCACTGATTCAGAGTTTAAAAGATTATGTAAGGGTAAGTACATGTAAAATAAAAGATTTGATAGGTTATAAGCTCTATTGACTATTCAAATAATCAACGTCTGTCAATGATATATGTTCGTCTGAATAAATTGTTTTTCATTTTATTTAGAATCCCTTAATTGTGGATTACCGGACGACGCAGCAGAGGCAGGACCCCCCTCAAGGTGGACCGACGATCTCGTCAAGATCGCGGGAGGCGGTTGGATGCGGGCGGCTCAAGACCGGTCTGTGTGGAGAACCTTGGGTGAGGCCTATGTCCAGCAGTGGACGTCGTTTGGCTGATATGATGAATTGTGGATTAATCCTGCAAATCTGATTTGATATTACGTATTTCAAAAACAACATCTTCATCATTATTTTGTTGATGATGTGCGTGATGTGCCGGGTGTGCTTTGCCGTCCTGTACTACATATGTATTACACTCTTGTCGATACTTTCCAATACGAGCATCAATCAAAATGTTATTTATAAATTGTTTGGCTATTAGAGTAGAATATTCGTCCTTTATATTTCGAAGTTCTGATGCCACATACTTCCCATAAACTTCAAATTCATCTGTCATTTCATCTCTGTCCTCCAATCTTTTTTTTACATTCTTCATTATTTCATAAGCTTCATAAATTGTTTCGTCGTGACTCCGCTTTATCGCTACTTTTTCCCTAGTTTGCGGAATTGTTTCGGTTTGATCAGCTCGCGCTCCTTCATTTTGATTTTGCATTGAATTATCTTCATATTGATGTTGCGTAGAGTTATGGTCTTCCACCTAAAAAAATAATGATATATTAAACTCATGAAGAGGAATGGAAGGAAATCGCAAGAAAATTTAACATGTTGTGGAATTTTACCCACTGTGTCGGTGCTATAGATGGTAAACATATGCTTATTATAGCGCCACCAAACACTGGCAGTGAATATTATAATTACAAGGAACAGTTTAGTATAGTCTTTTTAGCTATTGTTAATGCACAATATAATTTTCTTTATGCAAATGTCGGTGCTAAAGGTAAATCATCTGACGGAGGACTATTTCGTGAAACAGCATTCTAGGTATATGAAAATGACTGACAAGACACTATCTTTGCCACCTGTGGAAACTTTAGAATCAACTAATATGCAATTACCCTATGTACTCATTGTAGGAAGTGCATTTGCATTGTCTGAAAATTTAATGACACCTTACCCTGGAACTTACGAAAAAGGTAACATAAAACTAATTTTTAACTACATACTCTCGCGGGCACGAAGAAGTTTTTTGTATATTTCGGAGACCAATAGAACTTAAATGTAATAATGCTGAGCTTGTTACTACGACTTGTGTATATTTGCATAATTTTTTGAGTCGAAATAAGTGTTCCAGAGCCTTATTACAGAGAAGATTCTGAATTTAATGTAATAAACGGCACTTGGCGTAATGAAGTAACAGGAAATAAACTACATCCTTTTGAAGAAGAGAATGAAAATGTGGACACGTCTCTTGTACCCAGGGTTGCCAACTGTTTTTACAAGTAAAACAGTATATTCAGTTCTATGAAGAATATTAAACAATATTTTAGAAAAATGAACAGTATTTTATTTTTGTTATTGTTTTAAATACATATTTTTAGAGCTTCTCGCACAACTTATTGATTATCAATCTTTTTTTAAAACTTCATACGCCACACCACAATTATAACTGAAATTAAATTAAATGAGGAGCTCATTTTTTATTAAATTAATAGATGCTGTAATTCTATTCTCCCGCCACTTACCATTCATTACTGTAAAATCTCTTTCGGTAAATGCTGAGGTGGCGTTAACAGTAAGTAGATTTATGGGAACATTTTAGTTGTGTTTTTAAATTCTTCTGAAAACAGTATTTTGTATAATTTATTTTTGTTCATCAGTAAAAAGTATAATTTAGTGGAAAACAGTATAGTACTGTCCAAAACAGTATAGTTGGCAACCCTACTGGTACCATCCATTAGAAGAGATAATTATTATAACTATTTCATTAGTGAACAAGGGAGGGTATCTTAGCAAAATGAACGTGCTTAAATATAATATAATAATAATATTCTACTACATTCACACAACACCACCTAGTCCTAAACTAAGCAGAAGCTTGTACTATGGGTACTAGTTAATGGATAAACATACATATATACTTTTTTTTGTAAATACATACATATTATACATAGAAACACCCAGACCAAGACAAACATCCATGTTCACGCACACAAATGTTGGACTTGAGCGGGAATCGAACCCGCGACCTTCGGCGTAGCAGTCGCTTACGCTCCCGTGGCGCTAAGCGGTCGTCTAAAAACAATTATGTAGCTAGGTTAGTATTTCATAATAATAAAAACTTACATTACTCTCAATTGTGTCTTTATTTCCAGTTGTTGTTTCACCTTTTATCAAAAACAGCAAAGGTTCATATGCAAACCATTTACTGCTAAAAAGATCTTCACTGCCACTTCCTGTTTTTTTTGAACTTTTAAATTTCTTCCTCTCGCGAATGAATTGCGATCGAAGAGTATGTACCTTGTTCTCAACCTCTTTCACAGACACATCTAGTGTTTTTGCTATTGAATCCCATGCATCTAGTTTTTTTAATTTATTTTTATAGTCTCTGTGAGCAGTATTCCATAAATATTCATGTTTTTGGTACAGCTCGATTAATTTGAGCACTCGTTCATTACACCACACTACGGACATTGTTGCGCGTCACGTCTCCACTCGACAACAATTGATGCTCAACTAACGAATACGATCGATGCCAACGAGCCGCGCGTCATGTTGCGCGCCAGCTGGCAACGTCGCGCGCTGTTGTGATGTGAAGCGTTGCCGTACATATTAAGCTTCACGTGTCGCGCGCCAAATGTTGCCTACCTAGTGGAAGAAACGCGGTTTAATGCCTTTTTTCAGTAGTGGTGCTAGCAGGCACAATTTAACTGATTTGAAATACTGTCAAAATGTTGATTTTATAAAGCAGCTAAGATATTAAAAAATGAATACTATTTAATTTTTCTTAAATTACGACATTTTAAATCTTCGAATGAACTTAAGTTTATTACCTAGTTAATAAGTATGGGCTTTCAACGGCACAATCTGATTAAATCCTATAGTTTAATCAAGTTGCCGTTAATTCTCGAATAATTGAAAACGCAAATAAAACATACGTTAGTCAATAAAAGGATATTCATTGCGACTATAAAAGCGTTGTCAGTATATTGTCCTGACATTAAGTTCGTAATTATTGCCATCTTCTTTAACTATATTAGCAACGGTGCCCATAGTGAACTCGTATTCAGGTAACTTCCTATACCTTGAAGAATAAGTTATGTTTAACTAAATAAGTTATTTTACTAAGCAGTTGAAAAGTAAGTAAGTAGGTAATAGTTTAAAACACGCCGCAAACTCAGGACACAAAAATAAGATACTATTGATTATTGTCGTACAACAAAGACTGCTTACATTACTTGACATGACTGTATCTAATCTAGTGCGAATAGTTCAAGTTTACCGTGTTATCAGGCTATACGCCAAACAAAGGAAGCCAACATGACATAAATGATAGCCTCATTCTACGTAAATAGTCCTCAAAATAAATATGATTAAGGATTCTTCGTGAAACGTCTCGCTACTACTATCAATAGTTCTTCGAACACCCGAGATGTTATGATGACGCGGCGATGGTGCAATGAACGAATTGTTACAACGGAACTTCAAGTTAAACCGGGGGACACAACTAGTAGAAAGATAGGAGTGTGATCTATGCTACATAACAGGGTTATACTACTAAGGGTTCGGATATGTAAAATACCTTTTCATTAGCAACTGATGACGTGACTGCCAGCAGTTGTGACAAATTTAAAAAATATAAAGATACCTAGGTATACAAACTTTTGGATGGGTATTTCACGTTGAAACATTACTGATTACTTTGTGCGTGCCTTATCAAAAGTATCTTCAGTCATAAATATGTAGCTTATTAGCACAGGGGCTATCATTGTGTGCGTGTGTGTTTGGGTTCGGTACCCTTGTGTCGGACACACCCGAAGATATAAAGATGAGATTCTTAAAAATACTTATTCTATAGTCCTTTGGACTTGTAAAAGGATTGGGGGCTGACTGTAAACGAATTATGGACCCGTTCTAAAAATACGACCATCTATATATTTTATTTGTGTCATTTGTCAGCCACTGAAGCCACTCTACTATTTGTCATTACCTAAGGACTGCTCTTTGCTGATCCTACACTTAACAACAAGCAAGATTTTGCAGCCCAAATTAAGGAACTCGAATCAAATCTCGAACCCTTATTTGACGTTTAAGGATAGTCTGATTCACTGCACTGGCATGTTCAGACATAGAGTATAAGTCTGTATTCATTGGTTCAGATACATTTATATAGGGTCATGTGTTCAACAATGAAACACTAAAAATTAAAAGTCTCATAAAACTTTTGTTTTTACAGATATAAGTCTGTTTTTTTACAGGTATGTAGGCAATTTTATTGGGTATAGAATGTCATTTATGGCTTTTTAAATTGATGAGTAATCAATCAGCAAAAAAATGAATTCAAATAAATTGGAAATGTTTCATTGTGTCCACAGTAGTGTACACAATAAAACACCTCAAATTCAACAATGAAACATAATAATTAATAGTGTGTTCAACAATGAAACACTAAGAATTCAATATCTCGTACACCTTTAGTTTTTACAGATACACGTATAATTTTTTTGAAGGTACATCGGCAACTTTATTGGGTAGGTACTAGTCGACCAAGCCAACTAGACGAATGTCAACGTGACAAAATTCAACATAATTCAATAATTATAATCCAGAAATTCCTAGTACCGATTGCAGGCGCATTGTACGTTCACACGCCGCGTTCGCACGTTACGATAAATAATTTCTGGATTATAATTGTTGAATTATGTTGAATTTTGTCACGTTGACATTCGTCTAGTTGGCTTGGTCGACTAGTATCGGATGTCATTTATGTTTTTTTAATTAATGTGTAATCAATCAGCAAAAAAATAAAAGCAAACATATTGAAAATGTTTCACTGTGTCCGTTCTGTGGATAACAATGAAACACTACAAATGCAACAATGAAACAATAATTTAAGTGTTTGACTCACATTTTTGAAATGTATGGAGTAGGTGAATAATAAAAAATGCTCGAGTTCAATCAAAAAAGGTTTTATTAATAATTGTACTTTAATCAGACTCTTTAGGTTACCTATAACTCGTTAATTAAACTACCTAGTTAAACAATTTCATCTTATAAAATTATAAAATCACAATCATAGCTATAATAATTGGCAGAGATCACTTCAAATTAGGGTAAATACGCTATACGTCGGCCCCCCCCCAAACTTCGGCCGTCTGCACATTTTTAGCTTGCGTTCATTTAAAACGTAATGAAGTGACAAATTTGTTACTTGAATTACAACCTTAGTTCATGCTCTATATGTACAAACCGTTACTTTCCGATTACGCCACTCACTCTTCGCACACTGAGCATCAGTAGCGATTGCGCCGTCGAAGCGTCAATTTTATATTAAAACTAGAGGACGCCAGCAGCTACGCCTGCAATTTTTTAAATTTACCCGTTTTAGCCGATCCCGTGGGAATTTCGGGAAATCCCTTCTTAGTGCACCCCTACGGTCCCCAAGGAACATACATGCCAAATTTCAGCTTCCTACGCCCAATAGTTTTGGCTGTAGCGTGTCTGTCAGTCAGTCAGTAACGCAAGGATTTTATATATTAAGATTACCTTACTTGCTGTGAATACCCACACTTCGGGGATTGATATTAGAACGGTCAGACATTCCTTTTTTTTGTTTTAAGCTTTATTATCAGTAATTAGTGATTTTTACTATATTTTGAGATAGTTTTTCCAATGTTTTACGTATTGTTTTAAAGGGAAAATAGGAGGCCGCCAATAGAATACCAATTTTGAATTAAAACCGGATTCTCGGCCGTGGCCGACTTAAAGTAAATGCAGTCTGTTTTATAAATTCAAATTGTACTTATTCCATTGGCTTAATAAGAGAAATTGCAACGCATATAGGCAAATAAATCTATTTTACGTTTCATCGCCAAATACCGGCCGGGGTGATATTAGTTGAATCTCGAGAAATAATGTACCCGAAATAGGGGCCGGCTTTAGAAACATTAAAGATCGTAATGTCGACCAGCCTCGAATTCGAGCCCAACTATACAGGCTGATTACTTTTTCTTATTTTTTCAAAATTAAATATTTATTATACATTTATTTATTAATAATATAAAGAGTTAAGTTTAAATGTAGGAGTTGATATTATTGAAAACATTTATGGTAGCTTATTATGGTATGGGAATATAAGATATACATTGCTCTTTGGAACTTGCTGCCTTAACCCATGTTAATTAGCTTAAAAAATATAAATGGTTGGTCGTGAATATTTCATTCATTAATTAACCTGCATGTCACAAAAAGCTGCCCTTAGAATTAATGCTTTTAATTTAAGGTACTACAGTGACAGCAGGGAGATCCAGGGCCTTCACGAAAACAACGAAAATTATGCAGTTACGATCGCATAAAAATAAAGGAAGCACTTGAGGCAATAAATAATGGAATGCCCATTCGTGCAGCCTCTAAACTATTTGGCGTCCCGCGAACGACGACGTTGCAGGTTGGCTGGTTGCATAGACATACATACATTTAAAACGGGACGTCCTTCGGTTTTGAATCCAGCCAAAGAAGAAATACTAGTTCAATGGCTAATACAACTCGCGAAGTGCGGTTTCCCATTATTATTATTTTCCCAGGATAAAAATTGTAATACCTAACATTATTTAAGTGCAAATAAAAAAATACTTTCCCTGCTATTAAACCAATAACTACTAATATACTTAGTGAGACTACTGCCAAAATAAATCATATTAATAATATTTGTCATTTAAAACATTTATTTATTGTCTTAATTTAAAACATCCTATCTATATCCACCCGGCCGACATTTGGGAAAAACGCGACCGACCATGGGCCGTGAACGGCCGACTTTAGGGTTTTTTCGTTCTCGACGCAACTAAACCTTAGAACTTTTTCCTTGTAGTAGAAATGTCAATCTTATGCCCATAAACATGAAATAGATTTATCAAACTATCCAAAACCGCATCGGAAGCTGTCCTTTTGTTGCAAATTGATGGTGCCAGACCGATCCCAAAACAGGAAAACCGTAAGGTGGCCGACATTTAGCGTATTTACCCTAAGATGATTCTGTGCAATAGAATAGCTCGTAGCATATTTTCTCCTAAATAATCGCCTTTCTTCCTTTAGAGATTTATTATGCGCAATCTTAAATGAGAAATAAACATCAAATGATAATATTAATTTCTAGCCTCAAAAATTAATAATTTGCACGGAAACTAGATTTTGTTTGGTATATAGTATACAATTAAACAAGATACATACATACATACATATCGTCACGCCTTTTATCCCCGAAGGGGTAGGCAGAGGTGTATTTCTACACCCTCTTTTCGCCAGATATACTTTAGTCCCACGTAATAAGGGGCGAGCCTATTGCCGTACCGGGCACATTTCCAGACTCCGTGCTGCTACTGAGAATTTCGTGACAGAAAAACCCAATAACACTGCCCGACCCAGGAATCGAACCCAGGACCTCCCGATCCCACGCGCACATTTATGCCGCAAGACCAACGAGGCAGTCGTATAGGGTTTGATGTCGAGTTTTCCGTCTCTACGCAAAGATGGTATTTGCATCGTCTTATCCCTTAGTCGCCTCTTACGACACCCACGGGAAGATAGGGGGTGGTGACACTTGTATTCTATGCCGTCAACCACACGGCAAGAACAAGATAGTACATTGTTTTTTGTCCATTGAACAACTGTGTCATTGTTGACTACATAGGCTTTATATTAATACCACAGTTAATACCCTCAAAAAAATATCACTAAATTGTAACACTTTTAACATATGATCTGTTCCACTTAGTCTCTGATATATTTTTAATGCTAGGTAATCATGAAAAATATGAATTTATCAACCATATTTAAATGAAAAATCTTTAAAGAATGACCAAAATATTAACATTTTTGTAAAAAAAAATAAAAAATGCTCCACAGACACGTCTTCTCCTACGTGGCGCCGACGCGAACTGGGGTGCGGCGGGGTATTAACGAGAGGGTCCTTACGCGATATAATGCACGATCTAGCAACGCAGCATTTTAGAAATATTGCAATGTTTTATAGTGTACCACTGTTTCATTGTTGAACATCTGACCTATCTCTAAAAACCCATAGGTACGTAGTAACGAAACAGGCTGTACCATTCCATTAACACTTTGAATCAAATCTCGAAGCCACATTTCACTAACGACAGTCCCGCTAATTCTTACATCACCGCAGCAACCGGCAAACGAAAAATATCTTTAGAACAAACATTGGTACAACATTTTTCTATTAGATTACACATTTACGGGTCGCTAACACGCAGTTCCGTGGTATTCGGTTAATCCGAAGGTCAAGTAAAAGTCATAAGAAACATTCCTATATGAATGGAAATGTTAACCATTATTTAAGCGGCTGATTAAAGCCACGGTATATTGTATCCATGACAATATATGTGTAAATTTTGAGCATAATCGACCTGAATATTCGAAATGCCTACCTCGTAGGCACAGATAACGTGGCTCAGACATAGAGATATAAAGGATAGAGTGGCAGAATAGTACCTAATTCAATACTGTGTCGTGTCCGCCGGTGGGAGAGAGAACACAACAGCTAAAGGCCCCCTGCATCTCTCTTTAACAACGCATGCTCTATTCTACAATGGGGTTGGCAACTGTCAAAGTTTGTTGTCGTTGTGTCCCCAAACATTGAATTTGTATTAAGGTCAAATTTTTACAATAGGTATATACACTTTTTTGGGTGTCCGATCATTTGACAAAAAACAAATGAAAAATTTTCGTTTGACAAATAACATTTGACAAAATTATACTTGATAAATTTATTATTTTACAAACTATTGTTTAATAAACTACTCATTAGACAATATATTTACTATAAAAAAGTTATTATGCTAAAACATTAATTTACAAATTGATTATTTTATTAAACATGTTATTTGGCAAAACAACGTAAAGCATCAATGACATTGGACAAAATGCCTTGCTTGGTAAATATTTTAGTAACCAAAATCTACGATAATACAACAATCTTTGTGTAGGGTCAACTGAAACAATGGCTGGTTAGGTTAGGTTAGAACTGCGACCACAACAGAACCGAATTCTACTTATTACGCTTAATTCAGGCAGTGTGTATTTTTTTTAAAAGACTTTAGTTTCTTTGGAATTAGTATTAATACAAAATTATTATTTGCCTATAAATAGTATGTCCAAGATTAAAATTGCAACCAAGCAATTAAATATTTTCAAAATTTCGCGTAAGTATTGGTTAGAAATTAGTTATTTTTAAAAAACGAATAATTTATCTTTTAACTTTTTGTACAATCACCAATTTGGCAAACGAATTATTTAGTCAAATGATTATTTTTAAAATAATTATTTAACATTTAAATTATTTTCTAAGTAACACATTTGCAAAACCTGTATTATGTCAAATGATTGTTTTTAAAGTAATATGTTTGCGAAATGAAAGTTTGTCAAATGATTAGTTTTTCAAACGTTGTTTGGAAAATGATCTTTTGTCATACGTTTTTTGTCAAACAATAGTAAACCACTTTTTTGTCATTTCAAACTATCTTCGTGTATCAATAAAAACAACTTTTAAACTATTGATTACTGATAAACTGATATAAATAATAGTTACAGGCAGCACGC